>JBBGZY010000325.1:2075000-4475000 GCA_037952925.1 Lithobates clamitans | reverse complement strand
CTGATGACACCCTAATCTATCTGTCTACTCCTCACCTCACTCCTTCAGTCTCCTCTTGCATTACTAACTTACTAACTGACATATCAGCATGGATGTCGCACCACTTCCTTAAACTAAATCTCTCTAAAACTGAGCTATTAATATTCCCCCCATCCCGTGCCCCCCTCCATGACTTTTCCATCAAAGTCAACAATGCAACCATCAGTCCCTCCCCTCACGCCAGGGTACTAGGTGTAATCCTAGACTCTGACTTGTCATTTCAGCCTCAAATCCAATTGTTGTCAAAAGTTTGTAGAATTCACCTCCGTAACATCTCTAAAATTCGCCCCTTTTCAACAAATGAAACCACCAAGCTCCTCATTCACTCTTTTGTTATCTCTCGCCTTGACTATTGCAACTCCCTTCTCATTGGCCTGCCTCTCCATAGGCTATTCCCTCTTCAGTCTATCATGAATGCTGCTGCCAGACTTATCCACCTCACCAACTGCTCAGTGTCTGCCAACCCTCTCCTCCAATCCCTACACTGGCTCCCAATCACCCAGCAAATTAAATTCAAAATACTAACCACAACATACAAAGCCATTCACAATTCTTCCCCCCGCTACATCACCAATCTTGTTGCCAAATATCACCCAAATCGATCTCTCCGCTCTTCTCAAGACCTACTGCTCTCAAGCTCTCTCATCTCCTCCTCCCATGCTCTTCTCCAGGATTTCTCCAGAGCCTCTCCAATTCTCTGGAACTCGCTTCCGCCATCTATCCAGCTATCCCCTACTCTTGCTACCTTCAGGCGATCCCTGAAAACTCATCTCTTCAGGAAAGCCTATCACGTCTCCAACTAATCTCCTACCACTTCCAACAGCTCATTCCCCACAGTTACTTTTGTACCACTGCCCCACCTTATTACAGTAGGTTGTAAGCTCTTCTGAGCAGGGCCCTCTTAATCCTCTTGTATTTTATTATAACTGTATTGTCTCCCTTTTATATTGTAAAGCGCTGCGTAAACTGTTGGCGCTATATAAATCCTGCATAATCATAATAATAATAATAAAATCTATCCCCTATTTTGTAGACGCTATAACTTTTGCTCAAACCATTTAATATACGCTTATTGCAATTTTTTTTACCAAAAATATCTAGAAGTATATATATCGTCTTAAACTGATGAAGAAATTAGTTTTTTTACTTTTTTGTGGATATGTATTATAGCAAAAAGTTTTATTTTGTTTATAGCACAAAAAATATTTGTGGGAAAAAAGGACAACAATTTTGTTTGGGCACATCGTTGCACGACTGCGCAATTGTCAGTTAAAGCGACGCAGTACCGTATCACAAAAAATGGCCTGGTTATTAAGGGGGCAAATCTTCCGGTCTGTAAATTGTTAAAGTTACACAGGTGTGTCAGTGGAGACCAAGCAGATTAAAGAGTCCTGGCAAAGCAGAGAAATCATCATATCCAGCGGCTCCTGTAAGCACTACAGTAGTACAATGATCTACATAAGGGAAGGAAAATAATTGTAGCAAGCAATGAATAAAACAACACACAGGCCAATAGATATCAAATCATCTTCAACCATAATAGGCTTTCTTTTTTTGATGTAATAACCTCAAATAGGGACTGATGGTTTCCTTTAAGTCTGTAGAACGTACTCCAACAAATCTTTACAACTTTCTGCACTTTCAATCTCCTGCACAAGAGTTTGGTGGTGTCTTACAAACCCTCAACCTCAACATCAACTGGAACAATCACCTTAGAGCATAATACATAAAGGCAAATAGGCTTTTCTTCAGTCTTTACTGAAGGTATTGATCCATGAAATTTGGATTAGAGATGTGTCTACACAAAACACCCAGCATTCTCAATGAACAGTATAAAATAAAAGTCATATTTTTTACTAAGAGTTATTAACTACCCAGAACTATATCTGTGGTGTTGCCTCCAGGGTGACAGCTATTACTACTAGTTACATACATCAAGCTGCTATACTGATCACAGAATCAAAGTACAAGTAAAGTGTCAGGACCTGAGTGATATGCTGTTGGCACTGTGCTTCTCCTAGCAGAAAGTTGTAGTTTTGGCGCCCACTAGCAGATGTTTCCCTAGTAATCTGTCTCCACCTGATGCTGGGAGGGTATTTAGTCTCTCCTCTGCTAGTACACTTTGTATCTGTGTTTTGCTTTTCTATGCTAAAGCCTTGTACACAGGGGCCAAATGTTGGCTGGTTTCTGTTGATCCAGCCAACATTCGGCCTGTGTGTACATCAGCCTGTTCAAAAGAAGCATGCCAAACAGCCACCCTCTGTGGAATGGGCATGCTGGAAAACCAGCATCTGATTGGCATCTGATCAGCAATGCTAGCCAAAAGCTGCAAGTGCTGACTAGTGTGTTCTGGCGAGGGGCAGTCCCCCTGTCAGGACACAATAGTTCAGCAAGGAGATCACTGTACTTACATTGCATAGTTAGTACAGTGAGCTATTTTTTTTGTCTTCATTCAACCCAGCGGGATAATCTATTGTTCACTTCTATCTTTATGTTAGCTGTTTGCTGGTGTTTGGATGTCTTTTGTTTTACTATCAATAAGTTCACTTTAATATATATATGGTTTGGTCTGCCCATCTCTGCTGCTAATCCCTGAAAGCGGACTTATCTAACTCCATTACTCTTCTTCTAAATTGAAGGGTATTAGGTAACTCTGTTAGTTCCCATATCTCACCTTAAGAAAAACTGGATCTACTTATTTAATTAAATCCCAATATCTTAAAAAATAACTCAGAGAGTCATGACAACGTATAGGTTGCTCTATTTGTATCTAAACTTCTCCTTCTGGATGCTACATGACTTATTTATTAAAGAATCACATGATTAAATAATTAAATCAAATTGTCACACAAAATTCTCAATTGCTTTAGTAAATCTGCTTCTACTGCTATTTGGGAAGGTAACACACTGGTGTTGATTTAGGTCGGGTTCACACTGGTACGAAACGACAGTCATGCCACTTTGGATCTGACTTTGCCCTGCAACTTGAAGTCCAACATGCCTTCAACGTCAATGAACAGGGATCTGACTTTGATCCCCGACAATACCTTGCACTGTGACTTGTATGAATCTTTAGTTGGAGCTCCACGTACAATGTAAAAAAAAACGGCATGGGTTCCCCCTCAAGGAGCACACCAGGCCCTTCGGTCTGGTATGAATTTTAAGGGGAACTCCCATGCTGAAAAAATTTCATGGGGTCCCCCCAAAATCCATACCAGACCCTTATCCAAGCACACAGCCTGGCAAATCATGAAAGTGGGTGGGGACAAGCGAGTGAGCTCCCCCCTAATAAACTGTACCAGGCAGCATGCCCTCAACATGAGGGGTGGCTGCGCCCCCCATCCCAAAGCACCTTGTCCCCATGTTGATGAGGCCAAGAGCCTCTTCCCAACAACCCTGGCCGTTGGTTGTCAGGGTCTGCTGGCAGGGGGGCTTATTGGAATCTAGAAGCCCTCTTTAACAAGGGGCCCCCCAGATCCCTGCACCCCACCTTATGAGAATGAGTTTGGGGTACTTTGTACCCCTACCCATTCACCTAAAAAAAGTGTCAAAAATAAAATGCAGTACACGTTTTTAAAGTAATTTATTATGGCAGCTCCGGCGTCTCTTCCATCTTCTTGTCCCCTCTCCAACTCTTCTGCTTCCTCCACTGATGTTTTCTGCCTCTGCTGGTTCTTCTCCCCTCTCCAGGTTTTCTCTGCTCTCCGTTGATGTCTTCTAGCCCTCTCCGATTCTTCTCCCTCTGTCCGCTGTCTTCTGCCTCTGCTGGGTCTTCTCGCTCTTTTTCTGGGTCTTCTGTGCTGTCTTCCTTCTCTGTTCTTCTTCTGATGTTGACTCAATACTCTTTCCCGCTCTAATGCTGGGTGCGCAGTATGCCACTACTTATATTGGCCTATATTGTCAGGCCCTGGTTTCAATACTTTTCTAGACACTGTCACTGACCTGGAATATGCATACAGAAACCTAAATTGAAAAGTTGTCTTTTTTCAACCTCGTCTACTATTTAACTATATGTAGCTATGTAAATTGAAAAGTGAAAATTAAGTAAACATGCACAATCAATGTGTCCATTTTGGGTCAGTGCACATATTCAGAGGGGTCAGAATGTCAGGAAGGGAATTTCAATTTTTAGCAGTGAAAGCCCTCATATTTCTATCATAACAGGTTTAGGAGATTAGGCGATATACCCCCAAAAACTTTCTAGACCTGCTCCCACCCCCCATTCTTTCTGTCAAAATGAAAATGGCTACAACAAACTAAGCCCCCAAACCATGTTCAGAACATAGTTAAAGTGGTAGTAAACTCCTTGAAGAAAAAGATAATTGCCCCCCGGGTGGTTTAAGCCATAATGTGCTAGTATGCACTGCATACTAGCACATTATAGCAGACTTACCTTAAAATGACTGGGCCACAATGACGGCACTTCATAGTTACATAGTTACATAGTTACATAGTAGGTGTATTATATATATATATATATATATATATTATATCCCTGTATGTTGCGGTCATTCAGGTGCTTATCTAATAGTTTCTTGAAGCTATCAATGCTCCCCGCTGAGACCACCGCCTGTGGAAGGGAATTCCACATCCTTGCCGCTCTTACAGTAAAGAACACTCTATGTAGTTTAGGGTTAAACCTCTTTTCTTCTAATTTTAATGAGTGGCCGCGAGTCTTGGTAAACTCTCTTCTGTGAAAAAGTTTTATCCCTATTGTGGGGTCACCAGTCCGGTATTTGTATATTGAAATCATATCCCCTCTCAAGCGTCTCTTCTCTAGAGAGAATAAGTTCAGTGCTCGCAACCTTTCCTCATAACTAAGATCCTCCAGACCCTTTGTTAGCTTTGTTGCCCTTCTTTGTACTCGCTCCATTTGCAGTACATCCTTCCTGAGGACTGGTGCCCAGAACTGGACAGCATACTCCAGGTGCGGCCGGACCAGAGTCTTGTAGAGTGGGAGAATTATCGTTTTATCTCTGGAGTTGATCCCTTTTTAATGCATGCCAATATTCTGTTTGCTTTGTTAGCAGCAGCTTGGCATTGCATGCCATTGCTGAGCCTATCATCTACTAGGACCCCCAGGTCCCTTTCCATCCTATATTCCCCCAGAGGTTCTCCCCCCAGTGTATAGATTGCATTCATATTTTTGCCACCCAAATGCATTATTTTACATTTTTCTACATGGAACCTCATTTGCCATGTAGTTACCCACCCCATTAATTTGTTCAGATCTTTTTGCAAGGTTTCCACATACTGCGGAGAAGTTATTGCCCTACTTAGCTTAGTATCGTCACTTCCGCGCATGTGCACAGGAGTCAAGGCCATGGCACTGAGTACTGATGGCATGCTCAGTGTGCTGCCAATTCAGGGCACAGTACATATGCAGCAGTAATGTCACCAACTGCTTCCAGTGTGAAAATCTCCAAAAAACCGCAAGTTTAGGAGATATTCGCTGTACCTACAGGTAAGCATTATTATAGTTCAAAAGCGTTTAGTACTACTAAAGTTTACAACTGCTTTAAGAAACGTAATTGGAAAATACCATGTAGCAAAGTAATTGTTTAATGGTATTTACTCTGTTTTGTAATTTATTTGCAGATCAAATTGGTAACCATTATTATTACATATGTGGCCTGTATATAATGCAATCTTAGCATTTTTTTTTAAATATCAGGTATCAGGTTTAAAATATCTAGGTTCACATTGGAGTGATTAGTCATGCGATTTGAGAGATCAAATCGCATGACAAGTTGCAGCCTATTGGCGGCAATGGCACTGTTCCAATGGGTGCGACACCCATTTTGCTGTGCAGCACTGATTTGCAAAAGTAGTTCCTGCACTACTTTTGCCGATTTCAGGTGCAACTTCAATAGACATCTGTGTATGAAGCCACACAGATGTCTATCAAGCAGAACCTGAAATTGCGCTGACCTTGCTACTTTGAAATCGCGAAGTAGCACAATTTCAAAATTGCATCAATGTGAACCAGGGCTAAAAAGAGATGTTCCTTCTTTGGGTTTACATACTGTTTAATAGTTTGGGTATAGTTTATAAAAAAAAAAATAAACCCCAATAAAGGTAATGGATCACAGGATTTTTCCACATTTATGTGTCTTTTCACTTAATAAAGCTTTTTTACTTATTGTAATGTTAATTCGGAGGAAGAAGTGTTGGTGAGTTTGTACAATCCCACGTCATTTTCCATACAATGGTTATATGTCAACCTATGGAACTTCCTGACTGTCTATTTCTATCCATCAGGGATCACATGCTAAGATTTTTTTTTTACATGCTGCAAGTGAGAAAATTATCCTCCAGGTACTGAAAGTCTGCTTTAAACTACAGTAAGTAACCTACTATGTTCTGCATACAGACTGGGTCTCCAGAGGAATGTAACAAAGCCCCATTTGTTAACTTAATATAATTGTTATCTCTAGGTCCTATACTCATGTATTTACTGAAACACATGCATTTGATGTCTCACTCAGGAGAATCAAAAGATTAATATTCCAGTTTCTTTCCAGGCTTCAACTAATTAGTTAAAAGTGAATGTGGGAAGCACCGTAGAAGAATGTTTATGTTTGCAACTTTGCAGATTTTTATAAAGTACTAACTATAAAAAAAATGATATTTATGTTATGTTATCATAACACTGGAAGTAAAATATACAAATCCACTACAAAGTGTGTTCTTGTTTAGCAATAGCATATTCTCAGTACAATTTTCCTAAAAGCATGTACTCAAATAAATGTACACTCCGATCAAAACTGAAAATAAAAGCCTAGCTGAAGTCACAGAAACAAACATTTAGTCAGATACACATTCTCCAAACAACTTTTGTTTTCATAATGCTTGCACCACTCTTCTAAACATGGCACAAGCCCCTTTTGTTAATTAGGAGCAATTGGTTTTCTTTTCTGCTGTGACAGACACAGCACAGAGACCAGGAGAGCTGGAGCTGCATGCTGCATATAGTGATTCTAGTGATATAATGAAACTGCATCCTACAGTAATATTAATCATTACCAGTTCAGCAGGGTTTGATGCCTATTACATCTTAATGAATGTTCCAGAATTATTTTGTGGTTTCGATAAGGTGATCATCTACAGCACTTGTACTTATAAATGGAACCTGTATTTTCTTTTTTTTCCTTGTTTGTAAACTTTCATTGGTGAATACTGCAACAAAATGTATTTCCTCCTGATTTAATTTTTGTGATAACTACACAACAGAGTTTGTGACAAAAGAGGGAGGAGCCTAACAAATGGTGTTGTTACACAGGTGAGATTCTCAAACATTCTTGTTAAAGATAATACTCCAAAACACATTGTTATTTGAAAAGAAATCAAAACAAAACCAATTTGAATTAGGTATAAAATAAAAAAAGCTATGGCATGAATAGCCCCATATTTTTACCTTTGAAAGTAAACAGCACATGGAAGGAGTTGTTCCAGTATGTGACACCAAATTTTAGGTTACCCACCCCTCTAGTCTAACCCCCTTTCCTAGCTGCTTACTAACCTTAGTTCCGCAGCCCTATTCGCTCCTGTGTTTACACCCCTATTGGAAAATTTTCTTCAGCATTGGATGCACCTATCCCCGAGGCATGAATGATGCCAAATAAGGCAATATCTGGTCTATTCAATCTTATAGCACCAAAGCCAAAGAAAACTTAGGGGTTAATGAAGTTTAATCTAGAGGATGGGGAATGGGTTACTACATTTTTAGTAAACAAAGTAAAATAGAAGACAGTAGTTAACCAAGCCACTGTTTTCTTGTCTCTTTATGAGAACAGTTTGCACATTTTTTAATAAGGCAGGTAGGTCAAAGAGCAACTAAAAAGGCGAGCAGTGGATTTGTAGTTGAATTTATTTCAGTGCAAAATTCCTGATTTTGTCAAGCACACACATCCCTGTTCTGTTAGAAGAGGAGAGACAGATCGTGTGTTCCTACTAGCAAGGAACAATGATCTGTCATCTCCTCTAGTCAGTCCCACCCCTCTATAGTTAGAACACACATGAGGGAACACAGTTAAGCCCTAGATCGCCCCCTTCCCTGCCAGTGACATTTACACAGTAATCAGTGCATTTTTATAGCACTGATCGCGGTATAATTGTCAATGGCCCCAAAAATGTGTCAAAAGTGTTCAGTTTGCCTGCGATCATGTCACAGAGCTGAAGAACGGGGAGATGCATGCCAGTGTAAACACAGCATCTCCCCCCGTTCTGCCTAGTGACAGGACACTGATTGTCTGCTCCCTCTCATCGGGAGCAGCGATAAGTGTCATGTCACTACCAGCCCATCCCCCAGACAGTTAGAATCACTCCCTAGGACACACTTAACCCCTTCCCCACCCTCTAGTGGTTAACCCCTTCACTGCTAGTGACATTTTTAGAGTAATCAATGCAAATTTATAGCATTGATCGCTGTATTAATGCCAATGGTCCCAAAAATGTGTCAAAAGTGTCCGATTTGTCCGCCATAATGTCGCAGTCCCGATAAAAATCACTGATCACCGCCTTTACTAGTGAAAAAAAATAATAATAAAAATGCCATAAATCTTTCACCTATTTTGTAGACGCTATAACTTTTGTGCAAACCAACCAATATACGCTTATTGCGATTTTTATTATCAAAAATATGTGGAAGAATACATATCAGCCTAAACTGAGGAAAAAATTAGTTTTTTTAAAAAAAAATTAAGGATATTTATCACAGCAAAAAGTACAAAATATTGTGTTTTTTTCAAAATTGTCACTCTTTTTTTTTTATAGCGCAAAAAATAGAAACCGCAGAGATAATCAAATACCACCAAAAGAAAGCTCTATTTGTAGGCACAAAAGGCTGTCAATTTTGTTTGGGTACAGCTTCGCATGACCATGCAATTGTCAGTTAAATCGGTGCAGTGCCGTATAGCAAATAATGGCCTGGTCATTGAGCAGCCAAATCTCCCAGGGCTGAAGTGGTTAAACTGCTGGGCAAAATTTGCTTTAACCACTTCAGCCCTGGGAGAGTTTACCCCCTTCCTGACCAGAGCACTTTTTGTGATTCGGCACTGCGTCGCTTTAACTGACAATTGCTCGGTCGTACACATAAGGATTTGGGTGTTCCTGAGTACTTCTGAGGTGTTTGGGGCTATATTGGACTTCCAATGTTGCGTGATTAGTGTTCTGGCAACTAGAAGAATGTGTGTAGTAACTACACGTAAGTCAGGGGGAAAGTGTTCTTTTCCTATGTTCAGTATTGCCAGGCTTGGATTTGGGGGTGTCAAAATCCCCTTAATGTTTGAGAAAATACTGAATATGCTCCTCCAAAAGCTAGTCAGGTGTTTGCAGGTCCAGAACATATGAAGGAGATTGCCTACTGCACCGCATTTCTGCCAGCATAGTGGGGAGGCGTTTGAGGAAAATTTAGAGATTTTATAAGGTGTGAGGTACCACCGAAGTGATATTTGTGTCAAGATCAGCTTCCCATTTTATATAGGGGTGGGACTTGAAAAAGTCCAGTTTTCGTTTGAAAAAAATTATAAAAGAGGGATATGTTCTTGGTTTGTATGGGGGTTACAGTATAGAGCCTCTATATCTGGCCTGTGAGGTATATGTGGGGTGTTTTAACAGTTTTTAGAAAGTGGGAAATTTGGTTGTATGTGTAGCAGTCAGTAGGAATTAAATTGAATTGTGCTTGTAGTGTGGGAAATGATTTAATAGTCTTGTCTTGATATAGATCAGCAATCAGGTTTATGCCCTTGCTGTGCCAATCAGAGATTTTAAGATTTGGGATCACATGTGCAAGGGTGTTGAGAGGTATGGGGATGTCTATTCTGCTAGAGGTTGGAGTTGGTATTTTACGAAGGTCTCTCCAGGCAAGTAGAAATGCTTGTATAGCAAGAGGGAGTTTTTGTAAAGAGAAAAGCATATTGGATGTGTAGACCTGTGCACATAGTGAAGATTAAAGGGCTAAGATAGCAGATAGTATGGGTCCCGTGAAGCCAAATTTTTGGAGTGTATGGGTCATATAGCCCCAGTGTATCCTGTCGAATGCCTTCTCCGCATCCAAGGAGAGGAGCAGAGAAGGCACCCGACAGGCCCTGGCATGATGCACAAGGTTGATGACTCTCCTAGTTGCATCCGACGCTTGTCTTCCGGGGGTAAACCCATTTTGATCAGGTTTTATGAGAGTAGGTGGTATGGGCAAGAGTCTACGGGCCAGAATTTTAGCATACAACTTAACATTGGTATTGAGAAGGGATATGGGCCTAAAGTTTTAAGGGGTGTTAGGTTCTTTACCTGGTTTGGGAATAGTAACCACATAAGCCTTAAGCATCTCTGGGGGTAATGAGGCGGAGGACATCACATCAGCATAAACCAATTTTAGCGGTGGGGATAAGATATCTTGGAAAAGTTTATAATAGTCATTGGTTAGCCCATCAAGGCCTGGTGATTTACCGGATGGTAGTGTCTTTATCGCTTTTATGATCTCAAGCTCTGTAATGGGGGCATTAAGTGACATTAGTTGTGCCTGGAAAAAAGAAGGAAGGTTGATATCCGCAAGGAAAGATTGTATGCGGTCTTCCGTGGGTTGGGGGGTATTGGGGTCTTTTTCAAGATTATATAAATTGGAGTAATACTCAGCAAATGTGTTTGCTATTTCTTTTGGATTGACTAGTTTTTATTATTCAAAGGGTGGAGTAGGTATGGTATTTTGGTTCTATTTTTATGTACTTTGAGTCTGTGAGCAAGGAATTTGCCTGCTCTGTTGCCTGAGGAATAATGTGATCATTTGAGAGAGTTAGTTTGTCATATTGTTCAATGAGCAGGAGCCTGAGATCAGAGTGAAGAAGAGAGAGTTTGGAGGCTGTCCTGTCTATAGCACTTTGTTTAGGGATTCTATATTTTTTATATTGGCTAAGAGTCTGTCTAATTTTTGAGTCCTCCGTCTCTTTTTCCGTGAACAAAGCTGTATGATAATCCCCCGAATGAAAGCTTTATGTGCACACCATAACGTAGCTAAATTTGATATAGAATGTGAGTTTAGTGTAAGTTAGGTTTAGTTGGGTTTTTGTTAATGGTGGCAGCCAGTATATGGGGGTTAGCATGCCATATATAAGCAGGGTTTGGAGTGATCCCCTCCACCACATTGATAGAGACAGGAGCGTGGTCTGACCACAAGATATCATGTATGGTGGAGGAGGACAATTTCTGCAATAACCAATTATCGACTAGGATTAAGTCTATTCTGGAATAGGAGTTATGCCTAGCTGAATGGAAGGTAAAGTTCCGTTCATTATAATGTTGGCATCTCCAAACAACGTAATAGTGGTTGAAGAGTTGGCAGAGGTTGTTTTGATCTAGAAGTGGTGTCCATGGTGTAGTCTACTGTTACGTTGTAGTCTCTGCACATCAGTAAGGAACCTTTTTTGATATTGGATATTTTATGAAACAACTTCTTCAAGAAGCGGATTTGGTGGGAGTTGGGTCCGTAAAGGATCACAGTGGTGTACAGCTTGTTGTTGAGCATTCCTATTAAAATTAAGTATCGCCCTTCCGGGTCGGTCAGAGTTTCTTGCAAGGTAAAGGCTACAGTATCTTTGATGGCGATGATGACACCTTTCTTTTTTGTAGGTGCTGAAGCCATAAAAACATGGGGAAAGTCTTTGTGGCGGAAGTGGTGTGTATTACAGGATGAGAAATGGGATTCCTGTATACAAAGAACATCGGTTTGGAGCTTAAGCGCTTCCTTCCACACCGAGGCTCTCTTAGCTGGGTGGTTCAATCCATGAACATTAAATGAAGTTATTTTAAGAGTCATTGGGAGAGGTAAGGAGAGAATGCTTACAGTACCTCATGGAGGCTTCAGTAGTGCCTTGAGCGGAGGGATCCAAGGTGTAGAAAGAGGCTGAGAAAACTTGCAGGCCATTTCTGATTGTGGAGGTGTGCAGCTCATATGGGTCAGACCAATGGAACAGGGGAGAGAGTAAAAAAAGGAGGAAAACAAAGTCAGGTAACATGTAAATAAACTGTTCAATAAAAAGGTAGATTTAGGTAGGAATCTGGGGGCAGAACAGCTGCCCATTTCTTTGCAGCGGGAAAGTGCGCAGTATGGGTTCCATATTGCTCCGGGAATCTTGTTAATTGTTGACCATGTTGTATGTGGGGTGACTAATGCCCTGTACACACGGTCGGATCTTCCGACCGAAAATGTGCGATCGGAGCTTGTTGTCAGAAATTCCGACCATGTGTGGGCTCCATCTGACTTTTTCCATCGGATTTTCCGACACACAAAGTTTGAGAGCAGGCTATAAAATTTTCCGACAACAAAATCCGATCACGTCAATTCCGACAATTGTGTGGACAATTTCGACGCACAAAGTGCCACGCATGCTCAGAAGAAATTCCGAGACGGAACTGCTCGGTCTGGTAAAATTAGTGTTCAGAATGGATATAGCACTTTCGTCACGGTGCAATGTTTGAAATTGTTTAATGCAGCGCACTCTCTTCTTCTTTATAATGCTAGAAGAATGAAGTAGTTTTGCTGCTCAATATTCACACAGACTTCTCACAAACGTATTTCTTTATTATTTATCGTGATTTCATCAATATAATATTTTGATTTGTCACATCTGACGAAAAAATTATCAATGTTTTATTGTTTGGTTTGTATTTTTTTCAAGCCTGATTTTTTTTTTTATGTAAGAAAGATAGGGGGCGCTAGATACCATAATATTCAAGTGCTCCAAAAAAATATATCTCCTGCATTACCAAAAAAATGGAAATGTAAGAAAAGTAGGAGGCGCTAGATACCATACTATTCAAGTGCTCTAAATAAATATATCTCCTGTATTACCCAAAAAAATGAAAATCATAATATTGACAAATCATAGTTAGATTACACATTGAAGTGCCCACATTAGTGAAAACATATATAGTGATTGATTGTCCACATGAAAAAGTGATTGAAGTAGATGAAGTGATATCTTTCAATATTATCCCAATCTTGTTGCTGTAAACAAAAGGTTTTCCATCACCAAAGAAAAATAAGAAAAGGAAAACACCTCGAAGTAGTAGATATCTGCTTACCAGATACCAATGACTCCTTTAGTTAAAAAGAGAGTCACTAGCGCTTGTGCAGGGTTGTGCCTGCTCACATGGATGGCCGGACTGTGGTTGGTATTATAGGCATGGATCGTTCCCATCAGGCTCATTCAAGATAGGATAAGGATACATAGGAAACAAAAACAGTCTCCATAGCGTAAAACCATTTATTAAAAAAGTAAACAAATTAAAAAGCCAAATGGCCGCTTACATTGGTGGGTGCCTACCCGGCACTGGGGCTGCTTGCATGTCAGGGTGACTTCGCAGTCAGAAAAAGCCTTTCATGTCTCCTCCACGCTGGCGTGCGTTCCAGCTTACACAGGGGGGCAGCCAAAGGATCCGGATGTTGTTGGATGATAGGACATGTGACCACGTACCGCTCCAACGTACGTTTCGTAGTGAACGTCTTCAGGGAAGCGTACATTGGTCACTAAAATGGTGGTTTTTATTAGGAACAGGAAGGGGGCGGGTAATTGGCAAATGGGCCACAGGAACTGTGCTCAAAGCAATAAAGTTGGAAAGTTCAACTATGGTCTGGAGCTTAGCTCCATCTTGTGGATATTTACTATATTGTTCACAAAAAGCTCCTTATTTAAATACGAATGTGACTTTTTATTAGGAACAGGAAGGGGGCGGGTAATTTGCAAATGGGCCACAGGAACTGTGCTCATAGCAATAAAGTTGGAAAGTTCAACTATGGTTTGGAGCTTGGCTCCATCTTGTGGATATTTACTATATTGTTCACAAAAAAACTCCTTATTTAAAAACGAATGTGACTTCATATCAACCATCTCCTAGGGGGAGATGGCATGTTATTACAGTCCCCCTACTGGTTAAAAACAGGTAAGTAAATCCATCCATATAGGTGGTGGGGAAGTGAGAAAAATATATAAGTGAATAAAATTAATGGTGGTGTTTTTTATATAGAGAAAAAAACCGGGGGGGGGGGGGGGGAACTCATGTAACCCTGAATACTATAACAGCCCCAGTCTCGGTTTACATACAAAAATGATTACAAAACTAAATAGTATTTAATAAACCTTAAAAGGCTGCAATATGATCTATCCCCGTCTGACTCAAATAATAAAGAGGACAAAGAAGCAGGGGGGAAGAGTATTCCATCTTCCACCCTGGACAACTATCTCTGACCACAACCGTAATACAAGTGGTGCCCAACTCACTCTCACGATCTGACGTGGACAGATAATAATATTCCTAGACACTCCTGGACTCAATCATTTGTAAGAAAGCAATTAAGGTCCAGATCTATATTCATCCCATGTGGTTGCATAGTCCGTAATTTATAAAGCCAGTACGTTTCATTCCTAGATATTGCCCTTTTCATATGGGTACCTCTCCAATCCCTAGAGATTTTGTCGATCCCATAGAATGTACATAGTGATGGGTCACTATCATGGTAAAGTTTGAAGTGTCTTGAGACACTATGGTTAGGGTATCCCTTTTTAATATTTGTTAAATGTTCATTTATTCTTACTTTCAGTTGGCGTGTGGTTCTGCCCACGTATTGAAGGGAACATGGGCATTCCAGAACATATGTTACGTGGTCAGAGTCGCATGTGATGAGAGGTTTGATATCAAATTGTTGTTGTGTTACTATAGATTGGAATTGGGTCTTCTTTTTCTTGGTACCTGGTTTTCTGGTTATTTTACAAGCATTGCATCTAGTGCAATAGTGAAACCCAAAACCATCCAGGAAAGTGTGAGGTTTCCCGGGGGGATGTGGTACATTTGGAGCCAAGCGATTCCTAAGGGTAGGGGCCCTTCGGTAGATAAACTTAGGTTTATTGGGCAAGGAAGATTGGAGATCTTTATCTTTGAGTAGGATAGGCCAGAATTTTTTGAAGATACCTTCTACTGTTTTGTATTGACGATGAAAGCCCGATATGAACGCACAGTCACCCTTGTATTCTTTTTTTGGTTTGGGGACCAATAGGGACTGCCTGTCCATATTTGCCACCTGTGAGACCAATTTTGTCAAGATATGGGCAGGGTATCCCTTTTATCTAAATCTAGTGGTGAGAATTGCTGCTTGTGTGAAATAATCCAAAATATTATCACAATTTCGCCGTATACGCATCTATTGCCCTTTCGGTACAGCTCCTATCCATTGCGGATGGTGACAGCTGTGTGTAGGGACATATGCGTTACGGTCAGTTTCTTTAAAAAAAGTCTTTGTACTAATATGATCACCTTGTTTGAAGAGTGTTAGATCCAAATAATTCACCGTGGCCAAACTGTACTCCGCTGTGAACTTTAGATTGTACTTATTCATATTCATACACTCCAAAAACTTGTTAAAACTTTCTTTGGTGCCCTCCCACATAATCATCACGTCATCTATGTATCTTTTATACAGAAGAAGTGAGTGAGGTCTGTTTTTGAAAATGGTCTCTGATTCCCATTTATTTAACGTGATATTCGCCATGCTAGGTGCATAGCGGGCTCCCATGGCTACACCGCCAATTTGGTTGTAGTATTCGTTTAATGCCCAGAAATAATTATTCCCCATGGCCATAGATAATCCTTTAATTAAAAATTTAATTTGTGATTTTTTCAGGGTGGATTGGTTGGTGAGAGCCCACCTCACTGATTCTAACACATCTGTTTGGCGAAGATTTGTATACAAAGACTCGATGTCTATTGTTACTAGTAAGGTTTGATCCGTGATGGTGGTAGATTGTAACAGTGTAATTAGTTCTCGACTATCTTTGAGATAGGATTGGCTCTGTGGGACTAGAGGCTGGAGGAAAGTGTCAAGGTATTCCCCCACCCTAGAGTACAGAGAGCCAATTCCACTCACTATTGGACGGCCTGGTGGGTTTACCTTATCTTTATGTATTTTTGGTACTATATAGAGTACCGGAATTCTGGGTGTAGTTAGATTCAAATAATCTGCTTCCTTCTGAGTTAATATTTGTTTACTGGTACCTTGGTTAATCCAATCTAATAGTTGTTGTTTCAGTTGTGGGTTAGGGTTACTTTTAAGCTTTTTATACGTTGAGGTGTCATTCAACTGTCTCCTTAGTTCTGTATTATAGTTTTCTTTGGTTAATACTACCAAACCTCCCCCCTTGTCAGCAGGTCTCACCACTATCTGTTTGTTCTCTTCCAGTTTTTTTATTCCCTCCCATATTCTTTGGTTGTTTTTGTGTTGTGATATTTCAATCTGTCGTACTTCATCTTGGACCATACTCTTGAATACTTCTATGTGGTGGTGAGAACCCTTTTGGGGATTGAACACTGAATTGTTTTTCAAATTACTGTGTACAAAAGGGTCTGTTATTTCCTGAATCCTAGTGTTGCTGGTTTGCCCTGCAAAATGTTTCCTGATATTTAGTTTTCTTATATATTTCTCAATATCTACGAACAGATTGAACTTATCTATGTTCTTATTTGGTGCAAATTTTAGTCCCTGTGCCAAGACTTCCAATTCTGCATCCGAAAATTCTATGGTGGTTAGATTAAATAATCCTGCTTTTAGTTGTTTCTCTTCCTTTTTCTTTCTCCCTCTGCCTCTTCTTCCTCTCTTTCTACTCTTTCTATATGGTTTTGTTGTGAGTTGGAAGGGATTCTGTATGGTTCTTTCCAGTCTCTCCATTCCCCCCCTCCCTGGTGTGGGTAGGGGTTGTGTAATGGTCTCCCTCTAAAATTACCTCTAAAGTTTCCCCTTGGGGGCCTTGATGGGTACTGATTGCGGTTGTTGGCATAGTAGCCATAGTCTGGGGGTCTATAGTCAGTAGGGGGGGGGTCTATTATAGTTAGGTCCCCTGTATGGTGAATGGTATGTGGCAGGGTATGGGTAAGAATTCCCCTTAGGGTACTTAATAGGACCATGTGCTGTTCTATTGTTTTTGTGGGGTGTATTTGGGCTGCCATAGATGCTACAGTGTTGTGTACTTCAACTTCCCTCTCCACTGTTGGTTCTTGGGATGGGTTCAGCTGTAAATTTTGTTGCCATTTGTATACCCTATTGTCTTCATAGTCCTTAGTATCTCTAAAATATTTTTTGAGATTTTTATCTTTGATTTCCCCATCGTATTTAGCTAGATGGGTGTTTAATTCCTTAGCTTTGTCTAAATACTCTTTAGAGGACATAAGTGGTTCCATAGTTGTCTTGAGTTCTTTGATCTTAGATTCCAAGACAGCTTTTTTGGCTTCGCGCCTTCTTACCATCATTTGCATTAGTTTTTGTTCACAGGCATTGAAGAATTGGTACCACTCATCGAATAGTCTCAAATCCTCCACTCCATCACTGGGGCTAACATCCCATCTTAAACTTCTGGGGGTTAAATTTTTGCCTATATACATCTCCAGAGATGCAATATCCCACCACAGTCTAATTTGTTTTTCAGTGTCATATTTGAGTTGTTTGAATCCCTTATCCAAATCTACATTATTGGTAGATGTATGTTGGAAAATCTCTTCTACGTTAATTTGTCTATTTTGCATAAAATTAAATACATCCATGGCTGCGATAAGTGACAAGTTTAAATCCAAATTATTCAAACTCAAACAGTAGAAAATAATAGAAACCTTCGCGCCAGTGGTGTCGATAGCAGATAATAGATATGAATTACATATACTGGTGGTACATCTAGTAAGAAAACATTCCCAACAATAAAGAAATTGTGGAAATATATAAACAATCAGTGTAAGCTGCTCCCCAATTTTTGAATAATCAAAAAAAAAATAGATAATCAAAAAAAGGAATGTAAGAAAGATAGGGGGCGCTAGATACCATAATATTCAAGTGCTCCAAAAAAATATATCTCCTGCATTACCAAAAAAATGGAAATGATTTTTTTTTTACCAGAATATTTTCTGTGTGTCAAGTTACCACAACACCATTATTATCTTGTATTATTTAATCTCAAGGAGATTGTTTGGTGTTGGTGTCTCTTGTTAATTTTTATTTTAGAAATGTACCTGCCTCCTCACAAACGAACTGTCCTTTTTTAAGGAAAACACACATAGGCAAGTATAATTGAAACAAAAATTCCTTAATTAAGGGCTCATAACCAAACAAAGAGGAAGGCAATGCTGGAGAAACAGCAGAAATTGGTGAAGCCTTTGGCCCCCGGGGCACATTTTTTTATGGCAAAATTAGTGGCCTGAGGAGTCCATATCTAAGGGAGTACAGTCTGGTCCAGAAGTCCAAGAGATCCCGAACAGCTGCAGATGACATGTATGTTCCCAGACTGTGGTCATACAAGAGCCTGCATCTTTTGCCAGACCAGACTGAACCCAGGGCCATCACTCTCTGGTCTTCCTTACATGCTTCCTTCCCGGCTGTGGCTCTGGTGTTGGAGGTGTGGCAGGAGGAGGAGTAGGACCTGGAGGAGGAGGAGGACCTGGAGGAGGAGGACCATGGGTGAGCTGGCAAATGTGGCTTTCGCCTGTGAGTTAGCCCCTCAACCCCTTCTGTAGAGCTTCTAAAATGACACACTCACATAAGAGGCATTGGCCCTCCTCCATTTGCAGCATTTTGCAGGCTGTTATGACAGCAAAATCCTCTTCCACACTGTGGGGTGTTCTGAGGGCCTCAGTAGCCTTCTAAAATAGGCCAATTGCTGCCTCCTCCAGGTTACTCCTCTTCCTGACACTTTTTGGTTGAAGGGGGAGGGGAGGGACCTGGGTATCGGGCAGCCTGCTTGGCCCGGCCACCTTCTGGCTGAGACTTCCCTGTGTATGAAAAAGGGACATCGTTTTAGTTTTTGGTTCATCAATCACAATCAGAAATTAGTACTCCAAACTAACATAAATTTAACATCACTAATTTGACAACCAGAAATATTTAGAAGAATGCTATACCTGACTCAAGCTGGGCTCCTCCACATGTTGCTGCCTGGAAGGCCCAGGTCAGAAGCCTCAGCTGAGGGGGAAGGAAGCATGGAAGGAAGAGTGTAGAGTGCTGGCCTGGGTTCAGTCTGACCTGCCAGAAAATGCAGCCTGTCATAGTACCACAGCCTGGGGACATAAATGTCATCTGCTGCTCCTGATCTCTGGGAATCCCGGACCTTCTTGTGCTCCCTTAGATAAGTACTCCTCATGCCAGGATCTTCAAATAGGTGATGTCTGCCGTGGGGATCACCGGCTTCACAATTTACAGCAAATTATCCAGCGCTGCCTTCCTCTTTGTTTGGTTCGTATAATCAGGGTGGTTTACCTGCCACAGACATTGCAGCTCCCTGAACATATCTATGAATATGCAGATGAACTCCTGATTCCTCAAGATATCCATTTTCTCTGCAAGACACAACACGAGACAAACCCTAATGTCAGGCTTAAGTCTCCTAATCTTGTCCCAATATAGGCCTCAATCTAGAAGCAGTATAGGCCCAATTTGAAATCTTACCTTGGTTATCACGATCGGCGCTTCCGATACTCCTTCCTCCGCTCACAGATCGTACGTACTACGCACGCGTGTTACGCTTTATATACACTGCGCATGCCTGAAACTCCGCCCGCCCCTGATGTTCTTTCTAGTCTATTCCCCGCCCCTTTTCGTTTGGCGCAGTGGGGGAAGAGCACATGGCGGAGACACAACAGGCGCATGCTAATTAAAGCAATGAGGAGAGGGAGGAGGAAAGCCCTGAGTCAGAAACGTCCCGATCCCGGAGGAGACGATTGATGGCCTCAAATATGTCCTTTGGGGCGATGTTGGAGATGGTCGACATCCTGAAGAGGACCGACTATGACGGGAAGTATCGACCTTACCCCAACCCCAATGTCAGAAAGGTCAAGATCAGGGCGAAAGTTGTGAAGAGTCTGCAGAAGAATTTTAGTGTACGACGATCCAAGGATCAACTCAGGAAGCGCTGGTCGGACCTCAAATTAAGGGAGCACGATCAGTATAGAAGGATCAGGAGAGTGCTGCAAAAAGTAAGTAGTTGTCCTGTGTTCCTATTCTTTATTTTTCTAACATTCGTGCTGCTCCATGTGCTTTTCTTTACTGTTGTACAGTTTAAAATGGCAACTTTCATGTCCATGGGCAACATTATTCGTTTGTATGAAACATTGTTCGTTCAGCAAAGAAAACACCATGTTTTGGACATATGCATTTGAATACATTTTTGCCAGCCTACTTCTCTTCAAATAATTTTATTGTTTAGATGAGTTAGTAACTAGAATCCCGTGTTGTGTCTTGCAGAGAAAATGGATATCTTGAGGAATCAGGAGTTCATCTGCATATTCATAGATATGTTCAGGGAGCTGCAATGTCTGTGGCAGGTAAACCACCCTGATTATAAGAACCAAACAAAGAGGAAGGCAGCGCTGGATAATTTGTGTAAGATTCTGTGTAAGGAGAGAACACTCAGCAGCTGTTTACACATCTGGACGCTGGAGCACTAGTGTGGGACAACATAACACCCTTTTTATTAGGGGGCCCACACAGGTGCTCCAGTGTATACTATAGGGGTGACACCATCTGTGAAGCTTGTACAAAACAGGTAAGTATTCAAGCTTGACAAAGTAAAAAAATATTTCTTCATCTTGGAACTCTGCCAAAGCAGACAATTGTACTCCACTTCCAAGCAATATTTTATATTCCTATTTCTGTCATAAAATATCTGTGTGCTAAGTATACCTATTTTTTATTTACATAGAGGAGAAAAGACTTGGAGGACAGCACTCAAGCGAGGAGACAACAGATCCCCCACCTCATGAGGAAGTGGAAATCCCCGAAAGCCAACAGGAGGAGGAGGAGGAGGGAGACGTGGTGGAAATTGTCACCACAAGAGGTGAGTGTCGGTGACCACAGGCTCAGGTAAGAGATGGATGCGGGCATATTTATAATACATGTTTTTTTTTTTTATATATTTTTAGGTGATCGTGATGTTGTGGATCCAGGTCATTTCACCAGATCCTGATCGGGGAGATCATGGGGTGTAACAGGGACTTGGAAAACATCCAGAAAAACATCAATGATGTGAAAAACAAAATGAAGAACATCATTGATGTTTTAGGGAGGGTTTAAAACCCCTCAAAATCCCTAATGTAGTTTGTTTTTTTCCTACAAAAATTGTTGCACCTTTTTTGATATAGCGTCGAAAAGAAAAATTTTGAAGATGCACACAGTCTGTTAACATGTGCTATCTGCCATCACGGGAGATCAATGTAGGCGTTTTGGGGGTGCAATCCCTTCCTCAATAATAAAGTAGCTGAGAGGAAGGGGTTGCACCCCCAAAACACGTCCCTTGATCCCCCATGATGGCAGCTAGTACATGTTAACATTCGGCAATTTGTGTGCATCTTCAAAATTTGGCTTTTCCAGGGGTGACTTCACCCCATCTGAACGCAATATCAAACACAGTTTATAAATACTCATGTCTGATATTGCCTTCAATTTCTAACAAAGTTGAACTTTGTAAGTTCCAGATTTGTGTATTTCTTGTTGGTTTTAAACATGCCTGTTTTACCTTAAAATGACATTTCTACTTTTATTAATGTGACCCCAAAAATTGTTATACAACAAACATGTTGGTTTGTTTTAAAAACCTTTGATAAATGCACATGTGATTGTGCTTGTATTAAAAAGATTGATAATCAAGAATGTGTGTGTTCTTCTTTCAATGCTCCCAAAATTGTTGTTTGGTAAAATTGTTGGTTTCTGTGACAATGGGGGTTATTTCCTAAGGGAAAATCCACTTTGAACTACAAGTGCCGTTTCAGTGCAGTCTCAATTGCACTTGTAGTGCAAAGTGTCTTTGCCTTTAGTAAATAACACCCAACAGTGCTTTCTAATGTTACACAATCACGCCATTTCCGCGACTCCCCCAAATGTATGTCAGGGTCAGCTAAAAGAAAGACAAGCAGTAAATGTCAGCAAATATTTTAGTTGTTTAAATTTTTTTTTTTATTTAAAAAATGTCTCAGACATTGTCTGGCATATTGATGGCCCCCCTACCAGCAAAGTATTCAAGGTATCTTAGACGGACCTCGCAGGCACTCAGGGGGGCAAGCCAGGATGGCCAGCTTCAAGTGCCGTCAGGGTTGGTTCATTTACTTGAATTCCGGATTCAGGCCCAACTGAGCCAGCATAGTTCACAGAAGTTCTCCGTAAAAAGTTGTGGAGAACACAGCATGCCAGGATGATATGATTGAGTTTATACTCAGCCATGTGTATGGGTGTAAGAAATAGGCGGAACCGGCTGGCCAATATTCCAAACGTGTTCTCCACATAATTAAAAACCCTCTGGTCCGGGGTGAGGGTCCTCATAGGGAATGGCCACATAAGATGGTCCCCCAGCGCAAACGCTTCATCCGCAATGAAGACGAATGGGAGTCCTTCCACATTGTCTTCTGGAGGTGGCAAGTCCAAGCTGCCATTCTGGAGACGCCAGTAGAACTCTGTGTGGGCGATGACTCCACCATCTGACATCCGGCCATTCTTCCCCACGTCCACATACAGGAACTCGTAAGTAGCTGACACCACCGCCAACATCACAATACTATTGAACCCCTTGTAGTTGTAATAGTATGACCCTGAGTTGGGTGGTGGGACGATGTGGACATGTTTCCCATCAATTGCCCCTCCGCAGTTAGGAAAGTCCCACCGCTGGGCAAAGTGGGAGGCCACAGTCTGCCATTCCTGTGGCATGGAAGGAAACTGTGGAGTCAAGCAAGAAAATAAAATGAATCATTTTTCACATAAATATGGAAAGCAGATTAGACACAAACATTCTTGCCCATCATCAGTATAACATTTATTTTAAGGAGTATTTAAAGACAAATGTCAAAGGTCCACCTATCAGATTCCCCCCCCCCCCTCTCATGGGCCATTTTGTGAATTTATGGAGGGGGTTTTGGACAGGTAACCCTCTCCATTTCATTGAGAGATGAATGCCTAAATAATGTGTATTACTTTGGCCAGCCCCTCCTTACTTACACTATTGGCAGCCCACTGGACAGGTAAGAAGTGTCATAATACAAAGATATAAATACACACTGTACACATTTGAGCACATTTTTACATTCTGCTATTACCTATCAAGATAATAATAGGATCCAAAAACTTCAAACAATACCATTTGAAAGTATTCAGGCAGGCCCTTGCACTACATGCTTTGGGGAATTCATCCATAAATCTGACCACAAAAGAGGTGGGTATAGTGTGTATGGGTTTGGCAAAGTCAGCAGATAGAGGATTGGTATCAGCTGAGTTAGCAGTTGGGGGAAGGGAGGGTTCCAAATCATTTTGTGGCCCCCCCAAAAAAACTTCTGGCACTCTGCCAGAATTTAAAGCACAAATCACAATTTTACACATTTTAGGGGGTATTTAGGGTAAAGCATTACTATGGAGCTGACAAAATACATTGTTAAGTGACTACATGAGGTGAATATAGGCCCAGGAGAGCATGCTGGGGAGGTAAGTGAAGGCAAATATGTATGAAGGACAAAAATAAAAATTAGCTAAAAATCCAACATGCATGAGGACAAAGGGGACATTCAGAGCATATTACAATCATGGTAATTAGGGAATGAGGAAAGAAATACATTACATTATCAAACATTAAATACAATAAAATGTGATGTTAAAGGATAAAAATCTTACCTTACTATACTCCTTCTGCAGGACCTGAATGATGGCAGAACAGGTCTCTGGGATAATGATCCCCCGAGCCTGGGGGGTTTGCCTGTCGAGAACTTGAAGGTCCTGCAGGCTTCTCCCCTTCGCCAAGTACCACAGGGTGGCGACTAACCTCTGCTCCGGAGTGATGGCTTGCCTCATGCAGGTATCCTGCAGGGGGTCAAGCAAAGCCAACAAACGGTGAAATACGGGGTCCGTTATCCTGAGAAAGTTCCTGAAATCATTTAGGATTATTCTCACGGATCTCACGGAGCAAAGGCATATGACAGAACTGGTCATGCTGGAGCAACCAATTCTTGGTCCATGAACTCCTCCCCACCCTGTTCATGGACTGGGCTTGTGTCAAGGACCCCAACACCAAGCCCCCCGCACAGCACAAACTCTATGAGGAGTATGTATACACAACATGGCTAGAAAACGGTCGGCTACTGAGAACAAAGTAACAGAACACACTGAAGAACAGCAAGGCCTGTGAAGAGTGACCTGAAAATCAGTAAAGTCAATTGTACTCGCTGCACGCACTGAAGACCAGATACAAACCCACAAGCACAAACTGAACAGCAGAAAACGATCTGAAAACCATGAGTCTGAAAAAGCGCGAATCGTCTCTCACCAAACTTTTACTAACACGAGATTAGCAAAAGGAGCCCAAAGGGTGCCGCGCTTGGTTCTGAACTGCCCTTTTATAGTCTCGTCGTACGTGGTGTACGTGACTGCGTTCTTGGCGATCGAAAATTTCGACAACTTTGTGCGACCGTGTGTATGCAAAACAAGTTTGAGCCAACATCCGTCGGAAAAAATCCATGGATTTTGTTGTCGGAATGTCCGATCAATGTCCGATCGTGTGTACGGGGCATTCGAGTTCTCTTTCTTGTTTTTCTTCTTGTACAACACTGTTTGCCAATCATTTGGTGCACTCATCCTTGCAGGTGGGAAAGAGTTGTCAGCGTTTTGTTAAGGAATAATGTGTAGCGAACGGAGCAGTGCCAGACCCTCTTCCAGAAAGGTGATTGTAGTGGTGTTTCCTTCATGGGTGATTGTCAGTTTCATCGGGTAACCCCAGCGGTACGGAATGCTGTGGTTACGGAAAGCTATTGTTACTGGAAGCAATGATTTGTGTTTTTGCATTGTAAATTGAGAAAGGTCCGCAAACAGTTGTATACGTGAAACTCTTTCTGGCAGTTGAGAGTTCTTATGAAAGGCTGTCATAAGTTGCTCTTTGACATGATAAAAATGGACCTGCATCAAAACATCCCTAGGGATGTTATCAGGGAGATGGGATGGTTTAGGGAGTCGGTGGATTCGGTCTATGACCAGGTCTGTTTCAGGCACTGAGGGCAGGAACACTGTCATAAGATTCCGGGTGTATTGTTGCATTCGCGTAGGTTGTACAGCTTCTGGGACCCCTCAGATCTTTACATTGTTTCATCTGGACCTGTCCTCGAGGTCTGCCACCTTCGCTTTAAGCCAGGTTATGTAGTCGGATTGGTCATTATGTGCATCTACAAATATATTTTGCGATGCTGCAAAGTCGCCCATTTTTCGTTCTATATGATCTATCTGCCCTCCCAGCTCTCCTACTTCAGTTTTAATATTGCCCATGCAGTGCATCATGTCTGCATGTAGTGAGCTGCAGAGGGAGACAAGCATGTCTTTCAGGGTAGTGTCAAGTATGGGCTTGTTTGCTGTGGGGAATTCAGTAATAGGGTCTACTAGCTTCCTTGTGTCTTCCAGGGAGTCCTGTCCTGTGCTCACCTGCTGTATGTATTCAGCCAACTATGGTTTGGACATAGCTGGGCTGCGTAAGAGCGGTGTGGAGGCTCCAGGGGAGTGCTGAGCGTGTCCGCCATGGGAGCCTGGGCTGGAGGAGGCAGAGAGAGAGCCGCCTGTGGAGGACGGCGATCTGTCTCCGGCGCCAGCGCTATCTTGGTTGTGATCGCTGAAGTTTCTTCGGTTTGGTTCTTCGGTTTGGCAGCTTCTTTTATCTTGCGGGTCATACCTGCAGGTGGAGAGGGCCTTCAGGTTGCCAGTGGTAGGTGTCTTGTGGAGTCACCCCTGTTCATGCCGATTCCTGTCACTGGAGCGGAGCAAGAAGCTCAGACATCCATGCACCAGCGCGGTGGCCATGCCCCCTTGCGATCTGCCATTTTTATTGTGACTGCGACATTATGGTGGAGACATCGGACAATTTTGACACATTTTTGGAACCATTGGCATTAATACAGTGATCAGTGCGATTAAAAATGCATTGATTACTGTAAAAATGTCGCTGGCAGTGAAGAGGTTAACTGAGTTAACTGGGAGGTGATTCTAACTGAAGGCGGAGGGGACTAACTAGAGGAAGTGAGGGATCATGGTTCCTAGCTAATAGGAACACACAATTTGTCACTCCTGTCAGAACAGAACAGGGAAGTGTGTGTTTACACACACTTGTCCCTGTCCTGTCTCTCCTGGTCACGTTCGCTAGTGGCCGGCGGTCATCTGCTATCCAGACTCCCCGAGCCAACGTATAGGCTGCTGGTCCGGAAGAGGTTAAAAAACTATATTTCTTTTCTTTTTTTAGAGGGTGATTTTTGGTTGTATTTCAGATATTTAGGATTGTTTCGTTTAATGTTTTTGTATTTATGCGTGTATTTTTTTTATTTCCTTTTTTGTGAATTTGATCATTATTTGTATACTGTCACTTGAATTTTGTATGTTACATTTCTTTTCGCTGTTTATTTTCTTTCATTTCTGCAGTTGTGGATGAACAGGTCTGGCTGAAAGGAGCTTCCACAAACTTTCAGGAGTATTTAAAAACCCATTGCACCCTTCAAATAAAATTCAAAAATAAAATATGTTTTAATTTTGCCTTTCCCATTGTCCCCTATACATTTAGCCAAAATGGAAACATTTGCTAACATCTTCTAAATTTGAAACTCAATTTTTTTCATCACTAGCAGTAAGTATAATATGCCATTAGCTGTAACCAATCAGATCTTGTTTTACTGTATTTACATCAGAGTACAGTAAATATGGTTTAGATTGTTCGCTTTGGGTTACTGCAATTTGCACATAGAGCGGCACTTTGCCTTTATTTTAAGAAAAAGAGCCACCTAGAGCATATTTTTTTCTGATTATACAGGTAAGCTCTTCTTTCATGTGCTTTCAAGACATCTGTGACAGAAAAAAAGCTGTGGATGAAGATGTTATTTATATTTTTTTCTCTGCTGGCAATATGTTCGCCTGCAAATAATTCCCAGCCCTTTTGGAAAAAAGAGCTTGCACTTGTTTAAATATGTCAGCATGATGCTATTCCTGTCATAAAATTGGTATTGTTTATAACGAAAGCCAAAGAAGCCATTGTATTATTAATATTTTACACACATACACATGAACAGTGCGCTGCGGGGCACAACATGAAAAATATTATGATAACATAATTGGAAGTGTGTATTGGGAAATAGTTCACATCCAACATCTGTGTTATGTCTTGCTGGAAAAACAGAAGATCTTAAGGCACTTTAGATATGAATGACATTGCAATGTTGCAGAACAGCTGCAGATATTTACAGTTGCTGGTCACTATCAAAGACATTAGGATTGCACCCAAATATTTTTAGTGAATATTAAATCTAGTAAACACTGCATGGTTCCATATTTGTGGCCTAACGTGTGACTCCTTTGCATAGTTTTGATATATTACATTTATAAGAAAATTCTTTAGGGTCTGATATATTTCCAGGGTCATTTTAATTAAGGAGAGAAAATGCAATTGTACCAGGTCTACTAGGATAGGGAAACTACCAGGGCATTTCAATAAATACAACCAGATAGACTGGACGGTAGACTAGGTTGACATTTTAGCTAATACCAAACATGACCAGAGGTGATACCTTTTATAGTGGACCTGAACTATGAAAGCTATGCCCAAAATTGGCAAGCATGGGCTAAAGTTCTAGTCTCCAGTATTGTCTGTGGTCTCCCTGCAGCTACTAATTTCCACATTACTGACTTACCATGCCTGGTTCTGCACTATTTGTGGATCAGGGCTTTGTTTCCTCACGCCAGAGCTGACACTCCCAATTACCGGAGATCTCACAAATGGCATAAGAATATTAATGAAGCAGTAGTAAAGACTTTGGAAGCACAGATCCAAAGAATGAATAAAGCTGTAAGCACAGGGGTGCCTAGGCACACTCACATACCATTAATTTCTGGCTGTTTTCAGGAGAAATTTAGGACAATAAAGTTAAATCTTTCAAGGTTCTTCTTGACATAAATACACTTTCTAGATGTTCTCTATAACATAGCAAAACTTCACTTTTTGATTTCAGATCCATTTTAATGGCTGGCTGTAGTGGCAAT
The DNA here is from genome assembly GCA_037952925.1 of Lithobates clamitans. NCBI lineage: Eukaryota > Metazoa > Chordata > Amphibia > Anura > Ranidae > Lithobates > Lithobates clamitans. The sequence continues at coordinate 4,446,910 of JBBGZY010000325.1, read as the reverse complement.
CTTAGCAAGCTTTTAAGACTCAGTAGTCCTTGATCAGGGTACCACCTGACAATAGTGCCTAAAAGCTTGCTGAAGTTTCCACTATAGTTAATTGCTTAAGATGTTACTTCTTGTTACCTTGGTTATTTTGACCAAAAGTACAATTCTAAAGCTAGAGTATGGAAGCAAGTGGATTAGCATACAATGCATGAAGAGTAATATGATGTGTAACAAATGCAGATATCTGCTAAGCTTCAAAGAGATCACATTATTCCTCCTGACTCCTAGGAATGCTTCCATCTTCCTTTCTTCCCAGGATACCAACATTACCTTTTGTCAAACGGGTCCAGAGTTTATATTTATATGTTACAGCAGTCCCAGTGAGTGATGGCTGATGGAAGAGAGACTAGGGAAATTCTTTCTACTGACTGCAGCAGATTGATAACACAATTCTCCCATTATGCTCCTCTCTGTCCTAAGCACAGTTATCTGACTGGAATTCAACTGCTTTGTAATTATTTGTTATTTCTCATCTCCATCCTGAAGTAGCAGTCATTTGACTAATTTTCCTTACAGACAGCAATACATTGTAATAATAATATCTTCATGTTACAATAGTTTATAAAAAATCCTCTCCCACCGGTAGCAAAAAAGATAATTTCAAAGCAGTAATAAATTGCCAGCTTAGAACTGCCACAGATACATTCCTCTGTTATATCTCATGATGAGTGTTCTGCAGAGGATGCATAGGCATTGACATCTTCTGCCAGCATCTTTTACACTACTGAGAGAATGTGCTCACAATGAAATATAAAACAGTGCACGTGTCAAATACATCACTCACTACCCTATTTGCTAGCAAAAGCTGCAAGGTGCAAGGACTACCCAGCAAGAAAAGACAACAGTTAAGATCAGAAAGATGAGATCATAAAGGTTCTTGAGGCACAGTGCAAAGAAATATGACATTTAGCAGTAGTAGTACCAAAGGAATTAAGTGATTTTGTCATAAATGCAATTGTGTCACACACCTGCCATGAATCTAATAAGTTTGTTGGAGGCACACAAGTGAGCTTTAAAAAAGCTAATAAACTGGTAAGCGGTCCAAGAAAACCTTTATAACCGGTAAATTTAAGAGGCAAGGGAGACAATCAATTGTTGCAACCTGTGGATCTAGCAATTTATGCAGATATTATACATTGCATAATTAGTGTTGAATCTTGGTTTGGGCACAATAATTGTTCCACTTAAATCACCAGTTATTCCTTAAAGTACTTACAGTACAAGCACTTAAAAAAAGCCCCCATTCACCTCTGTAGCTTTAGGCATTGTGAAGAAATACATTGTCAAATGTCAAAACAAAGCACTGAAGCAACAACTCCTTTTCCCTATATTTTCTATGGATGGATACTTGGCAGCCTGTCAGCTTGCTAAATTAAACAAACATCAGAAGCTTGTTGTAAACCAATAGAAAACAACTGAAACTTGACTTTAGAAGTTCTCATGCAATCTTTGAGGATCTTTAAGAATGAATTACCTTACATCACATGCAGTTTGAAAAGGCAGTGATGGCTTATAGGCATAGGCTTTGGATATCGGCCTGTTCACAGTTGATCGTTAGATTGACTTCTCATGAATATGGACGGCCATAGATAAATCAAAATTCGACCAATCCCTGCTGAACCAGCTGAATTTTAATCCATTAGTTGAAGTTAATCTAATGATCGACTTCTCATGAACGAACTTGTTGGAAAATGTTGTTTCAATCAGCTAATGCAGTCAATTGGCTGCAGTACTAATCAGTGTATTCTGATGGCAGGGGAGTCACACTGTCAGAATACAATGTCAGAATACAATGACACAGCAGGGAAAAATCCCACATTCACCTTAAATATGTGCATGGGGAAATCATTTCAGTTTTTTTTCTTTCAGCTTGCTGGCTAAACAAAAAAAAAACCGAGCCATGTATGGCCAGCTTTAAGCCTCATACGCACGATCCGATTGTTGACAAACAAAACCGTGGAAGTTTGTCCGAAGGGCGTTGGCCCAAACTTGTCTTGCACACACACGGCCACACAATTGTTGGTTTTTCAGCTCTTTAGCGCCACCCTTTGGTCTCCTTCTGTTATTTTTGTGTTGGTAGAAGTTTGGTGAGTGTTGATTCATGCTTTTCATTTCTCGCTTTTTAGTTTGTTTCTGAGCGGCCGTTCGTCAACCAGCCATGTTGCAGAATCTGAGGAGATAACGTGTTATTTATTATTGGCCTTGGAGTTATTGCTTTGACATTATTTTTTTGGTTGAATAATGATTTGATTTGGTATATTTCTATATTTTTGGATGCATAGAATGCACTTTTTGGTTAAGTTCTATTGGCAGATATCATGTCTAATTTTATTTATTTTCTTTTTTCAATGCACAATACAAAAAAAATTGTGGAGAATAATACTTGACTATGTGTTTTACATCAAATTACATTTTGGGAGTAGGCAATTACATTTTAAAAAATACAATGTAAAATTGACAAGGGACACCAACATAGTTGTATCTTTGATCTTAAAAACTAGGGGATAATGGTGTTGTGGTAACTTGCCCAAATAAAAAAACAAAGCATAATAATATATTATTCTTGATATCACTAGAAAAAAAAAAGCCTTTGAAAATTCTTTTGCAATAACTCCATTAGTATCACGAGCAAAGCAGCTTCATTATTATCCTATTAAAGAAGAAGAGAATGTGCGCTGCATTTAGAGATTTCATAATTTGCCACGTCACAAATGTTAATTCTCCATTAGGAATGCTAGTTTACAAGACCAACAGCTTCTGGCTCGTCCTTGCTTCCAAGCATGTGTGTTTGTACTTTGGACTTGTGTACACACGCTCGGAAAATCCAACAGCACACATTTGTCTATGGAAAATTTTAAAATCTGCTAGCCAACATTTGTCAGTGGAAAATCCGACAACAGTTGTCCAATGGAGCATACACACGGTCAAATTTACCTCCAACAGCCTGTCATTGAACATTTCTCGTTGGAAAGTCCAATCGTGTGTACGCGGCTTAAGAGGCAATAGTGCTAACATTGCTAAATGATAGATCCCCAGCTTGTTTTGCAGTGATACCACCACTTTGTGACATATCCCTGACCACGGTTTGTAAAAAAAAAGTCTTACTTATAAAGGGTAAATTGTGCTGCTCCATACTGCCACGTGTAATTTAAGGCTTCCCACAAACATGTTATTTAAAAAATTGGTGTATTTGTATTGTTGACCTTTAAATTGCATTAATAGACTGCTAAAAGATATTTAAAAAAAAAAAATTTACATTGGTACGTATCCCACCATCTCAGTGCCCAGATACCTTTTTTAACAAACGCTTGCATATTAGTTTTTAAAAAGGCCAGAAACAAACCCCAAGATTTCTCTCCCATATACTTCAGTGGGGTTCGGTCATATGTTTGGGGTTTCTGAACTTTATGCTAGGTTCATTGAATATACTGTATAACATATGTACAGTATAATATACTGTATAATGAATAGAAATTTAACAGATTTACTTATCCTTAATGGCTTGTTTTAAAGCTGCTTATGCTTCTTAAAATACTGTATGTAAAAGCTTTAAAATCCACAGTCTGGGCACAGGTGCACTTTAAGTCTGATTTTTTAGGTGGTTCTTCATATTGATTTTTTTTACCTTGGTTTAATGTATAAGGCATAGTTTTCATATGGATTCCATTAAAGGAATGTTAGATTTAATCAGTGTCTGCAACAGTTTTATTGGAAATGAAGGTTTGTGTACAATTCTTCCACTAACAGTGGTGCCCGGAAGGCATACTTTTACATACGCCGCAGGTTCAATTGGCAGGATCACTGCTATAACTAAACCCAAAGGAGTTTGTGGTTTGATGCACTCTTAACAAAACCTTCAACCTGTTTGACTGATGCATGGGTGATAACATCTTAAATGTTAAAAACATACAGCTCCCAAAAGGAGTTTTCATTATTTCAATTAACACAAAAACAATACAGATCATGTGACCTTACTTAATAAAGAATTATAATATTTAACTCTATTTATGCATAGAAACTAAACAGAATCTATCCAGCAATGTCCTGTTTTTAACACAGTCTGATTAACTGCTATGGGTTAATGCATTTTGCAAAACAATATTTCTTTGCTGTGACTATGAATGCAAAAGTAATGCAAACTGAAATTAAAAGAAATCAAAAACAAAACAAATTTGTGATGATTTTATAAAAAAGCAATAGCATCCAGATTTTTTTTTCAATTTTGGGTTGTAGGGGCAGAAATTTTTACTGTTGTCCAGAAACCTCTATCACATAAATTTAAAGGCATGGAGCAACACTCCATATATTGTATAATTAATGAACCAAGTACAATTAAAAAAGATCCTTCAGATCTTTTAGGTTTTTAACTTTTTTTATTATGTCAATAAACTGCTAAAATGATTTATCATTATATGCTTTTTCTTTAAAAAACATGAAAAATATATATACTTTCCTCTTGCTTTTCAGTTGCATATTCTGTATGCAGTATATATATTTTATCACCACAAATTCGCTTGTGTACATAATCCTAACCATAAAACCCACTCAGCATAACCTACATAAATACTTAACATATTTAGAATATGGTTATTCTCATTATCATTTATATTCATATCTAAGCATTTCATGGAGAATTTCTCTACGCTTTTTTAAGACCAGGGTCCACTTCTTTAGGAGAAACACGAAGGTGAGTATCTATAATGCAAATCATAACTGAGATATAATTTCTTACATTGATTTATTTTAATACAATTTTATTAATACAATTTTTCCAAACTAGTTCTTAGGTCACAACAATGGTGATTATAATTTAAAAACCTAATTAGCATTCAGGATGGCGACCAGGCCCACACTCCCCAAAATGTAAGCGAAAGGGAGTACGAATCATGATAATAATTGTGTGACTGTGTGAAAAATATTCCATGAGTTTTATATATATATATATATATATATATATATGTATATACCCTGTTTCCCCGAAAATAAGACCTAGCGTGTTTATCAGTGATGGCTGCAATATAAGCCCTACCCCCCAAATAAACCCTAGCCTGTTTCCCCGAAAATAAGCCCTACCCTTAAAATGAGACCTTAAAGGACTTTAACTAGGGCTTATTTTGGGTGTATATTGCAGCCATCATCGACAATCATGCTAGGTCTTATTTTCGGGGAAACAGGGTATGACAAATCTTCCAAACAATACATGCCAATACAATGTCCTCAAAATAATAAATATATACCAGCCCCTAAATGTTCCTATATGTGTCCCTGAGGGACAATAGGAGATCTGCATATATCTGTCAGGTAAATAAATCAGTCAGTATCAATTTCACTATAAATCTGCCATCTGTTATTCTACAGTAAGCTTTTTCCAATGTCCCACATAGGTGTGTGATACAAAGATGGCTCAGTCATGACCTGCCCTTTCATATAGTGGCTTGTCCCTTTAAGGATTTCCCAAATCTCTAAAAGAATAACATACAATAACAGAGAATGATGCCTTAAACTGTATATTTAGGACAGGCCTTCCAAGCAATAAATCCCAATACAATGTACTCAGAATTTTAGATGTATACCTTTTCACTGTCTCACATAGGTACGTGATATAAGGATGGCTCATTCTTATCATATGGTGGCTGCTTCCTCTAAGGATTTCCCAGATCTATACAGAAATATTATAAAAGATTTCTAGATCATTTTTGTTATGGTTACGTAACACTGTTACCAGAGCAGCATATCCTGATCCCCAGCCTGAGGTACTTCTCCTAGGGGATCCAGAAGGGAACCCATCACATCCAGTCTCCCTTCAAGAGGCTCCACCTCCCCATCAAATAGTTGCTCTACCCCCTTTTAACAATTAATTAGTAAAGTAGGGTAGACTGACCTATATAGATATACTTTCCCATATACTAAGATCTATTCTGGTTTAAATCCCAGTCAAGGCAGTTTTTCCCATATTGACTTAATCTTGAGTAATTACACATTTTTGACTCATTTGCAATCTCTTACCCGTCTTACTAGAAGGGTATGGGACTATTCACCAATATTGGCATATTTAGACATTAAGGCCTGGGTCTTAGCCTCAAGTGGAAAATACACCCCTTTTGGCTCCAGCTGATAGGTTCTCATTATAGAGTGCCAGGTAAACTAAGCATGACTTTGGAGCCCCTCAGAGATGATAAAATTGATAGATTTGGGACACCCTGAAAATCTGACTAAGAGGAGCACTAAAGTTTATCATCTCCCATGTGAAAAAATGTACTAGGATAGCAGATGAAGAATTCATCAATGCGAACTGTAGTACAACCCCTGGCAAAAAGTATGGAATCACCAGTCCCTGAGGATGTTCCTTCCGTTGTTTATTGTTGTAGAAAAAAAAAAAAATATATATATATATATATACATATATATATATACATATATATATATATATATATATATATATATATATATATATATATATATATATATATATATATATATATATATATATATATATATATATCACTGTGCTAACCCAGTATATAAAAACAGCTGCTACACAAAATATGACCAGTATTCCAAACATGCAATAAAAACAAATGTAGCGCTAGTAGTAATGGCCTGTGTCATGATCTGCAAACAGTCCGGATCTCAATCCAATTGAAATCTGTGGTGGAAGTTAAAGAAAATGGTCCATGACAAGGCTCCAACTTGCAAAGATGATTTGACAACAGCAATCAGAGAAGGCTGGAGCCAGATTTATGAAGAGTACTGTTTATCACTCATTAAGTCAATGCCTCAGAGACTGCAAGCAGTTATAAAAGCCAGAGGTGGTGCAACAAAGTACTAGTGATGTGTTGGAGTGTTATTTTGTTTTTCATGATTCCATATTTTTTTCCTCAGAATTGAGTGATTCCATAATTTATTCCCTGTGCTTGTTCTATAAATCTAACTGTTACTTGCCACCACAATTATTTTTCTTGATTTCATTTAGTGTTTCTTAAAGCCAGAAAGTTGCCATTTTAAATGCCTTTAGTTTTTGGCCATGTCTGTGATCTGCTTTTTTTCTACAACAATAAACAACTGAAGGAACATCCTCAGGGACTGGTGATTTCATAATTTTTGCCAGGGGTTGTAGTAGAGTAGTAGAGTCTTCCAATATTACTAACCCATCGGGGATGGGAAAGTATGTCCCATCTACTGTATATGCTGAAAAAATCTTTGAGAATTTAGAAGAGGAAATTATTCAATAATAAATAACAGTAATGTGAATATGGTAATCACTCCGAGTGGCAGCGTGTTTGCATGAAACATCAGTTGTGCTGAGAGCGTGCGCCCTGTGTGCTCCCAGCACAGCGGCTTACGAAAAGCTACCGATTGCTGCTTGTGATCGGGAGTTTTCCAATCATGTGACCGCTGTGATTCCCTCTCACAGAGGTCACACTTTAGCATTGATCCTGCCCCGCCTCCCAACATCTGAAAACCCTTTAAGAGCTGGGTTTTCTTCCACTTTAATGCCAGCATAACTATAAAGATGTTATACAGTGCCTTGAAAAAGTATTCATATCCCTGGAAATTTTACACATTTTGCCATGTTACAGCCAAAAACATAATTGTATTTTAATGGGACTTTATGTGATAGACCAACACAAAGTGGCACAGAATTGTGAAGTGGAAGGAAAATGATAAATAGTTTACACATTTTTTTGCAAATAAACAATGTGAAAAGTGTGGCGTACATTTGTATTTAGCCCCCTTTGCTCATATACCCCCTAACTGAAATCTAGTGGAACCAATTGCCTTCAGCAGTCATCTAATTAGTAGATAGAGTCCACCTGTGTGTAATTTAACCTCAGTATAAATACAGCTGTTCTGTGAAGCCCTCAGAGGTTTGTTAGATAACCTTGGTGAACAAACAGCATCACAAAGGCCTAGGAACACACCAGACAGGTCAAGGATAAAGTTGTGATTTAATGCAGTTTAATGCAGTTTTAGGTTATAAGAAAAAATATCCCAAGCTTTGAACATCTCACGGGGCACTGTTCAATCCATCATCTGAAAATGGAAAGAGTATGGCACAACTGCAAACCTACCAAGACATGGCCGTCCACCTAAACTGACAGGCCGGCAAGGAGAGCCTTAATCAGAAAACCAGTCAAGAGGCCTATGGTAACTCTGGAGTAGTGCTGCAGAGATCCACAGCTCAGGTGTGAGATTCTGTCCACAGGACCTCTATTAGTTGTGCACTCCACAAATCTGGCCTTTTTGGAAGAATTGCAAGAAGAAAGCCATTGTTGAAAGAAAGCCATAAGAAGTCCTGTTTGCAGTTTGCGAGGAGCCATGTGGGGGACACAACAAACGTGGAAGAAGGTGCTCTGATCAGATAAGACCAAAATAACACTGCACATCACACTGAACACACCATCCCTACCATGAAACATGGCAGTGGCAGCATCATGTTGTGGGGATACATTTCTTCAGCAGGAACAGGGAAGCTGGTCAGAGTTGATGGGAAGATGGATTGAGCCATATACAGGTCAATCTTAAAAGAAAACCAGTTATGCCCTGTATACACGATCGAACATTGATGGGACATTCCGACAACAAAATCCATGGATTTTTTCCAACGGATGTTGGCTCAAATTTGTTTTGCATACACATGGTCACACAAAGTTGTTGGAAAATCCAATCGTTCTGAACTCGGTGACGAAAAACACATAGTTCGGGGCTATAAACGGGGCAGTAGCCAATAGCTTTCGTCTCTTAATTTATTCTGAGCATGCGTGGCATTTTGTGCGTCGGAATTGTCCAAACACCGTCGGAATTTATGCAAACGTATTTTGTTGCCTGCTCTCAAACTTTGTGTGTCGGAAATTCCGATGGAAAAAGTCAGATGGAGCCCACACATGGTCGGAATTTCCGACAACAAGCTCTGATCACACATATTCCATCGGAAAGTCTGACCGTGTGTACAGGGCATAAGTCTGAAAAAGACTAGAGACTGGGGCAGAGGTTCACTTACCAGCAGGACAACGCCCCCAAACATACAGCCAGAACTACAATGGAATGGTTTAGATCAAAGCATATTCATGTGTTAGAATGGCCCAGTTGAAGTCCAGACCTAAATTGAATTCAGAATCTGTGGCAAGGCTTGAAAATTACTGTTCACAGACGCTCTCCATCCAATCTGACATAGCTTGAGCTATTTTAAAAAGAAGAATGGGCAAAAATATCACTCTCTAGATGTGCAAAGCTGGTAGAGACATCCCCAAAAAGACTTGCAGCTGTAATTGCAGGGAAAGGGGGTTCTACCAAGTATTGTCTCGGGGGGGGGGGGGGTTGAATACAAATGCATGCCACATTTTTCACATATTTATTTTCACATATTTATTATTTATATATTATTTTTGAAAACCATTTATCATTTTCCTCCCACTGCACAATTATGTGCCACTTTGTGTTGGTCTATTACATAAAATCTCAATAAAATACATTTACATTTTTGGTTGTAACATGACAAAATGTGTAAAATTTCAAGGGAAATGAATACTTTTTCAAGGCACTGTAAGTGGATAGCTAAGGTTTGAATAGCATTTGAAAAAGAAGGGGTGAAAATTTAAAACCTTGACATGACCTGCTATACAAAATTGACCCTCATATATGAAATCCAGGGCCCAAATCACATTTAGTGAGGGAAGCCTGCAGAAATGGAAATTCACTAGAATCAGAAGGCTTAGCGGTATCAAAAGAGGTGAACATGCAAGATTCTGGGATATGACCAAAAGCCATTATTTATGTTCCAAGGATGTTTATTGAGGTCAATTTCCTGGACATAAAGCCCATTTGATCCTCGTGGATAATAGAAAGAGAACTGAATTCAACCTTAGCTAGTATTTCGTAATCCAGATTGAGAAGCAAGATAGGTCTATAACAGTGATGGCGAACCTTGGCACCCCAGATGTTTTGGAACTACATTTCCCATGATGCTCATCTACACTGCAGAGTGCATGAGCATCATGGGAAATGTAGTTCCAAAACATCTGGGGTGCCAAGGTTCGCCATCACTGGTCTATAAGATGAACACTTCAGAGGATCTTTATCAGACTTTAGTAACAAAATTATTGTTCATCATGCATAGAGTCAGGCAAAGACTCTGTTCAAGGGCCTTTCTACTGACCTTGGCCAGGGTGAGGATTGGTACATCCATGAATCATTTAGGGCCTTCCAGAGGAATACAATCTGTACCAGAGGCTTAACCTAGGCTTAAGATGATTTAATCTTCCTTAACCCTTTGGCACCATGATTGGAGGAAGAAAAATGCTGACTATGACCCTAAGAACACCATCCCTACAGTCAAGCACAGAGGTGAAACATGATGCTTTGGATTTGTTTGTCTGCTAAAGGTACAGGCCGACTTTGCTGCATTGAGAGGCCAATGGACGGAGCCATGTATTGTAAAATCTCGGATGAAAACCTTCTTCCCTCAGTCAGAACACTGAAGATGGGTCATGAATGGGTCTTCCAGTATGACACAGATCCAAAACATACCGTCAAGGTAACAAAGGAGACCTTAACCACTTCAGCCCCGGAGGATTTGGCAGCTCGATGACAGGAGGACTTTTTACAATTTGGCACTGCTCTGCTTTAACTGGTAATTGCACGGTCATGCAATGTTGTACCCAAATAAAATTTAGAATAGAATAGAGCTTTCTTTTGATGGTATTTTATTGCCTCTGCGATTTTTATTTTTTTGTGATAAAAAAACGAAAAATGCCAAGAATTTAAAAAAATTATATTTCCTGACAGACTCCATGGCAGCCTACGTGTGGGTTTACCCCGCCTCCTCTCCAATGCTATAGGACCCCATTTCCATAAATGAGTACTCACCACTAGCTACTGCGTTCCTTTTTTGTCCTCCTCCAATGGACCTACACAAGTTGTTCGCGTCCGGTCGGACGGATCCAGGATCATGGCATACCTTTTGCGGTGCAGCTCAGGGCCCAGCCAAGGGCGGGCGAGTAGCAGGTAGAGGCTGATATTTACCCTTTTGGTGGAAGGATGGTCGCCTCTGTATGCCGGACGTCCAGGGACATCAGCGGCTGGCAAGGTCGGAAGCTTAAAAGTGTTTTTCTCCATGGCAGGTTTTTCTGTGTTCTGTCTGTTTCCCCTAGGTCTCCTGGCTCTGGCTATGACCGTCACGGTCTCTGTTGGGACCGTTTTCCCCCTCATGGTGGCTGGAGCGCTTGTGTGTTCCACCTCGCCTCAGCTCTTCCGTGTTCAGCCGTCCGCACTGCTCGCACATGCGCGGTAGCTTCCTCGGGTCCGAGGCTTGGCTGGCGCGTGCGCAGAGCGGCGGAACGCTCGGCAATCCGCACATGCGCAGTACGGTCACCGTCCGACGGCGCAAGCGCGGGGTCGGGCGGTGACGTCATGGGCGGGGGATTTAAATTCGGCTCATGAACTCCTTCACAGTGGGAATGCCTCACAGTGAGTAGGAGTAGAGCGGTTTTTCTTCCCCATCTCCAGCCCTGGTCTGCTTTAGGTGAGTGCCTGTTTATACTTTGTATTTAAAAAAAAAAAAAAAAAAAAGGGGGACTAAAATGCCATTTACATATGTCAAAAAAAAAAAAAAAAGAGAAATTTTTTTTGGTAAAAGATTGAATAAGTTATATGTTTACGTCCAGTTATAAGATGGGCTTTTTCGTCTGGACACATGCTGCAAGTGTACTCTGAATGTACTTGTAGGGCAGAATGACCCTTTTTTCTTACTGGTATTTTGGCCCGTTCAGGCCGCTTTTTTCTGCAGACTAACCGTACTGTGTCGCTCTTCATATGGAAGTCTCGGACAATTCACCGCCTTTAAGTGGCCAGCCCTCACGCACAAGGTATGTGCTTATGAGGGGAGGGGTTGAGAGTCAGTCGCATTGTGAATTGCGTTATCTGATGTTGGTCTCGCCTTTTTCCCCTCCCTACTGTGTTTTTTTCTCCCAGCCCTGACAGATCGGACCCTCAAATTGTGGTCCAGAATGACAGAGACCTTGCCAGGCCACAACACCAGTCACCTTCAAGATCCAGGCATGACTCTAAGTCTGGAAACCACCACCAGGGGAGATGCTCTCATTCCTCCTCCAGACACCGCTCCCAACGCCACGACAGCCGCTCTGACCGTAGAGCCTGCTGGGGATGTGGAACACGAGTTCCGGAGGGCAAGTCACTGTGTGACCGTTGCTATGCCCGGGCAACCAGGGAGAAAGAATCGGAGAACCAGCGTCTGGAAACTCTCGTCAAACGAGTGGTACAGCAGTCCCTGAAGGAGCTGGATCCTCCCCACACATTGAGCCAGTCTACTACACTATCTGGCCCCCCGGTGGAGGAATCCCGCGAAGATCCGGGCACTTCACAGCCGTACGTGGCCTCCCTTGACTCCTCGGATGATGATCCTCAGGAAGAAGAGGAAGTCGGAGGCTTTGATTTCAGTATGGTGTCACCTTTAATTAAGGCAATCAAGGAGGCTCTTAAATGGGAGGACCCCTCTACTCCCCCGGCCAAGCAGAAGAAATTCTTCAAACATTTGGGGAAAGAACGCACAAGTTTCCCGCTCCTTTCTGAGCTGAAAGAGATCATTGATGAGGAATGGAGTAAGACGGACAGGAAGTCCTCTATGACAAATAAGACCTCCAGATTATACCCCTTCAAGTCAGAAGAGGTGAAGTATCTGGAGAATGCTCCCCTTGTAGACGCAGCTCTAAAGCGTCTAGCTAAGCATATTACACTTCTCTTGGAAGATGCAGTGTCCTTCAAGGATGGTCTTGAAAGAAGGATCGACCAAGACCTAAAGAGGATTTACGGGTTGGCCGGAACGGCCTGCAAACCTGCTTTTGCTCTGGCAGCCATGTCAAAGGCTATGGAGGCCTGGACGGAGAATGTGGATTCCTTCCTTAAAGGGGTTTCAGAGGAGCTAGCGGGAAGTTCAGCAGCTGCAGAATTGAAGCTTGGGGGAGGCATCCATCGACTTGATTCGCCTATTGGCGCGAATTATGCTGTCATCGGTCACGGCCAAACGGGCCTTCTGGTTACGTCCTTGGCTTGCTGACCCCGTTTCCAAACAGGCTTGGTGTAAAATCCCCTTCAAGGGATCTTCGCTGTTTGGCAATAAGCTAGACGATGCCATAACACGAGCCACGGGTGGCAAGTCGGGGTTTCTCCCCCAGGACAGGCGCCTTCTTGGTCGGAAGAAGCCGCAGTTCAGAAGACACTCTCCGGAGCGCTCTAGGGAAGCTCGCTCCTACAAGCCCGGTAGGGACTTCAGAAAGAATTGGAGCAGGGGCCAGACATCTTTTCGCAAGTCCACTAAAGGCCAGGCATCCAGCGGCCGTGAACAGGCGAAGTCTTTTTGAGATTGCGCCCGCCCAGGCGGGTCGGGTGGGGGCACGGCTGCGCCTCTTCCGGCACGTCTGGGTGGCCTCGATCTCAGACTTTTGGGTAATAAAGACGGTCTCGACAGGTCACAGATGGACCTTCTCCAGTGCTCCACCCCCCAGATTTGTCCCCACTCTTCTGCCCCGGTCACAAGATCAAAAGCAAGTGCTATTGTCCTATGTGGATCTCCTGAAGTCTCAGGGAGCAGTGGTGTGCGTCCCGAGGGACGAGTGGTTTCAGGGAATATACTCCCCTCTTTTCCTGGTTCAAAAGAAGAGTGGCTCCTGGCGCCCGGTCATAGACCTGACCTACCTCAACGAGTTTATAGAGCCAGGGAAATTCAAGATGGAAACGCTGTCGACTATTCAGCAAGCTATTCAGCCAGGCGATTGGATGATTTCCATCGACTTAAAGGACGCTTATTTTCACGTCCCGATAGAGGAAGAGTTTCACAAATACCTTCGCTTCCAAGTAGGGCAAGATCATCTTCAGTTTATCTGCCTCCCCTTCGGATTGACGACGTCCCCCCGGGTCTTCTCAAAAATCCTTCTGGCCACGGTAGCTCACATAAGACTGAAGGGGGTACGTCTTTACCACTACCTCGACGACCTCCTGGTGTTGTCGCAAAGCAGGGAACAGCTGCTGGCCCATCGAGAACAGGTGATCTCCACCCTTTCCAGTTTTGGGTGGCTCCTGAACTTGGCAAAAAGTCATCTAAAACCAACGCAACGCCTAATATACCTAGGAGCTCAGTGTCAGAAAAGAGCCTGTCAACATCGGAAGGTCCCTGTGCGTTTGCGCGGCGGAGCCGCGCTTCGGCGCATGCGCGTTAGCAAAGTAGCGGCACACACGGGTTCACTACACGGCGTAACGGCGTAACGGCGTAATGGCGTACAAACGTTCGCTCGTCAGCGTCACGCCCCCTTCTGGCCTATATAAGGACTGACTTGTGCCCTGTTTAAATTGCTGGTTTGTCTTTCAGCTTCCAGTGTTCCGTTCCTGATTCCTGCTTCTAGTTTACCTGTTTGACCCGGATTTGCCTGACCTACCTTGTCTCTCTCCAGCATTTGACCTCGGCTTGTTTAAAGGACTTCCCACGATCTGCTTCCAGTGTTTGACCCTCTGCCTGTCTCCGGATTCTCCTGCCTTCTCGTGTATGACCCCGGCTTGTTTAAACGGACTTCTCTGCTGACATCTCCAACCCCTTACCTCTGGCTTGCCTTCAGGATTCCTCTACTTACCATCTGCTGTGTTTGACCCTCGGCCTGCTTCTAGGACTTCCTCATCTACCAGTCTCCAGTATCAAGTTATCGGTCTGCATCATAGACTCTCCACTACTGGGTTCTCAGTGCCTGATCTCCTGCACTTATCCCAGCTCCCATTGTGTTTGCGGGTTAGAGCCCCGGCCGGGTCTTCTTCTCCAGCTCTGGGTCAGAGCCACCATTGCTCTCATCTCTGCGGGACTGAAGTCCTCCTCTCAAGAAGCTTCCTGCCTGCAGGCGACCCGTGCCCCTCTGTGCCCTACACCCTCTGTACCACTACCAGGGGTGTAGTGCGCTCAGCCGCAAGGGAAGCCACTCTCAGCATCTCGGCCTCGGTGAGTACCCGTGATAGTACAAACCAGCCAGATGTCTGAGGCCGACAGAGTGGGTTCCCCTCTCGAAGCTCTATGCCAGCAGGTAACGACCCTTACGCAAGCAGTCCAGAGGCTACAAGATGGCTATTTCCAACTAGAAGGTCGTCTCCAGCACCTAATCTTATCTCCCGGGGATGCAACTTCCACATCCCCCAGTGGGGCCAGCTCTTCACAAGATCACTCCAGCACAGCTCCTGCAGTTGCTATGACTCTCCCAGAACCTAGGGTGCCCACACCCGAACGATTTTCTGGAAATCGGAAGAGGTTTAGAGCATTTAAAAACGCCTGCTTGTTATACCTGGCTCTCCAACCTAAGACTTTCAGCTCTGAGACAGTAAAAGTTGGGTTCATCATTTCCTTGTTGTCCAAAGAACCCCAAGCTTGGGCTCATAACCTCCTGGAGCGGAAGAGTCCCTTACTAAACTCCGTGGAAACCTTCTTTGAATCTATGGGAAGATTATATGATGATCCCCAACGCCTAGCCACGGCCGAGTCCATCTTACACACCTTAGTCCAGGGAAAAAGACCGGTGGAGGACTATACGGTCGAATTTCGGAAATGGTCAGGGGACACTGGATGGAATGAGGCGGCTCTCAAATACCAATACCGCCAGGGACTTTCAGAGACTCTCAAAGACGAATTGGCACGTGTTGATTCTCCTTCCACCCTGGAAGAATTGATCCAGCTAGCCATAAAACTTGACCGACGCCTACGGGAACGACGTTCTGAACGTCTTCAATCTCCTCGACCTACATGGATGCTACCCAGGGTCCCCACAGGTCATCCTCTTCCTGCAGTCCCTTCCTCCTCTACCTTGGAGAGCGAGCCAATGCAACTGGGACTGATCCGGGCTCCACTTACACCTGATGAGAAACAACGCCGGCGGGAGGCCAATCTCTGCCTATACTGTGGAGGGTCAGGCCACTTTTTGCGCAACTGTCCTATAAGACCCAGTAAGTCCCAATTACGAACAGCTATGAACTTTCAAGTCAATGGTTCAAGTACAACCCATCTTGTCCTTCCTGTCTCCCTACAGGTGGCAGACGAGGAGATCCGGCTACCAGCCATTATTGATTCTGGCGCCTGCAGCTGCTTCCTGGATACATCCCTATCTCGAAGTTTACGCATCCCTCTGCAAACTAAAAGACAAAGGCTCCAAATCCACCTGGCCGATGGATCATCCCCCTGTTCCGGGCCTGTTACCCAAGAAACGAAACCCATTCTCACCATCACAGATTCAGGACATCAAGAATTTCTGTGCTTTGACATCATCTGCTCCCCCATGTTCCCTATCATCCTGGGACTTCCATGGCTGCAAGCTCACGACCCCCATATCAATTGGAGGGAGAAGAAGATCTCCTTCTCTTCGGCTTACTGCTCCCAGCACTGCTTCACCTCTGGTCCTGTCTGCACAGCTTCCTGTCTAACTGTCCAGCCAGTCCCTGAACACCTTCAGCACGTCCCTGCAGCCTACCATGAATTCATGGACATTTTTGACAAAAGGAGAGCTGACAGTTTGCCCCCTCACCGACCATACGACTGTCCCATTGAACTCTTACCTGGCTCCGAGATTCCTTTTGGTCGGATATTCCCTCTATCAGAAAAGGAGTTGGAGGCTCTGAAGTCCTACATCAACGAAAACCTTGAAAAGGGATTCATTCGTCCTTCCTCTTCCCCGGCTGGAGCAGGGATTTTCTTCGTTGAGAAAAAAGATGGTACTTTAAGGCCTTGTGTGGACTACAGGGAGATCAACAAGATCACCATCAAGAACCGTTATCCACTTCCCCTCATCCCAGAACTGTTCCAACGGTTTCGAACCGCACGAGTTTTTTCTAAACTTGACCTAAGGGGCGCCTACAACTTGGTGCGGATACGCCCAGGGGATGAGTGGAAAACGGCGTTTAGGTCTAGATTTGGACATTTTGAATATCTAGTGATGCCATTCGGTCTGTGCAATGCCCCAGCTACATTCCAACACCTGGTAAATGATATTTTTCGTGAATACTTAGATGACTTTGTGATTGTTTACCTTGACGACATCCTGATTTTTTCTACAACCATTGAGCAACACCAGGTCCATGTGAAGAAGGTACTCACGATCCTCAGGAAGCACGGACTTTACCTAAAGGGAGAGAAATGCGAATTCGAAAAAACAGTAGTCCAATTCCTAGGGTTCATTATCTCCACTGAAGGGGTCTCAATGGATCCTCAGAAGGTGAAGTCTATCCAAGAATGGCCAGCCCCTACAGACAAAAAGGGGGTCCAACGATTTGTGGGCTTCGCCAACTTCTATCGCAGGTTCATAAAAGGATTTTCATCGATCCTTTCTCCCATAACCCAACTGACTCGCCAGCAAAGTCGATTCCAGTGGTCCTCAGAAACTCAGGAAGCATTTGATAAGCTGAAGAATCTATTTACTTCTGCCCCGGTACTACTGCATCCAGACCCCGCCTTTCCCTATGTGTTGGAAGTAGACGCCTCCGAATCCGCTTTAGGAGCAATTCTATCCCAAAGACGAGGCCAGAAGGCCCTTCTTCATCCTGTGGCATTTGCCTCCCGGAAGCTGTCCCCGCCGGAAAGGAACTATGACGTGGGGGAGCGTGAACTACTGGCCATCAAATTTGCTCTCGAGGAGTGGAGATATCTTTTGGAGGGCGCTTCTCACCCCATTATGATCTTCACCGATCACAAGAACCTGGAGTACCTTAGAACAGCAAAACGCCTCAGACCCCGGCAAGCCCGCTGGGCTTTGTTCTTCTCCAGGTTCAACTTTCACATTTCCTATCGGCCTGGTTCTAAGAATGGGAAAGCGGACGCCTTATCTCGAATGTTCCCAGAAACCTCTCTACCAGCAGAACCTGGTACTATTCTATCCTCACAGAATTTTCTTTGTTCAATCCAGCCAGATCTAAGAACTGCCATTGAACAGGCCTCCAGCCAATGCTTAAACCCTGAAGTACCCACACTGAGGAAACAGGATGGTCTACTATGGGCCCAAAACAAAATATTTGTTCCAGCGCAAGTAAGACCCTTGGTACTAAAAACATTTCATGATAACAAATTTGCAGGACATTTCGGGGTACAAAAGACCTCAGAACTAATACATCGTTCCTTCTGGTGGCCAGGGTGGAGTCAGGACTGTAAGAACTACGTAAACTCCTGTATTATTTGCCAGCGCAGCAAGGGATCCAATGCAAAAGCTTGGGGTCTATTAAGACCATTACCCATTCCAGAGCAACCCTGGAAGGAAGTGGCTATGGACTTCATCGTTGACCTACCATCTGCTGAAGGATTCTCCACCATTCTGGTAGTAGTCGACCGCCTCTCAAAGATGGCTCACTTCTTACCCATGAAGGGCACACCCTCTGCCTCAGATACCGCGGATATATTCATCAAGGAAGTGGTGAGGCTACATGGAGTACCCGCTAGCATTGTGTCTGACAGAGGAGTTCAGTTCACCTCAAAATTTTGGAGAGACCTTTGTAAATCCCTGGGAATCAAGGTATGCCTATCCTCAGCATATCATCCTCAAAGTAATGGCCAAACAGAGAGGACGAACCAAACGCTGGAACAATACCTGCGCTGTTTTTGCTCATGCTCTCAAGACAACTGGGTTTCACTCCTCCCCTGTGCAGAATTTGCCTATAACAATTCCATACATACAGCAACCAATCAAACTCCTTTCTGGGCTAATTATGGATTTCACCCCTCTTTTTTGCCTAATTCTTTTTCAGAAGTATCAGTTCCCGCGGTGCAAGACCGAATAAATTCCATTCAAGCCAATTTTCAAATAATTCAGGAAACTATGAAGAAGGCTCAGGACAGCTACAAGAAATACTATGACAGGGGGAGGAGGAGCAACCCAATTTTTAAGATTGGGGATGAAGTCTGGCTATCTGCAACAAACCTTAAACTTTCTTGTCCTTCACGCAAATTAGGCCCAAGGTTTATTGGTCCCTTCAAGATAAAGAGAGTAGTGAACCCAGTAGCCTTTGAACTCTCTTTACCCAGCTCTTACAGAATTCATCCTGTCTTTCATACTTCCCTTTTGAAACCAGTAACTCCCAGTTCTTTTCCAGGAAGGGAAGAGTTGCCACCTCCTCCAATTAATATTGAAGGCGAAGAGGAATTCGAGGTTGAGGCTATAATGGACTGTAGAAGGAGGGGGGGTCATATCCAGTACCTGGTCAAGTGGAAGGGGTACCCCCCAGAAGATAATTCTTGGGAACCCTCCTCCAATATACACGCCCCACGGTTAATACAAACATTCCACAAAAAATATCCGGGAGTACTGGCCAGATTGGGCACCCGGAGGTTGCCCTTTGGGGGGGGGCACTGTCAGAAAAGAGCCTGTCAACATCGGAAGGTCCCTGTGCGTTTGCGCGGCGGAGCCGCGCTTCGGCGCATGCGCGTTAGCAAAGTAGCGGCACACACGGGTTCACTACACGGCGTAACGGCGTAACGGCGTAATGGCGTACAAACGTTCGCTCGTCAGCGTCACGCCCCCTTCTGGCCTATATAAGGACTGACTTGTGCCCTGTTTAAATTGCTGGTTTGTCTTTCAGCTTCCAGTGTTCCGTTCCTGATTCCTGCTTCTAGTTTACCTGTTTGACCCGGATTTGCCTGACCTACCTTGTCTCTCTCCAGCATTTGACCTCGGCTTGTTTAAAGGACTTCCCACGATCTGCTTCCAGTGTTTGACCCTCTGCCTGTCTCCGGATTCTCCTGCCTTCTCGTGTATGACCCCGGCTTGTTTAAACGGACTTCTCTGCTGACATCTCCAACCCCTTACCTCTGGCTTGCCTTCAGGATTCCTCTACTTACCATCTGCTGTGTTTGACCCTCGGCCTGCTTCTAGGACTTCCTCGTCTACCAGTCTCCAGTATCAAGTTATCGGTCTGCATCATAGACTCTCCACTACTGGGTTCTCAGTGCCTGATCTCCTGCACTTATCCCAGCTCCCATTGTGTTTGCGGGTTAGAGCCCCGGCCGGGTCTTCTTCTCCAGCTCTGGGTCAGAGCCACCATTGCTCTCATCTCTGCGGGACTGAAGTCCTCCTCTCAAGAAGCTTCCTGCCTGCAGGCGACCCGTGCCCCTCTGTGCCCTACACCCTCTGTACCACTACCAGGGGTGTAGTGCGCTCAGCCGCAAGGGAAGCCACTCTCAGCATCTCGGCCTCGGTGAGTACCCGTGATAGTACAAACCAGCCAGATGTCAGAGGCTGACAGAGTGGGTTCCCCCCTCGAAGCTCTATGCCAGCAGGTAACGACCCTTACGCAAGCAGTCCAGAGGCTACAAGATGGCTATTTCCAACTAGAAGGTCGTCTCCAGCACCTAATCTTATCTCCCGGGGATGCAACTTCCACATCCCCCAGTGGGGCCAGCTCTTCACAAGATCACTCCAGCACAGCTCCTGCAGTTGCTATGACTCTCCCAGAACCTAGGGTGCCCACACCCGAACGATTTTCCGGAAATCGGAAGAGGTTTAGAGCATTTAAAAACGCCTGCTTGTTATACCTGGCTCTCCAACCTAAGACTTTCAGCTCTGAGACAGTAAAAGTTGGGTTCATCATTTCCTTGTTGTCCGAAGAACCCCAAGCTTGGGCTCATAACCTCCTGGAGCGGAAGAGTCCCTTACTAAACTCCGTGGAAACCTTCTTTGAATCTATGGGAAGATTATATGATGATCCCCAACGCCTAGCCACGGCCGAGTCCATCTTACACACCTTAGTCCAGGGAAAAAGACCGGTGGAGGACTATACGGTCGAATTTCGGAAATGGTCAGGGGACACTGGATGGAATGAGGCGGCTCTCAAATACCAATACCGCCAGGGACTTTCAGAGACTCTCAAAGACGAATTGGCACGTGTTGATTCTCCTTCCACCCTGGAAGAATTGATCCAGCTAGCCATAAAACTTGACCGACGCCTACGGGAACGACGTTCTGAACGTCTTCAATCTCCTCGGCCTACATGGATGCTACCCAGGGTCCCCACAGGTCATCCTCTTCCTGCAGTCCCTTCCTCCTCTACCTTGGAGAGCGAGCCAATGCAACTGGGACTGATCCGGGCTCCACTTACACCTGATGAGAAACAACGCCGGCGGGAGGCCAATCTCTGCCTATACTGTGGAGGGTCAGGCCACTTTTTGCGCAACTGTCCTATAAGACCCAGTAAGTCCCAATTACGAACAGCTATGAACTTTCAAGTCAATGGTTCAAGTACAACCCATCTTGTCCTTCCTGTCTCCCTACAGGTGGCAGACGAGGAGATCCGGCTACCAGCCATTATTGATTCTGGCGCCTGCAGCTGCTTCCTGGATACATCCCTATCTCGAAGTTTACGCATCCCTCTGCAAACTAAAAGACAAAGGCTCCAAATCCACCTGGCCGATGGATCATCCCCCTGTTCCGGGCCTGTTACCCAAGAAACGAAACCCATTCTCACCATCACAGATTCAGGACATCAAGAATTTCTGTGCTTTGACATCATCTGCTCCCCCATGTTCCCTATCATCCTGGGACTTCCATGGCTGCAAGCTCACGACCCCCATATCAATTGGAGGGAGAAGAAGATCTCCTTCTCTTCGGCTTACTGCTCCCAGCACTGCTTCACCTCTGGTCCTGTCTGCACAGCTTCCTGTCTAACTGTCCAGCCAGTCCCTGAACACCTTCAGCACGTCCCTGCAGCCTACCATGAATTCATGGACATTTTTGACAAAAGGAGAGCTGACAGTTTGCCCCCTCACCGACCATACGACTGTCCCATTGAACTCTTACCTGGCTCCGAGATTCCTTTTGGTCGGATATTCCCTCTATCAGAAAAGGAGTTGGAGGCTCTGAAGTCCTACATCAACGAAAACCTTGAAAAGGGATTCATTCGTCCTTCCTCTTCCCCGGCTGGAGCAGGGATTTTCTTCGTTGAGAAAAAAGATGGTACTTTAAGGCCTTGTGTGGACTACAGGGAGATCAACAAGATCACCATCAAGAACCGTTATCCACTTCCCCTCATCCCAGAACTGTTCCAACGGTTTCGAACCGCACGAGTTTTTTCTAAACTTGACCTAAGGGGCGCCTACAACTTGGTGCGGATACGCCCAGGGGATGAGTGGAAAACGGCGTTTAGGTCTAGATTTGGACATTTTGAATATCTAGTGATGCCATTCGGTCTGTGCAATGCCCCAGCTACATTCCAACACCTGGTAAATGATATTTTTCGTGAATACTTAGATGACTTTGTGATTGTTTACCTTGACGACATCCTGATTTTTTCTACAACCATTGAGCAACACCAGGTCCATGTGAAGAAGGTACTCACGATCCTCAGGAAGCACGGACTTTACCTAAAGGGAGAGAAATGCGAATTCGAAAAAACAGTAGTCCAATTCCTAGGGTTCATTATCTCCACTGAAGGGGTCTCAATGGATCCTCAGAAGGTGAAGTCTATCCAAGAATGGCCAGCCCCTACAGACAAAAAGGGGGTCCAACGATTTGTGGGCTTCGCCAACTTCTATCGCAGGTTCATAAAAGGATTTTCATCGATCCTTTCTCCCATAACCCAACTGACTCGCCAGCAAAGTCGATTCCAGTGGTCCTCAGAAACTCAGGAAGCATTTGATAAGCTGAAGAATCTATTTACTTCTGCCCCGGTACTACTGCATCCAGACCCCGCCTTTCCCTATGTGTTGGAAGTAGACGCCTCAGAATCCGCTTTAGGAGCAATTCTATCCCAAAGACGAGGCCAGAAGGCCCTTCTTCATCCTGTGGCATTTGCCTCCCGGAAGCTGTCCCCGCCGGAAAGGAACTATGACGTGGGGGAGCGTGAACTACTGGCCATCAAATTTGCTCTCGAGGAGTGGAGATATCTTTTGGAGGGCGCTTCTCACCCCATTATGATCTTCACCGATCACAAGAACCTGGAGTACCTTAGAACAGCAAAACGCCTCAGACCCCGGCAAGCCCGCTGGGCTTTGTTCTTCTCCAGGTTCAACTTTCACATTTCCTATCGGCCTGGTTCTAAGAATGGGAAAGCGGACGCCTTATCTCGAATGTTCCCAGAAACCTCTCTACCAGCAGAACCTGGTACTATTCTATCCTCACAGAATTTTCTTTGTTCAATCCAGCCAGATCTAAGAACTGCCATTGAACAGGCCTCCAGCCAATGCTTAAACCCTGAAGTACCCACACTGAGGAAACAGGATGGTCTACTATGGGCCCAAAACAAAATATTTGTTCCAGCGCAAGTAAGACCCTTGGTACTAAAAACATTTCATGATAACAAATTTGCAGGACATTTCGGGGTACAAAAGACCTCAGAACTAATACATCGTTCCTTCTGGTGGCCAGGGTGGAGTCAGGACTGTAAGAACTACGTAAACTCCTGTATTATTTGCCAGCGCAGCAAGGGATCCAATGCAAAAGCTTGGGGTCTATTAAGACCATTACCCATTCCAGAGCAACCCTGGAAGGAAGTGGCTATGGACTTCATCGTTGACCTACCATCTGCTGAAGGATTCTCCACCATTCTGGTAGTAGTCGACCGCCTCTCAAAGATGGCTCACTTCTTACCCATGAAGGGCACACCCTCTGCCTCAGATACCGCGGATATATTCATCAAGGAAGTGGTGAGGCTACATGGAGTACCCGCTAGCATTGTGTCTGACAGAGGAGTTCAGTTCACCTCAAAATTTTGGAGAGACCTTTGTAAATCCCTGGGAATCAAGGTATGCCTATCCTCAGCATATCATCCTCAAAGTAATGGCCAAACAGAGAGGACGAACCAAACGCTGGAACAATACCTGCGCTGTTTTTGCTCATGCTCTCAAGACAACTGGGTTTCACTCCTCCCCTGTGCAGAATTTGCCTATAACAATTCCATACATACAGCAACCAATCAAACTCCTTTCTGGGCTAATTATGGATTTCACCCCTCTTTTTTGCCTAATTCTTTTTCAGAAGTATCAGTTCCCGCGGTGCAAGACCGAATAAATTCCATTCAAGCCAATTTTCAAATAATTCAGGAAACTATGAAGAAGGCTCAGGACAGCTACAAGAAATACTATGACAGGGGGAGGAGGAGCAACCCAATTTTTAAGATTGGGGATGAAGTCTGGCTATCTGCAACAAACCTTAAACTTTCTTGTCCTTCACGCAAATTAGGCCCAAGGTTTATTGGTCCCTTCAAGATAAAGAGAGTAGTGAACCCAGTAGCCTTTGAACTCTCTTTACCCAGCTCTTACAGAATTCATCCTGTCTTTCATACTTCCCTTTTGAAACCAGTAACTCCCAGTTCTTTTCCAGGAAGGGAAGAGTTGCCACCTCCTCCAATTAATATTGAAGGCGAAGAGGAATTCGAGGTTGAGGCTATAATGGACTGTAGAAGGAGGGGGGGTCATATCCAGTACCTGGTCAAGTGGAAGGGGTACCCCCCAGAAGATAATTCTTGGGAACCCTCCTCCAATATACACGCCCCACGGTTAATACAAACATTCCACAAAAAATATCCGGGAGTACTGGCCAGATTGGGCACCCGGAGGTTGCCCTTTGGGGGGGGGCACTGTCAGAAAAGAGCCTGTCAACATCGGAAGGTCCCTGTGCGTTTGCGCGGCGGGGCCGCGCTTCGGCGCATGCGCGTTAGCAAAGTAGCGGCACACACGGGTTCACTACACGGCGTAACGGCGTAACGGCGTAATGGCGTACAAACGTTCGCTCGTCAGCGTCACGCCCCCTTCTGGCCTATATAAGGACTGACTTGTGCCCTGTTTAAATTGCTGGTTTGTCTTTCAGCTTCCAGTGTTCCGTTCCTGATTCCTGCTTCTAGTTTACCTGTTTGACCCGGATTTGCCTGACCTACCTTGTCTCTCTCCAGCATTTGACCTCGGCTTGTTTAAAGGACTTCCCACGATCTGCTTCCAGTGTTTGACCCTCTGCCTGTCTCCGGATTCTCCTGCCTTCTCGTGTATGACCCCGGCTTGTTTAAACGGACTTCTCTGCTGACATCTCCAACCCCTTACCTCTGGCTTGCCTTCAGGATTCCTCTACTTACCATCTGCTGTGTTTGACCCTCGGCCTGCTTCTAGGACTTCCTCATCTACCAGTCTCCAGTATCAAGTTATCGGTCTGCATCATAGACTCTCCACTACTGGGTTCTCAGTGCCTGATCTCCTGCACTTATCCCAGCTCCCATTGTGTTTGCGGGTTAGAGCCCCGGCCGGGTCTTCTTCTCCAGCTCTGGGTCAGAGCCACCATTGCTCTCATCTCTGCGGGACTGAAGTCCTCCTCTCAAGAAGCTTCCTGCCTGCAGGCGACCCGTGCCCCTCTGTGCCCTACACCCTCTGTACCACTACCAGGGGTGTAGTGCGCTCAGCCGCAAGGGAAGCCACTCTCAGCATCTCGGCCTCGGTGAGTACCCGTGATACTCAGTTCGACACTGTAAGAGGCACCATTTCCCTTCCACTACAGAAAATTCCGGTGGTATGAGACAGGATTTCTCGGGCTATACATACCTCACACCTAAAAGCCTCTCAGTGTCTGGAAATTATCAGTACAATGGTTTCTACGATGCCCATGGTCAAGTGGGCCTTGTGGAGGTTACGTCCCTTCCAGTCGGGGTTTCTGCAGCAATGGAGAACAGGGGACAAGAGTCAAGTCATCCGGGTGACCTCGTCAATGAGGAACAGCCTCTTTTGGTGGCTTCAACGCAAGAATCTCCTGGCATGTCATTCCATCGTTCCTATCTCCTGGGTCACGGTGACGACCGACGCCAGCGGAACGGGTTGGGGGGCCCTCTGCAGCTCGAACCTCGCCCAAGGCAAATGGGACTCCTGCCGTGTAGTCCCAGGTTCGAACGTTCTAGAACTTAGAGCGGCCTGGTGTGCTCTACAGGCCTTTTCTCATCTACTGAAAGGGAAGTCAATACTATTAAGAATGGACAACACAACGGCTGTCGCCTACGTGAAGAGGCAAGGGGGTACCTGGAGTCCCACTCTCCTTCGAGAAGTCGAGCCCATTCTTTCATGGGCGCAGAAGAATCTTTGCAATATCTCGGCAGTGTTTATCCCAGGAGTCCAGAATGCTCAAGCGGACTTCCTTTCACGCACCGAACTGGACAACAACGAGTGGTCTCTTCACATGGAGACGTTCAGTTGGGTCTCCTCACTGGGGATCATCCCCGAGGTAGATCTGTTCACCTCGCGCCACAACTTCAAACTGGAGAAATTTTACACCAGAGGCCGTTGCAGTCAGGCTCTCGGGTCAGATGCACTGACGGACCTTTGGAGGTTCAGCAAGGCATACGCCTTCCCGCCGCTCCCAGTCATCCTGAGATTCCTGCGGAGACTCCGTTCAGAGAAAGCCGAAGTATTGACGATAGCTCCATACTGGCCGAACAGACCCTGGTTCCCTCTCCTTGTCCAACTCAGCTTCAGGGACCCGGTGCCTCTCCCTCTCAGGCTGGACCTTCTTTCCCAGACAGTCAGTCCTACACCCGTGCCCAGCAGTGCTGAGACTGATGGTCTGGTTCTTGAGAGGGAGAGGCTAATTTCTCTTGGTTGCGCTCCTACAGTAATATCAACGCTTATGAGTTCAAGAAGATCCAGCACTAATAGAGTTTACAGCAGAATCTGGTCTAAATTTGTGGATTTTTGCTCCTCTAGCGGCAGGTCTTTTAGACACCCGGGGGTGCAAGATATACTCAGCTTCCTACAAACAGGCTTAGATCTTCCATTATCTATCAGCTCGCTTAGAGTTCAGGTCTCTGCACTGTCAGCCTTCTCTGGGTCCTCCTGGGCAACGAATCCACTAATTCGACAATTTTTTCGTGGCGCTTCAAGGCTCAAGCCTCAAAGGAGATCCAGGTTCCCCAAATGGGACCTGCCACTTGTCTTAGACTCAATCTCCGGACTCAGTACTTCGGGGCCTTCCCCGCTCTCTATCAAGGACTTCTCAGCTAAAGTAGTCTTTCTAGTAGCTATCACATCTGCAAAAAGAGTTTCTGAGATTGGCTCTCTCGGTTGTGAAGAACCCTTCTTAACATTCTTCCCGGATCGGGTGGTACTTATCCCAATGCTGGGATCTAACCCAAAAGTGTCCTCCGTGTTCCATGATAATCAAGAGATAGTCTTGCCCACGTTTAGGTCTCTGGAGTCCTCTGAGATTCATCCTCTGGATGTAGGGGAAGCAATTAAAGAATATCTAACAATGACTTCTCCCTTCAGGCGTTCTAACCATCTATTTATCCTACACCCGGGAAGTAACAAAGGAAAGAAAGCCTCAGTTAGGACACTAAACTATTCAACAAGCATACAGGGCGAAGGGCTTGGCTCCTCCACAGGCGGTGACGGCTCACTCCACCAGGGGAATGGAGGCTTCATGGGCGGCAGCTCGACATGTGGCCCCAGACACCATTTGCAAAGCAGCCTCGTGGGCCTCTATTAACACTTTCATGTCTCATTACTGTATTGAGCCTGCTTCGTTGTCCTCTGTAGAATTTGGTTTGAGAATCCTATCGGTTGATAGGACAAATTAAAATTTTTGTTTGATTCAGCATACCCACCCGTGTGGTTGGCTAGTTATTTCCCACACGTAGGCTGCCATGGAGTCTGTCAGGAAAAAGGAAAATTTATTATCAAATACTTACCGTAATTTTCCTTTCCTGATGGACTCCATGGCAGACGGAGTTCCCACCCATTGGTCAAAGAGTAGGCTAGTTACGGAATGCAGTAGCTAGTGGTGAGTTCCTCATTTATGGGAATGGGGTCCTATAGCATTGGAGAGGAGGCGGGGTAAACCCACACGTAGGCTGCCATGGAGTCCATCAGGAAAGGAAAATTACGGTAAGTATTTGATAATAAATTTTCCTTTTTTCTAATGTTTGTTATAAAAAAAATTTAATAAACTCAATTTTGGTCATACATTTAGGCCAAAATGTATTCAGTCACATGTCTTTGGTAAAAAATGTCAATAAGCGTATATTTATTGGTTTGCGCAAAAGTTATCGCGCCTACAAACTAGGGTAAATTTTCTGGAATTTACGCAACTTTTAGTTTATGACTGCCTATCTCATTTCTTGAGGTGCTAAAATGGCAGAGCAGTACAACCCCCCCCCCAATACCCCTATTTTGGAAAGTAGACACCCCAAGGAAATTGCTGAGAGGCATGTTGAGCCCATTAAATATTTTATTTTTTTGTCACAAGTGATTGAAAAATGACAAATAAAAAAAAAATTACACTGTCACTAAATGATATATTGCTCACACATGGCATGGTTATATGTGGAATTACACCCTAAAATACATTCTGCTGCTTATCCTGAGTATGGGGATACCTCATGCGTGAGACTTTTTTGGGAGCCTAGCCACGTACAGGACCCCGAAAACCAATCACTGCCTTCAGGATTTCTAAGGGTGTAAATTTTTGATTTCACTCCTCACTACTGATCACAGTTTTGAAGGCCGTAAAATGCCAAGATAGCACAACCCCCCCAAATGACTCCATTTTGGAAAGTAGACACCCCAAGCTATTTGATGAGAGGCATGTTGAGTCCATGGAATATTTTATATTTTGCCACAAGTTGCGGGAAAATTATTTATTTTTTTTGCCGAGTACATGGATACCAAACACGACATGCTTTAAAAATGCGCATGAACGTGCAGTGGCGACGAACTACATACCTTTTTAAAAGCCTTTAAAAGCCTTTATAGGTTTCCATTTTAGATTTACAGAGGAGGTCTACTGATAAAATTACTGCCCTTGATCTGACCTTCATGGTGATACCTCACATGCATGGTGCAATTGTTATTCACATATGACACCAGATCGACGCTTGCGTTCGCCTTTGCGCATGAGCACAGGGGGACAGGGGTGCTTTTTTTATTTAATTATTTATTTTTCTTTTTTATTATGAACAGAATAGTTACCACCGCTCTAGGTAACCGGGTTCAAGCTTCCCGTCCTCCGCTGTGTGGATGATGGTGAGAGCCCCAGGTGCCGGCAATTGCTATTCCAATGGTATGTGTGTGATGGAAAAATCTGGACAGCCGCACTCCGGATTGGAAAAGTGAAAAATAAAATCTTCTTTATTGAAAAAGTAATAACATGATTAAAATCCGTACATGGCTTTGTTGGGATAATGCAGCATAACCGCTAACGCGTTTCACGCTCCCATAGAGCGCTTACTCATAGCTTATGGTAGCGGTTATGCTGCATTATCCCAACAAAGCCATGTACGGATTTTAATCATGTTATTACTTTTTCAATAAAGAGGATTTTATTTTTCACTTTTCCAATCCGGAGTGCGGCTGTCCAGATTTTTTCATCACACACATGCTTTTTTATTATATTTTTAAACTGTTCCGTTCATTTTTTTGATCATTTTTACTGTTATCTCAGGGAATGTAAATATCCCCTATGACAGCAATAGGTAGTCACATGTACTCTTTTTTGAAAATAATTGGGGTCTATTAGACCCTAGATCTCTCCTCTGCCCTCAAAGCATCTGACCACACCAAGATTGGTGTGATAAAATGCTTTCCCAATGGCGCTGTTTACATCCGGCGAAATCTAAGTCATGAAATGCTCGTAGCTTCCGGTTTCTTAGGCCATAGAGATGATTGGAGCCATTCTGGTCTCTGATCAGCTCTATGGTCAGCTGGCTGAACCACCAGCTGCATTCTCGGGTTCCGTGTTGGGACAGGAGAGTCCGAGAAAACCATGGAAGATGGTGGGGGGGAGGCTTTTATATGAAAGCCGACCACTGGCTGAAAAGAATGATACCAAGATGATACCTAAACCTGCAGGCATCATTCTGGTATAACTACTCAAAGTCCAGCAACATACCAGTATGTTGCTGGTCCTTGTTGGGCATACATTGTAATGTTCTTTTTTCATGCAGCCTGTGGGCTGAATGAAAAAAAAAGAGATTGATCGGTGGGTATACCCACCATTAGAATACCGCCCTTCATCCACCCACTTCTGATGGGCATACATGCACCATTTTTTTTTAACTGTGGTGGTGAAATCACTGCACTGGAGTAACGGCTTTATGTATCATGGGAGCAAACGCTGTTGCTGTCAAGATAAATAAACCCATGCTGCAGCTGAATGGCGTACCTGCTAAGCAAATGATGGTTAACCATAAAACAAAGTAACATTACAGTATAAAAGTAAGATTTACCATACCTGCAAAGCAAATACAATAAAACATAGTAAAAATAAAACATTGCAATCTGTGCCTAAAAAATATATGTCGAAGCATGGGGGCAATCTGCCCCAATATTAGGAGCAAATCGCTCCTCCACCCCTGACCCCATGCTTTGGCATATATGCTCTTTTTTTTAACTGTGGTGGTGAAATCACCTCCGACAGCGCTGGAGTCATGGCTTTATGTATCGTGGGAGCAAACGCTGTTGCTGTCAAGGTAAATAAACCCATGCTGCAGCTGAATGGCGTACCTGCTAAGCAAATGATAGTTAACAATAAAACAAACATTACAGTATAATATACCATCCCTTAACGCAAATACAATAAAACATAGTAAAAATAAAAGAGAGAGCACGATAGATGTAGAACAATAGTGAGCGAAGAGTAGAGCTGACAGTTGAGAGGGAACATAAGAGAGAGAACAATAGAGAGAGAGGAGAAAAATACAACCAAAACTATTTTTGGATTTTTTATTTTATTTTTTTGTGTTTTTGTGTGTGTGTTTTTTTTTCACTTTTATAAAAACTGTAAAAGAAACTGTAAACTGAATGTAACGAGCCCCTTGCTCGCTCGGTCTCCCGACACTCCTCTGCGGCTATAGAATCAGACTGCAGATCGCAACATCTGATTGTTCGGTCATCCGATGCTCCGGGATTAGAACTACAGCTATGTGCTGTTCTAGCCCAGTTGTGATAGCTCAGAACAAACACCAGGCAGGCTGTATGTAAGTTCAACCAGGAATCTCCTTTATTGGAAAATACAGGCCCTTTTATACACTAACAGTGGAGGTGCATACCTCCAGCTCATATTACTCTAACAATACACCTGTAACCTAATTAACCTAATTAACATGGGCTAAATAACTAATCCCTTTAGACAGCCTAGATGACTCAGACATGACCTTTAGGCCAGACTGGCCGTCTTGTAGCTTAGAACCCCCAATCAACATTATCACAATAGCAGAGTTAATTAAACACAAACCACAATGGGGATCTAATGACTCTTAGATCCCATACTAGAGACTTATTTACAATACACATTTTAGCAGACAACAGACAGGTAGCTGGAATTGATGACATTAGCATTTAACAGTAGGAGTCCCAAAGGTATGAATCAGTCACTATTCCAATATGGCAAATCCAGGGTCCCCAGAGTCTATGTGTCCTGGGGGACCAGGACCCGAATCCACAGTAATACCACCTCAAGGGTCCCCAGGCATACAGCTCACAAAGAGCACCGTTCCCCCAAATGCAAGGGCCCACGATCGATCGGAAAGAGGCTAGCATACAGTCCCCTCCAAAAGTCTCTCTCCCGGCTAGGTCTGTCACACTGAACGTTGCAGATTAGGGTCTCTCAAAATGTGATGGCCATCACATCTTTCGAGACCCCGAGACCCTGTGTTATGCCCTGTACACACGGTCGGATTTTCCGACGGAAAATGTGATAGGACCTTGTTGTCGGAAATTCCGACCGTGTGTGGGCTCCATTACACATTTTCCATCGGCATTTCCGACACACAAGGTTTGAGATCAGGCTATAAAATTTTCCGACAACAAAATCTGTTGTCGGAAATTCCGATCGTGTGTACACAAATCCGATGCACAAAGTGCCACGCATGCTCATAATAAATTAAGAGATTATAGTCCCGACGTATGTGTTTTACGTCACCATGTTCAGAACGATCAAATTTTCTGACAACTTTGTGTGACCGTGTGTATGCAAGACAAGTTTGAGCCAACATCCGTCGGAAAAAATCCATGGATTTTGTTGTCGGAATGTCCGATCCGATCTCCAATCATGTGTACAGGCATTAGTGTGCCTAGGACTGTGTGGTGCTGTACCCTACGCTAAAACTCCACTAGCATGTGGTAGCTTTTGAAACATTCACCAATGCAGAGACCAGGTTGGTCAGGACAGGAGGGACAATAAAAGCGGGTGTCATGCGTAAATCCACGTTCGCTGTAGACACAACATCTTTTTTGGGGGTTTCTTTAGGTAGGGGTACCAGGCAGGACAAAAGGAAAATGCCTCTCATGCAGCGGGCTCACTGCATTTGGATTGGGAAGTTGGGCAAGAAACATCTGGAAACAAAAGGGCTCTGACGATCTCTTCCTGGAATTTAAGGAAGGATCCAGTCTGTCCTGAAGCTTTGTATAGCACAAAAGCGTTCAGCAAAGCCAATTGAAATAAATAACAGACACTTTTTTGTACCAGCGTCTGGCCTTATGGGCAATTAGGTACAGCGCCAACAACTGGTCATTGAGGTCCACCCCTCCCATGTTAAGGTTGTATTCGTGGACACAGAGGGGTTTCTCCACAACACCAGTCGCCATTTGAATTTGGACTGCCGTGTCTGCGTGAAGCGAGGACAGAACAAAAACATTCCATGAATCCCTCCACTTCACTGCTAACAAATTATTGCACCTCAAGCAGGCTCTCTCCCCCCGTCTAAGTTGAGATCCTACAAGCCTTTGGGGGAAGCTCTGGCGATTAGATCGCACTGTGCCACATGGGCCAATTCCATAATCAAAAAAGGTGACTAAAAAGTGGCACGCTCATGTAATAATTGTCCACGTACAAGTGTTACCTTTCCAAATAAGGGTGACACCAAGTCCCACACTATCTTACCAGCACTCCCTATGTAGTCTGGGCAGTTCTCCGGCTCTACGTGACTATCTCTTCCCTTGTAAACCATAAAACTATATGTATAGCCTGTGGCCATGTTGCAGAGCTTATATATCTTGACCCCATATCTGGCACGCTTGCTGGGAAGATACTGTTTGATAGACAACCAGACAGAAAATTTAATCGGGGACTCATCAACGTAGACAATTTGATCGGGAGTAAACAAGGCTGCAAAACGTTGGTTCAAGTGGTTTACGAGTTCATTGTCATTGAAGTGCATGAACTGCAAAATCTGCTTGTATCATGTCCTGGCCATGGAAGCAGAGAACACGGGCATATGGTGAATTGGCTCAGTGGACCAATATGACCACAACTCACTCTTTTTAGTTATGCCCATGAGGTGGGATAGGCCCAGAAAGGTCTTAAATTCGGAAACTGTGATTGGTTTCCAATCTCTGGCAAGGGTCAGCTGGGGATTAGCGGGGGTGAATTGACCAGCATACAAATTGCCCAATACAAATTGGTCCACAATAGATCTTTAGAGATCTTTGGAGAAAATCAGTGAATAAAAATCAAGTGACGTAAAATCAATTGTTTCCACCTGAATTATGGGTTGGCCAGTGAATGGGGGAAGTACGGGTGCTGCAGAAATGGTGGTTTCCCAATTAGGATTGGCGAATGCAGCAGGAAGGGCACTATGGGCAAGACGGGCCTGTGTTTGTCTTCTTCTTGGTGGCAGCGGGACACTACTTGTGCTTGCCACCTCGCTAGCTTGAACTGCACCTATGGGACTCGCCACATCACCAAGTGTCACTGCAGTGCTGGATGTACGACTAGGATGTACTAGACCGCTGGTGCTTGCCAGTTCACCAGAAGGAATAGCGGCTCTAGTACTGGCTCTCTGCTCCATACGAGGGACCTGTGGTTCTTGCACCTCAACGACAGCAGAAGAAGATCGGGGTCTAGTACGCCTGACCTTGGCAGGGACCACGACTCCATCGTCAGAGCTATCTGTCAGGGTGTCGCTGTTGTCTACAGGTTCGCATTCTGAGCCTGAATATGACAGATGAGTGACTTCCTCTTCACTATCTGTCATGCTCAGAAACGTGTAGGCCTCTTCACTAGTGCACCTTCTATCAGACATTTTGGCCTCTAAATTTACTGGTACACTAGTGAGACTCACAGGTAAAAAAAGCTCCTGACTGTTAGCGACTGATTCAAACGCTACCAAACAAACTGTTCATGTTTGCAGGGATCAGGCCTGACTCTGCGAATGCTGCAGTTATGTGTTTTGTAAGTGACAGTGAATGATTGATACTGCACTTGGGTGGGCTGGGCTTGGCGGAGGGGCTAAACGCAGGTGCTAGCAGGTATCTGGGCTGATCCCGCTAACACTGCGTTTTTAGGAACCCTAAACTGCTGTGGACGCTAGTATAGATCTGATCAGATCAGATATCGATCCATTGAGACACTATACTACTAAGGGAGGCGTATGGTGCGTGCGTGGGTGTTAGCGGTACTGGCACTAATCTGACACTACCTGGGGCAACACAGACCCTATCTGACGCTAAAACCTAACTTTTATCACCAGCCGGGTGATCAGGGGGTTAAACCTTTATTGGGTAAAATACGGCGGATGCTCTGACGCTATAAAAAATAAACTAGCTAAATTGCGTCACCCGTGACACTTATATTGTGATCACAGGTGACAGGGGGTTAAACCTTTACTGGGGGGGGTTAGGGGGGGTCCCTAGACCTATCTAGACCTAAGACTAATTACCCTAACACTGATTTTTGTCACTAATGACACTAGTACAGCGATAAAAATAAAATCTGATTGCTGTACTGGGTGACACAGTGACAGGTGGTAAAGGGGTTAACTGGGGGGGGTGATCAGGGGGTGAATTGTGTGCCTATGTGACCTGGTGTCAGTGTAGTGTTGGTGCAACTCACAATTAGATGCTCTCTCCTCTCGGTCTGGAACGAAAAGACCGACACGAAGAGAGATGACATCACTTCCCCTGCTGTGTTTACACTTACACATGCAGGGTAAGGATCTCATTCGTCAGGACAGATCAACAGGTCCAGGCCAGATTTTATTGGCCTGGGGATTGATCAGTTCCTGATCAAATCCGATCGCCATGGTGGGGCTGCACGCGGAACGTACACTAACGTGATTTCACTCAGCCGGACCAACCTGCCTCAGTAAAACTGCGGCGGCTGGTCCGGAACTGGTTAATCCTCTAGAAAATGTATGGAGGGAGCTGAAGCTTTGAGTTGGCAAGAGACAGCCAAGAAACCTTAAGGATTTAGAGAAGATCTGTAAAGAGCAGTGGACCAAAATCTCTCCTGAGATGTGGGCAACCTGGTCACCAACTACAAGAAACGTCTTACCTCTGTGCTTGCCAACAAGGGTTTCTCCACCAAGTACTAATTCATGTTTTGCTTGGGGATCAAAAACCTATTCTACTCACTGAGCTCCAACGTAATAGCATTTGTTTGATGTGTTTTTGATTTTTGGTAGATATTCTGTCTCTGTCATTTAAAATACAACTATGATAAAAATTATAGACCCTTCATTTTTTTGTAAATGGGCAAACTTACAAAATCTGCAGGGGATCAAATAATTATTTTCTCCACTGTATATCTAGACAATGTATGATGTTTACAGTGTATATAGTATTGTCTGGGCTGGCATAGATGCTGTTTCTAAAATGTGAGCTGATAACCCGCCGAAGGGCTTTCATTGAGCGTGAGGGCAACAGGCACTCTTATGGTGAATGGAATGGCCCTGTATATACAAAAACAAGGGCTGTAATAGAGGAGAAAAGGAACATTGAGTTTTCATTTACCACAGAGGTATGGGTGGACCCAAAGGGAAGAACCCACCCAGGGACTCCTCTTCCTCTGAGACACCATAACAATGATGTGATTGTATGGGTGCATCTTGCTTATGACATCATTAAACCACTTTGGGTGGATGTGCCCATATGGCATGGCAAAAATTGGGACACTAGACAGGGGGTAGATAAATGAATAAGTCTCCACTTACCGCCCAAGCTTGCACGTGGTGACCGTTGGAGAGGCTGATGCACATTGCAGGACATTTTACCACCTAAACTCAAATAACCGGATTTTATTAGACTGGGAGAAGATTACTAATATGCTGGATAGCATTACATCAATAAGACTATATAACTACGGTTATGGTAGAGGTTTTTCACTGGCCCTTTTGAAGACCCCTTCTGAAGGGTTACCTCTTGGCAAGAGACTGGATGTGAGGGGTTCCCTTTTGAGTTTTCTAGGAAATACCTCTGACCAGGGATCAGGATAAGTATTCCGATCTGCTTTGGAAACAGATATATGTACCCATGACAAAAAGGATATAGGAATCTATTATATTATTTCTTTATAGATCTGGGAAAAGCTTAATGGAATGAGCCACCATATGATAAGAATGAGCCCTGCTTATATCACATACCCATGTGGGACATTAGAAAGAGTATTACTGTAGAATTACAGAGGGGAGACGTATGTTAAAACAGATGCTCCTGTTGTTACTGGAACATCTAGGGGCTGTTATAGAATTATAATTTTGAGTAAATTGTATTAAGAGTTATTGTTTGGAAGACCGACCCTAGATATATAACCCATGGAATATTTTGCAGACATCCATACAAGTATTATCCCTCCTGGAACCCCTCTTCGGCTTCCATTTTGGGTGCCATGGCTCGGTCATCATCCTGATCGCTACTTAAGTTTTTTAACTTTTTATCAGCACTTTTATTCTAAGTATGTGCTCTAAAAATGTTAATGGGGAAGCTTTGCCTGTCAAAATGACATAGGATTCAACCATAACAGCAGGGTCTTAGAGATTTCTGCAGATGAGTGCAGGTACTTCTAGGTGTTTGCACTTTATGTCTAAATATTTTATTTATTTATTTATTTTTACACCAAATTGTCTTTAATGTACATTAAAGAGTAAAACAACAGAATCGATTACTGCTATTGTTGGACCCGACCCAACTTTCCTGGTCATTGTTGAATGACAGAATGCACGGGAAGTGAAGAAATAGTTAAGAGGACTACTATTATAAGTTGAAGGAAAGGCCATCCCATTTTTTATAGCCTGGAATATTGCCTGTGCCATCTCTCTCCGGGCTTTTAGTCTGTCTTTTGCTTTTTCAACTATCCTTGTGCATCATGTTTACCATACTACCTGGTAGGAAGACAATACATGTACACAGCAGTGAATAGTAAATATAACACAAAACAGTACAGAAAAATTACATTTGCCTGAAAAAGGAAAAAAGGAAATGGAAATCATACTTTTTTAAAGATGGTAATGGTCTTTATAGTTCTCTTCAACACTATATGAGTTATCCATATCTCTCACTTCAAAGAGCTGAACACTACCATGTTAGATTCATTCATCTCAGCCAAAATATTCTTTCAAGGAATGCAATTACCTTCGATGGAAAATAGGATCATTTTTTTCCTGGCTGGCTTTGCTGTAAAGTCTTTCAGTGAAGAAATTAATATGCTGATAAAAAAAAGTCAAACAGTGTAAATAAGGTTCTCACGTTCCTTGTCAAATGTTTAACTAGTGTATTGCAGCTGTCTTGATTGAAAGGACTTGCTGGCGCATGTACAAAATTAAGTGAAACTGTCTTGAATGAAATCGAGATCATTGCCTGTGGAGATGATGAAAAGCAACTTTTCAGGTGCACATAAAGAACAATGTATTTTTATTTCAACCAATTGTTCCAGTAAAGTCTGCTTTAATTTGAGGTATATATTTTCAGATTAACCTTTAAAAATGTAGTGTGCTCCATCCTCCAGTGTAAATTTACCAGTAAATTCTTTAATGTGTCCAAATAACTGCAGACATTTATGTAATAAGTTTGGCTCTTCTTAGTTTTTGAAAATAGCAGCTTAAAGGCTAGATCCACCCAAAACTTATATTTCAGTGTCAGAAGTGCACTGGGGAATTGAATCATCCACCAGCTTCTTTTATGTTTTGGAAACTTCAGTTTTTCACAAACTACGCCATGCTAGTTTGTGCCCTCTCCATCACAGTGATAACAAAAGTGTTGTGCAGTTGTGAAAAATACTGTACATCTGTTGAGCACAATACCATCATATAGTCTTATAACAGCTAAAATAGTGATAACTAGGAAACTCTTAAAAACAGGTCTTCTAATGGAATCACCAAGACATCCAGAAATCACACAGCTTGCGCTCTCAAGGAATCATTATAACTATAGTTCACTTATTCAAATCTAAGTTGCCTAAATCCTAGTGCAGTTGAATTTTTGTTTCTTTTTCAGCAGGACTGCACCAGCTTGCAGTTTTGTGTAATGCCCCGTACACACGGTCGGATTTTCAGACGGAAAATGTGCGATCGGATTGTGTTGTCGGAAATTCCGACCATGTGTGGGCTCCATCGGACATTTTCCTATCGGATTTTCCGACACACAAAGTTTGAGAGCAGGCTATAAAATTTTCCGACAACAAAATCCGATTGCGTCAATTCCGAACGTGTGTGGACAATTCTGACGCACAAAGTGCCAAGCATGCTCAGAAGAAATTCCGAAATGGAACAGCTCGGTCTGGTAAAATTAGCGTTCGGAATGGATATAGCACTTTCGTCAGGCTGCAATGTTTAAAATTGTTTAATGCAGCGCACTCTCTTCTTCTTTATAATGTGAGAAGAATTAAGTTGTTTTGCTGCTGATATTCACACAGAGTTCTTACAAACTTCTTTCTTTATTATTTATCATGACTTCATCAATATATTTTGATTTGTCACATCTGACAAAAAAGCAATATGTTTATAGTTTTGGGTTTGTATTTTTTTCAAGCCTGATCGTGTTTTTTTTTTTTTTACTCCAGAATATTTTTGGGTGTGTTTTGTGTGTTAAGTTACCACAACAGCATTGTTATCTTGTATTATTTAATCTTAAGTAGATTGTTTGGTGTTGGTGTCTCTTGTTAATTTCACATTGTATTTTTGAAATATACCTGCCTCCTCACAAACAAACTGTCCCTTTTGAAGGAAAACACACATAGGCAATTATAATTGAAACAAAAATTCCTTTATTAAGGGATCTGAACCAAACAAAGAAGGAGGCAACGCTGGAGAAACAGCAGAAATAGGCGAAGCCTTTGGCCCCCAGGGCAGACATCAATTATTTTACTGCAAAATTGGTGGCCTGAGGAGTCCATATATAAGGGAGTGCAGTCTGGTCCAGAAGTCCCAGAGATCCTGAACAGTAGGGATGAGCCGAACACCCCCCTGTTCGGTTCGCACCAGAACATGCGAACAGGAAAAAAATTCGTTCGAACACGCGAACGCCGTTAAAGTCTATGGGACACGAACATGAATAATCAAAAGTGCTAATTTTAAAGGCTAATATGCAAGTTATTGTCATAAAAAGTGTTTGGGGACCCGGGTCCTGCCCCAGGGGACATGGATCAATGCAAAAAAAAGTTTTAAAAACGGACGTTTTTTCAGGAGCAGTGATTTTATTAATGCTTAAAGTCAAACAATAAAAGTGTAATATTCCTTTAAATTTCGTACCTGGGGGGTGTCTATAGTATGCCTGTAAAGGGGCGCATGTTTCCCGTGTTTAGAACAGTCTGACAGCAAAATGACATTTGGAAGGAAAAAACTCATTTAAAACTAGCCGCGGCTATTGCATTGCCGACAATACACATAGAAGTTCATTGATAAAAACGGCATGGGAATTCCCCACAGGGGAACCCCGAACCAAAATAAAAAAAAAAAAATGATGTGGGGGTCCCCCTAAATTCCATACAAGGCCCTTCAGGTCTGGTATGGATATTAAGGGGAACCCCAGCCAAAATTGAAAAAAAAAATTGACGTGGGGTTCCCCCTAAATTCCATACCAGACCCTTCAGGTCTGGTATGGATTTTAAGGGGA
Source organism: Lithobates clamitans (assembly GCA_037952925.1). Lineage (NCBI taxonomy): Eukaryota > Metazoa > Chordata > Amphibia > Anura > Ranidae > Lithobates > Lithobates clamitans. The sequence goes on along the minus strand of JBBGZY010000325.1, from coordinate 4,407,069 downwards.
ACCCCGCGCCAAAAAAAAAAAAAAAAAACGGCGTGGGGTCCCCCTAAAAATCCATACCAGACCCTTATCCGAGCACGCAACCTGGCAGGCCGCAGGAAAAGAGGGGGGGACGAGAGTGCGGCCCCCCCCCCCTCCTGAACCATACCAGGCCACATGCCCTCAACATTGGGAGGGTGCTTTGGGGTAGCCCCCCAAAACACCTTGTCCCCATGTTGATGAGGACAAGGGCCTCATCCTCACAACCCTGGCCGGTGGTTGTGAGGGTCTGCGGGCGGGGGGCTTATCGGAATCTGGAAGCCCCCTTTAACAAGGGGACCCCCAGATCCCGGCCCCCCCCCTGTGTGAAATGGTAAGGGGGTACTTACCCCTACCATTTCACTAAAAAACTGTCAAAAATGTTAAAAATGACAAGAGACAGTTTTTGACAATTCCTTTATTTAAATGCTTCTTCTTTCTTCTTTCTTCCTTCATCTTCTTCTGGTTCTTCTGGCTCTTCTGGTTCTTCCTCCGGCGTTCTCGTCCAGCATCTTCTCCGCGGCGTCTTCTATCTTCTTCTCCTCGGGCCGCTCCGCACCCATGGCATGGGGGGGAGGCTCCCGCTCTTCTCTTCATCTTCTTCTCTTCTTCATCTTCTTCTTCATCTTCTTCTTCTTCTTCCTTCTTCTCTTCTTCCTTCTTCTCTTCTTCCTGTCTTCTCCGGGCCGCTCCGCAATCCATGCTGTGGCATGGAGGGAGGCTCCCGCTGTGTGACGGCGTCTCTTCGTCTGACGGTTCTTAAATAACGGGGGGCGGGGCCACCCGGTGGCCCCGCCCCCCTCTGACGCACGGTGACATGACGGGACTTCCCTGTGGCATTCCCCGTGACGTCACAGGGAAGTCCCTCAAGTCACCGTGCGTCAGAGGGGGGCGGGGTCACCGGATGGCCCCGCCCCCCGTTATTTAAGAACCGTCAGACGCAGAGACGCCGTCACACAGCGGGAGCCTCCCACCATGCCAGCATGGCTGCGGAGCGGCCCGCAGAAGACAGGAAAAAGAGAAGAAGGAAGAAGAAGAAGAAGATGAAGAAGATGAAGAAGAAGATGAAGAAGAGAAGAAGATGAAGAGAAGAGCGGGAGCCTCCCCCCCATGCCATGGGTGCGGAGCGGCCCGAGGAGAAGAAGATAGAAGACGCCGCGGAGAAGATGCTGGACGAGAACGCCGGAGGAAGAACCAGAAGAGCCAGAAGAACCAGAAGAAGATGAAGGAAGAAAGAAGAAAGAAGAAGCATTTAAATAAAGGAATTGTCAAAAACTGTCTCTTGTCATTTTTAACATTTTTGACAGTTTTTTAGTGAAATGGTAGGGGTAAGTACCCCCTTACCATTTCACACAGGGGGGGGGCCGGGATCTGGGGGTCCCCTTGTTAAAGGGGGCTTCCAGATTCCGATAAGCCCCCCGCCCGCAGACCCTCACAACCACCGGCCAGGGTTGTGAGGATGAGGCCCTTGTCCTCATCAACATGGGGACAAGGTGTTTTGGGGGGCTACCCCAAAGCACCCTCCCAATGTTGAGGGCATGTGGCCTGGTACGGTTCAGGAGGGGGGGGGGGCCGCACTCTCGTCCCCCCCTCTTTTCCTGCGGCCTGCCAGGTTGCGTGCTCGGATAAGGGTCTGGTATGGATTTTTAGGGGGACCCCACGCCGTTTTTTTTTTTTTTTTTTGGCGCGGGGTTCCCCTTAAAATCCATACCAGACCTGAAGGGTCTGGTATGGAATTTAGGGGGAACCCCACGTCAATTTTTTTTTTTCAATTTTGGCTGGGGTTCCCCTTAATATCCATACCAGACCTGAAGGGCCTTGTATGGAATTTAGGGGGACCCCCACATCATTTTTTTTTTTTTATTTTGGTTCGGGGTTCCCCTGTGGGGAATTCCCATGCCGTTTTTATCAATGAACTTCTATGTGTATTGTCGGCAATGCAATAGCCGCGGCTAGTTTTAAATGAGTTTTTTCCTTCCAAATGTCATTTTGCTGTCAGACTGTTCTAAACACAGGAAACATGCGCCCCTTTACAGGCATACTATAGACACCCCCCAGGTACGAAATTTAAAGGGATATTACACTTTTATTGTTTGACTTTAAGCATTAATAAAATCACTGCTCCTGAAAAAACGTCCGTTTTTAAAAATTTTTTTTGCATTGATCCATGTCCCCTGGGGCAGGACCCGGGTCCCCAAACACTTTTTATGACAATAACTTGCATATAAGCCTTTAAAATTAGCACTTTTGATTTCTCCCATAGACTTTTAAAGGGTGTTCCGCGGCATTCGAATTTGCCGCGAACACCCCAAATTGTTCGCTGTTCGGCGAACTTGCGAACAGCCAATGTTCGAGTAGAACATGAGTTCGACTCGAACTCGAAGCTCATCCCTACTGAACAGCAGCAGATGACATCTGTGTCCCCAGGCTGTGGTCATACAAGAGCCTGCATCTTTTGTCAGACCAGACTGAACCCAGGTCATCACTCTCTGGTCTTCCTTCCACGCTTCCTTCCACGCTGTGGCTCTGGTGGTGGAGTTGTGGCAGGAGGAGGAGGAGGATGGTTCAACTCACACAGGTGGGTTTTGGGTGTGATTTTGCCCCTCACCCCCTTAGTTACGACTTTATAAAGAAGGTCCTCACATATGAGGCGTTGGCCCCCCTGCATGTCCTGCAGTTTTGTGCCAGCCATGCAGGCAAAGGCCTCTTCAGGAGTGGGTAAGGCTCTGAGGGATGCAGAAGCCTCCTGAATCAGCCTGAGAGCTGAATCCTGCACATGACTCCCCTTCCTGGGTCTTTTGGTTGGAAGGCGGAGGGGAGGAATCTGCAATTCGGTCAGGCTCCTACTGGGCCCGGCCTTCTCCTGGCTGCCACTTAGGCCCGCCTCCTCCTGGCTGCCACTTAGCCCCACCTCCTCCTGGCTGACACTTACCCCTGTGTGCCACATTCCAGAGCCTCGTCCTGGCTGAGGTCTTCCTGTGTATGAAAAAGGGACATAGTTTTAGTTTTTTCTTCATCAATCACACATAATTTTCATCTCATGACTGTTGCTAATTGAAAGTAAACAAATATAACAGACTATCATTCTGAGCCCAGCATTTTTCATTCTTGTCCCAATAATTTTTTGCCCACTACTGTCTATTGATATGTAAAACACTTTATGAAATCAGCAATTAGTGATCAATAATAACATCTAATAAACATCATTTATTTATTGACCAGAAATCTGTAGAATAATGGTATACCTGGCTCCAGCTGGGCTCCTACACTTCTTCCTGGCTGGAAGGCCCAGGTTGGACATCGGAAGCCTCAGCTGGAGTGGAAGATTGGGTGGAAGGAAGAGTGGAAGGAAGAGTGGAGAGGGATTCCCTGACTCCAGTCTGGTCTGACAGAAAATGAAGTCTCTCATAGTACCACAGCCTGGGGACATAAACGTCATCTGCTGCAACTCCGGATCTCTGGTAATCCGTGACCTTCTTGCGCTCCCTAAGATAAGTGCTCCTCAGGCCACCAATTTTGGCTTTTAATAAGGGGATGGTTGCTGTGGGGACCACCAGCTTCACCAACTCCAGCAGTTTCTCCAGCGCTGCCTGCCTCTTTTGTTTATTGTTGTATTGGGGATGTTTTATCTGCCATAGACAGGGCAGCTCCCTGTATTTGTCTATGAACAGGGGGAGGAAGTTGTGGTCATTGAAGCCATCCATTTTATCTGCAAGACACAACACAAGACAAACCCTAATGTCATGCGAAACTCTCCCAATCTTGTTACAATATAGGCCTCAATCTAGAAGAAGTATAGGCCCAAGTGTAGATCTTACCTTCGTTATCACAATCGCCTCCTCCGATACTCCTTCCTCCTCTCACAGATCGTACGTACTACGCACGCGTTTTACGCTTTATATACACTGCGCATGCGTGAAACTCTGCCCGCCCCTGATGTTCTTTCTAGTCTATTCCCTGCCCCTTCTCATTCTGCACAGTGGGGAAGAGCACATGGCAGGGACACAGCAGGTGCGTGCTAATTACAGCAACTAGAAGGAGGAGGAGGAAAGCCCGAAGCCAGAAACGTCACGATCCCAGAGGAGACGAATTAAGGCATCGAATATGTCCTTTGGGGAGATATTGGAGATGGTCGACATACTGAAAAGGGCCGACTATGACTATGTCAGAAAGGCCAAGATCATGGCGAAAGTAGTCAAGAGTCTGCACCAGAATTTTGGGGTACGACGATGGAAAGATCAACTGAGGAAGCGGTGGTCGGACCTCAAATTAAGGGAGCATGAGCAGTACAGAAGGATCAGGAGAGTGCTGCAAAAAAGTAAGTACTTGTCCTGTGTTCCTATTCTTTATTTTTATAATGTTCGTGCTGCTCCATGTGCTTTTCTTTACTGTTGTACAGTTTAAAATAGCAACTTTCATATTAATGGGCACATTGTTCGTTCGTATGAAACATTGTTCGTTCGGCATAGAAAATCCCATTGTTTTGGCCATATGCATTTGAATACCTTTTTTCTGGCCTACTTCTCTTAAAATAATTTTGAAGTCTAGATGGGTTTGTAACTAGAATGTAATGCAAACTAGATTCTGTGTAAGGAGAGGACACTCAGCAGCTGTTTACACATCTGGACGCTGGAGCACTAGTGGGGGACTCCAGAACACCCTTTTTATTAGGGGCCCCACACAGGTGCTCCAGTGTATACTATAGGGGTGACTCCATCTGTGAAGCTTGTACAAAACAGGTAAGTATTCAAGCTTGACAAAGGAAAAAAATATTTATTCATCTTGTAACTCTGACCAAACAGACAATTGTACCCCACTTCGAAGCAATGTTTCATATTTCTATTTCTGCCATCAAATATCTGTGTGCTAAGTATACCTATTTTTTTTGGACATAGGGGAGAAAAGACTCGGAGGACACCCCTCATCCGAGGAGACCACAGACCCCCCACCTCTGGAAGAAGGGGAAATCCCCAGAGCCAAGCAGAGCAGGAGGAGAAAGACGTGGTGGAACTAGTCACCACAACAGGTGAGTGTCTGCGACCACATGCTCAGGTAAGAGATGGATGCCGGCATATTTCTAATACATGGGGTTTTTTTTAAATTTATTTTTGTAGGTGATCGTGAATCGTTGTGAATCCAGGTCATTTCACCAGTGAGAGTGCCCAGATCCTGATCGGGGAGATCATGGGGTGTAATAGGGACTTGGAAAACATCCAGACAAACATCAATGAGGTTAAAAACAAAATGAAGAACATCATTGATGTTTTAGGGAGAGTTTAAAAGACCTCCAAATCCCTGACTTTTTGGTGGTATTTGTAATGGAAGAATTTGTTACATTTTTTGACATTTTATAGAAAACCCAAATTTTGAAGATGCACACAGTGTGTCAACATGTGCTATCTGCCATCACGAGAGATCAATGAAGGTGTTTTGGGGGTGCAACCCCTTCCTCAATAATAAAGTAGCTGTGAGGAAGGGGTTGCACCCCAAAAACACGTCCCTTGATCCCCCCATGATGGCAGCTAGCACATGTTGACATTCTGCAATTTGTGTGCATCTTCAAAATTTGGCTTTTCCAGGGGTGACTTCACCCCATCTGCTGAACGCAATATCAAACACAGTTTCTAAATACTCATGTCTGATATTGCCTTCAATTTCTACAAAAGTTGAACTTTGTAAGTTTCAGATTTGTGTATTTATTGTTGGTTTGAAACATGCCTGTTTTACCTTAAATGGACATTTCTACTTTTATTAATGTGACCCAAAAAATTGTTATACAACAAACATGTTGGTTTGTTTTAAAAACCTTTTATAAATGCACATGTGATTGTGCTGGTATTAAAAAGATTGATACTCAAGAATGTGTGGATTATTGTTTCCATGCTCCTTAAATTTTGTGGTGATAAAATCTTGGTTTTCAGTGACAATGGTGGTTATTTTCTAAGGGCAATTCCACTTTGCACTACAAGTGCAGTTTCGGTGCAGTCTCAAATGCACTTGTAGTGCAAAGTGGATTTTCCTTTAGTAAATAAAACCCAACAGTGCTTATTTAGGTTACACAATCACGCCATTTTCTGGACTCCCCTCATTTCTGTCAGGGTCAGCTAAAAGAAACACAAGCAGTAAATGTCACCAAAGATTTTAGTAGTTAAAATGCTTTTTTCATTTGAAAAATGTATCATACATTGTCTGGCATATTGATGGCCCCCCTACCCGCAAAGTATTCATGGTAGTTTATACTCCGCCATGTGTATGGGTGTAAGAAATAGGTGAACCGGCTGGCCATGATTCCAAATGTGTTCTCCACCACTCTTCTGGCTCTGGCCAGCCGGTAATTAAAAACCCTCTGGTCTGGGGTGAGGGTTATCATAGGGAATGGCCGCATAAGATGGTCCCCCAGCGCAAACGCTTCATCCGCAACAAAGACGAATGGGAGTCCCTCCACATTGTCTTCTGGAGGTGGCAAGTCCAAGCTGCCATTCTGGGGACGCCTGTAGCACTCCGTCTGGGCGATGACTCCACCATCGGACATCTGGCCTTTCTTCCCCACATCCACATACAGGAACTCATAAGTAGCCGACACCACCGCCAACATCACAATACTATTGGACCCCTTGTAGTTGTAATAGTATGACCCCGAGTTGGGTGGTGGGAGGATGTGGACGTGTTTCCCATCAATTTCCCCTCCGCAGTTAGGAAAGTCCCACCGCTGGGCAAAGTGGGAGGCCACAGTCTGCCATTCCTGTGGCGTGGAGTCAAACAAGAAAAGAAAATTAATCATTTTGCACATAAACATGGAAAGCAGATTAGACACAAACATTCTTGGCCAACATCAGTATAACATTTATTTTAGAGAGTATTTAAAGACAAAGGTATAAGGTCCACCTATCAGATTCCCCCCCCCCCTCTTATGGGCCATTTGCTAAATTTTATGGGGGGGGATATGTTTGGAACAGGTAACCCTCTCCACTTCATTGAGAGATGAATTCCTAAATAATGTGTATTACTTTGGCCAGCCCCTTCTTACTTTACAATATTGGCAGCCCACTGGACAGGTAAGAAGTGTCATAATACAAAGAGATAAATACACACTGTACAAATGGAAGCACATTTTTACATTCTGCTATTACTTATCAAGATAATAATAGGATACAAAAACTTTAAACAGTATCATTTGTAAGTATTCAGGCAGGCCCTTGCACTACATGCTTTGGGGAATTCATCCATAAATATGACCACTAAAGAGGTGGGTATAGTGTGTATGGGTTTGCCAAAGTCAGCAGATAGAGGATTGGTATCAGCTGAGTTAGAAGTTGGGGGGAGGGAGGGTTCCAAATGATTTTGGAACACAAAAAAAATGCCTCTGGCACTCTGCCAGAATTTCAAACACACATCACACATTTCTACATTTTAGGGGGTTTTTAGGGTAAAGCACTACTATGGAGCTGACAAAATACATTGTTAAGTGACTACATGAGGTGAACATAGGGCCAGGAGAGCATGCTGGGGAGTAGAGATGAGCTTCCTGTTCGAGTCGAACCCATGTTCGACTCGAACATCGGCTGTTCGGTCGTTCGCCGATTTGCGAACGATATGGGCTGTTTGCGCCAAATTCGTGTGGCGCGTCACGGCCCATAATTCACTGCGGCATCGCAGTGCATTGCTGGCTGATGATTGGCCAAGCATGCACTATGACCCGCATGCTTGGCCAATCACAGCGCCGCCTGAACAGAGAGCCGTAATTGGCCAAAGCCAAGGAGGCTTTGGCCAATTATGGCTCAGGGGATTTAGTACACGCCCCACAATATATAAGGCCGCCTGCACGGCGGCCCTGTGTAGTGTGTGTTCCGGCGTTCATTGAGAGAGAGAGAGAGAGAGACAGACAGTGACAATTGATTTGAGTTAGATAGATTAGGCAGAGCAGTCAGACAGTTAGCTGCACTTACAGTGTATTGTGTATATATATGCATCCCAGGTGTTGCATATATATATATATATATACACTGTATTCAGTTTAGCTAGATCCGTTCTTGTTATCTTCCTACTGACAGGCAGGCTTGTCTTGTTACAGTATTTACAGCTACCTGAAGAAAATTACTGGTGTTCCTTTGATCCTATTAGTACCACAGTCAGGCAGCTAGACTATTTACAGTTAGTGCAGTGCGTCCTGCTCACAGTGTTCAGCTAAACCTACAAGTTAGTGGGGTGCGTCCTGCTCACAGTGTTCAGCTAAACCTACAAGTTAGTGGGGTGCATCCTGCTCACAGTGTTCAGCTAAACCTACAAGTTAGTGGGGTGCGTCCTGCTCACAGTGTTCAGCTAAACCTACAAGTTAGTGTGGTGCGTCCACCTCACAGTGTTCAGCTAAACCTACAAGTTAGTGCAGTGCGTCCTGCTCACAGTGTTCAGCTAGATCTGTTCCTGTTATCTTCTTACTGACAGGCAGGCTTGTCTTGTTACAGTATATACAGCTACCTGAAGAAAATTACTGGTGTTCTTTTGATCCTATTAGTACCACAGTCAGGCAGCTAGACTTTTTACAGTTAGTGCAGTGTGTCCTGCACACAGTGTTCAGCTAAACCTACAAGTTAGTGGGGTGCGTCCTGCTCACAGTGTTCAGCTAAACCTACAAGTTAGTGTGGTGCGTCCACCTCACAGTATTCAGCTAAACCTACAAGTTAGTGCAGTGCGTCCTGCTCACAGTGTTCAGCTAGATCCGTTCCTGTTATCTTCGTACTGACAGGCAGGCTTGTCTTGTTACAGTATATACAGCTACCTGAAGAAAATGACTGGTGTTCTTTTGATCCTATTAGTACCACAGTCAGGCAGCTAGACTATTTACAGTTAGTGCAGTGCGTCCTGCTCACAGTGTTCAGCTAAACCTACAAGTTAGTGGGGTGTGTCCTGCTCACAGTGTTCAGCTAAACCTACAAGTTAGTGGGGTGCGTCCTGCTCACAGTGTTCAGCTAAACCTACAAGTTAGTGTGGTGCGTCCACCTCACAGTGTTCAGCTAAACCTACAAGTTAGTGGGGTGCGTCCTGCTCACTGTATTCAGCTAAACCTACAAGTTAGTGGGGTGCGTCCACCTCACAGTGTTCAGCTAAAGCTACCTGTAGAAGGTTGGTGGTGTTCTCATACTACAGGCAGGCAGTTGATTTTGCTAGCTGCAGTATCATATATATATATATATATATATATATATATATATATATATATATATATATATACATATCCCAGCTTAGTGCAGCTACAGGCCAATAGTATGTCTGGAAGGCCAAGAAGGAGAGGCAGACAGTCACAAGCCAATAAGAGAGGGCAAGCAGGCTCTGTGCCTAGTGCTGGTCGTGGAGATGGTGCATCCTCATCAGCACGTGGCCGTGGGACACGCTTGGGCTTTTTTTCGGCAGTCGGCCGTGTTGAGCCGCAACATGCGGAAGACTTGGTCGATTGGATGACCAAGCCGTCCTCATCCTCCTCATCCTCTCTCACCCATGCCCAGGGTACTTTGTCTGGCAAAGCAGCGGCCTCTTCCCTCGGCTCAATGTCATCAGTGACTCCTTCCCTAGCCCCACCATGTCCTCCTGAGGAGTCCCTCGAACTGTTTAACCACAGTGTTGGGTACATTCTCCAGGAGGATGCCCAGCATTTGGAAGGCTCTGATGATGATACTGAGCTCGATGAAGGCAGTAACATGAGCACGGACAGAGGGGGTGCCCAAGAAGGACAGCAATCTGGCAGTCATGCTCCCCCTGCTGCAGCATACTGCCAGGTTTGCTCCAGTGATGAGGAGGGAGGGGATGATGAGGTCACTGACTCAACCTGGGTGCCTGATAGGAGAGAGGAGGAGGAGGCGGCACATCACCAATGAGGCAGGATGCCCTCCAGGGGCCAGCCTAAGGGCAGCACATTGACTGCATCACACCCCAAAGCTCCACATGTGCAGGGCGCTGCAGTCTCTGCGCGTTATTCAAAAAGTTTTTTGGTGTGGACCTTTTTTGAGACGAGTGCTTCAGATCGCACCGCTGCTATTTGCAACATATGTCTCAAGCGTATCTCGCGTGGCCAAAACATCTCCCGCTTGGGTACCACATGCTTGACCAGACATATGTTGACCTGCCATGCAGTTCGTTGGCAAGCGTATCTAAAAGACCCACACCAAAGAACAAAGAGGACCTCTCCTTGCTCCTCATCAGCTGAGATTTCCAACCCCATTAGAATTAGGTGTGTCACAGCCAAGTACTTGTGGGCAATCTGCTTTTCGTACACCAACGTCAGATTGTACCAGGCAAATTCCCCTGCCCCAGCTGCTGCACCGCCGAAAGAAGTTTTCTCCCAGCCATCCACATGCCCAGCGGTTGAATGCTAGCTTGGCAAAATTGCTAGCACTTCAACTGCTGCCTTTTCAGTTGGTAGCCCCCTTCCGTGAGTTTGTGGAATGTGCGGTTCCTCAGTGGCAGGTACCCAAACGCCACTTTTTCTCACGGAAGGTGATTCCGGCTCTCTACCGGCATGTGGAAGGCAATGTCCATGCCTCGCTGGACAGGGCGGTCAGCGGTAAGGTGCATATTGCCGCTGACTCATGGTCCAGCAGGCATGGACAGGGACGTTACCTAAGTTTCACGGCGCATTGGGTGACTCTGCTGGCAGCTGGGAAGGATGCAGGACAAGGTGCAGTAGTGTTGGAGGTTGTTCCGCCACCACGCCTCCAAAATGCTAATGATTGTGACACACCTCTCTCCTCCACCCCCTCCTCTTCTTCTTCCTCCATGGCCTCTTCCTGTGCTTTGTCCTCGGAACCAACGGTGCTCCTTAGCCGTTCAAGGGGCTACGCAAGTACGCAGGCCAAAAGATGCCATGCGGTGCTTGAGCTGGTGTGCTTTGGGGACAGGAGCCACACTGGGGCAGAGGTTCTGTCAGCTCTGCAGGGGCAGGTTCAGAGGTGGTTGATGCCACGCCAACTTAAGGCAGGAAAGGTGGTTTGCGACAATGGCACCAACCTCCTCTCTACCCTCCGACAGGGACAAATGACGCATGTGCCCTGTTTGGCTCACGTCATTAACTTGGTGGTGCAGCGGTTCTTGGGCAGGTACCCCGGCTTACAGGATGTCCTGAGGCAGGCCAGGAAAGTCTGTGTGCATTTCCGCCGGTCATATAATGCCAGTGCTTGGCTGACGGACCTTCAAAAGGAGTTTAATCTGCCCAAGAACCGCCTAATCTGTGACATGCCCACCAGGTGGAACTCAACATTGGCCATGCTGCAGCGGCTGCACACGCAGCAGAGGGCCATCAATGAGTACCTGTGCGACTATGGCACCAGGACAGGGTCAGGGGAGCTTGTTTTTTTTCCCCACGCCAGTGGGCCATGATCAGGGATGCATGCACTGTCCTGTCACCATTTGAGGAGGCCACAAGGATGGTGAGCAGTGACAGTGCATGCATCAGTGACACTGTCCCCCTTGTCCACCTGTTGGACCACACGCTGCGTGGAATAATGGACAGGGCACTTGAGGCAGAACAGAGGCAGGAAGAGGAGGACTTCCTTAGCTCTCAAGGCCCCCTTTTTCCAGACAGTGTTCCTGCGTGCCTGCTGATCACACAGGAAGAGGACGAGGAGGAGGAGGAAGATTGTGTCAGTATGGAGGTGGAGCCTGGCACTCAGCATCAGCAGCAGTCTTTAAGGGATCAGTCCCAAGAAACACATGGACTTGTATTTGGCTGGGAGGAGGTGGCTGCGGACCATGTCGTCCTTAGTGACCCAGAGGACTCTGGACCAAATGCCTCAGCAAACCTACGCTGCATGGCCTCCCTGATCCTGCAAAGCCTGCGTAAGGATCCTCGTATTCGTGGTATCAAGGAGAAGGACCAATACTGGCTGGCAACCCTCCTTGATCCACGTTACAAGGGTAAGGTTGTGGACCTTATCTTGCCATCGCAGATGGAGCAGAGGATGAAACATCTTCGGGAGGCCTTGCAGAAAGGTCTGTGCAATGCGTTCCCAGAGACTGGGAGGTTACAAACTCCTGTTTCTGGACAATGTGTTGCTGAGGCTTCGGTCATAGAAGGAGCGGTGGAGAAGGTGGCCATCTGACCGATGCGTTCAGACAATTTTTTGGTCCGCAGCCCCAAGGTATGATTGGTTCCAGCAACCATCGCCAGCGTCTGTTTTACATGGTGCAGGAATACCTAGGGGCAAGATCAGACTTGGACACCTTTCCCACCGAAAATCCTCTGGGTTACTGGGTCTTGAGGATGGATCACTGGCCAGAGCTTGCACAGTATGCAATTGAGCTACTGGCCTGTCCTGCATCCAGCGTTCTTTCAGAACGCGCATTCAGTGCTGCTGGAGGCGTGGTAACCGATCACAGGGTGCGTCTGTCCACCGACTCGGTCGATCGACTGACCTTCATAAAAATGAATCAGTCTTGGATCACCACCAGCTACCAAGCACCTGATGCTGATGTAACCGAATATTTTTTTTTTAAATTTCAGATCCCTTCAAAGACTGCCTATGCTGATGCTGAGTGACTATCCCTGAGTAATTATCCTCTTCCTCCTCAATCATCACGCTGATAGCTTGAAAGAACATTTTTGGTTCTGGGCGCCACCACCAGTGCCTAAGGCACAATTTTTCAGCCCCTGTTTAACAGGGACGTGTAATTACAATTTTTGCTGCAATACTTTGCAGCAGGGCTTGTTCCTGCGTTCCAACTAGAGTGTCTGTGAGGGGTTGCAATGTTGTGGCACCAGCACCAGTGCCTAAGGCACAATTTTTCTGCCCTTGTTTAACAGGGGCGTGTAATTACAATTTTTGATGCAATACTTTGCAGCAGGGCTCGTTCCTGCGTTCCAACTAGAGTGTCTGTGAGGGGTTGCAGTGTTGTGGCACCAGCACCAGTGCCTAAGGCCCAATTTTTCTGCCCCTGTTTAACAGGGGCGTGTAATTACAATTTTTGATGCAATACTTTGCAGCAGGGCTCGTTCCTGCGTTCCAACTAAAGTGTCTGTGAGGGGTTGCAGTGTTGTGGCACCAGCACCAGTGCCTAAGGCCCAATTTTTCTGCCCCTGTTTAACAGGGGCGTGTAATTACAATTTTTGATGCAATACTTTGCAGCAGGGCTCGTTCCTGCGTTCCAACTAGAGTGTCTGTGAGGGGTTGCAGTGTTGTGGCACCACCACCACCACCACCACCACCACCACGACCAAATGCCCAATTTTTCTGCCCCTGTTCAACAGGGGCATGTAATTACAATTCTTGATCCAATATTTCACAGCAGGGCCCATTTCTGCACCCACCAAGAGCGAGTGAGGACTTACAGTGTTGTGGCACCAGCACCACCACCACCAAAGGCCCAGTTTTTCTGCCCCTGTTCAACAGGGGCATGTAATTACAATTCTTGATCTAATATTTCACAGCAGGGCCCTGTTAGGGCTTACGTTGTTGTGGCCACAACAACACCTAAGCGCCAAATTTCTGCTGAGTATATAGGGCAGGGCCCTACTTTCAAACATCTAACTTGCAAACGACTCCTACTTGCAAACGGAAAGAAACAACAGGAAGTGAGATGAAATCTACCCCTAGGAAGGGAAATTCTCTCCTGTAAGAGTTAATATGGGAAAAACATTTCTCCTTTCCACTGATGCTTTCCAATCCTTGTTCCACAAAAAACCCCAAATTTTCAAAAAACATTTGTTATTGGGACAAAAAGTGAGGTGAAATCTTCTACAGAGGAGGAAAGACAGCAAAACAAATGTCACGGGGGTGATAACCCTTCCCTATGTTTTCCAAAAAGCTTAAAAAAGATTTTTTAGCTGGAGCTAAACATGTTAAAAATGTACCCGTTCAAAATGACAAAAAGATTCTACTTAACAACAAACCTACAGTCCCTGTCTTGTTTGCACCGCCTGTATACTGCTGTTCAGAGTATATAGGGCCTGGTGGCCCCACACCTTTCCTTATTTTAATTTGGGTGCGGGGTTCCCCTTAATATCCATACAAGACCCAAAGGGCCTGGTAATGGACTGGGTAGTACCCATGCCATTTGTCTCACTGATTTTCATCCATATTGCCAGGACCCGACATTACATTAAACCCGCAAGCAGTTTTAAATGAGATTTTTTCCTTTAAAAATTACATTTGGTGCAGGGACTGTTCTAAACACGGGAAACACGCGCCACTATACAGGCATACTATAGACACACCCCAGGTACGATATTTAAAGGAGTATTTCACTTTTTTTTTTTACTTCAAGCATCATTAAAATCACTGCTCCCGAAAAAACGGCCGTTTTTAAAAGTTTTTTTTGCATTGATACATGTCCCCTGGGGTAGGACCCGAGTCCCCAAACCCTTTTTAGGACAATACCATGCAAATTAGCCTCTAAAATGAGCACTTTTGATTTCGAACGTTCGAGTCCCATAGGCGTCAATGGGGTTCTGGTGCGAACCGAATCGGGGGGTGTTCGGCTCATCCCTACTGGGGAGGTAAGTGAAGACAAATATGTATGAAGGACAAAAAAATTACATAAAAAGCCAGCATGCATAAGGACAAAGGGGACATTCACAGCATAGTACAATCATGGTAATTAGGGAATGAGGAAAGAAATACAATATATTAGCAAACATTAAATACAATAAAATGTGATGTTAAAGGATAAATTTTACCTTAATATACTCCTTCTGCAGGACCTGATTGATGGCAGAACAGGTCTCTGGGATAATGATCCCCAGAGCCTGGGGGAGATGCCTGTCGAGAACTTGAGGTCCTGCAGGCTTCTCCCTGTTGCCAAGTACCGCAGGGTGGCGACTAACCTCTGCTCCGCAGTGATGGCTTGCCTCATGCAGGTATCCTGCTTGCTGATATAAGGTGTCAGCAAAGCCAACAAACGGTGAAATACGGGGTCCGTCATCCGGAGAAAGTTCCTGAAATCATCAGGATTATTCTCACGGATCTCACGGAGCAAAGGCATATGACAGAACTGGTCACGCTGGAGCAACCAATTCTTGGTCCATGAACTCCTTCCCACCCTGTTCATGGACTGGACTTGTGTCAAGGTAAGGACCCCAACACCAAGCACCCGCACAGCATGAACTCTACGAGGAGTACGTATACGCAACATGGGTGGAAAACGGTCGGCTGCTCAGAAAGAAGTAACAGAATGCACTGAAGAACAGCAAGGCCTGTGAAGAGCGACCTGAAAAACAGTAACGAACGAACAAGAACACAATGACAGAGTCATGCGTAACTTGCTGCACGCACTGAAGACCAGATACAAACCCACAAGCACAAACTGAACAGCAGAAAACGATCTGAAAACTACGAGTCTGAAAAAGCGTGAATCATCTCTCACCAAACTTTTACTAACACGAGATTAGCAAAAGGAGCCCAAAGGGTGCCGCGCTTGGTTCTGAACTGCCCTTTTATAGTCTCGTCATACGTGCTTGACGTCACCGCGTTGTTGGCGATCGGAAATTCCGACAACTTTGTGCGACCATGTGTGTGCAAAACAAGTTTGAGCCAACATCTGTCGGAATAAATCCTAGGATTTTGTTGTCGGAATGTCCGAACAAAGTCCGACCGTGTGTACGGGGCACAAGAGTTTTTTTTTTATATGAACTGAAATGATACATGAAAGAGGATATTTTTTGCTTGCATTGCATGCAGAATTATCTTAAAGCTGGCCATACACAGAACAAATTTCTTTCCTGCAACCTCAGGCAGGAAAGAAATTTGCTTGATTTCCCCATTAACACAGACACTGTTGATGCAGGAATCCCTCGTACTGGGCCACTGTCTTCTCCCGGGGGAGGGGGGCAGAAGAAGTCAGGGAGGAGTTCATGGACCAAGAATTGGTTGCTTCAGCGTGACCAGTTCTCTCATATGCCTTTGCTCCGTGAGATCCGTGAGAATAATCCTGATGATTTCAGGAACTTTCTCAGGATGACAGACCCCGTGTTTCACCATCTGCTGGCTTCGCTGACCCCTTATATTAGCAGGCAGGATACCTGCATGAGGCAAGCCATCACTCTGGAGCAGAGGCTCGTCGTTACCCTGCGGTACTTG
Organism: Lithobates clamitans; assembly: GCA_037952925.1. NCBI lineage: Eukaryota > Metazoa > Chordata > Amphibia > Anura > Ranidae > Lithobates > Lithobates clamitans. The sequence continues at coordinate 4,390,993 of JBBGZY010000325.1, read as the reverse complement.
GTGACAGGGAGAAGTCTGCAGGACTTGAAGTTCTTGACAGGCATCTCCCCCCAGGCTCTGGGTATCATTATCCCAGAGACCTGTTCTGCCATCATACAGGTCCTGCAGAAGGAGTATATGAAGGTAAGATTTTTATCCTTTAATCTCACATTTTTTTGTATTTAATGATTGATAATATATTGTATTTCTTTACTCATTCCCTAATTACCATAAATGGAATATGCTGTGAATGTCCCCTTTGTCCTCGTGCATGCTGGATTTGCATGTAATTAATTTTTTAGTCCTTCATACAGATTGTCCTTCAATAACCTCCCCAGCATGTTCTCCTGCCCTATATTCACCTCATGTAGTCACTTAACATTGTATTTTATCAGCTCCATAGTAGTGCTTTACCCCAAACACCCCTAAAATGTTTTGAAATGTGATTTGTGCTTTAAATTCAGGCAGAGTGCCAGAGACTTTTTTTGTGGTGTCCCCAAATCATTTTTATTAACCCTCTCCCAACTGGTAAGTCAGCTGATCCCAATTCTCTATCTATCCTCAATCATCTATCTGCTGACTTTGCCAAACCCATACACACTATACCCATATCTTTTGTGCTCTGATTTATGGATGAATTACCCAAAGCATGTAGTGCAAGGGCCTGCCTGTATACTTTCAAATGGTACTGTTTAAACTCTTTAGATCCTATTATTATCTTGAGACAGGTAATAGCAGAATGTCCAAATGGCCTCAAATGTGTACAGTGTGTATTTATATCTTTGTATTATGACACTTCTTACCTGTCCAGTGGGCTGCCAATAGTGTAAGTAAGGAGGGGCTGTTCCAAGTAATACCCTGTATTTAGGCATTCATCTCTCAATGAAGTGAAGAGGGTTACCTGTCCAAGATTTCCCCACCCCCCCATAATGTTATAAATGGCCCATGAGAGGGTGGGAGGGGGAATATGATAGGTGTACCTTATACTTTGGTGTTGTTAAATTCCCCTTAATAAATGCTATCTGGAGGTTGCCCCAGAATGTTTGTGCCTAACCTGCTTGCCATGTTTATGTGCAAAAATATTAATTTATTTTTGTTTTCCTCAACAGTTTCCTTCCACGCCACAGGAATGGCAGACTGTGGCCTCCCACTTTGCCCAGCGGTGGGACTTTCCTAACTGCGGAGGGGCAATTGATGGGAAACACGTCCACATCGTCCCACCACCCAACTCGGGGTCGTTCTATTTCAACTATAAGGGGTTCAATAGTATTGTGATGTTGGCGGTGGTGTCGGCTAATTACGACTTCTTGTATGTGGACGTGGGGAAGAATGGCCAGATGTCCGATGGTGGAGTCATCGCCCAGACGGAGTTCTACAGGCATCTCCAGAATGGCAGCTTGGACTTGCCAGCTCCAGAGGACAATGTGGAAGGACTCCCATTCTTGTTCGTTGCTGATGAAGCGTTTGCGCTGGGGGACCATCTTATGCGGCCATTCCCTATGAGGACCCTCACCCTGGAACAGAGGGTTTTTAATTACCGGCTGGCAAGAGCCAGAAGAGTGGTGGAGAATACATTTGGAATCCTGGCCAGCCGGTTCCGCCTATTTCTGACACCCATCCATATGGCGGAGTATAAACTTAATCATATAATCATGGCGTGCTGTATTCTCCATAACTTTTTACACAAACATTCGGCCAACTATGCTGGCTCAGTTGGGCCTGAGGCCGGAATGATACACGAAACAACACTGACGGCGCTTGAAAGTGGCCGTCCTGGCTTGCCCTCCCTGAGTGCCCATGATGTCCGGTTATGATACCTGGAGTTCTTTGCGGGTAGGGGGGCAATCAATATGCCAGAAAATTTGTGAAGCCTTTATCAAATAAAAAAGCAAAAAAAAGAAATTCTTTGTGGACATTTACTGCTTGTGTTTGTTTTAGCTGACCCTGACAGAAATGTGTTGAGTCCAGAAAATGGCGTGATTTTGTAACCTTATACAAAGCACTGTTGGGTGTTATTTACTAAAGGCAAAGACACTTTGCACTACAAGTGCACTTGCAACTGCACTGAAAAGTAGTGCAAAGAGGATTTGCCCTTAGGAACCAACCCCCATTTTCACAGAAAACACCAATTACATCACCAACAAAGTGTTTTAGCGTTGACACAATAATCCACACATTCTTGCTTAACAATCTCTTTAATACCTGCACAATCACATGTGCATTTAGAAGAGGTTTTTCAAACAAACCAAAATGTTTGTTGTCTAAAAATTTTTGGGGTAGCATTATAAAACAGATAAATGTCCATTTATTAAGATAAAACAGGCATTTGTAAAACCAACAAGAAAGACACAAATCTTGAACTTACAAAGTTCACATTTAGTAGAACTTGAAGGCAATATCAGACATGAGTATTTAGGAACTGTGTTTGATATTGCATTCAGATGGGGTGAAGTCACCCCAGGAAAAGGCAATTTTGGAAGATGCACACAAATTTACCAATGTCAACATGTGCAACCTGCCATCACGGGGGATCAAGGGACGTGTTTATGGGAGAAACACCTTCCTCTCAGCTACTTTATTATTGAGGAAGGGGTTGCACCCCCAAAACGTGTCCATTGATCTCCCGTGATGGCAGATAGCACATGTTGGCACACTGTGTGCATCCTACAAATTAGGCTTTTCTACAAATCTTTCAAACATTTTGAACATTGGAGCACACCAAAAAACCAAGGGATTGGGAGGGGTTTAAACTTGTCCCAAAACATCAATGATGTTTTTATTTTTTAGAATAACATCATTCATGTTTTTCTTGAGGTTTTCCAATTGTAAATTACACCCCATGATCTCCCCGATCAGGATCTGGGCACTTTCTGATGTGAAAGGATCTGGATCCACAACATCACGATCACCTAAAAAGAGAGAAACCAAACAAAAACCGGTATCAAAAATATGCCAGCATCCATCTCTTACCTGAGCCTGTGATCGCAGACACTCACCTGTTGTGGTGACTAGTTCCACCACGTCTTCTTCCTCCTCCTGCACTTCTTGGGTTGGGGGTATTTCCCCTTCTCCTCGGATGAGGGGTGTCCTCCGAGTCTTTTCTCCCCTATGTAAAACAAAAATGTTATACTTAGCACACAGTGATTTGATGGTAGAACTATAAATAGGAAACATTGCTTGGAAGTGGGGTACAATTGTCTATGTTGGCAGAGTTAAAAAATGTAGCTTTTTCAGTGTCCTTTGTCAAGCTTCAATACTTTACATGTTTGGTACAAGCTTCACAGATGTAGCCCCCCCCCCCCTATAGTATACACTGGAGCACCTGTGTGGCCCCCTAATAAAAATGATGTGCTCCAGTGTCCAGATGTGAAAAGAGCTGCTGAGTGTCCTCTCCTTACACAGAATCTAGTTTGCATTTCATTCTAGTAACAAAGCCATCTACACAACCAAAATAGTTTCTGACAAGTAGGGCGTAAAAATTGTTGCCAAATGCATATGGCCTAAACAATGGTGTTTTATAGGCTGAAAGAAAAATGTTTGATACGAACGAATAATGTGCCCATGAACATGAAAGTTGTCATTTAAAAATGTACACTTGTAAGAAAAGCACATGGAGCAGCACTAACGTAAGAAACATAAAAAGAATAGGAACACAGGACAACTACTTACTTTTTTGCAGCACTCTCCAGATCTTTCTGTACTGCTCATGTTCTCTTAATTTGAGGTCCGACCACCATTTCCTGAGCTGATCTTTCGATCGTCGTACCCCGAATTTCCGGTGAAGACTTTTGACCACTTTCGCAATTATCTTGGCCTTTCTGACATTAGGTTTGGGGTGAGGTCCATACTTTCCATCATAGTCGGCCCTCTTCAGGATGTCCACCATCTCCAACATCTCCCCAAAGGACATATTTGAGGCCTTCAATCTCCTTCTGGATCGGGATGTTTCCGGCTCTGGGCTTTCCTCCTCCTCGTTCCTGTAATTAGCACGCACCTGCTGTGTATCCGCCATGTGCTCTTCCCCCACTGCGCAGAACGAAATGGGGCAGGGAATAGACTAGAAAGAACATCAGGGGCGGGTGGAGTTACACGCATGCGCAGTGTGTATAAAGCGTAACACGCGTGCGTATTACGTACGATCTGTGAGCGGAGGAAGGAGCATCGAAAGCATTGATCGTGATAACGAAGGTAAGATCTAAACTTGGGCCTATACTGCTTCGAAATTGAAGCCTATATTGTAACAAGATTAGGAGAGTTTGGCCTGACCTTAGGGTTTGTCTTGTGTTGTGTCTTGCAGAGAAAATGGATGGCTTCAATGACCACAACTTCCTCCCCCTGTTCATAGACAAATACAGGGAGCTGCTCTGTCTGTGGCAGGTGAGACACCCCCATTACAATAATAAACAAAAGAGGCAGGCAGCGCTGGAGAAACTGCTGGAGTTGGTGAAGTCGGTGGTCCCCATAGCAACCATCCCTTATTTAAAAACCAAAATTGGTGGCCTGAGGAGCACTTATCTTAGGGAGCGTAAGAAGGTCACAGATTCCCAGAGGTCCGGAGCTGCAGCAGATGACGTTTATGTCCCCAGGCTGTGGTACTATGAGAGACTGCGATTTCTGTCAGACCACACTGAAGTCAGGGAATCCCTCTCCACTCTTCCTTCCACCTCAGCTGAGGCTTCCGATGTGCAACCTGGGCCTTCCAGCCAGGAAAAAGTGGAGGAGCCCAGCTGGAGTCAGGTATAGCATTCCTCTACAGATTTCAGGACAATAAAGAAATGATGTTTACTAGATGTTATTATTGATCACTAATTGCTGATTGAAAAAAGTGTTTTACATATCAATAGACAGTAGTGGGCAAAAATAATTGGGACAAGAATGAAAAATGCTGAGCTCAGAATGCTAGTCTGTTATATTTGTTAACATTCAATTTGCAACAGTCAGGAGGTGAAAATTGTGTGTGATTGATGAATAAAAAACTAAAACTATGTCCCTTTTTCATACACAGGAAGACCTCAGCCAGGAGGAGGTTGTGGAATGTGGCAGTCAGGAGGAGGCGGGGATTAGTGGCAGCCAGGAGGAGGCAAGGCTAAGCGTCAGCCAAGAGAAGGCTGGGACAAGTCGCAACCTGACTGAATTGCAGGTTCCTCCCCTCCGCCTTCCATACAAAAGGGCGAGGAAGACGACTCCCATGCAGGATTCAGCGCTCAGGCTCATTCAGGAGGCTTCTGCGTCCCTCCAAGCCTTACCCACTCCTGAAGAGGCCTTTGCCTGCATGGCTGCCACAAAACTGCAGGGCATGCAGGGGGGGTCAATGCCTCCTGTGTGAGCAACTTATTTATAAAGTCCTAACTAAGGGGGTGAGTGGGGAACTAACACCCAAGACCGACGTGATTGAGTTGGACCATCCTCCTCCTCCTCCTGCTCCTCCTGCTGCCACAACTCCACTACCACAGCCACAGCATGGAAGGAAACGTGGAAAGAAGACCAGAGAGTGATGACCCTGGGTTCAGTCTGGTCTGACAAAAGCTGCAGTCGTATGACCACAGCCTGGGGACACAGATGTCATCTGCTGCTTTCCGGATCTCTGGGACTGATGGACCAGACTGCACTCCTTTAGATATGGACTCCTCAGGCCACCAATTTTGCTTGAAAATTATTGATGTCCGCCCTGGGGGTCCAAGGCTTCGCCAATTTCTGCAGTTTCTCCAGCGTTGCCTCCCTCTTTGTTTAGTTGTGAGCCCTTAATAAAAGTTTTATTTTTGGGAAATTATACTCTCCTGTGTGTGTGTTTTCATCCAAAAAGGACAGTTTGTTGGTGAGACGATTCAGGTACATTTCTAACATAAAATGTGAAATTAACAAGGGACAACCACACTAAACAATCTCCTACAGATTAAATATAACAACATATCAATGGTGTTGTGGTAACTTAACACAAAAAACACACACAAAAATTTTCAGGAGTACAAATAAAAATCCCAAAACCAAAAAAATACGCCTTGAAAAAAATACAAACCAAACAAAAATTATCCGGCCTTAAAAACAAAAACAAAAAACAACACCAAAATAATGATGTCAGATGTGACAAATCAAAATATATTGAGGGAATCCCAATCAATAGTAAAGAAATAAGTTTGTGAGAAGTGTGTGTGAATATGAGCAGCAAAACTACTTAATTCTTGTCACATCATAAAGAAGAAGAGAGTGCGCTGTATCAAACCATTTTTAACATTGCAGCGTGACGAAAGTGCTGTATCCATTGCGAACGCTAATTTTACCAGACTGAGCTGTTCCGTGTCGGAATTTCTTCTGAGCATGCGTGGCACTTTGTGCGTCGGAACAGGCCACACACGGTCGGAATTGACGCGATCGGATTTTGTTGTCGGAAAATTTTATATCCTGCTCTCAAACTTTGTGTATTGGAAAATCCGATGGAAAATGTCCGATGGAGCCCACACACGGTCGGAATTTCCGACAACATGCTCCGATCGGACATTTTCCATCGGAAAATCCGACCGTGTGTACGGGGCATTACTGTATGCTTTCCTTAAAATGTGTGTTCACCTTTTCAGAAAAAATGAAAACGTGAAAAAATGTTTTTTTTTACATTAGTACATGTCCTCCAGGGAAGTACTTAGTCACCCATGCAATTTGTTTGGCAATCCCTTGTCTATCACCCTTAAAAATGCTCAGTGTTTTAAAGATTTGTCTTCTATTGACTTAAATGGGGTTTAGATTAACATTCAGCACTTCAGCAAAGTTCAACGAACCTCCCGCAAATCAAAACCAGGTACATTTCACTCATCATTATTATAAACCACTTAAAGGGGTTGTAAACCCTCATGTTTTTTCACCTTAATGCATCCTATGCATTAAAGGGGTTGTAAACCTTCGTGGCTTTTCACCTCAATGCATTCTATGCATTGAGATGAAAAACCTCCTGTAATGCTGCAGCCCCCCTGAGCCCCCATTTTACTTACTTGTACCTACTCTATCTCGTCCCAGTGACAAGCACACCAGCAAAAGCCGGTGTCTCGGGTCCTGATTGGATGAATTAATAGCAGCGCACCCATTGGCTCCCACTGCTGTCAATCAAATCCAATGACACGGGCGCTGGGGGGCGGGGCCGAGTCCGGCATTTGTGTCTATGAATGCAAATGCTGGACTCGGGAGCGCGCCTGCAAGGTAACCCGTTTGGGAGAGTGCTTCTCCTAGGGGGTTATCTGATGCGGGGAGGAGCCGCGAGAGCCACTGAGGGACCCCAGAAGAGGATATTCGGGGCCACTCTGTGCAAAATGAGCTGCACAGTGGAGGCAAGTATGACATGTTTGTTATTTTAAACAAATAAAAAACGAACCTTTAGTATCACTTTAAGGTGAAAAACTTTTGTCGCTGACCGGCCCCCCAGCCCCCGTTTTACTCATCTGTAATTCCCACACCGGAGATGCGCTCTTCCCCTCTGCCTGTTGTCTTGGCTCTTGATTGGATAGATTGATAGCAGCGCAGCCATTGGCTCCACTGCTGTTGATCAAATCCAATGACGCGGGTGCCGGGGGCGTAGCCGAGTCCAGCATTCTGTGTCTATGGATGCAAATGCTGGACTCGAGCGTGGACTGGAGCGTGCCCCCCTGGGAAAGCGCTTCTCCTAGGGAGTTATACGATGCAGGGAGGAGCTACCAGCGCCGCCGGGGGGAGCCAAGAAGTCGAGGATCGGGCTAATCTGTGCAAAACAAACTGCACAGTGGAGGTAAGTATGACATGTTTGTTATTTAAAAAAAAACAAAGCCTTACAATCACTTTAAGTTGCTCTGCCTTGTCCTCCAACATTAGGAGTAGCTGCACTAGAGTAGTGGAAAAACAACTTGCTTACTGTCTAATTAAAAAAAAAAATTGTATGAAGTAAAGCTGCCTTTTTTTCTGTCCTTGTTTTGTGCTGATATTCCCAAGCCTGTAGAATAGTTGGAAGTGTGACTGGATTTTAAAAAAAAAGGTGTGACATTTGCAGAGAATCAGCTGTCTATTATGTCCCAATAACAGGTTATATTATGAAAATATACAAATTTCAGATAATTTTTCTACTGCAAATTGGTTCAAGGGAGTAGATAGAATTAGACTTAAAGTGGAGCTTCAGCCCCACCCCCCCAAACATTAAAGGTCAGAAGCTACAAGTTATGTAGTACTATTAGGGCACTTACCTGTCCAGGGATCCCACGGAGTCCTCATCTGAGCCGATTCTTAAATCAGCTTCCAGGTGCTGGCTTCACCATATTGGGTAATGGAAACCAGCTGTGAAGCCTTGCGGCATCCCAGCCTTATTCCTATTGTGCATGCGCGAGTCTCGCAGCACTTTCTCAATGGGCCGACTGCGACGAGGGTGAACTTCTGGCCGAATTCACCGTGGCAGGAAGTGGGAGCGAATACCTGTCAAAACCAGGTACCCGCTCCCCCCACAAGGTACCAAATGCAACACCGGAGGGGGAAGGAGGCAGACAAGCGTAGACAATGTAAATCCTTCCAGACTAAAATTTCTTGTATACTGTTTAAAATATGCATAAACCCCATAAATGAACATCTCTTATTTGCTTCCTTATGTTCTGTTAAATATACAGTTAATGTAGTTGTCTTATATCTGTTTGATAAGTTCAAAAATTCTGCGAGAAATACAGTGAGTGAGTGATTTGTATAGCGCAACAAATGCGAACTGAATCGCCTCAAGGCTCTCCTGTTTACTCTAATTCTTAAAGTGGAATTGGGACTTCTGGTTCCCGCTCTCACCCTGCACAATGCCCACTGGACACAGCAGACATGGCCCCGCTCTCCAATATGGCGGAGCAGCCGGCCATGGAGGTGAGTGCAACCTCAGCCCCTCCTCCTCTGCAGCATGAGGACAATCACACTGAGCGCATAGCTCAGGCAGTAGCTGCTCTCCTGGCCCGACCATCGCTGCCACAATAGAAAAAGCAGTACAGGCAGGCATGTCACAAATAAAAAAAAGAGCTGAAAGAACATAACACTGGACTTAATGAAACAGAGAACAGAATATCTACTGTTGAGGACGAGCTCTATAAGGCGCAAGCTACAGAAGAGTCTCAGAATAGAACAAAACAGTTTATTACCCAGAAGCTGCAAGATTTAGAAAATAGGTCATGGCACAATATTTGCACTTTATGTAAGGGCTTACCTTGGTTGGAGTTCATAGTGCAGAGATGTATGCTCACCCTTGCAAATACACACAGCCCACGGTAACAAGGTAAAAAGATACCTGGTCGGGGAATCTGTGCATGGGGGCTTGACAGGAATTTACCAAAGGATTGTCAAGGTGAAGATGTAGTGAGGGATTCCAGAAGTCAGAGTAAACAATGAACAGAGCCAGGGTCAGAAGCAGGGGTCAGTCATAAAAGACTTCAACTTGAAACCAAGAACACAGGAGCCTTTGGTAATACAAGAGACAATGAACTGACACAGCCCTCAGAGTGAGGAAGTGTTTTATACCCAGCTGAGTAGATAAACTGCCTCAGCTGAACCAGGAGTGAAATGTGCTAATTGCAAAGCAAGATCCAGAGTATAGCCCTCAGTGCTGCATGCAGGACAAGGCATAGCTGGAAACCAGGCTGAATAGTGAATTGAAGTGTGGCGCAGATGCAATACAACAAGAGCAGTACACAGAATGTCATGGGTTCAATACTTCCTTGAGCCACCTGGGGCGTGACCATGCCTGACTGTTTGTATGGCACGGTAGGAATCGTGATAGTTCGTCATAGGCATCCATGCCATATGTATCAACAGTAGTGTTAGAAGACCTTTCCTTATTCCCTTTGGGAATTGTTGCTTTTGAAGTTCTTGCAAGGGAGACATTTGTCACTTGAAAAGCTTTTTCAAACATCTCCAGTTCCTGCTTACAGACTATGGTGCCATTCGATGCATACTTGCAGTCAGATGGTAAAACTTCCTTGGCAGGACAGGATGATGTTACTTCACTTAGCACTATGGAGCTTGGGATAACTATAGGAACTGGTTTGTTGTCAAAAGGTTGCATAGGTGCCTCTAGACCAGATGGTAGGAGCTTCTCAGGGGTAATGGTTACGGATTCTTGAGGGATACCGGTATCATTAACCACCGTAGTCTGGGTACCCTCTTGTGTCAGTGAACGTGGACAGGTCTTACAGCAACCTTGGCAGTTTACAGGCTGATGGATCCTAATAGTACCTACTTGAAGATCCTTTGGCCGAGGTGGGCGAGTTTGGCAGAGAGAAATAAAGTGCCCTCTTTCTCCACAATAGAAACAAATACCACAGCCTCTCCTCCGCTCTCTTTCAACTTTAAACAGCTTGGACCGGACGGCTCTGATTTTCATGGGTTTCACATATTCCAGGGTAGGTGTGTGTATATCCTCAGGAGCATCTAGACTTTGTGGATTTGAAGCTTCATGGCTTGGCATGTACTGGAAAGGCTTGGAGTCATATCTGTGCAGGGTATTCCTGTCCTTGGGTAACCGTAGGCCACATGAACTAGGAGCAGACTTGGGAATCCTGGTTTTCTTTAAAACTGTAATGTGAGAGTCCAGAGCAAACATGAATGTTTCCCAGCTGTCCAAGACTGGACTGCTTTCCTGTAGTAGCTAATAAGCCCATATTTTGATTTGCCCAGTGAGCAGATTGATAGTAGCGCAAACCTTTATATAATCGGTGGCATATGACCTAGGCTTAAGAGCAAACAACAGCTCACAATCCATCCTAAAACACAAGAAGAATGCACGATTACCATCAAACTTCTCAGGCATCACAACAAATGGTTCAGGACATGCTGGTTCCGGGGCCGGGCGTACTGTAGCTTTAAACAACAGAACTTCTTGCTGCAGCTCCGAAACGGTCTGGCCTAGGCTGGAGACTTGTTGAGCAAGGGAGATGAGCTTCTTGAACATCTCTGCGGACTCCATGAGGGTCAGTTCATTAGGTAAGGGCTTACCTTGGTTGGAGTCCATAGTGCAGAGATGTATGCTCACCCTTGCAAATACACACAGCCCAAGGTGACAAGGTAAAAAGCTGTGAATCTATGCACAGGGGCTTGACAGGAATTTACCAAAGGATTGTAGAGGTGAAGCTGTAGTCAGGGATTCCAGAAGTCAGAGTAAATGATGAACAGAGCCAGGGTCAGAAGCCTGGGTCAGGCTTAGAACACTGCAACTTGAAAACAGGAACACAGAAGCACAGGAGCATAGGAGCACAGGAGCACAGGAGCCTTTGGCAATACAAGAGACAATGAACTGACACGGCCCTCAGAGTAAGGCAGTGTTTTATACCCAGCTGATTAGATAAACTGCCTCAGCTGAACCAGGAGTGACATGTGCTAATTGCAAGGCAAGATTCAGAGCAGGAATCCTCAAACTACGGCTCTCCAGCTGTTGCGGAACTACACATTCCATGAGGCTTTGTAAAACTGTGACATTTATAGACATGACTAGGCATGATGGGAATTGTAGTTCCTGAACAGCTGGAGGGCCGTAGTTTGAAGACCCCTGATCCAGAGTATAGTCCTCAGTGCTGCATGCAGGACAAGCTGGAAACCAGGCTGAATAGTGAACTGGCTGTTTGTATGACATGGTAAGAACTGTGACAGTTACTGAATCCCTACAAGCATCTGCCATTTCAAAATTCTGTGCATCACGCATCCCAGAAGCCTTAGGCTTCTCTGCCCCCTGCATAGTAGAACAAGCACATCACCTGATCTTTGCCAAATATCTCAATTATGTGGACAAGGGTACTATTTTACAAAAATTTAGACAGTTCAGTCCTGCAAATTGACGGGGTCAAAATCTTTGCTAACTACTCTGCAGAAGTCTCAAAACTAAAAGCCTTCCAGTACATATGCTCAGAGCTCTTCAAACACCAAATCAAGTTCACCCTAGCATTCTCTACCATACTTCGGCTTAGGTCACTGAACGGGGATCAACTCTCCTTTCGCAACCCATCAGATGCTGAAAACTTTCTTCTCTCGCTAAACACGGAGGCACAGATAAGCCTTCCTACTAATACCCAACCCATCTTGTGCCCCCTGCATCAAAAGAGCTCAAGGAAGGACCCCCCAAAACACCTCAAATCCTCAGACTTCGACAATCACTCCAGACATCGCTGACGCTACCTCCACCATGGCCTCTACCTCTTTTAAGATGTTAGGGTGAATGTATTCTTACTATTTATTTCATCTGTTGTTTCATTCAGGTTATGGATATAATATGTTTTAGATACCGGTAAAAGCATTTACCCCAATGGGCATCACTTTTCCCTGCTTTCTCATGGACTTCACAGGCCACCGCCCAATACTAACATATGTGAATAACCTGGATGTTCCTAACCGGGTTCATATTCACACGGGCACCCACATACAGTATATCCTGGTCCTCGGGTGAGCTCTTGGGAGCTGGCTCATGTAGTGATCCCATATGGAAAAAAACTGCATATATTTGAATGTTTGGGTTACTTTCTCTCTGACCCTTTTATGTTTCTACCCCTGTTGTGCTTTTGCACCTTTCATTCTAGCACATCCTTTCCTGGCTCACAGATTGCACCTATCCCCTCTATGGCACTCACTCGACATCTATCTCGCTCTTTCACTGACCCTACCTTGGAGACCCCTTTCACTTGTATGCCCATTGCTCAGAACCACTTCTCTAAAGCACGTTCATGAAAATAACCTCATGGAATGTGAAAGGCCTTAGATCACCCATCAAAAGACTCAAGATCCTCCGTCACCTCAAAAGACTAAAGACTGACATTGCCCTACTGCAGGAGACACATCTCACATTTCCTGACTTCTACCGTATGAAAAAGCTTTGGGTAGGCACTGTCTTGGGATCTGATGCAATCAGCCGTAAGGCTGGAGTACTAATTCTGATCCACAAAAATCTCCCCTGCAAGGTTATGGTGACAGATTCTGACTGTCAGGGATGATTCATTACTGCTCACTTAGGATTAGGGAATACAGACATCCAAATTACAAGTACTTATGCACCCAACAACCCTGGGAATCCCTTCAATGGGGAACTGTCCACAAGACGTTTGAAATTTCCTCACATGCCCCATATAGTAGACAACGACTTCAATGCTGTAATGCACACAACTGATGACAGGTACACCCTCAAACATTCCCATAGATCACCAGAAGAGTCTAACCCGACTTCTCTAGCAACCATCATGGAATCCCTACGTTTCACTGATATTTGGAGACTATTCCACCCTGTAGATAGGGAATTCACTTTCTACTTCCCCCAACAAAGTATTTACAAGAATTGACTATATCTTTGGCACTGACAACACCATACCAACAATTTCTGAGGTAGAAATCCATGATAAATCCATGAGATAGCTATCTCAGACCACGCACCAATATCAGTTTCACTTCTAGACCCCATTATTCAACCAAAGCCCCATCCTTCCTATACAAAAAAGCAGACTTTCAGGTCTCTATGGATGCCGCTTGGGAAGAATTTCTCTCCGCAAACTTCCCATATATGGACAATCCTAATCTGATTTTGGAAGCCGGCAAGGCTTTCATGAGGGGTTGGATCATCAATTATGCCAACTCTTTCAAGAAACATGCATTATCCAAATATCAGGAAGCTAGCTCCTGACCTAAGTATGCCCAATGGTCTTCAATTCAACGATCTTCAAATCGAAACCCTAAACACACCCATCTCCTTGTCAGAACTCAATACAACAATACGGCATTTAGCTCCAAACAAGGCCCAGATGGGTTAATGGGAACATTTTTTAAGACTTCTACAGGACATCGTCATGCCGACCCTTCTTAATGTATATCAGGGAATTTGGCAAGGGGGTCCCTATTTGCCAACAGTAAACCAAGCCATTATTAAACTATTCTCTAAAAAGAGGAAAAGACCCCTTAGAACCCGACTTCTATCTCCCTTCTAAACCTAGATGTCAAGATACTCTCAAAAATTGAAACAACCAGACTAGCCAATATCATCCCCTCCCTAATCCACCCCACTCAATCTGTTTTTGTCAAGGGAAGAACAGCCACTCTAAACACCCACAAAGTATTGATGGTTGTGGAACATGCTAGAACCAACCCAGGTGGGGACTTTCCCATCATCACTCTGGATGTGGAAAAAGCCTTTGACAATGTCAGCTTTGATTGGATCTCTCTAGTTCTGGCCAAAATGGGCTGTTCTGGTCCCTTTACACACCTGATTAAATCAATTTATAATTCCCTGACAGACAGACTGGTAGTGGCGGGTCTTCTCACTGAGGAATTTAGACTGTACAAAGGCACCAGATAGGGATGTCCTCTCTCGCCGCTACTATTCAACTTAGCCTTGGAACCCCTATCCAAATTCCTGACTGATAAGGCTCCCTACATGACATCCACATAGGAGACCTGGAATTAAGCACATCACTCTTTGCGGATGACATACTCATTTTACAGCAGACCCCCTCTCAGATATGACCTCCATCAAGGCCATCTTTGATGAATTCAGACAGTGTTCAGGCCTCCGCATCAACTATAATAAAAGTGGAATTTTACCCTTCTGTACATCTCCAAACCCTATCTGGACACACTGCTCTCCCTTCACAGTAGCCAAATCTCACAAAAACTTGGCATCCAGATAGGCAAGATTCCTTCTTCCCTCTATACATTAAATTACCCTCCTTTAATTAAGAGAATCATACAGGAGCTTGAAAATTGGATGGATCTACCTCTATCACTTCTGGGGAGATGCCACTTATTTAAAATTTTCTGTTTTGCCAAGTTATTATACCCCTTATAGACCATGCCAAGTCTCCTAAAACATAAGAACATCACAAATTTGAGTAAAGCTACAACCTCATCCATTTGGTGTAAAAAGCGCCCTCGTATTGCACTCTCCAAACTTTATCTCCCCAGAATCTAAGGGAGCATAAGTCTCCCCAATATCAGGGTTTATAACCTAGCATGTCTGCTTTGTACGGGCTTAGACTGGCTGCTGATAGCATCTCGATATTCGAACTACCATATGAAATCTGAAATGGTACACCCCTATTCTTTGGAGGCCCTCTTACATGCTAAGTGGAAATCAGTTTGCCCAGATCTTCAACACAATCTTTTACTACAGGACACTGTGATAGCCTGGAGGGAAACTTGGAAAAAACTCAATCTTTCCCCCTACATTTCCAGACATCTTCCAATTCACGGCAATCACATGTTTCCATCAGGAATGGAACATAAGGCCTTCTCCCTGTGGCATCAACAAGCAGTGAGAACAGATTCTAACCCTCAATTCCAGACCATCTACTCGAAATGAGAACGTACTCAATCTCAGACATTTACAAACCTTTGATTCACAAATTTACCCCTCCACCTGCTTCATCATCAACGGCCATCTTTAGCAAAGATTTCTCTGACCCAGAGATCCTGGACAAAATTCTTCAAGACTATAACCACATACTATCCTAAATGTGCAATGGAGAAAAACACAGATGCAGCCAATATCAGATGCAGCCAATCCTCAAATTACTTTATGTCCTCTCTGCTCTCACTCAAGGCCGTCTCTCTCCCACCGCTTGTGATCATGCAAATCCATTTAAACCTTCTGGGGCCGGACATTATCCTTCATCCATGGAATCACTTCAGTTCAATTACCAAAGGACCCTCTCCCACTAGTCTTCGGATACTGGAACAAACAACTTTTCTCAGGATCTCCAAACATTATCAAATCTAAGCACAAATCCTGGATTCTGATATCTCTTTTAGTGGTATGAAGAACTATTCTAAAAAACTCATACCAGGCCTTCAGGTTTGGTATAGATATTAAGGGGAGCTCCATTCCAAAATTTTTTTAAAAATGGCGTGCCCCCCCAGAATCAATACCAGGCTCTTCAGGTCGGGTATAGCCTTTGGTCAATCATGGCTCTCTCAGCAGAGCGTGCTGTGATTGGCTAAAGCATGCAGGTCAGGTGCATGCTTTGGCCAATTATCATACAGCAATGCACTGAGATCTCGCAGTGCATTATGGGGCATTCCGCGGCGCTCAAATTTCCCACGAATGCCCCATAATATTTGCTGTTCGGTGAACGGGTGAACACCAGATGTTCGTGTCAAACTTACGTTCAATTAGAACATCAAGCTCATCCCTACTTATAATTAAAAGCCATCCTTTTTTCAAATAATCCTAATTGTTTAATTGGTTATATCCCTAGTGTACTTCAGTTAACGGCTGTGTTGCAAGCCTTTTCTTGTATTGTATTGTATTGTATTTTATAGCAGTAAACTATAATAACAATACTCAATGTATGAAAAAAGAAAAATTCCAGGTGACACTTTCCCTGTCATTTTGTTATGTCTTTGTACTTTGTTCCTTTGACAATAAAATCTTTTGAAAAAAAAAAAAGTGGAACTGAAAGGGGGTGTTGGGGTTCCATGCATGTTCATTGGTTGGCGTGGATGACATAACTCCTGCTCATGTACAGGAACAAGTCTTTCCGACACATAGTATCATTTCAGCCGCTGTAAGCTGAGCTGCACATGTGCACAGCTCAATTTACAGTACAGGGATTGCTGCAAGCAGGCAGGTAGGTAAGTTTTATTTCAAAAGAGACATTGCATGTCTCTTTTGCAATAAAATGTCTGCCTGCTCATAATGTATCATATTGGAACTTTAGTTCTGCTTTAACTACGAAAGCTGGGAGTTGCTGTGTGAA
This sequence comes from Lithobates clamitans, assembly GCA_037952925.1. Taxonomy (NCBI): domain Eukaryota; kingdom Metazoa; phylum Chordata; class Amphibia; order Anura; family Ranidae; genus Lithobates; species Lithobates clamitans. Next base: position 4,374,320 of record JBBGZY010000325.1, on the reverse strand, counting down.
TACAGTCGCTGTAGAAGCTGCTGCTGTCAAAAAACAAATGACACAGTTGTATTAACATTATTTAGATGCAAGGTACACATTCATCTATAGATCAATCTGCATAGGAAGTCAGTTAAAGTGATATGAAACGAGAAGTAAAGCCAAATACTTTTTGGCTGTACTTCCCTTTAGGGTCATAGGAGTATACCTGCTATAAGCTGATTGGGCAGAGCCAAGCCATCCTTGAGAAGCATCCCAGACATTTTGTCAGAATCCATCCAGCTGCCTGATTGACAGGTGACTCTGCCTTACAGCACACGGTTGAGAGGTGGAGCCAGACATGCCTCCCCCTCACCAGCCTGGTGCTTCACTGGACTGGAGGAGCAGATCAGAGATCAGTGACTGACAGTAGCTGTTCTCCACTTCAAGCAGACCAAGAGCTGATTGATCAGTGGTGCTCTTGGTCTTAGAACCAGTGGGGAACAGGTGTAGTATAACACCAATTCTGCAGCATGGAGGTGAGTATGAATATTTGCTTTTTTGGTACTCCCACATTTCTCCTTTAAAGAAGAAAAGGAGAAAAAAATAAAAATAAAATAAATGTAGCTGCATATCCTACCATACTGCTTCTTGTTCCCAATTTAGTGCAGTCTCTACAGCATTACTAGCCCATGAAAGTTTCCTCTGTTAAATTTCTGCCGTGGTGACACCCAAATGTGTGCGCCCCTTCCCCTGCTACCTTGCGAGTGGGAAGCATGTGCAGTAGATGCTACCAGTGTTGTACCCGGCTGTGTATGTGCAGTAGGGGCTGCTGACTTTCAGTAGTCTGACAAGAACATTACACAAGCATTATTGATACATGTTATAAGTGTGTGCAGTGGCAGCTTATGATGCTAGAGTTTCTTCCAGGACCTACACTATATTCAAACCATTCCCACACATGTATTCTGATAAACATCAGCAGAAACCTTCCTATAGTTGTGTTCCCTGAATGCCTTTAAATGTTGTGATTGCATCATGTGTATCTGGGCTATGACTTTCTTTTTTTCCTGAAGCAATGGTCTCCAAACTGCGACTCTTTGCTTGCTTTTATCTACATGATACCAATAATGGGGCATAACCCCCCCCCCCCACTGACAACAATGAAGGGACATAATTCCCCCCACTGACACTAATGAAAAGGCACAATTCCTGCAAATGACACCAACGATGGGGGCACAATTCCTCCCAATGACACCAATGATGGGGAACAATTTCTCCCAATAACACCAATGATGGGGCACAATTTCTCCCAACGATACCAGCAATGGGGTCCAATGACACCAATCATGGGACACAATTCCTCCCAATAACACCAATGATGGGGCACAATTCCTCCCAATGACACTAATGATGGGATACAGTTTCTTCCAATGACACCAGCAATGGGGCCTCAATGACACCAATGATGGGACATATTTCATTCCAATGACACGAACAAAGAGGTGCAATTCCTCCCACTTACACCAATGATGGGGCACAATTCCTCCCCCTAACATCAAAGATGGGGCATTGTTTTTTCCCACTGACGTTGGAACCTTTTCTACTTCCAATGGCTACAGTCCAGCCCTTCTAAAGTCTGAACGATAGTAAACTGGCCCTTTGTTTATAAAGTTTGGAGACCACTGTTCTAAAGGAACAATTGGCATAGGCGTACAATAGTGCAAACAAGTATTTGTGAACAACTATTGTCAAAATTGTATTCTGGGACCTTGAACCTTCTACTCCCACCCATTTCACTACTTAATTAACTACTACACAGGGCACCCATATTACTGATCATTTCCAGGTTATTTCCTAATGGCGTTAATAGAGATAATCTGTAACATTTGAAGTGTATTTTCTTACAGCGTGAATAGTAATTTGATTCCATTCCAGTAACCCATTGTGACTACAGTATTGCAGGAATGGTAATGAGACCTGGCGCCAAAGTTTTCTGGAATAGCTTCTGCTATAATATCTTCTTTCTTAAGGGGAGGAACCTGTCAAGCTTATGATTTTAGCCTTTTAACAATATATATATAACTACAGAGACACATCTTTTGCCAGAAAAACGTTGTGATAATATCTGCCTTCAGACACTGCCATTGAGTGTTAGTTGACAGTGCAATCTGCTTATAGGTAGCCCTTAGGACATGATTCACAAGTGAAAATAAATATACATGGTCACATTGTTGATAATAATAGCAAACTGTGGTAATAACTATGTGTGAAGGAAAGAATGTTCAGGCTTTTCAGAATTTGAAGTAATCTCTGTTATTTGCTGATATATTACACTTCGACCTTCAACTGACCAGGAAAGTTATAGCCAAGAGTCTGGAAGCAAAGGAGATGCACACAATGGCAATGGCTACACAGGACAGGCAGAAAATATATATAAAATATGGACAGTTAACACTCTGCCTTTTCTAGATTTTCAAATGAAACACAATTGGGAAAATTAGGATAGGTGGATGTCATTAAGTACAATCAGGGGAATTTAACAAACTTCTGCTGGTAGTTCCCTTTAGGACTCCCTTTGTCAAATTTAGGCAAGCATTTGCACCAGTGATGGCAACATTACTGACATGTGTGCCATAGAGGTAGTTCTTACTACCTTTATTCACTTTAAGAGACTGTAGCTATGGCAGCAACACATTTATAAATTTCCACCAGTTCTCAATTTAGAAAACTATAAAATGGTGGACAGAGGAAGCTGTCATATATGCAGCTCAGGACTGCATCCCCGACCTCATTTAGTGGTCAGTCAGAAGATTACTTGGCTGGAAGCTAAATGTAAACAAAGAAGCCAGGGTTTTCCATCAGGTCTGCTTCACTTTTGATTGACAGCACACATTAGTGGGCTAATTTGAAAGCAGCTATTGGACTGAATACCAGCTAGGAATTTACCCAGTCATTGCCATTGAACACACATGAAGCGGAACTGATGAAAAACTAGTCTTTCAGTTCTACATCAGGCTCCACCCCCTCCTAGTATAAAACCAGTGTGTGGGGATGGGAGAGGGCCCTCCATTCCCCCACCGATGTGGCCGATCGAGAGTGGTCTCCCAGTGCAAGCACAGCTGAGATCATCACCCGTGCTAAATCGCGATAAACAAGGCCCTCTACTGCGCATGCATGAAATTTCAGCCACAACTGCCAGGAAAATTGTTTGGTATGCAAATAAAATCCCACAAATTACTTCAGGTGAAATACAGGACTTTCTAAAAACATGTGGTGTGGCTGTTTCAAGATGCACAATAAGGAGGCACAAGAAAGATGGGCTGCATGGTCGAGTCGCCAGAAGAAAGCCATTACTACGCAAATTCCACTTACAAGTATCCCACTTACAATACGCCAAACAGCACAGAGACAAGCCTCAAACCTTCTGGAACAAAGTCATTTGGAGTGATGAGACCAAAATTTAGCTTTTTGGCCACCACCATAAACGCTTCATTTGGAGAGGAGTCAACAAGGCCTATGATGAAAGGTACACCATTCCTACTCTGAAACACGGATGTGGATCGCTGATGTTTTGGGGATGTGTGAGCTACAAAGGCACAGGAAATTTGGTCAAAATTAATGGTAGGATGAATGCAGTATGTAATCAAAAAATACTGAAGGAACATTTGCATTCATCAGCCAGGAAGCTGCGCATGTCACGTACTTGGACGTTCCAACATGACAATGATCCAAAACACAAGGCCAAGTTGACCTGTTATTGGCTACAGCAGAATAAAGTGAAGGTTCTGGAGTGGCCATCTCAGTCTCCTGACCTCAATATCATTTAGCCACTCTGGGGAGATCTCAAAAGGGCAGTTTATGCAAGACAGCCCAAGAATTTACAGGAACGGGATGCTTTTTGCAAAGAGGAATGGGCAGCTTTACCACCTGAGAAGATAAAGAGCCTCATCCACAAATACCACAAAAAAAGATTTCAAGCTGTCATTGATGTTAAATGGGGCAATACATTATATTAAGAATTGTTGTGATTATGATTTTAAAAGAATAAACACAGTACAGTTGATTGATAATAAATGACTTCAGTCAAACACTAAACATGAGTGAAAGAAAAGTTTTTGTCTTTTGTCTTTGTTTTTAACCTTCTAGAAATATTTTATGGATAGACTCTCTGTGTTGGCTAGCTGGAATTTTTTTTTTTCATTTTGGATAGGGTAAGGGAGGGTTATTACCGCTGTCATATTTTTTCCTCCATCTGTGTCCCATTGCGGAGATTTATCTTCATTTTCTGTGGAAGTGAGAGGAAATCCCGGCAAATTAAGGAAATTCCATTTCCTTACATTCTATTACTTTTCTGGGGACAACCCACAATTTGGGGTTTTCTTTTACTTTCACTTTCAATGATAATGGAAAACAGGACAAATAGAGAGGGTGAATTTCTCTAATGGACGCACAGACAGCAATAAAAACTGACAAGTGTTCTAATCCATTCATCAAAAAAAAAGTTTTGCCCTTAATTATACTTTAAGTACTGGGGAAGTTGAGCATAACTAAGATACAGTACAGACCATTAACACTTTGTTAGCGATGCTTTTAACTTAGTGAACCCATATTTAAAAAAAAAAAAAAAACTTTGTTCTTCATTTGTGATTTGTGATTTGGAAACAAAAGTAATTGGGGTTGAGTCCCAATCTACAGGGGTTTGCAAACAAATGCCTTCACAATAAAATCAGTTGGAGAAAAGCAAATACAGACAAAATGTTGGCCAATCTTTAAAGAAGAACTAAACTTTCAATGAAAAAAATGAATATAGCAAAAACAATTGCTACACAGACTTTTGTAATTTCAATATTATTCAAAATTCCCTTTATATTTCTATATGTATTCACTGAAATGTTCCAAAAATCCTTAAACAATTCAATGCAATATGACAACCTTTCTGTTAGTGAACAGAATGCCTCCCAAAAATGTAATTTCCTGCTTGTGTGATTGGCTCACTGATTTGCCCAGGCATCTGATCAAAACAAGTCAAATTTTAGTCATCAGCTGCAATAGGAATTGCATTTTGTTGAAATACTAATGTGTACATACAAAGTACATTTTATTTGTATGCCATTTTTTAAACCAGAAAAAGCGTAGAGTGGATATACAGTATCCCTGCATGCAAGCACATAAAGTATGATGGTAATTGTTCTGCATTGTAGATCACAATCACAGAAAATAGACCATCTCTGCGTGTGCTGTAATATTACCTCTCATAGGCGCAACTGTCAGGAATGCTTCTTTTGGAAGCTCCACATTGCAGAAAAAACTTGGAGTACAAGTCTGAGGCATGAAAACTTTTGCTTAGCCTCAATTTCGTACATAGAAATTCATCCTCCTGCCAAACAACTGAGTCATCAAGTTGGCTCTGACTCTATATGATCTTAAAGCTAGCATGCCTCTTCTGTTAATTGGAGGCTTTTGATGTGCAGCTCCTATATCTGTACTTAACAATGCTCTTCCCTTTAATGTTTCAATATACCAAAACTATTATCTTTTTATATGTGAGCCAGTACAGTGAGATCTGTCTTAAGTTCCTCCTAATGGTCAAATACCTTACATTATAAGGCTTTTAGGAAGCCTGCAAATGGTCAACACCTTACAAAATGAAAGGGTTAAATAGTTTTCTCCAAAATGAAACTCTTAAAAAATAATGAGAGATGTAATAAAAGGAGAACAAAAACTTTGATAAGAGATCTACAAGAAATAGCTGAAACTTTAAAATGCCAATGAAGGTAAAGAAAGATAGAAATGTCCACACAAGATAAAGGTACCAATACTGACACCAGGCAAAGATCTGTATTTTAGCCACTTGTGGATGTTAAAGAGGAACTTCACTACCCACAATGTTTCCCCTTTCCCCTCTTACCTTGTGTGCTAGGTTGTCCTTGAAAAACATATTCACACGCCCAGTGAATCCAGCGTTGTCTGGTTTAATCCATCGAATGTAGCGCCGCCATCTTCCCTTTTGATATCATTAAGTGGCTGGCTGTCTCTAACTGAATTTTTTGAAGCCAGCTCCTAATTACGTACACTGTAAAAAATATTGTGCTAGGTCTACTAAAAAAATTGAGGCAACTATTTGCATCAGTTCTTTAAGTATTGTCAACTAAACTTATTTTTGTCTGACTCATTAGACTTTTCATATTTTCAACTTTGTTGTTTTAAGTAAAGCTAACTCATTTTTTTTCTGTTTATAGACCATAGTTTTTTAAGTTAGGAATACATACCTTAACTTGTCTGGAACTATAGTTTTAAGTAAAGCCAACTCAATTTTTTCCAGTTTATAGTCCGTAGATTCAAGTAAAGCCAACTCAATTTTTCCAGTTTATAAACCAAAGGTTCAAGTAAAGCCAACAAAATTTTTCCAGTTTTTAGAAAAGTTAGGCTTATTTATTTCAAGAAAACATTAGCTTAACCACTTGCCGACCGCCTACCGCATATATACTGCGGCAGAATGGCACGGGCAGGCAGAATCACGTACCCGTACGTGATCTGCCTCCCGCGGGCGGGGGGTCCGACCGGACCCCCCCCCCGGTGCCATCGGCGGTCGGCATTTGACTGGGAGCGTCGGGAGGCGAGGGGGAGACCATCCGATCGTGCCCCCCCCCCTCGCGATCGCTCCCAGCCAATGGGAATCCTCCTCTGCCTGTGTGTCGTTTCACACAGGCAGAGGATGTGATGTCATCTCTCCTCGGTCTGGCAGTTTCCGTCCCAGCGCCGAGGAGAGAAGACAAGTGAGTGCACACAACACACACACACACAGTAGAACATGCCAGGCATACTTTACACCCCCGATCCCCCCCCCGATCGCCCCCCGATCCCCCCCCAATCACCCCCCCCCTGTCACAAACTGACATTAGCAGTATTTTTTTTTTTTTTTTCTGATTACTGCATAGTGTCAGTTTGTGACAGTTACAGTGTTAGGGCAGTGAGTATTACCCCCCTTTAGGTCTAGGATACCCCCCTAACCCCCCCTAATAAAGTTTTAACCCCTTGATCACCCCCTGTCACCAGTGTCGCTAAGCGATCATTTTTCTGATCGCTGTATTAGTGTCGCTGGTGACGCTAGTTAGGAACGTAAATATTTAGGTTCGCCGTCAGTGTTTTATAGCGACAGGGACCCCCATATACTATCTAATAAATGTTTTAACCCCTTGATTGCCCCCTAGTTAACCCTTTCACCACTGATCACCGTATAACTGTTACGGGTGACGCTGGTTAGTTCGTTTATTTTTTATAGTGTCAGGGCACCCGCCGTTTATTACCGAATAAAGGTTTAGCCCCCTGATCGCCCGGCGGTGATATGCGTCGCCCCAGGCAGCGTCAGATTAGCGCCAGTACCGCTAACACCCGCGCACGCAGCATATGCCTCCCTTAGTGGTATAGTATCTGATCGGATCAATATCTGATCCGATCAGATCTATACTAGCGTCCCCAGCAGTTTAGGGTTCCCGAAAACGCAGTGTTAGCGGGATCAGCCCAGATACCCGCTAGCACCTGCGTTTTGCCCACCCAAGTGCAGTATCGATCGATCACTGTCACTTACAAAACACTAAACGCATTACTGCAGCGTTCGCAGAGTCAGGCCTGATCCCTGTGATCGCTAACAGTTTTTTTGGTAGCGTTTTGGTGAACTGGCAAGCACCAGCCCCAGGCAGCGTCAGGTTAGCGCCAGTACCGCTAACACCCACGCACGCACCGTATACCTCCCTTAGTGGTATAGTATCTGATCGGATCAATATCTGATCCGATCAGATCTATACTAGCGTCCCCAGCAGTTTAGGGTTCCCAAACACGCAGTGTTAGCGGGATCAGCCCAGATACCTGCTAGCACCTGCGTTTTGCCCCTCCGCCCGGCCCAGCCCAGCCCAGCCCACCCAAGTGCAGTATCGATCGATCACTGTCACTTACAAAACACTAAACGCATAACTGCAGCGTTCGCAGAGTCAGGCCTGATCCCTGCGATCGCTAACAGTTTTTTTGGTAGCGTTTTGGTGAACTGGCAAGCACCAGCCCCAGGCAGCGTCAGATTAGCGCCAGTACCGCTAACACCCACGCACGCAGCATACGCCTCCCTTAGTGGTATAGTATCTGATCGGATCAATATCTGATCCGATCAGATCTATACTAGCGTCCCCAGCAGTTTAGGGTTCCCAAAAACGCAGTGTTAGCGGGATCAGCCCAGATACCTGCTAGCACCTGCGTTTTGCCCCTCCGCCCAGCCCAGCCCACCCAAGTGCAGTATCGATCGATCACTGTCACTTACAAAACACTAAACGCATAACTGCAGCGTTCGCAGAGTCAGGCCTGATCCCTGTGATCGCTAACAGTTTTTTTGGTAGCGTTTTGGTGAACTTGCAAGCACCAGCCCCAGGCAGCGTCAGGTTAGCGCCAGTACCGCTAACACCCACGCACGCACCGTATACCTCCCTTAGTGGTATAGTATCTGATCGGATCAATATCTGATCCGATCAGATCTATACTAGCGTCCCCAGCAGTTTAGGGTTCCCAAACACGCAGTGTTAGCGGGATCAGCCCAGATACCTGCTAGCACCTGCGTTTTGCCCCTCCGCCCGGCCCAGCCCAGCCCAGCCCACCCAAGTGCAGTATCGATCGATCACTGTCACTTACAAAACACTAAACGCATAACTGCAGCGTTCGCAGAGTCAGGCCTGATCCCTGCGATCGCTAACAGTTTTTTTGGTAGCGTTTTGGTGAACTGGCAAGCACCAGCCCCAGGCAGCGTCAGATTAGCGCCAGTACCGCTAACACCCACGCACGCAGCATACGCCTCCCTTAGTGGTATAGTATCTGATCGGATCAATATCTGATCCGATCAGATCTATACTAGCGTCCCCAGCAGTTTAGGGTTCCCAAAAACGCAGTGTTAGCGGGATCAGCCCAGATACCTGCTAGCACCTGCGTTTTGCCCCTCCGCCCAGCCCAGCCCACCCAAGTGCAGTATCGATCGATCACTGTCACTTACAAAACACTAAACGCATAACTGCAGCGTTCGCAGAGTCAGGCCGGATCCCTGTGATCGCTAACAGTTTTTTTTGTAGCATTTTGGTGAACTGGCAAGCACCAGCGGCGTAGTACACCCCGGTCGTAGTCAAACCAGCACTGCAGTAACACTTGGTGACGTGGCGAGTCCCATAAGTGCAGTTCAAGCTGGTGAGGTGGCAAGCACAAGTAGTGTCCCGCTGCCACCAAAAAGACAAACACGGGCCCGTCGTGCCCATAGTGCCCTTCCTGCTGCATTCGCCAATCCTAATTGGGAACCCACCGCTTCTGCAGCGCCCGTACTTCCCCCATTCACATCCCCAACCAAATGCAGTCGGCTGCATGAGAGGCATTTTCTTTATGTCCTCCCGAGTACCCCTACCCAACGAACCCCCCAAAAAAGATGTTGTGTCTGCAGCTAGCGCGGATATAGGCGTGACACCCGCTATTATTGTCCCTCCTGTCCTGACAATCCTGGTCTTTGCATTGGTGAATGTTTTGAACGCTACCATGCACTAGTTGAGTATTAGCGTAGGGTACAGCATTGCACAGACTAGGCACACTTTCACAGGGTCTCCCGAGATGCCATCGCATTTTGAGAGACCCGAACCTGGAACCGGTGACAGTTATAAAAGTTAGTTACAAAAAAAAGTGTAAAAAAAAAAAAAAACACAAACAAAAATATAAAATAAAAATAGTTGTCGTTTTATTGTTCTCTCTCTCTCTATTCTCTCTCTATTGTTCTGCTCTTTTTTACTGTATTCTATTCTGCAATGTTTTATTGTTATTATGTTTTATAATGTTTGCTTTTCAGGTATGCAATTTTTTATACCTTACCGTTTACTGTGCTTTATTGTTAACCATTTTTTTGTCTTTTGGGGTCATTTGGGGGGGGTTTGTGCCACCTGGGCATTCCATGGCCTCCGAAACTGTGATAGGCAGTGAGGAGTAAAATCAAAAATGTACGCCCTTAGAAATCCTGAAGGCGGTGCTTGGTTTTCGGGGTCCCGTACGCGGCTAGGCTCCCAAAAAGTCCCACACATGTGGTATCCCCGTACTCAGGAGAAGCAGCTAAATGTATTTTGGGGTGCAATTCCACATATGCCCATGGCCTGTGTGAGCAATATATCATTTAGTGACAACTTTGTGCAAAAAAAAAAAAAAAATTTGTCACTTTCCCGCAACTTGTGTCAAAATATAAAACATTCCATGGACTCAACATGCCTCAAAGCAAATAGCTTGGGGTGTCTACTTTCCAAAATGGGGTCATTTGGGGGGGTTTTATGTCATCTGGGCATTTTATGGCCTTCAAAACTGTGATAGGTAGTGAGGAGTAAAATCAAAAATGTACGCCCTTAGAAATCCTGAAGGTGGTGCTTGGTTTTCAGGGCCCCGTACGCGGCTAGGCTCCCAAAAAGTCCCACACATGTGGTATCCCCGTACTCAGGAGAAGCAGCTAAATGTATTTTGGGGTGCAATTCCACATATGCCCATGGCCTGTGTGAGCAATATATCATTTAGTGACAACTTTTTGTAATTTTTTTTTTTTTTTTGTCATTATTCAATCACTTGGGACAAAAAAAATGAATATTCAATGGGCTCAACATGCCTCTCAGCAAATTCCTTGGGGTGTCTACTTTCCAAAATGGGGTCATTTGTGGGGGTTTTGTACTGCCCTGCCATTTTAGCACCTCAAGAAACGACATAGGCAGTCATAAATTAAAGGCTGTGTAAATTCCAGAAAATGTACCCTAGTTTGTAGGCGCTATAACTTTTGCGCAAACCAATAAATATACACTTATTGACATTTTTTTTACCAAAGACATGTGGCCGAATACATTTTGGCCTAAATGTATGATTAAAATTGAGTTTATTGGATTTTTTTTAGAACAAAAAGTAGAAAATATCATTTTTTTTCAAAATTTTCGGTCTTTTTCCGTGTATAGCGCAAAAAATAAAAACGGCAGAGGTGATCAAATACCATCAAAAGAAAGCTCTATTTGTGGGAAGAAAAGGACGCAAATTTCGTTTGGGTACAGCATTGCATGACCGCGCAATTAGCAGTTAAAGCGACGCAGTGCCGAATTGTAAAAAGTGCTCTGGTCAGGAAGGGGGTAAAACCTTCCGGGGCTGAAGTGGTTAACCGCTTCAGCCCCGGAAGATTTTACCCCCTTCCTGACCAGAGCACTTTTTGCGATTCGGCACTGCGTCGTTTAACTGACAATTGCGCAGTCATGCGACGTGACTCTCAAACAAAATTGATGTCCTTTTTTTCCCACAAATAGAGCTTTCTTTTGGTGGTATTTGATCAGCTCTGCCATTTTTATTTTTTGCACTATAAACAAAATAAGAGCGACAATTTTGAAAAAAACGCATTATTTTTTACATTTTACTATTATAAATATTCCCCAAAAATATATAAAAAAAATATTTTTTTTCCTCAGTTTAGGCCGATCATATTCTTCTACATATTTTTGGTAAAAAAAAAAAATCGCAATATGCGTTTATTGATTGGTTTGCGCAAAAGTTATAGTGTTTACAAAATAGGGGATAGTTTTATGGCATTTTTATTAATATTTTTTTTTTACTAGTAATGGCGGCGATCAGCGATTTTTATTGTGACTGCAACTTTATGGCGGACATGTCGGACTTTTTTGACACATTTTTGGGACCATTGTCATTTATACAGCGATCAGTGCGACCTGACTCACGGAGCTCCTGGGCGGCGCGCACGCAATGGCACACCGGGGAATTTAAATGGACGTACCTGTAAGTCCATTTGCCCAGCCGTGCCATTCTGCCAATGTACATCGGCGTGCGCCGGTCAGGAAGTGGTTAATTATTTCAAGTACTTATATAGCACTCTCAATTTACGCAGCGCTTTACATATACATCAGTCCCTACCCTCAAGGATCTTACAATCTAAGATCCCTAACTCAAATTCATACATACACATACTAGGGCCAATTTACCTACCAGCATGTCTTTGGAGTGTGGGAGGAAACCTATGCAGGAACAGAGTAGAACATGCAAACTACAGGCAGGTAGTGTCATGGTTGGGATTTGAACCAGCTGCTAGCACTTTCGCCTAACCACTACACCACTGTGCTGCCCTATTAGTTAGTTACTCAGTTACTTAGATTTAAGTGATATTAACTTGTAACTTACTCAATTTTTTTAAGTTGGTGAAACGTATTTCCCAAATGTATTGTATATATTTGAAGGTTTTTATATAAAAATAATACAATAATATGTTTTTTTTTAAAAAAGGAATATTCTCATGAAACAGGCTTTCTATTTCAAAATGTTTATTAGTTTTCCAAAAGACAAGGAATACATAGAAAAACATATACTGAACAAAGTCTTGTTAGGAGCAACACAGATAAATAATCATATAGATATATACCATGAGTTGTCCTATGCATAACGAGGGGGAGCATTTCTCAACCCTAAGAGTTCTGACTTAACAGTGTTAAGTGGATGAGACCCTCCGCCTCCCCTGACACCCCCATTGGGAACACACTGGGTCCGGGAATGACCAGTGAGTCCAGACTGGTTTCTCTGGTCTAGAATAGATTGTGGAAAGTTGAGCCAACCTAGCAGCTCGGTAATACCAAGTGAGGTTGGGGAGACCCATGCCGCCCTGGGATTTGGGACTGGAGAGTATGCGTTGGGAGAATCTATAACGTGCCTTACCCCAAACAAATTTGGTTATTTTCCCCTGAAATGATTTGATATAATCTCTTCTGATCGGAATCGGGAGAGATCGAAAAAGGTATAGCAATCTGGGGAGCAAAGTCATCTTGACTGAGTTAATTCTATCCACCCAGGATAACTTGTACTGCACCTAGGTCCGGAGGTCTGACTCCAGTTTGCGGTACATCGGCGGGTAGTTGGCCTGGTATAGACTATAAGTAAAAGGCATCAACCCTGAAATACTGTAAGCAGACTAAAGGTAGGTAATGGGTAACCTAAAAACCTTCCAACGGTGGGGTCTAACAAAGTTAGCAGGGGAATCAGATTCCTCCCCAGGGGGGGATAGCAGGATCCATGAGAATGACCTAAGAGTGCCTCCCTCCCAGTGTCCTGGGGAAAACAGGGTGTGGATGAGAGGCAAGAAGATCACATTGTCTGGATCAAGGGGGTACATTGCCCTTCACACGTTTGGTTTTGGCTGTCTTCCACATTGGAGAGATGGGGCTCATAGGGGTTGGCCTCTTGGAAGCTCCTGATTGCAAGTTTGAAGTGTCCATTGCTGAGTTCTGAGTTATGAGTTTCCGGTCTAGTAGAATCTGTTCCCCCATCCTGGAAGCTAGAGAAAGAGTGTGTTTTTCCCTTAAAGGTAAACTTCAACGCAAAGAGGAAGGCCCACCAATATTTAATGTCCCTTTGGGTGAGGATCGTCAGAAGAGGTTTTAAGGCTCTGCGCTGTTGAATTGTATTTGGGTAGATGTCAGCAAAGATTTTTTCATGATTTCTTCTTTGACCCCATAAAAGTGGGGTTTAACAACCACATCTCTCAGGAACCATCTTTCCTGAGGGGTCCTAGAGATCTGTGAGCTCAGTCCACTCTATGAGCAATTCTGTGGATGCAGGAGATGGTATTTGGTCAGGGGGGAGCCTATTTGAAGTCAGGGGGTATAGGAGAGAGTCGCAGTGGTCAGGACTTGCCTGTGTTCTGTGAGTCCGTCAGTGCTGGGATCTCGTGTCTGGGCTGCGGCTGGGATTTGCTCCGTCCTTCGCTGAGGAGAATAGGGGTTCCAGGTTGCGGTGGACCGAGCCTCTGGGCATATAGTTGTGCCTGGGGACTCCCCCACTAGATGCTGCTGATGACAGTCGTCCTGCAGGTCATGATCCGATGCTGGAACGGACGGATGGCCGGGGCAGTGCGGAGCTCCTAGCTTACGTGGCCATCTTGGGAGCTACCGCGCATGCGCCCATGAAACAGGCTTTCAAAACAAATTAACATTTATTATTTATAAAGTGTTACAAATGTAATATTCTTAAAGCGGCTTCAAATGTAAACAATGTAAATGTAAACAAATGTAAACATTTAAAAAAATGCCTCTTTCTCAGCCCCTCTAACAAATCAAACTGAAACACACACATATATATACAGTATATCTGTAAAGAACATAGAATACAGAATGTTTTAACATTGTAATACATTTAAGCCTTTTAGGAAAGTAATTTGCATTTTACAACTTCAACCCTGGGAGGATTTGTCCCAGAAGTGTTGGCTCACTGTCACCTACATTTTCACATTGACCTTGGGGAATCCACAGTGCTCCCTGCTTGTCCATGTGTCTCTCCCTCAGCTCCCATGCCAGACCTTTCCAACAGCTCTGATCCTTTGTTCACATCTATGCAGTTGACATCACCATTGCATTCGCCACTAAAGAGTTGGTATGCCCCAATGAAACGCTTCGGACTTACATAGATGCATGATGTCCATACAGATGATTTTATGTCTCTTTTTTTTAACATTAAAGTTTATTGAGGAAAAAAATAGCATACATACATGAAAGAAGAGAAAAAATTAAAATGAAAAGTACATTAACATACATTTGGAATGATACATGTAGCATATAGCTATAAAATTAGCATAAAAGTGTACCAAGTCATTCAAATTTGTAAATGGTAGAGATTACAACAGATTCGTCAGAGAAAATACAATGGAATAATTAGAGTACATAGGGTATAGCAATTCTTGTGACATGTTTTTTAATATGTGAGTATGGTCCACCATAATAACTAGAGCGCTTTTCAGTGGTTGTAAATAAAGAAGCGAAGGGTAAAAGTCAAGATTAGAAAGATTAAGAAAGAAGTTAAAGAACAAAGAAAAGTTAAGGATAGGTGTTAATTGAAGTTGCATTATTAGGATAACTCTAAAGTTATTAGAATAATTCTGAAGTTCTGGACTTTTAATTGAGGACTGAGCCTTTTGTAAACACTAACGAGTGTTGTTATATATTAATAACCAGAAAAACCCAAAGTGGTAATTCATAATTTAAAATTTACTAGCAACACATCAGGTTTTTTGCAATCTAATGCATCTCCATAGGTTTCTAGGATCTTGTCTGAGATACTAACTGTTCATAAGCCTGGAAGTGTCTGAAGACAAACCAGGGAGACCACGTTTTGCATTCAATGATCTCTGAGGACTGGGCTGCAGTGTCCTCCATCTCACAGATGTATGAGACCTTTTGTAACCATTCTTTTAGAGTGGGGGTACGCGTTGATTTCCAGTAGAGTGGAATAAGTGAGTTAGCAGCATTTATCAAATGTTTGGAGAGAGAGGTTTTGTATTTCTTAAAAGAGAAATTCGACACATGCAGCAGGCAGCATCAAGTTTTAGTTTGGTCTCCGTGATTTGTCGGATGTTCTCCCTTACCTTGGTCCAGAATGGTAGTATCATATCACATTGCCACCAAATGTGCAACAAAGTGCCTTTGACCTTGTTGCATCTCCAGCACAAGTCTGATGTTTGAGGGTACCATTTATGCAGTTTCTCTGGGGTTGCATACCAGTGGGTCAATACCTTATAACCTGTTTCCCGAACTCGTGTGCTAATGGAGCCTTTATGAGACAATATACAAGCCCTTTCCCATTGACTGTCAGTGAACTGCAATCCCAGTTCCCTTGACCATCTCTCTCTGAACCTGTCCACAGCCCCTGTCTTCAGACTCTGGAGCCAAGCATAGGAAGTGGAAGTGGACTTCATCACCATTTCCCCACTAAAGCAGGTCTTTTCAAATTCTGTGAGATCTCTTGTGAAGTGGGGCCTGCATGCTACGTTATTAGTATAGCTCCATATTTGGAAGTACCACCACATGGGCAAGTGGGGCATTTTGTTCTCAATTAAGTCTTTTATCGTCTTATTTGTAAAACAGTGCAATGCAAGGAGAGGTTTCTTTGTGTCGGCTGATGTAAAGAGGTGGTTGCTGTTAGGCGCCCGTCTTCTCCTTGTGGCCTAGGCTCTTGAGATGGCTCAGTGGAGGTCCTCGCCGGCGGTTAATCAATTACACATACACACACCAGGTATGCTGAATGATTACAATGATTTATTGAATGGTTTGCTGTTTTATGCTGTGCCTCTACAAGACTCTGCCCCATTTGGGGGCCAATCAAAATAATACACATAAATGTTCATTAGCATATTTAGTAATTTCTTAATCTTGTGATTTTCCATATATTAGTAATGTCTTCATCTTGTGACCTTAATGTTAACCTCTATAGTTCAAGCTAATAGGTCATTGATTCCTTACTTTCTGTTATCGTCTGCTGACCATGAGATGCCCAACCACAACTTCCTAAAAAAGCTAATTCTGGCCGCCGTTGGCCTTTCATACCCAGCAACAGTGTACAGAGATAAAAACCACAAACAGATGTTTCCTCAGATGAAGACATCAGACAGGAATAGACAGACAGGGTGATATTGCAATGAGATAATTCAGTCACTAAGTAATACTGTCATGAGATACAATTTGTCACATTCACTGAAATATAAATCATTAAGCAGATAAGCAATCCTGAACTTATATCCTCAGGGTAGAATCAATAATCAAAATCAATAACCAATAATGCAATGTATTATGGAATCTCCTTACAATCCTCCCTTTGACCATTCGATATCATCGAAATGGTCATTCTACCTTTTCGTCACGCCTTAAGGATTCAAATCCCCCGGCCTCATTTTCCTGGTTCTCGTACCATACCATGGGATCTCTGGAAATGGAAGTCAGCTTCATGGTTTCGGAATGTGCTTCGCTACCCTTTTTGCAGAGGCATTTGAGTAACATGAAGCATGCATACAAGAACAATATGAAAAGCAGTATGGTAAAAATTGTCATTGCAGTGTTCTTCAACCATGAAGTGAGACCTCCCAAACTGAACCCGGTAGAGAAAGGGTCCCATGTTTTCCCAATATCCCTTGCATCCTGTTGTAGCTTGTTTACCTCTTTTCTGTGTTGTGTAATAATGTCATAGTAATCAGGGATCTCGATACTCGTGTTGTGTATCCAAGTGCAGCATTCATAGTCCTCAGTAATTTCACAGAGGCCAGTGAGGGCTGCACTCATGCTTTCTATAGCCAGGTCATGTAACCCTAGTTGTTTTCTAATTGCTCTGGTTTCTAGGTTTAATTTTGAGATGTCATCAGAGTCCTTTTCCAAGATCTCATCAATGATTGAGGTGTAGTTATTTAGTTTCTTCATCAAATCTATTCCCCAACCTGTCCAGGAAGGAAACCAAGCCCAGGTCATATCTTTTTCTAGGAACATTTCTCTCTTTCCAAGATGTTTTAGAGGGTATCTTGGGTGGGTGCTAGCTTTAAGTAGGTGTCCTTGCCCATTATCCCCCACTACTCCCATTACAGGAACTATTTTAGCAAGGTAACACCACCCCTGGGGTTCTTCAGGAATCCATGGGTAACAGAGCTTGCCACAACAGATGTAGGTTGTGTTACCTAATGCCAAGGGTCGTTGACTAACAATGGTCCTTGCACCCTTTGAATGACCAGATGCCATCAGCAGAGCTAGTAACTGTGCGACCGTGGAGTGGGAACTAGAATTAAAAAGGTCATAGATGGTAGCATTTATCACAGGTCTGAGGTGCGAAAAAGTGAGTTATCGGTAAGGGAAGCCATGGAGACATTAAGTTTTGACCATTTGCACACCTCAGCTCCCCTGGAAATGTTTCCCAGTATGAAGCACCAATCTGGAGCGTGGCTCCTGCCCACAATTTGAAAACTGAGGGGCTTATTGGGACTTTTTCTTATGACATTGGCAAGAACTATGGGGGGGGTTCCATTCAAAAAAGGAGTGATGTTTAAGGGAATGGCCATCAATGGGATTCTGGCTGTACTGGGGTGGAGTTTGCTACATATCCAACATTTCTCAAAACCAGACTTTTGTGCATAACTGTACTTAAACTTCAACAACAACATCTTGTCAGTGAAACCTGAAGGGGGTTCAGTGGGGGACATACTTCTTTTATATTTTATACTAGGTGCTTTGGCTGTCTGGGCATTTCCACATATCCCTTTTAGTAGCCCTAAACCTTCTGGATGGTACACACAATTCGCTATTAACCAAGTAGGTAGGAATACTATCAGAATCAGACATGTCCAGAGGCATAATGTTTTTCCTGACACAAAGGTAGAAATCATTTTGTCAGGTACTGTGTGCAAAGTTCTGTTACTCGTTTCTTCTTGTTGGTGGGGGATTCGTCTCGTCGTCCAGAGAGATTTGTTTTATGCCTTCTTGAATGTCCTCCAAATCTGGTCGCTGTTCCTGAAGAGAGGAGTCTTGGGATGCTGGTGGAGGGTCAGGGGTCTGGGGTTGCTGTGGACACTTCTTTAACCGGCTGGCGTGGATCCAGGTGTTTCCTAGATCGGTCAGTACAGCAGTTCTGGAAACCTTCTCTATTTTCCAAGGTCCAGAGAAAATGGGTCCAACCTTCTTTTTGTGTGCCAGTTGTTTCACCAGTACTTTGTCTCCTGGGATGAAGGGATGAGTAGGTTCTGTTGAAAGAGGAGAAAAGGTGACAGAGACTTGTTCGTTCATATCCTGTAGCATACTTACCAGATTTTTCACGTACATTTCCTGTTGAGAATAGATGTTAATGTCAGTGTTTTGATCTAAGAGGGGCAGCTCTATGTTTGCAGGAACTCCCATCAAAATCTCAAAGGGCGAGAGTTTTGTTCTAGCATGTGGTGTTGTCCTGATCTGGAATAGGACAGAAGGAAGGTAATCCAACCATCCTTTCATGGTGCCCCCCGTAGCCTTTTTTAACTTGTCTTTAATGTTCCTATTCATTCTTTCCACTACTCCTGCACTTTGTGGGTGGTAAGGGATGTGCAATTTCCACTGTAAGCCTAGTAGCTTAGCTAAAGTCTGTGTAACAGAGGAGCTGAAGGCAGGCCCTCTGTCTGACCATATGGCCGTTGGTATTCCGAACCTACAAACCCAATGGTTCAGTAAGCATTTGGCAGCAATTTTAGCAGTCTCACCTGTACACGGAATACCTTCAACCCAACCTGACCATTTGCATACGATCACGCAAAGGCATTTCAAATTGCCTTTTTGTTTGGGCATGTGTGTGAAGTCTATTTGCAAATCTGTTAGGGGACCCAGGGGTGGGGGCAGGTGGCCATGTAATCCATGATTTTTCCCTTGGACATTGTTTTGTGCACAGGTCAGACAACTGCTGGTGAGGAGTTTTGCCTGTTTACTTAAGTTGTTTGTACAGAAAGACTTTGTGTATATGTTTGTTAGGGCGGTGGTACCTATATGTCCTGGACCATGGAGATAGGAAAGTACGAGAACACTGCTTGATTCTGGTATGCCCAATATCTTCCCCTCTTTTGACCAAAGACCTTCTTGGTCCTTGGTCAAGCCATCCTTGACCCAAAAAGAAACATCCTCTTCTGTAGCTAATCCCTGTATTTGTGCCACAACGGTTTTAAAGTTGGGTGATGTAAAATGTTCTTTGAAGAACATTGTTGTGGGGGCTGGCTGACCAATGTATAGGGCAGCGGCTTTTTTTGCTTCTCTGTCTGCCAGAGCGTTTCCTTTGGAAACTCTGCTGTTATCCGATGAATGTGCCTTTACCTTGATGACCGCTATCCTCTTTGGGAGAAGAATCGCTTGCAGGAGTGCTTTAATTTGCGTAGAGTTAGCAATTGGCTTGTTGTCAGCGGTTTTAAATCCTCTATTCGCCCAGATTACGCCATAGTCATGTGTGACCCCAAAAGCGTACCTACTATCTGTGTAGATGTTTACCTCCTCATCAGAGAAAAGTATGCAAGCTCTTGTGAGTGCCTCCAATTCTGCTACCTGTGCCGAGGAGGGTGGTAAGGCTTTTGCTTCCAACACCACATCAGGTAGTTGGACAATGGCATACCCTGTCAGGAATGTTGCATCAGAGGGGCGAGAACAACTGCCGTCTATGAAGACGTCCTGTACTCCTGGTAGGGGAATGTCAGTGAGATCTGGGCGAGGGCTGGTTATTGCTGCAACCTGTTCAACACAATTGTGCTTCTGATCAGGGTCTTGTGGCAGCTTGAGCAAAGAATGTAAAAGACGGACAGTGGGATTACTTGGTGGTGCGTGTTTGAGGGTGAGGTTATCAGTATTCAGAAGTGTGATCTCATACCCACTAAGCCTTTGTGCTGTCATATGCTGTGTGTTCATGTTTTGCAGGAGGTGAGTTACTGAATGAGTAGTGTAGAGAGTCAGTTCATGGCCTAATACTGATTTGTTAGCCTCCTGAACTGCCATAGCACAAGCAGCAAGGTTTTGTAGACAAGATGGCATCCCTTGTACTTGGGTAGGCAACTTTTTTGAGAGATAGGAGACTGGTCGGTACCCGGTTCCATGTTGCTGTGTCAAAACCGCAGCAAAAGAATTTCCCGATACCACACAGTATAATTGAAAGGGTTTGCCATATTCTACCAATCCCAGGGCGGGGGCCTGAGTCAGACTTTGTAACAAGACCTGAAAAGCACAGAGCCTTTCTGTTGTCCAATCTACTGTCTTTGGGGCGGTGGACAAGGTAGCCTCCCTCAGAATGCCATCATAATATGAACAATCTGGGATCCATTGGCGGCAATATACGATTGCGCCCAAGAATGAGAGCAAAGTTGCTTTGTCTCTTGGAGGACTGAGAGCCTGCAGGGCTGCGGCACGTTTGGGGGATACCAGCCTGGTTCCCTCCTTCAGAATGCATCCCAGGTATTCTACCTGACTTTGACACCATTGTATCTTCTTCCGCGATGCTAGGTGGCCAGACCTGGCCAGGTGATGTAACAGAGATGTGGAATCGACCGCACAATCTTCAGCAGATCGACTGCACAGGAGCAAGTCGTCCACATACTGTATTAGCACCGACCCGCGCTCAGCAGTCCATGACTTAATTGTCTCATTAAGGACCATGGAGAAGGCTGCGGGACTGTCCACGTACCCCTGCGGTAATCTTGACCAGGTCAACTGTTTTCCCCTCCCCCATGAGAATGAAAACATGGGCAATACCCCATCATGGATCGGGATGCTAAAGAATGCATTCGCCAGGTCTACTACTGTGTAGCAAAGGGAATCAGCAGGTATTTTCAAAAAGATGAAAGAAATATCTGCCACCAAAGGTGGCAGAGGTATAACCTGCTTGTTGACGGCCCTTAGGTCCTGTACAAGCCTCCATTCCCCATTCGCCTTTTTCACAGGGTAGATTGGTGTATTCCAGGGGCTTATAATGTGTTTCAGAATCCCTTTTGCTATGTAATCATTGATTAATGGTGTGATGCCTTCAATTTTTTCAAGTGGCAGGGGGTATTGCTTGTGATATTGTACTACAGCGTCTGGACGCATTTGTGGTGTGTAAGGTGTACAGTTAATAAAACCCACACTCCCTTTGTTCTCTGCCCATATAGCATGTGTTTCTAGAGTGGGTGGCAATGATGCAAAGAGTCCCCTGAAAGTGTGTCTCTTTGGAGCATGTAAATCGCAGAACGGTGAGCTGGCCGTGAGGGAGCCCCCTCTGTCAAATTTAATGGTGATATTCAGTTTTGAGAGTAGGTCCCTCCCCATTAAAGATACTGGGCAATCCACAAGGACAGCAAAACTCTGGGTGCACAGTTCCTGCCCTTCTGGAGTGGCCACGGGCAATGGTGGAGTGATGGGGTGGGTAACTGATGTCCCATTTATACCAATAGAGTTTCCCTCAGTGCAGTGCGGTGTGTCATATATGGCATCATTCAGACTACTGAATGTAGCCCCTGAATCCAAAAGTAGACATATCAGGTGATTGTCTACCCGCAATAGTACCTGCGGAAGACTTTTCCATGATGGATTGTAACACACAAGGCTGAGGGACGGGACATACTCTTGGCATCCCTATTGTGGTGTCCGCCGAGCGGATGGCCACTGCATCGGGATGCGTGGGGGTGGTCTGTTAGGCTGAGGCTGGTATTGGGGTTGTGGTGGGGGTGGTTGGGGTTGTGGTGGGTGAGGATACCTGATATCCTGAAGGCAACGGGGGGTGGTGTTAAGATTCCTACCTCTTCCTCTCTGGGCGTTTGTTCTAATTCTGTAGGGACATTGGGACTTCCAGTGCCCCAGTTCCCCACAGTTAAAGCACCCCTGGTCTGGTGGGTAACCCTGGTCTGGGGGATAAGATTGCATTGGTGGATAAGGTTGCATTGTCATTATGTGGGTGGGCGGGGTCCCACCAGTTGGCAGAGTCTGGGTTGGTGTCAGGGAGGGAAAAATGCCACCCTTCTGCTCAAATACCCCTGATGTTTCTCGTGACCTAGCATCTTTCATAAATTCATCTGGGGGTTGTTCTGCCCACTTTGGATTAGTGAATTTAAGCAACTGTGTCACCTTCGTATCGCCACCAGCCATAATGGTGGTGGTGAACAATTGGGGGTTGGCGTTATCTACTGCTTTCCACAGACCATATACCCGGGTACAAAATTCATAGAACTTTTCCTTCGGTCCCTGTTTTGCTAGGACAAGTTCCTGAAGTGCAGATGAACCCTTGTATATAGTAGACCAATGATTCCCCATACCTTTCCAAAAAGACACCCAATCTTTATTTTCTTCTATGTGGGCTGTCCATAAGGCATCTACGGGATGCCCTTCTGGACTATCAGGGTCAACTATACTAAGAATCCCTGCTATATCTTCCTTATCCAGGCTCGTCCCTGCACTGTATTTTGCAAGGAAAGCGCCAGCCTCCCTAGGGCTTTTCTTTGGGCTGGGGCACAACTCCTTTATTTTTGACAGTGTGCCTAGGGGTAGGGGAATATGGACTACCGTCTCCCCTATATGCATAAGTGGTGCTTTAAAGGTGGCACCTAGAGTTTCCTGTTCCATTTCTATTTCTCTTTCCTCAGTAGAGGATTCACCCTGCTCCCTTTCCTCCTGTGGGGGTTTCTGGCTTATGGCCGGTTTAGTTTGGCTTCTGAGTGTAGTGGATGGCTGTGAAATTATCTTTTCCTCAGCTTCCTTAATCCTTCTTGCCTCTTTCTCTAGTTTCTTCTCGTACACCTCTAAATCTTCCCTTTTCCTCTGTATCCTTTCTTCCTCTTCCTGCTGTCTTTTATTAAATTCTTTCTGTTTCTCCTCCCATTCCTTTTCCCTGGGGCTTAACTTCCTGACTCCTTCCTCTTCTCCCTTTTCCAGGGACATTCCATCCCTTTCTTCCTTAGTTATCGCAGAATACTCTCTTATTTCACCATCCCTCTTATCTAGCTCTCTTTTGTAATGTTCTAGCTCTTCCTCCCTCTTAGACATTTTCTCCTCTAATTCCTCCTTTCTTCTCTTAAGCTCTTTTAACTTCTCTCCTAATTCCCTTTCCTTCGGATCCAACCTCCTTATCCTCTCTTCTTCCCTCCTTCGGATACCTTCTGCCCGGACTTCCTCTTCCCTGTTCCTACTTTCGTTTTCCCATCGTGTAACTTGTGCCTGATCAGCTGCCCCATATACCATGGTAGCCAATACTGCTGGATCCAAAGATGGATACAGCTGAAGACATGGACCCAATGTTCCATCCTCCTGTTTAACCATCACATAAGGGGGGGGGGTGCTTCGGGTTGCTGAGATAGGGCGGGTGAATTTACAGGTTTTGGTGTGGGGGCTTTAGTTACATACTCTGTTTTATATTTGGCTAAGCATTTATTCCATATTTTGTAACAATCTTTCATATACTGGGTGTCTTCCTATTTCCCAGGTGGGTAGGAGTGCTTGTGTACCTGACACACCTTGCTCACTTCCTTCCACTCGTCCTCAGAACAGGGTCCCACTGGCCCCGGGTCATGTATCCCCAATTGTTGGCACCTCTCTCTGACCTGTGTCCAAAACGGTTCTACCTGTGACCCCGGCAGTGTGTTTTTAACATACTCATAGGGGGATGGGTTGGCCATGGTCTGGGTTGCCGCAGAATTCCCCATCCAATAACCTTGGTAGTGTGTGTCTAGTACAGGGACAGAGATGAAAGCAACCTGTTTGTGCTATAATCTGTTCCCTGACTTGGGAGTAAGTCCCTTGGTCTCTTATGGCAGTGGGGCTGAAATAGCTATGAAGGTTAACCCTTAGTACTCGGTATAGGGTACCCCTTCTTGCAGCAGGATAAACTCCCCTTGCACCAAGTCGGTATGAAAACCCGGTTGGTCTAGTGGTGAGCAGGATCCACGTCCTGTCAACACTAAGGAACAGTAAACCAAAAGTGCAATGTGGGCAAGCGGGTGCTATCTCACTACAATCAGGTTCTCGCCTTATGTGGTTCATTTAGTGCATATATGTGTAATACCTTAACAAAAAAATCCTCTAAATCAATACAGTACTTTACATTCAGTTGTCATACACATATATATCATACACTTCTCTCTAATTCTCTAATTCTCTATACACTCTAATACTGTATATACTTACGGTGGTACCTAAAAGAAAACAAGCAAAATCTTATATATACAGTGGCAAAATAAAGTTACATTATATGAACATGTTATAATAAGTGCACTTTTCAATATCTTCCCCAAAAATTGGGCGTCCACTCAGCCACTCCTTATACTACGGGCGTATTCTATACTTCCCGAGTTTTAAACACACATATATCTACCTAACACAGTCAGACCAACCTAGTCAGACTATTTAAAAAAAACAAAAAAACAAAAAACCTGCGAGCCCTTCTTAACCCTCCAAGGGACCAGCCTAGTCCGTTGCGAAGGCACAGTTATGTAAGTGGGTGGACATACAAGGTTATTTGAACATGGCAAGTATCAACACCAGTTACCAAAAAATAGGTAAAAAGGAGTAAAATGACTTACCTGTTCAAACACACCCCACCACATTCTGGTACCAAAACTGTTAGGGGACCCAGGGGTGGGGGCAGGTGGCCATGTAATCCATGATTTTTCCCTTGGACATTGTTTTGTGCACAGGTCAGACAACTGCTGGTGAGGAGTTTTGCCTGTTTACTTAAGTTGTTTGTACAGAAAGACTTTGTGTATATGTTTGTTAGGGCGGTGGTACCTATATGTCCTGGACCATGGAGATAGGAAAGTATGAGAACACTGCTTGATTCTGGTATGCCCAATATCTTCCCCTCTTTCTCTGTATCCTTTCTTCCTCTTCCTGCTGTCTTTTATTAAATTCTTTCTGTTTCTCCTCCCATTCCTTTTCCCTGGGGCTTAACTTCCTGACTCCTTCCTCTTCTCCCCACTTCTGGTACCAAAACTGTTAGGTGCCCGTCTTCTCCTTGTGGCCTAGGCTCTTGAGATGGCTCAGTGGAGGTCCTCGCCGGCGGTTAATCAATTACACATACACACACCAGGTATGCTGAATGATTACAATGATTTATTGAATGGTTTGCTGTTTTATGCTGTGCCTCTACAAGACTCTGCCCCATTTGGGGGCCAATCAAAATAATACACATAAATGTTCATTAGCATATTTAGTAATTTCTTAATCTTGTGATTTTCCATATATTAGTAATGTCTTCATCTTGTGACCTTAATGTTAACCTCTATAGTTCAAGCTAATAGGTCATTGATTCCTTACTTTCTGTTATCGTCTGCTGACCATGAGATGCCCAACCACAACTTCCTAAAAAAGCTAATTCTGGCCGCCGTTGGCCTTTCATACCCAGCAACAGTGTACAGAGATAAAAACCACAAACAGATGTTTCCTCAGATGAAGACATCAGACAGGAATAGACAGACAGGGTGATATTGCAATGAGATAATTCAGTCACTAAGTAATACTGTCATGAGATACAATTTGTCACATTCACTGAAATATAAATCATTAAGCAGATAAGCAATCCTGAACTTATATCCTCAGGGTAGAATCAATAATCAAAATCAATAACCAATAATGCAATGTATTATGGAATCTCCTTACAGTTGCCTTGGCCTGGTGGAAAATCGGGATTTTCTTGTAATGGAGTAAGAGGGCTTAAGGGTGTGGAAAATGTAGAATGTTTTGTGAGATTATGGAAAATGTCCAGAGAGGTACCTATGAGAAGATGCGTTTTTACAGAAAAGGGATATTTCGCTCTGGGAATCCAGGGAGAGAATTGGAGCGGGATTGCGCTCATATCATTTTCAATGGTGACCCAATCTTTAAGCTTTGAGTAGCAATGCCAATCAATAATATGAGCAATATGCGTGGCGTAGTAATAATCTTTAAAATCAGGTATTCCCAAACCCCCCAATCTTTTAGGTCTAGTGAGAAGCTTTAATATGGGGTGGTTTATGAGCCCAGATGAATTTCATTTGCAGTGTATGTGATTTTTTGAAAAAGCTTTGGGGTATTTTAATGGGTAAAGTGCGGAGTAGATATAGAATCTTTGGCAGGATAGCCATCTTACAAATGGCCGCTCTGCCAAACCACGAGAAATACGATGTGTGCCAGTCTTGTAGGTTACTCTCAATAGTTTTAAGAAGAGGTGGGAAATTACGATCAAAGATCAAGGAGATTCTAGGGGTTAACCAGATCCCTAGGTATTTAGTAGCAGATTGAACCCATGAAAAGGGGCTGTTGCTCTGTGCTGTAAATAGCTTGTCATCGGGTAATGTGATGTTCATTGCTTCAGACTTTGAAAAATTTATTTTAAGGTTGGAAATGTAACCATAAAGAGAAAACTCTTTCATGAGTGAAGGGATGGTGATATGCGGGTCAGTCATTCGCGGACCCAGGCCAACATGTTCGCATGTCTTCAACATATAGTCCCATGCTACTCGATCGAAGGCCTTCTCCGCATCAGTTGACAGGAGAAAGCCCTCGATCTTTCGCTGACGAGCCGCATAAATCAGGTTTAGAGATTTTGTGACATTATCTCTAGCCTCTCTATTTGGTACAAATCCTGCTTGGTCTGAGCCAATCAGGTCGTGTAATAATGGTCTTAGCCTGTTGGCGATAATCTTGGCCATGAGTTTTACATCTAGATTTAATAGAGAGATCGGCCTATAACTTGAACAGTGAGCTGGGTCCTTACCTGGCTTAGGGAGCACCGTAATGTGTGCTGACAAAAAGTCAGGTGGTATAGTTCTCTGTTTAGACAGTGAGTTCAGCGTGTTTTTTAGAGGAGAGGTCAGTAAGTCAGCAAATGTCTTATAATAGATGGCGCTAAAGCCGTCTGGGCCTGGACTCTTGCCTGTTTTCAAATCTTTAATGGCCATTTGAATTTCTGATGCTTCTATAGGATTTTCCAGCTGGGAAACGTCTTCTGCTGTAAGGGATGGGAGTTTGGAGTCCGTCAAATAGTCTTCAATAACTTGTGTCCTGTTTTTTTAAAATATCAGCTGGTTTGTGTTGGGGTGGGAGATTATATAGAGCAGTGTAGTATTCATGAAAATGGTGAGCAATTTTGTCAGTCACTCTGTCAATTTTACCAACCTTTTTTTGGATGCCTAGAATGTTATGTTGGGTTATTTGACTTCTGAGTGCCCTTGCTAGGATCTTGCCAGTTTTGTCGCTGTGTTCATAATATATCTTCTTTTTAAAGAAGGGAAATCTCTTGGATTTGGTTTCCAAAATCTGTTTAAGGGTTTTCCTAGAGTCCAGTAGTAATGTCGCTGATTGGGTTGTGAGTGATTGTTTATGGAGGGTCTCTAGTTTACGGATTGTATTGGTCAAATTGGCAATTTCTTTGTCGTTTTCTTTTTTTCTACGTGATCCCATTTGGATCAGTTCCCCTCTAATATAGCATTTGTGTGCTTCCCATACCATTAAACGGTCTGCCTCAGGGGTAACGTTATGTGTGAAATATTCTGTCAACTAGGATGTCAGTCTGGGTAACAAGGTCGAGTCTGTCAATGGGGAGGAATTTAATCTCCAGATGTTGGATTTAGCAGGGGGTTCTGAGAGGTTCAGAGCTATGGAGATTGGGGCATGATCTGAAATAGTTTGCAGCCCTATGTGTGCCCCAGACAATGTGAGTAGGTCTCTCTGTAATATAAATAGAAAGTCTATTCTCGCATGACGGTCATGTGAGATAGAGTAAAAGGTATAATCCTTGTCATCTGGGTGTAAGAAACGCCATGTGTCAATCAGGGATAGTGGGTATAGAAGATTTTTGATTTTCTTAAGGGTTCTATAAGTAATATAGGTCTTTCCAGATGAGGTGTCCTCTAATGGGTTTAGAGGGATGTTAAAATCCCCTCCCAGGATCAAACGGCCTGAGTGAAAACTTGTTAATTCTTTAATCATTTTTTGGCAAAACGAAAATTGTTAAGTATTGGGGAAATAAACATTGGCCAGAGTTAGGGTGATCCGATGACAAGTCCCCTTTAAAAAAAGGAATCTGCCCTCTGGGTCTACTAATCTATTGGTTAACTCAAACTTAGCATCTTTACCAATCAGGATTGAAACCCCTTTAGATTTGGAGGAGTCATTTGTAGCATGATGTGCCTCTATGAAGTAGTGATCAGTGAGTCTTGGTATGTGATTCGTCTTAAAGTGTGTTTCCTGAAGGAAGACAAAGTTGGGCCTACCTTTTTTCAATTCTCTAAGAAGAGTGGTTCGCTTTTCTGGGACATTCAAACCCCTGACATTATGTGAGATGACCGTTGGATTGCGTCCTAGATCCGAATAGGCCATGACGAGAGTTCAGAGAGAAATGGTGATATATGCCTGTAAACACAACTTCAGAAAAAAATCTATTAAATATATACTGACAGAGAAATCTATCACTTTATGCAATGAAATAGAGAAAGATGAGGTTTAGAACTTATAGACAGGAAATAAGGAAAGGAAATAAAAATGAAGAGAGATAAAGGTCAAATTTAGTGTCCCACCTTAGACACTATGTCGGGGTCGGGGGAGGCGCCCGATGAGTGAAATCCATTAATAGTAGTCGCCTCACTAGGAGTACACGCGAATAACTGTGTACTTGTAAGGTTTAAATTTAAGTTCAAATTCACCAGAGGGTAACATGTGAACGGCCAGACCACGGCCTAACTATTCTTATTTTATAAGCAAAATAATCTAATCTGCACTAATGATACTGAATAAACAGTAATGAACAGCAATGAACAGATAACCACAACATATTGTTGATACTATAGCAATCATATGAAGAAACATTAATAGCAACAACTGTGGCTGAGATTGTCCCTTAGCAAAGAGAGGGGAAACACAGTACAGCCCCCTCTTCCCAAGCATCCTTAATCCTGTGCTGTCGAAAAAAAAAGGAAAATTAAAGAAAGAATATATAAATGTGAAAACAAAAAATAAATACTGAAACCCGTATTATACCCCGCATGGATTATGCAATGTTTCACCAGCTACATCAGATTGTGAGGCATAAAACCAAATGCAACCTGAGAGGCTAATAAGATGGTTCATCTGCAGTTCTCCTTTAGCCTGGATTCTAAATAGGGCCTCTAAACAGTCAAACTGATCAATCCAACCTGCTTGGGTTCCATGGAAGTCTGATTACTACAGGTTTCAAGCATACAAAGTTAGAAATTGAAATGGTCTCAAGCAAGATGCAGTTAAGCTATGCATCCTGTCGGGATTGTTTGTGCTTTTGGAGTGGTGCTTCTCTGGGGTCGCCAGAGGGGATCGAGGTGGGCTCTGTTCTTGGGGCAGCAGTGTGAACTCCTGGTACCAATCCGGTAAATCGATTGGGCCAATTTGAAGGGCTGTGCAAAATTCTGGGAGGTCATCTGGTGTGAGGAGCGTGTGTTGTCTGCCTTCAAAAGTGACCAACAGAGCAAAAGGGAAGCGCCATGTATACCGTATGTCTTTCTCCCGCAGTTTGTCTAATAAGGGTCGCAGAGCCCTGCGATTTTTCAGGGAGATCTGGGAGGGATCTTGAAATAACTTGATGCACTCTCCGTTGAAGACTATTTGGTCACTTCTGCACGCTTTAAACATTATTTCCTCTTTGAGAGCGAAATTTTGCAAACAGCATATAATGTCTCTTGGGGGTAAGGTGTCTGGACCCCTTGCTCTCAGAGCTCTGTGTGCCCTGACAAAGTCAATGGCTGTGTCTTCCGGTTTTTCTAAGAGGCTATTGAATACTCTTTGCAGGACTGAGGGGATTTGGTCGGCCATGACTGATTCTGGAATACCACGTACTCTGATATTATTACATCTTCCCCTGTTATCAAGATCCTCTAAATGTCTGTTCATTTCAATGAAATGGCAAGCATGAGAGGAAGCAACTTTATCTAGTCTGTTGATCTTGATGTCTCGTTGTTTCTCTGCTGTTTCTGCAGTGGCCATCTTCTCCTGCAACACCAGGAGGCTAGTTTTGAGATTCGTTATGGCTGCAGGCTTTTTTGTCAGCTGCAAAGCCTGACATGTCCTCATATGTGAGGGGATGGTCAGAGCGGGAGCTTCTCTTACCGTTCTCTTTTGCCGCCGACTGTGAATCCTCACTGAAATCTTTGTCCGCATGGGCCGGCGCCATCTTGCCTCCCGCCGTGACTTTCAGAACAGCGGCCTGATTTCTGAATATATCTGAGATGTTTCTCCCTGCGCTTGCAGCCATAGATCGGCGGGATCTTGCACGAGGAGGGTATCTGTTCTGCTTGTTCATCCTCCGTGAATAAGTGCAGAAAAGACGGAGCTCTTCAGTTAAGCTGCTGTCCTCATCGTGCGCCAAGCCACGCCCCTCAATTTTATGTCTCTTATATTGTTTTACTCTAGATTTGTCAACACCATCCAGTCCCTCCAGTGGCCCATGTTGTGCAGGACTTGTCTTTACCCCATGATATGCCAAGTACCATGGCATCAATATTTATATGTGGTTTTTAGCATGCCCTGCATTTTTACATCTCTCATTCAAAGTCCCCAAAAAACTCCCCCCTTTTTGTTGGAACCCATAAAAGCAATACTGTGTTTTATATCCTGCATGCTTAGTCTATATAGTAGACATATGCATTCGTTTTCGTCCGAAAGCATTTTCGTCCGAATTTCAGGTATTTTCATTTTGACAAACGATAACGAAAGTGCAAAATCCGAAAAACGAAAGATCCGACAAAAACAAATGCTTTATTTTCGTTTTCGTTGCTACAACAGTTCGATATAGATAGGAGATTCGACATGATGATGACAATAAAAATCTGTGTCCATCAAACCTGTGGTCGAATGTGCCTAACCTTAAATCTATTAGTCTAAGATTATTGTACATAGAGAGAAAAGATTTGACATAGAGAGAAAAGATTTGACGTAGGGAAGAAAAGATTCGACTTAGGGGAGAAAAGATAAATAAAAATAATGATGATGGGGGAGATGGGCGGAGCCTAGCAGAGCAGACATGCATTGTTAGAGCTCCACACCGCTGAGGAGAGAAGAGAAGGACAAAGCGGAGCCTGCAGGCTCAAAAGGTATCCATTTAAACCTTTTTGCCCCAGGGAACAAACTGTGAAAGTTTGGGCAGGAAATATGGTACTGGGAGGAAACCGTGGCAGAAATAAAAATCACCTCACAAAGAGCTCACAGGCACTTACTGCAACTAAAGCAGCTCCAGTCACCTCACAATATACGGCATCAGGGCGCTCTCATAGACAGAAAATGTCACAGCAAGACTCTCCATTTGAGTCAGATACAGAACAAATCCTCTCACAAACTTCTCCACAAGCCTCCTCAGCATCCCCAGTAATATTATTACAATTTGAAAAGATGCTTCATAAGGCTTTAAAACAAACCTCAGACCAAATAACAAAAAGCCTAACCAAAGAAATAAGAGAGCTGGGAAACCGCACCGCAGCCTTAGAAATAAAAATAGATGAAATTGAAATTACAACCCAAGAAAATATAACAGAATTGGAACAATTAAAAGAAGAGAATTTAATACTTCAAACTAAGCTCGAAGATTACGAAAATAGAGCCAGACGTTCAAACTTGCGCATAAATGGAATACCTGAAACTGTGACAGACCTGCAATCTACTATTACTGCTCTATTACAAGAACTAAAGCCAGAAATCCCTATTGAACGTTTAGAACTGGACAGAGTACACAGAGCCCTCACAGCCAAAAAGAAAGATGGACCCCCACGTGATATAATCACAAAATTTCATTATTACAGAACGAAAGAACAAATACTAATTGCTGCAAGAGAAAAAAAGGAACTTAATTTTCAAGGACACAATTATCAAATTTTTGCTGACCTATCCCAACTTACTATTACTAAAAGACGATCCATGAAACCCCAACTAATGGAACTACAACGCCACAACATTATGTATCAATGGGGCGTCCCCTTTTCAGTCAGATTTAACTACCAAGGTACAATTTACAGAAGCAGATCAGCAGATGAACTACAACAAACCCTTTTAAAATTAAATCTGACAGAACCCACAAACAGCAACTCTCCCACACGCAGAAAAATGGCATCATCTTCACCTTCAGGCAGCACCCAGAAAATTTCAGAACAAAATGGGAATCATCATTCTCACAAAAGAGGCCGTTATGCCACATCATCCATGGACCAAGAAGATTCAATGGACAGACATCCTAATTCCTGATATCTCTTCATGTATTATACTAAGAGATGGTTCTCTATAAAAAACCTGTATTTATAACTGAATGTAACTGCATTCTGATAGTCACACACTGTGTGGGATCATGTTACATTCCAGTTATATTTCTTATTACTTCTGATTCATATAGCCTTAGAATATATACGTGAAATAAGGAAATTCTTGTTCAGTTATATATTATCAGGTAATAACAATAGATTTATTACTTTTTAGGACAAATATGTTCAATAATCCAGAAGTAATGGAAGCTTTTTCTTTCTTTTCTTAAAACAAATATATTATTACCTAACTAGTTCCTAGAATTATGTTTTTGTTTATTCTAATCTGAAGCAATACAACCTCAATTTTATGAGTTAACATATCTAAACAGTTACATATGAATAAAATATGTAATTGTTTACTATAAAAGGGTTAAAATCCCAAAATAATTCAAACTATCTTCATCAATACTAAAGTTATTAACAGTACCTTTCTAACTGAATTATTTAGCCTAGGGCAAAACTAACCATATACAACCACCCTGGAATAAATAATTTCAACAAAAACTATATTCTGCACTCCAATTAATGAAACATAATTTTGATGTCTTTTGACATAGCACTTCTCTCCTGTAAGCGGAAGATCCGTGTACCCCCATTAGCCCTCCTCATTCTCCCAACCATATTATGTGGGAGTGTGATGAAGGCACTTATTCCCCTGAGAGAGATATTTATTCTCTTTCACGGGTAAATTGTGATTACTTGCAAAAAATAATTTATACAATGTATCATCTAATCTCATATGTTTTTTGTTTACTCTTTACTCCAGAATTCACTGGTTTCTTTCCTATCTTTTCATCTCTTCAGTCCACACAGGTTGATCTGCGCAGTCAGCTCTGCATAACAAAAAGTAAGTCAAAACTATTTGATCTGTTGCCATGGCACCACTGAATATACTTTCCCTGAATGTTCAGGGAATAAATGTCCCTCAAAAAAGGACCAAAGCCTTCCGTACTTTCCATAACAAGAAGGCTCACATAGTATGCCTCCAAGAAACACACTTCACCAAAGATTCTACTCCAAAATATATTTTTCCTTTTTATCAACAAATTTACACGGCTTCTGCCTGTACCAAGCAAAGGGGAACTCTAATTGCATTTCACCAATCCACACCATTCACCTTATCATCAGAAATTAAAGACCCAGAAGGTAGATACCTGACACTCATGGGTTATATAATGGATACAGCAATCACAGTGATTTCCTACTACGCTCCTAACAAACAACCTACACCATTCCTCTCACATATATTACAAGTGATTAATACACACAAAATAGGAACAGTGATAATGTGTGGGGATTTGAACCAGGTCCTCCTCCCATTTCTAGATAAATCACCTTTTACACCATCCAAAATAACCTCTAGATTACCTTTTTCTCAACTTCTTTCCAAATACAATCTGGTAGATTCGTGGAGAGAAAGTAACCCAATGAAAAAGAAATTCACTTATTTCTCGCACCCTCATCAAACCTTCACCAGAATAGATCATATTTTTCTAACAATAGGAATGATACCAGAAATTATTGCATCAGATATAATTCCGATTCCGTGGTCTGATCATAATGCAGTATACACTACTATAGCCTCAGCCATACCAAAAGCGCATGACCCAACGTGGTACTTACCGGACATAATGCTCAAACACCCAATACATCAGAGGGCCATTGAACAAGCTTTAAAGGAATACATATCAATTAATAATAAAACAGACATCTCCCCAATAACACTGTGGGAAGCTCATAAGCCTGTCTTGCGTGGTACAATACAAAGACAAATGGCACTATTTAAACGGGAACGCAAAAATCTAGCAAAAAAACTAGAACTCAATTTTAATGCAGCCTACATATCATTCCAAGATAATCCATCTCAGAGTACAAAATCTCATCTGGAAAAATGTAGATTGGAATACGATCTATTTCTCACTGAGTCAGTTGATAAATCCCTCAAACGCTCCAAACACAATTTCTACATGAATACAAACAAACCAGGTACATATTTGGCTCGGGCATTAAATTCAACTAACAAATCTTTCAAACCAATACGTTTGAAATTATCAAAAAATGTTTATACTTGTAATCCAGTTAAAATAGTCCATAAATTTCACTCACATCTCGCAACTTTATACAAGACAAACAATGAATTTAATCCTACAGAGGCTGAATCCTTCTTCTCAAAAATAACCTTACCTGAGTTATCTCAGAATCAAAAAAGCAGTTTGGATGAGCCTATAACTATAGATGAAGTTGCTAACGCCATAAAAGACCTAAAACTTAACAAAAGACCAGGCCCAGATGGCTACTCGGCTTTATACTATAAAACATTCTCAGAAATACTCTCTCCCATTCTCACTGAAACTTTTAACAAACTTCTAGATGGACATTCTTTTCGGCAAGAAACACTAATGGCAATTGTTTGTATGATCCCAAAACCCCTTTCTGATGATACTTCCTGTGTGAATTATCGGCCTATCTCTCTGTTAAACCTTGATATTAAATTATTAGCAAAAATAATAGCAAAATGCCTCAATAGCATTATAGGAAAATTAATACATAGAGATCAAGTAGGCTTCATGCCAAATAGACAGGCAGGCAATAATATACGCAGGGCAGTGTTATTGGCACATATTGCTAAAAAACGGAAAATCCATTTATGTTTTCTATCTCTCGATATTAAGAGGGCATTTGACACAGTATCCTGGCAATATATGCAATATTCATT
Source organism: Lithobates clamitans (assembly GCA_037952925.1). NCBI lineage: Eukaryota > Metazoa > Chordata > Amphibia > Anura > Ranidae > Lithobates > Lithobates clamitans. The sequence continues at coordinate 4,339,062 of JBBGZY010000325.1, read as the reverse complement.
ACAAAAATGGGGTTTTGGACCCCACGTTTTAACATGGATCAAAGCATTATATAATAAACCCAAAGCCTATATAAAATATGCTGGATACAAATCTGATGCCTTTAATATCGAAAGAGGTACCCTACAGGGTTGCCCATTATCTCCCTTATTATTTGCCCTTATACTCGAACCCATGGCCCAATACATCGGAACAATCCAAACTATAACTGGCATTGAAGTAGGAGGTATTACACACAAATTATGTATATTTGCAGACGATATATTACTTTTTCTATCATCACCACAGGTCTCTGGTCCTAACTTAATACCAGCTCTTGATGGATTTGTAGCCCTATCCGGTCTTATGATTAATCCTAAGAAATGCCTAGTGCTTAATATTTCACTCACAAACATGGAATTGATCCTGGCTAGGGCTGCACTCCCATTCACATGGGCAGAAAAATCAATCCCATATCTTGGAATTCATTTAACAGCATCTCATTCTGACTTATTCTCAACCAATTATCCTCCTGTATTAAGACAGATCACAAATCTAATAAAACAATGGTCGTAACTTCCTTTATCCTGGATAGGGAAGATTACTGCAATCAAAATGACTATTCTACCCAAATTGCTTTATCTTTTCAGAGTCCTCCCTATTCCAATTCCTTCCTATTTTTTGAGAATAGTACAAAAAAGAGCAACTATGTTTATATGAGGCTCTTCTAAACCACGTATACCTATACACACACTACATCTTCCCAAAAATAAAGGAGGCCTGGGATACCCTAATTTTACTAACTACTACAGAGCAGCACATTTGGCCAGTCTGTCCAAATACCATGCAAAACAGGAAATCCCATTATGGGTATTTATAGAGGCTTCAGAAAATGACCCTCTATTAATATCAAACTTATTATGGCTTGATCCTAAAGACCGCTTTAAAATTCATAATCCCATAACTAAACACTTCTTATCTCTCTCTGGGATAAACTAAAAACCAAATATCAGTTACAATCTCCACACAATCCTCTCCTTTCTTTTATCAGAAATCCGGCCTTTTATCCAGCATGGATCTACCCAAATTCTTTTAAAGCTTGGACAACATCAGGCATTCAGACACTAAATGACTTCATAGCATCTAAATCATTCCTTTCATTCCCATCGCTTAGAGAAAAATATGATTTACCAAACTCTGAGATATTTAGATATCTCCAAATCAAAAATTTCTATACACCATTCCTAAAGGGGGATACACCATTATCCCAATTATCCACTTTTGAATCAATCTCTACAAAAGATCCATTTGCTAAAGGTACAATTTCATCACTTTATAATCAATTATATGGAGTAGCAAATCTTAATAGACCCTCTTACGTTCAGAGGTGGGAGGAGGACCTGGGACGAACTTTAGAAGACACGGACTGGTCTAACATATGGCTCACATCTAAGTCATCTTCACCCAACATCTTAGCACTGGAGACAAATTATAAAGTCCTAACTCGCTGGTACCTTGTACCCGCTAGAGTGGCAAAATATTCACCTAATACCTCAGCTCTTTGTTTTCGAGGATGCCCAGAAATAGGCACACATTTACACATATGGTGGACGTGCCCAGTAATCCAAACCTTCTGGAAGGAAGTCTTCGTGATTGCATCTAAAATATTTAAAAAAATAATACAACCAGATCCATATATAACTTTACTTAATCTAAAACCGGAATGGTTAACACTCTCTCAATTCAAACTTATGATCCAACTAATAACGGCTGCAAAACAAACAGTGGCCAAGGCATGGAAATCTCCTACATTGGTACTAGCAGAAACAATTCACAGAATGAATAATACAATGTCCCATGCTAAGATGGTAGCCATCGATCAAAATCAAATTCCAAAATTTGAAAAACTTTGGCATCCTTGGATAAAACAACAGTTCCTGTCAAACTTCAATGACTCTGTCCTGTTGCCATGGTAACGGATTAAATAACTTACAGAGACACCCATTCTAAGGCTTCAAAGAGAACTAAAAAGAATAATAAACTGACGAGCAGGACAACCTTGTGGACCATACCTCTACCTTTCTACCCTTTTTCTTCTTTCTCTTTCCTTTTCTCCACCTTACGATTAAAGCTCATTATCAGAATTTATTTGACCTATATACACTCTACTTGCAAACAATATGTATAGTAGGTATAAATCATTTAAATACCTACAAAAGTGACTAAGGAAATGATATATATCTTTAATTTAGGTTTACGTGAACCAATGTTTAATATTTGAAATTTCATGATATTTACCTATATAAACCCTACTGTAAAACAATGAGCTTACTTTATAGATCCTTGTAAACTTACTTTATGTATCTTTATAATATTGTATACTCAATAAACTTCTTTTGACAAGGAAAATAATGATGATGATGAATGTTATTGGCTGATTGTAACCAAAGAGGAGGAGCAGTAAAATAGCTAGAACTAAGTACACACGTACTTTGGCTTATGGTGTCTGTTGAAAGCTCTAAGAAGATTCGACGGAGCAGGTAAACTATACGGCGTTGTACAGTTAAGCTGCTCCGTCGAATCTTCTTTGAACATTCGACAGACACCATAAGCCTTCAATGACAGAAACGACCTCAATTTGGATTTTCGGACGAATGCAATTTTTAACGAAAAACGAAATAAATAAAAACGAATTTCGGGAGTAACTAAATAAATTTATTTTTCGGACGAAAACGAAATTCCGAAACGAAATATTTCAGTGTGCACATGTCTACAGTACATAGTGATTGGCCTCATTCAAAGTCCCGCCAACCAAACTTTTTACTCGTAATGGTGGCGATCTGCGATTTGTTGCGGGACTGCGACATTGCAGCGGACAAATCTGAACCCAAATGACACTTTTTGGGGACCAGTGACATTATTACATTGATCAGTGCTATAAAAATGCACTGATCAATGTATAAATGACACTGGCAGGGAAGGCGTTAACACTAGGGGCGATCAAGGGATTAAGTGTGTTCCCTGGGTGCGTTCTAACTGGGGGGATGGGCTACCAGGGACATGACAGAGATAGCTGTTCCCGATCACTGGGAACAGAAGATCTCTAAATCTCTGGCAGAATGGGGAATCACCTTGTTTACATAGGCAGTTCCCTGTTCTGCCTCTGTACACAGTGATCGCGGATTGCCGGTGGACAGCGCCTGCTATCTCCTGTACGAAGAACGATGTACATCTACGGCGGTTTGCGCAGGAGGGCCAACCTGCCACAGTATAATGACGGTGGCTGGTCGGCAAGCCGTTAAAGTGTGAACTTTTGAAGATAGATTCTCCACATCTAGCTCTAAAAAGATCTTCTGAAAAACTTCAAAGGTATATTTTAGGTTTTCAGGGTAGCTCAGGCTAAAAGCATAAATGAGTCCCAATGAATGTCCAATATCTCAAAAACCGAACAAACAGAAAGTTTGTTTTTGTGATACAATTCAGCATAAACGCAGCACAAACAAATTGTATAATTGTTTTTAATATGTAATAACATGTGGTGCAAAGTGGGAGAGGTTTCATCAACTATAATGCGCAATATCTCTGAAACCAAACCAGTACATACATTAATTTTTGCAGCACAAATCAGCACAGATGCAGTGCAAATGAATGCTATCTTTGTTTTTAGATTTTAATAACATTGGGTGCAAAGTGGGCGGGGCTTGATGTTACATAATCTGAATATAAATTCCAATATCTCAAAAACCAAACCGGCTGAAACATTCATTTTTGTGGCACAAAATAGTTTTTAAGCTTAACAGCTGGTGGTCCCTCACACTGCATCTTGGTTGCATTCTGCCACATGCAGTAAGCGCAAACTTTGCATGCGCACATGTGAGTTGTCTCAATAGGTGCGTACAACGGACATATGTCCATTTATTATAAACATATTATAAAATAATATAATAATAAATATATTAATCTACAAATAAAATAAACATTTTGGATGGTATGTTAAACAACATTTAAAGCATATGAATGATAATTTGTTCAATGTTCACTCTTACCTTTCAATGGCATTGCATGGCTTCGTAGTGACTTGAAAAAATTCTTGTCACTGGTGGCGCTCTTTTGTCCTGATGGGCCTTACATGTATGGGAACTGCCTTGTGCAGACTTTCAAAGTTCCATAAAAAAAGCCAAACTTTTTAAAAAATACAGCATCAAAACTCGTGCTGTTGCACATTTGGCAAATATATGCGTCCCGCAAGTTCAGTCAAATGAAAAGATAATTCTTTTAAGTAAATGTAACTCAATTAGAAATGGAAATGCACATACCTTAAAAGTCTGGATTACTCAACATTATACATTATTTTTGTAAATGTAAAAGGTGTGTTTTAAGAACTAATGAAAATTAAGTAAGGTACTTAAAATATCAAAGTAAATTAATTAACATTTATTTTTATGTTGGAAACTATAACATTTTTATGTTAAAATTACAAGCCAACAGAATCATTTTTATCAGTGTATCACTGCACATGCACAGTGTAGTAGAGATTGCAAACGCATGCACAGGGTGCTAAAAATGTCCTGAAGTTTGAGTGAGAATGCTGGCAACGTAGGCCAGTACCTGCTGAAAATTTTCTATTAAAAAAGTTTATCAAGTTGGGAAACAGGACTGTGCCCTTCATACCGACCCATATCCCTGCTTAATGCTGATGCAAAAATACTTACTAAAATTCTAGCCAGACGCCTGAACGAAGTAATACTTACCCTTATTCACGAAGACCAATCAGGCTTTATTCCGGGGAAGGGCACAGATATAAACATTCATAGTTTGTATGCGGTCCTGGCCTCTGGGGAGGAGGATGTGGAGGACGGGATTGTGGCCTCTTTAGATGCAGAGAAGGCCTTCGATTCTGTTGAGTGGGGCTATCTCTGGGAGGTACTTCGCAGATTCGGTTTCGGTCCGGTCTTCCTCTCCTGGGTCAGGATGGTGTACTAGGCCCCGACGGCCAGGGTACGCACGGGTACAGTGCTCTCTCCGGCATTCCCCCTTAGTAGGGGGACCAGGCAGGGGTGCCCTCTTTTGCCCTGGCGATTGAGCCCATGGCTGCCCTCCTCCGTGCTGCACCAGAGATTCGGGGGATCACAAGGGGTTCAATAGAGGAAAAGGTGTCGTTATATGCCGAGGACACCTTGCTGTATCTTAGGGATGATGGTACTTCCCTACGGGCAGCCCTGTCGGTAATTAATAATTTTGGCAAATTCTCGGGCATATGCATAAATTGGGGGAAGTCTGTCCTGTTTCCTCTCCATGCTGGCTCTGCCTCCTCGCAGGCAGATGGGCAGCTTAGTAGAGTCCCTCAGTTTAAGTATTTAGGTGTAGAAATACATCGGGTTTTAAAAAAATATATAACCCTCAACCTAAACCCAGTAGTTAATCACCTTTCTCAAAAATGGGCCACATGGAAATCCTTACCTCTAACACCAGTGGGCCGCGTTAACTTAATCAAGATGTCGGTACTACCCAAGTTTACCTATTTATTCCATCAAACTTCAATCTCTTTACCGATAACCTTCTTTAAACATCTGGACAGTATTGTTACCTCATTTATCTGGAATGGGAAGGCTCCTAGAATAGCTAGATCAACTCTACAACTACAAGGTGTGCTGGGGGGACTGGCCTTGCCCTGTTTTCTGAAATACTATTGGGCGGCAGTCCTGGTGACTGTTAAGTGGTGGTTCTCGGAGGACCCGACTAATCCTGCTTCCCCCACGGAGGCGACATTGGTTGGTTCGTTTGCGGAGTTGGGGAATTTGGTTTATAGAGGCCCCAGATCCAAACTTCAGGTGACTCTTCCCATGAAAACGACCCTTAAGGTTTGGGACACGGTCCAAAAACAGCTCATGGGACCCAATGACTGGTCCCCTGCGACTCCTTTATGGGGAAACCCTCGTCTGCCTCACTTTCGCTCTATTCCTGACCCGGTCGTGTGGGCTAGATATGAGGTCAAAACTTTGAGGGACATAGTAGTACAGGGCCGACTGGTTTCTTTTGATGCCTTAAAAAGAGATAAGGTCCTCCCGAACCATATGTTCTTCAGATTCCTTCAGCTGCGCCATGCATTCCAGTCCCAATTCCCTGGCCCGCTGAATTTGGAGGGGTCGCCTGTGGAAAATACACTTAAATCCCCAGATACTGGGAAAACGCTGTCCACACTGTACAATATATTTGCGTCCCATGACACATCTAGAGTGTCCCAGCTGTGTGAGCTATGGCAGGGGGATATTCTGGAGCTGACAGGTGAGGACTGGGAGGAGGGGATTCAGCAATATTTACCCCTTTCAATTTCGGCTAGAGATAGATTCATGCAACTGAAGTCTCTTCACCGTGCATATTACTCTCCAGTATGTTTAGCGAGAATTTACCCTGATAGGTCGGCGAGGTGCGCTAGGTGTGGTTCGGATGATGCCGACTTCTTCCATATAGTCTGGTCCTGCCCTGGTGTGAAGGAATTCTGGGAAAATATACTTGCTGATATTAACTCTATTGGGAGATTGAAAATTCCATACAGCCCGATCCCTCTCTTGTTGGGCATTTGCGACTTCCTAGAGGTCTCATGGGGGAAGAAACTATTCATCTTCTACGCCACATTGTACGCTAGAAAGGCAATCCTATTACAGTGGAATCAGTCCCAGCCACCCACCAGACAGCTTTGGCAGTCCTTGATAAATAGGGCACTACCATTATATAAAATGACATATATGGGAAGAAATTGCCCCAAAAAATTTGGGAAGATTTGGGCAGCATGGGTGAAGGCAAAACATATAACTATTGACTGAGGCCCCCGGGTTGTGGCTCACGATTATTGATATAAATTGGTCCTCATAAATGGATTTCTGTGTCTACCTGTGAGAGTGTGGGATTAAAGTGTACGAACTAAAGGTAATCAATGTGACCTCTTATATCTCCACCCGAGATGGGTGTAATGTTCTTGTTAATATACTGTTGAATTCACTGCTACTCCGGCATTTGTTAAGAAATGTAAGAAAACTTTGTAAGATGTCTCTACCTATGTCTAATCCGCTTTAAACTGTTTGTTTTGGAAAAATTAAATAAACTTTTTTGTTAAAAAAAAAAAAAAAGTTGGGAAACGGGAGGTGATGAGGAGGAAATTGATGGCAAGTCACTTCAAAGGATAAAGGTGCACTCTAACTAACAGGAGCCTCTATGCAATAATGAAAGGCTAGTTTGTAATGTTGTTGTCACTTCTTAAAGCTCTCAAGTTTCGGTCACACCACTTGAAATCGCACGATTTCTAGGCTGTATGTCAGTGCGACTTCAGGTGCGACTTGGAAGACATCTGTGCGACTTCATGCACAGATGTCTATGCAAGTCGCACCTGAACTTGCAAAAAGCAGTGCAAAAACTACATTCAAAGTAGCAACTCCGACTCCATCACTTTGACTGCTTCTATTGCTCACCGGGTGATGTTGACCACATGCCCTAAAACGTCACAGTCCCAGCATGCCCAGGGACTGTGACGGCATAAGGGAGCGGGGTCTCCGCCTATATAAGTCACAGCGGAGCGCTTAGAGAGCAGTCCAGCCGGAGAGACTGTCGTGTCAACATCTGGAGAAGAGAAGAGGGAAGAAGCCAAGAAGACAAGAAGCCAGAAGTCCGGACCCCCGCTGGCAAAAGAGCGGCATGAAGACAGCAGAGGAGCCGGCAGAAGAACTGGAACACCGGGAGAAGAGGCCAGAGAGAGCAGAGAAGAACCAACCGAACGCCAGGAGAAGAGGAACCAGAGGGACCTCGAAGACGGAAGAAGACCCCTGAAGCCGGAGGAAGACCCCCGAAGCCGGAGGAAGACCCCCCCGGAGCTGTCTAATAAATTATTTTAAAAACCCGTGTAGTGTGTTTTATTATTGACACTTTTTCCCTAGGTAAATGGGTAGGGGTACCATGTACCCCATACTCATTCACATAGGGTGGGGGGCCGGGATCTGGGGGCTCTCTTATTATAGGGGGCGCCTGGATTCTGATAAGCCCCCCCTCCTCAGACCCTGACAAATGTCAGGAAGAGGCCCTTGTCCTCATCAACATGGGGAAAGGGTGCTTTGGGGAGGGGGGCCCCACAGGGTGCCCCCCCTCCCCCAAAGCACCCACCCCCATGTTGAGGGCATGTGGCCTGGTATGGTTCAGAATGGGGGCCGCTCGCTCGTCCCCACCCCCTTTCCTGACCGGCCGGGCTGTGTGCTCGAATCGGGGTCTGGTATGGGTTTTAGGGGGGACCCCACGCCATTTTTTCGGCATAGGGGGTTTCCCTTAAAATCCATACCAGACCTAAGGGCCTGGGATGCCCCGTGACGGGGCCCACAAGGTGTCAATCTCGCCGATAAAAGCGGCGAGATTCACTTCCTTTTCTAGTCCCGTCGTACCCGAGTCACGTTCAAAATGAACGGACTTGGCCATGTGTAGGCAAGTCCGTTCATTCTGAAAGTCTGCCGTAACTCCAGCGAAAGTCAGTTGGAAAGACAGGCAGGCCTAGCTTGCCGGAAAGTCCGGTCATGTGTAGACAAGTCCGTCCATTCAGGTAGTCCGCGGTAAAGTCCGGCGAAAAGATCGTCGGACCAAGTCTGCTGGAAAGTCCGCTCGTGTGTACGAGGCATAAGGCATCTGTGTAAAAGAGGTCTCAAAATCCTCTCTTGCAGTTGAGCTATGTCCACACTGCAAGGTTTAAATGCTCATTTAGTCTAGGTGGTAAAAGTATTATTCTTACCTGATCCTCTAATCCCCTGGCAAACAACACTGGACTACTGAAAAAGAAATAGGTGCCCACGCTATGGTATATATAATGAATGGTTGATATTTTCAATCAAAACACTAATTAGAATACTAATTAAACAATGGGCTGCTGCTGATAGTCTTTACCATGGCCGTTTTGGGCTGAAAATTGGTAAATTGGATTGCGCAGGAGTACCAAAATGGCGAGAGTAGAATGTTACATGTATCGTAGAGCACCAATATGGCCACCTCCGACTTCCTGTATTTACAGAAAAGGCGGGTTAAGCAGTCAAGGAGTACAAATATGGCGACTGACACACTTCTGGCGGAAGCAAGAAGTTACAAATATAATGCAGTCAGAATTACTATGGTAGTCCAAACTTTCCACACCTCTAAGAAGTAAGCAACACACTATAACAACATTTAAGTGGTAGTGGTCATACATAACATATTCGATGTAGTGTTTAATGTGATACCTGGCAATCTCTTGTGATCAGGGGAGAGTGGGTTATATTAGCAGGGAATAGCAATATGGCAGCCAACACACTTCTGGTGGAAACAGGAAGTGTTATAACATACAACGCAGTTAGTGAGAGGGGTAGGATATTTGGGTGTAGTGGGTGGGACTTTACACATATAAGGCAGCCAGTCAAGGCCATCCCTTGCTTCTGAAGATGCCCAGTGGGAGGGATGAAACGTGCCAAGCAGGGACCATACACACAAAGGTACAGTGCTATGTGTATCTCTCTCTTTATTGTCATATGATAGATTTGTATCATCATACTGGAGCTATCGCCATAGAAGTGGATTAAAGCTTTTGGAATCCTTTAAAGTTTGTGGCTGGTGGGAGACATCTCAACTAGTGGCGGAGGATAAAGACCTTGCAAACTTAAAGCTTATTGATGGTGAGTGGGGACCCAGGAGGGGAGCACGGAGTGGCACTTTATCCTCACTGACAGTGGACACGTTTATTTTGCACTAAAAGACTTTAATAATTTGATTGCACTTTATGTGTTTGCACAAGCACTTTATCATTGTTTATTTATTTGTATATTTAGGAGCAGCGCTGAGTGTAATTATGTTGTATCAACACTGGACTACTCCTTGGAATCCTCAAGTCCATTGCAGGGCTATGCTGTTGGTATTGAAAATGTCAGGGGCATCCGACCACCGGAACGCAAGGACCAGTCTAGCAGTCTAGAGCAGCCTTCAGGAGCTGAGGATCAAATAATTAAAACTGCTGTACCTTGTCCCTTTAAATGATTAGTTAACCTTTACAGTGTGGGTACAGCTACACTACAAGGGAGGACTTTTACTTTTCCCAGAGTTCAGCTTTAAACAGCTTCCACAGACTTGTCTAGCAACAAGGGATGAAAATGTAGTATGCCGATGTTTGGAAATGTCAGATGTACAGCAACGTTGTTAACTCTATCAGCATTTGTGGTGAACTGTTGTTTTCAATTAACATTTTGTAAGGTTTTGGCAACCATGCCACAATGTAAATATTTAACAGCCTGATTTAAATGAATATGTCATACAAATGAAAGGAGGCTGGGGGCAAGTGATATTTCCCTCTATCTGCAGAATAAATACACACTAAAATGAAATGTTTCTTGAACATAGGATATTGATTAAAACCTAGGTTTACTAATGGCTATTGATGAGGAAAGCTGAATTTTGGTTTAGTTTTCCTAATACAATGGTAATCGTATTTTCTTATTTTGTAATCTGTTTACCTATACTTACATTCCGAACACAACAGTTTTCTGCCTATTACTAATGAATTATGCGGTTGTGCTCATTATATGGGTGATCTTCTTTTGATCCTGGGGCAACTTTTAAAGCAACACCAAAGCTTTATTTTTTTAAAATTATAACAAACATATTATGCTTACAGCACCTGCTCTGTGCAATGGATTTTCATAGAGCAGCCCCGTTCCTCTTCTTCTGGGGTCCCCTGCTGGTGCTCCAGGCTCCCCCCAAGCCATTTTCCACGGGGGCATGGGTGCTTGCTCCCAAGCCACCCTGTTTGCGTCTATTGACACATAGCGGGTGACTCGGCCAATGGCTCCTGCTGACTTCAATCTGCCCGGGGAGGAGGGAGACAGTGGCAAGACCCACTGCTCTTGTGCACATCGCTGGATCGAATCGCGCTCAGGTAAGTATAAGGGGGGCTGGGGGGTGGGATTTTGCAGCACAGAATGTTTTTCACTTTAATGCATTCTATACCTTAAAGAGGAGTTCCACCCCCTCACGAAAAAATTAAAAGTCAGCAGCTACAAATACTGTAGCTGCTGACTTTTAATATTAGGACACTTACTTGTCCAGGGTTCCCGCGATGTTGGCACCTGAGGCCAATTTTCAGAGCGGCTCTTGAATGCTGCCACCACCATTCATGGTAAGGGAAACCGGCAGTGAAGCCTTTTGGCTTTCATACGCCTTTTTTAAGTTTAAGTGTCCATCTAGTACAGCCCTGTGAGAGAGGGACCCAGAAGGTTGGAAAGAAAGACAGAGACTGCGTTCCACACACAGCTGTTCTCCGCTCCCTCCACCCTCCTTTATGTTCTCCATGCGCTAATGCAATAAAACTTTAAAAACCTTAACTGAAGTGACTGGCATCCATCATTCTGAACATCGTGAGACAAGAATCACTACTTGAGATGATTGTACTTAGGACCTCATTGTCAAGTAAGTGAGCCTAAGACATTAGTAATGTAGCTGTTGGTGAGCTGAAGATCAATATTTAATGATAGCTATTGCTATTGATAGCTAAAGTGCTTCACCCTAGCATTACATGTGCATTTCTCTTGGTACAAGATAATAAGCAGTTAGTTCACACTATATAGGCAATAGTTCCATGTGTCATTTTATGGCTTTTTTCACCTACCCACCTGCATCATTATTCTTTATTCAAGTTTATGAACCATGCTGCTTATTCTGTTAATTGGTATCTGATCTTTTTTGTGGGATAATGTTGTCATTAAAAAATTAAAGCCCAATTGAACTTTTAGTTTAAGTCAGCTAAATACACTCAAGGTGCATGGAAATAAAAAGTGGACAGTCAAGGCTGCTGAGTTAAACCTATAGTGCTATCAGGAAAGCTCATGCTTCCTGCTGGTTGGAGAGTTCTAGATCTGATAGCATTGAGTCAATCAGACTCCATGCTATCAGATGCTACTCACTCCTAGCATGCTAGGAGTAAGGCCACGGATGAAACGTGTTACATTTGTCATGTTATTAATGCTGAATAGGCTGGAAAAAACTGCATTAAGAACAAGCATTTGTGTGTCGGCTGTTTTTTGACTTGTGGAACTTATATGATTGCCACTGTCCTGATTTCTGTGCTGACTATGCAAATATTTTGTTCTTATAGCACCAATATTTATTATATTTCAGCTTACCAATTCTTAGATGTGATGGCTGCATTAGTTTCCTTGTTTAGCCTTTGTTTCTTCTAGTAATCCAGCCAGCAAATCTGTTGTTTTTCACAGTACAAACTCTCCAGCAGAATGTATCAGTTTACATGGATGAGACAAACCACACTTAACACTGGCAGGGGTGATTAAAATGATCATATTTTATTTATTTATTTTATGCAAAATCTATATTTCAAAAGGAAAAACAAATGTATACTGTAACTGATTATAAAGTGTGAGCTGGAGTTTGGCTTCAGTTTGTTAGTGGTTCTAAATCTCCCCACAAGAATGACAATGCTGCTGTCTGCTGTGCCTCCTGTGTCTCCCTAATACAGAAGGTGTATTACTGGCCAGATCAGCAAGTCAAAACACAGGGGAAAAAGGCTAAAGAAGAGAAAACTGATGCAGCCACCACAACTAATGATTGGTAAGCTTCAATATAGAACGTTTTTGATTTGGGGTTTAACCACTTCAGCCCCGGAAGATTTGGCTGCTCAATGACCAGAGCAGTTTTTGCGATACGGCACTGCGTCACTTTAATTGACAATTGCGCGGACGTGCAAGGCTGTACCCAAATAAAATTCCTTTTTTTCCTACAAATAGAGCTTTCTTTTGGTGGTATTTGATCATCTCTGCGGTTTTTATTATTTTTGCTATAAACAAAAAAAGAGCGAGAATTTTGAAAAAAACACAATATTTTGTCCTTTTCGCTATAATAAATATCCCCATTATTTTTAAAAAGAAAAGCAATTTTTTTTAGGTATTTAGGTATTCTTCTACATATTTTTGGTAAAAAAATTGCAATAAGAATATATTGATTGGTTTGCGCAAAAGTTATAGCGTCTACAAAATAGGGGATAGATTTATGGCATTTTTATTATTATTACTTTTTTTACTAATAATGGTGGCGATCTGTGATTTTTATCGTGACTGCGACATTATGGCGGACACATTGGACACTTTTGACACATTTTTGGGACTATAAAAATTGCACTGATTGCTGTATAAATGTCACTGGTAGAGAAGGGGTTAACACTAGGAGAGATCAAGGGGTTAACTGTGTTCCCTTACTGTGTGTTCTAACGGTAGGGGGAGGGGACTGACTAGTTTGGGATGATAGATCGTGGTTCTTAGCTATTAGCAACTCACAATCTGTCTCTCCTCACAGAACAGAGCAGGGATTTGTGTATTTCTGATTTCCTGCTTAAAGGAGCCGACATATAGCTATGACGGCTTGCGGGATTGTGCCGACCTGCCGCAGTATAACGATGGCAGCTGGTCGGCAAGTGGTTAATATAACTTTGAAGTTCAATATGCCTCTTTTAATAATTGTAGATTACTTAATAATAACAAAAGACAAAAAGGGTTAAAGCTGGAAAATTGCAAACCGGTTAATTCTGGTAAAAAAATAAAAAAATATAATTTTATAAATAGGATCAGCAAAAAATAAGATATCAAAAACAAAAGTTCACCCAAGAAGTGGAGCACATAAATACACTTATTTATTTCTTATCTTTGTGTTTTTCTTGCTCATTATTTTAAATATTGTCTGGTGAATGTGTGGAGGTATCTCTAAATCGCAATCACTGTTCCTTATCAATTCATGTTTTAAAGGGGATAAACTTCCCTTTGAGAGATGAAGTTGGACATTGCCTTCTCGAAGACACATCTTCCAGACTTTGCTTTCAATTATGAAATATTTTTCACAGTGCAGATATGGGAAAAGAGTAGCAGAACAATGACTTGTTGGCTGATCCAGCAGGGAAGGTGCTAATACTAAGCAAATAAAATGCTACTAAAGTGCGGTGGTTGATACCAATTAACACATTGAACACATACTTGTACACACGTTTGCAAAGCTTACGATTCATTCTTAAGACCTGCTGCTTGCTTTCTTAGACAAACTAACAAGCAATTAAAGCCTTTCCGAAATTCCACAATCTCTAATGGGTTTCCCTTGGGTTATGCTATTGTTTAAGGCACAGTGTGCTATTTGATTATAGCAAATTATGGAATGTTTTTTATGACTAGCCATGCCACATGTGTACTTATTGCATCTGCAAGTGCTGTTAGAGGTCCTGATGGGCTGACACAACCATCAAACAAAGACTGCTGCAAATGTAATATCCTGTGTTTTAGATACAGTATTTACTGGGAGTTACAAGGCATAATGTGAGGGAGATTTATCAATCACAAACTGGGGGACCATCTAGTACAAATAAGACTACCCCTCATATGCCAAATAATTTGCAAAGGTTTTTTCGACATGTGTGTGACCTCTACCTGAACAGTGGATTACAAAACAATTCAAATAATTGTGACACTTATATGACACTTGTGACACATGCAAACCCCAGAAGTGGGTATGTTTTTTTTTTTAAACTAACCCCTGTTTTTAATGCAAATTGTTAGATGGAACAATTCAGCTTGTTGCAGACTGAGCTGGGAATTTTCTTTGGTTTTGTTTGACATGTTTTTTTGATGCAGTACTATTTTTAGCAGAAGAGTAGGGTTGTACCATTATGGCACTTGGTATCAGACAGCAGAGTAAAAGAGGACATTACTAAGCTTCAAAATGTATGAACTTTGTTAAAGAGTAACTAAAGCCCAACATTTTTGAGTAATGTGTATAAAGTGTGGAAAAGTAGAGAACTCTGTAATATATTAAGTGCTGTCTGTGTCTGCACTAGAAAGATTTGCCCTTTCTATTGTCTATTGTCTCTATTCTCTATTGTAAGAATAGTTTGTAATAGGGAAATCCAAACTTTTACAGTCATCAATGAAACAGGAATAGAGGGAAAGTATTTCAATGGGGACAATTTTCCAGTTATAACTATCTAATAACGGTATTTCCTCTTCACTGTTGCACTTTATATTTTAAATATATACCATTTATGACCTTTCCAACAGTACAAATCCCCTCCATGGCAGGTCAATTTTTCTTGACCTCTTGATTAAACTTTTTATATCACATGGCATTTTATTTTAATTTACATGCTTTAGATGTATTTAATAAGGCCAAGAATAATGAACAATGTGTAGTATCTAATAGAAACCAGTCAAAATTTCAGTGCTATCTTTATGAGTGAACCACAATATTGTGACAATATTGCTTTTTTTGAACTATGCCAAAAGGCAGGGCTGCTATCTAAGGCCAAACAGGCCAAACAATTATTCAACTTAGCCAGGTTTTTACTTTACCAGGTGATAGAAACATACAAGGGATCAAGCCAGAGTCTACACCAACACTGGTAAGACCTGTAATTTAAAGCAAAGTGGTCAAACAAGGGGTGAAACAAAGCAAAAAAATCACTTTCATTAGCAAAGGAAATGCTACAGTGATCAACCAGAAAAAAAAAGAACCCTCTAGGTTGGACTTTGGAGGCAGATTGGAACAACAATATGCTTTTTATAAAAAGGTAAATTGTATTAAACATCAATATATGCACATATACAATATAAAATATTCGTAAAAAGGTATTGTCCACTAAAAGAAAAGAAACGGAGGATGTTACATATACACAATGGGAGTGAAAATGACGTTTCAACAGTATGACATCAGAACATGCGTGAACCCCTTTGCGTCAATGCATTTAGCTGGATTGCTTCCTCAGGATGGACATGGGGTTATAGGAACAAATCTCACTAATCCAGACATATGCCACCGCCTGCACAGGACCTTCCCTTGATGGGCGCTGCAGCACCAAGATAACCAGAACCAGGGTCCAAATTTGAAATGTATAACTAAAATAGTTTAGCCTGGTATACTGGTATAGTATACTTGTCATCAAAGATGAGTCACGAATTGGCTGCACTGGCATCAATAGTCACATCCACTCCAGACCATAATTATAGCCTATTTAAAGCATAGCATGGAGCTCATCCAATTCACAGCTCCAACTGCATAAATCCACAGGGGGACAGGAGCTGTATCATGTGCCTGTATATCTTCCCCTGGGAATGTCATCATTTCTTTTTTCATGGAATATTATGGATGTGGTATATGAATGATTAACTATATTTAGTGATCAACCAGACTTTAGTTGGGCCAGGACCAAGACCAAGGTCATGAATAGCATGCATTTCTGTTCACTGGCACAGAGAAGAAGCATCATGTAATGATACCAAGAAGTGGCTGCCGGACCAGCTAGGGAAGTCATTAGAGCAACAGAAAAAGCCATGGAGTACCCAGAAACAGTATGTGCTGACAGGAACAACTACATCAACCAACCCACCAGTGAAAGAGCAGAACAGAGGGATGGTTAATCCACATACAATTATTACTAACATATACTTTATTGGACTAATGGACTTGGCATGCTTCATATAGGGGCAACAACTCTTTATATTAGGACCACTATTCCTGTTGGCCTACTCAATTCAAAAGCTCTGACAAAAAGGTTACTTCACATGGACTGTCACATACCTGAGAGGTGACTGAAATTACGAGGTTGGCCTCTTTTGTATCTCCATCCCAGGCCCCACTGGAAGTGAAACAGAGGATGCAGAGGGACAGAAGGAACATAAGTGCCTGTAGCTGTAGATTAAGGGACTTGCAGCAGGAGATGCGGTTTCAAGGGAACAGGAGACCCATCGGGTCAGGAGCAGTAGCCGTGCACAGTAGTCCAGTTCTCCAGTTCTCAGCAGTTTTGTAACAGGAAAACTCACTGGGACCCAGAACTGCAACAGCAGAGAGCCAGGCAGACACTCAAACGGTCAGGGATCCAGGATCAGAGACAGAAGCGTGGTCACAGGATTAGCTTGGGTCATCAACAGGCGGGCAGAAGTACCAAATCATGAGCAGAGCTGAAATCAGGAACAAGCTGGGTCAGCAACAAGCGACAAGACAAAAGCAGGATCCGAGATCAGGTCAGGTGTAAGCTTAAGCAAGGTCAGCAACAAAGGGAACACACTGGAAGTACACAGGACACAGGGAACAGCTGAAGGCCAGTCAGCACTTGAGAACAGGCAGAAGTATCCCTAAATAGTCTGTCTTGCGCCAACATGCATTGTGCACATGTGCGCACGCATTCCTGATTGCCTGATTGCCATTCTGCAGAAATTGACATCTCACAGGAGTTCCCTGACATGGACATATACCATTAATGGGTCCAAAGTACTTCTTTACAGTTAATTTGTTCATATAATGTTGCCTGGCAGATTAGTAATTTAAATTAAAAATGTTTTCTAAAAACCATTGGATGAATCCCATCTATACTAGTGACTGTTTCAAACTTCCTGTGTCGTTACTTTTGTCAGAGGTAGAGAAAAATAAACTTTCAAAACAGGCATCTTAGAAAAACAAATGTATGAAAAATAAATAGCTCTGAACACAATTTCAATCCTTTGCAATCTACTGATAGTGTTTACATGTTATAAACATCACAACACAGGGTGCTCTCACTGGGAATGTAACCCATAGACCCAAGAGGCCCTTTGTAAAATAATAATCAAAACAGTCACTGAGTCATGCAGGATAAACAAAGGAGTCAAATCAAATACTGTATACCTTAGATGATTCACATACATTATTGGAGCTCTGCATATAGTACATCAAAGAAGTACTGAAAACTGTAACAGCAAACAAGAAATAAAAGGGAAACACACTAGATAGTGCACATAAGGAATTTATTAGTGATAAAATCAATAAATAGAATTGCACTCACAAGGGCGGAGTGATGCGCTGACATCACTGCTATACTCGTGTCCCGGAAGACAGGTTTTTGTATATGCGCCGGCTACGCATACGAATTAAGGCGTTTGTACACTACAATCTTGTAAGTGCAACTTGTATTTTTAAGTTCATTAGAGCTTTGAGGATTTTACACTATGCAGAGTCTTCTTTATTTTGGAGCACCTCTATGATTATAGTATGAGGAGGATTGATGTCCCCTGCTTAGAAGACTGACTGGATTAAAGGCCCTGGCTGGGTATGGAGCCACAGGTGTTTTTGACCTTTTGTAATGAGAGGTCTATCTGATCTGGTAAGCAAGCCCATTTTCAGCCATTGGTGGTGTCACATCTACCCCAACACAGGTGCTCAGACACTATAGCTGGCTACTGTGTGCTTCACCTATAGCAGCCCCCTTTCCCTTAAGACAAGCAGGCCTACTGGTACTTGGTTGCCCCAGGACGTATACACAATGCTATAGTACCCGGCCACCACACCAGGGCAGATGCGAACTAAGCAAACAAACAGACTACTTGCAGTTAGCAGAGAGATAGCATGGTTCTATAACAGTCCAGGTAAAAGGCAGGCTGAGCTCAGGGAAAAGTCCAATATCTTATCCAGGTCATACACAGGGAAATCCAAACTAGCAAAACAGGGCAGACAAACAGGGGGCTCGATCAGGAACAACGCAGGTATCACTTAAGTGATCCTGACAGGTGGTGGTGTCAATTCACAAGATCACTTTTCATGGGTGTTGGATGGTGGCAAAGATAGGATACTGGACTCTTTACTGGATAATTTATTTTCACTGTTTGATTTAATGTAGCTATTCGATCACTTTCAGCTATATGATTATTCTTCACTGGATCACTATACCTTTGTTATTTATGTTTTGTACGTTTTAGGATTATTAGCGCGCTTTTTTACATTTTCCTACATACATAATTGGAGCTTTGCATACAGTACATCAGAGAAGTACTGAAAACTGTAACAACAAACAAGAAATAAAAGTGAAACTACATTGGGGAGATAATGAATTTATTAGTGATAACAATAATAAATAGAATTGCACTCACAACAGATTTGTAGACCAGTCAGAAAGAGTTGTCTTTTCCAGGTATATATTTATGAACAGTTGCTCACTAGTAGCAGCAGGCATATGGGGATGCATAGTCCAAATGGAAACCAAGATAGCCATATGCTTTAATCACAGCTTCAATAGGAATGGCATGGCTCAGTACAGCTGAGGCCCATATACCTGAAACACCGACAGTTGAGTCTTCACCTGTTCCTCAGATTGCCACATTGAAGAGTCAATTTGTGTTGTGATTGGAGCACATGGCTATACAGGTTAAAGTCTGAACTATATGGTAAAAAAGAAGGAGTAGTATGGCGCTGCCCTTATGGAGACCAAAAGATATTTTTTTCTTTGTAGTAAATGTGTTACCTAGTGACCTTATTCCTAAAGAATTGCTTCTAAAGCCTGTATGTGTGAAAAGGTTGAATAAAAGCTGTGTCTGGTGACGTATTTTTTCTATTAAAAGTGAAAAATGTAACATATGGTGCTCCTATTAGTCAGCAAAGGTGCATTGTGCGCTTTAAATTAGGTAATAAATTAGGTAAATGGATATGGATCCAATACCACCTAAGTGGAAAGTATAAAAAAAAAAAAAAAAAAAAAAAAAAAAAGGAAAACAGGAGTAGTATGGTGCTGCCCTTATGGAGACAAAAGGACTTTTTCTCTAAAGTATTGCTTTTAAGCCTGTGTGCGCCAAATAATTAAATAAAATCTGTGACTGGTGCTGAGTACTTACTATTAAAGGTAAAGGTGAAGCTTATTCCCAAAGCTAAGTTATAGGCCTCTTTCACACGGGGCAGATCAGTCATTATCCGCCCCGTGAACATCCGCTGGCTCAGCGGGGATCTCTCCGCCGATCCCCGCTGAGCAGGAAGATGACAGGTCCATCGCTGCACGCTGTGCAGCGACGGACCTGTCAGAGCGCCGCTCTCCCCTATGGGGGATCGGATGATGACGGTCCGTAGTGTCCGTCGTCATCCGATCCGAAAAACGGATGGAAAAGTAGGTTTTTCCTCCGTTACACTTTTCGGATCGGAGCGGGTCGGATGTCAGCGGACATCTTGAACTTGGAGGCAGAAAAAACATAAAACTCTCCTAAACTCATCTAAGCTCTATATGAGCGTTGTGACGGGAGGGCCCGTGCAACACAGAATCCCTTGGAGAGGTTGGGAAACCCTTGTTTCAGCTACCCATGCACCTCCTATGTCTAAGTCACCCTGTGTCCATTAGAGGCACAGGGTGAATGAGAAAAATGATGGACAGCTGTTTAATGGACAATGAGAAGGTGCTTATTTAAATATAACGGTAATATTTATCCACAATATCTCCCAGGATATATATAAAGAGCTGATCACACACCACTAGAACTGGGTAGGAGCCGGACAGTCTGCTTCTACTATAGTTTATTGCCTACTAGGCTGAGGAGGAGGGAGATCACTGTTTGTATTGTTAATTGTAATTAGCTTTTGCTATTGTGAGAAGGTTTGCTGTGTTTATATTTATGATAATGTTGATTGTGTTACTGAGCTAAAAGACGGCAAGTCTGCCCTGAAAGGTCATGCCATCTGAGTCACCTAGGCTGTCTAAAGGATTAGTTAATTAGCTCATGTTAATTAGGTTTCTGGTTAGTTTGTATTGTCATTCTGGTGTATATATTTGTGTGAGATCTCAAAATAAACAGTCCACATTAAAGTTATGTAACTGAGCTAGTCTTGTCTGGATCTTGGTTACAATATTCAGCTAATATCTAATATCTAAATTCAGACTGGAGGAAGCGGTATATGATGAAAGCACTCAAGTGGAGTGTGGGACGTTTCGTTACAAGCGTTTTTTTACTCCCAAGAGAAAAGACGTTCTTTTAAGCCCAGTGTGCATGGAGCTTAGGGTGACCCCAGAACAGAAAGTGTGTTAGGGCTACAAAATACTCTCCTCTTCAACTGCACAATGTAGGAGGTCTTCAGTAATCCAAAGGAAGACTTGGGAACAATACTAACTGAAAACAGTGCAGCAAAGGCTGGGGGCACAGGGTCTCAGAAACTCATTAGATTACTGTATATCAAAATCATTTCAATTGTATAGTTAACTGACCAAAAGAGAGTAAATTAGAGGAGATTATTGTTAAGGTTTATATACAGATTAACAGAATGTAGCTCCAGCATGTCGTTGGCACATACCACATAGCTCACAATGGAATACAATTTAAAATGACAACATGATTTTGTACACTAACAGCTAGTAACATAACTGCTATATGACACATAGAAAGTAACTAAAATAATAAACCTATTTAACAAGCTGTCAGAAATATCCATAAGGTGTTTATGG
This sequence comes from Lithobates clamitans, assembly GCA_037952925.1. NCBI lineage: Eukaryota > Metazoa > Chordata > Amphibia > Anura > Ranidae > Lithobates > Lithobates clamitans. The sequence goes on along the minus strand of JBBGZY010000325.1, from coordinate 4,317,826 downwards.
ACGTGTTATGGAGAGTGTTAACATATGGTGACAGTTCCACTTCATTCAACCTACACAGACAACATGAGTAATGAAGAAGGATTACAATGTTCCTTCATGTCTGTGCTGAAATAATTTTTTCCATTATCTAGGAAAAAAATATTTTATCTAGGAGATGTACTGTAAACACTATCAATAGATTGTATTTGTTTTCATGCCAAAGATGTGGTTTTAGAAAAATTTGAAGAAGACTTAGGGAACTCAATCAGTATTTGATTTCCTCATCTTTTATCACTGTTAGTATACAACATAATTCATTACTTTGATTTTTCTATTCAAAGCTAAAAATGTAAAATAGGTAAGTATGTGTGTTTCTGTGTGGGGTTACAGCACAGCAAATGTATCATTTGGTAACCCACCATTCCTTATAACTTAGCTTTGGGAATAAGCTTCAGATTTGGGTTAACAATGAGTTTAACCTCAATCTTAGCTCTTTGAAGTTCATCGAACTCTGGTTGCTTCCCTTGGAGGTCATTCATTTAGTAGCAATATTGCTACCACTAGTAAATACAGCTTCCAATCTGCCTGCCTTTTTCAGATTTCAAGCCAGAAGCTATCACGGGTAATGTCATTGACCAAATATGGAAAGAGGGGGGCAGCAAGGTTTCATCCCCTTCTCCTGAACTAAACCAAGCCATACTGTATTCTTTCATAAGTTGGATGGTATGCATGTTGAGTGGCACAAGGGGCTCTTTCCCACATCCCTGGCCAGTCTGATGGGGGCCTATAGGAAGTCCCCTTTAACCTCTTCAGCTCTGGAAGGTTTACTCCCTTCATGACCAGGCCATTTTTTGCGATACGGCACTGTGTTACTTTAACTGACAATTGCGTGGTCGTGCAATGCAGTACACAAATAAAATTTATGTCCTTTTTTTCCCCACAAATAGAGATTTCTTTTGGTGGTATTTGATCACCTCTGCAAGTTTTTTCTTTTTTTTGCACTATAAACAAATAAATCATGACCATTTTGAAAAAAACAACATTTTTTACTTTCTGCTATAAAATATATCTAATAAAAAAATGCAAAAAATCTAATTTCTTCTTCAATTTAGGCCAATATGTATTCTGCTACATATTTTTGGTAAAAAAAATCCCAATAAGCGTATATTGATTGGTTAGCCCAAAAGTTATAGAGTCTACAAACTATTGGATATATTTATGGAATTTTTTTTGCTAGTAATGGTGGCGATCAGCGACTTATAGCGGGACTGCAACATTGCAGTGGACAAATCGGGCACTAAATGACACTTTTGACACTTTTTTAGGGACCAGTGATACTAATACAGTGATCAGTGCTAAATAATATGCATTGTAACTGTACCAATGACACATGCAGGGAAGGGGTTAACATCAGGGATAATCAAAGGGTTAAATGTGTTCCCTGGAAGTGCTTTCTAACTGGGGGGGGGGTGCTTTTACTGTAAGAAGACAGAGATCCATGTTCCTGCTTAGCAGAAACACACAATCTCTGTCTTCTCCTTGTTTACATAGGCAGACCGCCATACGTGATTTCAGGCTGAAGGGACACCCTGCCGCAGTACATATGCGTGGGGCATTCCGGAAACAGTTAAATTAAGAGGGCCCTCAGATACCTGCCCCCTTCCCCACACACATGAATGAGTAAATCCTTGTTACTCATTCAGAAACAAAAAATGACAAAGTAAATAACAAACATACCATGACTAAGACCATTATCAAGAAAATAAAAAATAAACACTGTCCCAGGATGTGAATCCAACACCCATCATGTCGTCCAGCAATATTAATTCAATGTCAGTCACAATGAACCACAACACAACAATTCTCTCCAGATGTTACTATTGCTGTAAATGGCTCTTCAGCCAGCTGCTGAATGTCAACATTGACCAAATATGGTCATGCCCATATGTGATCAATGATGTCACCCAGGATCCCCCAGCCAATTTGTTCAGTGACAGAAGCCAAAAAGGAAAGAGCTGGGCTGGGGGTCCTAGTAGATGACAGGCTAAGCAATGGCAAGCATGGCCAAGCTGCTGCAAGAAAAGCCAACAGAATTTTGGCATGCATTAATAAGATGGATTTACTCCAGAGATAAAAGCTAATTCTCCCACTATACAACACTCTGGTCCAGCAACATCTTGAGTATGCTGTCTAGTTCTGGGCACCAGTCCTCAAGAAGAATGTTGTAAGATAAACCAGATTCAAGGCACCAGAAAACTATTGCGAGCTTATGCTCATATTTGTGCGCATGCACATTGTTCACATGAAAATACTTCTAGGCAAAGATGTACTATTCTTGCTCAACGTGTTCGCATTCGCATGTGCGCATACCGATTAGCATGCATACTTGGCGCCCAGCTGCCTATTTAAACTGGCCTGTCACCATGAGCAGTTGCTCAATGGTCTTCAGCTTGTACCAGTATTCCTGTGACCTGGTCCATTGAACTTGCTTACCTGTGTATGACCTGGCTTCCTCCTGGACTCTGCCTTTGCTCCTGTATTAACCTTGTTCACCTGATCTCATTGACCTCCACCTATTTATGATTCTGTACTGTGCTGCCCGGCTTTTACTGACCTTGGTCTGCTTCCTGGACTTTCTTTGTCTGCTGACTCAGTCCCCTTTTACTCGGCTGCCACTGGTCGCTGCCTGCATACTGGCTCTGCTACCATCTCCTGCTCTGGGGCCAAGTTGCTTCAGTATCCTGTTCCTAGCACTGCAACCCCCAGCTTCATCCACCTAATTGAGGACTTCACCAGCCAGCTACTCCGGCACTCACGCCAATCCGTGCCCTCACACTCTCTGTCTCCACCTTAAGGAGTGTTGGGCAGGAGGTGCAAGAGAGGCCTCCACAACATTCCAGTCATTACCAGGTATGTGATAGATGTGCTGGAACTGGAGGAGTTCGGAGAAGGGCAACAAAGCTAATAAAGGGACTAGAGAATTTCAGCTATGGGGAAAGAATACAAGCATTAAACGTATTCTCTCTGGAGAGGAGACGTTTAAGAGGTGACCAGGGCCAGTGCAAGGATTTTTGTCTACTTAGATGAAGGTGCATTTTGGTGCCCCCTTCCCACCGTCCTCCCGCTACCCCCCCTTCACAATGCAACCCCCCACCCCCATATGGCATACACTTTATTTGCGCATCATCCTTTCATACATCAGAGCCCTCCAAATCAAACTCCCCATCATTAATCTATATATCAGGGTGCCCAGATTCCCTCCCTACCCCAGAGTCTCCAGTTTTCCCCCTATACACCAGAGCCTTCCTTTCACATCACAGTCCACAGAGTACCTCCCCCAGGTTGAAGTCCCCAGCATTCCCTCTGATGTAATGAAAGTGAAAAAATTTACTTTCTAGGCACCAATCACAAGAGTTAAACAATAAACTTTTATTAACAATTAATAGATAGAGATAAAAAATACACTTTAAAATACTGCAGTATTACTACAGTGGCAGCTAGACCTCTCCAGTATTGGTCATATATGTCAAAAACATGTCATAGTAGACATGTATGGCTAGACTATCATGTAACAATAAAATAAGCTCGGGTAGAGACATAGTGGCTATTAGTGAAACAGTACATTTGAAAACGATCTCAGGGAGATCACAGATATATTTGATAAGCGTTGAATCCAAAACGTCCATAAGTTGGTGTTGCTGATAAGAGTATTGGGTAATAAATTTTACCATCGAATTGTGGTCAGATTTGCTCTTGGTTTTATAAAGTAATGCATTTCTAGGCTGTTAAAGTGCTTTGTTGAATGCCTTACATAAAAGTGATTTTGAATAGCCACGCAGTAGGAGATGTTCTCTCAACAGGTCTGCGTGTTAATCGAAATCCTTTGTCATGGGTACAATTTCTTCTCAATCTGATGTATTGGGCATATGAAATTCTGCGGATGAGTGTAGTAGGTTGTGCACTCGAGGCATGCAGGATAGTGTTTCCGGCAGTCTCTTTGCGATAAAGTGTGGTGGCCAAACAGTTGTCACGATCCTTGAAAATTTGAAGGTCAAGAAATGAGATGTTGCACGGATCGCTATTTATGGTAAATTTAAGATTGTATGTGTTGTTGTTAAGAAGGTCAAAACTGTCCAATGCTTGTTGGTCCACACAATAAATATGTCATCAATATACCTTAGCCACACCAGCGCATGGCTAAATATTCGGATACGGACGCAGCTTCCTGATTATCTTTATATATGTTATATTTTTCTGTCTCTTTTCTTTGCCTACACAGTCTAGGTGTTGCACTCTCCTCTCTTTAGAGAAATATTGATTACATACAGTTTCTATCTGGCACGCCCCCCGCATATCACCCGTCACGCACTTTGCGTGCTGTGTGTCCTTTCGTTTGCTCTTGGGCGCAGTCTTGGTGCTTCCTGCATACTCTGAGACCATCTACTTACTTATCATATATAGTTTTATTGCGATATAATTATTGATTGTCTTTTTCTCTCCTTAGAATGTATACAAAGTTCCTAAAGAAGCGATTTACGCAAAACATGTAGAGCTTATTTTATTGATACATGATAGTCTAGCCATACATGTCTACTATGACATGGTTTTGACATATATGACCAATACTGTAGAGGTCTAGCTGCCTCTCTATGTATTAATTGTTAATAAAAGTTTATTGTTTATCTCTTATGATTTGTGCCTAGAAAGTCAATTTTTTTACTTTCATTATTTGACCAATTGATGTTTAGGACGTGGCACTGCGCTACCACATCCTGTGTTGGTGCTTTGATAACTCTTTGATTCATTCCCTCTTAAGTAAGTGTCCTTCCTTACATCAGAGTTCCCCTTTACATCAGAGTGCACAGATTTTTCCACAAATCAAAGTCCCTAGTAGTCCCTCCTTACAAAAGAGTTCCCCTTCAATCTTTCCTTACAATCAAGGTTCCCAGAGCCTTCCTTACATTCGAGTTCCCCTTTGCATCAAAGTCCCCAACATTCCCTCCTTACAATCAAGGTTCCCAGAGCCCCTTTACATCAGAGTCCACAGTGCTGCCCCTTACATCACAGTCTGCAGAGTTCCACCCATACATTAGAATCCGCAGAGTTCCCCCTTACATTAGAGTCCCCAGATATCCCCCTTAGGGCTCATTCAGATCAGTCCTACATTATGAGCTAATATCTGCTGTATATACATCCACCTTGGAACTGCTGCAGGGAACCTATAGAAATGGATGTAGACACAGTGTTTGCACAGACAAAATTACATGTCAAAATTTGACATGTGGGCAGGAGCAGATGCACAGGTCTAAAAGCAGCTGCTGCATCTGCATCCACTTCCATGGGCTGCCTGCATGCAGCTCCAAGATTAATGGACACACAGCAGCTCTGCGTGGAGGACAGGAATCATTGCCTATCCAAATGAGCCCTTTCATCAGAATTTGCAGAGTTCCCCTTTATACTGTAAGGGGAACTATGATGATAGAGGGCTCTGAGTTCACTTACATAAGAATTCCTCTTTACACCAGAGTTTGCAGAGTTCCCTCTTATATCCGTGTCCTCCCCACTCCTCCCTTTCCTTAGGGTCCCCAGTCACACTTCCTTCTTACATCATTGTCCATTCCATGCATGCAGACTGTGGGAGGATGGGCTGTACATTATGGGAGGGTGGGCTGTAGGTCACTGTGGAAGGGTGGGATGTAGGATACTGCAGGCTGGCTGGAGCCCCTGTCTTCAAACTAGTAAAAACAGTCAAGCACAATGCATGTCACATGCATCTTCCAGTACACGCCACGCTGCTTGAGTCAGGTGGAGCTCAGCTGTCTAATAACTGTCCAGCTTTGGAGCTGCGCAACAGAGCTGGGGAAAAGCAGGAAAATTTACAGGAGCGCTTCTCCTGTCTACATAAGTGTGTACCACAATAACGTGCTAAAGTGTGATAGATATTAATAACAATTAACATATGTACATTCAAAAGTGCTAGTACAATAAATAATAGGCATGAAACAAAAATTTCACACAAAAAATCCAATAAAACTGTGCTGTGATAAATTTATGCAGAGTGTACCATCACCAAGACAAAGCACATACCACTTGCTTACCAAACAATTTGACTTGGTGATGGCACACTGAAGTCAAAGCAAACATGTTTGTAAATATTTTATCATATCTTTTCATGTGACAACACTGAAGAAATGACACGTTACTACAATGTAAAGTAGTGAGTGTACAGCTTGTATAACAATATAAATTTGCTGTTCCCTCAAAATAACTCAACACACAGCCATTATTGTCTAAACCGCTGGCAACAAAAGTGAGTACACCCCTAGGTGAAAATGTCCTAATTGGGCCCAAAGTGTCAATATTTTATGTGGCCACCATTATTTTCCATCACTGCCTTAACCCTCCTAGGTAGGGATAAGCTTTATGTTCGGGATGAACATGAGTTCGACTCGAACATTGGCTGTTCGCCCGTTCGCCGAACAGCGAACAATTTGGGGTGTTTGCAGCAAATTTGAAAGCCGAGGAATACCCCTTTAAAAGTCTATGGGAGAAATCAAAAGTGCTAATTTTAAAGACTTATATGCATGGTATTGTCATAAAAAGTGTTTGGGGACCTGGGTCCTGCCCCAGGGGACATGTAACAATGCAAAAAAAGTTTTAAAAAAGGCTGTTTTTTCTGGAGCAGTGATTTTAATAATGCTTAAAGTGACACAATAAAAGTGTAATATTCCTTTAAATTTCGTACCTAGGGGGTGTCTATAGTATGCCTGTAAAGGGGTGCATGTTTCCCATGTTTAGAACAGTCTGACAGCAAAATGACATTTCTAAAGGAAAAAAGTCATGTAAAGCTACTATCGCTAGCGCCGGCTATAATGAATTGCTGGTCCCGCAATACACATAAAAGTTCATTGATAAAAATGGCATGGAATTTCCCCACATGGGGACCCCGAACCTAACTTTTAAAAAAAAACTGCGTGGGGGTCCCCCTCAAAATCCATACCAGACCCTTCAGATCTGGTATGAATTTTAAGGGGAACCCCGCGCCAAAATAAAAAAAAAATGGCATGGGGTCCCCCCAAAAATCCATACCAGACCCTTATCCGAGCACGCAACCTGGCAGGCCTCAGGAAAAGAGGGGGGACGAGAGAGCGCCCCCCCTCCTGAACCGTACCAGGCCACATTCCCTCAACATTGGGAGGGTGCTTTGGGGTAGCCCCCCAAAGCACCTTGTCCCCATGTTGATGGGGAGAAGGACCTCATCCCCACAACCCTTGCCCAGTGGTTGTGGGGGTCTGTGGGCAGGGGGCTTATCGGAATCTGGAAGCCCCCTTTAACAAGGGGACCCCCAGATCCTGGCCCCCCATGTGAATTGGTAATGTAGTACAAATGTACCCCTACCATTTCACAAAAAAAGTGTCAAAAAGGTTAAAAAACACAAGAGACAGTTTTTGACAAGTCCTTTCCTAATTCCTCCTTCTTTCTGCTTCTTCTTCCATCCTCTTCTTCCTCCGCTCTTCCCGTCCTGCATCTTCCTCCAGCTTCTTCTCCGCTCTGTCCCCACAATCCGCCTCAGTGGATGTCTTCCACCGTGTGACACTTCGGTTCTTTTGACACTTCTTATACAGAAGCCGGAGGAAGATGCACGACGAGAAGAGCAGAGGAAGAAGAAGATGGAGAAGAAGAAGATGGAGGAAGAAGAAGAGCACCGAAGGAAGACCAGAAGAAAGAAGATGAAAAAAGAAGTGGAAAGAAGAAATTAATAAAGGACTTATCAAAAACCGTCTCGTGTTTTTTAACCTTTTTGACACTTTTTTTGTGAAATGGTAAGGGTACATTTGTACCCCATTACCAATTCACACAGAGGGGGGCCGGGATCTGGGGGTCCCCTTGTTAAAGGGGGCTTCCAGATTCTGATAAGCCCCCCACCCGCAGACCCCCACAACCACCGGGCAAGTGTTGTGGGGATGACGCCCTTCTCCCCATCAACATGGGGACAAGGTGCTTTGCGGGGCTACTCCAAAGCACCCTGCCAATGTTGAGGGCATGTGGCCTGGTACGGTTCAGGAGGGGGGGGCAGTCTCTCGCCTCCCTTCTTTTCCTGTGGCCTGCCAGGTTGCGTGCTCAGATAAGGGTCTGGTATGAATTTTGAGGTGGACCCCCACGCCATTTTTTAAAAAATTTTGGCACGGGGTTTCCCTTAATATCCATACCAGACCTGAAGGGCCTGGTATGGAATTTAGGGGGACCCCCATGTATTTTTTTTCATTTTGGTTTGGGGTCCCCCTGTGGGGAAATTCCTACCGTTTTTATGAATGATCTTTTATGTGTATTGCAGGATCGACAATTCATTATAGTCGGTGCTAGCGATAGTAGTTTTACATTACTTTTTTTCCTTTAGAAATGTCATTTTGCTGTCAGACTGTTCTAAAGACAGAAAAATGTGCCCCTTTAGAGGCATACTATAGGCACCCCCCAGGTATGAAATTTAAAGGAATATTACACTTTAAGCATTATTAAAATCACTGCTCCCGAAAAAACATCCGTTTTAAAACTTCCTTTTGCATTGATACATGTCCCCTGGGGCAGGACCCAGGTCTACAAACACTTTTTATGACAATAACTTGCATATAAGCCTTTAAAATGAGCACTTTTGATTATTCACGTTCATATCTCATAGACTTTAACGGTGTTCGCGTGTTCAAACAAATTTTTTGCCTGTTCACATGTTCTGGATGCGAACCGAACCAGGGGGGTGTTCATCTCATCCTTACTCCCGGCATGGAGTTCACCAGAGCTTCACAGGTTGCCACTGGAGTCCTCTTCCACCCCTCCATGACAACATCACTTTGCTGGTGGATGTTAGAGACCTTGCGATCCTCCACCTTCCATTTGGGGATGCCCCACAGACGCTCAATAGGGTTTAGGTCTAGAGACATGCTTGGCCAGTCCTTTACCTTTACCCTCAGCTTCTTTAACAAGGCAGTGGTCATCTCGGAGGTGTGTTTGGGGTCATTATCATGTTGAAATATTTCCCTGTGGCCCAGTCTCTGAAGGGAGGAGATCATGCTCTGCTTCAGTATGTCACAGTACATGTTGGCATTCATGGTTTCCAGTGGCGGCAGTACTTATGCAGCCCCAGACCATGACACTCCCATCACCATACTTGACTGTAGGCAAGACACACTTGTCTTTGTACTCCTCACCTGGTTGTCACCACACACGCTTGACATCATCTGAACCAAATAAGTTTATCTTGGTCTCATCAGACCACAGGACATGGTTCCAGTAATCCATGTCCTTAGTCTGCTTGTCTTCAGCAAACTGTTTGCGGGCTTTCTTGTGCATCATCTTTAGAAGAGGCTTCTTTCTGGTACGATAGCCATGCAGACCAATTTGATGCAGTGTGTGGTGTATGGTCTGAGCACTGACAGGCTGACCCCCCACCCCTTCAACCTCTGCAGCAATGCTGGCAGAACTCATACGTCTTTTTCCCAAAGACAACCTCTGGATATGGTACGGAGCATGTGCACCCAACTTCTTTGGTTGACCATGACGAGGCCTGTTCTGAGAAGAACCTGTCCTGTTAAACCGCTGTATGGTCTTGGCCACCGTGCTGCAGCTCAGTTTCAGGGTCTTGGCGATCTTCTTATAGCCTATGCCATCTTTATGTAGAGCAACAATTCTTTTTTGCAGATCCTCAGAGAGTTCTTTGCCTTGAGGTGCCATGTTGAACTTCCAGTGACCAGTATGAGAGAGTGAGAGCGATAACACCAAATTTAACACACCTGCTCCCCATTCACTCCTGAGACTTTGTAACACTAATGAGTCACATGACACCGGGGAGGGAAAATGGCTAATTGGGCTCAATTTGGACATTTTCACCTAGGGGCGTACTCACTTTTGTTACCAGCGGTTTAGACATTAATGGCTGTGTGTTAAGTTATTTTAAGGAGACAGTAAATTTACACTGTTATACAAGCTGTACACTCACTACTTTACATTGTAGCAAAGTGTAATTTCTTCAGTGTTGTAACATGAAAAGATGTAATAAAATATTTACAAAAATGCAAGGGGTGTAATCACTTTTGTGAGATACTGTATATATATATATATATATATATATATATATATATATATATATATATATATATATATATATATTATTCTTGATATCTATCACATTGCACGTTAGGCACTTTCACATAAATGGTCCAATCCCTTTTTCAGGCAGTTTGGACCCTCTATTCACCTCTATGTAGCGGCGGATGTAAATGGTCTTATATATTTTTACACCTGCCTACCTCCAATCCAATCTGAAAAATAAACTGAAGAGGGATCTGTTACCCTCTGTATGGGCTGATCAGGATAGATGCGAGTTGGATGTAAACTGAAAAGTGGTCCATTTACATCCAACTGCCCATAGAGCAGAGAGGGCTTTGTCTGTGTCCGCACTTCTCAGCGGGGACCGATGGACAGATCCCCTGCTGAGCAAAGCAGAGTCTGTCCCATGTGAAAGGGGCCTTTTTGTTAATATCTTGTTTTGTCCCCATCACCTTTGCTCTGTCTGTCCCCATGTACTGTCTAACCTCCCCCATCTCTCTTTTCCCTTGCCCTGTCCTTAGGTCCCCTTCTCTGTCCCCATCTATTCCTCCTCTGTCTCTAGATGGTCCCTATGATGTACCTATACATGCAGCAGGCTGTGTAGGACAGTCAGACATGATAAGTCACTTTGCCCCTAGTACCTTTAACCGAGGATACCTGCCATTCCTGCTACTGTGCCTGCAGACGCCTCCCTTTGGTCTCACTCGGCTCCTCCCCCTCCTCTCACTCACCTCCAGTTCACAGACGAGTGTGCTGGACTGGAGGCAGTTCTGCCAACGCCCACATGGGAGGGGACTCTGCTGGAGAGAAGCAGCGAGGGACCAATGTCTGCCTTTCATCAAGGAGAGAGGAGGAGGAGGGGCTGTGAGAGTGAAAGTGTGGAGGGAGCAGCTGAAGTTGTGCTGTCTGACACAGATCTGCTGTCTTCTGTCCTAGCAAGACAGCGCCAGAATAAACACTTGAGAGACCCGCAACTTTAGCACCCTCCCCTCTCCTGGCACCCTCAGGTGACCGCCTTAGCTGCCTTATGCTGACACCAGCCCTGGAGGGAACATGACAGCGATATACAAATACCTTACTGGTGGCCCTAGCATAGGGGAAACAATATTCAGTGAAAGGGAGTTTAAAAAGACACGTGGCCATTCACAGAAATTGGAAGAGAAGCGGTTTAACCTTAATCTACAGAGAGGGTTCTTTACTGTCAGAGCAGTAAGGGTGTGGAATTCTCTTCCACAAGCAGTGGTATTAGCAGGGAGCTTCGATAGTTTAAAAAAAAATATTAGATGATCATCTTAACAATCACAACATACAGGGATATAAGATTTACTATTGACACAAACACATGCATACACACACCACAGGTTGAACTGGATGGACTGTTAGTGGCTACTTATTTCCAATAAGGCTGGCCATACATTATACAATTTTCTTGTACAATTTTCCTTTTGATTTACCAAAAGCCATATAATATACGGTCAAACCTAAACACTTTTAATTTGTATGCGATCAGGCAGACCCTTGTACTTCATAGTTGAAGGTAAAACTAAAAGAAACTGAATAAGAAAATCATATAATAAATACAGCTTAAAGTGGATGTAAACCCTCATATATACCCAGTGAAGTGAACAGCCTCAGACGATATACAGAGTTGAAACAAATCTCCCTACATAAGTTTTACATGTATATCTGCTGTCTTCACCTTCATATACTTTACAAAGTACACGTCCTGTTAGAATTTCCTCTTCCTGATTCATCTGTATTAGTGGATTATTGCTAGAGACTGTGAGACAGCTGATTGGAGGAAAGACACCCCCCACACACATGCAGAGGTTGCCTGTGAATAGTTTAGCTGTGTGCTAACCTATTTATCTATTTATCTATTTATACATGTCAGGCTCCCAACTCAGAGAGCTTATCAGGAGTAGGGATGAGCCGAACACCCCCCTGTTCGGTCCGCACTAGAACATGCAAACAGGCAAAAAATTTGTTCGAACACGCGAACACCGTTAAAGTCTATGGGACACTAACATGAATAATCAAAAGTGCTAATTTTAAAGGCTTATATGCAAGTTATTGTCATAAAAAGTGTTTGGGGACCTGGGTCCTGCCCCAGGGGACATGGATCAATGCAAAAAAAAGTTTCAAAAATGGCCATTTTTTCGGGAGCAGTGATTTTAATAATGCTTAAAGTGAAACAATAAAAGTGTAATATCCCTTTAAATTTCATACCTGGGGGGTGTCTATAGTATGCCTGTAAAGGGGCGCATGTTTCCCGTGTTTAGAACAGTCTAACAGCAAAATGACATTTCAAAGGAAAAAAAGTCATTTAAAACTACTCGTGGCTATTAATGCATTGCCAGTCCGACAATACACATAGAAGTTCATCGATAAAAACGGCATGGGAATTCCCCACAGGGGAACCCCAAACCAAAATTTAAAAAAAAATGACGTAGGGGTCCCTCTAAATTCCATACCAGGCCCTTCAGGTCTGGTATGGATATTAAGGGGAACCCCGGCCAAAATAAAAAAAAAATGATGTGGTGTCCCCCTCAAAATCTATACCAGACCCTTCAGGTCTGGTATGGATTTTAAGGGGAACCCCACGCCAAAATTAAAAAAAAAAACAGCGTGGGGTCCCCCTAAAAATCCATACCAGACCCTTATCCGAGCACGCAACCTGGCAGGCTGCAGGAAAAGAGGGGGGACGAGAGAGCGCCCCCTCCTGAACCGTACCAGGCCACATGCCCTCAACATTGGGAGGGAGCTTTGGGGTAGCCCCCCAAAACACCTTGTCCCCATGTTGATGAGGATAAGGGCCTCATCCCCACAATCTTGGTTGTGGGGGTCTGCGGGCAGGAGGCTTATCAGAATCTGGAAGCCCCCTTTAACAAGGGGACCCCCAGATCCTGGCCCTCCCCCCTGTGTGAAATGGTAAGGGGGTACAAAAGTACCCCTACCATTTTACTAAAAAACTGTCAAAAATGTTAAAAATTACAAGAGACAGTTTTTGACAATTCCTTTATTTAAATGCTTCTTCTTTCTTCTATCTTCTATCTTCCTTCGGTTTCTTCCTCCATCTTCTTCTTCTTCTGGTTCTTCTGGTTCTTCCTCTGGTGTTTTCGTCCGGCATCTCCTCCGTGGCGTCGGCATCTTCTTCCCTTCTTCTCCTCAGGCCGCTCTGCATCCATGATGGCATGGAGGGAGGCTCCCGCTCTTCTCTTCGTCCTTTTCTCTTCATCTTCTTCTCTTCATCTTCTTCTCTTAATCTTCCTCTCTTCATCTTCTTTTCGGGCCACTCTGCATCCATGAAGGCATGGAGGGAGGCTCCCGCTGTGTGATGCTTCTCCTCTTCTGACCTTTCAGAAGGCCCCGCCCCCCGTTATTTAAGAACCGTCAGAAGAGGAGAAGCGTCACACAGCAGGAGCCTCCCTCCATGCCATCATGGATGCAGAGCGGCCCGAAAAGAAGATGAAGAGAAGAAGATGAAGACAAGAAGATGAAGAGAAAAAGATGAAGAGAAGAGCGGGAGCCTCCCTCCATGCCATCATGGATGCGGAGCGGCCCGAGGAGAAGAAGGGAAGAAGACGCCGATGCCGCGGAGGAGATGTCGGACGAGAACACTGGAGAAAGAACCAGAAGGACCAGAAAAAGAAGAAGATGGAGGAAGAAACCGAAGGAAGATAGAAGATAGAAGAAAGAAGAAAGAAGAAACATTTAAATAAAGGAATTGTCAAAACTGTCTCTTGTCATTTTTAACATTTTTGACAGTTTTTTAGTGAAATGGTAGGGGTACTTTTGTACCCCCTTACCATTTCACACAGGGGGAAGGGCTGGGATCTGGAGGTCCCCTTGTTAAAGGGGGCATCCAGATTCCGATAAGCCCCCCGCCCTCAGACCCCCACAACCACGGTTGTGGGGATGAGGCCCTTGTCCTCATCAACATGGGGACAAGGTGTTTTGGGGGGCTACCCCAAAGCACCCTCCCAAAGTTGAGGGCATGTGGCCTGGTACAGTTCAGGAGGGGGGTGCTCTCTCGCCCCCCCCTCTTTTCCTGCAGCCTGCCAGGTTGCGTGCTCGGATAAGGGTCTGGTATGGATTTTTGGGGGGACCCTACGCCGTTTTTTTTAAATTTTGGCATGGGGTTCCCCTTAAAATCCATACCAGACCTGAAGGAATTTAGGGGGACCCCCCCAGGTACAAAATTTAAAGGCATATTACACTTTTATTGTTTCACTTTAAGCATTATTAAAATCACTGCTCCCGAAAAAACGGTCGTTTTTAAAACTTTTTTTTGCATTGATCCATGTCCCCTGGGGCAGGACCCAGGTCCCCAAACACTTTTTATGACAATACCATGAATATAAGCCTTTAAAATTAGCACTTTTGATTTCTCCCATAGACTTTTAAAGGGTGTTCCGCGGCATTCGAATTTGCCGCGAACACCCCAAATTGTTCGCTGTTCGGCGAACTTGAGAACAGCCGATGTTCGAGTCGAACATGAGTTTGACTCGAACTCGAAGCTCATCCCTTATCAGGAGTTATCAGGCTGATAACAGAAGAACAGAGCAGGACAAAGCTATGGGTCGTTCATTTTATCACAAAGCTGTGTTTTTTCAGCAGTGCCTCTTTAAATTGTAAGTGTAGCTGTGTGACCTGTTGAAGACATGCAAATTAGGGTGCAAATCTATGTTCACTGGACATTAAAGGGTTAAACAGAAATGGATGTTAGACAGAAATGTGGCTCAGAACAGTGCCTGACAGGATGGCACTATGCATGCTGCATTGCTATTCTCTTTGGAGTGCCCAAAGGTGTCCCAGGTCTGTTACAATCCTATAGTGTATGCTAAAAAATATATTTTTTGTTGTGCCCAACAAAGGGTTTGGGTTTGGCTTGAAGAAAAAGTGGCAACCCTATCTGGGAACCCTCCAGGGAATCAGTCTCACAGAGATATCCAGCCTGGCCTAAAAGGCCTTTTACAATCCACCCTAGCCCCCACCTCCATAAGGGACAGAATCACTACAGCTGGCTAATCCGTGTACAGGTCCACTACACCTGGCCTCCTGCCCTGTCCAAGGCCTTCATGTGCTGATTACATCTTCATAGGTGTGGGGTGTTTGGCTCCCATGCCCTATAAGAGAGTGTGCCCCTCCCTACCTAACATATACTGTATATGGATGCTGACTCACCCCTGATATCATTGCAGGAGGGCTCTACCTAAAAGGGGCCTAGCAAACACTTTCTGTATGTCTGCTGTAACCACTGTCTGCTGTAACCATACACTATTCTGGTACAGAGCCACCTAGTAGCAAAATAGCTAACTGCACCCAGGTACTAAGCGAATAAACATTTTTACTTATTACTGCATAAGAAACTGAATAAGATTTGAACAATGTACAGATCAATAAATGCCTATTGTTTTGTGAAATAGAAAAATAAAATGTTTTCAAAGTTTTTATATGGCTAATGTTTCTAAATAAGCAAATTACCATTCCTTAATGTAGAAAATATATATCACATGCCATACATGGGACCTGGAATTTAGAGTCTTAGAGAGATTTTTGGTTGAGAAAGAGCCTACAACCTCCATTATGGAGACTTTGGGCTGGAAATGTTCATCCCACCTGTGAGAGAGGGCTGAAAGGGCTAGGTAGCAGTCAGTAGATGTCTGCGAGGTGTTCAGTGGAAGAGGACACAGTTGTCTAACTACTGAAACACTAAAACCAATGTAAGTAATCAGCGCAAACAAACCTAAGACATATAATTGCAAGCTGAATACTTAAGGTCAAAATACAACACCTTAAAAAAGAACACTCGAAAACAACAGAGCAGTGCAATAAAATACTGAGTAAAAATCCATAGCCAAAAAGTTCACATGAAATCCCCTTCTGAAGAAACCATGAAGATAACAGCAGCTGTGAAGATGTGCATTTCACTCTCTCATGCAGGTGTCAAAAAAACAGTGCACCCACCTTCACCATAGACAAGATTGTCCGCTCACCTTATCTATATGACCCCTGTGAGACAGGATGGTCAGTAAGCACTTTTTCCCTACATGGGAGATAAGGGTCCTCTGTTAGGCAGTATATCAAAGACAATTCCTCTATCGTGGTATATAAGAAAAAGCAAATAGTATATAGTTCTCTCTGTTGCGAGTGTATAATTAAAATATATACACTCACAAATCCAGCACTTATGTTGAAGTAATACTAAAGTCTTCTTTTTTTTCTTCAAAATAACAAACATGTTATACTTACCTGCCCTGCACAGTGGTTTTGCACAGAAAAACCCAGAACCTTCTCTTCTTTTGTCCCTCTTCGGCGCTCCTGGCTCCTCCCTCCTGTTGCATGCCCCCACAGCAAGCAGATTGCTGTGGGGGCATCCGAGCCAAGCCACAGCTCCAGCCGTGGCCTGGACCCACCCTCTCTCTCTCCTCATTGGCTCAATGACTTTATTTGACAGCAACAGGAGCCAATGGCGCTTGGCTGCTGTCTCAGCCAATAAGGAGGGAGAGTCCTGGACAGCCGAGTCTCTCGTGCAACATTGCTTAATCGAGATGGGGTTCAGGTAAGTATTATGGGGGCTGAGGGGGGCTGCTGCACACAGAAGGCTTTTTATCCTAATGCATAGAATGCATTAAGTTAAAAAAACCTTCTGCCTTAACAACCACTTTAAAGTGTAACTCCACTTTTGTTGAGAAAAAAACATTCCCCTCTGGGTGATCTATGTACATTGCAAGGATTTTAACAAACTTGCAGATTTCTAACTTTTGCTACAAAGTTGCAGAGATTGGCATACTGAAGTGATGGAGATGATGGTGTAGAAGCCAGAGCATACTCACTACAGGAGAAACTGAAGCCTAATCAGCCAGACATAGACAATAACACAGTTTCCACAGTAACCAGCAAACAGCAGCTCCCAACAATACACTGACCAAACGACGGAGGTGGACATTGCTGAGAACATTATTTATTTCAAAAATAATGATATTTTAGCCATTTAAATAAATAATACTTTTTTCTACTTTTTAGAATCTTGTATATATCATATATTTTTAGCATCTATTTTTGTACATTTGTATAATGTGGAGTATTGTTTACTATCAGGTAGCCAATCAGCAATGGTTTTTAATCATGTGCCCTGCTTTTTAATGCTTTCTTTGATGTTCTTAGTAATGCCCATCATGTATAGTAGCTGCCGTACGTGTATATATTGTGCTGTTGTAGATAGGCTTGACAAAGGGGCGTGGAGCCTGGAAACGTGTTTCAGTCCAAATACCCCCCCCATGCATGGTCAGTGTATCGTTGGGCTGTGCTGTTTACTGTTTACTGCAGGAGCTGTGTTAATGTCTATGGCTGGATGATTAGGCTTCCATTTCTCCTGTAGTCAATGTAGTCCAGCTTGTACACTATCATCTCCAGCACTTCTGCATGCTGATCTCTGCAAATTTTAATGTAAGTGGATACAATGTTTTTTATTCTTTAAAAATCACATAATATTGATACTGTACATTCCTCTGATTGTTTGATCTTCTGCCCACAAGGATCATCTTCTACACAGAGTCTGACAATTGGACAATATTTTTTTCATATTATATAATTATATTATTAGGATTATTACTGATCTGATTAGAATTTTTTGCACCATTAATGTTATGTAATTTTGGAAGTTTCACATGGTTGTTGTTTTTTCATGTTATGTGCTGCATACTAAATGGACTATTGGACTATGGACTATGGACTATTTTTGTTTTGTTTGCTAAAGGAAGCTGTTTTTGTTTGCTTGGTTTTTGGAAAAGGAAATACATTTACCAGCAGCTGACTATTGTTCCAAACTCCAAACATTAAATATGCTATAGCTTTTTAAGCATTGTTACACAGATACTAAATGCTTGTGTACCACTTTATCATCCTTTACCAAGTCCAATTTCAAGTAACTCTTGCATTGCTTAGATTTACCATTGCACTTTAAAATGGTTGTTAAGGCAGAAGGTTTTTATCTTAATGCATTCTATGCATTAGGATAAAAAAAACCTTCTGTGTGCAGCAGCCCCCCTCAACACCCCTAATACTTACCTGAGCTCCATCTCACTCCAGTGATCTGCACGAGTGCCTCGGCCATCTGGGAGATTTCTCTCCCTCCTGATTGGCTGAGACATAGCAGTGGCGCCATTGGCTTCTGCTGCTTTCAATCACAGTTAGTCAGTCAATGAGGAAAGAGAGGGGCAGCTTAGGTCGGGTGCCCCCATAGCAAGCTGCTTGCTGTGGGGGCACTTGACAGGAGGGAGGGGCCAGGAGAAAAAAACACTACAGAGATTAGTTAAGTATAACATGTTCATATTTTTAAAGAAAAAAAAAACAAGACTTTAGTATCACTTTAACTTCTAATGCAGAGAATGCCAGTTACTTGTTTTGTAGTTATGCATAGACTTTAGAAAATCAGTAAGCAAATCCAACTAGCAAGAAATAAGAACAATGGGGCTGTTTTGTGCAGCCCAGTGACTGATTACACCTTAAAGAATAGGTTAGGCCCTTAAAAAAATGTCCTGAAAAATGAACTGTTAGTGCAAATAAAAAAAAAAAATATGGACAGTACTCAGCCCTGTTATTTGAAAAGCAAAACTCATGTTTTTTGAGAAAAAGATACAACCAGAATTTTATTTAGTAAATTGTATTGTCTTTTAAAAGGCACTGAGCATGGAAGAGTTGGATACTGAAACAGAGTTCTTAAAGAATTGTAGAACCACACAAGACATATTCATTGTGGAACGTAAAGGTTTCCAGTGGTTAATACAGATGAACTCAAATGCAGAGCACAGAAATTGATCCCTCCAGAGTGAACACTGGCTTTCAAGCCCAATATACGAGCTGAGCCGTTCTCATGCTGAGTGTGTTGACATAATCTCTCACTAGGACCGCACATCATCTTTCATCGGCTTTTACAATCCCATCCAATCCATCGTCTGGCTGAAGCACAATTAAACGGAGGTTTTATTTGTAAAACTGATCTTTTGGATAGACCAAGCCAAGACTAGCAGCTCAAGATAGCTGGATAGATGAAGGAAAAAACTTCACATCCAGGTTTATGCGTTAGACTATTAACATTTTGTTAGCTGGCAGCTGATAAATCTGTCACACAATTTCATACATTGCAACATACCAATAATAAATACTATAAGCTGCTGATTAACTCTTTCACTCTTTCACTCAGAGACACCTAATCCAGCCCAATAGATAATTATATATAGACCCCTAACCCCATCCTTTGAGATCAGCATAGACATGAGCTGGTCAAAACAGAATTTATATATTAAAAAAGGATCTGGAGTGACCTGTACATATGTAGGTAGTTTTGTATCTTTTTTTTGTATGCATACGTATATGTTATTTTCATTAAAAGCAGCATTTTGGTCTTCGTGTGTGAACTATAGGAGGTGAATAAAAAAGTTGTCTGCTAAAAGTGTCCACTGTGCTGTGATATTTTACCTAATAGTGACCTTCGTTTATCAAAATATCTAAGACCCCTTTCACATTGAAGCGACGCTAAAACAGCGCTAAAGCGACAGCTGTTTTTGCGGGACTTTAGCTGCATTGTAATGGCGCTTTTGCAGCACTTCTTGTGCGCAAAATACACCTGTTTTGCAGTGCTTTCGAATCACTTTTAAGGTGCTTCAGAAGCGCTACCTATTTAATTCAATGGGCAGGGGTGTTTTCAGAGGCTATTTCTAGCACTAAAACCCTGAAGGTGTGAAAGGTGTCTTAAGAAAAGCTCTCACTTTTTAAATATACTGCATACTAGGATACCTTAGGAAAAATGTGTCTTGGAGCAGCCAATCAATGCTTCCCTTTCATTTCTAGTCTGCATTAGATAGATTGTCAACACAAACACACATAGCCCTTAAATCAGGGATTTTTTTTAGTGGTGCTTTTGTTGTAAGCAACTGCGGAAATTACAAGTAGTAAATAATGGCATCTAGCAATGGGTGATGATTCCAATTCACTCTTTTGCAGATCTCAGGCTGTCACTGATATCTTACACTTTTCGATGTATTAGATGCCTTGTCCTGATTGCACACATTTTACCACCTGCCAACATATTACTTAAAAGGGAACGTGGAGTCCTTCAATTATTATTTTTTTTATGTGTATGTGTTTTCTTGATAGAAAAAATATTATTAACGAGAGTTAAATAGAAGAAAAACTGTCTAACTGTAATTAGAAAAAAATTTGAAGCTATCACTCCTTCACATTAGCTATGTGGCCATATTAGTTTAATCATGTCACAGTGTCACAGTCTTCCCCACCCCTTTGCGTACATGCAGTTGCAAGGCGGGCAATGCCCTGACCACTACTACTTTCCAAATTGATTGGAAAGTAGTAGAAGGGAGTCACAACTTCCTTCTGGGTTCAGTCTGAACCTAAGTTCAGACCAAACCTGAGTTCAAATTCGCTTATGCAGTCTCTGCTCCCTTTTTTACCATGTTGGGCAATGGTTGTGCTTTACTGCTTACTCTCACAATGCAAAGCTTTTGGTCTGCAAATCCTCTAACCACATGTGTTATTTGTGTGGCTGGTATCTTATGGCAATAGCTGTTAATTAGGGAGGCTGAGTGGCTGAAGTGTAATACAGAGCTTCCTTATTTACAAATATTTATACATAATACAATAACAAAAATATGAATAAGAAATAGTACAAAAATGTATAGGACACATGAAAAAAAAACTTTTAAGTAAACACTGCAATAATAACTCAAATTACGGCACTGGCCTGCCAGTAATTCCTTTCTGCCAGCACCACTGAGGACCAGAAAATCCGAAGAGGAAGTAGATCCTGAGCATTAAATAATTGGCCTGAAGATATCTGAAAAGGGTAACCTTACTACATAAAAAGCAAAAAATACAGTTTGGTGAAGGGAGCAGTGGGTGGTGGGAATTTGGAAGCCCAAAATTGGAATTTATGAAAGCTGTCCATAGATATTAGACAGCAGTAAATCCACACAAGCCTAATTTTGCCAACTTATACTTTTTTAAGCATATTTAAATAGCAAAGTCCTGAGCAGGCCAATGCCAATCTCCAGGAAATACAAAAGCAACTGGCCAGGAAAATCCAGTCTTGCTGATTGGCCAATGGTATTTAATTATGTAGCAAAGTTTCCCATACTCATAGTGATTGTTTTCTGTTTCTGCAGGCAAGATTGAAGATGAGACATCCAGTCTTTATAGATAACTTTCACTAATACTAATCTAATACTAACAATTTTGTTTTTATTTTCGTGCATTCAAACTCATCTGGGATGGTAGATTTAACAGCTTTCACATTATTTAGTAAAATAAAACAAACAAATTTTATTTATATACACATAATATACTGTATATGATATCTGTCTTCTATGGGTTCTGCACTATGGACATACTAATTTCACTTTAGTCATTATGAGGAATCTCTCCTTACAGAGAGCAAAAAGATCATTGCTGCCTGTGGTTATGCATCTGAGAGGCATAAGTTGCTTATTGTTTAAGGAACCCCTACCAACCACTGGAGGTACCTCGGGTTCAACTGAACCCTGGTTGAGAAAGGCTGATCTGTGGTCTGTACATAAGGTCTCACATTATAAAAAAAAAATGATGTGCAGCCCAAGTAGTCAGCTTCTTAGTTTTATTCTGTAGGCTGAAATTATATACAATCTGTATGGGTATTACAAACACTGCAGATACCTTTGATACATGGAAGTATATTTAATTTCCATTTTTTTAAAATATTTTGCATGGAGAAGATAATGGTTGATTCCCTGTCAGGTTTTTATTGATTTGCCCTATGTGTCCCATTTGGGAGATTTCCCTTCACTTCCTTTCCTGTAAGCATAGCAGGAAGTTAGAGGAAATATCTCCGATTTGAAGAAAATCTGCCTTCAGACAGTTGTCCCTGGAAGACGTTCTCTTTGGAAGATCTACCTTCTATTCATGCTCTATTGACAACCTAACATTTTCAATTTTTTCTCACTTTCTGACTCAAACTGCGATCACCAGGATATAGAGGGGTGAATCTCCCTAATGACAATAAAATTCTGACGAGATCAGTTTTTTGAGCCCGTTGTTTGATCCAATATAGCTCAGAATGATTCAGTTTTTAAAAATGCAGTTATATACTCTCAAGTCTGCCATCTGTTTATTATTCTATACACTATCAATCTAATTTTATCTCTTCATTAAGTAACTAGTTGCAGAATTCATACCTATCACGTTTAAATTGAGCCTTTTAATAAAATACCCCATTATTTTCTATTAGTCTACAGGATTATACTTTTTTTAAGGAACATCTATTAAACATAACTAATTATTTTCTCATAATTCATCTAGAATAATTGCAAAGCAGGTTATTTGCAGAAATGTAATAATATTGTGTGGAATTTCAGTTATGAAATTGCACATAATTCTGATTAATGATAAGTAAACAAGTTTAATGATTAGAATTTTTTTTTTTTTTCATTTTGTTGTACATCTTTACATTTAAACTGATGCCATGGATTCATTAATGCAGATTGAAGTTTAGGAGCTTCCAGTAGTATAATAAGTAAAAGGACTAAGTACTTATGCATTTTAAAATGTCACTCACTGAGACTGTCTGTATTATTTTGCCTATATTTTGTATATGACAGACGCAACAGGGGCTGTGAAGTAAGTGAGGGTGGAAGTGGGAATCGCTAAACTACAATTAAGTGTAAACCATAATTGATAGCCACAAATCATTTCCATGACCTCATTTGCAGTTGTGTCTGGCAACAATCATAACTCTATTCCCCCCTCCTTCATATCCTGCTTGAAAACTAAAGAATGTGTGATAATCGCTCTGCTGTAAAGACAGGTTTGAAAGGGAACCTGCATGTCAGTATGAATCGCAAAGGACACATTAACTTAGTTATGGAATACATTAATATTTTAATAAAGGAAAAACATAAAATAAGATTACGTATAGCAAACAAAATGTAATTCTAAACACTAAAATTGTCTAAAGTTTTCAACATGTTTAAAGTTGATCTAAAATGTTCTAAAATGTGTCTTAGTAATTAAAAAACAAAAAAAAAAAAACTGTCCATATACAGTCATTTTTTTTTTCATTACACTTTGATGAAACGTGTTTAAAGTTGAACTCAAGGCAAACAGATGAAATAAATATATGAGAGCTGTTTTTCCTGTATTTGTATTTCTGTCTATCTAGTTTTGAGATTTATAGCTTCCACACCATGCTACCTTGACTAGGAGGGCAAGGCACACAACTTTTCTCTGCTACTGTTAAGTCACACTCAAGGTATAGCTAAAGGCAACTTTCTTTTAGTTTTGGATATAGTGAACAGGGATTTAAATACCTGTCAGTTTTTATTGCTGGCTGTGTCCCTATTAGGGAGATTCACCCTCTCTTTTTCCTGTTAACAGTTATCACTGAGAGTGAAAGTAAAATCCCAAATTTTGAGTTTATTGCCAGAACAGGAATAGAGGGGGGGTCTTCCAATGGGGACACTAGTTCTGGTGACGAGCAAGGATTCCCTCAATTTGTAGGTACTTCTTGTTTTCACTATGGGACAGGAAGAGAAGGGAAACATCCCCAATTGGACACAGATGGAAAAAAAATGTTTAAGAAGGAGTAGCACACCTATCTTTATCTCACCCTGATCTCCCCTCCTACTGGTATGCTCATTGTTATCATATTAGCATGGAAGCACAACTGATCGGCTCCTTGTTTTGCTTCTCCATTTCTCAATTTTAGCTTCACTGTACATGGATTGAAGAGGCTGATGCTAGGTAAAATGTAGGCATTTAAACTATTTGCCTTTAAAATGCAAAATACCTTTAACCACTTCAATAGCAGGCACTTTTGTCCCTTCCTGCCCAAGCAAATTTTTAGCTTTCAGCGTTGTCGCACTTTGAATGACAATTGCGCGGTCATGCTACACTGTACCCAAACACATTTTTTAGCATTTTGTTCCCAAAAATAGAGCTTTCTTTTGGTGTTATTTGATCACTGCTGGCATTTTTATTTTTTGCGCAACAAATAAAAAAAGATTGTAAATTTTGAAAAAAAAAAAGTTTTTCTTTGTTTCTGTTATAAAATTTTGTAAATATGTTTTCTCCTTCACTGATGGATACTGACGAGGCTGCACTAATGGGCACTGATAAGGTGGCACTGATGGGCACTGATAGGTGGCACTGGTATGCAGCACTGATGGGCATTGATAGGCGGCACTGATGGGCACTGACAGGCGGCACTGATGGGCACTGATAGGCGGCACTGATGGGTACTTTTGGGTGGCACTGATGGGTGGCATGGGTGGGCACTGATTGGCACTGATAGGTGGGCACTGATGGGCACTGATAGGTGACACTTATGGACACTGATGGGTGGTACTGATGGACACTGATAGATGGCACTGCTGGGCATCACTGATGAGGAGACATCTGGCAGGCACTGACTGACTGGCACTGACTGGCAATATGTGTGGGCACTGATTGGCATTGTTTGGGCACTTACTGGCATCACTGGCAGTCTAGGGTGGCATCCCTGGTGATCCATCTGTTGTGATGGTCTGATGTTGTCCCTGGTGGTCCAGTGTAGGCATCCGCGGGGGGTCTGCACTGATAAACAATCAGCACAGACCCCCCCTGTCAGGAGAGCCACCGATCGGCTCTCCTCTACTCGCGTCTGTCAGACACAAGTGAGAAAAGCTGATCAACGGCTCTTCCTGTTTACATTGTGATCAGCCATGATTGGACACAGCTGATCATGTGGTAAAGAGCCTCCGTCAGAGGCTCTTTACCGAGATTAGTGTAGCAGTGTGTCAGACTGACATGCCGCACCACCGATTTCCACGATGTGCGCCCCCACGGGCACGCGGCGGCTGTTATCCTGATGGACATCATGTGACGACCAGTCAGGATAACTGAACCACCTCCTGGTTATCATTCTGCTATAGGCGGGGCGGGAAGTGGTTAAAGTAGTTTTAAAGACAGAAGGTTTTTTATCCTAATCCATTCTATGCATTATGATAAAAAACCTTCTGTGTACAGCAGCCACCCCAGCACCCCCTATTTACATACTTGAGCCCCATCTCTCTTCAACAATGTCCACGAGTGGCTAAGCTGTCCGGAACACTCCTCCTGATAGGCTGAGATGAGGCAGCGGCTCCATTGGTTCTCGTGGCTGTCAATCAAAGTCAGTCAGCCAATCAGGGGAGAGAGGGGGCAGGGCCAGGTCAGGGCTCTGTGTCTGAATGGGTACACAGAGCTCTGACTCAGCTCAGGTGCCCCATAGAGAGCTGCTGACTGTGGGGGCACTCGATAGAAGGGAGGGGCCAGAAGCAGCAAAGAGGGAACTGAGAAGAGGAGTATCCAGGCTCCTTTGTGTATAACCAACTGCACAGATCAGGTAAGTATAACATGTTTGTTTTTTAAACAAAAAAAAAAAAAAACAAGACTTTACAATCACTTTAACCACTTCAATACAGGGTACTTTTACTCCTTTCCTGCAAAGGCCAATCTTCAGCTTTCAGCCCTGTCACACTTTGAATGACAATTGTGCAGTCATGCATTGCTGTACCCAAACAAACTGTTTATCATTTTTTTGAGACAGATAGGTTTCTTTTGGTGGTATTTAATCATCACTGAGTATTTTTTTTATTGTTTGCTAAACAAATGAAAAAAGACCAAACATTTAGAAAAAAAAAAAGTTTTTCTTAGTTTTTGTTACAAAATGTTGTAAATAAGTATTTTTTCTCCTTCACTGATGTGCGCTGATGAGGCTGCCCTGATGAGCAGTGATGAGGTGTCACTGATGAGGAGACACTAGTATGCAGCACTGATGGGCACAGATAGGCGGCACTGATATGCAGCACTGGTGGGCACTGATAGGTGGCACTGATGGGCAGCCCTTTATGGACACTGATGAGCACAGATAGGCGGCAATGATGGGCACTGACAAGCAGCACTGATGAGCAGCCACTTACAGGCATCACTGATGGGCACTGAAAGGCAGCCCTGATGGGCACTGAAAGGCAGCCCTGATGGGCACTGATTGGCATCACTGCTGGGCACAGGTGGGCATCACTTCTGGGCACTGGCAGGCATCACTGATGGGACTGTACTGATAATCAATGCACTGATTATCAGTGCCGACCCCCCCTGTCAGGAAAGCCGCTTATCGGCTCTCATCTACTTACGCACTGTCAGAGTGAGTAGAGGAATGCCGATAACCTGCACTTCCTATTTACACTGTGATCGGACAAGTCATTGGACACATCATTGGCTCTTTACCGCGATCGAAGATGCAGTGTGTCCAAGCAACAAACTGCACCACCGATCGTTGCTCACGAGCAGCTTGTTCTGACTGGATGTCATATGATGTTCTTCAGAACAATAGAACCCCCCATAGCAAAATGATGGCTGGGTGGGGGTTTCATTGTTTTGATTGGACATCATATGACGTCCTTTAGAACAAACCGCTCATGTGCACTCCTTAAAGAGTTAGTTTAC
This sequence comes from Lithobates clamitans, assembly GCA_037952925.1. NCBI lineage: Eukaryota > Metazoa > Chordata > Amphibia > Anura > Ranidae > Lithobates > Lithobates clamitans. The sequence continues at coordinate 4,291,228 of JBBGZY010000325.1, read as the reverse complement.
CTTTTCGGAAGAAATGAAAACATGAACACCCTACACCCTACCAACCACCCCCAGGCCCACAGTATTTACATCCATAGGTGATGCGTTGCCAGTGCCCATGCAGCTGATGTAGCAGTCTAGGGATTTGGAATCCCTACTCTTCTCCTTCTGTTTGCAGGGATTCTGGGACAGATCAAAGTGACTCTCTGTGCTGCACTCAAAGACTGGACTATTTATATTTATGTTGTTGTTTTTGGCTGCAGCTTTGTTTTAATGATTTATGAATTCAGAACTGCATTGATTAATTTATTTTATGTCAGCCTGGAGTTCAGCTTTAAGAAGATTATTACAACCATGTCATCAGAAGTCTTTTTTTTTCCTTTGGGTCAGTCCTGATTTTCTAGTTATTAGAAGATGCTTAAGAGATAGTCAACTGCCTTTTCTCTTATGTCTCAAGGACTCTCTTAAGAAATCTTTGCATTTATGTTCCCGGGTCACCATACCTGTTGTGAATATTATAAGATATTTCACTGGCCCTGTGATTTTTAGTTCATTTTGTAATATGACAATTTACCAGGAGGTGGTGGTAGAAGGAATCCCAAATTGACAGAAAAGTGTTGGAAATTATGGCCGGGAGATTTCTTAGCAACCAAGACATATAAAAAGCCAGGGGTTAAACTAATTTTCCCATCTTCACCCTGGGTACTGGATGACCTTGGCCCTTGTCCTGGCACTGTATGCCATGATCTAGATACATGAGAACCTTTACTATTTTTAAATTGCTCCAGTGTTACTCCCATACCACTATGCTTGCCAAGGCAGGATTGACGGATCCCTTATCCTGCATGCCCCTGGGATATCCCTGTATCCCTCTTGCTTGCACATGATTGAATGATGGAAGTCAGCAAAGCTTCAGTTCATTCACTACGTTCTGGGGAGAATTCCCTTGAAAAGTGAACAGCCTGGTTGTCTTCAGTAAATCAACAGCTTTGAAGAGAAGAAAGAGAACACTGTCTTCAAAAGGCTGTGCGCAGCATGTTTAAACTCAGGGCACACAGAGGAAGGGGATGTGGACTGTTTGGACTGCCATGAATGCTGGGTGTGACAAGAGCCTGCTGGGAAGAACTGAGGCATGGAGTCCCTATATAGTCCCATTTGCTGACTGATGTTGCCACCTGATTGTTGGGGAGGACACCACTGCCACTGACTTCACTGAGCTGCCAATGGAGAACGAAAGGAGATGAGTCGGCACACCAGGAGTTGGTGAGAGGCCACTGGCCAAACTCTATTAAAGAAGAACAGTATTGTTTTCTTGTAACAAAATGCAGGTGCCTATACCTGGGCTCTGAGGAACTTTATCTGAATGCTCCAATGCCATATTTGGGCCTTAACTTACTGGCCAGTAGGGAAAGGGTTTAACAGAGACTGCCAAACTTTTTTCTTAGTATTTTTTTTATAGGCTAAACCTTCCTAAGTATAGGGTTTAGGGATCATTCTCTAGTGCATTTACTTATTACCAATTATATACTTTATTTTGCTACTGTTTTACTCCCTTGAGGGGTTAACGCCATTTACATTTTTTGGTTATTGTAGTGTTGTATACATTGTTGCAATAAAAAAATCCTCTTTGCAGCTTGGAGGTGTCAGAGAGCATGGTGCTGTTTACAGAATTGTGAACTCCAGGAACAGAGAACACAAGAAAACAGTGGCTCCTTTGGGGCTAAGTACTACAAAAATAAATAAATGGACCTTAAAGAGAACCTGTCATTTGACCATGCAGGGTAAGGCAACAAATTCACTTTAATGATGATACCACCACAAGGGTATACTCATCTTCACTCTTCCTCCACTACATTTGGCCACCTGGAATGAAGAACATTTAATTCTGTAATTCTGAATATGGTGGAGCATGTGATTCACTCCCCTTCCTCTCATGTGGAAAGAGTTATTGGCTGCTTAGACACCAGGCACTTTCAAATGGGGGGAAGAAAAGAGTTCTCAGCCATATGTAATCTCCAGGTCATAACTTGTCATGGCTCTCAGTGGCCAAATAAAGGAATCACATAGCTCTCACCATACCTCCCCATAGCCATAATAAGATCATGCTTGCCTTTCTGAAATCTTAATTTATGCAGATGGGAAATCAAATATTGGTTGAGTATTTATATGTATTGTAATAAATTGCTGTGACTGAGGTGGACGCAGAGTAGGCAAGCGTCTATTAATTCACATGCCTTCTATACAAAATGCGTGTTAAAACTGTCTACGAAGCTGTGAAAAACTGTCTATAAAGAGTATCAGTTTTCATCTGCATTTAAAGACCATTTAAATGTTAATGTAATAACATTTGGTATAAGACTTTTGTGGTGAGGTGTCTATATACTGATCTGCAGAGTGATGTCACTCTGCCTGAGCATTGTCAGATGAAAAAAGTTGCATGTCTTATTAATATATTATTTTTGAGAAATTGTTACTAATAGAGCACATTTGATGATAAACAATTAGATATACTAGTGTTAAATTGATGTACCAGTCACATTTATGGGTTATTCATAATTTTTTGGACAGGTGTTAGTAAAAATACTTTTGGTTTAGATGCTCATCATAAGAGTAAGTGGGGAACAAGAAAATTCTAATAGCAGGTCTGTCTGCTGGAATCACTGGAAAATAAGAGTAGCGGGCAATCAATATAATCAATTTTAAATTCCTAAAAGGCTAAGTCCATCCAAAGTGAATCTATATATTTTCTTGTGGGCGTACCCTTTACAGGTTAGCCATCGGACAAATCTATCCACCTTGAGAGACCAGTCCTGCAAATGATATAATAAAGGTATTGCAGGTATAAAGATGCGTATTATCTAACTATCCAATTCATCTAGGAAGAGGAAGGTCAGAGAAGGTGAACTATGAAATAAGCTTTTGAAGTAGAGCTTTGAGCTCAGAGCCACAGGCACCTCCATTTCTCATCTTTCTGTCAAAATCACCTTTTATTCACTGCTTTATACTGACTCAGGAATCCCCACTGGTCTTCGCTTTTCCAGTCTTAATACTAATAATATCCTCACTTTAGATAATGCTTTAAAAGATATCTGATTTATTTTTCAATAACACCTTGTATTACTACTGCAGTTTGGTTATACGCTATTGGAGGTTAATCGCCACAGAGGGTTATACTTACAGAAGGAGAGGCAGGACATATAATGAAAAAAACATATGTTGTCTGTACGTGCTCTTTTTTAGCTACCAAATTGCATATTTCTGAAAAAAATAACAGTTTTTTTTTGCATTGGGAAAGCTAATAGGTTTTTTACTGTGTCCTATGTCAGGTTACTACGTTGTCCTTCTTAAATCTTAGCCAAGAATATTAAATTTGCTTCAGGAAACATGATAGACCCGACCATTTTAATTTGTCTTGTGACATGTCTGTGCCACTTAAACACATTGTAAAAAAGTATCTGTACTAACGGTAGTGTTTTCCCTATTTATACATTGTATAAATGAATTTTCAATGGTAACTATAACTTTACTGCATCTGTGACTGTTGCCAAAAAAAAATTCAGTTCACAAAGACAGACATCTATGGAATACTCACCTACTATATGTGTATATTATGTGTAGCAAGGGTTGCCACCCTCTCATATATTAGGAATGGCTGAGTTACTGCTACGAGAACCTAAATGGCCAGTCTGGTAGTTTGGCTAAAAACAACCTTGCTCTAACCAGCTATTCTTGGGGTCCTAGACTGGCTACACCTGTGTCATGGTATGTTGCACTGATTAATGACAATTTGTCCATAATAGAGTCTATTAAGGTCTCAGTTTTAAAATGTTTTGATGAGATGTAGTCAGAGTTACAAGTACTTTCTGTAAGTAAACTTTATTTTTCTAGAAATGTAGAGTTTTACAAAATGCTAAATGGTAAGTATCCAAGGATAGGTCTGGCAGTGTGGATTGTAAACATTAGTTTATGAGGTCTTTTAGGAATATTTCATAATCTCTAGCCATATTTTAGAAGTTGTACTAATTGATGCTGCTTTCTGTACCTTGGCCAGCCATGTTCTAGACCAGGGGTCTCCAAACAATGGCCTTCCAGTTGTTCAGGAACTATAATTCCCCTCATGCCTAGTCATGTCTATGAATGTCAGAGCTTTACAATGCCTCATGGGAAGTGTAGTTCCGCAACAGCTGCAGGGCCATAGTTTGAAAATCCCTGCTCTAGACTCAGGTACAGCTTGGAAGAGGGATCATTATAAGCCAATGAGTAATCTCTTACTTGTTCCCTCTGTGCGCAAGTAAGTTACACAAAATCATCTCAATTCCAACATTAAAATTTGGGGTGAGAAAAATCCATGTCACATCAGCAACAGGCTAGCATTTTCAAAGAAGGGCCCTACTTATTTTGTTTCTCTTTAAAGGACCCATCCAATTCCAAAGGGCATATGCTTACAGTGGTGCACTTCTGCAACTATCTTCATATAGTAATGCCCTTATACTAAACTGATATAAATTGAGGCGGTACACTTTTAAATTCAGTTTAAAGAGTTTAAAAACATTTGATGTCTGATCTCTAGAGAAGATTGTATCACTACTATATAAGAGTATTTGGACATCAGTTCATGAAAAAATATAGCAGAAGCATTTAAGAAAAAAAAAAAATATTTTGAGAACTAACTGTAACTACCCAACAATGATAGTATTTATGAAAGCATTCATTGCCTGAAGATAGACAAACCTTTCTGAGTACTTAGACATTTTTGTGCATTTGTGGTTATTTAAAAACTCCACCATCAGCAATATATAATGTCATTGAAACTGTCAGTTGTAAGGTTCTTGTTTATGGATTACCTTTCTGTGATATCAGCAAAGTCATCTTATATGTGTTATGTTTGGATTTCAGAAGACATTAGCTAAACATGACATGTCCCATAAAGAGAAAGTTACGTTGTTTACAGAAAATACACCCTGTTTCCAGACACAGTTTATTTTGCAGTAAATGAGCAGTAAAACAGATGTATATGGTTTGTGCTTTAAGAACATTAGAGTTTAGGTTTATGTATTGTTTCCTGTGTGTCTTGACGCCACAACCAGCATAGAACTGACTATGGTACAATTGTTTCTTTATTCTGATACATAGCAGCATTTGCCTTCCCTTAAAGTTCATGTAAACACTTACTGAACGACATTTAGTTTGTTAAGGTATGTAATTATCATTTTTTTAAATATTTGTTTTTCTTTTATGTTATCCTTTGTTGCATCTTAGTGATGCTGATCTCCACCAGCCTTTGCATCCTGTCTACATACATGCACTCCAGTGATGGCTGATTGGGATTTTTTCAGAGCAAGACATGTTTGACCATGCCTGTGTAACTTGTGTTGAAATGGGAACTTGTAGTCTTCATCAGAGGCTGGTGAAATAAGTTGAAATGCAGTAGCACAATGGAGAGACAAGGACAACGTATTGTGAATTTACACCAGGAAAGGATCTTCATGGTAGGACCAACAGATAATTTAATAGCGAAAGCTGCAGATTTAAAACGAACTTCAGGAACTACAGCAATTTTAAGAATATGCTGGTTTTTAAGGGGTTAAGTCCAACTCGGTGTATGCCAACTTATGAACTTATCTCTTCTATTTACTATGTATATTCAATATCATTATACCACTGGTGTTCTGACAGGAGATATGCACTCTTCTACGCAGCAGCCACACTGCCCCCCCTACCCTTCCGCTGTCAATTCACAGAATACTTTATATTTTGTGACTAGGCTCAAATAATACAAAGTCTTCCATGACTGGGCAGGAGTAGATAAGGAGTGGACAGGGCAGCTGCAAATGACTCAGTACTCTGTAATTAAAAGAGATAAGTCTAATTAGGTGGTATACACCTTGATAGACCTAACACCTTGTAAGTCATCACAATTTTAAAAGTACTACAATTCCTGGAGTTCTTCTTTTAAAGTTATTTAACAATGACTAGTGAAATGACATGAACATGTTGAAGCTTATATGGAATTTAAGGGATTGTGTTTATCTAAACTAAATAAAAAAAAGTAAAATTTTGTTCACTAAGTGTTATTTTACGTTATTTCTTGAACATAATTGGGATTACGTAGCAATAGACTAAATGCACAAACCTTTGAGCACTAAGCCATACATGGAGGGATCTCATTGTATGGCAGCAGCTCCAGAGTCATCATGCAATGAGTTTTTTCAGCAAGCATTCCCAACATGGAAGCTTTGAATGGGCAATGTATGGCAGTAAGGAAGTAAACCAAAATACTAAAGTCTTAGATGAATTTTTACTGTCCACTTGATTAACTAGCCTCCAGATAATATCTTTATTTTTCAAAGACAGGATTTTCTATAGTTCAAAGGGTAGTAGAAAAAAGTAATTTAATTCTTTTAACTACATAACAATATTAAAAGTATGGGAAAAATATGTAGCACAGAATTATTTGTAAAAATCAACTCATAAAATAGGGACACATCAAGATAATTAAAGTGGAAAGCATTGTATAAACATATTAGTTGACCAGAGTCAAAGAGTAAAAATAATACAAATGTATAAGAAGGCCCACAGCAAATAACAGACAAATTAAAAATATTTTCAAGATATGAAAAAAGATGTATTAAATATGTATTTATTAAATATATTTTTTTTTAATTTGGGAGGAATCCTATGTTAAGACAATGTAAATAGGTCTAAATATAACATTTGTATTATTTATAATGATTATGCTAATACCAATGAAAAACAAAAAAAATTTCCATTTATATAGTGCTACCGCCAGAGAAGCTGCTGAATTGTTTTGGAATTTTTCTGCACACCTGAGGATGACACCCCAAGCATGGCCTAAAAGAAGAGAGGATTAGCAAGTGTACTTATACTAGACATGTGAGGTTAGTTTCGTTCCAAATTAAAATCCGAACAAATTTTTGTTATTCAGAAATTCGGATGTATCCAAGTTTCAGAATTTGAATAGTACCGAATTTAAATAAGGCTGAAATAACAACAAAAAAATCGGACACAATTTGAATTGTTTTTGAATACTTTTCGAATTCGAATAGTTTTCAAATTAAAAAACTTTTTGAATTTAAATATATTTCAAAGTCGAATAGTTTTCCAATTTCCAAAGAGAATAAAATAGAATAGAAAATAAAGGAATAGAATAGAAGAAAAAAAATACATTTTTTTTTCTATTCTATTCCTTTATTTTCTAGTCTATTTTATTCTTTTTGGCAATTGGAAAACAATTTGAATTCGAAAACAATTTGAGTTCAAAAACTTTTTGAAATCAAAAACTATTCAAAATTAATTTGAAAACTTTTAGAATCGATTTGAAAACAAATAAACAAAATAAATTCCGAAAACGAATGAAACGAATGAAACAAATTTAACTAAATTCATTTATGTAAATAAAGAATTGAAACAAAACTAAACAAATTTTTTCGTTCTGCACATGTCTAACTTTTATAAGCAATAAGACAACAATAATACTCTTAGAGATATGGTTAACCACTTCCCGCCCAGCCCGGTGGTCCTCTTATGACATATGACGTCCAGCAGCATAACATGCTGGCGCGGTGATAGTTGGTGCTGTGTGTCACTCTGACACACCCCATCTCCGATCGTGGTAAGGAGCCTCTGACAGAGGCACCTTACCACGTGATCAGCTGTGACCAATCACAGCTTATCACAGTGTGAACCAGGAAGTGCAGGTAAACGGCTTTCCTTGGTACGCACTGACAGGGAGAGCCAATCGTTGGCTCTCCCTGTCAGAGGGGGGGTCTGCGCTGATAATCAGCACATTGATTATCAGCGCAGCCCCCATGAGAGGTGCCCATTAGCTCCCAATCTGTGTCTATCAGCTTCCAGTCTGTGCCCCATCAGTAATGCCTGTCAGTGCCCATTAAAGTGCCAATCAGTGCCCATAAATGTGCCAATCAGTGCCCCATCAGTAATGTCCATCAGTGCTGCATATCAGTGTAGCCTATTGGTGCCTATCAGTGCTGCATATCAGTGCCGCCTATCAGTGCCCATTAATTCTATATACCAGTGCCTCTTCATCAGTGCCACCTCATCAGTGCTCATCAGTGCTGCCTCATCAGTGCCCATTAGTGCAGCCTCATCAGAGCCTGTCAGTGAAGGAGAAAACTAAATTTGATAACAGAAACGAAGAAAATTTTTTTTTAAATATGTTTAGCAAAAAATAAAAATCGCAGAGGTGATCAAATACCACCAAAAGAAAGCTCTATTTGTGGGAAGAAATTATAAACATTTAGTTTGGGTACAGTGTTGTATTACCGCACAATTGTCATTCAAATTGCGACATCACTGAAAGCTGAAAATTGTGCTGTGCAGGAATGGGGGAAAGAGCCCAGTATTGAAGTGGTTAAACACCTGAAGTTTTCTGGCTAACAGTAATTAACAGAACTAAATTGCATTCACCTAGCAACAGTATATGAAGACAGTCCTAACTTGTTACAACAGTCCACGTTTGATCCCACTTGGTCAAGACAATTTGGGGCCCTTGAGGAAAGTACAACAGTTGCAGCAGACAACAACTGAACTTTTACAATTTTAGACTTCAAATCCTCAAACAGGGATAAGGGTTGCTGTGACTTCTCTCTTTCAGTCCTGCTGAGACACTCCCTCTTTTCCTTCCTTAACCACTTGCCCCCCAGCCCACCAGCCACCGTCATTATATTGAGGTAGGTTGGCATGGCTGCGCGAATCGCCTTAGATGTACGTTGGCCGCTTTAGGATAGGGGGTGCAACGCTGGAGCCAATGTGCATGGCCGCGATCGTTCCACAGAGAGCCAGAACAGGGATCTGTGTATGTAAACAAACCGATCCCCGTTCTGACAGGGGAGTAGAGAGAGATCTGCTGTTCCTAGTGATCAGGAACAGCAATCTCTCTCTCCCCCTCCAGTCAGTACACTCTCCCCACAGTTAGAAACACCTCCCTAGGTAACACTTAACCCTTTGATCGCCCCCTTGTGTTGACCCCTTCCTTGCCAGTGACATTTATACAGTAATCAGTGGCTATTTTTAGCTCTGAACGCTGTATAAATGTCACTGGTCCCAAAAAAGTGTCAAAAGTATTCAATCTGTCCGCCGCAATGTCGCGGCCCTGCTAAAAATCACAGATCGACGCAGATCGCCGCCATTAAAAAAATAAAAATAAATAAAAATGCTATAATTCTATCCCCTTTTTGCGTAAACCAATCAATATACACTTATTGTGATTTTTTACCAAAAATATGTAGAAGAATACATATGGGCCTAAACTGATGAAGAAATTTGTTTTGATTTTTTTTTTTTTTTTAGGATATTTATTTATTTATTATAGCAAAAAGTAAAAAATATAGCAATTTTTTTCAAAATTGTTTTCCTTTTTTTGTTTATAGCGCAAAAAATAAAAACTGCAGAGGTGATCAAATACCACCAAAAGAAAGCTCTATTTGTGGAAAGTAACAAATGGCCTGGTCATTAAAGGCAAATCCTTCCAGTCCTTAAGTGATTAAAAGCAATGGTATCTAGTTTAGTCTGATCACACACCATCCCAGGAACAAGCTTCCCAGTCTCTAAGGCAAGGTCCTGCACAATGAGCAGTCTCTTTGCTTCTCTCAGGTCCTACCCAATTGTGGTTAACTATGGCAGACTTCCATTCAGTCAGCAGTTCAGTCTTTTTCCAACACACCTCCCTCTAGTTTTAATCCAGGGGAACTCTAAAGAATGATAAAAATATGTAGCACTTCATTGCTTTTCACAGTAAAGCTAGTTATACATGGAGCAAATTTCAGCCAGTCCTTGATAGGGATGAGCTTCCAGTTCGAGTCGCACTCGAGCATCGGCTGTTTGTCAGTTCGCTGAACAACGAACAATTTGGGGTGTTCGCGGCAAATTCAAAAGCCACAGAACACCCTTTAAAAGTCTATGGGAGAAATCATAAATTGTAATGCTAATTTTAAAGGCTTATATGCAAGTTATTGTCATAAAAAGTGTTTGGGGACCTGGGTCCTGCCCCAGGGGACATGTATCAATGCAAAAAAAAGTTTTAAAAACGTCTTTTAAAAACGTTTTTTCGGGAGCAGTGATTTTAATAATGCTTAAAGTGAAACAATAAAAGTGTAATATTCCTTTAAATTTTGTACCTGGGGGTGTCTATAGTATCAAATAAATAAAAATATGATGCACTGGAGTGTGCTGAACCTGCCCCTATCACGGCACAAAGAGATCCAGTACATATACAACAAAGTGCAAAGGTATCTACCACACTATGTACTATATCCCATAAAGTAAACGAACATAATGTGCACAAATATACCGTGCAATGAGCATATAGAATGATAATGGTAATATTAATAAATAAATTTGCTCCAAAATAAATAAGTGCAGAACAGGTGCTAAAAAGTGCAATTGACAAATAAAATAATGATAGTAATAAATATTAAATAATTATTATTAATAATAAATACTAAATAATTATTGCTTCAAAAATAATTCATACATGCAAACAAATACTGAAAAGTGACATGTGCCAACCAAAAAGTGCAAAGTGTCACACGATACATATACTTAATAGTCCATCATGAACCAGATATATATTGAACATAAAAGTCCTTCACAAAAGTGATGATAAATGATCTTCAGTAGTGATGTATTCAAACGTGCTAAAATTCCATGTGCCACAGATCATGCGATGGTGAATCAAAAGGTGACCCCCCCAAGGTAAAGTGATCACCTTAGAGAATGTGACTAATGCTGGCCATACACTATACGAAAAATCGGCCGAAAAATCGTTCGTATGGACACTTCGTTCGTTTTTCGGCAAGTTAGTGGGTACAAATCGATAATCGTTTGTGACGTTTTTGTGGAAAAAAAACGAACGGCATGTTTGGAAAATTTCTGCCGAACGTACGATAAATTGCAAGGTTAATGTGTTTCCCGTCCGAACTGCCTGCACTAGGTATATGTAAAAAAACGAACACAAAATTATTTATTCATGTCCACTGAACAGATTATCGGTCATTATATGATGGCACGATCGTTTGCGGTCACGGTCGAACGTTCGTTTTTCGAAAAGGGGTTCGGCCGATTTTCTGTATAGTGTATGGCCAGCATTAGTCGCTAGACAGAGTCAGGAAATGCTTTTGGATCACAGGAAAACAGGCTCCAGCATAGGCTCAAACAATCAGAATTGGGGAAAAATGTATCTTCTTGAACTAGGCGATAGTCTCCCTCTCCATTAGTTCCACTTCACACTTCTGTCTATGAGCAAGTCCCATGAGTCTAGCAAGCAGCAGGAATGTGATGTGTGCAAGCAGCTCACTGCAACCTGTCCCTGCTGCAGGGGAGACATCCGGCTACACAAAGCAGTTTGAACTTCAGCCATTCAGTAATGTTTTGTTAGCGGGTGTGTCAGTCAGATTGCTTTGTGTAGCCAGATGTCTCCCCTGCAGCAGGGACAGGTTGCAGTGAGCTGAAGAAGATGGATGAAGAAAAAAAAGGAAGATAGAAGATAGAAGAAAGAAGATAGAAGAAAGAAGAAAGAAGATGGAAAGAAGAAGCATTTAAATAAAGGAATTGTCAAAAACTGTCTCTTGTCTTTTTTAACATTTTTGACACTTTTTTTGTGAAATGGTAGGGGTATCCCCTTACTAGACCTGAAGGGCCTGGTATTGATTTTGAGGGGGACCCCCACGCCATTTTTTGTTTTATTTTGGTGCAGGGTTCCCCTCAATATCCATACCAGACCTGAAGAGCCTGGTATGGAATTTTGGGGGAACCCCACACATTTTTTGTTCTTAATTTAGTTTTTTTTCTTAATGCTGTTTTTATCAATTAACTTTTATGCGTATTGCCGGACCGACATTTCATTATAGCCGCGAGGGCCAGTTCACACCACATGCAGTCCAGTGCGTTTTTTTTTCTGCATTAAAAATGCACGGAAAGTAGGTTATATGGTTTTCAATGGCATAGTTCCCACCAGTGCTTGCAATTCCAGTGCGTTTCCAGTTCCAGAAAAAAATGTAGAACATGCTGCATTTTTTTTGCACTGGACTGTACTGGAACGCTGTAAAATGCATAAAAAATGCACTGGAACGCACCTAAATGCACCAAAAATGCACTGCAACACACTTGTCCTTATTTAAGCTTAAGAAAAAAGAGGGGGGGAAACAAGAACTGGACTGCATCAAAAACGCACCAAAAATGCACTGGAACGCATCAAAAATGTGCATGTAGAAAAGCACCTGGAACGCATCTGGACTGCGTTTCTATAGTGTGATCTGGCCCTTAGGGCCCTTAGGGCTAATTCACACCATAGAAACGCAGTCCGGACGCGTTCCAGGTGCTTTTCTGCATGCACGTTTTTGATACGTTCCAGTGTGTTTTTGGTGCATTTTTGATGCAGTCCAGTGCTTTTTTTCCTCCCTCTTTTTTCTTAACCTTAAATAAGGACAAGTGCATTCCAGTGCATTTAAAGTGCATTTTACAGCTTTCCAGTAAAGTCCTGTACAGAAAAAAATGCAGCATGTTCTACTTTTTTTTCTGGAACTGGAACGCACTGGAACTGCAAGCACTGGTGTGAACTATGCCATTGAAAACCATATATCCGAATTGCCATGCATTTTTGATGCATAAAATATGTACTGGACTGCATTGGTGTGAACTGGCCCTTAAGCAATTTTGCATATTTAAAGGCATTTCTTCTTGTTTCGTTTTTGGGGTTGTCCAGTTGGTGACATTGAAATATGTCCCTTAGGGTGGGACCTGGGCCCCATACCCATTTTAAGGCCAATAACTAGAAGATAAGCCAGCCAAGTGGGGACTAGTAAAATTGCCAAGTCAGTTCCCTTAGACTGCAATGGTATTTGTTGTATAACTATTGCACATGTTAGGCTCTTTAGTTGCCCCTCTGAACTGGGGGGTGTTTTGACCCATCTGTAATTTTGGTGCATGCTGGATGATGTGCTTAATTTTGGACAGGGGGTGGCTTATTTTGTGCTAGCTGCATTTGGGTTGTTCTGGGCATGCTCAGGGACTTTGTTTTTTTCCTGTGCCTTTTGGTGTGTGAAATGCATTTGGGTTGTTCTGGGCATGCTCAGGGACTTTGGTTTTTTTTTGGTGGTGCTTTTTGTGTGTGAACATTACTTGGATGTTTCTGGGCATGCTCAGAGTGTGTTTTTTGGATTAGTAATTTAAGAACATCCTTAACAGGTGTACTCACTTTTTTAAGGTTAGGCTTTCTGTCCCTTTTCTTAAAATTGGCTTCGCTTCCTGTCACATAGCCAAACAGGAAGTGAGAGTAAAACCCTAACAATATTTTTCCTTGGACACACAGGTCAGTCTAACTAGTGTTCCCACTATGCAAATTGCACTCTAGCACTTTGTTGTGTACACCCCAAATTATTAGGTATTTTGGGGTTTATTAAAGGCAAATCCTTTCTGCAATACAAGTGTAGTTGATGAAAATCTGAGGGGTGGTACTGGTGATTTTATCATCCAATCATGAAGAGGCAAAGATGCTGTTTTTTTTATTTTTCCTTGCTTGTCCCCCTCGGATCTCCAGCAACTGCACTTGTAGTGCAAAGTGGATTTACCTTTTAGTAAATAAACCCCAAGATACATAATAATTTGGGATGTACATGGCAAAATGCTAGAGTGCAATTTCCCGCATGGGGAAACTATTTATATTGACCTGTGTGTCCCCAAGGACGTACATTGGTAGGGTTTTACCCTCACTTCCTGTTGGGCTATGTGAGAGGAAGTGAATAATTTTGAATGAGAAATTGGCAAAATTTAGGAGGTGTCTTCACCCTATGAGGGGTGTAGACATCTGACAAAATGTCTAATCCCTCTGAAGTCTATCCCCAAGCAAAAATAAGAAAAGATTTTAATTAGTTTAACTTTGCAAAGACACATTCCTAAGTTCAATTGTGATGCATGTTAATGGCCCATTTAGACCTTTAATAGAAAGTCATCAGTTGCCTTTGACTCTAAACATTATTTTTGGCCAGTCCTAGAAATCTGCATCTGTTTTTCTATTAACCACTTGGTGTCTGTGCTATAGCCAAACAATGGCCACAGCGTGGACCTGAATTTCTGGGAGGCTGTCATAGGAAGGGCTCCCCGTGTGCTCCCTGCAGCGTGCACTGAGACTCGGGTGATCACAGATCCGAGTAAAGGGCCGATCCCGGCCCCTTACCACGCAATTAGCTGTCAACCAATGACGGCTGATCACATGATGTAAACTAAAGCTTGGTAATTGTTTATTTTGTCTCCTCACGCGGACAGCATGAGGTTAAAAATAAAAGACGATCACCAGCTTAGGTGCAAGGGACATTGGTCCTTCAGAGGCAATTCTGCCTCATCTGTGCCCACCAGTACCACCTGCCAGTGCCACCTATCATTTCCCACCAGTGGTCCCAAGCAGTGCTGCCTATCAGTGTAAACAATCAGTGCCCATCAGTGCCGCCTAATCAGCGTACATCAATGAAGGAGAAAAATTACCTGTTTGCAAAATTTATTATCAAAATATACAAAATTATTTTTAAAAATCTGTCTTTTCTTTTTTTTTTTTGAACAAAAGAAAAAAAAACACAGAGGTGATCAAATACCACCAAAAGAATGCTCTATTTGTGGAAACTTTAAATTGTCATTTGTCAATTGCGCAATTGTCATTCAAAGTGCATCAGCACTGAAAATTGGTCTGCACAGCAGGGGGATTTAAGTGCCCAGTAAGCAAGTGGTTAATTTCCATGCCAAATATGGATTTCTGTAATAAAGATGTGTGCCCGCTGTGTATACGGCATGGGCGTAAGCAAGTCGCACTCATATGAACGGTACCCATTGTAAATCATGGCGTAGAACTTGTGATGCAACTTTTCAGTCCCAAGTGGCCTTAGGCTCTCTTTCCACTACTGCGAGTTGTTGTGCCACTTGACACATGTGAAGTTGCAGGACAAGTCAAAACACATGTATTTCTAATTGATGCAACTCCAAAAAAAGTTCTTGCACTACTTTGTTCCAACTTCAGTGCGACTTATTCTCCGATGTTTTGAACTGGTCGCATGACTAGGCATTAAGGCTCGGTTTCCACTATTGCAAGCCCAAAGTTGCGTGTTTTTTGCTGTGAGTTTCCCGCAACTTTTTGCTGAAACTTGAAGCAAAGCCTGTGTATTTTTGAGGTCTATGGACCTCAAGTCACATCAAAGTGGGACCAAAGTAGTGCAGGGACTACTTTGAAGTTGCTGCGACTTGAAGTCACAGACATATGAACAGTACTCATTGTAAATCATGGGGTAGAACTTGTGTAGCAACTTTTCAGTCCCTAGTGGCATGACAAGTTGCAATAGTGGAAAACAAGCCGAAAAAGCGCATTGTAAATCACGCAACTTTGGGGTTGAAATAGTTGAAAGAGAGCATTAGGCTAAAGCGTTAATAGGAAGATGCACTGTAAGAATTACTTCTAATTGTAGAAAACCAAACAGGCTCTTGCACTGAATCTAATTTATGGAAGATCTAACTGATTGGCCAGTGTATGGTGACCTTTAAAGATATGAAAAGTTGAATTTCTGGTGTTTAAGCCTCATACAGTACCTGACCGCGAGATTGTGTTTCCAGCGCGATAGCGTCGCGCTGGTTCTCGGCGACAGGGTACTGTGAATGTCGCGCTGGCTCGCTCATCGGGAAAGGAAAACTTTGTTTTCCTCCCGCGATGAGTGACAGGCAGCGCTGACAGCTGTCTGGTATGAATCCTGAGGCGGGAACACCGCGCCAAATTTTAAATGAAAAAACCGGCGTGGGTTCCCCCCTCGGAGGCATACCAGGCCCTTGGGTCTGGCATGGATTGTAAGGGGAACCCCCTATGCCGAAAAATCGGCGTGGGGGTCCCCCCCCAAATCCATACCAGACCCTTATCCGAGCACGCAGCCCGGCCGGCCAGGAAAGGGGGTGGGGACGAGCGAGCGCCCCCCCCTCCTGAGCCGTACCAGGCCGCATGCCCTCAACATGGAGGGGTGGGTGCCTTGGGGGAGGGGGGCGCCCTGCGGCCCCCCCACCCCAAAGCACCTTGTCCCCATGTTGATGAGGACAAGGGCCTCTTCCCGACAACCCTGGCCGTTGGTTGTCGGGGTCTGCGGGCGGGGGGCTTATCGGAATCCGGGAGCCCCCCTTAATAAGGGGGCCCCCAGATGCCGCCCCCCCACCCTGTGTGAATGAGTTTGGGGTACATGGTACCCCTACCCATTCACCTAGGGGAAAGTGTCAATAGAAAAAAAACACACTACACAGGTTTTAAGAGTCATTTATTAGTCAGCTCCGGGGGTCTTCTTCCGACTTCGGGGGGTCTCCTTCCGACTTCTCCCGGTGTTCGGCCTCTTCTCCCGGTGTTCGGCCTCTTCTCCCGGGCCCCGCCGCTATCTTCTTCCAGCTCTATTGCCAGCGAGGGGCCCGGTCTGCTGCCGCCGTCTCGTCGCCGCTGTCTCTCCGCCGCTGTCTCTCCGCCGCTGTCTCTCCGCCGCTGTCTCTCCGCTTCTTCTCTTCTTTTCTTCTTCCCCGATGTTGACACGACGCTCTCTCCGGCTCCAATGCTGTGTGCGAGCTGCGGAGCCATTTATATAGGCGGTAACCCCACCCCCTTACGACGTCATGGTCCCAGCATGCGCAGGGACTCTGGCGTCATAAGGGGGCGCGAGACCCCCCGAAGTCGGAAGAAGACCCCCGGAGCTGACTAATAAATGACTCTTAAAACCTGTGTAGTGTGTTTTTTTTCTATTGACACTTTCCCCTAGGTGAATGGGTAGGGGTACCATGTACCCCAAACTCATTCACACAGGGTGGGGGGCCGGCATCTGGGGGCCCCCTTATTAAGGGGGGCTCCCGGATTCCGATAAGCCCCCCGCCCGCAGACCCCGACAACCAACGGCCAGGGTTGTCGGGAAGAGGCCCTTGTCCTCATCAACATGGGGACAAGGTGCTTTGGGGTGGGGGGGCCGCAGGGCGCCCCCCTCCCCCAAGGCACCCACCCCCCCATGTTGAGGGCATGCGGCCTGGTACGGCTCAGGAGGGGGGAGGGGGCCGCTCGCTCGTCCCCACCCCCTTTCCTGGCCGGCCGGGCTGCGTGCTCGGATAAGGGTCTGGTATGGATTTGGGGGGGACCCCCACGCCGATTTTTCGGCATAGGGGGTTCCCCTTACAATCCATGCCAGACCCAAGGGCCTGGTATGCCTCCGAGGGGGGAACCCACGCCGGTTTTTTCATTTAAAATTTGGCGCGGTGTTCCCGCCTCAGGATTCATACCAGACAGCTGTCAGCGCTGCCTGTCACTCATCGCGGGAGGAAAACAAAGTTTTCCTTTCCCGATGAGTGAGCCATCTCGGCGCTGGCTCCTGCGACGGGGCTCGTAGGTGTCAAATCTCGCCGAGAAGTGCGGCGAGATTGACACAATATCGCGGTCACCTACTGTACACACGATAGGACTTTGTACAAACTTTCCGGTGGATTTTTGTACAAAGGGCATTGGCCTTAGGGTTCTTTCACATGGACGTGTCCATGTACGGAGCCCGCTCTGCTCAGCGGGGGATCGCTCCGTGGATCCCCACTGAGCAGGCAGATGACAGGCCCAGGGATGGACCTGTCGAGAGTGCCGCTCTCCTCTATGGGGGATCGGATGATCATGGACCATAGAGTCCATCGTCAACCAATCCTATCTGCAGATGGATGTAAAAATAGGTGTTTCCTCTGTTACACTTTTTCGGATTGGAGTGGGTCGGATGTCAGCGGACATGTCACCACTGACATCTGACCCTCCATAGAGGTCTATGGAGTGTCCGCTCAGGTTCGCAGGTCTGAGGCGGACTTGAGCGAGCGTCCCCCCCTGAACCGTACCAAGCCTCATGCCCTCAACATGGGGGATTAGTACTTTGGGGAAGGGGGGCATGCTGCGGCCCCCCCCACCAAGCACCTTATAACCATGTTGATGAGGACAAGGGCCTCTTCCCGACAACCCTGGCCGTTCATTGCTGGGTCTGCAGGCGGGGGGCTTATCAGAATCCGGGAGCCCCCTTTAATAAGGGGCCCCCCACCCTACGTAAATGAGTATAGGGTACATGGTACCCCTACCCATTCACCTGGGGGAGAAAAGTGTCAAGAAAAAAACACATTACACAGGTTGTTAAAGTAATTTATTAGGCAGCTCTGGGGGTCTTCTTCCAACTTCAAGGGTCTTCTTCCGTGCTCTCTGCATCTTCTCTCCGGTGTCCAGTTCTTCTCTGCGCTGTCCGGCCTCTTCTTCCGGTGTCCGGTATCTTCTGCCGGCCTCCCCCGCTATCTTCTTCCAGCTCTTTTGCTAGCGGGGGCCTGGTCTTCTGCCGCTGTCCGGATCTTCTGCCGCTGTCCGGTTCTTCCCCGGTATCTTCTGCCGAAGAAGATTATGGGAGGCCCGGCAGAAGATACTGGAGAAGAACCGGGCAGCGGCAGAAGACCGGGCCCCCGCTAGCAAAAGAGCTGGAAGAAGATAGCGGGGGGAAGCCAGCAGAAGATACTGGACACCGGGAGAAGAGGCCAGACAGTGCAGAGAAGAACCCGACACTGGGAGAAGATGTGGATAGCGTGGAAGAAGACCCCCTAAGTCAGAAGAAGACCCCCAGAGCTGCCTAATAAATTACTTTAAAAACCTGTGTAGTGTGTTTTTTTCTTGACACTTTTCTCCCCCAGGTGAATGGGTAGGGGTACCATGTACCCCATACTCATTCACGTAGGGTGGGGGGCCGGGATCTTGGGCCCCCTTATTAAAGGGGGCTCCCGGATTCTGATAAGCCCCCCACCCGCAGACCCCAACAACCAACGGCCAGGGTTGTCGGGAAGAGGCCCTTGTCCTCATCAACATGGGGACAAGGTGCTTTGGGGTGGGGGGGGCCCGCAGCACGCCCCCCTTCCCCAAAGTACCCATCCCCCATGTTGAGGGCATGCGGCCTGGTACGGTTCAGGAGGGTGGGTGCTCACTCATCCCCACCCCCTTTCCTGACCGGCCAGGCTGCGTGCTCGGATAAGGGTATGGTATGGATTTTGGGGGACCCCCACGCCGTTTTTTCAGCATAGGGGGTTCCCCTTACAATCCATACCAGACTGAAGGGCCTGGCATGCACCCTGAGGGGGAACCCATGCCGGTTTTTCTCGCGCTGCTTTAATAGGAAGATGTGTTTTTCCTATTGCAGCGAGCGCGAGATGTACCTTGGCAAGAACCAGCGCAATCCCATCGCGCTGGACACATTCTCGCGTTTAGGTACTCCTGTGTGTGCGCCGGTTCACACGCTGAATTAAGGATCTATCCAGCGCACCAATTAAGGTCTTAACCAGAGCAGTGCATTCATCTTAGTAAATGACCCCCACTGTGTGCATCTTCAAAATTTGGCTTTCAAATTACTTTAAAACTTTTTGAAAATAAAAAATATAATGACAAATGTAAAAAAAATGTTGGTGTTTTATATTCTGCCTGAAACATCAATGATGTTGTTGAGTTGTTTTTGAATATCATTGATATGTTTCTTTATCTTCTCTAATGCCAGATTGCACACCATGATCTCCCCGATGAGGATGTGTGCACTTGCACAGGTGAAATGAGTTTCTTCTTCCACAACACTCACCACATTGCCTAAGAATAAAAAAAAACCACACCATGTATTATAAATATGCATGCATAAATCTATTACTTGAAGCTGTGGTCTCAGACACTGACCTGTAGTGGTCACTATTTCGCCCAATTCCTGAACCTTTCCCTCCACATCTTCAGGGTGTGTGGATTTCCCCTTCTTTAGGAGGTGTGGTGGTCTTGGTGTCCTCAGATGTCCCGAGTCTGTTCTCCCCCATGTGAAGAAAAAAAAAGGTAAACTTAACACACAGATATTTGAGGCAAGAAATAGGAATATGAAACATTGCTTGGAAGTGAAGTACAATTGTCTGTTTTGGTAGAGTTCCAAGCTGAAAACATGTTTTTTTCTCTTTTTAAAGCTGGAATACTTATTTTTTTGTTATTAAAGTTTCACAGATGGAGAGACCCCTAGTATCCACTGAAGCACCTGCATGGGACATCCTAAAAAGGGTGTTCTGGTGTCCCACACTAGTGCTCCTGCATCCAGATGTGTAAACAGCCGCTGAGTGTCCTTTCCTTACACTGAATCAAGTTTGCATTTCATTCTAGTTACAAACCCATCTAGACAACAAACTTTTTTTAATAGAAATAGGCATGAACAAATGTAGTTAACCTGTATCTGCCAAAAACATCGTATTAGTTGGCGAACGAACGATGTTTACTACGAACAATTACTGTGCCCACGAACCTGAAACTTGCCATTTTAAACTGTACAACAGTAAAAAAAAGCACAATGTACTTAACTTATTTTTGTACAATTACTCCTGAACAAATGTAGTTAACAATGTCTACTGTGAACGAACGATATTTACTGTGAACGAACGATGTGTACTGTGAATGACGATTACTGTCCCCATGCCATTTTAAAATGTACAACAGTAAAGAAAAGCACATGTAGCAGCATGCAAGTAATAATAATTGGAACACACGACAAAATACTTTTTTGCAGCTCTCTCTTGATCCTTCTGTACTAATCCTGCTCCCTCAATTTGAGGTCTGACCAGCGTTTCCTCAATTGCTCCTTGGATCGTCGTACCCCAAAATTCTTCTGCAGATTTTTCAGAACTTTAGGCATGATTTTGGCCTTTCTCACATTTGGGTTGCTGTACGGTCTATATTTCCCGTCATAGTCGGCCCTCTTCAAGATGTCACCGTCTCCACCATCTCTACGAAAAACATATTTGATGCCTTAAATCTCCACCTGGATCAGGACGTTTGTGGCTCCGGGCTTTCCTCATCCTCCTCATTGCTGATAATATCATGCACCTGTTGTCTCTCTGCCATGTGCTCTCCCACTGCGCCGAAAGAGAAGGGCTGGGGAATATACTAGAAAGAAGGTCAGGGGTGGAGTTTCATGCATGCGCAGTGTAGATAAAGCTTAACACGCGTGCTTCGTACGTATGATCTGTGAGCGGAGGACGGAGTAGTGTAAGCACCGATCGTGCAAACGAAGGTACTATTTTAACTTTGGGCATCAGTGGTTAGTGGCCTATACTGCTTATAGATTGAGGCCTATATTGGGACAAGATTAGGAGAGTTTAACCTGACATTAGGGTTTGTCTTGTGTTGTGTCTTGCAGAGAAAAGGGATACATTTAATGACCACGACTTCATCCCCAACTTCATTGATAAGAGCAGAGAGCTGCCCTGTCTGTGGCAAGTCAAACACCCATTTTATAATAACAAATAAAGAGGAAGGCAGCGCTGGATCAACTGTTGGAATTGGTCAAGCTGGTGATTCTCATGGCAGACATCACCTATTTGAAGTGCAAAATTGGTGGCCTGAGGAGCACATATGATTGGGAGCGCAAAAAGGTCCAGGATTCCATGAGATCAGGAGCAGCAGCAGATGCCATTTATGTCCCCAGGCTGTGGTACTATGACAGAATGCGTTTTTTGTCAGACCAGAGTGAACCCAGGCCATCACTCTCAACCCTTCCTTCAACACTTCATTCCAACTCAAATGAGGCTAAAGATGTACAACCTGGGCCTTCCACCCAGGAATATGTGGAGGAGCCCAGCTTGAGCCAGGTATAGCATTGTTCAACATATTTCTTGTCAAAAATGTAATTATGTTAACTAGATGCTATTATTGGTTACTAATTTCTGATTTAACAAAGTGGTTTGCATATCAATAGACAATAGTAGCCAAAAATGATTGGGACAAGAATGAAAAATGCTGGGGTCAGAATGATAGTCTTTTATATTTGTTAACATTCAATTTGCAACAGTCATGAGCTCAAAATTGTGTGTGATTGCTGACCAAAAAAATAAAACTATGTCCCATTTTCATACACAGGAAAGTCTCAGCCAGGAGGAGGCCATGGAAAGTGGCAGCCAGGAGGTGGCCATGCCCAGTAGCCTGACCGAATCCCAGGTTCCTCCCCTCCACTTTCCAACAAAAAGGCCCAGGAAAGGGAGGAACGTGGAGGAGTCAACGCTTGGTTTGATTTGGCAGGCTACTGCGGTCCTCACAACCACCCCTAATGTCCAAGAGGCCTTTGCGTGTATGACGGCCAGTAAGATACAGGAAATGGAGGGGGGCCAACGCCTCATCAGTGAGGAGCTCATATTTCAGATCCTAAATAAAGGGGTGAGGGGCAAACTCACCAAGGAAAGTCATGTATGTGAGTTGGACCATACTCCTCCTCCACCTGCTGCCACAACTCCAACACCACAGCCTGGAAGGAAGCATGGAAGGAAGTCAAGAGAGTGATGGCCTGGGTTCAGTCTGGTCTGGCAAAAGACGCAGGCTGTTGTAAGACCACAGCCTCGGGACATATATGTCATCTGCTATTGCTCCCAATCTCTCGCAGTCCTGGACCGTATTGTGCTCCCTATTAAATGGACTCCTCAGGTTACCAATTTGGCCTGTCAAATAATTGATGTCTGCCCTGGGGTACAAAGGCTTTGCCAATTTCAACAGTTTATCCAGCATTGCCTTCCTTCTTATTTTGTTATGAACCCTAATAAATTTCTATTTTTTTTTTAAATCCTTGGCTATGTGTTTTAGTTCAAAAAGGACAGTTTGTTTGTGAGTAGGCAGGTACATTTAAAAAATACAATGTCAAATTAACAAGGGACACCAACACCAACCAACCTCTTTGAGGTTAAAAAATACAAGATAATAATGGTGTTGTGGTAACTTGACATAAAACGACAAAAAAAATTATGGAGATCACTAGAAAAAAAAATCAGGAGATCTTGATAAAAAAAGAAAAAAAAGTAGATCACTATAAAAAAATTATAAACATTATTCTGGAGATCTGGCGAAAAAAAAAAAGATTATTCAGGAGATCATGAGAAATAATAAAGAAATCAGTTTGTTAGAACTCAGCAGCAAAATAACTTTATTAATCTAGCATTATAAAGAAGAAGAGAATGCGCTGCATTGAAATATTTAAAAATTTGCAGCGTGACAAATGTGCTATCTCCATTACGAACGCTAGTTTTACCAGACCAAGCGCTTCTGTCTTGTACTTGATTCTGAGCATGCGTGGAATTTTGTGCCTCGGACTTGTGTACACAAGCTCTGAATTTCCGACAACAACGTTTTTTCTTTGAAAATTTGAGAACCTGCTCTCAAACAGTTGTCAGAAATTCCGACAGCAAATGTCCGATGGAGCATAGACACGGTCGGAATTTCCAACAACACACTCACATCGAACATTTCCCGTTGTAAAATCCGATCGTGTGTATGGCCCATAAGTGCTCCTCGTGTAATAGCAGCTCCATTTCCTCTTTTTTGTTAGCTAGGCTCTTAGCATTTGTGTATATGTCTCTCAGTGTTGTATGAGTGCATATTATTTTCTCCTTATGTTTCCTTGGGCTTTGTTTTCAAATTGTTTTCGAATTGTCCACACATTCACCCTGGGATTAGATGTTACGGCTGTATTATCACTGCTGACTCCACTATTACCCTCTGTTATTTGCTCACTGCCAGCTATTACTTCCTCTGACCCCTTAACCACTTCCGGACCGCCACACGCCGATATACGTCCTAACTTTGACGGGGGATATTGTTGTTATGGCAGCAGCCAGCCGTTTTTTTGGGGTTTTTTATTGCATTTAAGTGTAAATATGAGATCTGAGGTCTTTTTGACCCCAGATCTCATATTTAATAGATACTGTCATGCTTTTTTCCATTAATTTCCAAATAAAAAATAAAAGGTAAAATAAAAAAGAAAAAAATTTTTAAACGTGCCTCGTCCCGCCAAGCTCGCGCGCAGAAGCAGACAAATACGTGAGTAGCGCCTGCATATGAAAACGGTGTTCAAACCACACATGTGAGGTATCGCCGTGATTGGTAAAGTGAGAACAATAATTCTATCCCTAGACCTCCTCTGTAACTTAAAAAATGCAACCTGTAGAATTTTTTAAACGTCGCCTATGGAGATTTTTAAACTTTTTTGAAAGTTTGTCACCATTTCACGAGCGGGCACAATTTTGAAGCGTGACATGTTGGGTATCAATTTACTCGGCGTAAAATTATCTTTCACAATATAAAAAAAATTGGGCTAACTTCATTGTTGTATTATTTTTTAATTCAAAAAAGTATATTTTTTTCCAAAAAAAGTGTGCTTGTAAGACCGCTGTGCAAATACAGTGTGACAGAAAGTATTGCAACGACCGCCATTTTATTCTCTAGGGTGTAATGTATGTATAATGTATAATGTTTGGGGGTTCTAAGTAATTTTCTTGCAAAAAAAATGTTTTTAACTTGTAAACAATACATCTCAAAAAGAGGCTCGGTCCTTAAGTGGTTAAAATGCCCCTCCAACTTCGTGGCCATGTTTCTTCCCAATAGAGCTGCACTATCCCTATTAAGGTGCAGCCTGTCCTAACTAAAGAGCCGGTAACTGACTGAGAAGTCAGCCTGGTTAAAGCTTGTAGAAAGAGTTTTCATACTGCACTGGCTATCCTATCAGGATGCAGGACCCCTGACCCTATGTGTGGACAGTGTTGACTGGCACTGTGCTGATCACATGCACTCCCCCAGCAATACACACCAAACTGAGCATGTGCAACCTGACTCCACTAACTCTGTCTTATCCGGACATGTTTTGTGCATACAGGATCAAACAACCTTTTTACACAATGCAGGGGATTAACCCCTTAGGTTCTACAATGAGTATAACAAGCATGCTTTACTGTATATACAGACTGATTTTACTGTTGTGGGTTTAGTAACACTTTAAGCCTGGACCATCAATTTTATCTCTTCTTCTTCCTACTAATCTGTGTCTTAAAGGGAAAGTACAATTCATTTTAGGATTGTTAGATTTAAAGCAGAACTAAACCCTCCTATCTTTTACAACCAAGGAAGCAGCCATATGACAGCTTGACAGTTCAGTTGAGAGCTAACATAAGCACACTAGTAACCATATCTTTTATCATTCAATACATTCCTTGAATGTAACTGTTTTGGAGACACTTACATTGGTGGGTTCATTTCAGTTTCTAGTGCAGATTCACCACTGGAGGGAGTTCTGTTTTTGCCTGCATCCACTCAGACCTGTTGCTTAATGTGTACCTTCACTTAAAAGTGAAAGTTCTGCTTATCCCCCCCCACACACACACACCTTTATTGGAAGGTTTTTTTTTGGGGGGGGGTATATTTTTCTGACAGGTAACCACTCCCACTTCTGCAATTCTCGTCTAGACAAAAATAGTGGAATTTGCCCCCCCCACATCAGCCTTCAAACTCCTGAGACACTGCAGAGTTTCAGGAGACTGTGAGATTACTCTGAAATTGCAGCGTTGCTCGCACATGCACTGCTGGACTGGTGAGTACCTGTTTATCAAAAGTTAGCAGCTACAATATTCAAAGCTGTTGACTTTTATATAAATATTTTAAGTAACCATAGTTTCTTTTTAACAAGACTTGCTTTGTGGTAAGTAAAGCCATTTTGTAGCAGTGCAAAGGAGAAAACAAAGCCTGCACCTGCAATGGGCAGAAATCCTGCATACGCAGTTACAAACAATAAATAGAAGCAATGTTTTTATATCAGTAACAAACTTACAGTATATGTGATTATTTTAATTAAACGGATGTTTATACGTGAAAAAAATTAATAAAAAAAAAACTCTGTACTGTCACATAGTGGTCACAACTGGCATTGCAGCCCACCCACACATCTTGACTTTTTTTATAGCATCTTTCCTTTTTTCTAATTGTGATCAAAATAAGCACTTTACAATAAAGCAGCAGCAGAGAATTTTTTGGAGATCTATTTTTAGGTATTAACCCTAAGCCTAGAGAACTCCACCACAACATGTTCTGCAATATGGTTTTTATTGAAACTCTTTCTTCCGTTGCATGTAGTAACTTTTTTTAAAGCAATCATATAAATTAAGACTTATCAGACAGACTCTGTTTGAAATCCCCTTTTCATATTAGCTAAATGGAAAACACTTAGAAGTTAGATGTAATCCACTTTCCCTGAGATAAGAATCATCCACTAGAATCCAGACCCCAAACATTTCAATCAAACATTAAAACAATAATTTTAGCAAGAAAAATTCAAAGAAAAAAAAGTTAAACAGCTGTCCATGGGGATGGTTAGAGAACTATATCCTAAAATGTCTGGTGTGTCTTAGTGTCTAGCATTTGCAATGTAATGTCTTTCAAATCCAGGTTCTATGTAATGCGACAAGGGGGAAGTCATTTATAAGAAACATTTAGTATGTGGACCTTAAGGGAATGTGATATAGTCTGGAAATGGTTCTGACTCTTTCTAATAAAGCATTCATCCACAATTTTATCTGCAGATAACCCATACTGTATTCAGGCCATTGGCAAATGCAAGAACACGCTGGAGTAATGGCTCTGTCCGACATTGTGCTCCTATTGACTGCCACAAAATTAAGTTGCAATTCATCACAGGATCTGTTTAACATTAATTCAATGAGATGGCCTGTCTTTCTTTTGTCACTGCTATTGAATGTGTTTTATCTTGTGTCAGCAGCAAATCACTCAGCAACAGAACAGAACACTTTGTTGCTGATCTACTGTATTGAATTGTACTGCGATTCAACTGGGGAGCCGTGCTCTGTGCACATTGCTGTATTTATTACTGTCCACTGCCTAAAAACGTACAAATGACCGAGAAGAGAACAGCAATAAATACATTGATAATGAACTGTAAATGTCTACTGTCATCAGAACCTCCATGAAGTCTGTCTTATTTCAGCTCTTCAGGGTGCTTGTGCAGCAATACTGCTATTTTATTGCTAGATTAATAAAAAAAAATCTCCATAGAGAATAATAAAAAATGGCAAACCAGTAATGCTAGGCATCTACAGTATGTGCAAGGCATTGTGAACATTTGCTAAGTCAGTGAAAACATGCCCTCTGGTTTTGGCAACAAAATTAATTAGCACTTTTATGCTTTAACAAAATATTTGCAGGGTGGCCCAGTCCTACCAGTAAAACATCCTTACTGGGTGCTCTTCTTAGCAAGCATGTATGTTGTAGCCTAATTCATTCCCATGGGTAAGCTGTACCCATTGTGGCCATCAGCAGTCCATCAGAGTATGGTTTACCCATGAAAATGAATGTGACCACTATGGATACATACTAAAAAAAGCATATAGTGGTGGAAAAACTTTGTGCAACCAGGTGGGGCCACACAGCAAATATTACTGGATTAAGGTGGGCGGCACTTTGGGGACTGGGAATAGTTTATTGAGCCTAGGTTCACATTTGTGCAATGCGGGAACCAGCGCCGGAGCGCCGGTTCCCGCATCCCTCTCGCAGGCAGTTCACACTGTCCTCTGTGAACCGCTGCGGGTGTCAATACAATGTTAATGTCACCCCCAGATCGGTTCACAGATCGCAGAGCGATCTGTGAACTAGCACAGGAATCGGATTGCATAGGTGAGAACACCCATGTGATCTGATTTCAGTGCGGGGAAAAAAAGACCCTGCACCTTTTTTGTGTGAATTGAATGTGAGTTCAGCCATATAACTGTATGGCTGAACTCACATTGCACAGACATCGCATCCGATCGGCCTCGCAGTGTGGGTGCGAATCACACCGATGTCTATGTTCGCACAAATGTGAACCTAGGCTAAAAAACAATTGTACCATAGAGGGTTATAATAGTATAAATCTGACTACCAATATCAGTGTTAATATCGCGATCAACGCTGGGGGTTGTTGCAGTCACTGACATCAATGCTAGGGGTTATTACTGCAACAAGTGACATACGCTGGGGGGTTATTATTGCAGTCACTTACCGCAATGCTGAGGGGGTTATTATCAAGCCATTCCACAACACACGCATTTTCTTTTTCTAGAGAAAAGGGGCCCAACTTATGATCTTGTACACAGGTCTACTGCATTCATGTAATACCCCTGTGCTCAACCATGCTAAACCCAAGCACAGGTTACTATACATTGTAGATATTAATATAATCCCCAGCAATTAACTTCTTATATTTGTTCCTTTTTGGTCAGTAAGTACACTAATGAAAATGTTATATCTGTTCCGTAAGTGCATACAAAAATATTTATTGATGATGGAAGAAATATCGTGAGCTGATAACTTCCTGTGCAATCTGCCTGTCACCATTTAGACCAACCATACACGGTTCGAATCTCGACCGGTTCAGCAGGAACTGCCCGAGATTAGAATAGTTAATGGGCAGGCTGAATAGCTGCTATAGCCGCTAGCAATATTCACTGTCTTCTCCCGACAGTGACGGCTTCCCCCACCCCCCCACCGGGGAGCAGACAATGGCTTGGCAGAAAGGATTCCCCTCTCAGCACTGTCTGTGTTGATGGGGGAATCCTATGAATTTCTTTAGAAATTCGCACCGTGTGTGTGGCCAGCCTTAGCAATGCTCCCAACTCTCTATGGCCGAATTGTGTAGTTGCCATTAAGATCTGCTTGTCTATGGGTATATTTATAAATGTTTAGAATATGCTCTATTCATTAACAGCAACAACAAAAAAAGATACAAAATGCAGTTCTAGCTTATAGTTACAGCCAGTTCAGTTTAATTGGCATTAGTATTAATTCTTTTATAGTGCTGTGATGATAATGTTTCAGACTTGCTACCCCTACTATTTAAACTTGTAAACAGTTTTTTTGATATCAGGAACCCAGCCAGACAAAATGATCTGTCCAAGTTTGGAGGTAGCAGGAATACAAACCAGAGTCACTGTCACATCTCTAATTGTCAACCTCAGTTACTGCATTTCACCCCTGAGCTTGTCCATCTAACATTTAAGAACATTTTCATAATGAGTCCATGCTTCTGAACCTACGTGTGGTCAATGATGAAAAATTATCTTTTGCACAGCATATACTTGGTATTTGCCTCCATTTTCAAACTCCTATTTTATTTTCCCAAGACCTGGCCAGAGGTTATTAAACAGACATTAAACTTAAATTGCAAGGTGGCTTACTTAAAAGAGTTTGATTTAACCATTTATGGATAAGCATGTTAAAAGTTCAGGAGTTTATTTGAACTGTAGAACATCACTGTCTAAGTAGTTGTTATGAGGTGGGATATATTCCAATGTACAGCTGTAGAATTACTGTTCAATCCCATAAAAATTAATTGCCTGCTGTTACTGGTAAGCCTTCTTTAACCTAAACTGACTGTTACCATAAAAGCGAAGAATACAAATATAGTTTTCTATATCATATTTTCCATACAGAAATGTATACTTTTGTATACATTCTTGGCAATGTTATGTGCAGATTTTCTGCATAATTTAATTACCTATTTTAGGTGTATTCATGATTGTCCGTGGCTTTGCCTACTGTTTGTGCTTAAAATATAGCCTTGCTTAAAGTGACTCTATTGCTATATATAAACAAACAAAGTTATTTCTGTAAAAGAAGATGGGTCACCTTTCCTGCTGACTGCACTGCAAAAATCCACTACAGTGCTGAGAGATCTTCTGCTGAAGTCTAAATGGAAACCAACAATTCAGGGAGTGTCAATCTCTTGAGTCCCTCACAACTCTCACTAGTTCCTCCCACTGACCTCCACATTTATTTCTGTAAAAGAAGATCGACAAGAGATGAGATCTGCAAGGGACCCAGGAGATTGACACTCTCTGAATTGTTGGTCTTCTGCTAAAGTCTAAATGGAAACCAACAATTTAGGGAGTGTCAATGTTTTAGGTCCCTTGCAGCTCTCACTAGTTCCTCCCTCCATAT
The DNA here is from genome assembly GCA_037952925.1 of Lithobates clamitans. Classification (NCBI taxonomy): domain Eukaryota; kingdom Metazoa; phylum Chordata; class Amphibia; order Anura; family Ranidae; genus Lithobates; species Lithobates clamitans. Next base: position 4,261,413 of record JBBGZY010000325.1, on the reverse strand, counting down.
TACTAAAGTATACTGTAAAGGGTGGAGGTCAGAGGGGCAAACCAATGAGAGCTGCAAGGTACCCAGGAGATTGATGCTTTCTCTTGGTGCTTCAACAAAAAAGTGAGCATGTTCTGTTTTCTTTTGCCTGCATGGTTTGAATTTCAAGTTTTTATACAGCATCAAGGTCTATGAAATAACAAACTGTACAGAGTAGTCACATGGGGCAACTCATATTTAGTTACAAGAAATCAACTTGTATCAGTGTGGTGAAGGCAACCTAATTTCTGTTTAGTTATTACAGGTAGTTCCGTTCCACTCTTTGCGCGTTATTAGTCATGTAAAGGGTACTTTATTCTGTGCATAATGCACAGACTTTATTTGTAAAGAAGTGGGGAAATTCAGCATCTTTCAAAGACAGTAGTTTTCATGTTAACTGTGACATGACTAAGTAGAATATTTAAAATGTTCGGCAGCCAATTGGGGCAAGGACTTCCCGGATACGGAACTGGTCGACAAACTCCTACAAGGATTCAATAAAATACAACAATTGATTCCTAACGAAGCTTGGAGAGAAACCCAACTAAAGATTATACACCGGGCCCACATACCCTTTCTCTCAACCAAGAAGGATTAGGACACTTCTACCTGCCCTCTCTGCCACCAGCCCAGGCCTTCTTTGACCAGGTCCTATACTACTTTTTAGATGTAACCCTGCTGAAACTACCCAACGACCCCCTGCTTCTCATCTTCGGTCACTGGGACCCTCAATTATTGCCTTGGTGCTCAAATACTACCGATGGAACTCAACTTTTAACTGGACACAAAACATCCGTCAAGACCCCCCTCCCATCCATCAACCTCAATTTCCCCCCACCAACAATATGATGGAGAGTGCCTCACACAATACCTCAGTCACAGCTCTGGTGCCTCCCTCTCTCTTACCTCCATAGCAAGAACTTGGTGCTCACTCCTCCCCTTCCTTCCTCTTCCCGCAGCCCCTACCTCCACTTTGTAGTCTTTTGTTCCTCCTTGTAGTCCTAGGAAACCTCCATAAAAGATCCATTCAGATACCCTTTTTCATGATTGTTACTGTTTTGATTTGTTGTTTCTTATACCTGTCATCATCCCACCCATGTTCCACTGTACACAACCCCTGGATTACACGGCACAATCAAATTGCCATGTCTGTATGGTTTTTATCTTTCAATAAAACCTTTTTGAAAAAAAAAAAAATGTTCTGTCCTCCCTACTCATTACTCTATTGCCTGTGTAAAGCTTGACATGCAACTACACCTTCTTTTTCTCTAATAAGTCAGATTGTGTGTAGAAGCCTTAAATGAAGAAACTGGAGAAAAAATAGAAGAGCACCCAAATAAATACATCAATACCGCAAGTAGCAGTGTCTCTAGACACAAACAGTAGAGTCTGCTGTCTCCCTTCATTTCTAAATGAGTATGTTATGTAACAATGCTCAATTATCATAAACCAAAATACTCCAGTGCAAATATAACAATTGTTTGACAACCTGTAGTGTGTGTGAAATAATGTTGCTGACGCTAAAAGTATTCTAACCTACACCTGCATAAAATAATATTATCAAAAGAGTGCCAAACAATATGCCAAATATATAAATATATATGTCTGTATATAACAAATATACTAAGTGTCCCAGGGATGAGGAGACAGTGATGTCACGTTGCGACTGGAAGTGTGCAAAATGCCATTTTGGGAGAGGTACGAAAGGCTACATCCTTAAAGGGCAATGCAGGCTATACATTTTTTTATTTATGTGAATGGTATTTCAACATTATTTGTCAAAAAATAATGCTAATTATATCGTGAGCACTATTAGTACTATTCTCTTTTGAGTGAAATGTGCAACTAACCGCAACCATCCGCAAGCCATCCACAACTCTGCCCCCAGCTACATCACTAGCCTAGTCTCAAAATACCAACCTAATCACCCTCTTCGTTCCTCCCAAGACCTCCTGCTCTCTAGCTCCCTCATCACCTCCTCCCATATCCACCTCCAGGACTTCTCCCGCGCCTCGCCCATCCTCTGGAATTCCCTACCCCAATCTATTAGACTGTCTCCAAATTTATCCACTTTTAGGCAATCCCTGAAAACGTTCCTCTTCAGAGAAGCCTCTCCTGCCTCCATCTAACAACTGCACTATTTTCTCCATTAGCTCATACCCCACAGGTATTACCCTTTTGTATAATTTGACCCTCCCTCCTAGGTTGTAAGCTCTAACAAGCAGGGCTCTCTGATTCACCCCTGTATTGAATTGTATTGTAATTGTACTGTGTGCCCTAATGTTGTAAACTAAACCCAAACTGTCGGCGCTATATAAATCCTGAATAATAATAATAATAATGATGACCCAGGATGGAAGTAGATTGAAATTCCAGGATTCTCAAAGGTGGCGAAGGAGGCATCCAGAGGGATTTAGAAGCCCTGTATTAAAGCAGAAAGCGATATTGACCTGATTGAGTTTGGGTGAAATTGAGAAGGTGAGAGCAGTATTATATTGGTGGTGGGAGAGCACAGTGGATGGCACTCTCATTGAATTAATGCACCACATGGTGAATTTTCACTATTAAAGAGGACTAATAGTAGTGTACAAGAAAGTAGGATGGGAAAAAAGGCTTATAAAGTTTATTGTAGCATTGTGAATTTTTAGTTTATGGACACTTGGCACAAAGAAGAGCTTTGTTGTTCTTTGTTTTTGTTTGTTTTGTTTTTTTTTTATAACTTGATGATACATTTACAATAGTGGACACTTGGTATATTTGTTATATAATAAACTGTACACACACACACACACACACACACACACACACACACACATACATATTTATATACCATTAGGGATGAGCTTCGAGTTTGAGTCGAACTCATGTTCGACTCGAACATTGGCTGTTCGCAAGTTCGCCGAACAGCGAACAATTTGGGGTGTTCGCGGCAAATTCGAATGCCGCGGAACACCCTTTAAAAGTCTATGGGAGAAATCCAAAGTGCTAATTTTAAAGGCTAATATGCAAGTTATTGTCATAAAAAGTGTTTGGGGACCTGGGTCCTGCCCCAGGGGACATGGATCAATGCAAAAAAAAGTTTTAAAAACGGCCGTTTTTTCAGGAGCAGTGATTTTAATAATGCTTAAAGTCAAACAATAAAAGTGTAATATCCCTTTAAATTTCGTACCTGGGGGGTGTCTATAGTATGCCTGTAAAGGGGCGCATGTTTCCTGTATTTAGAACAGTCTGACAGCAAAATGACATTTTGAAGGAAAAAACTCATTTAAAACTACCCGCGGCTATTGCATTGCCGACAATACACATAGGAGTTCATTGATAAAAACGGCATGGGAATTCCCCAAAGGGGAACCCCGAACCAAAATGAAAAAAAAAAGAAGTGGGAGTCCCCCTAAATTCCATACCAGGCCCTTCAGGTCTGATATGGATATTAAGGGGAACCCCGGCCAAAATTAAAAAAAGAAATGACGTGGGGTTCCCCCTAAATTCCATACCAGACCCTTCAGGTCTGGTATGGATTTTAAGGGGAACCCCGCGCCAAAAAAAAAAAAAAAAAAACGGCGTGGGGTCCCCCCAAAAATCCATACCAGACGCTTATCCGAGCACGCAACCTGGCAGGCCGCAGGAAAAGAGGGGGGGACGAGAGTGCGGCCCCCCCCTCCTGAACCGTACCAGGCCACATGCCCTCAACATTGGGAGGGTGCTTTGGGGTAGCCCCCAAAACACCTTGTCCCCATGTTGATGAGGACAAGGGCCTCATCCCCACAACCCTGGCCGGTGGTTGTGGGGGTCTGCGGACGGGGGGCTTATCGGAATCTGGAAGCCCCCTTTAACAAGGGGACCCCCAGATCCTGCCCCCCCCTGTGTGAAATGGTAAGGGGGTACTTACACAGCGGGAGCCTCCCTCCATGCCAGCATGAGTGCGGAGCGGCCCGGAGAAGAAAATGAAGAAGAGAAGAAGAGAAGAAGAGAAGAAAAGAAGAAGAGAAGAAGATGAAGAAGATGAAGAGAAGAGCGGGAGCCTCCCTCCATGCCATGGGTGCGGAGCAACCCGAGGAGAAGAAGATAGGAGATGCTGGACGAGAACGCCGGAGGAAGAACCAGAAGAGCCAGAAGAACCAGAAGAACCAGAAGATGAAGGAAGATAGAAGAAAGAAGAAGTATTTAAATAAAGGAATTGTCAAAAACTGTCTCTTGTCATTTTTAACATTTTTGACAGTTTTTTAGTGAAATGGTAGGGGTACTGTACCCCCTTACCATTTCACACAGGGGGGGGCCGGGATCGGGGGGTCCCCTTGTTAAAGGGGGCTTCCAGATTCCGATAAGCCCCCCGCCCGCAGACCCCCACAACCACCGGCCAGGGTTGTGGGGATGAGGCCCTTGTCCTCATCAACATGGGGACAAGGTGTTTTGGGGGGCTACCCCAAAGCACCCTCCCAATGTTGAGGGCATGTGGCCTGGTACGGTTCAGGAGGGGGGGGCCGCACTCTCGTCCCCCCCTCTTTTCCTGCGGCCTGCCAGGTTGCGTGCTCGGATAAGGGTCTGGTATGGATTTTTGGGGGGACCCCATGCCGTTTTTTTTTTTTTGGCGCGGGGTTCCCCTTAAAATCCATACCAGACCTGAAGGGCCTGATATGGAATTCCCATGCCGTTTTTATCAATGAACTTCTATGTGTATTGTCGGCAATGCAATAGCCGCGGGTAGTTTTAAATGAGTTTTTTCCTTCAAAATGTCATTTTGCTGTCAGACTGTTCTAAACACAGGAAACATGCGCCCCTTTACAGGCATACTATAGACACCCCCCAGGTACAAAATTTAAAGGGATATTACACTTTTATTGTTTGACTTTAAGCATCATTAAAATCACTGCTCCTGAAAAAACGGCCGTTTTTAAAACTTTTTTTTGCATTGATCCATGTCCCCTGGGGCAGGACCCAGGTCCCCAAACACTTTTTATGACAATAACTTGCATATTAGCCTTTAAAATTAGCACTTTTGATTATTTATGTTCGTGTCCCATAGACTTTAACGGTGTTCGCACAAACTTTTTTCCTGTTCGCATGTTCTGGTGCGAACCGAACAGGGGGGTGTTCGGCTCATCCCTATATACCATATACTATATATATATATATTGGCATATCTCGCGGCACTGTGTTGATAATATTATTTAATACTCAATTTTTGTAATAAACATTTTGAGGAGAAGATTGTCTTCTGACTTGGCCCTTCCCTGAGATTGTCATTACTGATCTCTGCTTATAGCTTGAGAAAAAAACAACTCTCCTCATTATTAGCTGACCTGTGCCACTTAGTCATAGTGATATGCTCCGTGCTTATCCAGCTTTTACCCATATGTATCTCTTTTGTATTATTGTCAACTACAGAGCCAGTAGAAAATAATCTCATATTGTGGAGAAGCACAGAAAGCAATGGAAACACTTCTTTCAGAGATAAACTACTGAAATAAATACACATCAAAACAGTGGAAATTTAAACAGTGTCATTATATTTCACCTACCATGTTCCTTTAAAAGTGACTCTATTATTCCTCAGAGTACCAAGTTCAACCCCTTTAAATGCAAACCAAATATAATATCATTGCACAGAAAACTTTGCTTTTCTGTCTGCATGTACAGTTATCTTTTTATTAACGATAGATGAACTTATAACCTGGTTATTTTTCCATTCTCCTTTATGAAGTTTAATTTGATATTAAAGTATAAAAAACACCTCGTGCTTAATTCTGAGAAACTGGAAACTTTAATTGGCCTGTGCAATTAGCATGAATATACCGAGCCTGTAACTTAATACACCTTCAAAACAGCTATTCAGAATGGTCCAATTATCAGCATTTATATCAGAACACTCTAAGCAGAATTAATTTTATTGCCATCCAAAGTTTTCAACCCATGGGGACACAATCATTTCTCGTTTGCTATAAAATGGTAATGTGGGTAAGGCTAGGATTTTTTTCCAATTAGAAATTTATTTCAGAATTTTTTTATTTTTTTTTTTATTTGTGAACTCGGGTAAATCTATCGTGAGGAGCTAAGTTAACTGTCTTAATATCTCTGCTGTACAATTTCATAGTTACTTATAAGTAAAGACATAGGGGTTGATTTACTAAAACTGGAGAGTGCAAAGTTTGGTTTAGTTCAGCATGGTAATCAATCAGCTTCTAACTTCAGCTTTGACACAAAACCTGGAAGTTGATTGGTTACTTTGCAGAGCTGCACCCCAATATCAATGACATGCCATGCAATATTCTTTAACAGTCACACAGTATAAAAAAAAACAAAGAAACTCTACCAATATTGAGCAATGTAAGACTTCAGAACAATAATGAAGGCCACTTGAACCACTTAGGGAAAGGGAGCCTTGGCTGATGGAAGCATTGCACTACAACAGGAGTTGATCAAAATCAAGGAGGTTAAGTAGCTCAGTTGGGATTGGCTACTGGGAAATGAGGTGATGGGGCAGAGCCCGAACTCTAGAAAATGTACACTGAGACATGTCCCTCTGACATTAGGAGATTCAGCTGACAGAAGAGTTGCCTGCCCACCTGATTCAATGTTTTGTCACAGCTTTATTGGCTGTTTTGACCTTGCCAGCAATTTACGTTGTTGTAATGGGCTATGCCCTCAAGTTAAATTCTGGGGTAAGTCTAATGCCTGTCTGGCACTGATGGTAAGGACAGGCCACTAAGACTATATCAGTTTATGGTTTATGTGTGGTCACAGTATACCTGTGACAGGCATTGGTTATTTGTTACATTTGGAAAAGTTCAATAAAGCTGTGGCCTTGCCCTTTCCAACTTAATCACTTCAGCCCCGAAACATTTGGGTGCTCAATGACCAGGCCATTTTTTGCGATTCGGCACTGCATCACTTTAATTGACAATTGCTGTGGTCATGCGATGTTGCACCCAAACAAAATTAACGTTCTTTTTTTCCCACAAATACAGCTTTCTTTTAGTGGTATTTGATCATCTCTGCGGTTTCTATTTTTTGTGCTATAAACAAAAAAAGAGCGACAATTAAAAAAAAAAAACACAATATTTTGTACTTTTTGCTATAATAAATCTTCCCATTTTTTTTAAAAAAAGCTAATGTTTTCCTCAGTTTAGGCTGATATGTATTCTTCTACATATTTTTGGTAATAAAAATCACAATAAGCGTATATTGATTGGTTTGCGCAAAAGTTATAGCATCTACAAAATAGGGGAAAGATTTATGGCATTTTTATTATTATTTTTTTTTTAATAGTAATGGCGGTGATCAGCGATTTTTATTGGGACTGCGACATTATGGCGGAAAGATCGGACACTTTTGACACATTTTTGGGACCATTGGCATTTATACAGTGATCAGTGCTATACAAATGCACTGATTACTGTGTAAATGTCCCTGGCAGGGAAGGGGTTAACACTAGGAGCGATCAGGGGGTTAACTGTGTTCCCTAGGGAGTGATTCTAACTGTGGGGGGAGGGGACTGAGTGGGTGAGGACAGTGATTCTTGTTCATACTTAATATGAACAACAGATTGCTCTCCTCACCCCTGATAGCACGGAGATCTGTCTGTTTACATTGACAGATCTCCGTTCTGTCTCTGCTTGGAGCGATCCCATGCGCACGCGCCCCCTAGTGGTCAAAGGGCGAACTGATGTAAAGTTACGTCGGTTCGCCCAGGGGAGCCAACCAGCCACAGTACAACTGCGGCAGTTGGTCAGGTAGGAGTCAATCAGCCTCCATGTCATATTTGGGCAAGGTATTGGTCTGTTAATTGGTTGTATGAGCATATGCTTCTCAGCAGTCATAATTTACATAGAGCGTTAACTCAGCAAAACTTATTTGAAGGAGAAGAACTGCTGCACAAATCCATCATTGGCATGTATGCACTGTGGAAATCTACAGATGGGATTGGGATTTTCTTAACAGTCTAATGATGAAGGAGCAGGGCTTTTTTTCAGGGGAAACTTGGTGGAACTCAGTTCCACCACCTCTGGCTCAGACCCTTTGGTGCCTGCTCACCACAATCACTTGTAAACACAGAAGTCTTGTTTCTGTGTTTACAAGTGACAGCTCTGCACTCTGTGTGTAACCCCATGAACTCTGCACTCTGTAATGCAATCCTGATATTTAATGTCCCTTTAAGACCCTTCTACTGTTTGTGAAATATGACCACACCCACTATTTGATGTGATTTGGAGGGTGTGTGGGGGGAGGTGTTTTGGGGGGTCGTGGTTGAGTTCCAGCACCTATTTGAGAAAAAAAGCCCTGTGAAGGAGGGTGTCTCTAAGGCCTGTTTCACATGGACTTCAGCTTGAATAAGAACAGTGTGAACAGCAAGCTTTTACAAAGCATTTGCAAAAGCTTTTGGCAAGCTTCATTAAAGCTTTTAAAGTACCACTCAGCTCCAGTTTTTAAATGTTGAACACAGATCCCAAGGTGAGTGCCGACTGCCACTTTAAACAAGCTACTAGCAGGTTTCAGCACTACTTGAAGCTTGTTTAAAGCCTGCTAAAGCTTGTTTAAAATGGCAATCAGCACTCCCATTAGGAGTGTCTGAGTGCCACCGGTTCCATCACAAACTACATTGTATATTGTCAGCATCCAGTTGGAAAATTGGGGTTTTTGTAACCAAAGAAGAATGTCCACGCTGTGAACTGAATGCCACTTAGCACAGGAAATAAGTTGAAATTGTTCACTTCAATCAAGAAATAAAGTGCAAGTACAAATTCCTTTTTTAAACCCCCCTGCATATCATTGGATATTCAAAACACAGATTTGCCTTATGTACTGCCTTTCTCCACAGGGAAAGACACAAACCTACACAAACTTCTTGTATCATGCTTGCTATTGTATCTGTCACTGACAGCTTGCATAGAGTAAGGTTAAAAAGAATAGGTAATCAGTCAGATGATCAGACAGGGAGTAACTGTAACTTGCAATTTATTAAACAGGTGGAAAGTTAGAAACAATAATGAAAAATGGATACAGGATGGCAAAGAGCATGCATGCACTTCAGAATAATACAAAACAGACTATGAAAGCTGCACAAACATGGACACTTCACAGCAATGTTTCTGTGACTCAATCGGGTTAAAATGTGGCTGCATAGCATAACCTCTATAACAGCAGAGAGGTGGGGGTTCATAAAGAGTGTCCTCTCACCTCCGCACTGGAATTGTCTGTATATGAACCTGTTGAGAACAGGACTATGAATTTGTTTTAGGAGATGGTAGCACTGAGACTTGAGTGACCATATCAGACACTGCCATCCCCTGTTCAACAGCATTACTGAACTTCCTTCCTTGTCTCACACAGCCAGGTGCACGGCCGAGGAGTTTTGTAGTAGAATAAGCAGAATAAGCACTCCCCCCTTCAGTTACAACACATACTAGGGAACACAATTAACCCCTTTCTTGCCCCCTAGTGTTAACCTCTTCCCTGCCAGTGACATTTTTACAGTAATCAATGCATTTTTTATAGCACTGATCGCTGTAAAAATGCCAATGGTCCCAAAAATGTGTCAAAATTGTCCGACGTGTCCGCCATAATGTTGCAGTCCCAATAAAAATCGCAGATCACCGCCATTACTAGTAAAAATAAATAAAAATGCCATAAAACTATCCCCTATTTTGTAGACGCTATAACTTTTGCACAAACCAATAAATATATGCTTATTGCGATTTTTTTCCACTAACAATATGTAGAAGAATACATATCAGCCTAAACTGAGGAAAGAAAATGTTTTTTTTATATATTTTTGGGGAATAATTATTATAGCAAAAAGTAAAAAAAAAATGCGTTTTTTTCAAAATTTACACTCTTTTTTTGTTTATAGCGCAAAAAATAAAAACCGCAGAGGTGATCAAATACCACCAAAGAAAGCTCTATTTGTGGTAAAAAAAAGGGTGTAAATTTTGTTTGGGTGCATTGTCACACGACCACGCAATTGTCAGTTAAAGCGCTGCAGTGCCGAATCGCAAAAAGTTCTCTGGTCAGGAAGGGGTTAAAATCTTCTGGGGCTGAAGCGGCTAATGGAGAATTTAAAGTGTATTTCCCCAACAGGTCTGCTTTTGATTGGCAATGCACAGCAGTGGACAGATTTCATAGTTATGACCCATGAAGGCAAGTATTTGTTAATACAAAATAGCCATTTATTATGGGTGAGAATCAAATAAAGAGGAAGGCAACGCTGGAGAAACTGTAACTTTGTTCCCCAGGGCACACATCAACTATTTTACAGCCAAAATTGGTAGTATGAGGAGTCCATATAATAGTGAGCACAATCCGGTCCCGTGCTAGAAGAGATCAGGAACAGCAGCAGATGACATATATGTCCCCAGGCTGTGGTCATACCACAGCCTGCATCTTTTGTTAGACCAGACTGAACCCAGGCCATCTCACTCTTGTCTTCCTTCCACTCTTCCTTCCAGGCTTACTTCCAGGCTGTGTTTTTGGAGTTGTGGCAGGAGATGGAGGAGAAGGAGGAGGAGGATGGTCCAACTCACACAGGTGGGTTTTGGTTGTGAACTGGCCCCTCAACTCCTTATTTAGGGACAAATACATCATTTCTTCACAGATGAGGTGTTGACCCTCCTCCATTACCTGCATTTTGCATGCAGCCATGGAGGCAAAGGCCTCTTGAAGAGTGGGGGTGGTTCTGAGGGCTGCATTGGCCTCCCAAATCAGTCCAATTGCTGCCTCCCCCATGTTACTCCCCGTTCTGGGCCTTGTGGTTGGAAGGTGGAGGGGAGAGACCTGGGATTCGGTTAGGCTACTGGGCCGGGCCACCTCCTGGCTGCCACTTTCCCCCGCCACCTCCTGGCTGCCACTTTCCCCCGCCACCTCCTGGCTGCCACTTTCCACAGCCACCTCCTGGCTGCCACATTCCACAGCCTCCCCTTGGCTGCTACATTCCACTTCCTCCTCCTGTCTGAGGCTTTCCTGTGTATGAAAAAGGGACATAGTTTTAGTTTTTTATTCATCAATCACACACAATTTTGAGCTCATGATTGTTGCAAATTGAATGTTAACAAATAGAAAAGACTATCATTCTGACCCCAGCATTTTTCATTCTTGTCCCAAACATTTTTGGCCACTACTGTCTATTGATTTGTAAAACACTTTATTAAATCAGCAATTAGTGATCAATAATAACATCTAGTTAACATCATTAATTTTACGACAAGAAATATGTAGAACAATGCTATACCTGGCTCAAGCTGGGCTCCTCCACTTCCTTCTGGCTGGAAGGCTCAGGTTGGACGTCGGAAGCCTCAGCTGGGGTGGAAGGAAGCATGGAAGGAAGAGTGGAAGGAAGGGTTGAGAGTGATTGCCTGACTTCAGTCTGGTCTGGCAGAAAACGCAGTCTGTCGTAGTACCACAACCTGGGGACCTAAATGGTATCTGCTGCAGCTCCTGATCTCGTGGAATCCTGCACCTTATTGCGCTCCCTATTATAAGTGCTCCTCAGCCCACCAATTTTTGCCTTCAAATAGGGAATGGTTGCCATGGGGATCTGCGGCTTCACCAACTCCAGCAGTTTCTCCAGCGCTGCCTGCCTCTTTTGTTTATGATTACAATGCGGATGTTTTACCTGCCACAGACAGGGAAGCTCCCTGTACTTGTCTATGAATAGGGGGAGGAAGTTGTGATCATTGAAGCCATTCTCTCTGAAAGACACAACACAAAACAAATCCTAATGTCAGGCTAAACTCTCCTAATCTTGTCCCAGTATAGGCCTCAATCTAGAAGCAGTATAGGCCACTGGTGCACCAAGTTGAACTTGTACCTTTGTTAGAACAATCGGCGCTTCCGCTACTCCTTCCTCCGCTCACAGATCGTATGTACGATGCACGCGTTTTACGCTTTATATACACTGAAGCGTGAAACTCCATCCACCCCTGATGTTCTTTCTAGTCTATTCCCCACCCCTTGTTTTTTGGCGCAGTGGGAGAGCACATGGTGGAGAAAGAGCAAGTGCATGCAGACAGCAGCAGCAGCAACCACAAAAGCCCGTAGCCACGAATGTTCCGATCCCAGAGGGGATTTAAGGCCTCAAATATGTGCTTTATAGAGATGGAGATTAGAGATGAGCTTTGAGTTCAAGTCGAACTCATGTTCGACTCGAACATCGGCTGTTCGCCAGTTCGCCGAACAGCGAACAATTTGGGGTGTTCACGGCAAATTCGAAAGCCGCGGAAAACACCCTTTAAAAGTCTATGGGAGAAATCAAAAGTGCTAATTTTAAAGGCTTATATGCATGGTATTCTCATAAAAAGTGTTTGGGGACCTGTGTCCTGCCCCAGGGGACATGGATCAATGCAAAAAAAGTTTTAAAAACTGATGTTTTTTCGGGAGCAGTGATTTTAATAATGCTTAAAGTGAAACAATATAAGTGTAATATTCCTTTAATATTATTCCTTTATTATTCCTTTTAAATTTTGTACCTGGGGGGTGTCTATAGTATGCCTGTAAAGGAGCACATGTTTCCCGTGTTTAGAACAGTCTGACAGCAAAATGACATTTCAAAGGAAAAAAAGTCATTTAAAACTACTTGCGGCTATTAATAAATTGCCGGTCCGACAATACACATAAAGTTCATTGATAAAAACGGCATGGTAATTCCCCACAGGGGAACCCCGAACCAAAATTTTAAAAAAAAAATGACGTGGGGGTTCCCCCTAAATTCCATACCAGGCCCTTCAGGTCTGGTATGGATTTTAAGGGGAACCCCGTGCCAAATTTTTTTTTTTAAATGGCGTGGGGTCCCCCCAAAAATCCATACCAGACCCTTATCCGAGCACGCAACCTGGCAGGCCGCAGGAAAAGAGGGGGGATGAGATAGCGCCCCCCCTCCTGAACCGTACCAGGCCACATGCCCTCAACATTGGAAGGGGGCTTTGGGGTAGCCCCCCAAAACACCTTGTCCCCATGTTGATGGGGACAAGGGCCTCATCCCCACAACCCTTGCCCGGGGGTCTACGGTCAGGGGGCCAAACAGAATCTGGAAGCCCCCTTTAACAAGGGGACCCCCAGATCCCAGCCCTCCCCCTGTGTGAAATGGTAAGGGGGTACAAAAGTACCCCTACCATTTTACAAAAAAACTGTCAAAAATGTTAAAAATGACAAGAGACAATTCCTTTATTTAAATGCTTCTTCTTTCTTCTATCTTCTATCTTCTTTCTTCTATCTTCTATCTTCCTTCAGTTTCTGCCTCCATCTTCTTCTTCTGGTTCTTCTGGTTCTTCCAAGCAATGTTTCATATAACTATTTCTCGCATCAAATATCTGTATGCTAAGTATACCTTTTTTTTATTCACATAGTGGAGAAAAGACTCAGGACATCTGAGGACACCAGGGACCCCCCACCTCCTAAAGAAAAGGAAATCCCCACACCACAACCCAAAGATGTGGAGGAAGGAGAGGTTTATGAATTGGGGGAAATAGTGACCACAACAGGTGAGTGTCTGAGACCAGACTGAGCTTCAGGATGCCTACATATACATGGTGTGTATAGCCGAATTGTTTCTGAGCATGCGTGGGAATTTTACGTGTCAGAATTTGTACAGACGATCGCATTTTCGGATAGGAACTTTTCCCGACCGAAAAATAGAGAACATGCTCTCAATCTTTTGCTGGCTGGAACTCCGCCAGCAAAAGACCGATGGAGCATACACACGGTCGCATTTTCCGACAAAAAGCTCTCATCTGAGTTTTGCTGGCGGAATTTCCACCAAGTTAAACTTTTTGTGTGCTGTGTCTTGTAAAGTGTCAGTGATCTATTGATCCTGCATTTTGGTGGGCTGGGTGGAGGGGCTAAACGTAGGTGTTGGCAGGTGTCTGGGCTGATCCTGATAATGCCGTGTTTTTGGGAACACTATACTACTGGGGATGCTAGTATAGACCAGATCAAAGATATTGATCCGTTTAGACACTGTACTAGTAAGGGAAGTGAATGGTGTGTTTGTGCTACTGGCAATCAAAGGGTTAAAATCTGACATTGTCTGGGATTGACGCTACCACTAACTGATGCTAACACCTAACTAATGTCACCCGTGACACTAATACAGTGATCAGAAAAGAGATCTGTACACTATACTAATGACACAGTGACAGGGAGTGAAAGGGTTAACTGGGGAAAGATCAAGGGGTTAAACCTTTATTGGGAAATATATGGCGGGTACCCTAAAGCTATATAAGACTAACAATGATACAAACTAGCTAATTAGCGTCACACATGACACTAATACAGCGGTCAGAAAAAATATCTGTACACTATACTAGTGACACTGTAAACAGGGGTGAAAGGGTTAACTGGGAGGTGATCTTGGGGTTAATTTATTGGGAAATATATGGGGGTACCCTAAACCTACCTGGGCCTACCACTAACTGTTACTAACTGCCCTAACGCTATTTAGTGTCACAAGAGACACCAATACAGTGATCAGTGAAAAATCTGAAAACTGCACTTGGTGACACTGTGACAGGGAGTGAAAGAGTTAACTGGTGGGGGGGGCGATCAGGGGTCAAACAGGGGGTTAAAAGTGTGCTTACGTGTACTGGTGTTAGCGTAGTGTCGGTGTACTTACAGTAGAAGTCTTCTCCTTGCTCGCTGGAATCGAGAAGGGCTCCACGAAGGGAGATGACATCACTTCCTCTGCCTGTGTTTAAATTACACAGGCAGAGGGCAGTCTGTCATTCACCAGAACTGATCAGCAGGTCCAGGCCAAAAGACATTGGCCTGGACCTGTAGACTGATTGGTTCTGAAATGAATCCGTTTACAGCGGGGACAGTGGGGGCAGGTAGGCAGCCACCCAAATGCTTCCACCTGTCAGGCAGGAGTCTGCTTGTCAGATTTACACACAATCCCAGTGACTGCAGCCACTGGGAATGTGTGTAACCCCCCCCCCCCCCCCACTGTTAGTCTGTACTTTGTACAGACCTGGCAGTGAAAGGTTTAAGTTAAAAAAATCTTTAGCCTTTAAAACCACTTTAATGCAAATGCTTTTACACCATCAGTTCAGTGTTCTTGATGGTCTGATTGCATAACTTAGTTAAATAGTTGGTAAAGGTTAAATAAAGACACAAGTCCATCCAGTTCAACCTGTGTGGGTGTGTGTGTATGTGTTTATGTCTCTACCATTTCCCATATCCCTGTATATTGCATTCACTAAATGCTCATCTAAAAAAAAAATGTTTTAAATTATCGACAATCCCAACTGACACCACCAACTTCTTACAGCTCTGACAGTAAAGAACCCCTTACTCAGTTAAAGGTTAAACTGTTTCTTGTCTAACCTGATTAAATGGATGTGTGTCTTTCTAAGCAACCTGAGACTGAGACTGAGACTAGTTTTCTCCCCGTGGTAGGATCACCATTAAGATATTTGTATATTGTGGTTATATCTCCTATTAAGCGCCTCTTCTTCAGGGAGAATAAGTTACATGTTTGTAGTCATGCCTCATAACTGAGCTCCTCCAACCCCTTTATTTGCATTGTTTACCTTCTCCGTGCTCACTTCAGTTTCAGCACAACTTCCTGAGGACTGGTGACCAGAACTTAATGGGTTATTCAAGATGTGATAGAACCAGAGTTTTATAAAATGGTAGAATTATAGTTTTATCTCTTGAGTAGATACCCCTTTTAATGCATGCTAATAGTCTATTAGCTTTGCTTGCTGCAGCTTGATATTGCATTTTATTGGTAAAACTGTGATCTACTAGGACCCCCAGATACTTTTCCATCCTCAGATTCCTCGCAGAGGTTATCTCCTTTCATATTTTTAGCCCCTAAATGCATTACTTTTGTTTTTTAATATCAAATCTCATTTTTCATATAGTTGCCCACTCCTTTATTTTATCAAGGTTTTTCTCTAAAGTTTCTATATTATTATTGTCCTTCTTAGCTTTGTTTCATCAGCAAACATTGAGACTGATCTATTTACGCCACAGTATCATTCATGAACAAATTAAACAGAACTGGTCCTAGGACAAAGCCTTATAACTCCAGACCATTCAGAATGTATGGTAATTATCACTATCCATCCGGACACACCCTGTTTTCTATCCAGGTATATACACTATTGTCAATTCCAACAGACCTCAATTCGCAAATTATGCTTTTATGGGGAACTGTTTCAAATGTAGGGCTGAAACAACTAATCAACATAATCGATTATAAAAATGGTTGTCAACTATTTTCATTATCGGTTAGTTGGTCAGCCAATTAGTTGACCTGCATACAGAATGCTTTATTTGTTTACATAAACCCTGTATAATAATATCAGGAAATACAGTGCAGCACACATACAGCTCAGTACAGTATACCATTCATACATGTTAGGCCCCTTTCACACTTATACGACTTCAAAGGCGCGCGATTTTACCGCGATTTTGCGGCCACGATTTTGCCACGATTTGCCGCGATTTTACCGCGATTTGATAGCAGTACTACTTTGTACGACTTTGCCACATTTTTGGCATTAACAAATGAAAACATACAGTAGTTGGTATGAATCATAAGGGGGAACTCCACGCCAAGTTTTAAATAAAAAAACTGGCGTGGGTTCCCCCCCAGGGGCATATCAGGCCCTTAGGTCTGGTATGGATTCTAAGGGGAACCCCCTACGCCGAAAAATCGGTGTGGGGGTCCCCCCAAAATCAATACCAGACCCTTACCCGAGCATGCAGCCCGGCCGGTCAGTAATGGGGGTGGTGACGAGCGAGCGCCCCCCCCCCTGGACCGTACCAGGCCGCATGCCCTCAACATGGGGGGTGGGTGCTTTGGGGCATGGGGGGGCGCCCTGCGGCCCCCCCACCCCAAAGTACCTTGTCCCCATGTTGATGAGGACAAGGGCCTCTTCCCGACAACCCTGGCCGTTGGTTGTCGGGGTCTGCGGGCGGGGGGCACTGGGAGGAGATGCCGGAGAGACCCCCGAAGTCGGAAGAAGACCCCGGAGCTGCCTAATAAATTACTTTAAAAACCTGTGTACTGTGTTTTTTATTGACAGTTTTTTGCCTAGGTGAATGGGTAGGGGTACCATGTACCCCATACTCATTCACATAGGGTGGGGGGCCGGGATCTGGGGGCCCCCTTATTAAAGGGGGCTCCCGGATTCCGATAAGCCCCCCGCCCGCAGACCCTGACAACCAACGGCCAGGGTTGTCGGGAAGAGGCCCTTGTCCTCATCAACATGGGGACAAGGTGCTTTGGGGTGGGGGGGCCCCGCAGGGTGCTCCCCATGCCCCAAAGCACCCACCCCCCCATGTTGAGGGCATGCGGCCTGGTACGTCCCAGAGGGGGGGGGGGGCGCTCGCTCGTCCCCACCCCCATTTCTGACCGGCTGGGCTGCGTGCTCGGATAAGGGTCTGGAATGGATTTTGGGGGGGATCCCACGCCGATTTTTCGGCGTAGGGGTTCTCCTTAGATCCATACCAGACCTAAGGGCCTGGTATGCCCCTGGGGGGGAACCCACGCCGTTTTTTTCATTTAAAACGTGACGCGGCATTCCCCCTCAGGATTCATACCAGACAGCTGTCAGCACTGCCTGTCGCTCATCGCGAAAGGAAAAAAAAGTTTTCCTTTCCCAATCAGTGAGCCAGGCTTGTGCTTACAAATTCGTACTGAAGTCGTGTCTATATTATTCAGGCACGATTTACATGCTACTTCAGGGTTTAACATTGAGGTCTATGGAGTACAACTCGCATAGAAGTTGGACCAAAGTAGTGCAGGGACTACTTTCAAGTCGGCACGACTTAAAGTCGTGCCAATATGAATGGTAGTCATTGAAAATCATGGAGAATGTTTTTTCATACAATTTTGCAGTACAAAATCGTGGGACAAGTCGTATAAGTGTGAAAGGGGCCTTAGTAAGTGCCTGAGAACTTGTGAATGTATGAGGAGCAATGCCTCATGGGGTATGTAGTCTTGGGCAGGGGAAGGAAGCGATTTAAAGTGATTCTAAAGGCAGAAGTTTTTTTTACCTAGCAATAGGGGGACTCTGAAGTATACTATACTTTGTGGCTTGCTATAGGGGTGCTCTGAAGGCAGGAGGAACCAGAAGCACTTGAAGGGGGCCCCAGAAGAGAAGGATCAGGGCTGCTCTATGCAAAACCAATTACACAGAGGAGGTAAGTATGACATGTTTGTCACGTTTATAAAAAAATAAAAAATTCACCGTTTACAATCACCTTAAGGGCTTAAGGGAAGATTAGCATTAAAACCCAGAGAAGCTAGAGGCTGAGAGACTAGAGGTAATATAATGCCGCATACACACGACTGGACATTCTGGCAGAAAAGGTCCGACGGAATCATTTCATCGGATATTCCGATTGTGTGTGGGCTTCATCTGACTTTTTCTTTGGAAAATTCTGACGGACCTAGAAATAGAACATGTTTTAAATCTTTCCAACGGAATCAATTCTTATCGGGAAAACCATTCATCTGTATGCTATTTCGATGGACCAAAAACGACGCAAGGGCAGCTATTGGCTACTGGCTATTTAACTTTCTTTTTCACCAGGTTCTAAACCAGTGATCATCAACCCTGTCCTCAGGGCCCACTAACAGGCCAGGTTTGCAAGATAACTGAAATACAATCACAAGTGATATCATTTGCTGCTCAGTGATTGCAGTATTCTAGTCTGCATCTCCCCAAGGTAATACATAAAACCTGGCCTGTTAGTGGGCCCTGAGGACAGGGTTGATGACTACTGTTCTAAACAATCGGACCTTGGTGTGATCGTGTGTACACAAATCCATTTCAGTGGAAGAGTTTATTCTGAC
Organism: Lithobates clamitans; assembly: GCA_037952925.1. Lineage (NCBI taxonomy): Eukaryota > Metazoa > Chordata > Amphibia > Anura > Ranidae > Lithobates > Lithobates clamitans. Next base: position 4,242,599 of record JBBGZY010000325.1, on the reverse strand, counting down.
AGAAAAAATGGTCGTGTGTACGCGGCATTAGGCATTACAATTACATTTGAATGAAAAGTTTACCAGTATTGTGCATTATATTTAAAATGATGATATCCATGCAAAAAAGTCTCAGCCTTTAGTGCTACTTTAAAATAAAAAAGTTATATCCCCCCTCTACCCTTCATGTAGCTTCATGTCTGACTCCCATTTACCATACCCTGTACAGTATATCCTACATCGGTGTATAATTAATATATATATATATATATATATATATATATATATATATATATATATACGGTATATATATATATATATACCGTATATACTCGAGTATAAGTCGTTCCGAGTACAAGTCGAGGCCCTAATTTACCACAAAAAATGGGGAAAACGTATTGACCCGAGTATAAGACGAGGGTGAGAAATGCACAGCTACTGTAAGTGGAAAAGAGGGTCAACAATGCCCATTTGCAGGCTCACTGTGCCCATTTGCATGCCTCACTGTGCCCATTTGCAGCCATAGGTCCCCCGAACTTCAAACTCGGTAGTTAAGGGTTCCTAGATGCCCCCTAGCTGCAGCCAAAATTTGGGGTCTCTGAACCCAAAGGGTCCCAAAATCACATTGCTGCAGATGGACACAGTCGAATTTGGGGCCCCGTATCTCAGGGCCACTTAGTGCTAGGAACCCCAAATTTAGTGTGCAAACCCAGTGGAAATAGCATCATAAAATATCCAAAGCTGGGGTTTCTAGCATCAAGTGGCCCCGAGATACAGGGTCCCAAAAATCGGTTCAGAAAATGTCAAGCACTTTTCTGCAGCAGAGAATGACATTTTCCGAACCTATTTTGGGGCCCCGTATCTCGGGACTTCTTAGTGCTAGGAACCCTAGCTTTGGATATACTGTGGACCCAGTTCCACTGGCTTAGCATACCAAATTTGGGGTTCCTAGCACCAAGTGGCCCTGAGATACAGGCCCCAAAGTCGGTTCGGAAAATGAAATTTTTAGCTGCAGAAAGTGCTTGACTCGAGCATAAGTCGAGGGGGGCACTTTCAGCACAAAAAAATGTGCTTAAAAACTCGACTTATACTCGAGTATATACGGTATATATATATATAATTACTTTGTGTTTGACAGTATAAATGAACCTCTTGTAGTAATGATTTGCTGTTTTTGTACTGTAAACGACAAGTTTTTTTTTTTTAACCCCATCATGACAGATGATACAAAAGCATGCTGCTGCAACTAAATATGTTAGTGACAGCAGGCACAAGTAACTTGTCTCAAGCTACCTGCCCATGACAAGAGAGTCTGTCATGCATAATATTACGTTACAATCCTAACATAAAAAGGAAAAAAACTGCGCTGAAACCTAAAATATTCCCTAAAATGCAACAGCTCTGCTGTGAGATATACACAGAAAGAAAATACAGTAGAAAATAGAGCTGCGCTCTCACACCAACATAAATGGTTAAAAAATAAATAAATACATCTAGACGAAATAATAATACAAAAAAAATTAAACAGCCATAAATAATAAACATGAATACATAATCTATATATGAAACTAGATGATATATAACAATAAGTGAATCAAAAGGCTTTCTTAGGAGAATATCTATGTGTGCACAATTATTAGGCAAATATCAGTGTGCAGAATTAATATGCAACTAAATGAAATATGAACATTTTCCCATCTCCCTTGTTTATTTTCATCAGTTAGACTTGGTTCTCACTGGGGTGGCTTCAAAATCGTCCGACTCTGAAGCTGCCCCACACAGCAGGCCTTCAGAGCAGCTTGCAAAGGACTTCTTTAATAGAAGTCAATGCAAGCTGCTTCAAAGTTGCCCCCCAAGTAGTGCATGAACATTTTTCTAAGTCAGAGCGACTTGAGTTGCTATGATTAGAGCGGCTCCATTGGACTGAATGGAGTGTGAATGGAGTGTGAATTTTTAGGCGACTAAGTCGCCTGACAAGTTGCCGTAGTGTGAACCTACACTAAAAGTAAGAATAATAAACAAACAACTCAAAATTTACAAATAAACATTTCTGACATTTAAAAAAAAAAATCAGTGGTCAATCAATATAGCCACCCATCTTTTCAATAACAATCATAAGTCTTCCATTCAGTGGCTGTGGGTCCATAAGGGCACACGGGAGCCGCCCCCTCTCTCCTGTCACCTCCTCTCGCACCAATAGGTATATTCATGCATTGCATGAATCTATCTATGGCCGCCCCTGCCACCCCCTATTCAGGCACCCATCCCTTTTCGGCGCCTGAATTACAGCAGCAGGGTTTTTTTTAAGCACCTGATTAGAGCCATAAGCTCTAATAGGCGCCAAAAAGGTGACTTTCAAGCTCCACGGTGGGCGCTCGCAGGTCACTCAGCTGTGTTAGAAAAGCGAATGAATATTTGCTTTCCTAACACTAAACCGCCTCTCCACCAATCAGGTGCTCTGATCTGTTACCCGTTACCCGTCACCCGCTGAAATTACAGGTGCTGTGATTGGACGCATATCAGGCATCCAATCATAGCAGAGGACGGGAAGAGAGGACGGGAGAAGACATAGAGGAGCTGTCCTACCGCCACCGAGACAGGGTAAGTACAGATGGTGGGCAGGGGGCACACTGGCAGCATTTGATGTAGCACAGTGGCTGCGTTTGAAGGGGCACAGTGGGAGCATTTGATGGGGCACAGTGAGGCTGTATTTGATGGGGCACAGTGAGGCTGCATTTGATGGGGCACAGTGAGGCTGCATTTGATGGGCACAGTGAGGCTGCATTTGATGGGGCACAGTGAGACTGCATTTGATGGGGCACAGTGAGGCTGCATTTGATGGGCACAGTGAGGCTGCATTTGATGGGGCACAGTGAGGCTGCATTTGATGGGCACAGTGGCTGCATATGATGGGCACAGTGGCTGCATTTGATGGGGCACAGTGGCTGCATTTGATGGACACAGTGGCTGCATAATATGGTCACAGTGGCTACATAAGGTGGGCACAGTAGCTGTATTTGATGGGGCACAGTGTCAGCATTTAATATGGCACAGTGGCTGAGTTTGATGGGCACAGTGGTTGCATTTGATGGCACAGTGGCTGCAATTAATGGGCACAATGGCTGCGTTTGATGGCACAGTGGCTGTGTTTGATGGTACAATGGCGGCAATTGATAGGCACAGTGGCTGCGTTTGATGGGCACCATGCTGGGTGCTCGCAGGTCACTCAGCTGTGTGTGAATGAATATTTGCATTCCTAACACTAAACCGCCTCTCCGCCAATCAGGTGCTCGGATCTGTTACCCCTCACCTGATTGAATGAAACGACAGGCCTTTCAGGCGTCTAATCATAGCAGAGGACAGGAAGAGAGGATGGGAGAAGACATAGAGGAGCTTTCCCACTGCCACCGAGACAAGGTAAGTACAGACGGCGGGTACACTGGCAGCATTTGATATGGCACAGTGGCTGCGTTTGATGGGGCACAGTGGAAGCATTTGATGGGGCACAGTGAGGCTGCATTTGATGGGGCACAGTGAGGCTGCATTTGATGGGCACAGTGAGGCTGCATTTGATGGGCACAGTGAGGCTGCATTTGATGGGCACAGTGAGGCTGCATTTGATGGGGCACACTGAGGCTGCATTTGACATTTGATGGGGCACAGTGAGGCTGCATTTGATGGGCACAGTGGCTGCATATGATAGGCACAGTGATTGCATTCGATGAGGCATAGGGGCTGCATTCGATGGGGCACAGTGGCTGCATAAGATGGGCACAGTGGCTGCAAAGGATGGGCTCAGTAGCTGTATTTGATATGGCACAGTGGCTGCATTTGATGGGCACAGTGGTTGCGTTTGATGACACAGTGGTGGCAATTGATGGGCACAGTGGCTGCATTTGATGGCACAGTGGCTATGTTTGATGGTACAGTGGCGGCAATTGATTGGCACGGTGGCTTTGTTGGATGGCACAGTGGCTGTGTTTGATGGCACACTGGCTGCGTTTGATGGCACAGTGGTGGCAATTGATGGGCACAGTGGCTGCGATTGATGGTACAGTGAGGCTGAAATTGATGGAGGTTTTTTTTGCAGAATTTCTCAGTTTGTTTGTGCCCCCCCAAAAAAATTTTGAGCAGCAGCCGCCACTGCTTCCATTCATGAAGTGTTTCAGTTTCCTGATTTGTTGACGATCAACTTTTTGTGCAGCAGCAACCACAGCCTCCCAGACACAGTTCATAGAGGTGTACCGTTTTCCTTCACCATAAATCTCCCATTTAAGAAGGTCCCACAAGTTCTCAATAGGGATTAGGTCAGGGGAGGAAGGGAGCCCTGTCATTTTACTTTCATCTTTAAGGCTTTTACTGGCTAGCCATGTAGTGGAGTACAAAGAATGCGATGAAGCATTGTCCTGCATAAATATCATGGTCTTCTTGAAAGATGCAGACTTTTTCCTGTACCGCTGCTTGAAGAAAATGTCTTCTAAAAACTGCTAGTAGTTTTGGAAGTTGATCTTAGGTCCATCTTCAACTGGAAAAGGTCCAGCTAGCTCATCTGACCATACCTGTACCCCACCTCCACCTTGCTGGAAGTGTGAGTGGAGCTCTGTCCCCATTACTAATCCAGCAATAGGCCCATCCATCTGGTCCATCAAGAGTCACTCTCATCTCATCAGTCATAAAACCTTTGAAAAATCTGTCTTCAGATATTTCTTGGCCCAGTCTTGACGTTTCAACATAAGTGTCTTGTTCAGTAGTTTCAGCCTCACTTACCTTGGCCATGTCTCTGAGCACTGAACACCCTCTACTTCTGGGCACTCCGGGTAGGTTGCAGTTCTGGAATATGACAGCAGCGGAGGATTATGGGTTCCTGGTAGCTTGTCTTCTCAAATCTTTGGCAGTTTATAAGTGTGTTATTTTATTAAAACGTTTCTTGTGACCCTGTTGATCTCCCATCTAACATTTCCTGTTGGAAAATCCGACCGTGTGTACATGGCATAACAGTTCATGCAACTTCAAATTGGGGTTGCTTGTATCTTTCTCTTGAAAGGGTTCTCTGACCTTTGTCAGAAAACAGTCCATCTGTTTACATCACCCCAACCAGGCCGTACTAATCAGCCCCTTTCCATACAGAGTGTCTGGGCTGATATGTCTTGCAGGTCCAGTGAATTCTTCTTTGCTTTCTGCAAATGAAATGGGCCCCAAAAGTCCCCTAATATTACCACTTTGCTATACACTGCTACTTCGGGGTTAACTATCTTGTTAAACTAACCCTGTGGAATTGTATACCCCATACACCCCATTGACACCCATCATACTATAAGAACTTAGATACTTAAATAATAATGTAAACATACAAGGATTGTGTAAAAGTTTAGGCTACGACCCCTTTATTGCATTTAAATTCATTTTAATTATCAAATTAACAGAACCCCTGTTAGCTATTAACAGATCAACATGCTTATCCACTTGCCTATTGGGCACTTTCACCCCCTTCTTGCCAAGGCCATTTTTTAGCTTTAAGTGCTGTCACATTTTGAATGACCATTGCAGGACATGCAACACTGTACTCACATAACATTTTTATTTATTTTTTTCACACAAATAGAGCTTTCTTTTGGTGGTATTTAATCACCATTGGGTTTTTTATTTTTTGCTAAAAAAACGATTTTGAAAAAAGAGAAAGTTATTCTTAGTTTCTGTTATAAAATGTTTCTCCTTCACCAATGTGCTGATTAGGCTGGCACTGATAGGCTCTAATAGGCAGCACTGATGGGCAATGATAGGCTGCACTGATGAGGCAGCACTGATGGGCCCTGATTGGCAGTACTGATGGGCATTGGTAGGCAGCACTGATGGACACTGATAGGCAGTACTAATAGACACTGATAGGCAGCACTGATGGGAACTGATAGGTGGCACTGATAGGCGACGCACATGGACACTGATTGGCGGCACTGATTGGCACTGATGGGCATTGATGGACATTGTTGGGGCTGCACTTATAATCCGGACACTCCTGAGAAGTGCCCTGATTATCGGTGTCGATGTCCCCTTTCACACTTGCCGTTTACCGACTCTCCTCTTCTCACACTGTGATTTTGTGAGAAAATGAATACAGATAACTGGCATGTGTAAATAAACAGTAAATAGTGCTGCGCTGTTATGTATAATTGCTATCTAATAAATAAATCTAAATAATATTACACTATTGGTGTGAACTAAATCCATACATTATTAGATATAGAAGTGACTATGTGCTACATAATACATCCTAGTGGAAAATACAATAAAGTGCTAAATGCAAAGAAATGGCATGTGCAAATCGCATAAATAAATATAATTAAAAGTCTTTGTGTGGGATGAGCCCAAGTGACGGATCCCCTCTGAAAAGTGATATAGAAAGTGTCTTTTCCTTCCTATTGTGCAAAACAGCGCAATCTGCATAAAGTGAGTGACTTGTATTCTTCTGTGCAGAGGATTTAAATAGAGAAAATAAAGTGCAAAGTAACTTCTCCTCTTCTGTGCGTCACACTATAATGTTAGGTGTCCTCTTACCTTACAGCTGTAAGGTAACAGCATATATATATATGGCTTTGGAGATCACAAGTATTCTCACTGTATATCCTGATGGTAATCCTGATCTTGGTCTGGCGCTTTTAGTATGATAGTGTATACCTACTCCTTTAAGGCCAATGGCGGCAATGGTATGACTTTCTCAGTTGGGGGGATACCAGATGGTTACGTACGTTTTTAAAAACTTTTTATTATTTAAAAGCTTCAAGTACTCACATTTCACAATAGCAGTACAATTCAAAATACCACGAGCAGTGAACTCACTGACGTCACTTACGATGCCTGTGTGTCCCAACGCGTATCATCACAGTCACGTCACTTCATCAGGGAATGCGTACTGGCACTGGAAATGTCCTAAAATATGTTCACCATTGAGCTAATTGGGCAGTCATTTTCCTATAGTGCAATGAAAGGAAGTGAAGCGGCAGCCATTTTCTCATAGCTGTTGTATGTAACAAGCATCGCAGACATTTTTGTGTGGTCCGACGTTACAATACAACATAGTGTCCATTTTCTGAGTGACTTGTTTTTTTAACAAAGGAAAAAAGTATATATTAAAAACAGGGATAAGCGAATAGCGCAAACTGGATTAATACAAAAAAAGTGTCAACTAACTCCAAGAGTATCCGTAGACACATGGGAAAAGGTAAAAACCGGATAAAAATTTATGAGAACCGGTAGTCCTACTAAGGGGATGTGCCGAACGCTACCATTGATTAATTTAGAGTGATGGGGACACCGAAACTGATGTCGGCGCAGTATGCAGATAATAAAAATATATTGAGATATATAAGAAATTACACTGGAACTGATGTCAGCGCAGTATGCATATAATACAAATTAATTTAAGATATATAAAAATGTGTAAGACTTAAACACACTAGGCAACCATCTCAAAAGATGAAATCAGCAACTTTAGATTAAAACCGAGGAAATGTAATGTAATGGTCAGAGAAGTAAAATTAGAATATCTGGTAGCTAATAAAGGAAGGGGCATAAGCTTAAAAATCACTGATAAAAAATTAAGATCAAATTCGATGTTTAGTCCTTGAGGTGTAAAAGTATCTAATATAAAAATTCATTTTGATTCCAGCTGGCTCAGTGTCCTCACCTTGTGACTACCTTGCCAGTGTTTAACGTAAGGTTCTATTCCCCAAAATTTCAGATGGGTGGGATCTTTATTATGACATGTGGCGAAGTGTTTAGGTACGATGTGCTTATCAAATCCTTTTATAATATTCTGCCCATGTTCTTTGATGCGTATCTGGTCTTTTAGTACGCCCTATGTATTGCAACCCACAGCTGCATTCTAAAGCATATACTGCCCCTTTCGTATTGCAGCATATGAAGTCTTTAACTTCATAGGTGTTTCCTGTACTTGTAGAGGTAAAACTCAATTTCTTCTCATTTGGGCATTTCGTTTTATTGCACGCAAAGCACTGTTTACAGGGGAAAAAACCTTTTCCTGTAAAAAACGTCAGGCCTCTGGTAGGTGGATCTGGAATACTCTTCACAATTTTATTGCGGATTATGGGGTCTCTTGTATACAAATTTGGGATTATTAGGAAGCACTCCTTGCAAATGTCTATCAGCCAATAAATATACACCAGTGTCACTTTATGATTTTTTCTATTTTTTTGTGTTGAATACTGTAATCTAGAATAATCTTGGTACTGTGTCTGTTAGTGACTCTTGTTTTTTCTTGTCTTTGATCAATTCGTTATGGGTAATTTCTGCTACTTCTGATATTTTTTCTTTGATAGACTGATTATCGTAGCCTTTCTTAGTAAATCTGTGTCCCATTATCTCGGCTTGGATAATAAAAACATCTTTATGGGTACAATTCCACCTCAGGTGCATCAGTTGACCCTTTGAGATATTGTAGAGCCAGTTTCTATGGTGACAACTTTCTGTGGGAAATCTACGTTCTTCAAGTGCGTTTTTGGGGTAAGTGTGTGTTCTTCTTGCATGATTTCTAAATCTAAGAATGGGATCATCTTCTCACTGATATCCCAGGTTAATTTAGATTCTCAAGAAAAGGGACCAAATGGTCCTGTTCTCCCTTCCATAGGATAAAAATGTCATCAATATATCTTTTAAAGATAACCAATTTGCCTGGTGTATTTGTAAAGACTGTTTCTTCTTCCCATTGTGCCATAAAAAGGCCTGCTATGCTGGGAGCAATTTTTTCCTCCCATAGCAACTCCTGTTTTTTGATGGTAATAATTTTGATTATACCAGAAGTAGCTATTTTTAAGACATAAGTCCAGACTTTTTATTAGATACTTCCTTTGGACACAGGGTAACATGGTATATTTTCTTAGTCCCCATTTTGCAACTTTGCATGCTTGATGATGAAATATTACGGTATACAATGAGGAAACTTTGGCCGTAGCCGTAATCCAAGGTCCTTCTTCTTTTGGTATCTCTTCTATAATCTGAAGCATGTGCTTGGTGTCCCTCAGGTACGCTCTTGTTTTTTGTACTGCTGGCTGTAGATAGTTAACCCACCCTAGGGAGTGGGTTAACTTTGTCTTTGTGTATCTTCAGTAACGAATATATAATCAGTGTGCGACATGATTCTGGTGTTAGGAATTTTGCTTCCTTTTTGTTGAGTATACTCCTTTTTAGGCCTAGGTGGATTATTTGTTTGAGTGTTTTCCTGCACTTGAACATAGGATTACCCAATAGTCGACTGTATGTACTTTCATCATGTAGTAGTTGATTCATAATTTCGTTATAGTGTTCCTTGGCAAGGATCACAATCCCGCCCCCTTTGTCTACTGGTCGAATGACCAGATCTTTCCTCTTAATAAGTTTATGAATGTCACTCCTTATGTACTTTGGTTCTTCCTTTTTCTTAATCTTGAGGTCCTTCAATGCTTGTAGGACCATTCTCTTGAACATCTCAATATGTTTATTGCCCTTCATTGGGGGATTGAAAATGGATTTGTTTCTTAATGTACTATGTACAATTTCTTCATTTTCCATTGGAATTTTGGGTTTGGATAGATTGCTGACAATATATTTCTTGATGTTCAGCTTTCTGATATATTTTTGAATGCCTATATATGTTTGTAATTTGTCCAAATTCTTTGTGGGTGCATACTTTAGCCCTTTGTCTAGAACTCCAATTTCTTGTGTCAGTGATTGGCCATTAAGGTTAAAAATGCCCTCTCCTTTTATTCTCTTTTTCTTTTGTTGTCTTTTCCCTGATTTGCATCCTCTCTTCATTCTGGACTTCTTCTCGTATTTCATTTAGTCTGTATTCCTCGGTGGATAGTTTTCTCTGCCTCTCCCTAAAAAAGACCTGTTATAGTCTGTATCGAAGAGGCCGTGTTAATCGTTTCTTTTTCATGCTGATTCCTGAGGGGGGAGTAATAATTATATGTTGGTACTGGGTTGCGTTTATATGGGCGGTAGGGACCCTGCGGTGGTGGACCTCTTCTTTCACCATGCCCATGTTGTGGGGGTCTTCTATCAGCATGATAAGGGGTGTGATGATTCTGATTCCCATGTCTCTCGTCATGTCTATTTCTTTCTCTTGGCTCTTGGTAGGGTCTATTTTGTATATTGCAGTCAGGTTCTGTATTCACATGTTGTGGATAAACTCTGAAAGTTTTTTCAGGTGTAGAGAAGGTGGAGATGGGATCCATTTGCCCAAGCTGGCTTTGCCATTTGAACGCTTGATCAGTTTTAAAGTCATTAATATCCCTAATATATTTCTTACTTTTCCTTTGTTAGACTTCTTTGTCTTTCTTAGTGAGGTCCCTATTTAGTTGTGTTGTGAGTGTGATAAATTCTGCTGTTTCTTTATAAGCTTCTAATTCTCCCCTTACTTCTGCTATAGTTTGGTCAGTCTTCTTAATCTTTTTTTTGTTTCTTTCTAATAAAAATATTAGGAGTTCTAGACCTTTACTATTGAAGAATTTGAACCATTCATAAATCGATTCTTGGTCTAGTAGACCATTGTTACGTGTTACATCCCACCTGAGTCGCCTCGGGACTATGTTATCTTTACTTCAAGATATGGTTGGAAAGTTGTTAGATCCCACCATAAGCTTTCTTTTCCATATTGTGGCCCAGTTTCTTCATTAGGCTTTCCAAATCACAACTTTTTTTATTAGTGTTGGTTGTATTAAAGACTTTATCTAAATTAACTTGTCTTTTATGCATAAAAGAAAATACAGCCATAGTGTTTACATTGTAATCAGCTGTGAGTTGTCCTCAGCACCAGCCTTAATATGCCCAAGTCAGCCTGCCGAGGTTTGGGTGAGATTGAAGTTCAATATCAAGCATGATGTTTAACATTGATTGTCTGTCAGCCATGTTTTAACTTTTTCCATTCTTGGAATACTTTGATTTTACAATAAATCTTTTTACACAAACCGTAGCATAGACATTTGTAAGACTTCTCTGAGGTATGCCTCAAGTGGTTTGTAGCCATCACCCCCCCCAGTGCTGGATAAAGAGGAATCCTTTTGTTGTTTGTTCTTTTGCACAACACCACCCCTGTTGTTTTGGTTCCTCTCTAGCTGCAGAGGGATAACATTTATTACACAGACTGCCATATGTTGGTTCTCCATACAGCGCCTGAATTTTTTCAGAGTACACTTGTGATTGGAAACAACTGATCATGTGGTAAAGGGCTACTGTGGTTGGCCCTTTACCCCAATCTATGATCACAGGATGGGTGCCACAGTGGGAGCGTGCGGGGGGGTGGTTCTGGGAGGGCATCAATAGATGCCCCCCCAGAACTGAACGACCACGCTTTAGCCGTCATTTGGCTATAGCACAGTCAGCAAGTCATTAATCACTAAGATTCAAGCAGCAATATTTTACACCAACTAACTGTTTACCAACCACTGTGCATCCACATTGGTTTCTATGCAGAGCTACACCAGATTTTACACGCTTCAGTTTTAGTAAGTTAACCCCTGTGTGGCCACTTGCATCCCAGGAATCAAAGAAGATTGCACAGCCTTCCCAGCGAGATGTCATTCACTGATGATATTAATACCACCACTATAGTAATGAGTTCCAGCTGTAATGGCATTCAAAGGCTTGTGTATATGAACAGGCCAAATCTGTCCATTTGGTTTGCCCATTTAGTGAACCTTGAATAGTTAAAGTTTGCTGCTAACCTTGCATCACAGCAAATTTGAGTCTCATCCCTACGACAGACCTTATTCAAAGAATTTCTCAGACATCGATCTTGTCATTGTTTAACACCATAAAAAAGTAAACAAATGTTTACTTAATTACTTGTTCAAATGTCATTTATTAGGGGATTAAATGTAATTTTTAAATTATTATTTCTAGTAAATCAGGGTTTCTGTATATGAGTAGAATAACATCTTGCATCAGCAAAATATCCTTAATTTTATGGATGTTGAGACTCTTTCCTGGAATGGCAAGTAACTTTTCTTTGTCAGACTTTATGGTGTAGCAAACTACATTCAATCACTTTTATTTTCTGTGATTTTATTCCTCTAAATGAAGTACACAGATCGGGCAGAAACACAGACACATATAAACTATGTAAACCAGAAAGACCCAGACATAAAACAGGCACTAGCACATGGCATTAACGTAAATATTGAGAGAAAAGCCTGAAGGGCTTACAACTGAGTTGATTTTTTAATGTAATATTTCCATATCAAATGTTAATCTAGACTACTGTCACACAGGAGAAACCACCATGTTACAGGGCAAGCCAAGCTAATTGGTCAAGATCAGGGACAACTATTAGGAATGTTTACATGGAATGTTACAAATAGCAAACCATTCACAACAAAACAAAAGTAAACACTACGCTTGCACAGTCTGACAAAAAATAAAAGTATAAATATTGATAATATATTTAAACTTCAATGAACTGAATACCAAACCAAATACAGCTAGGTGGCCAAATAACAGCATTTTTTTTTACTACAACATAAACCTAAAGTAGACATATATCCAATCACTGAAATCTCATGTAAGCCTTAAGTACCACGGTTTGTATATTTTTAATGAACCCTGATTAAGCTTCATGAAAATTACAAGTATTAAAAAATATATTATTTGAAATTTTTCAATTGCTGTCTCTAATTCCCCCACTGTGTCTCCACCGCTGGATCATGATAGTGCTAGTGGGAAGAGTTTTGTAGACATAGCACTATATTTCCTACCACTCTGCTAGCATATGCTCCTCCCACAGGGAACTACAGCTCCTATAATTTCACATGCCCCTGATCAGGCTGAGTCTATTTTGCATAACTCATGTCCAGCTGTCAGTCAAACTATTGTCACATCTCTTTTGGGGGTGACGAGTGAATGGCTTTGATTGACAGCTGTGTTATGCAAAATAGATTTTTTCAGTGCAGCTTGAGTAGTAGGGAGAGTATAGATGATATAAAGTTGGGATGATGGTTAGCAGAGTGGGCAGAGCCTTGGCATGTATTTTATGATGATTGACATGCTAGGGCTTTCTTTTTTTTTGGGGGGGGGTTAGGCAGTCTATTTATCAGTTATAAAAGAACTGTCACCGGGGAGGACACATCATTTGGTGGGTGCCTCCCATGGAGGTGGGTCAGTCGCGGCTTTTTTTTTCGGTCCATCAGCGGAGCGAGAGAAGATGAATGGACTTCATGGGACATTTTTATTTTTTTATTTTTTAATAAAGGACTTGTCCCAAGCCATGTCTTGTCATTTGTACCATTTTGACACTTTTTTTGTGAAATAGTAGGGGTACATTTGTACCCCGTTACCATTTCACACAGGGGGAGGCCGGGATCTAGGGGTCCCCTTGTTAAAGGGGGCTTCCAGATTCCGATAAGCCCCCCACCCGCAGACCCCCACAACCACCAGGCAAGGGTTGCGGGGATGAGGCCCTTGTCCCCATCAACATGGGGACAAGGTGCTTTGGGGGACTACCCCAAAGCACCCTCCCGATGTTGAGGGCATGTGGCCTGGTACAGTTCTGGAGGGAGGGAGCTCTCTCGTCCCCCCTCTTTTCCTGCAGCCTGCCAGGTTGCATGCTCGGATAAGTATCTGGTATGGATTTTTGGGGGACCCCCACACCATTTTTTTTTAATTTTGGCACGGGATTCCCCTTAAAATCCAGACCTGAAGGGTCTGGTATGGATTTTGAGGGGGGCCCCCCAGGCCATTTTTTTATTTTGGCGTGGGGTTCCCCTTAATATTCATACCAGACCCAAAGGGCCTGGTAATGGACTGGGGGGTCCCATGCCATTTTTTTCAATGACTTCTTTTATCTGTATTGCCGGGACCGACAATTCATTATACTTATACTTTTAAATTACTTTTTTCCTTTAGAAATGTCATTTTGTGCAGGGACTGTTCTAAACATGGGAAAAATGTGCAACTTTACAGGCATACTATAGACACCCCCCCCAGGTACGAAATTTAAAGGAATATTTCACTTTTATTGTTTCACTTAAAATCACTGCTCCCGAAAAAACGTCCATTTTTAAAACTTTTTTTGCATTGATACATGTCCCCTGGGGCAGGACCCAGGTCCCCAAACACTTTTTATGACAATACCATGCATATAAGCGTTTAAAATTAGCAATTTTGATTTCTCCCATAGCTTACAAATTTGCCGCAAACACCCCAATTTGTTCACTATCCGACGAACAGGCGAACACCCAATGTTCGAGTCGAACTTACGTTTGACTCGAACATTGGGCTCATCCCTAGTCCTGATCAATGGAGAGACCAGAGATATCTGTAATGAAAGCCCACACCTCTTGTTCTCTTTTCTCTCTCTGCAGCGCCAACAAATAGGGTCAGCATTAGAGAACATTTGGTGAAGCTTCTCTGGAGATCTAAACCTTCTAGTCAAAAGCTTGTACCCTTCTTCATGCAGTTTCGAAGAGATTTATGTATGAAATAATAGATACAATCTCTTTGCTCAGCTGAAAATCTTATATTCAAATCTTTTCCCCACGCAGACATAAAAAAGGGAACATGTGAATCAGAGGCTGCTATTAATAATCTAAAAAAATCTGAGCACTGTGGTAGTGAAATAAGATTGTGCCATAGTTGTACTACCTGCCATGTCAGTAAAGTTAGTGCAAGCATGGATTGTATATCCCTTATGGATAAGTGATGGGCAAACGGTTTGGCCCGAGCATAAGTTCGGGCTGAACTTTCGCTGTTTCGGATGTTCGGCAAACAGGCAAACAAACGGGTCGACCGCTTGTTTGCCCCCCGAACCGACCACAATGCATTGCGGAGCTGAACAATGCATTGCAAGCCCTGATTGGCTGAAGCAGTGAAAGCTTCAGCCAATCAGGGAACAGAGCACTGTCAGAGCCATGACTGGACACTATCATCATGACTTTATCCAATCATGGCTCCCACATTATAAAAGTATTCTTTCAATGGCAGCCATTTTCAGTGTGATTTCCGCATGGAGGGAGATAGAACAGGGCTCTGTTCAGTGCTATTAGTTAGTTAGCGTGCTATACTGTGCTATTTTGCTTCAATTGTCAGTGTAGATGTAGAATATTATACTATATTATATTGTGAGTGTAGTGATTAGGACCATCATTCAACTTTGCATAGTATGCAGCTAAAGTAGGGACAGCTCAGATAATTTCAGTGTAGTGTAGTGAGACCATGTCAGTATTCTTTACATTAGTATATAGCTAGAGTAGGGACAGTTCCGATAGCATCAGTGTAGTGACAGTTGAACACCATCTATTTGATTGTGTTACTGCCAGTTTAGCGCCATTTACTTCTGTGTGTGTTACTGCCAGTTTGATATTATACAGTTCTGCGTGCTTTACTGCCAGTTTAACGCCATTTACTTCTGTGTGTGTTACTGCCAGTTTAACGCCATATAGTTCTGTGTGCGTTATTGCCAGTTTAACGACATATAGTTCTGTGTGCGTTACTGCCAGTGTAACGCCATATAGTTTTGTGCGTTACTGCCAGTTTAACGCCATTTACTTTTGTGTGCATTACTGCCAATTTAACACCATATAGTTATGTGCGTCACTGTACATTTGGCACATTATACTGCAGTATATTATAGTGTTTCTGTGGAGTGTGTCTGTGTAGTGTGAGTACTCAAATGAAAGTGCACCAAACACCTCTTTACTTTAATTAAAGTGCATCTACGTACAGATTTCAACTTCTTCTTTACATTTTCTTACAAGCACCGCCCCCTCTCTCCCAATAATTTATGGGGGGACAACAAGGAGAGGCAGATGTTCCTTGGCACTGTAAGGGGGCCAGCAACAAATGTGTCCACAGGCAAAGGTGGACCTGGTGGTTAATCCTCAGTCAGGGCATCATTTCCTCTGTTTAGTGAGTTTGCCCGTGCTGTCCAGCCACAGCATGCAGAGGAGGTGGTAGACTGGCTTACTAAACCTTCCTCATCCTCCTCCTCATTATTATTATTATCATACAGGATTTATATAGCGCCAACAGTTTACGCAGTGCTTTACAATACAAAAGTGAGACAATACAGTTATAATACAATAAAATACAAGAGGATTACAGAAGAGCTTACAATCTAATAGGGTGGGGCAGGTGGTACAAAAGGTTGTAACTGTGGGGAATGAGCTGATGGAAGTGGTAAAAGATAAATTGGAGACGTGATAGCCTTTCCAGAAGAGATGAGTTTTCAGGGATCGCCTGAAGGTAGCAAGAGTTAGGGGATAGCCGGACAAGTGGAGGTAGCAAGTTCCAGAGGATGGGAGAGGCTCTGGAGGAATCCTGGAGACGAGCATGGGAGGAGGAGATGAGAGAGTGTCATGAACAGGTGTGACCAGATTGTGTGGACTGCGAAGAGGAAACCAAAACGCATGTAAAGTGAAATAAGAATAATGTTTATTTAAGATAAGTAAGATAAATAAACAAACACCCCAAGTACAAATAGTGCTCAACCAACCGACAGAAACCCACAGACAACAGATAATATATACAGCAAGGGGCAATACCGAAATCACAGATGTCAGCCAGGCCAGGGTCATACACAGCAGGTAAGCAGGAACAAGGGATATACCAGAAACATAAACGTAGCCAAGCCAAGGTCATACACAGGAGATCAGCAACTGAACAAGGGCAGGTTGGGAAAGGGAGATAATGGATGGGATAGGATACAGGCTCAGGAACAGGTTCAGGGTCCGATACAGGTTTACAGGATAACAGGTCAGGGCACAAGGAAGAAAGATACCAAGGCAAGCATATGAGGGCTTGCCGGGTATTTATAGGACTGACTATAATTGACCTCATGTCACAGCTGATCGCAGAGTGTGCTGTTTGCTCCACACTGCCGGAGTGCACCCGCTGGTGGACACCGGTACTACGGCCCAAGGATGCAACAGTGCCACCAGCAGGAGAGACCTCTTACTGCAGGTCCCAGGTGTTGGAAGACACCCACTGGTGGACACTGGTACTGCGATCCAAGAGGCCGATAGCGCCACCAACGGGTAAACCCTCTCATGACAGTACCCCCCCTAAAGGAGCGGCCTCCGAACGCTCTAACAAGGTGCAATTGTCCAAAGTTCATGACCTCCAACCGAACAGATGAGGGCACATCAGGCTGGGCATCGGGTACATCAAACTGGACCGTGAGTACATCTGAGAAGACGGCGGGCACATCCGAGCAGACAGCGGGCACATCCGAGATGACAGTGGGCACATCCGAGATGACAGCGGGCAGGAATACACCAAGCTGGGCAGTGGGCACATTAGGCTGGGCAGCAGGCACGGGCACTTCAAGCTGGGCAGCAGGCACATCAGGCTGGGCAGCGGGCACAGGCACTTCGAACTTGGCAGCAGGCACTTCGAGCTGGGCAGCAGGCACATCAGGCTGGGCAGCGGGCATGGGCACTTCGAGCTGGGCAGCAGGCACATCAGGCTGGGCAGCGGGCATGGGCACTTCGAGATGGGCAGCAGGCACGTTAGTCTGGGAAGCTGGCACACCAGTCTGGGAGGCTGGCACGTCAGTCTGGGAGGCTGGCACGTCAGTCTGGGAGGCTGGCACGTCAGTCTGGGAGCCTGCACGTCAGTCTGGGAGGCTGGCACGTCAGTCTGGGAGGCCGGCACGTCAGTCTGGGAGGCCGGCACGTCAGTCTGGGAAGCTGGCACGTCAGTCTGGGAAGCTGGCACGTCAGTCTGGGAAGCTGGCACTGAGACATCAGGCTGTAAGGCAGGCACTGGGACAATAGACTGGGAAGCTGGCACATCAGACTGGGAAGCTGGCACATCAGACTGGGAAGCTGGCACATCAGACTGGGAAGCAAGCTTCGAGACATCAGGCTGGAGGGCATGCACTGAGACAACAGACTGGGGAACTGGCACATCAAACTGGAAGGCAAGCACATCACACTGGAAGGCAGGCATCGAGGCATCAGGCTGGAAGGCAAGCTTCGAGATATCAAGCTGGGAAGCTGGCACATCAGACCGAAAGGCAGGCACATCAGGCTGGTAGGCAGGCATCGAGACATCAGGCTGGGAAGCTGGCACATCAGACTGGGAAGCTGGCACATCAGACTGGGAAGCTGGCACATCAGACTGAAAGGCAGGCACATCAGGCTGGTAGGCAGACATCGAGACATCAGGCTGGGAAGCTGGCACGTCAGTCTGGGAGGCCGGTACGTCAGTCTGGGAGGCCGGCACGTCAGTCTGGGAGGCCGGCACGTCAGTCTGGGAAGCTGGCACGTCAGTCTGGGAAGCTGGCACTGAGACATCAGGCTGTAAGGCAGGCACTGGGACAATAGACTGGGAAGCTGGCACATCAGACTGGGAAGCTGGCACATCAGACTGGGAAGCTGGCACATCAGACTGGGAAGCAAGCTTCGAGACATCAGGCTGGAGGGCAGGCACTGAGACAACAGACTGGGGAACTGGCACATCAAACTGGAAGGCAAGCACATCACACTGGAAGGCAGGCTACGAGGCATCAGGCTGGAAGGCAAGCTTCGAGATATCAAGCTGGGAAGCTGGCACATCAGACTGAAAGGCAGGCACATCAGGCTGGTAGGCAGGCATTGAGACATCAGGCTGGGAAGCTGTCATATCAGACTGGGAAGCTGTCACATCAGACTGGGAAGCTGGCACATCAGTCTGGGAAGCTGGCACATCAGACTGAAAGGTAGGCACATCAGGCTGGTAGGCAGGCATCGAGACATCAGGCTGGGAAGCTGGCACATCAGACTGGGAAGCTGGCACATCAGACTGGGAAGCTGGCACATCAAACTGGGAAGCTGGCACATCAAACTGGGAAGTGGGAGCAGGTTGGGTTACTGGCAGGATTGTGTAAGTGGGGAAGAACTTCCGTTTCTTCTTAGGCTTAACTGCTGGAGATCTGTAGGTGGCTGTAGGACTGTAGACAGGAGGTGAGGCATACTAAAAAGGAAGGGCTGGGATATGGCAAGGAAGGGGGAACAGCGGCCAGAGGGAGTTCTTGTGGGGAAGTTGCCAGCAGAGCATAATAAGCAATTATATCTGAATTCATTCCAGTAATGTGCAACAGAACCGAGATGGTTCCCCTGTGCAGCCACTTCTGGTCAGAGATGGCCTTGGTATACTGTCATGAACAGGTGTGACCAGATTGTGTGGACTGCAAAGAGGAAACCAAAACGCATGTAAAGTGAAATAAGAATAATGTTTATTTAAGATAAGTAAGATAAATAAACAAACACCCCAAATACAAATAGTGCTCAACCAACCGACAGAAACCCACAGACAACAGATAATATATACAGCAAGGGGCAATACCGGAATCACAGATGTCAGCCAGGCCAGGGTCATACACAGCAGGTAAGCAGGAACAAGGGATATACCAGAAACATAAACGTAGCCAAGCCAAGGTCATACACAGGAGATCAGCAACTGAACAAGGGCAGGTTGGGAAAGGGAGATAATGGATGGGATAGGATACAGGCTCAGGAACAAGTTCAGGGTCCGATACAGGTTTACAGGATAACAGGTCAGGGCGCAAGGAAGAAAGATACCAAGGCAAGCATATGAGGGCTTGCCGGGTATTTATAGGACTGACTATAATTGACCTCATGTCACAGCTGATCGCAGAGTGTGCTGTTTGCTCCACACTGCCGGAGTGCACCCGCTGGTGGACACCGGTACTACGGCCCAAGGATGCAACAGTGCCACCAGCAGGGGAGACCTCTTACTGCAGGTCCCAGGTGTTGGAAGACACCCTCTGGTGGACACTGGTACTGCGATCCAAGAGGCCGATAGCGCCACCAACGGGTAAACCTTCTCATGACAGAGAGCTTGAGAGTAGAAGGTCTTGAGAAGAGTGAAGAGGACGATTTGGGTGCTATTTGTAGACAATATTGGTGATGTAGCTCGGAGCAGAGTTGTGAATGGCTTTGTATGTTGTGGTTAGTATTTTGAATTTAATTAGCTGGGTGATTAAATTCAAAATACTAACCACAACATACAAAGCCATCCTCTGTCATGAAAGCAGAGACAAGTGTGCAGTCCCCTGCAGTTGCCAGAGTGGATAAACCTACCTCCTTGTCCACATCTATTACTGCCATAGCCCCAACATCAGCCAGGAATCAGCTGAGTTATTTGACCACAGTGTCAGCCACTTGCTCCTTGATAATGCCCAGCCATTACTGGATTCAGATGTTGCTTCTGAGGTTGTGGATGACAAGAACATGAGCCTAGAGCGAGGGAGGAACACTGGTAGACAAATTGGCATTCGTGTTCCCCAAGCCGCAGCGTATTGCCAAGTTGTCTCCAGTGGTAATGATGAAGATGGAGGAGATGGAGATGATGATGATGAGGTCACTGATGCGACTTGGGTGCCAGATAGAGCAGAGGAGGAAACTGAAGGTGAGGCAGCACAACCCCAAAGAGGCCGACATCAAGAAAGAGTAAAGAGCAGCCACCCTATATCATCACATTCTGCAGCTGTTATCTCCCAGCTGGGCTCCCCAAAGCTCAGCTTTCTGGCCCTTTTTCAGCACATCTGCGCAGATCGCACTGTTGCTATCTGCAAACTGTGTCTCAGGCACATAAAATGTGACAAAAACACCAACCATTTGGGTACCATATGCCTAACAAAGCATTTAACGTCCAACCACTCAGCCCATTGGCAAGATCACCCAAAAGCCACACAAAAGGGGCACATATCTGTCCCTCCTCCTGCTTACCCACTTCAGTCTGCCCCTGTTATACCGAGTCATTACCTCTCAGCAGCCTCCACTGACAGGGATGATGGTATAACACAGGGTGTCCCAGGTCCTAGCAGCACATCACAAGCTGTATACTGTAGTCTGCAAATTTCTCTGCCCCATCTCCTGCAGCGGAAAAAAAATACAGCCCCTGCCACCCACATGCCCAGTGTCTAAATGCAAGCTTGTCAAAGCTGTTGGCTCTCCAACTTCTGCCTTTCAGCCTGGTGGATTCTGCCCCTTCTGTGAATTTACACAATGTGCTGTACCACAATGGCAGGTTCCCAGTCGCTACTACTTTTCACATAAGGCTGTTCCATCTCTCTACCATCACGTGGAAGGGAATGTTCTGGCATTGTTGGACAAGGCAATTATCCATAAAATCCACCTTACTGCTGACACGTGGTCCAGCAAGCATGGACAGGGATGATATATTTCGTTCACAGCACACTGGATAGTGCTGCTTGTAACTCGAAAGGATGCAGGATAGGGCTCGGTGCTGCAGCTTGTTGTGCCCCCACGTCTCCATACACCTGGTGGTGATGATGCCAGACCTGTGAGCTCTACCCCCTCCTCCTCCTCCTCCGCCACTCATCTGCAGAATTGTCATATGAACATCAGGTACCCCCTAAGCGTTCAAAGGGCTATTCCCAGAGTCAGGATAAAAGGTACCATGCAATGCTTCAGCTGGTGTGTTTAGGGGACAAGAACCACACCAGAACAGAGGTTCTTGCAGCTCTGCAGGGACAGGCCCAGAGGTGGTTCACACCACGCCACCTGGAGCCAGGAATGGTGGTGTGCGATAATGGCTCAAACCTCCTGTATGCCCTTAGACAGGGAAAGTTGACACATGTGCCATGCCTGGAACACATCCTCAATTTGATGGTGGAGCATTTCCTAAATACATACCCAGGGTTTGCAAGACGGGCTAAAGCTGGCCAGAAGAGTCTGAAGCCATTTCAGGCGGTCATACACAGCCAGTGCTCAGTTGGCTGAAATTCAGCGGGAAATCCACCTGCCCGTAAACCGCCTGATTTGTGACATGCCCACCAGGTGGAACTCAACTTTGTCAATGCTGCAGCGGATATATGCAAATATGGCATGATGACAGGTTCAGGCCACCTCTGCTTTTTTTCCCCATGCCAATGGCTGATCATTAAGGATGCATGCACTGTATTGTCACCATTTGAGGAGGCCACAAGAATGATGAGCCTTGACAGTGCATGCATCAGTGACACAATCCTTGTTGTGTTCCTGCTGGAGTAGAGTCTGCGTGCCATTATGGACAGGGCACTGGAGACAGAGCAGCAGGAGTAAGAGGAGGACTTCTTTTCCTCTCAAGGCCCAATTTATCCAGACACCATTATTCCTATGTCACAGAACACACAGGAGGAGTGAGGGGAGGAGGATGAGGAGGAGGATTCTGATACTTTCATAGGCTTTGAAGAAGAGGAAGACATGCGTCAATCTATTAGCGATGGCTTTCCAACCCCAGGACCCTCGGGAGTAGTACGTGGCTGGCAGGAAGAAGTTCCGGATGCTGTCATCCTGAGTGACCCCGAGGACTCTGCTTCTCAAGCCTCAGCAAATTTGAGGCAGATGGGCAACCTCATTCTTCAAAGCCTGTGAAAGGACCCTAGAATATGTGGCATAAAGGAGAAGGATAATTACTGGTTGGCAACCCTCCATGACCACCGTTATAAGGGGAAAGTCTCATCCCCTCCCTACAAAGAGTGCAGAGATAAAATCTCTTGAGGACACGTTAAAGAGGATTTTATTGAATGTTTTTTCTGACTCCAGTAGGTTACAGTCGTGGAAAACATTGTTTTGAGTCTTCTGTTGGTCAAGAGAAGGTGTCCGCCTAAGTGAGGCATTTCAGAATTTTTTTCGTCCTCGCCGCCCAGGGCTGTAAGCTTCCACATCCTATCAGCAGCATCTGCATCACATGGTGGACAATTACCTCAGGGCAAAAACAGAGATGGAGAGCTTTCCAGCTGACGATCCATTGACTTACTGGGTCATGAGAATCGACCACTGGCCAGAACTTGCCCAGTATGCTACTGAGTTGTTGGGCTGTCCTGCATCCAGCGTGCTTTCAGAATGGGCATTCAGTGCTGCAGGAGGTTTGGTTGCTGATCATAAAACGCGTCTGTCCACAGACTCCGTGGACCATATGACTTTTAAAAAAAAAATCAGTCCTGGATTACCAGCTATGAAGCCCCTGATGCCGGTGTCACTGATTAAGTCTTTTTGGGATGTGGAATCTCTGCAGGACTTCGAGGCTGCCTAGCTTTGAGGGTGTTTAAGCATTTCGTCTGGAAGAATGTTTTTGGTATAGGTTTCATGGGCACAATTAACACCCTAAGACCAATTTTTCTGCACCTGTTTGACTGGTGCATATCATTGAAATTTTTTACAGCAAGGACAATTATTGCTTTCATCAAGATTACCTCTATAGTGTTACGGTGGGAAGGCGCCAACGACACCCAAAGACCAATTTTTATGCACCCGTTACATCTATACAAAGTCAAAGTGACACCAGAATGTATCCAAAAAATTTCTAATCTTGTTCCCAGTGCACTACATTGTGGCCTCATTATACACACTGGCTCCCAAGCTGTTGCTGAGCAAAATAAAGGAAGATTGCATGGAAAATGTCATTTTTTTGGGCTTTATAAATGCAATTATTTCTGCAGCAGATTCTAGACATAGTACAGATCTGCCACTTTACAGTTAGACTAAGGGGACCCCACAGGCACTATATTGGAAATAATTTTTCATTTTTAGGCTTTCACTTTAAAGATCACAAACTCACTGCTCATTTAAAAATCAAGTTTTTCACAAACTTTTTTTATTGATACATGTCCCCCAGGGTAGGACCCGGACCCCTATAACCAGTGTTATACGGGTCCGAACTTTCACGGTGTTCGAAAGTTCTGACGCGAACCGGACAGGGGTCTGTTTGGCCCATCCTTATTATGGATTTACAACCATTTGAGGCTCGATAAAACCCGCAATTAGAACTTACCTATCTCTGATAAATGTGGGATCAGTCAAACCCGGCAGAAAGTTGGGGATTCCTATTACTTGCATCAAAAGTGATGATGTTATAGGACTTATCTCCCTAGATTTTAATGAGCGGCATACTTTAAACATAGTACCTAGAACAGGATGTTCCTGCACCTGAGCAGGACACAGAGTATCAATTAATGGGAGAGCTGGAGTGGAATAGAGGATACAGTACATGTTGCTCCAAGGATACCCAGCTCTTTACACCAGTCTAGTATCCCTAGTAAATGTGCAGCTTGATAGTACTGTACTGGGTTTGGAAATCCCTGCGCACTTAGGCATAGTGAGTATTTCTGTTCTAATCCTTGGTAGATGACCTGCCCACAAAAATTGCACAAACTCGTGCTTTATTTGTTGCAACAAATTATTCAGTACTGTCACAGGTAGGGTCTGAAAAAGATACAGCACTTGAGGGAGTGCATTCAATTTTAAAATACAGTTTTTACTAAATCATGTGTGAGAGAGTTGTCGTCAGCGCTGAAGATCACTTTTAATATTGGAAAGCAATTGTGGAAATATATGTTGGAATACATTGGCTAGGGACTGTGTAAGCTATAACCCTAAATACTTAAGCTTCTCTGCCACCCATCTAAGTGGGAAGCTTGATTTCAATATAGACACTCTAGTTAAAGAGACTGTAAAATTCATTACGTCTGATTTTTCATAAATAAATTTATAATTTGACATTTGTGCATACAGGTCTAATTCTCTCATTAAATTGGGTAAAGTTACTTCTGGACTGGCGACAAAAAATATTATATTGTTTGAATATGCAGCGACTATGTGAGACAATTTCCCTACCTGTACCCCTATTGAATCCAGGTTGGTTCTAATACGTCGTAATAATGGCTCGAAAGTATATATAAAAATAATTTGTGAAAGGGGGCAACCCTGACAGGTACCATTTGCCATTGAAATTATTAGTGCACCATTGGCTTTAATTGCTGCTGTTTAATAATCGTACAATCTACTTCATCACATTTGTCCCAATCCCAATATGTTGGAGAGTGCACCTCATAAACCTCCAACTTATCAAATGCCTTCTCTGCGTCTGTGGAGAGAAGAAGATAAGGTGGAACTGCATAGATGAATAAGATTAAGAGCCCTGATGGTATTGTCCCTCGCTTCTCTGCCCGGCACAAAACCAGATTGATCTAAATGACTGATTCTGTCCAAGTACGGAAGTAATCTTGATTCCAATATTTTCGTAAACAATTTCAAATCTGTATTAAGGAGAGAAATTGGTCTATAGCTGGCACAGAGCAAGAGATCATTATCAGGCTTCAAAAGTACAGTTATATGAGTGTGAGAGGTATCCTTCGGGATAGGATTACCCTGTAATATAGAATTGAAAGCAGACGTAAATTCCAGAGCCAGGATTTGCCTAAACGTCTTATAATAAAAGGAGGTAAGACCATCTAATAATGATAGCCGCACCTCTGCCCGGCACAAAACCAGATTGATCTAAATGACTGATTCTGTCCAAGTACGGAAGTAATCTTGATTCCAATATTTTCGTAAACAATTTCAAATCTGTATTAAGGAGAGAAATTGGTCTATAGCTGGCACAGAGCAAGAGATCATTATCAGGCTTCAAAAGTACAGTTATATGAGTGTGAGAGGTATCCTTCGGGATAGGATTACCCTGTAATATAGAATTGAAAGCAGACGTAAATTCCAGAGCCAGGATTTGCCTAAACATCTTATAATAAAAGGAGGTAAGACCATTTAATAATGATAGCCGCACCTCTGAGGCAGCTGGTAGAACCAGCAAAACTGGTCAGGCTGGCGCTCTGTCCTCCACTTCTCTTAATTCGGATGACCCGATGCCTTTACTATGGACGCAAGCATGGCTGAGCAATAAGTATATTGATATACTGAATACATGCATGGAAGCCCAAGACTGTTTCCACTTGGTGCTGTCCTATCTGAGAGTACCAGGTGACTGTCTGTCTCTTAGAGCCGGTTCACACAGGGGCGACTTGTCAGGCGACCTAGTCGCCTGACAAGTCGCCTCCCGTTCTGTACAATGGAACCGTTCTAATCGGAGCGACGCAAGTCACTCCGACTTAGAAAAAGGTTCCTGTACTACTTTGGAGGCGACTTGGGGCGACTTGCATAGACTTCTATACAGAAGTCGTTTTTGCAAGTCGCCGTGGCAGTTGTGTGCAGGTCGCCTCAGTGAGGCGACCTGCAAGTCGTGCCGCCCCTAGTGTGAACCGAGCCTTAGTGGATGTTTAATCAACATTGGGACATCTGCAGTGCACACAGGAGACTTTGTGGGCCACTGATGGATGCAAAGTGATTTAGAAAGGCATGTGAGGGATGCAAAGAAGATTTCTATGGTTGGAGTCCTTCTCTGGACCAGGCCTCTACACTGGCCTACAACGTTATTTACAAATGGGATCTATATGTTAACATCAGAAGTTGTGACATACTATCACCCAGAACATATGTGCAAGAACATGTTTTACAATATAACGTGTGAGGGAGGCTGTATGGAATCATAACCCCCACCACCACCACCACCACCAGATTACACCATTGTTCATGTGATCTACAGTACATTGTTCACACTGAGGATCAACAACTTCCTGAAAGTAGACTTCATTATATGTCACTTTAGTGTACGAGGGAGGTGGATTAACATCTGCATGTCTTTTTCCCTTTTATTCAGTGGGCCCTCCACTAGACCACACTACAGTATCCTCATGCATCTATGGTGACTTTTAGCCTTTACCTCTATGGTGAACGGGGGTTTAAAGTTTATGAAACCATATATTACCATATGGACACTAGTCTCTATATAGACACTGCATGTTTTGTACCCAATCCATCAATATAGGATCCTCATATGGACATTTTTACAATACGTTTGTCATTTGGGAATCACAATATATTATATAGACTTTTGCCATTGCAATGTCAATACTTCGTGTTTAAATTATATACAAAATGCACTCGGTCGTCCGTTTGTAGTGTTAGTGGAGGTTTTTTAGATATTGTTTTTTAAACTATATTCATGTACAATAAAGTGGATTTATACAATGTTACAGATAAGAGGATGGATAGATAGATAGATAGATAGATAGATAGATAGATAGATAGATAGATAGATAGATAGATAGATAGATAGATAGATAGATAGATAGATAGATAGATAGATAGATAGATAGATAGATAGATAGATAGATAGATAGATAGATAGATAGATAGATAGATAGATAGATTTTTAATTTATGTGTCTATAGTTGTCAATCAAGTGTTTGCTTTAATTTGTACAGCTGTCACATAAAAAGACAGCATGGATTTTAGTGTTCAGTAAGGCTAAATCCACATTTGTCTTAGTACTTTGTCTTGAAATTAAGATCCTCTATATCAGGGGTAGGCAACCTCGACCCTCTAGCTGTGGTGAATATACAAGTCCCATGAGACATTGCAAGACCCTGACAATCACAGGCATGACTCCTAGAGGCAGAGACATGATGCGATTTGTAGTTTTACCACAGCTGGATTGCTGAGGTTGCCTACCCCTGCTCTATATTATTGTGTACAAAATATATTCCTTGTGTTACTACCCTTCTCTGTATACAGTAGCCCAAGCAGATGTTTGCATTTAAATTTACTGACATTCAACCATCCAATATCCACCATGAAAAATTGAAGCTTTTATTATATGAACTTGCAAAGACGTCAGTTGAAACTTGATTTCATCTGTTTGTCTTTCAACTTCGGTAACTTCAAACTGAAAAGAAACAAACAAAGCATGAGCATACAATGTAGCCGGTCTTTCAGAAGACAGATTACTCTACAGGTAATAAAACTGATTTCACTTCACTTTGTTCTACACAGAAATAAAGTTTCTAGAAATACAATTTCTTTAGTGGCTCTGACCTCAGTATAAACACTCAAAGTCATTTTGTCGCTGCCAATTGTAATCGTTAGGTCTAAAAAAAAAAATGAAATATGATAAAAGTCTGCCAATGTTATGGCTTAATTTCATTATAATCGCATTACCAAGATCTTGGAATATTTCATGTTTATTAAAAGAAATGAATGGAGTTGCTGGGGAAGGGTAAATGGAATGACAGGGTGGATGTAAGGAATTCATCAGAAAGCTGTTTTTCTGTCTTTCCAGCAGACAAGGAGAAATAACATTTCATTCTGTCTGTGTCTTGCTGCAGAATGTATGTGGGCAAACAAATTACAAATGGAAATAGATTTCATTTTGTGCTCAGGCAGCACAAGTCAACAAATGTTGGTGAATTAAATATTAAATCTGTTGCTGTTATTTGTTCACTTTTTTTCAAGTAGACCTTTGTCATTGAGGTTTTTTTTTTCCTTCCGCACACTGAATGATGGAACGTGTATGTTGAAGTGGTTGCAAACCTCAGACACAAAATATGAACAAAGCATATTCCTCTTTAGTGTGTACTTGTCTCAATCCAGGGCACTAAGTGTCATATCTGTCTGCTGCCCCATTCCTCTGCTATCCGCATGAGTCACTTCCTGACACCAAGAGAAAAAAGGTGACCAGGAGAGATCTTTAGCTGTTTGACAGCCTCAGCTCTGTTCCTGTGTGCTGTGCAAAGTTGTGTGTGTGTGTGTGTGGGGGGGGGGGGTGTCCCTTCCCTCCAATCAATTATCAGATGCCTCCTCACTAAGCCCTGCCATGCATAATTTCACCTCTCCACCCACTTTTTTCTGACCACTCAGAAAAGCTTTAGAAATTTTGGACTAAATGTACAGAATAGAAGACAGCAGATAAACAGGTAGATAGAATGACAGATAGATAGATAGATAGATAGATAGATAGATAGATAGATAGATAGATAGATAGATAGATAGATAGATAGATAGATAGATAGATAGATAGATAGATAGATAGATAGATCTAAAGGAAATACATTTCTGCTGTATCCAGAGACACTGTATTCAATGACAATGTATCCTATGGCACTGACAAGAGGACTGTTATAACAAGAAAGGCATGGTATGTAGGCCTATCATCGCTAACCAGCACTTAGACTTGTTTAACAAATTTTCCCAATATATAAGTGCCATTTAAAGCAACCCTGCCAGGGAGTGAAAAAACTCCAGCAGTAAGACTGTAAAAAAAGCATCTTTATAGTTACCTATACTTAAACCAATAAGCTAAAACGTTGCTCTCTTGAAGAGCTTTATGTGCTTATACTATTTAACACCTCTGGTGTGTTAAACGTATGTCCTCACGTTAGCCAATGTGGTTCTTCCCACCAACCTCTACATCATTGCAAGTCACAGTAGTGATGTAGAGCAGTGATTCACAACCTTTTTTCAGTAAAGGCATCCTTTAAAAATGATGGAAATCTCGAGACACCCTTTAAAAATTATGGACAGTCTCAAGGCACCCCAATCTAAAATGGAAGAACGATTCTAATAGTTTTACATAATGCAGCAACAACCACACAAGCAGGACACCCAACATTGAAGGGGATTTATTCTTCCAAAGCAAATACACTTTTGCAAACTGGTACTGACTAGTATTCCATTGTCTCTCTTCTGCCTCAGTTTTTCTCACATCACTCAGCTAATGTGACCTCAACGTTAATGGAGAAAGGCAGGAGAGGGGGATAGAAGGATACTGTACAGACAACTGACATCCTCCATATCAAATGATGATGACATTGGTCGTTAGGATGCTGGCAGCTAGAAGGTTATAATGGTGCACAATGAAAACCTGTGGCTTTGTGTAACTAAAAGGCAGGCTTCATCCACACGCCGACTTGTATACAATATTTGGGCAATTTTTTGGTATTTTGCCAAGGCACCCCTGAAGAAACCTCAGGGCACCCTGGTTGAAAAAGGCTGATATAGAGGTTGGTGGAAGTAACTACAGCAGGCAGCACTGAAAACACTACACTACTTTACACACCTTAATGTGTTGGATTGCGTCAGTGCTGGAAGCTCTTCAAAAGAGCAAAATTTGAGCTCACTGGCCCCCTTGCAGTATAAAGAAGATTTTTTTTACAGACTATCACTGCTGGAGTTTTTTTTATCTATGGACCAGAATGATTTAGGCCTTATAGGCTTTTTATTTGTCTATAGAAACTTGCTTCCTGTAAAAGAGCATGAAATATGAAATTATAGCATTATCATACTAGTAGGCACAGCTTACTAACCTGTTTTTAGAAAATCATGAATAGATTGTAGAGATAATAGATCCACTTGTTTATACTTGTTTATTAAGATAATAAATCCACTCATTTAGATAAAATTGAATATGGAATTATAGGTGCCTTCATTGGCGCTGGTGCAAACTGGCCACATGGCTTTTATGCCTGGGTGCCAATGTCATAAGCAATGGCTAAAAAGATACCATATATATATTGGTCATGAGATCCCTTTGAAAGCCAATTACAGTGAAAACATTATCATTTCATTATACATTATATTATTAGCACATGAAATGCTTCCAGTATTAAAGAGGACCTTCACCCTCTCAAAGACGATCCCGCCTCTCCACCCCTCCTTCCTTCTTCTGCAGGATTAGGGAATTTTTTGTGTTTACATCTTTTTTTTTAATTGAAAGTCCACCCCGCCTCCCCATGCACATCCCTTGCCTTAGGTGAACATTGCACACACTGCCCACTGTGCCTCCCAGGATATGTACATAACATATCCCAGAAGGCACAGCCTTACATTCAAGAACAGGAGGAAGGGGTAGGCCTATCGGTGCTTCATCGAGAGGCCCGCTGGCTCTTCTGGGTTCAGTGGATGACGTCAGAGTGAACATGGCGGCGTGGCACAGAGCTGTGGCCAGGCATGAGATGATCTTAGAGGACCAAGGCTGGATCCACTGGATGGGTGAGTATGTGAAATGTGCACATACCATCATCAGGTAAGCGGGGCATAAAAAAATTAGGAGGTCGGCCGGAGTTCCTCTTTAAGATGCCTTCAAGGGGCCATCGAGGAGTAGCGCTATGAGGTTAGAAGCAATATTGTTACTACAAGATCTCAAAATTTAATAACAAACTGAAATATTATCCAGAAAATGATATGTATAACCTAAAAAACATAAAAATACAGAACAGTGAATAAAAATACAGGAACAAAAGTAAAAAGTTTACAAAAGCCTCGCTACCCAAAGGATTTACAGCTACACCTTTGCATAGTGGCAATTGGGTACAATCTTTGTTAACACACTACAATTCAATACCCTCTGCCTGATGAACTTTTACAGGCAGAGTCACATGGGGTTTTAGCTATGTTTATGCAAATAGCTACAATAAGAAAGTTACTACTTGCATGGCTTGCGCAGGAGTTCTCCAAGTAGTGATGGAGCAAGAGACTCCACCGCCAGCAGTATGTGCTTACTGTTGGTTTTGTAATTTTACAGGTTCACTAAAAAAACAAAAACATGTTCTGTGTTGCTACTCTATTTTTCTTGTATGATACATCTTACCTGTTTGGCTTTTTACAGACTAGTCATGCACTAATGAACATATTAAGCTTTCTATGTACAATCAATACCACACTGGAATTCCTGATATCCTGGAGAAACCACGTTCTCTAGCATTGTGTTAGCAGGGTGATATAAAAAGTTCAATATAATGACTCACTTCCATTATCACAGGGGCAGCACCCAGAGATTGTTAGCTTTTAATTACCTTTGATTTTTTAAAATATATATATATATATATATATATATATATATATATATATATATATATATATGAAATTGTAAATATACATCAAGATGAAGTAAAAAGCTCTCATTGCTGTGTATATATTATGGTAATTTAAGGTAGAATATTCTTTATACTTTCTGGGAGGTGTACATTGTGTTCTTGCAGCACAAATGGAAGTGAAGATTAAAAGAAGGAATGCATTGTTCTCTTCACATGGAAATGTCCAAGTAAATAAATGCCACTAAATTCAAAAGATAAAGATTGATTTTATTCAAAGTTTCCAAAGTGTAAATGTAATCACAAGCTCTAAATTGTTGAGAAGAAACATGGCCTCCGCAAAACATATCAATAAAGCAATGATCAAAAAAAAACCACTTTTTTAAAAAGGTATTTTTGTTACTGTTGTCTGTTTTCCCCCCGTGGAGAGATTACCCCTACTTGCTGTTCTGGTGACAATAGAGGAAGTGAAGGGAAATCCCCCATTGGGGTCCCAGACACCTGTGTAATAATATGACAGATGTTTACATTCTTTTCCACTTCAATTTAACCACTTGAGCCCCGGATTGTTTTACACTCTTCCTGACCAAGCCCTTTTTTGTGATTCGGTACTGCGTAATTTTAACTGACAGTTGCGCGGTTGTGCGGTGTAGAACCCTAACAAAATTGACATCCTTTTTCTGCCACAAATAGAGCTTTCTTTTAGTGGTATTTGATACTTGCATTCCGCCACGATGCTTTGTTTATCGGTCTGGCAAAAATTATATTTCCTTTTGTTTTTGGCAGGCAGTACTACTGCAACTTCATGCAATATGTGGTGGAGCAGGGTTTTAGGGGTTAAAAAATATAGCCTCCTTAGCCCCTGTCAAACACCCTCTGAAAAGAGATCCACTGGGGTCATTCTTCAGAGGGCAATGCTGATGTAAACAAACTTTTATAGAATTAAACAAGGACTGTCGTTAATAATCAGGATGTGGGCAGCTTTCATTCTACAGTTCTCTGTAAATATGCAAAACATATATCTGACCTGCAGCTCCATTCACAGCCAAGCATATATGTGTTTGCTCATGTTATATAAATCAGCAACATTTACATCAGCAGAGGCCTGCTTATCATAAAATATTATTACTTCAGACAGCTGTATTTTCTTAACAACACTAAAGACTTTGCATTTTGCTTTCAGCTCTGGTCACTAAAACATCTTACAGAATAAACTGCTCATTAGGCAATTAACCCCCCTTTTTGTGTAAATTCACTATTTCATGGAATCCTTCTTTAAAGTAAATATTCAAAAAGAAACCACACAGTTTTTGTCTAATAGATGACAAAAAAAATTAACGTTAAAGTATTGAGTTTGGGTCCCACCTAGGATGCCCAGACTTCCCATTCTCTTTCATGAATGTTAAATGCTCCCAGGTACATCTACCACCAGAATTAAGTAAACAGAAACAGTCCTTACTGTGGTAAAGTTACAGTGTGTACAGCAGTGAGACTGTTTTTCCATAGGAAGTAATGCACAGCGAGGAGAAATAGGACAACTGGTAAGGGCCCTGTCGAGTATCATTTGCACCACATTACCATGTCATAAAAAGCTGACTTGTTTTTACAATGATCTCACACAGACTTACGACCAACTGGTTATTTCAAACTGTATGGGGAGACTGTGGATGATAGTATTCTTTATACAGTTAGGTGTTTTATTGTTAATGGGCTTTTTGATAAATGCATGGAGACATCTCAACCCTTTATACACCTGAGGCTTTACTAGAGTCTTAAAAGAGTAGAATGCTGTGAGGCTTCTAACATAACAAAAAAAAGGGGTTCGGGCCTTTTTTTCTTGTCCCCATGTCATTTCTTTCTTTCTGCTTTGACCATGTCCTATGCAGTTTCCCCTCTCTCTGGATATCATTTTCCTTGCGACACTCCTTTAAAACTGATCCATTGGAGGTAATTTACTCTGGTGTTGATTAGTAACTTACATTAGAGTGCTTACCATTTTAATGTGCATTTTTATGTGTTTTTGATGCTTTTGTGATGCTTTTTTAACTGCTTGCCATCTGCCCACCGTCAAATGATGGCTGGGTGGTGCGGCTCTTGTTCTGGGATGCCGTCATATGACATTTAGGAATGTAATCAGGGCACTGATCATCAGTGCCCTGATTACAATATAGAAATGCAGTGTCACCAATCATTGCCCACCAATGCCAGCAATCAGTGCCCATCAGTGGCAGCAATCAGTTCCCACAAGTGCCACCAATCAGTGCCCATTATCAATGCCAGTCAATGCTGGCAATCAGTGCCGCCTATCAGTGTTGCCCATCAATGTCCATCACTGCTGTCGATCAATGCCCATCAGTAATTCCCATCAGTGTCGCCCATCAGTGCTACCCATCAATGCCCATCAGTGCCCATCATTACTGCCTATCCGTGCTGCCTATCAGTGCCTACCAGTGCCATCTATCAGTGCCCACCAGTGGCGCCTATCAGTGCCCACCAATGCCGCCTATCAGTGCCCACCAGTGCCCATCAGTGCCACCTATCAGTGCTCATCAGTGCCACCTATCAGTGCCATTAAGTGTGGCATATTAGTGCCTCCTCATTAGTGCCACTAAATCAGTGCCCATAAGTGCCACCTCATCAGTGCTCATAAGTGCCACCTCATCAATGCCCACCAGTTCAGCCTATCAGTGCCCATCAGAGCCACCTCATTAGTGCACATCAGTGAAGGCGAAAAATTATTTAGTTACAAAATTTACTGATAGAAAAAAAGTAAAAAACTTTTTTTTAAATGTTTGGTCTTTTTTTTTATATATATATAAAAAATAAAAAAAACAGCAGTGATTAAATACCACCAAAAGAAATCGGTTTCCTGTCTTATTGGTATTGTCATTCAATGGGTCTTCCGCTCAGCAGTTCCCCGGCTCAGTATTGCCCCAGTTTATTAGATCCCCTGCTCTACAGTTTCTTGACCCAGCATATACCCCACTCAGTGTTTTCCTGGCTTAGTAGTACCGCCCCCCCCCCCCTTCCTGTTCAGTAGTACATTCCCCACTCAGTAGTACATTTTCAAAAAATGCAAGTCCCCAGGTTAGTAGTGCATTCCCCACATCCCCCACTTAGTAGTATCCCCATACTCAGTAGAAAATTCCACCATCCCTCCTCAGTAGTACATCCCCCTCCCTGCTCAGTAGTAACGCCCCCCCCCACTCAGAAGTAATCCCCCCTGCCCACACTACCTCCCCTCCCTACTCTGCTGATCCTCCACTCTGCTGATCTCCTTCTGATTCTCTGTTATGCTGATCTGCTCTGCTGACCTGATCTCCTGCTCTGCTGATTCCTTGCCGCTCAGTTACTGTTCCGGTCTCCACTCATCTTCCTATTGTATCATTCCCTTGCTGTACACATGTGAGATATCTGCTGATCTGAGCTCTGCTCACCTTCCTGCTGCTCCACACTGAACACCACAGCTTAGACTTAAACACAATGCATGGCTAACACTGAATAAGCACCCCTCAACAGCTGCAGGTGCAGTTAGGGAGTGCTATCATAGGTCTTCTTTATGCTTGTGCTTGAGGGGTGGTAAAGTATAGAATTATTTTTAGGATAATAACAATTGCTGAATAGAGCACCTGAGTCATCTCCCAGGATCTAGCATAGTGCCTGGTACATACACATATCTATGAGTAACTGTCATATGATGACTATAGATGATTATACAGGGAGCACCCTATATACACATCTGTACACATGCATCTCATATCACTTACCCTGGGGCTTCCAACACCATACTTACAATTAGAGATTATGGATGAGCCATACCTAGACACACCTGGTTTCAGTTGAAGGCAGGTATGGTGAACATTATTAAAGTTCAGGTATTAAATCCAAACTCCACTGAAGTGGATGACAGATGAATGCAAAAAAAAAAAAAAACAGTAAAAGGAACATTTTTCTAGACTAATAGATAAGGTATTGTCAAACAAATGGCATGGGTGATAGGTACTGCTCTGGAGTATCACTTTAAAAAAAAAAAAATTACATTTGGAAGGGAACAGCAATTTTATTAGTGCTTAAACCTGCCTGTAAAGTGGTGCAAATGAAAAATGTATGCAACCTACGACAGAAAAACTGATATTTACAAAGAAAAAAAATGCCAATGAAATTGCCAGTAATTGACAGCTCCAGGCTGCCTACTTATATTTCAAAGACATTTTTGATTAGGACAAGGGCCTCCTTTCCACAACTCTGGCCACATGGTTGTGAGGTCCATGAAGGAAGGGCGGGTCCTATTGGAATCCAGAAGCCCCTTTTAAAACAAGGAGCCCCTAGATAGTGCCCCCTCCTATGTGAATGAATAAGGGGTGCATAGTACTCCTACTTATTCACACAAAAAAAAATAGTAATTGAGTATGCACACTTTTTGATGAATTCCTATATGAAAAAAGAAAAAACAAGACCAACTGAGTCCTACAATGTAAACTCATCAACAATTATGTCATCCAGTGATAAACAAAGCCCCACCGGCATGCCAAAAAAAACCCCTTCCAACGGATGGATTACTGTCGCTACACTCACTATGAATGACCGCTCCAATCCCCATTTCTAAGTGTAAACAAAGGGATAGCGTATACCCAGTGATGTCATTGACCAAATGGTCATAGTTGGTCAATGTCATTGCTTCAATATAGCCATGTAGCCATATTTGGGCAGCAATGTCAGCCACTATCCCTGCTACCTTGGGGTATATGGCTGAGAATTCCCACCCGGCAAATGAATGGGACAGGGTAACATGACTGGTTGCTAAGAATGTGATGAGTGTTGGCACCCGCTGCTTCTTTAATACCCATTGACAGTGGAGGAAGAAAGCTGTCATATATAGCTGGTAAAAGTCTGGTGTTTAGACGAGCAAGCAGTTTGGTCTGAACCTGTATTCAGACCCAACTGAGAACTCGTTCCTATTAAGGAATTAGCAGAGTGATTTAAGTGTAAATTAGTTTGCTGTGAAAATACAGATTTCAAACATAAGCCACATGAAAATGTGATGAACAAATAATATTCTCAGTAAATTAATATTCTAATAAGTGTACACCATAACACAAATCAATGTGCAATAATAAATGTATTAAACAGTGAAGGAATAGTGCATTATAAATAGAATGCGCATTTTGTGTACCCATACAACAATCAATGTTTCAAATACTGTAAATCCAAAATATAAAAAAGTCAAAATAAGTGAAATCCAGTGCCAAACTCAAAATCCTCCGCTGCTGTGAAGCTGCTTATCCAATGTGAGCCACTCCCAATAAGCACACTCAGCACATGTAGAGTGATCCACAGTGCCTGCACAATACACAGTATATTTTCATAGTAAATATTCTTTTGATAAACATTTTTTGTGACTATAGAAAAACGTATAATATCAGCAACACCATCTTTTTATTGTACAGGTTCTGTGCTTTTAGAAAATATATTGTTTGGGGGTATTTTACAAATGTTCAAAGCTGTAAGTAAAAAATAGTGATTACATGATAAAAAAAGTGAAAAAAAAAATGGTCTGGCCTCCCGAGGTTAAAAGTGGAGAGCAGATATATCCCTCTTTTTTAAGGGATATATCTGAAAACATGGTCTCCATGGAATCATTTCATTAATACAGAAGAGGGAAAAAACCTTATAGATGTAAGTTCTAATGACTGAAAACAGAAGATGTGGCCATTGGACTCTTGGCAGGGGAGGGGGATGTGGGGGAGAGGGGGAGGAGGAGGGGATGGGGAGGCGGGAGATGGGCTCTGCCCCTCCCTCCCCTTAGGTTTTATTTTTTTATTTTTTTATTTTTTAAAAAAAAATGTTGATGTGTTTGTTGTTGTCTTTTTTTTTTGTCTTTGTTGTTATTTGTAGGTATAAATATAGAGGTAAGAGAGAGTTAGACGGGGGCGTGGCCTGGAGCGGCATGAAGTAGGAGGCAGTTAGGCAGAGCTCCGCCGGTCATATATCTGCTTTAAACTCCTGAGACCGCTAAATAGACCCACAAGCCTGTACTACACCGCTGCTGAACCGGGGATCAGCTAGGGCCATGTCACCGACAAAAAAGTCGTCTGCAGCGGCCACAAAGCTGGAACAATACCGCCGGCAAGGCACGGACCCCTCCAGCCAAGATGGCGCCGCCGCGCTGGAAGAGGAGCCCTCAGCCGGAACAGACACAGCAAGGGTGCTGGAGGCGATATCATCCTGCCAAGAAGCCATCACAACATGTCAGACCTCCCTCACAGCGCGGATTGAGGAAGTGAAGGTGGACATTTCTCTGGTAAGGCAAGATTTCCAGAAACTAAAGGGCAGAGTCACAGAGGCTGAGAACAGGCTGGGCACTGTGGAGGATTCCCTCCCCCCCTTGCAGAACACAACATCAGAGCTGCAGCACCAAGTGAACCAGCTCCTCCAGAAACAAGACGACATTGAGAATCGCCTCCGCAGATGCAATCTCAGATTTGTCGGTCTCCCAGAGGGGGTGGAGGGGAAGGATCCCCCCACGTTCTTGGAAAATCTACTTTGTGACGCATATGGAAGAGAATCGTTCTCCCCAACATTTGTCGTTGAACGTGCGCACCGTCTATCAGGCAGGCTGCCACCACCTGGAGCCCCCCCACGTACGTTCATCGCAAAATTCCTGAATTACAGAGACAGGGACACCATTCTCCGACTCAGCAGAGTGAAGGGTAATATCCCCTTAGGAAATAAAACGATCGCCTAATACCCGGATTTTTCAGCGGAGGTACAGCGCAGGCGTCGCACATTCACAGAAGTCAAGAGGCGCTTGCGCATTAAGAATATTAAATACGCCATGCTTTTCCCGGCCCGGCTTGGCGTGGAGGGCGAGGACAGGGCGCACTTCTTCGAGGATCCGGAGGCTGCCATCGCCTGACTGGAGCAGAGAGAAGTTCACAGATAAGTTCTGCTTTATAATTTTCCTGTTTGCCCCCAAGTTAAACATGTGTCTCCTCAAAGTATTCCATCTTACAATACTCTGACTTTTCATGCGAAACACCCTTTAAGTTCGGAACCTTCTATATAATTGCAGGATGAGCAGTCTGCCCCCCCCCTCATCTCCCCCTGTTCAATACTTTGAGATGTTGGAAGATCATACGCTCGATCTGCTTTGATTAGACATGCTCCTAACTATTATAATTGAACAGGCGGGATTCACCAAACACCACAGCCATATACCACACTGGGAGATCCTGACAGGCTGCAATTTGCAAGACTCTCAATCTAACACAACAAGCATAACCTCATTGACGGACTTCCTATAGGTTTCAGCCCCAGCAACACATCCACTCTAAACCTGCAAAGCAAGGTCCACATCTATAACCAACGGAGTGAATCTGATTGTCTAATGATTCTCACCAGGGACGGTGAGTCGAGTCCTGAAATGTGTAACGGTACGCAGCGTATTTTCGCCCCACGTGCCACAGTAATCCACCTGAAACTGAACGTTCTGACCTTGGCAGCACTGTTTGTGATATTTCAGTTTCCTGAGTTCACTAATACCCTGACCGCAGTGACTACCACTCAAGAAACGCCAAAATATCACCCTTTTTCCGCAGGTTGGACAATGTTTATGCCCTGTTGGCAGTTCGGGAATGAAGCTCGCACCAGGTTTGAAAGGTGCAGGGCGGGGAGGGGGGTAGGGAATGTTAGAGTTGTACAATCCTCAATGTATTACCCAATGTCAATAGTAAGTAACTGTTCTCATACAAATCCCATGGTACACCTAAAGTTGGTCCGCAAATATGAGATCTGTGTTGGGGCACTGGGAGATGGGGAGACCTGAGTCCTGGGGTTCAATACCTAATACACACATCTAGATGACTAGCCTGAAATTTGTCACGTGGAATATCCGCGGTATTAGAGAACCTATAAAGAAGTCAGCAGTGTTTTCGCTTATTAAGAAACAAAGAGAGGACGTAGTGGCTCTGGTGGAAACACACGCCGAAGGCCTAGCACACAAAGTGCTCCAGAGACCGTGGATTGGATGGGTGTTCCATTCAACCCATACCTCACTCTCAAGGGGAGTCTCACTCTTAATTGCTAAAAACACACATTTCGAGCTCCAGGACTCAGTGATCGACCCATCGGGTAGATATGTTCTTATAAAAGCCAAAATCCACGGTGACCCGATCCTCCTTATGGCATTCTATGTTCCACCACCATTTAACGCGGCTGTTATTGTCGCTGGGTTTAACTTTATGGCACTTTACCCCAACATCCCGGCTGTATGGCTAGGCGATTTCAAGAATGTCCTAGATCCTGCACTAGATAGACTCAACACCTCGTCTGCTGAACCTACGTCATCACACCCCACAAGATTTGCTAGACTCTTATCAGATTTTAATCTGATCGACACATGGAGAATCAGGAACCCTACAGATAAGCAATTTTCCTGCTTCTCCACGTCACATCGCGCTATGTCACGTATAGACCTCATATTAGTCTCCAAAACACTCCTTCCAAGACTGGCAGACGCAGGCTTCTCTCCTAGATCCCTCTCAGATCTTTGTCCCTATTGGGCCACACTAACAGTCCCTCACAACTGCCCACCAGCGACGTGGAGGTTGAACCCCTTTTGGCTGACCATATTGCCAGAGGAGGACGACCTCTTGACAGAATGGGAAAACTATTTTCAAATCAATGAAGGCTCTGCCCCAGTTCAACTGGTGTGGGAAGCCTTTAAAAAACATGCCCGTATGATCCTGACCAACAGAATTAACAAACTCAAAAGAACATCGGAATCGGTAATAGTTAAGGCGGAGGACAGTCTCCGAGACTCAGAAAAAATGTTCCTTGAGGCCCCCACCGCAGATAGAGCCGACAACCTTAAACTTTGTTCAAGGGTACTGACCCAGCTACACTATGAAAAATCCAAAAGAAAACTATTTTTCCATAGACAGTGGTCGTTCGAGCACGGGGAACGGGCAGGGAAACTATTAGCCTATCTAGTGCATAGCGAAGATAGACCCCCCATGGTAATCTCACTGCGTTCACCTAACGGGGCTGTGGAGACAGAACCGCACAAGGTAACAGACATTTTCAGAGAATTTTTCAGTAAGCTCTATGCTTCATCAGCCCCCACAGATACCTCTTTAATGGAAACATTTCTGGGGGAATTAACTATTCCCCAACTCTCCACAGAACAGGTCGAGGAACTAGAGGCCCCATTAACAACAGACGAGATATCCGGTGCCCTAGCGGCACTCCCAGGCTCTAAGTCCCCGGGCTCGGATGGCCTGCCGGTGGAATTTTATTCCACCTATGCAGAAACATTGATCCCCAGATTATTGCAGCTATATGAGGCCATATTTAAGGACTCCAACCTGCCAGCATCCATGAGAGAGGCCACCATAGTCTTAATACCCAAGCCAGGGAAGGATCCATTCATCCCAGAGTCATACCGTCCCATATCTTTACTTCAAGTAGACATCAAAATACTTGCAAAAATATTAGCCATTCGCCTCAATAAAGTAATCCTCTCCCTAATACACAGCGATCAGGCAGGATTTATGCCTGGCAGAAATACGTCCTTCAACCTTAGGAGACTATTCATAAACCTACAGGCCACTCATGACAACGTGGGGTCGAGAGTAGTCGTCGCTTTGGACACAGCCAAAGCGTTCGACTCGGTGGAGTGGGGCTATTTGTGGAGTTGCCTGACCAGGTTCGGCTTCGGTCCCAAATATATAAAATGGGTGCAGCTCCTATACCAATCCCCATCGGTGAGGGTACTGGTGAACGGGTGGCCATCCGAACAATTCTCACTGTTTAGAGGCACGCGGCAGGGGTGTACTCTGTCGCCATTGCTATACGCTCTGGCGGCTGAGCCCCTAGCCATAGCCATCCGGGCGCACCCGGAAATAAAGGGACTCCGCAGAGGGGATGTGATAGAAAAAATCAGTACCTATGCAGATGACATCCTACTATACCTTGACGACTCAGAAAACTCCCTACCTCTCACACTGGACCTAATAGATCAGTTCGGCACTTTTCTGGCCTCAGGATAAATTGGGATCAAATCTCAAATACTACCCCTTGACAGTTTCCCACAATCTAAAGACAGAGCAATGCTGCCCCTACAGAGAGTTGATACCATTAAGTACTTAGGAGTGAGGACTACAAGGGACCCAGCTGACTATGAATCACTCAACATAGCTCCGTTGTTTGCGATGCTTAAGCACAAGATGCAGGTGTGGGCTCGTCTCCCGCTGGGAGTATTGGGACGAATAAATCTGGTCAAAATGGTCCTTTTACCTAAAATATTATACATGATTTGGCACTCGCCAATATATCTGGTGCTTAGGCATTTTAAATTAATGGAAGTCATAATGAAACCATTCATATGGGGTAATAATAGACATAAAATTGCCTGGCAAAAACTTAAAAACCCCACAGACTTAGCAGGAATGGCCCTACCTGACCTTAATGCTTACTACATAGCAGCGCAGCTATCCCAAATCTTCCATGTGGACAAAACAGACAGAGAAAGATTCCTACACCTCCTGTGCCCTAAGTGGTCTCATCCAACACAAGACCCTCTGGTAGCGATAGTGGGGCGAACCACTGGAGAAGACAGAAATGTTAAATGTAAAACACTGTTACATCATTACACTAAGATATGGAACCTAGCCATGGATAGACTCCAACTGCCAGCAATTAATGAATTCACCCCCCTATGGCATAATATAAATCTCCCAGAATTTAATTTAATACCTGATAGCGAGGTGTGGAGTTCTAGAGGGATCTTTTACATACTACACATTATTCATAATGGCAGGTTAAAAACTTTTGAAAGACTGAAAACAGAATTTGCACTACCAAATCAAATGCTCTTCAGGTACATGCAACTGCGCCATGCCTTCCACACACAGTTCCCGCAGGGGGAATCTAATTTGATAAATAATCCACTAATGGAGGCACTGAAATGCCCTGACCCAAAAAAACGAATCTCTCAATTTTACCAAATGCTGACGCTGCCGCAGGCTACCACATCGGCTTACGCCCTGAAATCCAGGTGGGAGGGAGAAGTTGGCACACTGGCAGACGACGAGTGGAGCGACGCCTTAGATGCATGTAAATTAGTGCCTCCTAAGCTGTCAGACCGATTGACTCAGATATTCCTGATCCACAGAGCATATCTCACGCCACTCAAGCTAGCAAAATATAAGAGCAACCAAACAACAATGTGCCCAATGTGCAATCAAGCCACGGGTACTTTCTTTCATTTACTGTGGCAGTGCCCCCGAATCCAAGCGTACTGGACGCAGGTGGTGCGCTTCCTGCACCACACCATGGGCTCCCCTGTAACATTACAACCTAAACTCTGTCTTCTGGGAATCCTACCAGACCCGGAGATAAATAAATTCAAAAAGGTATTTGTACACGAAACACTTTTCTCCGCACGTAAAGTTATTGCCAGAGTTTGGATGAGGCCTAACCCTCCAGAGTTCACACACTGGATAGCGGAAGTCAACAACACACTACCTTATAAAAAACCGGTTTACCTACACAGAGGTTGCCCTCTCAAATACGACCAAATATGGGATAAATGGGCTCAGTCGCCTGACACCTGCACATGAGAACATATAGGTCATTGAGATACTCCGGTCAACAGTGCCCATCCACACTGCATATGAGGAGTCTTCATAATGAGGACCGACCAACTCAGTTAGATATGAATAACTCGCTTGTATATGTGTACCATGGGGAGGGGAAAAAAAATGAGACTAGACATGGGTTATAATGATGTACACAAACTTATTTGTGCATTTTGAGAACTGTATTGTTATTCTCGGTGATTACTATGTACACAAAACTCTTTCTTTTGCCTTTTTTTTCTTGTTACTCAATAAACTTACTTTTGATTAAAAAAAAGAGAGAGTTAGACGCTTAAGGAAAATATAGATAGAACCCCCAGGACGGAGTTGGAGATATATTTTGATTAGGATCTCTGCCTTAATGCGTTTGGGGGATTGACTTTGTTGTAATTAGGGAGCATGGTCTTGGCTTTAGAAGAAAATTAATGTATTTGTATATTAGATTAGCATATAGACATGCATAATATGCTATATTTGATGTTGGTAAAGTGTATGCCTTTCTTCCTCTTAAATCAGTAATAAAAATATTAAATATGAAAAAAAAAGTGGAGAGCAGGGCCTGGCAGTGAAAGGTTTAACCCTTTCATGACTAAGCCTATTTTTGACATTTGGTGTTTGCAAGTTAAAATCTGTATTTTTTGCTAGAAAATTACTCAAAGCCCCCAAACATTATATATATTTTTTTAGCAGAGAATCTAGAGAATAAAATGGTGATTGTTGCAATATTATTTATCACACGGTATTTGTGCAGCTGTGTATTAAACGCAACTTTTTGGGAAAAGGGACACTTTCATGAATTAAAAAAAAAACAAACAGTAAAGCTAGCTCAATTTTTTTATATAATGTGAAAGATTATGTTACGCAGAGTAAATAGATACCAAACATGTCACGCTTTATAATTGCACACACTCGTGGGACAAACTACGGTACCTAAAAATCTCCATAGGCGATGCTTTAATTTTTTTTACGGTTACCAGGTTAGAGTTACAGAAGAAGTCTAGTGCTAGAATTATTGCGCTCGCTCTGCCGATCACGGCGATACCTCACATGTGTGATTTGAACACCGTTTACATATGCTGGCACGACTTTCGTATGCGTTTTCTTTGCTGTGTTAGCTCGCGGGGACGGGGGCGCTTTAAAAAAAAAAATTTTCTTATTTATTTAATTTATTTTTATATTTATAAATTGTGTTTAAAAAAAAAAAATTGATCACTTGTATTTCTGTCACAAGGAATGTAAACATCCCTTGTGACAGTAATAGGTGGTGACAGGTACTCTTTATGGAGGGATCGGGGGTCTTA
Source organism: Lithobates clamitans (assembly GCA_037952925.1). Classification (NCBI taxonomy): domain Eukaryota; kingdom Metazoa; phylum Chordata; class Amphibia; order Anura; family Ranidae; genus Lithobates; species Lithobates clamitans. Next base: position 4,198,206 of record JBBGZY010000325.1, on the reverse strand, counting down.
ACCACTTGACAACTGGGCACTTAAACCCCCTTAATAACCAGACCAATTTTCAGCTTTTGGTGCTCTCACATTTTGAATGACAATTACTCAGCCATGCAACACTGTATCTATATGAAATTTTTGTCCTTTTTTTCACACAAATGGAGCTTTCTTTTGGTGGTATTTAATCACCGCTGGGTTCTTTATTTTTTGCGCCGTAAAAGAAAAAAGACCGAAAAATCTGTAAAAAAATGCATTTTTCTTCATTTCTGTTATAATATTTTGCAAATTAGTAATTTTTCTTCATATATTTTGGCCAAAATTTATACCGCTACATATCTTTGGTAAAATTAACCCAAATCGGTGGATATTATTTGGTCTTTGTGAAAGTTATAGAGTCCAAAAGCTATGGTGCGAATATCTGAAAATTGATCACACCTGAAGTACTGACGGCCTATCTAATTTCTTGAGACCCTAACATGCCAGAAAAGTACAAATACCCCCCAAATGATACCTTTTTGGAAAGAAGACATTCCAAGGTATTTAGAAAGATGCATGGTGAGATTTTTGAAGTTGTCATTTTTTCCCACAATTCTTTGCAAAATCAAGGTTTTTTTTTTACTTTTTTTTTTTCCCACAAAATTGTCATATTAGCAGGTTATTTCTCACACACCACATATGCATACCACAAATTACACCCCAAAACACATTCTGCTATTACTCCCGAGTACGGCGATACCACATGTGTGAGACTTTTACACAGCGTGGCCACATACAGAGGCCCAACATGCAGGGGAGCACCTTCAGGCATTCTGTAGCTTCCAGGCCAATTCTGACATTTCTCTCCTACATGTAAAAATCATCATTTATTAGCTAGAAAATTACATAGAACCCCAAAACATTATATATGGTTTTTTAGCAAAGACCCTAGAGAATACAATGGCGGTCGTTGCAACTTTTTATCTCGCACGGTATTTGCGCAGCAATTTTTTTAACGCGTTTTTTTGGGGAAAAAAACAGTTTTGTGCTTTACAAAAACCAAAACAGTAAATTTAGCCTAATGTTTTTGCATAATGTGAAAGATGAAGTTATACTGAGTAAATAGATACCCAACATGTCACCTTTCAAAATTGCACGCGCTTGTGGAATGGCGCCAAACTTTGCTACTCAAAAATCCCCATAGGCGACACTTTAAAATTTTTTACTGGTTACATGTTTTGAGTTACAGAGGAGGTCTAGGGCCAAAATTATTACTCTCGCTCTACCGATCGCAGCGATACCTCACATGTGTGGTTTGAACACGGTTTTCATATGTGGGCGGGACTTACGTATGCGTTCGCTTCTGCATGCGAGCACGCAGGGACAGGGGCGCTTTAAATTTTTTTTTTTTTTTTTATTGTTCATTTTACTTTATTTATTTTAGTTTGATGCTTTTTTCCAAAAAAAAAAATTTTGACCACTTTTATTCCTATTACAAGGAATATAAACATCCTTGTAATAGGAATATGGCATGACAGGTCCTCTTTACAGTGAGATATGGGGTCAATAAGACCCCACATCTCACCTCTAGGCTGGGAAGCCTGAAATAAAAAAAAAAAAAAAAAAGATCCTGGCTTCGATCGTAGCGGTGAGTCGGTAGAAGCGCGGGAGGGGGGGACATCCCCTCTCGCCTCCCGTAAGAACGATCAAGCAGTGGAACAGCTGCTATGATCGTTCTCATGGTGTAGGGAATCGCCGGCTGAAAAAGCCGATATCTGAATGATGCCTGTAGCTGCACCCATCATTCAGATATCTCCGCACAAAGTCAAGGACGTTGTATGACGGCCGGTGGGCGGGAAGTGGTTAAAACGCATTTTTTTTTTTAACACAAAGTTGTCCATTTATACAATATTTCTACCACATAACATGTACATACCAAAAATGACACCCCAAAATAGATTCCCCTGCTCCTCCTGAGTACGGCGATACCACATGTGTGAGACTTCCACAGCCTGGCCACATACAGAGGGCGAGTACAGCTGAGCATGGCTCAGCATGGCAGGGTATGGCGGGGTATTGCGGAGTATGGCGGAGTATGGCGGAGTATGGCAGAGTATGGCGGGGTATTGCGGAGTATGGCGGGGTATTGCGGAGTATGGCGGAGTATGGCAGGGTATTGCGGAGTATGGCGGGGTATGGCGGGGCATGGCAGAGTATGGCGGGGGCATGGCAGAGTATGGCGGGGGCATGGCAGGGTATGGCGGGGGCATTGCAGGGTATGGCGGGGGCATTGCAGGGTATGGCGGGGGCATTGCAGAGTATTGCGGGGGCATTGCAGAGTATTGCGGGGGCATTGCAGAGTATTGCGGGGGCATTGCAGAGTATTGCGGGGGTATTGCAGAGTATTGTGGGGGTATTGCAGAGTACTGCACAGCATTGCAGAGTATTGTGGGGGTATTGCAGAGTATTGCACAGCATTGCAGAGTATTGTGGGGGTGTTGCAGAGTATTTTGGGGGTGTTGCAGAGTATTGTGGGGGTATTGCAGAGTATTGTGGGGGTATTGCAGAGTACTGCACAGCATTGCAGAGTATTGTGGGGGTATTGCAGAGTATTGTACAGCATTGCAGAGTATTGTGGGGGTGTTGCAGAGTATTGTGGGGGTGTTGCAGAGTATTGTGGGGGTGTTGCAGAGTATTGCACAGCATTGCAGAGCGTTAGGGATGGCTGAGCAGGGATGGATGGATGCCTGGATGTCTCTGTGCAGCGCTATGGGCACTACACATACAGCCCACAGCGCTGCAGACATCCATCCATCCGCCTCTCCGGTCACTGTGTACCGATCGGTACACAGGCGGGGAGGAGAGGGGGAGGAGAGGAACCGGCGTCATCAGATGACGCCGGTCTGTTTACATGTGATCGCGCCGTCATTTGACGGCGCGATCACATGGTAAACGGCCGCGATCAGCGGCCATTTACCGGGATCCGTGATGCGCCGGGTCCTCCGGACCCGGCAGTCACGGATGTGTTCGGGTGCGCGCCCCAGGGGGCGCGCGAGAGGGGAATTCTGGGAGGACGTCATAGTACGCCCTCCCAGAGTTATCCAACCACCCTGCAGCCGTCATTCGGCTATGGGCCGGTTGGTAAGTGGTTAAAGACCCCCGATCCCTCCTTTGCACTTCACAGTATTCAGATAGCTGTTTTCGGCAATTCTGAATACTGTATATTTTTTTTAAAACCAGCGCCATTGGCAGCCGAGTAAACGGGAAGTGATGTCATGATGTTGCTTCCGCGTTTACAATTAGGAGGCTGGAACGAAGCCACTCATGGCTTCGTTCCACACTGTCAGTAGCCACCAGAGGCGGCGGATTGGTGATCAGCCCTCCCGCTCCTCCAGTATAACAGCCGAGCAGCTTTTAGCTGCATCGGTTGTTATACTCGGAAAGCCGATCGCCCGCTCTACAAAATGGTACTGGGAAGATGCCTGCAGCTGCGGGCATCATCCCGGTATAACCCCCGAAAGCCGAGTACGCACATCTCCGTACGCTCAGCGGAAAGGGGTTAAAGGGTATGTAAAGTGCCCGTATTATAGTAGAGACTAAAAAAATAATGTTTTTCAGTCAGATAAATATTGATTAAAAAGTATTAATTATTATTAAAAATTTTCATATCCAGCCAATAGGTAGCACTCTCAGATCCTGCGTTTCAAAGGACATTTCTGCTGTTTTCTGTCTTAAAGAGGAAGTAAACTCCCCTTGTTTGTTTGTACCTATAGGTAAGCCTATAATAAGGCTTACCTATATTTACTGTAAATATCTCCTAAATTTGCACCTAGGAGATATTTAACGTAAACTGTGCCGATTAGGCCATCGGCGCATGCGCTCTGAAGGAACGGCTGCCCGTGCTGTTTCTTCAGGGTCCTGTGCCATGACCGGCGGCTCTGGCCAATCACAGAGCTGGAGCCTGCAAACCTAGAAGAAACACTAGGGAAGATGTCAGCCGTTTCAGCGTTGTGCGGTGTGCAGGCGCCACTGTAAAGGCTTCATTCTAAGGTGACTAATTCATAATGAGCTAGTGTGTGATGCATACTAGCTCATTATGCCTTTGTCTTACTTGTTTTTTTTTCCTTTTTTTTTGAGGGGGAGGTTTACAACCTCTTTAAAATATCATAGTAACCCTGTCACTATCTGACACTTGCAGGATATGCTGGATAGCCCATCTCCACTAGGTAAAATGGCTCCTCCTGTTGTCCCCCATGGATGTGTCTTACCTTGTTTGTTTAACGTCCTAGAAGAGTTTTTTTTATAACCTCCTCCTCTATGTGACAACATTATTGTCAGTAATATAAACTGATATGCCGTATTTATCGGCGTATAACACGCACTTTTTTCCCCTTAAAATCAGGGGAAAATCGTGGGTGCATGTTATATGCCGATCCCCACTGTCTGTGAGGGGAAGAGGAGTGAGTGCCGCTAAAAAAGAGCGAGCGCCACCGAAAAAGACAGAGCTGAGTGTACTCGGCTCGGCTCCGTTCATAGTCCCACATCGCTGCTGTCTCTGAGGGGACTGCGAGCGATGCCGAAAAAGACTGAGCCGAGTGTACTGTGTACTCGGCTAGGCTCGGCTCTGCTCGGCCCAGTCCCGCCATTGGACCTGCGTTAGGTCCATCATAGGAGCCGGGCCAAGGCTCGGGACTGCGAGACGAGCTGATTACAGCCGAGTACACAGGCTCTGTCTATCTCGGCGGCGGTAATTTTAAATGGTTACATGCTGTAAATGGCTCTGGGCAAAGGGCTGCAATTGACACTGGGCAAAAGGCTGCAAATGGCACTGGGCAAAAGGCTGCAAATGACACTGGGCAAAAGTCTGCAAATGACACTGGGCAAAAGGCTGCAAATGACACTGGGCAAGGCTGCAGATGGTCACTGATTATTATGCAATGATGGACAAGGCTGCTGATGTTTTTTTTTCCTCAAACTTCCCTCCTAAAAGTTTTTTCTTAAAATTCCCTCCTAAATTTGGGGTGCATGTTATACGCTGGCATGTGTTATACGCCGATAAATACAGTAATTTAAATGAAATTGATTATTACATGGACAGAATGGACATTAAACACACATGGTTAAAATTGCAGTGTCCCCTATTATTGGTGGTCAGTAAAGAAGGGCCCACTAACATTGGTGGTTAGTGTAGTAGTGCCTCCTTATATTTGTAGAAAATTAAGAAATGTCCTTACATTGGTGATCAGATGAGAAGTGCTCCCTATGCAATGGTGGTCAGTTAGAGTGGTGCCCCTTTACATTGGTGGTCAGTATGAGAAAGAACACCCCATTAAAATAGGGACCAATAAGATAAATGTCTCCTACAGACAGCTTAAAAGATTATTGGTGTCACTGGAGAGGCTCCACTGGTCCCATGTCCTCGAGTGATGTTGGCCCCAGATTTATCCAGGCAGGAGTCAACATAAAAGTGTTCAAGGAAGCCCTAGCAATCTCTGCAAGGAACACTAGTTGAGAAAGGCTGGTAAAGAAGCTCAAAAATAAACCAGACAGTTTAAATCTTATTCTACATTAAATCAAACAACACTTATGATAAATACCTAAGTAGCACAATGAAAAGGTAAACCCTTAACAATGCTCATAATACATAGCTCAGAGAGGACCTGACTTTCCACAGTCTTTTATTAGCACACTGGAAGTACCCCTCTATCGGTGAAGGGCTTTGTGGAAAGGGAGTAAGTAGGTAAGTGGGATCAAATAGGTTGGACAGTACATTTGCTTGCACCTTTCCGAGGATACCAGATATGTGGAAGAGCCAAGGTCCTTTAATACCAGGCTAGCATTTAGAGAAGAATTGGCATTTTATTAGCACACTGGAAGTACCCCTCTATTGGTGAAGGGCTACAGAGACATTACTGCAGCTACAGAAATACTATGTCTTAAGACTTAAAGAAAGGGTAGTTCTTAAAAAAAAATATAAGGTAAAGAAAATTTAATAAAAGAGAAATGTATGGTAGATATCTGCCTCATATAAATCATCCCCACCTGGGTAGGATTTCAAATTCAGCAGACTGGTTCATCTTTATCCACAGCAAATGGCTGGAGATAGACTATAAAAGTAAGACTTGAAAATCCATACAGTAAACAGAGAAAGGAAGAAAACCTAATCCTTTGAAAGGAGCCAAAGTGTACAGAAGTAATGCTGTAAAATGATGCAGCCACCAAATGTTTCCCTATTGACTTAGCAGACTATGGACAATGCACCTCTAAAGCACGGCACACAAAACATAAAAGCACTCTTAAAAAAAAAATCCCACCATTCATTCTTCACAGAAGTGAATGCAAAATAAACGCTGCTTTTCCATCATTAAAATTTTACAGTCAAAATTAGAACAACATTTAGGCTCCCAGATGTTTTACTATGTCCGTATTCAAAGAAGCATACTGATTTTATATTCATTAAGACACGCAAGGGTTTCCATGGTCGTCAGCGTTAAAACACTTCGATAAAGGCTTGCAGCTTGGCAGACTGCTCCTGGTGCTGATTCTGCAGAAACCTGAAGACTTAGCACTTTCTCTTCATGGTGAATTTCTCTTTTTATAGTCAGCGGCACCTGTCTGCACAGACTTTTATGCCCATTTAATGAAGACTTGTTTTTTTTTATCCATTCACCAGTGCTGTTGCTTCTCTAATTACTTTATATCTTTAATTTTTGTTTGCAAATACACATTATATGGGAGTTTCATGAAAAAAATATTTTACTACACTGTAATGGGATTTGCTAGTTTCTTTGTGTTTTACTGGCTATATTTCTTTTAAAAAACAGTTGTCACATGGTAGCCAATCAGATTTTAACTTCAGCTTGTTCAATTAGACAATAAAACCTGGAATCTGACTGGTTTCTGTGCAGAGCTGCACCAGAATGTGCACTCTCCAGTTTTAGTAAATTCACAACCCCGCACCCCCCCTCCAAAAAACAAAAAAAGTTTCCTCTATTATTGGTATAAGAAATGCAAAATTACAATTGTCCCAGTATTAAAACTTTGCCACGGTTAGGGGGTTGATAAAAACAAATACAAATACAGCAAGAAGTGTGCACCAGCCTAGTGCATAATCTCAAACACCATTTTTCTGATAAAAAATAAATAAATTATACTCTGATGAAGAGGGTATATCTTTTGAAATATGTCAGCATACTTGATTGCATAGTGTAGTATTGCAAATGTCTATTGGTTATCCAGGTCTTGGAAGCGCCAAGAGACCTTGTCCAATGATTCATGTAGGCTTGAATTTGTGAGTTCTGAGTATATTATCCCTTTTAATCAATAAATAATGTTTGAGGTAATGCTCTAGTCTGGTGCACCCTTCTTGCTTTTTTTTTTCATAGAATCATAGGTTTCCCCTATCTGAAGAGAACTGCAAAGCCCAGAGCAGATCCTTGGCACTGTCCAGTCAATAGACTTCTTATTTAATATGCCTCTCTGCTTCCAGTCAAGTTCCTTTCCTTTCCTATGGCCTGTAACTCTTGAGTGCTGATGTGATGTTCGCTTTACATTGCTGTAGGGGGTTGATAAAGTTTTTATGTCAATATCATATTCGGCTAAATACACTTGTAAGGGAAAAGTACAGAAACATATAGACTGCAAAAGCGTTGGTAAGTCAGGCTTATTGGTGATGAGCCGGCCACAAGAGTTTCAGCTAGCCCACAAACACTCCCAGACACTCCCTGGTCTTTTAGGGAAATCCCAGAACTGCCAAAAAAGTCTAATATAATAAAAAAAAAATTGAATTCAGTAAGTATAAGAGTGAGACCACACATTTCTTTCACATTTACATTCTGTTAAATTGGATGTAAACTTGATTCATGAAATTTGAGCTGGGCACATATATCTGCAGTGTTTTGTTTTTTTTAATCTCTCTTCAAAGCACTAAATCCGTAGCTTTATCCTCCTCCGTTCCTCTGTTATCAGCATGATAACTTTTGACAAGCTCTCCAAGATGGGGGATAGAAGTGTGTGTCAGGGGAGGTTGCTATAAATAGATTAGCAGACTGCTAAACTATTTGCGGGCAAGCTCTGCATGTGTGGAGAGGGGGTGTGTGTCTTTCCTCCAATCAGCTGTCTCACAGTCTCTTACAGTGTCTAGCGATACTCCCCTCCTACAGGGGAACCAGGAAGAGAAAATTCTAACTGAGCGTGAACTTTCTAAACAGTATATCAATGTGAAGACAGAAGATATAAATGTAAAACTTATGTAGGGAGATTTGTTTCATCTCTGTGTATCATCTGAGGTTGTTCACTTCACTTGGTGTATGGAGAGTTTACATCCACTTTGAGCTAGCAGTCCAGGACAGCCTAAAGTAGGATGGTATTGCATTTCCTGAATAGTTTGTATAATTAAAAGGTGGAGCTGTCATTGAAGTTCTCTATTTTTTTTTTATTGAGAAAGCTATTGTCATGGACCTGGAGCTGTTTTTGTGTGGGGACTGCTGTTTTAGATGTATTTAATGATTAATTTATTTATTACAGGCATTTACATATCACCATCAATATGCCCACAGCATTACATACTGTATTTTGTAATAGTAGTCATAATCTTCATAACCATAATTCTTTAACTACCTACTGCCCACCGGATAGCCAAATGATGGTGGGCGGGATCCCCTCTTCTTCGGGAGGAAACATCATAATACGTCGTCCCAGTGTCACTGCTTTTGCACCCCCATAGGGGCGCGCAGTGCCGTGATCATGCCGTGATCGCGCCATGTCCCTAGGATCCCAATGAAGCGGCTCTTTAACCATGTGATTGGCTGTGTCCAATCACATGGTTGGACACAGCCGATCACATGGTTAAAGAGCCGCTTCAAGAGCCAAGAGTGATACCTTTCGGCTCTCCTTGCCTCACACTGACAGGGTATCACACTGACTGTGAGGCGAGGAAAGCCGATCAGCGGCATATCCTCACAGCAGAGACTGTACAGGTAATCAGGGCACTGATCAACATTGCCCCAATTATCAATATAGCCCTAGCAGTACCCATCAGTGACACCAAACAATGCCCATCAGTGATGCCAGTCAGTGCTGCCTTTCAGTGCCCATTAGTGGCTGCTCATCAGTGCTGCCCATCAGTGCCCATCAGTGTTGCCTATCCGTGTCACCTATCATTGCCCATAAGTGCCACCTATCAGTGCCCACCAATGCCACCTATCAGTGTCCATCAGTGCTCACCAGTGCGGCAATATCAGTGCCACCTATCAGTGCCCATCAGTGTGGCATATTAGTGCCTCCTCATCAGTGTCACCTAATCAGTGCCCTTTAGTGCAACCTCATCAGTGCCCATAAATGCCACCTCATCAGTGCCCATCAGTGCAGCCTCATCAGTGCACATCAGTGAAGGAGAAAAATTACTTATTTACAAAATTTACTGACAGAAACTAAGAAAAACTTTTTTTTTCAAAATTTTCTGACTTTTTTCATCTTTTTAGCAAAAAATTAAAAAACCAGCAGTGATTAAATAGCACCAAAAGAAAGTTATATTTGTGGGAAGAAAATTACAAAAATGTAATTTCTGTACAGCGGTTGGCCTGGGCATGGAAGGGGTGAAAGTGCCCAATATTGAAGCAGTTACTGTAATAAAATATTTTACAACTGTTACCAGTCTGGTAACATGTTAGCTATTGATGCAGATGGTTTTGAGTTCAAAGTGTTCCTTTTTTTAGCTAACTTAATTTATTAAAGATGAAAGCTTTCAGGACCTTCCTTCTGTCCCTTCTTCAGGCATTATACAATTCAAATGAATAGCTAAATTATTCTGACGTACTAGCTACTATGTCATCTAATGCCACTAAATTAGTGGCGTTAAAATTCACTCGCATTTGAGATAGTCTGAATGTTTGTAACAGTACAAATAGGAGATCATTTCGCATGCATGAACCTTCCATAAAATGGCATATGTGCTATAAATGTATTACTGAAGTGGAAGGAAAAGTCAAAAGGGAAGGTCTAAACGCTTGACCAATTCAAAGAAATGGTGGATTATCTGCTTGGACCAGGCACAACCCTAGCTTCAAGTGACTGTTATGGTAAATACATTTGAGCTAATTTTAGTCTAAATCACATTCAAAAGGGGCATGCATAGAGTATACATTTTTACAGTGTTTAATGATCTTCAAGCTAAAGAGGTCCAGTTCTGTTTCAGTGTTTGATGAACTTTAAGAGGTCCAGTTATGTTACAGTTTTATGTTACAGTGTTTAATTAATCTTAATTTAATGTGTTTAATTTACTCTTCAAGCTAAAGAAGTCCCGTTATGCCAAATAGGGAGGAAACATGTTGAGAGTTTTTAATGCATCTGTACTAGGTCCTGTAAGTAAAAGAGGCTGTGTCCATTTAACTAACTTTGAAAGCAGGAAGGGTTGCACCTTTTTCTCTGTACCAGAGCCCTCTACTATTACAGCTTCCATTGATTTCTCATGATATGTTACAATTCTGCTCACTATGCGCATTCCAGCATCAAAGGGTCAATATATTTTTGATTCCTGGCCATAGATATGATTGACAAGCCACTGGCCTGAGGCTCTGCCATCATGTAATTTGTCTAAACCAAACATTCTCATGTTAAATTTCCACATGAACATGTGTTGTGCATGCATTATAAGTGCTGATATCCAGGTCATATTCAAGGATGTCACACTGTATATTTCGTTTGAACCATATGTAAGATATTTAGTTATAGCAGCACAGTATCTCTGAAAATTGCATTCAGATGTTGAGAAACACATATTTTGTGTAAACTGATTTTCATGCACCATTAAAGATATAATTTTAACCTAAGCTCATTTGTGTTACTTTCCATGCTAAAGATGAAAATTATGGAGACTTTTTTGCATGTAAATGTTATCCACAATATTTTCTGAACATTTATCATAGGTGAACAGGTACAGTGTTATTGAACTAATACATGCTAGACAGAGAAACATTCTTCTTTTGTGTACTACCAAAGAATGGGTTTGATTTACCTTATCTACCCACTCTCATCTCACTCACTAATCCAGCATTAAAAAGAACCAGACAAGATAAAACGTATGCATATGAATTTTTAGTCTTGTTGAATTATTTAATTTGTATAGGTTTGCTTATGAAAGACTTATGCTCCGTACACACGGTCGGACATTCCGACGGAAAATGTGCGATCGGAGCTTGGTGTCGGAAATTCCGACCGTGTGTGGGCTCCATCGGACATTTTCCATCGTATTTTCCGACACACAAAGTTTGAGAGCAGGCTATAAAATTTTCCGACAACAAAATCCGATCGCGTCAATTCCGACCGTGTGTGGCCAATTCCGACGCACAAAGTGCCACACATGCTCAGAAGAAATTCAGAGACGGAACAGCTCGGTCTGGTAAAATGAGCGTTCAGAATGGATCTAACACTTTCGTCAGGCTGCAAATGTTTTAAATAGTTTAACCAGTTGCCGACCGCCGTACGATGATGTACGTCGACAGAGCAGCACGGGCAGGCAAAAAGGCTTACCTGTACGTCCTTGCCTGCCCGCGGGTGGGGGGTCCGATCGGACCCCCCCGGTGCCTGCGGCGGTCGGAAAATCTCCCCCGGCGATTGGTGGTGAGGGGGAGGCCATCCATTCGTGGCCCCCCCCTCGCGATCGCTCCCAGCCAATGGGATCATTTCCCTGCCTCTGTATTGTACACAGAGGCAGAGGAAATGATGTCATCTCTCCTCGGCTCGGTATTTTCCGTTCCGGGCCGAGGAGAGAAGACTGTAATGTGAGTGCACCAACACACACACACACACAGTAGAACATGCCAGGCACACATTACACCCCGATCCCCCCCCCCCCATCGCCCCCCGATCCCCCCCCAATCACCCCCCCTGTCACAAACTGACACCAAGCAGGTTTTTTTTTTTTTTCTGATTACTGTATTGGTGTTAATTTGTGACAGTTACAGTGTTAGGGCAGTGAGTGCTAGGCCCCCTTTAGGTCTAGGATACCCCCCTAACCCCCCCTAATAAAGTTTTAACCCCTTGATCACCTCCCGTCACCAGTGTCGCTAAGCAATCATTTTTCTGATCGCTGTATTAGTGTCGCTGGTGACGCTAGTTAGGGACGTAAATATTTAGGTTCGCCGTCAGCGTTTTATAGCGACAGGGACCCCCATATACTATCTAATAAATGTTTTAACCCCTTGATTGCCCCCTAGTTAACCCTTTCACCACTGATCACCGTATAACCGTTACGGGTGACGCTGGTTAGTTCGTTTATTTTTTATAGTGTCAGGGCACCCGCTGTTTATTACCGAATAAAGGTTTAGCCCCCTGATCGCCCGGCGGTGATATGCGTCGCCCCTGGCAGCGTCAGATTAGCGCCAGTACCGCTAACACCCACGCACGCAGCATACGCCTCCCTTAGTGGTATAGTATCTGAACGGATCGATATCTGATCCTTTCAGATCTATACTAGCATCCCCAGCAGTTTAGGGTTCCCAAAAACGCAGTGTTAGCAGGATCAGCCCAGATACCTGCTAGCACCTGCGTTTTGCGCCTCCGCCTGGCCCAGCCCACCCAAGTGCAGTATCGATCGATCACTGTCACTTACAAAACACTAAACGCATAACTGCAGCATTCGCAGAGTCAGGCCTGATCCCTGCGATCGCTAACAGTTTTTTTGTTAGCGTTTTGGTGAACTGGCAAGCACCAGCCCCAGGCAGCGTCAGGTTAGTGCCAGTAGCGCTAACACCCACGCACGCACGCACCGTACACCTCCCTTAGTGGTATAGTATCTGAACGGATCAATATCTGATCAGATCTATACTGGCGTCCCCAGCAGTTTAGGGTTCCCAAAAACGCAGTGTTAGTGGGATCAGCCCAGATACCAGCTAGCACCTGTGTTTTGCCCCTCCGCCCAGGCGAGCCCAGCCCACCCAAATGCAGTATCGATCGATCACTGTCACTTACAAAACACTAAACGCATAACTGCAGCGTTCGCAGAGTCAGGCCTGATCTCTGCAATCGCTAACAGTTTTTTTGGTAGCGTTTTGGTGAACTGGCAAGCGCCAGCGGCCTAGTACACCCCGGTCGTAGTCAAACCAGCACTGCAGTAACACTTGGTGACGTGGCGAGTCCCATAAGTGCAGTTCAAGCTGGTGAGGTGGCAAACACAAGTAGTGTCCCGCTGCCACCAAGAAGACAAACACAGGCCCGTCATGCCCATAGTGCCCTTCCTGCTGCATTCGCCAATCCTAATTGGGAACCCACCACTTCTGCAGCACCCGTACTTCCCTCATTCACATCCCCAACCAAATGCAGTCGGCTGCATGAGAGGCATTTTTATGTCCTCCCGAGTACCCCTACCCAACGATCCCCCCCAAAAAAGATGTTGTGTCTGCAGCAAGCGCGGATATAGGCGTGACACCCGCTATTATTGTCCCTCCTGTCCTGACAATCCTGGTCTTTGCATTGGTGAATGTTTTGAACGCTACCATTCACTAGTTGAGTATTAGCGTAGGGTACAGCATTGCACAGACTAGGCACACTTTCACAGGGTCTCCCAAGATGCCATCGCATTTTGAGGGACCCAAAACTGGAACCGGTTACAGTTATAAAAGTTACAGTTACAAAAAAAAGTGTAAAAAAAAAAAAAACACAAACAAAAATATAAAATAAAAAATAATAGTTGTCGTTTTATTGTTCTCTCTCACTCTATTCTCTCTATTGTTCTGCTCTTTTTTACTGTATTCTATTCTGCAATGTTTTATTGTTATTATGTTTTTTTCATGTTTGCTTTTCAGGTATGCAATTTTTTATACTTTACCGTTTACTGTGCTTTATTGTTAACCATTTTTTGTCTTTAGGTACACCAATTACGACTTTGAGTGGTTATACCAGAATGATGCCTGCAGGTTTAGGTATCATCTTGGTATCATTCTTTTCAGCCAGCGGTCGGCTTTCATGTAAAAGCAATCCTAGTGGCTAATTAGCCTCTAGACTGCTTTTACAAGCCGTGGGAGGGAATGCCCCCCCCCACCGTCTTCCGTGTTTTTCTCTGGCTCTCCTGTCTCAACAGGGAACCTGAGAATGCAGCCGGTGATTCAGCCAGCTGACCATAGAGCTGATCAGAGACCAGAGTGGCTCCAAACATCTCTATGGCCTAAGAAACCAGAAGCTACGAGCATTTTATGACTTAGATTTCGCCGGATGTAAATAGCGCCATTGGGAAATTGGGGAAGCATTTTATCACACCGATCTTGGTGTGGTCAGATGCTTTGAGGGCAGAGGAGAAATCTAGGGTCTAATAGACCCCATTTTTTTCAAAAAAGAGTACCTGTCACTACCTATTGCTATCATAGGGGATATTTACATTCCCTGAGATAACAATAAAATGATTAAAAAAAAAAAAAAAAAGAAAGGAACAGTTTAAAAATAAGATAAAAAAGCAAAAAAATAGTAAAGAAAAAAAAAAAAAAAAAAAAAAGCACCCCTGTCCCCCCTGCTCTCGCGCTAAGGCGAACGCAAGCGTCGGTCTGGCGTCAAATGTAAACAGCAATTGCACCATGCATGTGAGGTATCACTGCGGCGGTCAGATTGAGGGCAGTCATTTTAGCAGTAGACCTCCTCTGTAAATCTAAAGTGGTAACCTGTAAAGGCTTTTAAAGGCTTTTAAAAATGTATTTGTTTTGTTGCCACTGCACATTTGTGCGCAATTTTAAAGCATGTCATGTTTGGTATCCATGTACTCGTCTTAAGATCATCTTTTTTATTTCATCAAACATTTGGGCAATAAAGTGTGTTTTAGTGCATTAAAATGTAAAAAAGTGTATTTTTTCCCCAAAAAATGCGTTTGAAAAATCGCTGCGAAAAAACTGTGTGAAAAAAAAAATGAAACACCCACCATTTTAATCTGTAGGGCATTTGCTTTAAAAAAATATATAATGTTTGGGGGTTCAAAGTAATTTTCTTGCAAAAAAAAATAATTTTTTCATGTAATCAAAAAGTGTCAGAAAGGGCTTTGTCTTCAAGTGGTTAGAAGAGTGGGTGATGTGTGACATGAGCTTCTAAATGTTGTGCATAAAATGCCAGGACAGTTCAACCCCCCCCAAATGACCCCATTTTGGAAAGTAGACACCCCAAACTATTTGCTGAGAGGCATGTCGAGTCCATGGAATATTTTATATTGTGACACAAGTTGCGGGAAAGAGACAAATTTTTTATTTTTTTATTTTTTTTGCACAAAGTTGTCACTAAATGATATATTGCTCAAACATGCCATGGGAATATGTGAAATTACACCCCAAAATACATTCTGTTGCTTCTCCTGAGTACGGGGATACCACATGTGTGAGACTTTTTGGGAGCCTAGCCGCGTACGGGACTCCGAAAACCAAGCACCGCCTTCAGGCTTTCTAAGGGCGTAAATCTTTGATTTCACTCTTCACTGCCTATCACAGTCTCGGAGGCCATGGAATGCCCAGGTGGCACAAAACCCCCCCAAATGAAGCCATTTTGGAAAGTAGACACCCAAAGCTATTTGCTGAGTGGTATAGTGAGTATTTTGCAGACCTCACTTTTTGTCACAAAGTTTTGAAAATTAAAAAAAGAAAAAAAAAAATTTTTTTTTGTCTTTCTTCATTTTCAAAAACAAATGAGAGCTGCAAAATACTCACCATGCCTCTCAGCAAATAGCTTTGGGTGTCTACTTTCCAAAATGGGGTCATTTGGGGAGGTTTGTGCCACCTGGGCATTCCATGACCTCCGAAACTGTGATAGGCAGTGAAGAGTGAAATCAAAAATGTACACCCTTAGAAATCCTGAAGGCGGTGATTGGTTTCGGGGCCCCGTACGCGGCTAGGCTCCTAAAAAGTCCCACACATGTGGTATCCCCGTACTCAAGAGAAGCAGCAGAATGTATTTTGGGGTGCAATTCCACATATGCCCTCGGCCTGTGTGAGCAATATATCATTTAGTGACAACTTTGTGCAAAAAAAAAAAAAAAAAATTGTCACATTCCCGCAACTTGTGTCAAAATATAAAATATTCCATGGACTCAACATGCCTCTCAGCAAATAGCTTGGGTTGTCTACTTTCCAAAATGGGGTCATTTGGGGGGGTTTGTGCCATCTGGGCATTTTATGGCCTTCAAAACTGTGATAGGTAGTGAGGAGTAAAATCAAAAATGTATGCCCTTAGAAATCCTGAAGGCGGTGCTTGGTTTTCGGGGCCCCGTACGCGGCTAGGCTCCCAAAAAGTCCCACACATGTGGTATCCCCATACTCAGGAGAAGCAGCTAAATGTATTTTGGGGTGCAATTCCACATATTCCCATGGCCTGTGTGAGCAATATATCATTTAGTGACAACTTTTTGTATTTTTTTTTTTTGTCATTATTCAATCACTTGGAACAAAAAAAATGAATATTCAATGGGCTCAACATGCCTCTCAGCAATTTCCTTGGGGTGTCTTCTTTCCAAAATGGGGTCATTTGTGGGGGTTTTGTACTGCCCTGCCATTTTAGCACCTCAAGAAACGACATAGGCAGTCATAAATTAAAGGCTGTGTAAATTCCAGAAAATGTACCCTAGTTTGTAGGCGCTATAACTTTTGCGCAAACCAATAAATATACACTTATTGACATTTTTTTTACCAAAGACATGTGGCTGAATACATTTTGGCTTAAATGTATGACTAAAATTGAGTTTATTGGATTTTTTTTAGAACAAAAAGTAGAAAATATCATTTTTTTTCAAAATTTTCGGTCTTTTTCCGTGTATAGCGCAAAAAATAAAAACGGCAGAGGTGATCAAATACCATCAAAAGAAAGCTCTATTTGTGGGAAGAAAAGTACGCAAATTTTGTTTGTGTACAGCATTGCATGACCGCGCAATTAGCAGTTAAAGTGACGCAGTGCCAAATTGTAAAACGTGCTCTGGTCAGGAAGGGGGTAAATCCTTCCGGGGCTGAAGTGGTTAATGCAGCGCACTCTCTTCTTCTTTATAATGCTAGAAGAATGAAGTAGTTTTGCTGCTCATATTCACACAGACTTCTCACAAACTTCTTTCTTTATTATTTATCGTGATTTCAATATAATATTTTTATTTGTCACATCTGATTTAATTTTTTTTTTTTTTGGTTGGTATTTTTTTCAAGCCTGATCTTTTTTTTTTTTTTTTAAACTCCAGAATATTTTTGGGTGTGTTTTGTGTGTCAAGTTACCACAACACCATTATTATCTTGTATTATTTAATCTCAAGGAGATTGTTGGTGTTGGTGTCTCTTGTTAATTTTACATTGTATTTTTGAAATGTACCTGCCTCCTCACAAACTGTCCTTTTTGAAGGAAAACACACATAGGCGAGTATAATTGAAACAAAAAATCCTTTATTAAGCGCTCATAACCAAACAAAGAGGGAGGCAACGCTGGAGAAACAGCAGACATTGGCGAAGCCTTTGGCCCCCAGAGCATTCATCAATTATTTCCAGGCGGCCTGAGGAGTCCATATCTAAGGGAGTGCAGTCTGGTCCCGAAGTCCAAGAGAATCATGAACAGCAGCAGATGACATCTGTGTCTCCAGGCTGTGGTCATACAAGAGCCTGCATCTTTTGTCAGACCAGACTGAACCCAGGTCATCACTCTCTGGTCTTCCTTCCACACTTCCTTCCATGCTGTGCCTGTGGTGGTGGAGTTGTGGCAGGAGGAGGAGGAGGATGGTCCAACTCACACAGGTGGGTTTTGTGTGTGATTTCGCTCCTCACCCCCTTAGTTAGTGTTTTGTAAAGAAGGTCCTCACACATGAGGCGTTGACCCTCCTGCATGTCCTGCAGTTTTGTGGCAGCCATGCAGGCAAAGGCCTCTTCACGAGTGGGTAAGGCTCTGAGGGACGCAGAAGCCTCCTGAATCAGCCTGAGTGCTGAATCCTGCACGTTACTCCCCTTACTGGGTCTTTTATTTGGAAGGCAGAGGGGAGGGACCTGCGATTCTGTCAGGCTCCTACTGGGCCCGGCCTTCTACTGGCTGCCACTTAGCCCCGCTTCCTCCTGGCTGCCACTAACCCCCGCCTCCTCCTAGCTGCCACATTCCACAGCCTCCTCCTGTGTGCCACATTCCACAGCCACCTCCTGGCTAAGGTCTTCCTGTGTATGAAAAAGGGACATCGTTTTAATTTTTTCTTCATCAATCACACATAATTTTTACCTCATAACTGTTGTAAATTGAATGTTAACAAATATAACAGACTATCATTCTGAGCCCAGCATTTTTCATTCTTGTCCCAATTTTTTGTGCCAACTACTGTCTATTGATATGTAAAACACTTTATGAAATCAGCAATTAGTGATCAATAATAATACCTAGTACACATCAATTTTGTTTTGCCAAGAAATCTGTAGAACAATGCTATACCTGACTCCACCTGGGCTCCTCCACTTCTTCCTGGCTGGAAGTCCCAGGTTGGACATTGGAAGCCTCAGCTGGGGTGGAAGATAAGGTGGAAGGAAGAGTGGAAGGAAGGGTTGAGAGGGATTCCCTGACTTCAGTCTGGTCTGACAGAATTCGCAGTCTCTCATAGTACCACAGCCTGGGGACATAAACATCATCTGCTGCAGCTCCGGATCTCTGGGAATCCTGGACCTTCTTGCGCTCCCTAAGATAAGTGCTCCTCAGGCCACCAATTTTGGCTTTTAAATAGGAGATGGTTGCCATGGGGACCACCGGCTTCACCAACTCCAGCAGATTCTCCAGCGCTGCCTGCCTCTTTTGTTTATTATTGTATTTGTATTTCACCTGCCACAGACAGGGCAGCTATGTCTATGAACAGGGGGAGGAAATTGTGGTCATTGAAGCCATCCATTTTATCTGCAAGACACAAGACAAACCCTAATGTCAGGCGAAACTCTCCCAATCTTGTCACAATACAGGCCTCAATCTACAAGCAGTATAGGCCCAAGTTTAAATCTTACCTTTGTTATCATGATCGGCGCCTCCGATACTCCTTCCTCCGCTCACAGATCGTACGTACTACACACGCGTGTTATGCTTTATATACACTGCGCATGCGTGAAACTCCGCCCGCTCCTGACATTCTTTCTAGTCTGTTCCCTGCCCCTTCTTGTTCGTCACAGTGGGGGAAGAGCACATGGCGGAGACACAGCAGGTGCGTGCTAATTACACCAACGAGGAGGAGGAGGAGGAAAGCCCAGAGCCTGAAACGTCTGGATCCCGAAGGAGACGATTTAAGGCATCAAATATGTCCTTTGGGGAGATGTCTTCACCAGAATTTTGGGGTAAGATGATCCAAGAATCAACTTCGGAAGCGGTGGTCGGACCTCAAATTAAGGGAGCGTGAGCAGTACAGAAGGATTAGGAGAGTGCTGCAAAAAAGTAAGTAGTCGTCCTGTGTTCCTATTCTTTATTTTTATTATGTTCGTGCTCCTCCATGTGCTTTTCTTTACTGTAGTACAGTTTAAAATGGCAACTTTCATGTTCATGGGCACATTGTTTGTTCGTATGAAACATTGTTCGTTCGGCCTAGAAAACACCATTGTTTTTGCCATATGCATTTGAATACATTTTTTCTAGCCTACTTCTCTTAAAATAATTTTGGTGTCTGGGTTTGTAACTAGAATGTAATGCAAACTAGATTCTGTGTAAGGAGAGGACACTCAGCAGCAGTTTACACATCTGGAAGCTGGATCACTAGTGTGGGACACCAGAACACCCTTTTTATTAGGGGGCCCACACAGGTGCTCCAGTGTATACTACAGGGGTGTTTGCATCAGTGAAGCTTGTACAAAACAGGTAAGTATTCAAGCTTGACAAAGGAAAAAAATAATTCTTCATCTTGGAACTCTGCCAAAATAGACAATTGTACCCCACTTCCAAGCAATGTTTCATATTCCTATTTTTGCCATCAAATATCTGTGCTAAGTATACCTATTTTTTTTTACATAGGGGAGAAAAGACTCGGAGGACACCACTCATCCGAGGAGACAACAGACCCCCTACCTCAGGAAGAAGGTGAAATCCCCCAAAGCCAACAGGAGGAGGAGGATGGAGACGTAATCAAAATAGTCACCACAACAGGTGAGTGTCTGCGACCACAGGCTCAGGTAAGAGATGGATGCCGGCATATTTATAAAACATGGTATGTTTTTGTTTCTATATTTTTAGGTGATCATGATGTTGTGGATCCAGGTCATTTCACCAGTGAAAGTGCACAGATCCTGATCGGGGAGATCATGGGGTGTAATAGGGACTTGGAAAACATCCAGAAAAACATCAATGATGTTAAAAACAAAATGAAGAACATCATTGATGTTTTAGGGAGAGTTTAAAACACCTCCAAATCCCTTCCTTTTCTGTGGTATTTTGAATCTAAAAATGATTTAACATTTTTTGACATTATATAGAAAAGCCAAATTTTGAAGATGCACACAGTGTGTCAACATGTGCTATCTGCCATCACGGGAGATCAATGTAGACGTTTTGGTGGTGCAACCCCTTCCTCAATAATAAAGTAGCTGAGAGGAAGGGGTTGCACCCTCAAAACACATCCCTTGATCCCCCATGCTGGCAGCTAGCACATGTTGACATTTGGCAATTTGTGTGCATCTTCAAAATTTGGCTTTTCCAGGGGTGACTTCACCCCATCTGATAGCAATATCAAACATAGTTTATAAATACTCATGTCTGATATTGCCTTCAATTTCTACAAAAGTTGAACTTTGTAAGTTCCAGATTTGTGTATTTCTTGTTTGTTTGAAACATGCCTGTTTTACCTTAAATGGACATTTCTACTTTTATTAATGTGACCAAAAAATTGTTATACAACAAACATGTTGGTTTGTTTTAAAAACCTTTTATAAATGCACATGTGATTGTGCTGGTATTAAAAAGATTGATACTCAAGAATGTGTGGATTATTGTTTCAATGCTCCAAAAATGGTGTTGTGGTAAAATTGGTGTTTTCAGTGACAATGGGGGTTATTTCCTAAGGGCAAATCCACTTTGCACTACAAGTGCAGTTTCAGTGCAGGCTCAAGTGCAAAGTGTCTTTGCCTTTAGTAAATAACACCCAACAGTGCTTTATAATGTTACACAATCACGCCATTTTCGGGACTCCCCACATTTCTGTCAGGGTCAGCTAAAAGAAACACAAGCAGTAAATGTCACCAAAGATTTTAGTAGTTAAAATGATTTTTTTATTTTAAAAATGTATCAAACATTGTCTGGCATATTGATGGCCCCCCTACCCGCAAAGTATTCAAGGTATCTAAGACAGACCTTGTGGGCACTCAGGGGGGGGCAAGCCAGGACGGCCAGCCTCAAGCGCTGTCAGGGTTGGTTCATTTACATGAATTCCGGTCTCAGACTCCACTGAGGCAGCATAGTTGGCAGAATTTCCCCTTAAAAAGTTTTGGAGAACACAGCACGCCAGGATGATATGATTCAGTTTATACTCCGCCATGTGTATGAGTGTAAGAAATAGGCGGAACTGGATGGCCATGATTCCAAACATGTTCTCCACCACTCTTCTGGCTCTGGCCAGCCGGTAATTAAAAACCCTCTGGTCTGGGGTGAGGGTCCTCATAGGGAATGGCCACATAAGATGGTCCCCCAGCGCAAACGCTTCATCCGCAACAAAGACAAATGGGAGTTCTTCCACATTGTCTTCTGGAGGTGGCAAGTCCAAGCTGCCATTCTGGAGACACCTGTAGAACTCCATCTGGGCGATGACTCCACCATCGGACATCCGGCCATTCTTCCCCACGTCCACATACAGGAACTCATAAGTAGCCAACACCACCGCCAACATCACAATAATATTGAACCCCTTGTAGTTGTAAAAGTATGACCCCGAGTTGGGTGGTGGGACGATGTGGACGTGTTTCCCATCAATTGCCCGTCTGCAGTTAGGAAAGTCCCACCGCTGGGCAAAGTGGGAGGCCACAGTCTGCCATTCTGCTATTCCTGTGGGTTGGCCAACATCAGTATAACATTTATTTTAGGGAGTATTTAAAGACCAAGGTATAAAGTCCACCTATCAGATTCCTCCTCCCCCCCTCTCATGGGCCATTTGTAAAATTTTATGGGGGGGAGATGTTTTGGACAAGTCACCCTCTACACTTCATTGAGAGATGAATGCCTAAATAATGTGTATTACTTTGGCCAGCCCCTCCTTACTTTACACTATTGGCAGCCCACTGGACAGGTAAGAAGTGTCATAATACAAAGAGATAAATACACACTGTACACATTTTAGCACATTTTTACATTCTGCTATTACCTATCAAGATAATAATAGGATACAAAAACTTTCAACAGTACCATTTGAAAGTATTCAGGCAGGCCCTTGCACTACATGCTTTGGGGAATTCATCCATAAATCTGACCACAAAAGAGGTGGGTATAGTATATATGGGTTTGGCAAAGTCAGCAGATAGAGGATTGGTATCAGCTGAGTTAGCAGTTGGGGGGAGGGAGGGTTCCAAATGATTTTGGGACACCAAAAAAAAGCCTCTGGCACTCTGCCTGAATTTAAAGCACAAATCACATTTTTACACATTTTAGGGGGTGTTTAGGGTAAAGCACTACTATGGAGCTGACAAAATACATTGTTAAGTGACTACATGAGGTGAATATAGGAACAGGAGAACTTTGTGTGACCGTGTGTATGCAAAACAAGTTTGAGCCAACATCCGTCGGAAAAAATCCATGGATTTTGTTGTTGGAATGTCCGATCAATGTCCGATCGTGTGTACAGGGCATTAGATGTGCCCCCTTATTCAGTATCACTTTACATGAGTATGCAACTTTAGCTAGGGTGCTAGTGGTTGGAGGTCATAAAAATTTGACAACTGCTACCTTGTCAATTGTATGCCCTTAGACAGTGGAGTTCATTTACTAGCCAAATAGGCTGTTCTCTTTGCAGTTTTTCCCTTAGCTTATTAAATGTGGTGAAAATACACTTTGCAAAGAAACACAGTTATGTGTAAGTTAAATAAAAAATACTGTATTTAGGCACGTAATGAGATGGAAGTCATTATAGGTTCACTGCATTCACTGAGCTAAGAGAAACTTCCCTTGCAAACTGGAAATTCCCTATGTTTCTTTAGTAAATTAAACCCAATATCTTCAAATTCCCCCAGTGCATAACAAAGTCCTAAAACAAGAGGTGAATATATACTATACTTTTAGAAAATAGTGTTAGACCAAATATACAATACATGAGACTGCTAGGGATCACTGCTAATGCAGCAACTTTACAATCTAATGCTTACACATTTGTGCTCCCTACAACCCGCTAAAAATTACTTGTGCCACATTTGACATATCTCTTGGCAAGATTCCTTATAAAAGATCAGATAAAAAAAAAAAGAAACATAAAAAGTGAATAGGGATGGACAGCACAGTAAAAAATTAAAGCACGTGAAAGAAATAAACCAAATCATTTTGCTACTGGAAGTCAACCTAAAGAATATTTTTCCTGGGGCTGCATCTAGGCCCCAGACTCTAAACACTCAAGAAGTCACTATTTGCTGAATAAAAACATGTCTAATATCAAACAATGGTACTAAAACATGCTGTACTTTGGCCAAGTAAAAAAAAACAAAAAAAAAACACTTGCAATTTTTTAGGATTCTTCAGGCTTTCCACGAATGACTTATCAACTGTTTCTTTAAAAAAGAAAGTGGTAAGAAATTGGTCAATTGTTAACTAGAAAACCATTTCATAGGTGTATAAATGTTTAAATATTAAAGGTAAGCACCAGACAAAGCCCGTTTTTTTCTAACACTCACATGAAGCACCTGAACGACCACAACATACAGGGATATACAATGTAATACTGACATAAAATCAAACACATAGGTTCAACTTGATGGACTTGTGTCTTTTTTCAACCTCACCTACTATGTAACTATGAATGAGAACACAATATCTAATTCCCACTTTGACATCCACATTGTAACAAAAAGACACAGAATAAGTTGCATGAAAGTCATGATGGAGCAATCAGTTAAGACCTGTTCACAACGATAATAACCATTTTCGTTACTATAACGTTTGCACACAAAAAATCCTGGACAGAATTTCTTTGTGGATTACATTACCAGCAGAAGAACTGTATGTATATATATATATATATATATATATCTATATAGATATAGATATAAAGATATCTATCTATCTATCTATCTATCTATCTATCTATCTATCTATCTATCTATCTATCTATCTATCTATCTATCTATCTATCTATCTATCTATCTATCTATGTATATAGATATATATATATAGATATATATATATATATATAGAGAGAGAGAGAGAGAGATAGATATATCTATATCTATATATATATCTATATATATATATATATATATATATATATATATATATATATATATATATATATATATAGATATATATATATATATATATATTCACAAACATTCACCACCCTATGGTACCAATATTCAATCTGGGGAAGACATTTTCATTGTATCTTACCATCTTACCATCATACAGTAACTAATGGTTCATGTAAGTTATGGATTGAAGGCCACTGCTTCTACTAGGGAAAACACTTGTGAGGCTCCACTGGAAAACATGTACAAAGTGACCAGTTACACATCTACTGAGAAACAGCAGAGGGTTGAGGGTATTATATTCTAATCCCACTCATTCTTATTTCAACACAGGATTAGTGGTCATAATGCTTAAGTAATATCCTACTTTCACACACATATTATATGCACATTGGTCTGAATAATTTGCTTATAAAGGATTATCTACAATGAAATAAACATGGCATTTACTAGCATTAACAGTATAGACCACAATGGTACTGTATCTCTGCTTCTGTGACTGTGTAGAGTCTAATATCTAGTTACACATTATTTTTAAATGGGATACCTAAATGGAATGTATTGACAATATTTTATTAGGGAGCCCTGGCGTAAAACATATTATTTTTTTCTTATTAGTTTAATTTGCTATACAAAAATACCATACATCTCACACCTAATATGATTACACACAGACATGACAATAAGGGGGAGAACAAATTAACAGGAGTACATATCCAGATAAACATTTACATCTTTTTTATGCTAGTCCTCACTACTTATTGACCCTATTTTACTTTAAAACTCATCTTTTCTTTTTCCTATTCCATTCTTACCCCCCTTGTTCTTTTCTAGTTTAGCCCCCCTTACTTTACTTATAGGTCTCTTCCACCATGCACCTCTGTAACATAGATTGTTTTTATGCTCAGGATTCAGATAATACCAACCAATCCATGTGACTTCATCCTCTCCCAATCAGTATCAGGGAGAGAAAGTTGCAGGACACCTTTGTTCAAGTCCTGTCCAGGAGCAGATACAGAAGTGTAGGAAAGAACAATGTATGCTGTGAGTCTGCTAAGTATCCTATACCATTTATTTATTTATTTCAGGTACTTATATAGCGCCGTCAATTTACGCAGCGCTTTACATATACATTGTACATTCACATCAGTCCCTACCCTCAAGGAGTTTACAATCTAAGGTCCCTAACTCACATTCATACATACTAGGGACAATTTAGACAGGATCCAATTAACCTAAGAGCATGTCTTTGGAGTGTGGGAGGAAACCGGAGTACCCGGAGGAAACCCACGCAGGCACAGGGAGAACATGCAAACTCCAGGCAGGTAGTGTCTGGTTGGGATTCGAACCAGTGACCATTCTCACTGCTAGGCGAGAGTGCTACCCACTACACCACTGTGCCGCCCTACCATGACATGCTTATGCCAATCTTTTCATAACTGAGGCATTTCACATAAAATAAAGTGATAATACTCTACACTGTTACTGTACTGATGACACTGGATAATAGGGATGGGCTATCTGTTCGAGTCGAACATGAGTTTGACTCGAACATTGGCTGTTCGCCAAACAGCGAACAATTTGGGGTGTTCGCGGCAAATTGGAAAAGCCGTGGAACACCCTTTAAAATTCTATGGGAGAAATCTGAAGTGCTAATTTTAAAGGTTAATATGCAAGTTATTGTCATAAAAAGTGTTTGGGGACCTGGGTCCTGCCCCAGGGGACATGTATTAATGCAAAAAAAAGTTTTAAAAACTGCAGTTTTTTCAGGAGCAGTGATTTTAATAATGCTTAAAGTGAAACAATAAAAGTGAAATATTCCTTTAAATTTCGTACCTGGGGGTGTCTATAGTATGCCTGTAAAGTAGCGCATGTTTCCCGTGTTTATAACAGTCCGAAAGCTAAATGACATTTCTAAAGGAAAAAAAAGTTATTTAAAAGTGCTAGTGCCGGCTATTAATGAATTGTCAGACCCGACGATACACATAGAAGTCATTGAAAGTCATTGAAAATTTTTTTTAAAAAATGCGTGGGGGTCCCCCAAAATTCCATTACCAGGCCCTTCAGGTCTGGTTTGGACATAAAAGTGAACTCCATGCCAAAATTTTTTAAAAAATGGCGTGGGGTTCCTCAAAAATCCACACCAGACCCTTATCCGAGCACACAACCTGGCAGGCCACAGAAAAAGAGGGGGGAGGAGATAGCGCCCCGCCTCCTGAACCGTACCAGGCCACATGCCCTCAACATAAGGAGGATGTCCCCATGTTGATGGGGACAAGGGCCTCATCCCCACAACCCTTGCCCAGTGGTTGTGGGGGTCTGTGGGCGGGGGAGTTAATCGGAATCTGGAAGACCCCTTTAACAAAGGGGACACCCAGATCCCGGCCTCCCCTATGTGAATTGGTAAGGGGTACATTGTACCCCTAGCATTTCACAAAAAGAAAATGTCAAAATGTTAAAAAACCACAGGAGACGGCTTGGGACAAGTCCTTTATTAAAAATAAAAAAATAAAAAATAAAAAAGAGGCTCCTGCGATGTAATCCAATAAATCAATGCTCTTATCCCTGCAATGTAATCCAATTCTCGATCTCCAGCGACTCCAGCGAGGAACACGCACAGGACGCAGCGCTAGCTTGACAGCTCTTATGTAACTGAGGGCAGGGCCACCCGTCACATGATCCTGTCCCCCTCTGACAAGGGGAAACAGCGAGGTTTCCCAGTGATGTGTACGGGTGACTCCGCCCCCTCTAATGCAAAGGGAATCCTGTGTTGCATCAGAGGGGAGCGGGGTCACCTGTACACGTCACTGGGAAACCCCAGAATTTCCCCTTGTCAGAGGGGGTGGGGTCACGTGACAGGTGGCCCTGACCTCAGCTACATAAGAGCTGTCAAGCTAGCGCCGCATCATTGGCTGGGTGCCTCTAGTGGAAGCAGGATCCTGTGCGTGTTCCTCGCTGGAGTCGCTGGAGATCATCCATCATTGGAGATTGAGAATTGGATTACATCGCTGGAGTAGGAGCATGGACTTATTGGATTACATCGCTGGAATCTCTTTTTTATTTTTTTATTTTTAATAAAGGACTTGTCCCAAGCTGTCTCCTGTGTTTTTTTTTAACATTTTGACACTTTCTTTTTGTGAAATGGTAGGGGTGCAATGTACCCCTTACCAATTCACATGGGGAGGGGGCCGGGATCTGGGTGTCCCCTTTGTTAAAGGGGACACCCAGAAGGGTCTGGTATAGATTTTTGGGGGAACCCCACACCATTTTTTTTAATTTTGGCACGGAGTTCCCCTTAATATCCATACTAGACCTGAAGAGGCTGGTAATGGAATTTTGGGGGACCCCCACGCATTTAAAAAAAAAAAAATTTCAATGACTTTCAATGACTTTTATGTGTATCGTCGGGTCCGACAATTCATTAATAGCCGGCACTAGCGCTAGCACTTTTAGATGACTTTTTTTTCCTTTAGAAATGTCATTTAGCTCTCGGACTGTTATAAACACGGGAAACATGCGCTACTTTACAGGCATACTATAGACACCCCCCAGGAATGAAATTTTAAGGAATATTTCACTTTTATTGTTTCACTTTAAGCATTATTAGAATCACTGCTCCCGAAAAATTGGCCGTTTTTAAAACTTTTTTTTGCATTGATACATGTCCCCTGGGGCAGGACATAGGTCCCCAAACACTTTTTATGACAATAACTTGCATATTAACCTTTAAAATTAGCACTTTTGATTTTTCATGTTCGTGTCCCATAGACTTTAACGGTGTTCGGCCCATCCCTACTGGCTAAGAAGGGGTTAACATCTAGGGCAATCAATGTTACAAAATGTGTGCTTAACAATGTGTAATTTGTGTATTATGTGCTGATTTTTACTAAAGATCTCTTTGTTTGTGACCTGCTGACAGACTCCCACTGTGTACATTCACAGCGGGTGTTGACGGGGGGAGCAGGGAATGCACACACCCTAAACCTAAAGACAAGCAGTGACATACGGGTACGTAGCCTTGCCTGTGCAGGCTTCCCGTCCCAGTACATTGCGGGTGGGTGGTCCACAATGTGTTAGTGTGTGGGTGCACTTATATATCATGTACATTTTTTATAAGCATTAATAAAAGCATTTAGGGGATCTCAGATATCTGGGGCCCACTTTTGTGAAGCATATTTCAGATTCCAATAAGTCCCCCCTTCACAGACCCCCACATCCTACCAACATTTAGGGCATATGGCTTAATTTGGTTTAAGGGTGGAGCAGGATCTTTACCCCTCCCTTTTCTGGCCAACCTGGCTGCATGCTCAGAAATAAGTCTGGAGTGGATTTTAGGAGCTGGGGTTCCCCTAATATTCTTAGCTGACCCTTATCCTTGATAAAGGTCTGATATGGATTTCCAGGAGGAAGCGTCACACTCTTTTTTGTGTGGGGTCCCCCTACAATCTATACCAGACAATTATCCTGGATAAGGGTCTGGTATAGATGTTAAGGGAAATCCCCATCCTCTTTAAAGAAAAACAGAAAAAAACAGGCTGAAAAATGTAATTTAGCACAATTGTTATTATTTTTCTTTCTAAATAGACATTTTAATTTACTACATCACCCAGGTGAGCCACTTCACGTACAAGTTTAGGGAAACATGTCCCCAACGATGGGCCTCCCCTGGTGAGGCATCCTACCAATGTTTAGGGCACATGGCTTGATTTGGTTCAGAGGTGAAGCAGGCTCACTACCCCTTCCTTTTCCTGGCCAACCAGAATGCGTGCTCAGAAAAGAATCTGGAATGGGTTTTATGGGGCTGGGGTTCCCTTAATAGTCATATTAGACCCTTATCCTTGATGAGAGTCTAATATGGATTTTCGGGGGGGGGGGGGGGTTGCTACATTTTTTGTGGGGCGCCCCCTATAATCCATAACAGACAATTATCCTGGATAAGGGTCTGGTATTGAAGTCAAGGGGAGTCCCCCATCCACTTTGTAGACAAATAAAACAAAGCAGGCTGGGAAATGTAATTTTTCGCTACTTTTTTTTTGCATTGGTACATGTCCCCCCAATTCTGTGCGCAGCTTACCCATACTTTGTTTTCCAAAACCATCTAAATTAGCCTTGAAATAGGGCAGACAACCATAACAAGATTCTGTTCTCATATACTTCAATGGAGTTGGGGTGCTATGTTGCAGATTTTTTAAATTGTTTAGCAAACAACCTGCGAACCAAACTTTGCTTGGTTCAATCATCACTATTAGAGACTAAAGCCGCGTACACACGAGCGGACTTTACGGCAGACTTTGCCCGGCGGACTTTTTAACGGACTTTATGATGGACTTTCCGAATGAACGGACTTGCCTACACACAATCCACCAAAGTCCGTCGAATTCGTACGTGATGACGTACGACCGGACTAAAACAAGGAAGTTCATAGCCAGTAGCCAATAGCTGCCCTAGCGTGGCTTTTTGTCCGTCGAACTAGCATACAGACGAGTGGACTTTTCGACCGGACTCGAGTTCGACGGATAGATTTAAAACATGTTTCAAATCTAAGTCCGTCCAACTTTTGAGAAAACAAAGTCCGCTGGAGCCCACACATGATCGAATTGTCCGACGAAATCCCGTCTGCCGTAAAGACCGCTTATGTGTACGCGGCATTAGATCAATGTTTACTCTACTTTCAAATGTCTGCCCTGCTTTTTTGTTTACCAGGCGATCCCCTAGTTACAAACATCCAAATTACAAACGACTCCTACTTACAAAAGGAGGAAGACAACAGGAGGTTAGAGGAAATCTACCCCTAGGAAGAGAAATTCACTCCTGTAAGAGTTATTATGGGAAAAAGGTGCCTCCACTGATGCTTTATCACCAAGGCTTGTTTCTACAACAACCCAACATTTTCAAAATCCAGTTGTCATTGGGACAGGAAGTGAGGTGAAATCTTCTGAATAGGGGCACAGACAGCAAAACAAATGTTACAGGGGTGTTAACCCTTTCCTACACTATCCAAAAAGCTTAAAAATAGTTATTTTGGCTGGAGCTACACTTAAAAAATTTACCTGTTCCGACTTACAAACATATTCAACTTAAAAACAAACCTACAGACCCGATCTTGATTGTAACCCAGGGACTGCCTGTAAATGTAAATTCTAAACTCAGTACTGTACAGCTATCAATAAGTGTTTTTTGTGGACACACCAAAAATACACTGGGGTATGATTTACTAAATCTGGAGAGTACAAAATCTGGTGCAGCTCTGCATAGAAACCAATCAGATTCTAGGTTTTATTTTTTTTTGTTTGTCAAAGCTTAATTGAACAATCTGAAGTTAGAAGCTGATTGGATACCATGCACAGCTGCAGCAGATTTTGCACTCTCCAGTTTTAGCAAATCAACCCCACTGACACAAAGAGGTACAACCATAAGATATTTAAACCCTTACATATAAACATACAAATGCATTTATAAAATAGTCACCAATACTGTAGGGACAAGTTGTGACATTGCATTATTATAAAAGTACTATTTTGAAGACAAGACCAATGGTAGGTTTATATAAGTTCAAACTGACCTACACATAATTGATGAACACACTGCAAATTAATTCCATGCTGTCCTGAGTCTCCACCAACCTACTACAGGAAAATATATGTAATGTGAATAGAGCGGGAAGACGTACAAGGGTTGAGATTTAACACAGTGGGTAAAAATGCTTCATCTCAGTACTCCAATTGAATGGCTTGAAGCACAATGACATGCAATACGTTTGTAGAAAACAATTGGATTTGTATACATAAAAATACAGCAGCCTCAAAGTCCTACAGGCTAAAACCTCACACAGCTGTCTTTCTTTTGGACATCAAATAGTAGAAAATGCATAAAGAATGTAACCATATTGAAAGAAATGTTTGTTTTGTTGCTCATTATAATTTGATTTGTACAGCAACATAAGAAATTTCCCATGCCCATAATGGCCTTTGGCAGTTTCTGGAGAGCACTTCAACAGACAGGCAAGGCCAACTGGAGGATTGAAAAATTATAAAACTGAATTGAGTTTAAAAAAATTAGTTTTGAACATGTGAAATATTATTGTTATATAAAAAACACTGAATAAATCTAAGGTCTAAAAGTAGAACTCCATTCATTTTTACACAGAGAAACTGCAATGGTTTAGGGATGAAGTTTGGGTCTACTGCTACCAGAAATTTCTGCACCCAATGAATTTATTTGCAAATTTGCATGATTTTTTTTTCAAGCCATAATGCACTGAATAGCCTTTGGACCATAATCTTCAGGGTTAGCAGTGCCAGTAAGAGGGCTTTTGGATAATCCAGCCCCTCACTATTAAGGGGGGTACAGAGCAATCTATGAGTGTAATGAAGCTGCTGTACTGAAAGGATAGGGAAGGATGACAAACTGCATAGGAGAAATTGGAGCCCACTGCTTAACTTCTTATTGCTAGTTCTTTGGGCAATCAGCCCAATTACTGCCCTTTTTTCCTATTATTGAAGCCTTTTGTATCTTTACTTTAAGCTTGTGGTTGATTTGAGGGCAGTGGTCACTTTTAGCTATTGTCCTGTCTTTGGCAAACTGCTTAAATATTTGCTACAAGGCTTTCCTTTAAAAAAAGTGAATTTTAGTTTCAGAAGGGTGGTATTTTGTTTTTTATATTTATTTCTTTTGGCTGTACATTGGCTTATATTTTGTGTTAATGGTACTTTCTTTTAGGTTTGTGGTGCTTGCAGGACATTATTCTCTTGATGCTGACTATTTCTTATTGGAGCCTTTTGATTATAGCATGAACTGTGCTGCTTTGGACCTGTTTTACACCAAGACATTACACATTCACTTCCCTAATACCCAGTGGTGTATCATTCATTGATGCAATGTGTGGCCCTAAAGGGGGGAGTGCCCAGTGTGCCCTCACACATTGCACACCATGGGGAGATGCTTTTAAAAGGAGCAAAGCAGGCGTACATTACAGGTAACCCCACACCTGTTGGTGAGGGAGGTCAGCAGGAGCAGAATTCCACATCTGTCGGCTCCACCTATACTATGTAACCAGCTGGTGCTACTGAAGCGCCCACTGGTAACTTGAAAGCTTTCATCTGGAGAGGGAGGGATGTTTTATCTGATCCTTTCCCCCTGCCGCTTCTCCAGTGCCTGATCTCCTCTACATCACACGTGCTACACCACCACATGAATCTTTACTGCAGTTCCAGCTCTTTTGATGTGGAGGGGATTGGGTGTCGGGGGAGTGCAGGGAATGAAGATGACAGCTGTCAAGTAACCAGCAGGCACTTTGGTAACACCACTGGTTACAAAATATAGATAATGCTGGCAGCTGTGGGGTTTGGCTCCCCTGAGGACCTTGGGACCTCAACAAACCCCCCAACATTCTTCTCGTAATAAATGAAATATAAAGAATAAGGCTGCTGTGACCATTGAAATATAGCATATACATTTTATCAAATACTTCCCAAACACTCTTTAGCTAAAAAACGGCTACAGTGCGGTCATCCAGTTCTAGAAGGGCATCCATGGATGTCCTCCCAGAACCACGCCAGCATTCAACATGCTCTCTGATCACTGTAAAGGGCCAATCACAGCGGCCCTTTGCCATGTTATCAGTTGTGACCAATCACAGCTGATCACATGTAAACAAACTTGTCTTTTATCGGAATTCCTTTCCTCAAGCGCTGTCACAACGCGAGGAAAGGAAAGCTGTTAACTGGCAATTAACCACTTCCCGACCGGCGCACGCCGATGTACGTCGACAGAGCGTCACGGCTGGGCAAATGGGCGTACCTGTACGTCCATTTGAATTTCCCTCCGTGCCATTGCGTGTGCGCCGCTGGCGGCACGCGCCGGCCGTGAGTCGGGTCGCGGGTCCCGCGGACTCGATCGCCGCGGGGATACCCGCGATCGCCTCACAGAGCGGATGAACGGGGAGATGCCGTTGTAAACAGCATCTCCCCATTCTGCCTAGTGACAAGTGTCACTCGATCTCTGCTCCCTGTCATCGGAGCAGAGATCAGTGACGTCACCCACACAGCCCATCCCCCTACAGTTACTAATCACTCCCTAGGACACACTTAACCCCTCCCTGCCCCCTAGTGGTTAAAACCTTCACTGCCAGTGTCATTTACACAGTAATCCGTGCATTTTTAATCGCACTGATCGCTGTATAAATGACAATGGTCCCAAAAATGTGTCAAAAATGTCCGACATGTCCGCCATAACGTCGCAGTCACAATAAAAATCGCTGATCGCCGCCATTACTAGTAAAAAAAAAATTATTAATAAAAATGCCATAAAACTATCCCCTATTTAGTAAACACTATAACGTTTGTAACCAATTAATAAACGCTTATTGCGATTTTTTTTACCAAAAATATGTAGAAGAATACGATCGGCCTAAACTGAAGAAAAAAAATGTTTTTTTTATATATTTTTGGGGGATATTTATTATAGCAAAATGTAAAAAATAATGCGTTTTTTTCAAAATTGTCGCTCTTATTTTGTTTATAGCGCAAAAAATAAAAATCGCAGAGGCGATCAAATACCACCAAAGGAAAGCTCTATTTGTGGGAAAAAAAGGACGTCAATTTTGTTTGGGAGCCACGTCGCACGACCGCGCAATTGTCAGTTAAAGCGATGCAGTGCCGAATCGCAAAAAACGCTCTGGTCAGGAAGGGGGTAAATCCTTCCGGGGCTGAAGTGGTTAAAAAGGCGGGTTTCCCTGTTTTGCACGGGTACTAAGTGTATAAGCGGGATAAAAAAACAACAGTTACAAATAAAGAAATCCTCCACTGTAGGGCTTTATGCCCAGGCTCAACCCTGGATGGACTTTTTGTTCTTCTCCCTTTTTTTTTTTTTCCCATCTTCCTGCGGGAATGCGTTTTGCATCCAGAAGTCTGGAATGCGCGTGTGCATTTTTTTTTTTGTGTTGTTTTGTGTTTTTTTTTTCTCCTTCTTTGTAATAAATGATATGATACTGTTCTATGTGACCCTGCGACATTATGGTACACTAAAGCTATTACCTGCATGGTGGGTTGGTCAGGACTTGTTCCCTATTTTGTCATCTGTAAGATCATTAAGGTGGAATAATGATCTTGGTTATGAATTATTCTTTTGTTTATATCATTCTATGGCAAATACTTGGATAAGATGCTCAGTAGGTCATTTAAACATGGCTAATAATGACTGCTGAGATTGGGATATGGTCTTGGAATATTAGAGGCATTAAGAATCTTATTAAGAAAAATGCTATGTTTGCAGAATTGGACCGGTGTTGTCCTCTGATTGCCTGCAGGAAACACATCTAACTAAGGATACTGTTAGCTTAATACAGAATAAAAAATATCCTATTCAATATCACTCAGTATATTCAGCTTATGCAAGAGGAACAAGTATATTAATTTCCTCAAAAGCTCAGTTTTCCTGCAGGCAAGCAGTGGTGGACCCACAGGGAAGACTTATTTTGTTGGTATGTACGTTATTTTCTATGCAATGTATTTTGGGGTCAATATATACCCCACCCCCATATAATAGCGAAGTAATGCGACGTATAGGCTCACTAATTGCAGATAATCCAGGGACCCCAGTGTTGATTATGGGGGACTTCAATTATGTATGTAACTCTAGTTTGGATAGATATCCAGCAGGCCCTAATGTAGATACTACCTTTTATAGATATATCTGGGAGGTGGGACTACAGGATATATGGCGTCTAGGAAACCCGTTTTCTAAGGAATATTCCTGTTGCTCCAGTACCCATCAGACCTTATCAAGATTAGATATGTTCCTGGGTACAGACTCAGTTCTTCCTTTGGTCTCTAATATTCAATATTTAACTAGAGGGTTATCAGACCATTCACCTATAGTAGCAACTTTAGACAAAATAAAGCCTAAAACTAGGACTAACTGGCGGGTCCCCTCTTTCTGGTTTAAAATTCAACATCAGGCAGACTCAACGAACCAGGCTCTAACAGAATTTTTTCATATTAATCATAACTCGGCTTCACCACAAGTGGTATGAGATACCATGAAGGCCTTTTTGAGGGGACTCCTGCTTAAAACCATAAGTGTTTATAAAAAAACTAGCCGGGAACAAGAATCCCTGCTAGCAGCTGAGGTGAAGCAGAAAGAAGCTCAGTATATTCGGGACCCCACTATTACTAACCGTGGGGCTTGGAAGGATGCACAATCTTTATACAGACAGGTTTCTATGAACAAGGCCGCGTGGACTGACTTTTTGTCCAGATGTCGTAGTTTTGAGGAGGGTGAAAAAATGGGCAGAATGTTATCCATAATTGCGAAGTCCCAGGAAAACACCAAATTTATTTCAGCCATTCTTACAACAAGGGGAGATATTTCTCAAGATCAGAATGTAATTCTGGGATCTTTTGTCTCTTTCTATAGTAACCTATATCAAAATAAAACCAAACACTCCAAGATAAGAATTAAGGAATTCCTAGATCCACTAAAACTCCCCTCCTTATTGGTAAATTCTAAAGAGGAAATTGATGCCCCCCTGACCTTAGAGGAACTGGTCAGGGCAGTATCAGAAAGCCCAAATGATAAGGTGCCGGGTATTGACGGCCTACCTTCAGAGGTATATAAACATTATAGAGAGGTGTTGCTTCCGGAACTACTGAAGGTTCTCAATCATGCCTTGGAATCATTTAAGCTTCCGGATTCTATGAAGGATGCCTGTATCATTGTATTGCCAAAAACTGGAAAGGACCCTTTGGCCCCGGAATCTTACCGCCCGATATCATTGCTGAACTCGGACGCTAAGATTCTAGCCAGGGTCCTTGCCACAAGACTAAATAGACATATTCAGGGATTGATTCACCAAGACCAGTGTGGCTTTATCCCTACAAGATCTACAGCAACCAACTTGAGAAGGCTATATTTAAACATGCAATTACCATCTGATAACCCTGGAAACAGAGCGATTTTTTCACTCGATGCGGCGTAAGCTTTCGACAGCGTCGAGTGGACATACCTGTGGGAAGTGATGGGTGTGTTTGGCCTCGGGGAAAGATTCACACGGTGGATTAAAATGCTGTTTTCTACCCCAAGGGACTGTATGCAAATAAATGGTATGGTATCTGAATCTTTTTCATTATACAGAGGAACAAGACAGGGATGTCCCCTGTCTCCCCTGCTATTTTCAATGGCCATCGAACCCCTGGCTGAAGCCATCCGACAATCAGAATCAATCTGCGGATTTATTAGAGGAACGAGGAATGAAAAAATCTCTCTATATGCAGATGATGCTCTGCTATTTCTTGGGGACACGGATAAATCTTTAAGATCTTTATTGGCACTTATACAAAATTTTGGCATGCTTTCGGGATATATCATTAACTTGGATAAATCTGTTTTGCTCCCTTTAGACAACCCTAGCTTGTCCATGCTAAGAGAGGCTCCTCAGGTTAAAATTGTTTCTTCATTTAAATACTTGGGAGTAATGATACATTCCAAGGTAGAAAATTATTTGACAGATAACTTATCTCCTATTCTTACTAAATTCCAGCATAAGAGTACGGCATGGACTAAGTTGCCATTATCGGTGGTGGGTCGAGCAAACCTTATAAAAATGATCTGGGCCCCTCAATTATTATATATTTTTCATTACTCACCAATATGGATACCTCTCAAATGGTTCAAAAAGATTGAATCAATTTTTCGAAGGTTATTATGGAAGGGAAAAAATCCCAGGATTAGGTTATCAATTCTCCAGAGAGAAAGGGATGGGGGCGGACTTGCGATACTCCACCCCAGACTTTACTTTATAGCTGCCCAGCTTCAGCATTTTGCTGGCTGGGGTGCTGTGAACTGGGAGGACTCTATTCAGGCCCTACTGTTAAGTAACAGTTCTCACTACAACCTCTTGGCCCAGCTGGAATCTGGGGCCCTTGCTTATACCTGTAAGAGCCCAACAATGATACTCATGAATAGAGTTTGGAAGGAAATGAGGAGCATAATGAAATATGCAGGTGCTTCTGAGTATTCACCACTCTGGGGGAATAGGCAATATAAAGAACTAGGTAAACTGAAGGGTTTTGAAAGCTGGCGCTTTTAGGGGCCTCCAATATATATCAGTTGTACTCACACAATATTCTACGCTCCTTTCAGGATCTGCAGGAATCTTTTCACTTACCTCATCATAATTTTTTTAAATACTTATAACTACGACATGCGGTCCAATCTCAGTTTAAAGGGGAAAAGAAAGTGATAAAACCAATGCCACTTATAATTTTATTAGCACGGATGACAGAAAAAAAAGGCTTGATCTCATCTCTATATGGTCAACTTACGAGATCATATCGAGATGAGGGTGCTAGCCCAGGCAGAAGAGGGTGGGAGCTAGATATAGGGGATATTTCAGATGTAACTTGGCAAACAATATTAGAAAGGGTACCCCTAGTCTCATTATCACCAGCACAATGTCTGACCCAATTATTTATAATTTACAGGGTATATAGAACACCGGTCAAACTATTTAAGTGGGGCAGGCGTGAGTCCCCGGACTGTCCACGGTGCCAACAATCACCTGCTGATTTAATACATATGTTGTGGAATTGTCCTAAACTGGCTAAATATTGGCAAGAGGTGGTGAATACAATTAATGATACATTTAAGACATATATCCATAAAGACCCTAAAACGTGCCTGCTGGGCTACCTTGATGAAGAACTTATGCCCCATGAGATTCTGATAACAGTTAGCAGACTACTGTTTTTGGCACGAAAGCTAATTGCCCTAAGGTGGATACCTCCAAGTGCACCTTCCTTTGAGGAATGGCGCCTTCATGTAAACGACAATATTCTGAAGGAACAACAGATCTATTGTAACAGAGGCATACCCAATTACCTGTATAAACTGTGGAAGCCATGGATCTTGGTTCCACGATTAGCCCCATCCTCACCGGTTTTTGCAGATCTTTAGTAGGGTGGGCAAGTATAACTAGGGATAGAGAATTTGGTACCAGACAGAAAATGGAGGTAGAGGGCAAAATCAACGGGGATAGAAGAATCTACTGACTCAGCCCGGGTTCACACTATAATGCACTGCGGGTCGCGCGGATGCGCTGTGCGCCCCTGTTCCCCATTTCGGGGATGAATCAGGGCCGATTCTATGCCTGAATTCGGCCCTGGGGCGGGGCCAGGGACGTGCAGCGTTTTTGTGCAGTGCGCACCGCAGCCGCCCCGGAGATATGTGAATCGGCTCCATAGGGAGCCGGTCACATTCTCCTGCTATGCAAATTGGGTGTGTGGAAATGCATAGGTGTGAGCCTGGGCTCAAGAAACCAGCCGAGGTAACTTTTCACATAGGTATAGATGCATAGAATACTATAGTGGGCAGGAAATAGAACAGTCATCCGAGTTGCTTGTAATGGGGAAATTTTTTTTTTTTTTTCTTTCGTTTTTTTTGTGTGTGATGTTTTGTTGTATGTTGTTATTATTTGTGGTTAAATACTTGTTATATTGATTGGAGAATATATGTAAGAAAAAGATAGAAAAATTTCAGAATTTGCTGTGGATAGACGATATGTATGGTTTTTGAAATAAGGAATTTATGTACAAACTGTATAAGTGATAAGTACTATATCCAATAATATATTTTGGTTTGTAATGTTGAAATATTTATAATAAAGAAGTATGGAATTAAAAAAAAAACTGGCAATTCTGACAGGGCACATTTACACTGATCATCAGGGCACTGATCATCAGTGCCCTGATGATCAGTGCAGCCCCATCAGTGCCCATCAGTGCAGCCTATCAATGCCCATCAGTGCAACCTATCAGTATCTCCTCCTCAGTGCCCATCGGTGCTGCCTATCAGTGCCCATCGGTGCTGACTATCAGTGCCCATCAGTGC
Organism: Lithobates clamitans; assembly: GCA_037952925.1. NCBI lineage: Eukaryota > Metazoa > Chordata > Amphibia > Anura > Ranidae > Lithobates > Lithobates clamitans. The sequence goes on along the minus strand of JBBGZY010000325.1, from coordinate 4,158,991 downwards.
AGAATATCAGTGCAACTTCATCAGTGCACCCTATAAGTGCAGCCTATCAGTGTCCACTAGTGCAGCCTATCATTGCCCACCATTGCAGCCTCATCAGCACACATCAGTGATGGAAAAAATTACTTTTTTGCCAAATTGTATACCAGAAACAAAATAAACATTTTTTTCCTGGTTTTTCATTTGGTTAGCGAAGAAAAAAATCCAGTGGTGATTAAATACCAGCAAAAGAAAGCTCTATCTGTCTCAAAAATATGATAACAATTTCATATGGGTACAGTGTTGCATGATCTCTCAATTGTCATTCAAAGTGCAACAGCCCTGAAAGCTGAAAATCTTCCTGAGCAGGAAAGAGGTGAAAGTGCCCAGTATTCAAGTGGTTAACCACTTGCCGGCTGCTGCACGGCGATATACGTCGGCACAATGGCAGCTGTGGGCAAATGGGTGTACCTGTATGGCGATCGTGTCACGGAGCCTCAGAACGGGGAAGTGCCTATGTAAACAAGGCATTTCCCCGTTCTGGCTTGTGTCATGACAGAGATCACCACTCCCTGTCATCGGGAGCGGTGATCCCTGTCATGTGACTTGCAGCCCATCCCCCCACAGTTAGAATCACTCCCTAGGACATACTTAACCCCTTCATCGCCCCTAGTGGTTAACCCCTTCACTGCCAGTGTCATTTACACAGTAATCTTTGCATTTTTATAGCACTGATCGCTGTATAAATGACAATGGTCCCAAAATAGTGTCAAAATTGTCTGATGTGTCCGCCATAATGTCGCAGTACTGTTAAAATTTGCAGATTGTCGCCACTACTAATAAAAAAAAAAAATGCCATAAAACTATCCCCTATTTTGTAGACATTATAACTTTTGCTCAAACCAAACAATATACGCTTATTGTGATTTTTTTTAACCAAAAATATGTAGAAGAATACATATCGACCTAAACTGAGGAAAAAAAAAATTTTTATATATTTTTGGGGATATTTATTATAGCAAAAAGTAAAAAATAATGCGTTTTTTTCAAAATTGTCGCTGTTTTTTTGTTTATAGCGCAAAAAGTAAAAACTGCAGAAGTGATCAAATACCACCAAAAGAAAGCTCTATTTCTGTAAAAAAAAGGACGCCAATTTTGTTTGGGTGCAACATCGCATGACCGCGCAATTGTCAGTTAAAGGAACGCAGTGCCGAATCGCAAAAAGTGCTCTGGTCAGGAAGGGGGTAAAATCTTCCGGGGCTGAAGCAGTTAATATACAATTTTTTTTAATCAATAAAAAGCTTATTTAGAAAATACATAATTCCAGAGTAGGCAAGCCATGAAAGCCTCACAACATGACACTTCACAGTGCTCGACAATTAGGGATGAGCTTTGAGTTTGAGTCGAACATGCGTTCGACTCGAACATCGGCTGTTTGCCAGTTTGCCGAACAGCTAACAATTTGGGGTGTTCACGGCAAATTCGAAAGCCGCGGAACACCCTTTAAAAGTCTATGGGAGAGATCAAAAGTGCTAATTTTAAAGGCTTATATGCATGGTATTTTCATAAAAAGTGTTTGGGGACCTGGGTCCTGCCCCAGGGGACATGTATCAATGCAAAAAGAAGTTTCAAAAACTGATGTTTTTTCAGGAGCAGTGATTTTAATATTACTTAAAGTGAAACAATAAAAGTGTAATATCCCTTTAAATTTCGTAGCTGGGGGGTGTCTATAATATGCCTGTAAAGGGGCGCATGTTTCCCATGTTTAGAACAGTCTGACAGCAAAATGACATTTCAAAGGAAAAAAGTCATTTAAAACTACTCGCGGCTATAATGAATTGTCGGATCTGTGTGTGTAAACACACAGATCCACGTTCTGTCAGAGAGGAGACTGATGGTGTGTCCCTTGTACATAGAGACACCAATCGGTCACCTTCCCCAGTCAGTCCCCTCCCCCCACAGTTAGATTCACTCCCAGGACCCACATTTAACCCCTCAATGACACCCTAGTGTTAACCCCTTCCCTGCCAGTCACATTTACACAGTAACCAATGCTTTTTCATAGCATGGATCACTGTATAAATGTGAATGGTCCCAAAAATGTGTCAAAAGTGTCCGATATGTCCGCCGCAATATTGCAGTCATATAATAATTGCAGATTGCCATCATTACTAGTAAAAAAAATAAATAAAAATGCTATAAATCTATTCCCTATTTTGTAGACGCTATAACTTTTGCGCAAACCAATCAATATTGCGATTTTTTTTTTACCAAAAATATGCAGAAGAATATATATCAGCCTAAACTGAGGAAAAAAATTTGTTTAAAAAGAAAAATTGGATATTTATTATAGCAAAAAGTGAAAAAATATTGTGTTTTTTCAAACTTGTCCCTCTTCTTTTGTTTATAGTGCAAGAAATAAAAACCGCAGAGGTGATCAAATACCACCAAAAGAAAGCTCTATTTGTGGGGAAAAAATGACAAAAATTTCATTTGGGTACAGTGTTGCATGACCGGGCAATTGTCATTCAAAGTGCGACAGCACTGAAAGCTGAAAATTGGCTTGGGCAGGAAAGGAGTGTTCGTGCCTGGTAGGCAAGTGGTTACCCTCCCTGGCGGTATGATTATTTTGGATTTTAGGTGCTGAAAGCGGTACAATTATTTTGCATGGAAATTTGGCGTTTTCTATTGTAGGCCTGTGATTCTTAACAATAACACATTTAAATCTATCCAAACAAGAGTCTAGTAGATATCCCGGGTATGATGAAGTTTGAAACACAAAAACATAAATTATAATATAATAAATAAATATAAATAATTTAAAAAAAAATAATATAATAATAATAAAATACATTTCCCCACGATTCACTATCGCTCAATTCTGCAAGTGTTCTAATTTACTATCGCTGTTTTCTAGCTGGTCTAAAGCCACTTTTGACATAAAGGGACACTTTTTGGTTGCTATGGACAATCTCCAGTTTCCAGGCAGAAAGAACAGTATATATCATATAAAACTGCATGCAGGGCATGCGCCAAAGCATTGGGGACAAAAGGGGTGTGAAATGATTTCATACAGTACTGTAATCTGTAAGAATACAGTACTGTATGTGTTATGGTTTGTACATTTTTTTTTAATTTGCCGCCAGGCTCCGCCCTGTGCATCGCGATGCTCACAGGGAACGGAGCCTGGCACGGAGAGGCTTCGGAGGAGACAGAGCCCGCAGACACAGCGGGGGACATCGCAGGATCCTGGGGACAAGGTAAGTAATGCCGCACCAGGATCCTGCAATGTAATCCCGAGTGTGGCTCGGGGTTACCGCTAATGGGACTGATATTTAACCCCGAGCCACACTCGGGAATACCGTCAGGGAGGTAATAAACATTTAAAAAAAAATTTTTTAGTTAAACTGAAATAAGATTTTCTTTGATTTACTGCTTGTGTTTCTTTTAGCTGTCTCCTAAGTTATCCTATGGGCTTTTCTTTTTGGCCATTTTCTTCGAAAGTGCAAACGTAATTTATTTGATACATGAGGTGACAATCTCTTCTTCAGTGAACTATTATGTTGTGGGTCTGCTACACACACACCTTGTTTTTGTTGTTAATATATGTAATGCATTACTGATAAAAATATTCATAATTTTCAGCACCATGAATGAATTTTTGTGAGTCACGAAAATGGCCTGATTGTGGCAAATTATAAAGCACTGTGGGAGTTATTTACTAAAGGAAAATCCACTTTGCACTCCAAGTGCACTGCAAAAGTGCACTTGAAACTGCACTTGAAACTGCACCATAAGTGCACTAAAAGTGCACTTGTAGTGCAAAGTGGATTTGTCTTTAGTAAATAACCCTCATTGTCACTGTAAACACCAACTTAGTCCAAAAACTGCTATTGAGCATTGAAAGAAGAAGCCACACATTGTTGAGTAGAAAACTTTTTACTCTGTGCACATTCACATGTGCCTTAGAAAAGGGTTTTTGAACAAACTAACATATTTTTGTAATAACATTTTTGGTTTTGACAGTACAAATAGCCTTTTTGGTGTTAAACAGGCATGTTTAAAACCATAAAACAATACACAACTCAGGAACTTACAAAGTTCAACTTTGATAATTTGAAGGCAATATCAGACATTAGTATGTCCAAACTGTGTTGATCTTGCCTTCATCAGATGGAGTTATGTCACCCCTGTGAAAGCCAAATTTTGAAGATGCACACAAATTGAGAGTCAAAATGTGAGCAAGTGGCTGTAATGCCATCACGTTTTATTCATTTTTTCCCCATGCAGTAAGAAGGCACAACCCTTTGCTGCTTGTAAGCTATTGCTATTTTTTATCCGTTTCCCTTTGCTGTGCACAATTTGCGGTGTATTTTGCTGTGCAATTTGATTTGACTTTTTGGCTTGCAGTTCCCGGAATGCTGTGTTTTTAATGCTGTGCGCAATTGCTGTGGAGTGATAAGTGACTTTTTATAATAAATTTTATATATCTACACTATGGAGTCTCCCCCGTTTTGTCTTCATTGAGGGGTCTGGATGTGTGGAGGATCCAGGGAAGATAATTGATCTTCCCTCCCGCAGTTGTGGAAATCAACACCCGAACCTTAAAGAAGTGTCTGTTTGCTGTTCCATTGAAGGAAGAGAGGACAGCTTTCTGGAGTGTTATCCAGGTGGAGATCACAGAAGCCGGCAGGCAAATGCAACAAGCCTTTTAGATCTCTATAATCTGAGATCCAACAGATTCGGTAACGAGCATTTTTACTTTACCTAAAGTGGGAAGATCACCTGTGTGTGTCAAAGCAGAAGATTCATGGTTGATCTACAATACAAGATATCCTCACATGGACTTTATTGTTTGTGATATATCATGAGGGTGTATATTTATATAAATATTTCTTTGCAGAGGAATTATTAATTTAATTGGCGTGTGAAGTGGGAGCAATTAGATTGCTGATAATAAATTATGAGCACATAGATCAACATAATTTCTTTTTTTCACATAAACACTAGTTACTAGTTTTAAAAGGCACATAACAATTTTTATTAATTTTATTTAATGTTTCACAATTCTGAAAAGAATTTCATTTAAATATGTTGGTATTAGGTTACTAGTATATGGAGTAACTTAGTTGCTCTTTATTTGCGACATATAAACACTAGGCACAACAATGTATCACAATTATTTATTTATCTTTTCATTTATTTCTTTACAAAAATAGTGGTAAATCACGTGGAAAAATTAGTGTTGTATACATTGTATCACGATATAGATTTATTGGTGGCGCACTTGTATTTTTTCATTACAAGATTAGAAGAGTTTAGCCTGACACTAGGGTTTGTCTTGTGTTGTGTCTTGCAGAGAGAATGAATCTATTCAATGATAGGGAATTTCTACCAATATTCATTGACATGTTCAGGGAGCTGTCCTGTCTGTGGCAAGTGAACCACCCATTTTTTAATAAGCTAAGAAAGAGGAAGGCAGCACTGGAGAAACTGCTTGAATTTGTGAAGCCGATGATCCCCACGGCAGACATCACCTATTTAGGCCCCTTTCACACTTATACGACTTCAAAGTCGCACAATTTTACCGCGATTTCACGGCCGCGATTTTGCAGCGATTTGCCGTGATTTTACTGCGATTTGGGAGCAGTACTACTTTGCCACATTTTTGGCATTAACAAATGAAAACACAGTAGTTGGTATAAATCATAAGGGGGAACTCCACGCCAAGTTTTAAATAAAAAAACTGGCGTGGGTTCCCCCCAGGGGCATACCAGGCCCTTAGGTCTGGTATGGATTGTAATGGGGAACCCCCTACGCCGAAAAATCGGCGTGGGGGTCCCCCCAAAATCCATACCAGACCCTTATCCGAGCACGCAGCCCGGCCGGTCAGGAATGGGGGTGGGGACGAGCTGGCGCCCCCCCTCCTGGACTGTACCAGGCCGCATGCCCTCAACATGGGGGGTGGGTGCTTTGGGGCATGGGGGGCGCAGTGCGGCCCCCCCACCCCAAAGCACCTTGTCCCCATGTTGATGAGGACAAGGGCCTCTTCCCGACAACCCTGGCCGTTGGTTGTCGGGGTCTGCGGGCGGGGGGCTTATCGGAATCTGGGAGCCCCCTTTAATAAGGGGGCCCCCAGATCCCGGCCCCCACCCTATGTGAATAAGTATGGGGTACTAGGTACCCCTACCCATTCACCTAGGGAAAAAAGCGTCAATAAAAAACACAGTACACAGGTTTTTAAAATAATTTATTAGGCAGCTCCGGGATCTTCTTCCGACTTCGGGGGTCCTCTTCCGACTTCGGGGGTCTCTCCGCCGTCTCCTCCCGGTGTCCGCATCTTCTGCCAGCTCCACCGCTATCTTCTGGCGCTCTTTTGCCAGCGGTGGTCCGGACCTCTGGATCGTCTTCTTCCCTCTTCTCTTCCAGAGATGTTGACACGACACTCTCTCCAGCCAGAATGGTCTCTGTGCGCTCCGCACCGGACTTATATAGGCGGTGACCCCGCCCCCTTATGCCGTCACAGTCCCTGGGCATGCTGGGACTGTGACGTTTTAGGAGGCGTGGTCACTGGGTGATGACCACGCCCCCTTATGACGGCACAGTCCCAGCATGCCCCGGGACAGTGACCTCATAAGGGGGCGGGGCCACCGCCTATATAAGTCAGTTGCGGAGCGTTCAGAGACCATTCCAGCTGGAGAGAGCGTCGTGTCAACATCTCTGGAAGAAAAGAAGAAGGCAGAAGTCCGGACCACCGCTAGCAATTGAGCTGCAGAAGATAGCGGAGGAGCCGGCAGAAGATGCGGACACCGGGAGGAGACGGCGGAGAGACCCCCAAAGTCGGAAGAGGACCCCCGAAGTCGGAAGAAGACCCCGGAGCTGCCTAATAAATTATTTTAATAACCTGTGTACTGTGTTTTTTATTGACGCTTTTTTCCCTAGGTGAATGGGTAGGGGTACCATGTACCCCATACTTATTCACATAGGGTGGGGGGCCGGGATTTGGGGGCCCCCTTATTAAAGGGGGCTCCCAGATTCCGATAAGCCCCCCGCCCGCAGACCACGACAACCAACGGCCAGGGTTGTCGGGAAGAGGCCCTTGTCCTCATCAACATGGGGACAAGGTGCTGTGGGGGGGGCCGCACTGCGCCCCCCATGCCCCAAAGCACCCACCCCCCATGTTGAGGGCATGCGGCCTGGTACGGTCCAGGAGGGGGGGTGCTCGCTCGTCCCCACCCCTATTCCTGACCGGCCGGCCTGCGTGCTCGGATAAGGGTCTGGTATGGATTTTGGGGGGGACCCCACGCCGATTTTTCGGCGTAGGGGGTTCCCCTTAGATCCATACCAGACCTAAGGGCCTGGTATGCCCCTGGGGGGAACCCACGCCGTTTTTTTCATTTAAAACTTGGCGCGGCATTCCCCCTCTGGATTCATACCAGACAGCTGTCAGCACTGCCTGTCGCTCATCGGGAAAGGAAAGAAAAGTTTTCCTTTCCCGAATAGCGAGGCCAGGCTTGTGCTTACAAAGTCGTACTGAAGTCGTGTCTATATAATATTCAGGCAGGACTTGCATGCTACTTCAGGGTTTAACATTGAGGTCTATGGAGTACAACTCGCATAGAAGTTGGACCAAAGTAGTGCAGGGACTACTTTCAAGTCGGCACGACTTAAAGTCGTGCCAACATGAATGGTAGTCATTGAAAATCATGGAGAATGACTTGTCATACGATTTTGCAGTACAAAATCGTGGGACAAGTCGTATAAGTGTGAAAGGGGCCTTAAAGGCCAAAATTGGTGGCAAGAGAAGTACTTATCTTAGGGAGCGAAAGAAGGTCCAGAATTTCCAGAGTTTAGGAGCAGCAGATGACGTTTATGTACCCAGGCTGTGGTACTATGACAGACTGCATTTTCTGTCAGACCAGAGTGAACCCAGGCCAGCACTCTCCCCTCTTTCTTCAAGGCTTATTTCCATCTCAGCTGAGGCTTCCGATGTCCAACCTCGGCCTTCCAAGCAGGAAGATGTGGAGGAGCCCAGCTTGAGTCAGGTAGAGCATTGTTCAACATATTTCTTGTCGTAAAATTAATGATGTTAACTGGATGTTATTATTGATCACTAATTTCTGATTTAACAAAGTGGTTAACGTATCAATGGACAAGTGGTCAAAAAGGACTGGGACAAGAATGAAAAATGCTAGGCTCAGAATGATAATCTTTTCTATTTGTTAACAATCAATTTGCAACAGTCATGAGCTCAAAATTGTGTGTGATTGATGAACAAAAAACTAAAACTATGTCCCTTTTTCATACACAGGAAAGCCTCAGCCAGGGGGTGGCAGGGGTAAGTGGCAGCCAGGAGGTTGATCATCGTCCTCCTCCTCCACCTCCTGCCACAACTCTAACACCAGAGCCACAGCTTGGAAGAAAGCATCTAAGGAAGACAAGAGAGTGATGGCCTGGGTTCAATCTGGTCTGGCAAAAGATGCAGGCTATTGTATGACCACAGCCTGGGGACATATATGTCATCTGCTGCTGTTCCTGATCTCTTGGACTCCTGTACCAGATTGTGCTCACTATTATATGGACTCCTCGGGCCACCAATTTTGCCTGTAAAAATAGTTTTGTTGTGTTCCCTGGGGTACAAAGGCTTCGCAAATTTCACCAGTTTATCCAGCGTTGCCATCCTCTTTATTTTGTTATGACCCATAATAAAGGTCTATTTTTTTCACAAATACTTGCCTATGTGGACAATTTTTTTGTGAGTAGGCAGGTACATTTCAAAAATATAATGTTGTAAAGAACATAGCACATATCATGAGGGACTCCATTTTAGTTCTAAGAGACCATCTTATGTTTTACAGGAAAACTGAGAAAACTCATATTTGAGTTTTAACTGAAACCCATATTATCTTTAAGCTGTTATCTATAGAAAACCTTCTCAAGGTTGCCTATACATTTTAGCTAGAATATGGAGTTTGGCCTAGCTCATGTTTGTTCTTGATAAGATAAGTGTGTCCTTCACCTGTTAAAGAATATTCTAATAGTAGAAATGATGCAAGATTTTGTCTTATAACACCAGCTAATAGGTAACTATTAACTGAACCTATTTTCATTTCAATGACATGTATAAGGTTAGTAAAACTCCTCCCATCCCTCAAATGACATAAATGCTGTATTTCTGAAACTCAAATTAGATGTCATTAAGTGGCTAAGCAAACCTGTCTCCTGTGTCACTTTATTGATATCTCCAGGCCTGGGGGTCAACGGAGGTCTTCCTGCATTACCTGAACCTACCTGGGTGGTCTTAGAAGCCGAAATTGCCTACAATCTGGGGGCTCGCCGGGAAAAAAAGCCAAATAAAATCATCTGAAGGTAAGTCTTTATTTTGTCTTTATTGACGAAATATTTCTTGCCTCAGCTCTGATTAAAGCTTTTCAGACCCGTAAATTAGTAGGGGATAAGAACTACGACAGAGGTTAATATTGGAGGGTTTTTGGGAAACCCACAAAGATAAGCAGTACTGCATACACATATATAGAGACATTCCTTTTGGGAAGGGATATGAAGTGGTTAATGAGGAAATAGACTCCGGTGACCCCAAAATCCTTTGCTTTTTCTTATCTATCGCATTAGAAGTTATAAGATAATCTGTTGTGTGTGTGTGGGTCAGAAGACTGGGTGGTAAGAACAGTCGGCTCCCACTGTCAATATGGGTCAGAAACAAGGTAAAGAAGATCCTCCCCCTCTTCCCAATCCAGGAGAAACGTGTAAGGATTTTGTAGCCAGAATTTGTGGTACTAATTATGAATTCATAGTCCCATGGGTTTCAAATTTAGCGGGATGGACCGAAGCCATACACAGTGTATACCCCTTTCCCCGGGATGGCGCTAATGATGAATTTCACATAGATATGATAAAAGGATTGTGTTTAGGAGATAAGAGAGCTTTCCCTTGGTACCCCGGGGATCCTCAATGGGATATGGATTATATGGAAAAGGGAGGAGAGAACTGGTTAAAATACGCCCCATATTGGTTTCAGAGGGATAATAAGAAACAGAAAAAGCCCACCAAATGTTTAAGTAAGGAAGATTATGACCAGAAACATAGAGAAGAAGCCGATAAAAAGAGATTTGTCCCTGACCCAATAGCCCCACCCCTGCCAATAGTCAGTCATCCTCCACCCGCATATGTAAATGTCTATCCGAGTTTGAGAAAGGAAGATATTGATCTTCTGGCTGGACATTATGCAACCAGACAACGGCAGGTCCCCCCCGCTCCACAACCACAACAGCAGATGCCTCCCGCTCCACAACAAGATAGACAGCACCCACAGAGGGCCCGAGTCGAGGTAGGGGAACCAGAAGATGATCAGGGAGCTATAGGAGGGGTAGTTTCACCACCTGGCCAAGAGCAGGAGGAAGAAGACGTTAAAGGGGATAGAATACTTAGTCCCCCTAAAACAAAGAGTGGAACTGTATATAGTAACACTAACCTTCAAGCACCTTTCATGACCATTGGAAATGAATTATTAAAAAAGGTAATAGACATTGAGGACATTGACAGGATAGTAAAACATTGCCCCAAACCCACCACCTCTGCAGGTGGCACTTTAACTTACTTAAAAAAGGCCTGTAAGGGTAGAAATTACACACAGGAAGACATGCGTCTTATCATTGATGGTATCATAGGACACACCAGTTCCTGGAGTTGGGCAAATGTTCCAAGTATAAACACTATTGACACTGGAAACGCGGGAGCATATGGGTTAAACACAGTACCAGGTAGGAACACCATGTGGACAGAATTAGAGACTGAAATGATGAGAGTATTTAAAAATAAAAGTTCCCTCCCTACTGCCATAGCATGCAAACAAAAGTCAGGAGAAACTGTAGTTGAATTCTGGAAAAGGTTTCATGAAAATTGGACAACAGAAGCTGGATTAGCTACAACTACTGATGTGGGAGCTTTGTTTATTCAAACTTTTATGAATAATCTAAAACCCCAGTTCGCCTTGGTGGTAAAACAGATGATATCTGAATGGACCACACAGACGATTGACCAATTTCAGGAAACCTTAATACAGAAAGAAGCAGCAGGGTGTTTTGATGTAATAAAAGAGAAAGCAGTGAGTAGCCTTTATCAGGGTGGAGTGCAAGCTCAGCCTCCCCCAGATAATGGTGGACAATGGGGCAGTGGAAACAGAGGCAGAGGAAGAGGAAGAACAAAAGGGAGAGGGCATGGTTTTTCCAGACCACCCCAGCAGTCCCGCACATGTTGTTTTAACTGTGGACAACAGGGTCACTGGAGAAATCAATGTCCTTATGAATGGAATAACCCAAATACTCAAGATCAAGATCAAATGCATACACAGGAACCCCAATCTAGCCAACCGAATCAAGTTGCCCCAAAGCAATAGGGTCCCCGATTCCCTATACAGTGGAATCAACAGCAACTAAAATGAAGCTGCCCGGAAGGTAGTATCCCAGCATTTCCTTTGATCTCACACTCTTACAATGAACAACCAATTGTGACCCTATATGTCAAAAATAGGCCTGTTCCGTTTTTAACCGATTCAGGGGCAACTCGGAGCACCCTCAGTGAGGACTACTACAGAGGTGAGACTAAAATTGCTGAACCTTCTATGGGAATTAATGGGATACTTACCAAAACATACAAAACACCACCTTTACCAGTAAGTGATGTTGAAAGGGGAGGTGCAACAGTCTTGCATCATTGTTTCAGGATTATACCAAATTGTCCTGTGAATCTCTTGGGTAGAGATTTGATGGGAAGATTGGGTATAACACTGAAAATGACTACTGAAGGAGGGGTTTTCGTACACTCCAAGGTAATACCAATATATTACACTGAGGATAGTGATCTCCCTCCACCAGATGATCCGGTATGGTCAAAAAGCTCCTTGGATGTAGGTCTTATTTCTTGTACCCCATACAAGGCAGCTTTAAAATCATGGGCACAGCCGGTTTATCACAAACAATACCCCATTTCAAAAGAAAAAGAGGAAGGAGTGGCCCCAATGGTGGAAAGGTTCCTGCAGCAAGGAATTCTTAAAGAGACACTGTCACCCTACAACACCCCCATTAACCCAGTAATGAAGCCGGACGGCTCTTACAGGTTTGTACAAGACCTCAGGGCTATAAACAACCTAGTGGTACCCATTGCTCCTATAGTGCCTGATGTGCCATCACTCTTAACCTCCATACCATCCGATGCAGAGTATTTTTCGGTCATTGACCTTTGTAATGCATTTTTTTCAGTTTCTGTTGACGAAGAGACACAGCCTATCTTTGCATTCAATTTCAGAAACCGCCAGATGACGTGGTGTAGATTACCTCAGGGCTATGTAGACTCCCCTGTAGTGTACACAGTGGCCCTCCAGGCAACCCTGCGGTCTTGGACACCCCGCCATGGTTCCGTCCTACTTCAATATGTTGATGATTTGTTGTTGTGTAGTCCAAGCCAGAAAGCATGTAAAAATGATGGTTTAGATCTGTTACATTGGTTAGCAGACAATGGTCACAAGGTTTCTAAGAAAAAGCTACAATGGTGTCAGGAAACTGTTGAATACCTTGGTTTTGTACTCTCCAAAGGAGAAAGGAAAATCAGTCACAAGAGAGCTGCGGCTCTCGTGGGTCTGCCCCGCCCACTTACTAAGAAGGACATGCTATCCTTTCTTGGAATGATTGGTTACTGCCGCCAATGGATACCTGATTGTTCCTACTATGATAATCTCCTGAGGCAAGCCACAGGTACTGACATGCCAGATTGTGTGAAATGGAATGATGAAATGTACAATGCTTTTGTGTATCTTAAAACTGCAATGGTCACATCTCCTGGACTTGGACTACCTGAATATGGTAAAATGTTTCACTTGTTTGCAAGGGACAACTGTAAAACAATGGCAGGGGTCCTGGCTCAGGAGCATGGGGGGAAACTCCGCCCAATTGCGTTTTTTTCAAAAGTTGTGCCGATGCCAGTACAGGGCATGCCGGCGTGTCTCAGAGCTCTGGCATCCTGTGCGATGGTGGTGGAAATGGCTACATCATTCACTCTAGGGCATGCCACCACACTACACACCACTCACAATGTATCCATTCTACTAAAGAACATCCATACCCAGCACATGTCAGCCCAGAGGCTGAGCGGTTATGAAGTAATTTTACTTTCTAACCCAAAACTTGAGATCAAATATGCCTCTCCCACTTCTGGCCCAGCTCCAATCCTGAATGCCTTGCTAGGCTTGAAAGGTGAAGAAGATGAGGTAGTGCCTCAACATGAATGCATGGACCTCATCCACCAAGACACATCCCCGAGACCAGACATGTCTTCAACTGCTCTCCCTGGAGCACAGAATGTCTTTGTGGATGGGTCTTGTTCAAGACCAAATGATAACACATACCATGCAGGGTATGCTGTTGTACAGCTGCCTGATAAAATACTGGAAGCAAACCCTGTCCCATTCCAATCAGCACAAGCTGTAGAACTTATAGCCCTTACTCGAGCTTGTCAGCTTTTTGAAGGGCAGGATGTAAACATTTACACAGACTCCAAGTACGCGTACGGTGTTGCGCATGATTTTGGAGTCATATGGAAAAGGCGGGGCTATATAGCAGCAGACGGTAAATCCATCTCACATTCCACGCTTGTCACAAGCCTGTTAGAAGCTATACAATTACCAAGGTCCATAGCTATACTACACTGTAGGGCACATACAGGGCAACAGGATGACATAGCCAAAGGCAACGCCTTAGCTGACAAAGCAGCAAAAGAAGCAGCATCCACACAGCCTGCAAACATACAAATGCCATTACTCTCACCAGAAATTCCTCTTTTGGATCAAACATTGCGTGATCTCCAAGCATATGCCACAGAACAAGACATCCAGCAATGGAACTCAATAGGTGTGCAGACAAACCCAGAAACTGACCTTGTCTGCCAAGAGGGGAGACCATGTATCCCTGTAGCCAGTGCACCCATTTTTATTTCACAATACCATGGGATAGGTCACAGAGGGTGGAAAGTCACATGTGAACTTTTGGATAAGGATTTTTACATTCCAGGTCTTCCCTCTCTCGTTAAGGCATATGTTTCCAGATGCATCACATGCATTCGGAATAACCCTAGCAACCCTCACAAAGCAAAACACGAACATCTGATATATCCATCTACACCATTCACTCATCTGCAGATAGATTTTACACACATGCCCAAACTAGGTAAAAGACAGGAATATTTGCTAATAATAGTGGACATGTTCTCAAGATGGATAGAATTGTTTGTAACTATAAAGGAAGATGCACAAACAGTAGTGAGGATTCTGATACAAGAAATCCCAAGGTGGGGTTGCCCACTACAGATCAACTCTGACAATGGTCCTGCATTTGTGGCCAAAGTTTGTCAAGACCTGGTAAAAACACTGAAAATAGAATGGAAGTTTCATATTCCTTACCACCCCCAGAGTTCAGGTATAGTGGAAAGGATGAACAGAACCATTAAAGATAAGATCAGGAAGGCCACTGGAGGTACGTATGCAAATTGGAAGAAGGTCCTACCAGCTGTACTAGCCGAGGTAAGAATGACACCCTCTAAAAAGACAGGATACTCTCCTTTTGAAGTCTTAATGGGTAGGCCATTCCCCACCCCATGGGCCAGACAGCCACTTATGTTAGAAAGAGGGGACCTAGATCTTATTCAGGAAGAATATGTAAAAAAACTTATTGAAACTTTGGATAAAGTTGAAAGGAATGTTGCTCGCACCTCTCCTTCTTCTTCACAGGAACCTACACACCTTTTCCAGGTGGGTGACACCGTGGTGGTCCAGAGATTGAACCGCACCAAGAAACAAGAGTTTCCCTTCGGACCCCCAACCACAGTGATCGCAGTCACCCGCACAGCTATTTTGGTAGAAGGACAACAGGCCTGGATTCATGCAAGTCGCGTAAAGAAGGTCAACCAGGACCCTAAGAAGCAAGGCAAAGATAAAGCACAGAGAGGTGAAGCAGGTGATATAAATCCTCGAAAACTGAGTGAAGCAGGTGGTCAAGACTCTGAACAAGATGACGTCGCTTATTTCACCACGGACTTCTGGGAAGGCCTTGTGCCTCCTATGCTGGGCTGCCCTGATTGTGTTCCTGCCAACTTGGCTGATAACTAACTGTATTTATTATTCTGAAGATTTGGGACTCATAAAGGGTATTTGTGGGGCCTCTAACACTCTACAACAGAATAATACTCATGACAGACACAAGAGAAATGAAAACTCAGAAAGTTTTACAGATAAAATGTTATTGTTGAAGTTTAAATATAGCTACGCCCAGAAATCTGGATTTGAAAAATGTTGGATATGTAGTAAACTCCATCCTAGCACTGCTAGAATCCCCTTAATGGCAGTACCTCTAAACTTCACCCCACTCCTTAATGGCACACCTCCTGTCATCCTCACAGAAGTCATAAGAACACTTTCAAATAATACCCTTACTTTCCAAATTACTGGTAGAAGTCATTCCCCAGACTGGTGTTTTAGGCTGGGAAACGCCACAAATGGAGCTGAAGTTTGCCAACAAGCTAATATTAACTTTTCAATGACTTCAATTGAAAGCCCTTTCTTTCATACTTCAGAACCTGCCCTAAACAACACTCTAATAAACTTTCTTAACTCCAGTTCCACTTCCACAGTAGGACAATTATTGTCGAGTTTAACTTTTTCCAGTTTTTCTGATGAAATGATGACAATATTCAACAAACGATCCTTAGCTCTAGGAAACAGTATTTATATTTGTTGTGGAAAAATCTGTCACCCTTGGATCCCCACCGAACCCCAAGGATGGTGTTATCTTGCATCCCTAGTCCCCATCATGGGCGTAGTAGGAGATAGCAAGGGAGGACACCTCCTTGAAGCTAGCATGCATCCTAGGTACCCCCTCAAACACCGCAATAAAAGGGAGTTATTTCTTACAAAGGATAAGGCATGGGCTTGGTTTCCCTCATGGACTGGGTGGGGAATAGACTTAATGAAAAGATTGAATAATTACACTGGAATCATTAATGAAATAATGGAAAAGAATTCTGATGATATTACTAAATTAAATATAGAAACTAGGGCAATTAGAAAACAATTAGAACTACACGAGTTAGCCATAGAAAGCATGAGTGCTGCCTTAACTAGGTTATGTGAAAACACAGAAGATTATGAGTGTTGTACCTGGTTTCATAACACAAGTATGGAGGTACCAGATTATTATGATATAATTGCACAACACCGGAAAGAAGTAAGCAAATTACAAGATGAAGCTAGAAACATTGCTAAGACATGGGATCCTTTTGCAAACCTAAGTTCTGGGATAGGAATTTTGGCATGGATAAAGAGTGCTGCCATAACTATAATTATGATTACTCTTTTTGTTTTGTTCCTATATGCCTGTTATAAGCTTATAATGTGCATAATTGTTAAGGCATCCCGAACCCCTGATCCTGCTGCTGCGAATAGAATTTATCTGAGTATGTATTATGATAGAAGAAAATTTACATAACTGTGAAAGATAGTGAGCCATATAAATAATGTCTCAAAGAGGGGATTGTAAAGAACATAGCACATATCATGAGGGACTCCATTTTAGTTCTAAGAGACCATCTTATGTTTTACAGGAAAATTGAGAAAACTCATATTTGAGTTTTAACTGAAACCCATATTATCTTTAAGCTGTTATCTATAGAAAACCTTCTCAAGGTTGCCTATACATTTTAGCTAGAATATGGAGTTTGGCCTAGCTCATGTTTGTTCTTGATAAGATAAGTGTGTCCTTCACCTGTTAAAGAATATTCTAATAGTAGAAATGATGCAAGATTTTGTCTTATAACACCAGCTAATAGGTAACTATTAACTGAACCTATTTTCATTTCAATGACATGTATAAGGTTAGTAAAACTCCTCCCATCCCTCAAATGACATAAATGCTGTATTTCTGAAACTCAAATTAGATGTCATTAAGTGGCTAAGCAAACCTGTCTCCTGTGTCACTTTATTGATATCTCCAGGCCTGGGGGTCAACGGAGGTCTTCCTGCATTACCTGAACCTACCTGGGTGGTCTTAGAAGCCGAAATTGCCTACAAATGTCAAATTAACAAGGGACACCAACCAACCTCCTTGAAGTTAAAAAATACAAGATAATAATAGTGTTGTGGTAACTTGACACACAAAATGAAAAAAAATAGTATGGAGATCACTAGAAAAAAAAAAAAACAGGAGATCTTGACAAAAAAAACAAAAAAAACAAAAAAAACCAAAATCACTATAAAAATAAATACAAAACATTATCATGGAGATCTGATGAAAAAAATAACTAATATTATTCAGGAGATCACGAGAAATAATAAATAAATCAGTTTCTCAGAACTCTGTGTGAATATCAGCAGCAAAACAACTTTATTATTCTAACACTATAAAGAAGAAGAGAATGTGCTGCATTAAAAGATTTTAAAATTTGCAGCGTGACGAATGTGAAGAAGAAGAAAAAGACCTTGAAACTATTAGGCCATGGGATTTTCAACCTCAGCAATGTACAGTTCACGCAAGATGAATTAGGAGTGTTAGAATTGGGACTCAAATATACCCCCAATAAGCCGCTAGATAAATTTGAGGCCTATATAGACCTCCAAAAGTTTCTAAGGAAACTTAAAATAAAGAAACATTTTGCCTTGAATCCGGGAGAAGTAAGGAGAGGAGACTCAGAGTTTATCCATACCAATCTCAAAAATAACTCTATTTTTAACCCTAAAACACCAAACAACAAATGTATGAACGCGTTTAAGAAAATGGTGGAAGAAGATATCAAAGACATGGGAAAAAGTAATAAAAGAGCACAGAACATCTGGAAAACCATTAAAGATATAGGAAATAAACACGAGGTGGTAATCAGGCCAGCAGATAAGGGGGGAGGACTGGTCATTTTAAATAAAAAGGACTATCAGGAGGAGATGAACAATCTTTTAAATATAGAGAATACCTATAGGAAATTAGCAGGGAACCCCAAGAGAAAATATGAAAAGAAGTTGAAAACATTTGTGGAGAAAGGGAAAACCAAGGGCATTCTGAATTCCAAAAAAGCTGAATACATGATATCAAACTCCACAAAAACACCAGTGGTGTGTTACACACCCAAAATTCACAAATGACTGGAGAAACTACCAGGGAGACCTATTATAAGTGGGATTAACTCCATCTTTTCCAGACTTGGAGAATACCTGGATCAATTCCTTAAACCTTTAGTCAAGGAAGGGAAATCTTACCTAAGAGATAGCATGCAATTAATACAGGAGTTGCAGAAGATAAAAGGAGCAGAACACTGGTTGCTTGTGGCAATAGATGTTAACTCTTTGTACATGAGCATTGAGCAGAAGGACGGGTTACGGGGAGTCAAAAAAGCATTACATACGAAGACGAATATCAAACAGCAACAAATCACTTACATTTTAGAAGGCCTTAAGCTGGCCATGGAATGCAACTATTTTTGGTACGATAAGAAATATTATGTACAAACCAAGGGTGTCGCAATGGGAGCCCGCTACGCTCCTAGCGTAGCTAATTTATTCATGGATATGTGGGAGGATAAGTACATCTACCGTAAAGATATACCCCAGATTAAGATGTATAGGAGATATATAGATGATGTAATCATCTTATGGGATGGGACACCTGAGAGTCTTACTAAATTCATTGAGGGTCTAAATATAAATAAGTATGGTATTACGTTCACTGGGAAGTGGAGTTACGATATGATCGACTATCTGGATCTGGAGATTTATAAAGTGGGGGACACACTTTCCACCCGTACATTTTTTAACCACTTCCCGCCCGCCCTATAGCGGATTGACGTCCGGGAAGTGGTTGTGTTATCCTGACTGGGCATCATATGACGTCCAGCAGGATAACATGCCGCAGCGCGCCCCCGGGGGCGCGCATCGCGGCGATCGGTGGAGCGGTGTGTCAGTCTGACACACCGCTACACTGATCTTGGTAAAAAGCCTCCGGCGGCGGCTCTTTACCACGTGATCAGCCGTGTCCAATCACGGCTGATCACGCTGTCAATAGGAAGAGCCGTTGATCGGCTCTTCCTCACTCGCGTCTGACAGACGCAAGTAGAGGAGAGCCGATCGGCGGCTCTCCTGGCAGGGGGGGTCTGCGCTGATTGTTTATCAGCGCAGCCCCCCCGCAGATCACCCCACTGGACTACCAGGGATGCCACTAGGACCACCAGGGAAGGGGCAACGTGGATGGCCAGGTATGTACCCCATGGCCATCCACATGTGCCCAATCTGTGCCAATCAGTGCCCACAAATGGGCACTGATTGGCACTATTATGCCAATGATATGCCCAGCAATGCCCAGCAATGCTATATCAGTGCCACCTGTCATTGCCCATCTGTGCCACCAGTCATTGCCCATCGGTGCCACCTGTCAGTGCCCATCTGTGCTCATCAGTGCCCACCTATCAGTGCCCATCAGTGCCACACATCAGTGCCACACATAAGTACCCAACAGTGCCACCCATATATGCCAATCAATGCCACCTACGAGTGCCCATCAGTGCCGCCTATGTGTGCCCATCGGTGCCACCTATGAGTGCCCATCAGTGCCGCATACCAGTGCCACCTATCAGTGCCCATCAGTGCCACCTATTAGTGCCACCTATCAGTGCCCATCAATGCCGCCTATCAGTGCCCATCATCAGTGCCCATTAGTGCCACCTCATCAGTGCCACCTCATTGGTGCCACCTCATCGGTGCCCATCAGTGCCGCCGTATCAGTGCCCATCAGTGCAGCTATATCAGTGCCCATTATTGAAGGAGAAAGCGTACTTATTTACAAAAAAATTTAACAGAAACAAAGAAAAACTTGTTTTTTTTCGAAATTTTCGGTCTTTTTTTATTTGTTGCGCAAAAAGTAAAAACCGCAGAGGTGATCAAATACCACCAAAAGAAAGCTCTATTTGTGGGAACAAAATGATAAAAAAATTGTTTGGGTACAGTGTAGCATGACCACGCAATTGTCATTCAAATTGCAACAGCGCTGAAAGGTGAAAATTGGGCTGGGCGGGAAGGTGTCTAAGTGCCTGGTATTGAAGTGGTTAAAGCTACCGATCGCAATGGGTACATTCCCACCTCGAGCTGCCATCATCCAAGGTGGAAGTTCAATGTCCCAAAAGGACAACTGTTGCGTATTCGGCGTAATTGTGACAAATTGGAAGACTTTTGCTATCAGGCTGATATCTTAATTAAAAGATTCCAAGAAAAGGATACGAAATGGATAGACTTCTGAAACTGAAAAGTGAGATCATGAATATGGACAGAAACACCCTGTTCCTGAGTAGAAATAGAAATAAGAACAAAGAAGTCGATATAGCCTTCGTTACAGGGTACAATAACCAATTCAAAGATGTTGAACATATAATAAAAAGATATTGGCCGATCCTCAAGGAAGACCTTGTCCTATCAAAAATCCTGCCTGAGAAACCGAAATTCGTATATAGAAAGGCCCCCAGCTTGAGGAATTATCTTGTAAGAAATGTCATAGACCCCCCAAAACCAATTAAGATATGTCCTGACTAGAAAGAGTTTTTTAAGTGCCAAAGATGCTTGCCCTGCAGAGTAACAAAAAAGCAACCCAGAAAGAAGATCCTGTTTAAATCAAGCACTGACCATAAGGAATACAGAATCAACAAATTGATCACATGTCGAAGTACACATGTTACGTACATCATAGAATGCCCTTGCCACCTCCAATATGTGGGCAGAACTACTCGCCCCCTCTTTGTTCGCATTCGGGAACATATCACAAACATTAAGAAAGGGTTCCCTAATTACAGCTTGTCCAGGCATTTTGATGAGGTCCACCATAGGGATCCTAGTGGACTCATCTTCTATGGCATTGATTCCGTGCAAGAGCACTGGAGAGGGGGTAACAGGGAAACCTTAATCTCTAGAAATGAGACTAACTGGATTTACCAGTTAGGATCCCTTGCCCCCAAAGGGTTAAACCTGGACATCGACTTAAACTGTTATATAGCCAACCCTTAATTACTGGACTTCTACCCCCCCTCCCCCCCCCTTTTTTCCAGGCACTAATTTGTGCACCATATGTCATACATATTTTCTATTCTTGCCCCCCTTTTTCACTTTTTTCATTTATATTATTTTTATTTATATATTTTTTATATTTATATCTTATGTACCTTTTTAGCATTTCATTCATCTATTCATTTTTTTCATTTTTTCCTCATATATGTCATATGGCAAATCACAGGCCTATACACACCTCAGGTGTGGCCGTCAACTTAGTTTCTGTTTTTTAGGCATAGAAGGTGCACTATGTAACCATATCGTATATATTTTTTATGACATTTTTTCTGGCACTATATATATTTTTATATACATATTTTTTATATTTTTTATATTATTTTTTTATTATATCTACTTCTTATTATTTATTTTTCTTGGTTTTTTTCCTTGTTGGCTCTTAAGTTTTTTTCCCATTAGCTTAGGTGATTATATATCCCATTATGGCAGGGTTTGGTAATTTGGGAGACATCTATTACCTTTCTGCATTCCTTGGAGTCACTAGTTATATTCCCATATAACCCTTTGAGGGATTTTTTAGAGGATTGTTCTAGAAGGTTTTTTAAAAAAAAATTTAAAATTTTAAAATTTTAAAATTTTAAATCCAGCTTATATTCAGTTTGTATATTGAATTAGATTGCCTATACAATAATTAATATGTTCATGCTACTTGTTAGTACCTTTTTTATGTTTATAATTTTTATTCATTTTTATTACTTTTTATTTTTATTTATTTTGGACCATACATTAAATACATGGGGATAATGAATGTACTGCACATGTATGGTAATTTCACTATACACGCTTCCACTAATGATGAATGTGGTGTAGTCTCTCAATGCATGATTTTGCAGCCTCATCACCTTCATCATGAGGTATCTCATGGAAGGGGTATCGTGATGGATATAAATTTTGTTTCTCTATGTAATAGACCTAAGTATCGGCAATACAATGCACCAGTACCCACTCCTTAGGGGGGTTAAACACAGACATAGCGGCCCCATGGTGTATGTAAAAATCCCCTTAACGGCAGATTTGGACATGCCCATTACACAAACAAGGGAGGCTCGATACAGCACACAGGCTTACATATGAAAAACAGTATTATAAAAATGAATAACATGTTATGTTTCAAAAAATGTTTGTCTTTATTGTATTAGTAATCATTTTGTCTTATGTAATGAGGATACCAGCGGCTTCGTTCTTTAGTAATATCCCCCCTATGTGCATATCTTGGTGCGTCCATTATGCAATTAGGGGAGGTATCCTGGAGTCCGTAGGCCTATATTATGTGTGGAGCGTGATACGTCGACACCGTCTTTGATAACGTCCTATTACGAAACGCGTAAGGCGGAGTCACGTTCACACGTCACACCCGAAAGCTCTGGTTGGAACGCAAGCTGGGACGCACGCCGCTCTCGGCTTCCTGGTCTTGCTCTCTGTGAGGCCGAGCTGTACTGGGTAGCTGCTTATGGTTTTCTATGTACTTTTTGTGAATAAACCTGAACCTACTTCACTACGGAAGTCCCCTGTTTCTTCTTTTTAATGGAGGATAACACACATTGATGGGGGTATGGTATGGAATAGTCCATCCTTGGAACATCGGCTGGGAAACTGAACCGGATTACCGGGACACATTCACGGAGGAACGGAGGTTAAGCCTGATCCCTAAAGGAGCATCCACTCTAAGATACCCACTTTATGCCTATGACCCCTGCAGGGGTGACTGCCTCTGGTGAGTGGGGACACATTGGGGGAGCACTTGGAGTCACTATTGCTGACGAGCACAGAAGTCACCGTTGATTTTCATTTTTCATTTAATTCATATTGAACTGCACAGAGATTTTTGGTTTTTCACAGAGACTTATGGGCTTGTAGGGATTTTTTCTTTATATACAAGTCTCTTCTAGTGTTATGTATACAAGGTCCTGTTATTTTACAAGCTATGGTATATATGTCACATGTAACTATATAGCTTTCATCTTTATTTTTTGATTTTATATAAATACACACACATGTTTGTATGTCAGATAGAACAGGTGTTATCACTTTGATTATTTCACTATATGCAGCAGCTAATTGAGCTGCATGCACACAATTTTTTGCATATACACTAGTGCTGGTGTCTGTTTTAAGGGGCCCACAGTGTTTCTTTCCCTTTTTTTCTTCTTTGTTCTTCTTTTTTGCAAGTACACAAACGTTGGAGTACTTCACATCACTGTTACTGGCCCTCAGGGGCACACTGTCACAGTTTGGATACATGTATGTTATATCACTGCATTGGAATAGTGCATGTTTATGATTACCGTTACTTAATATTCATAAGCGTGAAATAAACTGGGACCAGCACTATTTCTGTCACTTTTGGTTTATAATTGGTCATTCATATCTCAATAGGGTAGCGCCATTTCCCCATTTCTTATATCCAGCGTGACGAATGTGCTATCTCCATTACAAACGCTAGTTTTACCAGAACGAGCGCTTCCGTCTCGTACTTGATTCGGAGCATGCGTGGAATTTTGTGCATCGGAATTGTCTACACATGTTCAGAATTTACAAGACTGGATTTTGTTGTCGGAAAATTTGAGATCTCAAATTTTGTTTGTTGGAAATTCAGATGGAAAATGTCCGATGGAGCCTACACACAGTCGGAATGTCCGACAACAAGCTCCCATCAAACATTTGATGTCGCAAATTCCGACCGTGTGTACGCGGCATTAGACCAGTTAATACTAAGCACTTGGAACTTTAATAGCAACATAGGACTGTGCCCTGTATTCTGATGACATATCTTCTGTACTTTATATATTGCACTCATTTTTGCATACTGATTTAATATTGTTTGTGCGATTGTATGCCTTTCTTCTTTATTTAAAAAAAATCATTAAAAAAAAGTTATGTTTTTACATTTTGAGGGAAAGATGAGCTTGTCAAAGAAACCATTCACTTTTCAAGCCTCATGAGTGCCACCTTACCTATTTTTTTCAAATAAATATCTGAAAAGTATGGTGTGCATTTGTATTCAGCCCCCTTTAAGCTGACACCCCCATCTAAAATCTAGTGAACCAATTGCCTTTAGAAGTAATTGAATTTGTAAATATAGTCTACCTGTGTGTAATTCAATCTCAGTATAAATACAGCTATTCTGTGAAGTTTTCAGAGGTTTGTTAGAACCTTAGTGAACACACAGCATCATGAAGGCCAAGGAACACCAGACAGATTAGGGATAAAGTTGTTGAGAAGTTTAAAGCAGGGTTAGGTTATAAATAAATATCCCAAGCTTTGAACATCTCACGGAGAACTGTTCAATCCATCATCCTAAAATGGAAAGAGTATGGCACAACTGCAAATCTACCAAGACATGGCCGTCCACCTAAACTGACAGGCTGGGCAAGGAGAGCATTAATCTGAGAAGCAGCCAAGAGACCCATGGTAGCTCTTGAGGAGCTGCAGAGATCCACAGCTCAGGTGGGAGATTCTGTCCACAGGACAATTATTAGTAGTCGCGCACTCCACAAATCTGGCCTTTATGGAAGAGTGGCAAAAAGAAAGCCATTGTTGAAAGAAAGCCATAAGAAGTCCCGTTTGCAGTTTGTGAGAAGCCATGTGGGAGACACAGCAAACATGTGGAAGAAGGTGTGCTCTGGTCAGATGAGACCAAAGTTTAACTTTTTTGCCTAAAAGCAAATGTATGGTGGAAAACCATTACATCAGGGGCAGATCTGGGGGGGCAATTGCCCCCCCCCCCAGAAAATAGTGAGCAGGCTGTTGGTGCCACAGGACAGGGCAGCAGCGCCAAAACTGACAGGCTCTGTGAAGGGACACAGGCAGAGCCGCAGGTGCGGGGGATTTCCACCCCTCCTTCTCTTCCTTGAACCAAGCAGCTCTCATTCACCTGGCAATGGCCACTCCTATTGGCTACATTCAGGGCTAATGGCTGGGAAACTAACACCTAGAGGATTATGGGAAAAGTAGTCCTGCATACCAGCAGGCCCAGGACAATTGCCTGAGAGTGCACTGCAGCCCCCAACTTGCCGAGTGACCACGAGGCTGTTGGGTGGAGGGAGCCAGAGAGAAAGCGCCAGTGATTCTACTATATATCCCCCCAAGGTAAGAACTTACCTCCAGGTGAGGGGATGAGGGGGGTGCAGGCTTCCATAGAGGTACAGAACCTTATCACTGACTGCTCCCACCCTGTCCTCCCTTCCACCTGGCTGCTCCCTCTCTGTCCTCCCCTCCACGTGGCTGCTCACTCTCTGTATTCCCCTCCACCTGGCTGCATCCACCCTGTCCTCCCCTCCACCTGGCTGCTCCCTCTCTGTCCTCCCCTCCACCTGGCTGCTCCCTCTCTGTCCTCCCCTCCCCTGGCTGCTCCCTCTCTGTCCTCCCCTCCACCTGGCTGCCCCCACCCTGTCCTCCCTTCCACCTGGCTGCTCCCTCTCTGTCCTCCCCTTCACCTGGCTGCATCCACCCTGGTCCTCCCCTCCACCTGGCTGCTCCTACTCTGTCCTCCCCTCCACCTGGCTGCATCCACCCTGTCCTCCCCTCCACCTGGCTGCTCCCACTCTATCCTCCATTCCACCTGGCTTCTCCCACTTTGTCCTCCCCTCCACCTGGCTACATCCACCCTGTCCTTCCCTCCACCTGGCTGCAAACACCAATAATTTTTCAAGACACTGTGTATTTCTAGTGTGTGTGTGTGTGTATATAATTGCATTTTATAGTTGCCCCCCCTACTTTTGTCCCTGGCCCCCCATGTGCCCCCCCTAAATTTGAAAGCTGGAGATTCCACTGTCTCTCACCGCCCCCCTGCATCACTGCATTTCTACATCTGAAAGAAAATTGCCATTACTGTGCAGGGAGATTACATCATCTCTCACTGCCCTCCCTCACTCTGGGACAACAGAGACACTGTCAGTGGCCACTGGCAGTGACAATCCGCATCTGGTGGCAGGCGACAATGGCAAATGACACACTCATTGATAGGCTGTGAAAAGAGGGCAAAAGAAACATGAGTAGGTATGAAATTAAAGCTTTAACCCCCCTGGCGGTATTCCCGAGTCTGGCTCAGTGTGGAATTTCAGTACCAAGAGCGGTAACCTCGAGCCAGACTTGGAATTGCATCGCTACATTCAGGAAGATGTTACTTACCTTTTCCCTTGGATCCTGTGATGTCTCCCCACAGTGTGAGCGGCTCGTCCTCCGCTCGATCTATCATGGAGCCGGGCTCCATTCCCTATGAGCGTTGTCACGGGGACGGAGAACGGTGCCAAATTCAAAAAGTGAAACACACAATACATACAGTATACTGTAATCTTACAGATTACATTACTGTAGGTAATTATTTCACCTCCCTTTTGTCCCTAGTGGTTTCTCCATTGTCCTACATGCATTTTTTATTATAAAAACTGTTCTTTCTGCCTGGAAACTGGAGATTGTCCATAGCAACCAAAACTGTCCCTCTACATCAAAAGTGATTTTAGAGCAGCTAGAAAACAGCGATAATAAATTAAAATCACTCGCAGAATTGAGCGATAGTGATTTGTGGGGAGACCCGTCATCAAACACTGAAAGTAATGACAGCGACAATTCTGCAACTGAGCAAATGTCAGTGTTTTTGATTTGATTACATTATTGAATATTTTTTATTATTATTATATTATTATTTGTTATAATTATTTATAGTTATTTATTATATTATAATTTATGATTTTGTGTTTAAAACTTTATCACACCCGAGATGTCTACTAGACTCTGGTTTGGACAGATATAAGTGTGTTATTGCTAAGAATTACAGGCCTACAATAGAAAACGCCAAATTTCCATGCAAAATAATTGTACCGCTTTCAGCACCTAAAATCCGACATATTCATACCGCCAGGGAGGTTAATAAAGGATGGGTAACAATGACCAGTTTAGTAAAGAAGCGAATGCTCAGATGACTTCTGTATGGGGTTCTGGTATGTATCTGCTGTAACAGGAGGAACTCCTGCGCCCCATATACTTAATGATGAAGGAAGGGACCCCCTGCTTGGAAGCTGCGAATGCTGCCCCGATCCTAAATGAATGTACGGAAAACTGTTTTGGATTTAAGTTTAATTTTGCGATTAAAATCCTAACAAGAGATACAAACTGATTCGAGGTGCTGCGAATAAATTGGAAAGTAAGTCAAGCACCTCAACTCGACACCAGTTGCTATTGGTACTGTAATACTTTACCACAAAGCCTATTTTTGGGCAGTTTCTCCCATTCTTCTTTGCAGGACCTCTCAAGTTCTATCAGGTTGGATGTGGAGTGTCGGTGCACAGCCATTTTCAGATCTCTCCAGAGATGTTCAATGGGGTTCAAGTCTGGTCTTAGGCTTGGCCACTCGAGGACATTCACAGAGTTGTCCCATAGCCACTCGATAGCCAGTCCATGTGGCCACTCCTTTGTTATCTGGGTTGTGTGCTTAGAGTCATTGTCCTGTTGGAAGATGAACCTTCACCCAGTTTGAGGTCCAGAGTGCACTGGAGCAGGTTTTAATCAAGGATGTCTGTATTAATCTTTCCTTCGATCCTGACTAGTCTCCCAATTCCTGCTGCCTAAAAACATCCCCACAGCATGATGCTGCCACCACCATGCTTCACTGTAGGAATGGTATTGGCCAGGTGATGAGCGGTGCCTGGTTTACTCCAGACATGATGCTTGCCATTCAGGCCCAAGAGTTCATTCTTTGTTTCATCAGATCAGAGAGCTTTGCTTCTTATAGTCTGAGAGTCCTTTAGGGGCCTTTTGGCAAACTCCAGGTGGGCTGTCTTGCGTCTTTTACTGAGGAGTGGCTTCTGTCTCTACCATATAGGCTTGATTAGTGGAGTGCTGCAGAGATGGTTGTTCTTCTGGAAGGTTCTCTTCTCTCCACAGAGAAACGCTGGAGCTCTGTCAGAGTCACTATTGGGTTCTTGGTAACCTCCCCTACCAAGGCCCTTTTCCCCGATCGCTCAGTTTTGCGGCCAGCTCTAGGAAGAGTCCTGGTGGCTCCAAACTTCTTCCATTTACAGATGATGGAGGCCACTGTGCAGTTTTTCCAATAGTAATTTGTTCCGTTGGAAAAATATAGAACATGTTCTCTATCTAAGTCCGTCTGAATTTTCGACAGAAAAAGTTTGATGGGGCATAGACACGGTCGGAATATACGTGTGTACGCGGCATCATACTTACAACTGTCCTTTCCAGCAAGTTCGTCTAAGCTTCAGTTTTTCCAAGAGCTTTCCACACAGTTCAGATATGGATGTTTTGGTAATCCAGACTATATCTATGGCTCACTATTACACAGTTTAACATCAGAAGCAGAAGGGAAACTTCCTGACTCAAGAGACCTCTTTATTTCCAATATCTTCAGGCCAATGCTCCACCAGACCAGTGTGATACTGTAGCCCCAAGCATTCAGTTCACTTCAACCAATGGGAGACCTGGGAGCTTTATGCTATCACAGTGCCATCCCTATTCTTCACCTGCAGAGCCTATTATCAGTCACACTAATGCCCCGTACACACGGTCGGACCTTGTTTGGGCATTCCGACAACAAAATCCTCTGATTTTTTCCGACGGATGTTGGCTCAAACTTGTTTTGCCTACACACGGTCGCACAAAGTTGTCGGAATTTCCGATCGCCAAGAACGCGGTGGGGTCAAGCACGTACGACGAGACTAGAAAAGGCCGGTTCAGAACCAAGCGCAGCACCCTTTGGGCTCCTTTTGCTAATCTCGTGTTAGTAAAAGTTTGGTGAGAGACGATTCGCGCTTTTTCAGACTCGTGGCTTTCAGATCGTTTTCTGCCGTTCAGTTTGTGCTTGTGGGTTTGTATTTGCTCTTCAGTGCGTGCAGTCAGTTCGTATCAGAGTTTTCTGTGCGATCTTGTCCGCTCGTTGCTGTTTTTCAGGTCGCTCTTCACAGGCCTTGCTGTTCTTCAGTGAGTTCTGTTACTTCGTTCTGAGCAGCCGACCGTTTTCTAGCCATGTTTCGTATGCGTACTCCTCGTACAGTTCGTGCTGTGCGGGGGCTTGGTGTTGGGGTCCTGACCTTGACACAAGTCCAGTCCATGAACAGGGCGAGGAGGAGTTCATGGACCAAGAATTGGTTGCTTCAGCGTGACCAGTTCTGTCATATGCCTTTGCTCCGTGAGATCCGTGAGAATAATCCTGGTGATTTCAGGAATTTTCTCAGGATGACGGACCCCGTATTTCACCGTTTGTTGGCTTTGCTGACCCCCTATATCAGCAGGCAGGATACCTGCATGAGGCAAGCCATCACTGCGGAGCAGAGGTTGGTCGCTACCTTGCGGTATTTGGCCACAGGGAGAAGCCTGCAGGACCTCAAGTTCTCGACAGGCATCTCTCCCCAGGCTCTTCTTTGTGGACATTTACTGCTTGTGTTTGTTTGAGCTGACCCTGACAGAAATGTGTGGAGTGCAGAAAATGTCGTGATTGGGTAACCTTATACAAAGCACTGTTGGCTGTTATTTACTAAATGCAAAGACACTTTTCACTACAAGTGCACTTGCAACTGCACTGAAACTGCACTTGTAGTGCAAAGTGGATTTGCCCTTAGGAAATTACCCCCATTTTCTCATAAAACAACAATTACATCACCCCAAAAGTGTTGTAGCGTTGAGACAATAATCCACACATTCTTGATGAACAATCTTTTTAATACCAGCACAATCACATGTGCATTTACCAAAGGTTTTTCTGACAAACCGACATGTTTGTTGTATAACATATTTTGTGGTGTCATTATCCAAAATCAAAATGTGCATTTTATAGAAAACAGGCCTGTGTAAAACCCACAAGAAAGACACAAATCTTGATCTTACAAAGTTCACATTTGGTAGAACTTGAAGGCAATATCAGACATGAGTATTTAGGAACTGTGTTTGATATTGCGTTCAGATGGGGGGAAATCCCCCCTGGAAAAGCCAAATTTGGAATTATGCACACAAATTTCACAATGTCAACATGTGCTATCTGCCATCAGGGGGGATCAAGGGATGTGTTTTGGGGGAGAAAGCCCTTCCTCACCGCTACTTTATTATTGAGGAAGGGGTTGCACCCCCAAAACGCGTCCATTGATCTCCCGTGATGGCAGATAGCACATGTTGGCACACTGTGTGCATCCTCCAAATTTGGCTTTGGGAAAAATCACAAAAACATTTCGCACATTGTAGCAGACAAAAGAAGAAAGTGATTTGGAGGGGCTTTAAACTCGCCCCAAAACATCAATGATGTTTTTATATTTTGGAATAACATCATTGATGTTTTGCTTGATGTTTTCCAATTGTAAATTACACCCCATGATCTCCCCGATCAGGATCTGGGCACTTTCGGATGTGAAAGGATCTTCATCCACAACCTCACGATCACCTAAAAAGAGAGGAACCCCAAAATAAATTAGGTGGTAAAAAAATGCCGCCATCCATCTCTTATCTGAGCCTGTGGTCGCAGACACTCACCTGTTGTGGTGACTAGTTCCACCACGTCTTCTTCCTCCTGCTCATCTTGTGTTGGGGGGATTTTCCCTTCTTCCAGAGGGGGGGGGCTCTGGTCTCCTCGGATGAGGGGTGTCCTCCGAGTCTTTTCTCCCCTATGTAAAACCAAAAGGTATAATTAGCACACAGATATTTGATGGCAGAACTATAAATAGGAAACATTGCTTGGAAGTGGGGTACAATTGTCTATTTTAGCAGAGTTCCAAGATGTAGCTTTTTTAGTGCCCTTTGTCAAGCTGCAATACTTTACCTGTTTGGTACAAGCTTCACAGATGGAGACCCCCCTATAGTATACACTGGAGCACCTGTGTGGCCCCCCTAATAAAAATGGTGTTCTTGTGTCCCACACTAGTGCTCCAGTGTCCAGATGTGAAAACAGCTGCTCAGTGTCCTCTCCTTACACACAATCTAGTTTGCATTTCATTCTAGTAACAAAGCCATCTACACAACCCAATTCTTTGAAGACAAGTATAGGGCCTCAAAATGGTGGCCAAATGCATATGGGATAAACAATGGTATTTTATAGTCCGAAAAAAAAAAATGTGTGATCCGAACGAATAATGTGCCCATGAACATGAAAGTTGCCATTTTAAACTGTACAACAGTTCCTAAAAGCACATGGAGCAGCACGAACGTAATAAACACAAGAACAATAGGAACACAGCACAACTACTTACGTTTTTGCAGCACTCTCCGGATCTTTCTGTACTGCTCATGTTCTCGTAATTTCAGGTCCGACCACCGCTTCCTGAGCTGATCTTTCGATCGTCGTACCCCGAATTTCCGGTGCAGACTCCTGACCACTTTCGCCATGATCTTGGCCTTTCGGACATTGTGGTTGGGGTAAGGCCCATACTTTCCATCATAGTCGGCCTTCTTCAGGATGTCCACCATTTCCAACATCTCCCCAAAGGACATATTTGAGTCCTTTAATCTCCTTCTGGATCGGGACGTTTCAGGCTCCAGCCTTTCCTCCTCCTCCTCCTCGTTGCTGTAAATAGCACTATCCTGCTGTCTCTCCGCCATGTGCTCTTCCTCCACTGCGCCGAACAAAAAGGGGCGGGGAATAGAATAGAAAGAACGTCAGGGGCGGGCGGAGTTATACGCATGCGTAGTGTGTATAAATCGTAACGCGCGCGTCTTACGTACGATCTGTGAGCGGAGGAAGGAGCATCGGAGACGCCGATCGTGCTAACGAAGATAGGATCTAAACTTGGGCCTATACTGCTTCGAAATTGAAGCCTATATTGTAACAAGATTAGGGGAGTTTGGCCTGACATTAGGGTTTGTCTTGTGTTGTGTCTTGCAGAGAAAATGGATGGGTTCAACGACCACAATTTCCTGCCCCTGTTTATTGACAAGTACAGGGAGCTGCCCTGTCTGTGGCAGGTGAGACACCCCCACTATAACCACAAACAGAAGAGGCAGGCAGCGCTGGAGAAACTGCTGGAGTTGGTGAAGCCGGTGGTTCCCACAGCAACCATCCCTTATTTAAAAGCTAAAATTGGTGGCCTGAGGAGCACATATCTTAGGGAGCGCAAGAAGGTCACGGATTCCCAGAGGTCCGGAGCTGCAGCAGATGACATTTATGTCCCCAGGCTGTGGTACTATGAGAGACTGCGATTTCTGTCAGACCACACTGAAGTCAGGGAATCCCTCTCCACTCTTCCTTCCACCCTTCCTTCCATCCCAGCTGAGGCTTCCGATGTCCAACCTGGGCCTTCCAGCCAGGAAGAAGTGGAGGAGCCCAGCTGGAATCAGGTATAGCATTCTTCTACAGATTTCTGGGCAATAAATAAATGATGTTTACTAGATGTTATTATTGATCACTAATTGCTGATTAAAAAAAGTGTTTTACATATCAATAGACAGTAGTGGGCAAAAATAATTGGGACAAGAATGCAAAATGCTGGGCTCAGAAGGATAGTCTGTTATATTTGTTAACATTGAATTTGCAGCAGTCAGGAGGTGAAAATTGTGTGTGATTGATGAAAACAATACTAAAACTATGTCCCTTTTTCATACACAGGAAGACCTCAGCCAGGAGGAGGCTGTGGAATGTGGCAGTCAGGAGGAGGCGGGGATTAGTGGCAGCCAGGAGGAGGCGGGGCTAAGTGGCAGCCAAGAGAAGCCAGGGACAAGTCGCAGCCTGACTGAGTCTCAGGTCCCTCCCCTCCGCCTGCCATATAAAAGGGCCAGGAAGGCCACTCCCAGTCCTGTGCAGGATTCAGTGTACAGGCTGATCCAGGAGGCTTCGGCATCCCTCAGAGCCTTCCCTAGTCCTGCAGAGGCCTTTGCCTGCATGGCTGCCACCAAATTGCTGGGCATGCAGGAGGGCCAACGCAAGATCTCTGAGGACCTGATTTATAAAGTCCTTCGTAAGGGGGAGAGTGGGGAACTGACACCCAAGACGGATGTCATGGAGAGGGACGATCCTCCTCCTCCTCCTCCTCCTGCTGCCACAACTCCACCACCACAGCCAAAGCCTGTAAGGAAGCGTGGAAAGAAGACCTGAGAGTGATGACCCTGGGTTCAGTCTGGTCTGACAGAAGCTGCAGTCTCTCGTATGACCACAGCCTGGGGACACAGATGTCATCTGCTGCTTTCCGGATCTCTGGGACTTCTGGACCAGACTGCCCTCCCTTAGATATGGACTCCTCAGGCCACCAATTTTGCTTTTAAATAATTGATGTCTGCCCTGGGGTCCAAGGCTTCGCCCACTTCTGCAGTTTCTCCAGTGTTGCCTCCCTCTTTGTTTTTTTATAGTTGTGACCCCTTAATAAAATATTTTTAGGTAAATTCTACTCTCCTGTGTGTGTTTTCATCCAAAAAGGACAGTTTGTTGGTGACGATTCAGGTACATTTCTAAAGTACAATGTGAAATTAACAAGGGACAACAACACCAAACAATCTCCTCCTACAGATTAAATAGAACAACATATCAATGGTGTTGTGGGAACTTGTCACAAAAAACACACAAACATTTTCGGGAGTACAAATCAAAATCACCAAAAAAATAAAAAATAAAAAGAGAAACACAAAAAAAGATTCTACATTAAAGTAAAAAAAAATAAAATAAAAAATATGTTGTCAGATGTGAGAAATCAAAATATATTGAGGGAATCCCGATAAATAGTAACGAAAAAAGTTTGTGAGAAGTGTGTGTGAATATGAGCATCAAAACGACTTAATTCTTGTCACATTATAAAGAAGAAGAGAGTGCGCTGTATTAAACCATTTTTTACATTGCAGCGTGACGAAAGTGCTTTATCCATTACGAACGCTAAGTTTACCAGAACGAGCTGTCCCGTGTCGGAATTTCTTCTGAGCATGCGTGGCACTTTGTGCGTCGGAACAGGCCACACACGGTCGGAATTGACGCGATCGGATTTTGTTGTCGGAAAATGTTATCTCCTGCTGTCCAACTTTGTGTGTCGGAAAATCCGATGGAAAATGTCCGATGGCGCCCACACACGGTCGGAATTTCCGACAACACGCTCCGATCGGACATTTTCCATCGGAAAATCCGACCGTGTGTACGGGGCATAATGCCCCGTACACACGGTCGGATTTTCCGATGGAAAATGTCCGATCGGAGCGTGTTGTCGGAAATTCCAACCGTGTGTGGGCTCCATCGGACATTTTCCATCGGATTTTCCGACACAAAAGTTGGAGAGCAGGAGATAAAATTTTCCGACAACAAAATCCGTTGTCGGAAATTCTGATCGTGTGTACACAAATCCGACAGACAAAGTGCCACGCATGCTCAGAATAAATAAAGAGATGAAAGCTATTGGCCACTGCCCCGTTTATAGTCCCGACGTACGTGTTTTACGTCACCGCGTTCAGAATGATCGGATTTTCCGACAACTTTGTGTGACTGTGTGTATGCAAGACAAGTTTGAGCCAACATCCGTCGGAAAAAATCCTAGGATTTTGTTGTCGGAATGTCCGAACAAAGTCCGACCGTGTGTACGCTCTATAACTCTTTACCCTAACTATTAGACAATGAATATCCAGGCAGATTCAGATTGTATTTTAAAAGTTTTACTTCAACAAAATTAGTTAGCAAAAATTCTTATTACCATAAGGGGTTTATTTCAACATGGTGAATTAGAGGCAAGTCTCAATATATTAAACCTCTTTCAAACCTTCCTGCACTCAGGTGCTCACAGTAACACAGGTGACACAGGTGATGGAACTCTATCCTATCTATCCCCAAAAGATTATGTGATACCAATGGTAAAGTTTTTCACAGCATGAGTACTCACCTTGCTTTTCAGTAGTTTGATTTACTTTGGGGTCCTCCCACTTTCCCCAAAGAGGAAGTATTTATTTAGGATACACCTGCTCCTCAAATTGCCCCTCAGCCATGACAGACTCTCTCGTAGGAGTGGCCACATGGACTGCTCACTGGTCACATGATGGTGGTTGCCCTCTCAACTGACCATGCAACCCTCCCCCTGTGGTGCAGTACACATTATTTATATGTCTGCTCCTAAATTGGCCACCAAATCTTTCAGGAATACTTTGTTTTAATAGACGCAGGTTTCCCCAGTATGGCCATTTAGAGTGCACGGCTGAGAAAAAGTCAGTCCTCTACAGAGTTCTTTCTAGTTCATAGAGTACAGCAGCAGTCATGTGACTGCTCAGTATTCTGTGTACCAAGAGATCAGTGGGACTGTCATCATTCAGCAGAGCACCTTGAGGAGGCAAACTTGAAGACTGCCACTCCTGACCCCCCCCCCCCAAACACCCTGCTGCACCCCTACTAGGGGTTCCTTTGTTTGAATGTCTTCTTCTTATTATTGAAAATATTTTTTTTTTCTGCTTGAGAATTGTCATTCATATTCATAAGCAAAACTGTTTGTGAAACAAAAGTGATGGACTATTGGTAAAATATTATGATACTGTATGATATAATTAAAATTAAATAACACTTTTCTTACAACTGAGTCAATGATTAATAAAGACATGCACTGTTTTAAAATACTTCCTATTTTCTACCTAACTGGTTTAGAAACACTTAGTCATGCCCTGTATCGATTAATACTGCAGCATGTTCATTTTCACAGTTGGAAGTCTTAGTTTAAATTATGGTTTATATATTTCTAACAGCCCATGGTAAAAATAATACAGAACTAAAAAATCAAATGTCCATGACAGAACTAAAAATATCTTTTTGTGTCTATCTGCTCCCAAATCTCAGTGTGACATTATTCGTAGTAAAACACAAGTTCAATTGATTTGATAATACTGTTATTTTCACAGCCTATCAAGGCAAAAATGTGCTTTCTCTAGAGCTTAGCCAAATCATTCATCCACAACTCTAGTTTCTATTCAGTGGACCACTGGGATTACAAATAATAGGTCCCTTCCTTCTTCGCCATTACCAGCTTTTACTATTGCGCGTGTAAAATTGTTTTCTGTGTGTATGCTTTTTTTTACTTTTAGAAAAATGACAATTAATTAGAAGAACAAAAAGAAGACCCATTACACAAACATATCCGTCATGAATAGGCTTCCATACAATATTATTTCAACCCAAATAGAATTCAAATAAGTTGGCTTCTCTTGGGAAAATAGAGTAAAGAAAATTAATATGGACTTACTTCCTTTCGTACTAGAGAAAAATACTTGATTGTATTTGTTTCCTCTCTCATAAAAATATAACTATAGCCCTGGGGTTTAAAATACCAAGTGTTTTTCCCTCTTGTGTACATGACCCTCAGGGGACTGGTAAAATTGATCTAAAAAGACGTTAATAAAGTTTATAAAGTCAGTTGTTAATTAGACATGACAATGAAAAGGTGGAATAAAACCAAGATCTACTGATTTTCTAAAATTGTTTTATTTCTAATGGATCTCTAAGGAAATGCCTGGCCAGTAGGCCAAGAATTCCATGTAACTATTTAGTATCCCGAGTCAATGATCTATCAGCTAGGCCAAGCACAATTTGTAACTAAATAACCACATAGTCTAATGCTGCTTTCACACTGCTTCCATGAAAAAAAGCAAGCATCTTTGATACATTTTCAGTGTGTTTTCTTGGTGTCTGACACCAAGCATGAACATGTGACTCACAAAATGCACCAAAAACGCAACTGTGGTGTGTTTTTGATGCATTTTGACACGTTTCTATTCATGACATGCTTCCACTCAATGGGGAGCTGCATTTTTTGGCTTTGGCTTTGATTTTGCAAAGCACACTAAAAATGCAGCAAGCAGGACTTTTACCCGTGATGACACTGAGGTGTCAGACCTGCCCTCATCTGATGACATCCCCAGAAAATTTGGGGAGTGATCAGATCTGGCCTATACCCAAAACTCAAAAACAGTAAACCCTTAAACTTTAATTAGCAACAATTCAGTGTTGTGTTCCAACACTTGTGGAAGCTCTTAGGTAGGGGAAGCAGGTTCCAGACAGTAGCACAGTCAAAAAAAAAAAAAAAGAGAAAAGAGGAAAAACAAAATTGGTGGTTGCCGTTGGAGCTCCGCAGACAGGAGCGGATGGTAGTCTATGTAACAAAGGGCGTTGAACAACCAATTGGGGTAATGGTGAATTAGAGCAGTGAGAAAAGACCTAGGGATGGATGGTGCATAATACTGTGAGTCAACATGGGACAGGAGGTAGTCCTGTTCAGGGGGATTGTGATAGTTAGCTGCTCCCAGTATGTTGTAATCAACTATGGTTCCATGGTAGTATGTTTTCACCGCCGCCTCCAGCTCTGCCTGCGAATTCACTGCCATAGTGGCAGCGGTCCGCCTCGTAGAGGATTTGGTCGCCGGTGGGGGGGTACAAGAGGCCTTCGGACCAGATTTTGTGTAACGGGTCCTAGGGTGACCCATCCGAGGTCCGCCCCGTGATGAAGGAGGTTCCTAGGGGGCCTGTGGGTAGGTATTGGGGTCCACGGGGTAGGATGGAGGATGTGAAGGTGCTGACGGGGGCAAATTGCCAGTGGGGCACGTCCACCCCTGCACAGATTATCCACTCCCCAGCTGCAGTATGATTCAATCTTTCCCCCACAGGGATGCTAGCGGGAGGGGAGGAGGAAAGGATGGCCGGATCACAGTGCCCAGGCTGGGAGGATGTTACTGGCTTTATAGGCCCCAAAATGGTGATGGGCTGCAGGTGTGGGGAATCAGCCTTCAGGGATCTTCAGGCGGCCCTCCGATGGCGCTCTCCCAAACTATCCCCTCTGAAGGAGCTGCCCCAGGTGGATGAGGATGGAGCCACCGCTTGTCCGTCGGATAGCGGTACTCGAGTGTGGAGAATGCAGGCTGCCTTGTAGGCCACTAGACGGCGGCAGGCCGCGGGTGCAGACAGCCTGTCTCTGGGGATCCTCAGGCGGCCCTCCGATGGCTCACCCCCAGTCCGCCCTCATCGGAGAAGCTGCTCCAGGCGGGTGATGACGATGCCGCCGAGCGCGGAGGATGTATGTGGCCTCGTAGGCCGCAAGATGGCAGCGGATCACTGCTGTGTGGAGCCAGCCGCGGGCTGTGTATCAACACCACCGGCTGGCCGGGATCCGCAATTTGGGCTGGGATTGATGCAAGGGGTGCCCAGGAAACTATAGGGCTGATCTGGAGTCTCACCGGAATGTTCACTGCTGAGGATGGCTGTAGATTGAGTCAGGATGTGCAGAGCTCCACAGCAGCACGTCTGGCTTGTCTCACATGGGGTGGCACAGGGATGGCAGTGCTATATTGCTGGGGCACAGATGATGGCACAGGTATAGCAGTGTTGTATTGCTGGGGCACAGATGATGACAAAGGGATGGCAGTGCTGTATTGCTGGGGCACAGAGAAGTCAATGCTGTATTGCTGGGGCACAGATAATGGCACAGGGAAGACAGTACAGTATTGCTGGGGCACAGATGATGGCACAGGGAAGACAGTACAGTATTGCTGGGGCACAGTACCTGAGTGTGGAGGATGTGTCTGTTGTAGTAGGCCACAAGATGGCGGCGGATCTCTGAGGTATAATGTTGGCCACGGCCCGATTGGGACACAATCGGCCACAATTTACGCTGGGTCTGGTGAGGATGCCGTCCGGTGATAGGGAGAGTTTGGAGGCTCTCCAGGTTGTAATTCATGCAGGATGGCGATGGATTTGATCAACAGGCCGTGGGCGCCCGGAATCAGCCTGTATGGATTCTCAGGTGGCCGTTCAGGCCCCCCACACAGTCCAGCTGTCTCCCAGGGACAACCTCCAGCTATGTGTGCTATTCAGCTGCCTCTCACCCCGCGGATCGCGGCACTCTAGCCCGGGGATGACGGAGGCTCCGTAGGCCTCAAGATGGTGGCAGGTCTCTGAGGTATAATGTCAGCCACGGCCCGATGGAGACACAATCGGCCAAAATTTCCGCTGGGGCTGGTGAGGATGATGTCCGGTAACTGTTAGGGAGCATTTGGAGGCTCTCCAGGTTGTAGTTCATGCATAATGGCGACGGATTAGATCAGGATCGGCGGAGCTCCAGAGCAACACGTCTTTCTCCCACTACATCCGGACACGCCCCCAGCAAGCAGGACTTTTAACACAACTGAAACACAACTAAACGACATGAAGAGTGCCATAGGATTTAAAGGGATGCATTTTTCACGTATTTACACATTTTTAACTGTAAAACGGATCAAAACTGATCAGTGTGAAAGGGCCCTACCATTAAAGCGGTAGTAAACGTGGTATGAAAAAATAAATAAATTCCTCCTGCAAGGCAATGTTATAATGCATCGCATACTAGCACATTATGTGAAACTTACCTTAAAACAAAACCCTCCAGCAGCGTGCTGTCACCACTGACAGGGCTTCCATCCTCACCCAGTCTTTCTTACGGGTTTGTGGGTTCCGGTCCTCTGAATGTACGAGCCGCGATGAAGCGCTGGTCACGACACAGGGCTCTGAAGTAATGGCACGGGTATGCCGTTCCTTCAGAATGCATGCACAGGTGACGCCACTGCTAGCTTTACAGGTAAATATCTCTTAAACAGTGCACATTTAGGAGATATTTAGTGTACCTATGGGTATGCCTTGTAATAGGCTTACCTATAGGTAAAAATCAACCAAGGGAGTTTATTTCCATTTTAACACTAAATACAACCTAGTCTGTGAGAACACAAATCTTTTATGAAGCCCCATGCCTCAAACATGTGAAAATACAGTATCTCACAAAAGTGAGTACACCCCTCACATTTTTGTAAATATTTTATTATAACTTTTCATGTGACAACACTGAAGAAATTACACTTTGCTACAATGTAAAGTAGTGAGTGCACAGCTTGTATAATAGTGTCAATTTGCTGTCCCCTCAAAATAACTCAACACACAGCCATTAATGTCTAAACCGCTGGCAACAAAAGTGAGTACACCCCTAAGTAAAAATGTCCGAATTGGGCCCAAAGTTTCAATATTTTGTGTGGCCACCATTATTTTCCAGCACTGCCTTAACCCTCTTGGGCATGGAGTTCACCAGAGCTTCACAGGTTGCCACTGGAGTCCTCTTCCACTCCTCCATTATGACATCACAGAGCTGGTGGATGTTAGAGACCTTGTGCTCATCCACCTTCCGTTTGTGGATGCCCCACAGATACTCAATAGGGTTTAGGTCTGGAGACATGCTTGGCCAGTCTATCACCTTTACCCTCAGCTTTTTTTAGCAAGGTAGTGGTCATCTTGAAGGTGTGTTTGGGGTCATTTTCATGTTGGAATACTGCCCTGCGACCCGGTCACCGAAGGAAGGGGATCATGCTCTGCTTCAGTATGTCACAGTACATGTTGGCATTCATGGTTCCCTCAATAAACTGCCCAGTGCCGGCAGCACTCATGCAGCCCCAGACCATGACACTCCCACCACCATGCTTGACTGTAGGCAAGACGCACTTGTCTTTGTACTCCTCACCTGGTTGCCACCACACACGCTTGACACCATCTGAACCAAATAAGTTTATCTTGGTGTCATCAGACCACCGGACATGGTACCAGTAATCCATGTCCTTAGTCTGCTTGTCTTCAGCAAACTGTTTGCGGGCTTTCTTGTGCATCATCTTTAGAAGAGGCTTCCTTCTGGGATGACAGCCATGCAGACCAATTTGATACAGTGTGCGGCGTATGGTCTGAGCACTGACAGGCTGACCCCCCACCCCTCCCCTTCAACCTCTGCAGCAATGCTGGCAGCACTCATACATCTATTTCCCAAAGACAACCTCTGGATATGACACTGAGCACGTGCACTCAACTTCTTTGGTCGACCATGGTGAGGCCTGTTCTGAGTGGAACCTGTCCTGTGAAACCACTGTATGGTCTTTGCCACCGTGCTGCAGCTCAGTTTCAGGGTCTTGCAATCTTCCTATAGCCTAGGCCATCTTTATGTAGAGCAACATTTTTTTTTTTCAGATCCTCAGAGAGTTCTTTGCTATGAGGTGCCATGTTGAACTTCCAGTGACCAGTATGAGAGAGTGAGAGTGATAACGCCACATTTAACACAACTGCTCCCTATTCACAACTAAGACCTTATAACGCTATAGAGTCACATGACACCAGGGAGAGAAATTGGGCTCAATTTGGACATTTTCACTTAGGGTGAATTCACTTTTGTTTCCAGTGGTTTAGATATTAATGGCTGTGTGTTGAGATATTTTGAGGGGACAGAAAATTTACATTATGTTATAAAGCTGTACACTCACTACTTTGTAGCAAAGTGTCATTTCTTCAGTGTTGTCACACGAAAAGGTGTAATAAAATATTTACAAAAATGTGAGGGGTGTACTCACTTTTGTGAGATACTGTATATATAAGTACTGTATAAATGATCTGTGTGCAAACATTTCTCAACCTGTTTCACCTAGGCAAGTCTGAACCAAGAGAAAAAAAAAATTATATATATATATATATTATGGAGGGTTAGCTCAATGGGGATCACCTTCCCTGGGAAAAAAGGGTAGTCCAAACAACAGGTTTTCTAAAATCTGACTATTAGCCAGTATTATTTTTTAAAGGTTGCATGAAAATGGAGTAAACAAAACAGAAAATAAATCCTTGCCATACAGACACTAACCTACCTCACAAGTGCAGGGCTTTTCCCAGTCACCCACAAAACAAAGCTAATGCAAACCTTTATCTGTCGCTCACAAAGCATCTCTCTCTCAGGTATGGCTTCCTGAGTCCCAGGCCAAGAGCAATTCTTTGCTCCAGTCCTGGTTTGTTTATACCACCTGCTGGT
Organism: Lithobates clamitans; assembly: GCA_037952925.1. Lineage (NCBI taxonomy): Eukaryota > Metazoa > Chordata > Amphibia > Anura > Ranidae > Lithobates > Lithobates clamitans. Next base: position 4,117,141 of record JBBGZY010000325.1, on the reverse strand, counting down.
GAACACAAGTGGACCACAAAATCTGGTCCGGAACCAACCCTGCCAAGGGGACTGCTAAAACCCAGACCAGATTCCACCTTAGTTCTCTACAAATTAATGCATGCAAGGTGAAACATAACATCCATGAATCACCTCGCCTTTCATAATGTCACATATCCCCCCTCTGCTCAAGCCCCTGAGGCTGAGCAACTGTCCCAACCAGACAATGGACACGGGAAAGGGCATCTGTATTATTCCCCAGCTGGTAATATTTCAGGGCATCTAAGGCCCATTTGATAACTAAACATTCCTTCTCAACAATGGCATAGTTTTTCTCATGTCTGTTAAGCTTTCTACTCATGTAGACCACTGAGCTCTGATTTGGGAGAGTACAGCACCCAGTCCCACATCAGAGGCTTTTGTCTGTACCACAAACTCCTTTGTGAAATCTGGGGTCATGAGCACAGGTTGCGCACAAAGAGCTTGCTTCAACATTTAAAATGCCTTCTTTGCCTCAGGATTCCACTTAATCATGACCAACCCTGTACCCTTCTTTAGATCTGTCAGTGGGGCTGCAATCATGGCAAAATTGGGTATAAATGCCTGTAGTACCATGCGATCCCAAGAAATGCACAAACTTGCTTCTAATTTATAGTTTGGGGCCACTTTTGAACTGCCTCAATCTTGTTGATCTGAGGCTTGATCAGCCCTCGACCAATAATGTAGCCAAGGTATTTGGCCTCCTCCAAGCCTATGGCACACTTTTTGGGGTTGGCCATGAGTCCTGCTTTCCTAAGGGAAACTACTAATGCTTGCACCAGGGGCAAATGAGATTCCCAATCTGGGCTGTGGATGATAACATCGTCTAATAAGCAGCTGCGTATTGGCAATGTGGTCTCAATGTCTTGTCCATCATTCTCTGGAATGAAGCAGGGGCACCATGCAAACCAAAAGGCATCCACCTATAATGAAATGACCCCTTTGGGGTAGAAAAGGCCATCTTCTCTTTTTCAGATTCTGTTAGGGGTATCTGCCAATCACTTCAGTCAGATCCAAAGTAGTTAAGTACTGGGCACTTCCCAATCTGTCATTCCTATCTTGCATCAGTGAGATATGCTCGATGACACTTCTATAAGGTGTGTTCTCTCCCTCCCACGTTTCTTTTGCAACATCTAGACACAGACCCCTGGGATATCTACCATACAGTAGTTCAAACAGGTAATAACTTGTAGAGGCCTGAGGTACCTCTCGTATAGCAAACATGAGGTACGACAGCAAAAAATCCCAATTTCTCACATCTTTGTCTACCACCTTTTTTAACATGCTTTTAGGCGTCTTTTTAAATCTCTCCACAAGACCATCAGTTTGGGGGTGGTAGACAGAGGTACAGAGATAGGAGATTTTGAACAACTTGCACAATTCTTTAGTGACTCTGGACATAAATGGTGTGCCTTGATCCACTAATACCCCTTTTGGAATACCCAGACGACTAAATACCTGGACAAGCTCTTTGGAAATAGTCTTAGCTGAGGTATTCCAAGGGAATGGCTTCAGGATACCGTGTGGCATAGTCCAGTATTACCAGTATGCGCTGATGGCCCCGGGGCGACTTTACTACTGGACCCACCAGATCCATGCCAATTATTTCAAAAGGCACTTCAATTAATGGTAACGGTACCAGCGGACTGTGAAAATGGGGTGACGGCACAGAATACTTACACTCTGGGCATGACTCACAATATTTTTTGATGTCTGCGTGTAACCCAGGCCAAAAGAATGTCTGGGTTATTCTGTCCTTATTTTTCTCTATACCCAGGTGTCCACCCATCTATTATTTGACCATGGGCTAAATCTAATACCATCCAACGGTAGGGTTTGGGAACTAGTTGCTCTACCTCCTCCTCCCCTTGCTTTACCACTTAATACAGCAAGTTATTTTTAAGAGCCATGTAGGGAAAAGACACCCCTACATTAGGTTCAACAGATTCCCAATCAATCATTTTAACATTTTCTCTGTTTTCTATTGAGTGTGGAGTCTCTTAGTTGTTCCGTACAAAAGTCATCTTTCCTGACTTCTAAGTCAGGCACCACACTCTGTCCACTTTCACTATTAAAGTCAGAGATAATTTCTTGTTCATTAACCTCAAGATGGGAGCTGGATTCCAGCTCCTCCTGCTCCTTAGCCATTACAGAAACAGGGAAAAGGATCTACCCCTCTGTTGGACACACCAACAGTTTCCCTTTCAATTTTGCAATCAAATGGGCCATGACTGAGTTCCAGTCTTTCCTCAGCAGGGGGAGCTCTGTCCTTCTGACTCCTTTTGTTTTCCCATAAACTCCAAAAGTGTGGAAAATCTCTCCCCACTAGGGCTTTATAAAAATAGTGGGGGTACCAACCCCACTGAATGTGCAACAGTGCCCCAAGGGGTATCAAACTCAACCACAGCAGTCTGGTAGTCACGTGTGTCACCATGTATACAAATCATCCCAATATTGCTAGGGTGTAACTTTTCAGGATTTACAAAATCACCTTTGATTAATGTCACAACACTACCAGAATCTAGCAGAGCAGTAACTGGCTTTCCATCAATTGAAATCATACACATTTGTTTTTCCATGCGTCCCTGACATGATGCAGTACATGCCACCTGTGCAAAAAGAGACATTCGTTTTTTTCAAATAAGCATTATCAAATTGCATTGGTTCATCATTTAGGGAACAGTTAGCAGTAATATGACCTAACGCATGGCAGCGATAACATTTTATGTGTTCTGTACCCAGTCCTCTAAATGGCCTCAGAGACCTTCCTGACCTATTTGGCCATTCTTCAGGTCCTAAGCCCATAGTCTCATTATCTGTAGCCACAGTCTTGTAATTTTTCCCTGAGCCCTTGAACCCTGGAACAGTCTTACCGGATCCCGCGGGTGTTTTTTTAACCCCTAAATAATTAAAATAATTTAAAAATAGGTGTTTTTTCACCCCTGGCAACATTGTGGGGCACAGATGGGTTCAACAAGTCCTCAGCAGCAATATATCTTTCCACCAGGTCCACCAGCTGGTTTGCAGTCTTATGCCCCGTACACACGGTCGGATTTTCCGATGGAAAATGTCCGATCGGAGCGTGTTGTCGGACATTCCGACCGTGTATGGGCTCCATCGGACATTTTCCATCGGATTTTCTGACACACAAAGTTTGAGAGCAGGCTATAAAATTTTCCGACAACAAAATCTGATCGCATCAATTCTGACCGTGTGTGGCCAGTTCCGACGCATATAGTGCCACGCATGCTCAGAAGAAATTCCGAGACGGAACAGCTCGGTCTGGTAAAATTAGCATTCGCAATGGATACAGCACTTTCGTCATGCTGCAATGTAAAAAATGGTTTAATACAGCACACTCTCTTCTTCTTTACAATCTGAGAAGAATGAAGTAGTTTTGCTGCTTATATTCACACAGACTTCTCACAAACTTCTTTCTTTATTATTTATTGTGATTCCCTCAATATATTTTGATTTGTCACATCTGACCAATTTTTTTTTTGTTTGTTTTTAATTGTCAAAAAAAAATTTTCAAGGCTGTTTTTTTTGTAATTTTGTTTGCTTTTTAATCAAGAATATTTTTGTGTGTGTTTTGTGTGTCAAGTTACCACAACACCATTATTATCTTGTATTATTTAATCTCAATGAGATTGTTTGGTGTTGGTGTCTCTTGCTAATTTCACATTGTATTTTGAAATGTACCTGCCTCCTCACAAACAAACTGTTTTTTTTTTTTAAGGAAAACACACATAGGCAAGTATAATTGAACCAAAAATTCCTTTATTAAGGGCTTACAACCAAACAAAGAGGGAGGCAACACTGGAGAAACAGCAGAAATTGGTGATGCCTTTGGCCCCCAGGGCAGACATCAATTATTTTACTGCAAAATTGGTGGCCTGAGGAGTCCATATCTAAGGGGGTGCAGTCTGGTCCAGAAGTCCCAGAGATCCTGAAAGAAACAGATGACATCTGTGTCCCCAGGCTGTGGTCATACAAGAGGCTGCATCTTTTGTCAGACCACACGGAACCCAGGGCCTCCACTCTCTGGTCTTCCTTCCACGCTTCCTTCCACGCTGTGGCTGTGGTGGTGGAGTTGTGGCAGCAGGAGGAGGAGGAGGAGGAGGAGGATGGTCCAACTCAATCACATCGGTCTTGGGTGTGATTGGCGTTGGCCCTCCTGCATGCCCTTCAGTTTGGTGGCAGCCATGCAGGCAAAGGCCTCTTCAGGAGTGGGTAAGGTTCTGAGGGACGCAGAAGCCTCCTGAATGAGCCTGAGCGCTGAATCCTGCACGTGACTCCCCTTCCTGGGTCTTTTGTATGGAAGGAGGAGGGGAGGAACCTGCAATTCGGTCAGGCTCCGACTGGTCCCAGGCTTCTCCTGGCTGCAACTTAGCCCCGCCTCCTCCTGGCTGCCACTAACCCCCGCCTGCTCCTGGCTGCCACTTTCCACAGCCTCCTCCTGTGTGCCACATTCCAGAGCCTCGTCCTGGCTGAGGTCTTCCTGTGTATGAAAAAGGGACATAGTTTTAGTTTTTTCTTCATCAATCACACACAATTGTCACCTCATGACTTTTGCAAATTGAATGTTAAGAAATATAACTGGTGATCATTCTGAGCCCAGCATTTTTCATTCTTGTCCCAAATATTTTTGCCCACTACTGTCTATTGATATGTAAAACACTTTAATAAATCAGCAATTAGTGATCAATAATAACATCTAGTAAACATAATTGACCAGAAATCTGTAGAACAATGCTATACCTGACTCTATCTGGGCTTCTCCACTTCTTCCTGGCTGGAAGTCTCAGGTTGGACATCGGAAGCCTCAGCTGGGGTGGAATGAAGAGTGGAAGGAATGGTTGAGAGGGATTCCCTGACTTCAGTGTGGTCTGACAGAAATCGCAGTCTCTCATAGCACCACAGCCTGGGGACATAAATGTCATCTGCTGCAGCTCCGGATCTCTGGGAATCCGTGACCTTCTTGCGCTCCCTAAGATAAGTGCTCCTCAGGCCACCAATTTTGGCTTTTAAATAGGGGATGGTTGCCGTGGGGACCACCAGCTTCACCAACTCCAGCAGTTTCTCCAGCGCTGCCTGCCTCTTTTGTTTATTATTATAATGTGGATATTTTACCTGCCACAGACAGGGCAGCTCCCTGTACTTGTCTATGAACAGGGGGAGGAAGTTGTGGTCATTGAAGCCATCCATTTTATCTGCAAGACACAACACAAGACAAACCCTAATGTCAGGCAAAACTCTCCTAATCTTGTTACAATATAGGCCTCAATCTAGAAGCAGTATAGGCCCAAGTTTAGATCTTACCTTCGTTATCACGATTGGCGCTTCCGATACTCCTTTCTCCGCTCACAGATCATACGTACTACGCACGCGTGTTACGCTTTATACACACTGCGCATGCGTGTAACTCCGCCCGCCCCTGACGTTCTTTCTAGTCTATTCCCCGCCCCTTTTCGTTCGGTGCAGTGGGGGAAGAGCACATGGCGGAGACACAGCAGGTACGTGCTAATTACAGCAACGAGGAGGAGGAGGAGGAAAGCCCGGAGCCGGAAACGTCTGGGTCCAGAAGGAGAAGATTTAAGGCCTCAAATATGTCCTTTGGGGAGATGTTGGAGATGGTGGACATCCTGAAGAGGGCCCACTATGATGGAAAGTATGGACCTTACCCCAACCCCAATGTCAGAAAGGCCAAGATAATGTCAAAAGTCTGCACCGGAATTTCGGGGTACGACGATCGAAAGATCAGCTCAGGAAGCGGTGGTCGGACCTCAAATTAAGAGAACACGAGCAGTACAGAAAGATCCGGAGAGTGCTGCAAAAAAGTAAGTAGTTGTCCTATGTTCCTATTCTTTTTGTATTTATTACGTTCGTGCTGCTCCATGTGCTTTTATTAACTGTTGTACAGTTTAAAATGGCAACTTTCATATTCATGGGCACATTATTCGTTCGTATTAAACATTTTCTTTCGGCCTATAAAACACCATTGTTTTGGCCATATGCATTTGACCACATTTTTTAGGGCCTACTTGTATGAAAATAATTTGGTTGTGTAGATGAGTTTGTTACTAGAATGAAATGCAAACTCGATTCTGTGTAAGGAGAGGACACTCAGCAGCAGTTTTCACATCTGGACACTGGAGCACTAGTGTGGGACACAAGAACACCCTTTTTATTAGGGGGCCCACACAGATGCTCCAGTGTATACTATAGGGGTGTCTCCATCGGTGAAGCTTGGACAAAACAGGTAAAGTATTGAAGCTTGACAAAGGACACTAAAAATTCTACATCTTGAAACTCTGCCAAAATAGACAATTGTACCCCACTTCCAAGCAATGTTTCATATTTTTAGTTCTGCCATCAAATATCTTTGTGCTAAGTATACCTTTTTTTTTACATAGGGGAGAAAAGACTCGGAGTACACCCCTCATCCGAGGACACCAGAGACCCCCCACCTCTGGAAGAAGGGGAAATCCGCCAAAGACAAGAAGAGCAGGAGGAGGAAGACGTGGTGGAAATTGGCACCACAACAGGTGAGTGTCTGTGACCACAGGCTCAGGTAAGAGATGGATGCCTGCATATTTATAATACATGTTTTTTTTTTGTTTCTATCTTTTTAGGTGATCGTGATGTTGTGGAACCAGGGCATTTCACCTCGGAAAGTACACAGATCCTGATTAGGGAGCTCATGGGGTGTAATGTTGCATTGGAAAACATCAAGAAAAACATCAATATTGTTATTCAAAAAAATAAGAACATCATTGATGTTTTGGGGAGACTTTAAAACCCCTCCAAATCCCTTTCTTTTATGTTGTGCTGCAATTTTAAAATTTTTTGTCGAATTGTAGAAAAGCCAAATTTTGAAGAGGCACACGGTGTGTCAACATGTGCTATCTGCCATCACGGGAGATCAATGGACGCGTTTTTGGGGTGCAACCCCTTCCTCAATAATAAAGTAGCTGAGAGGAAGGGGATGACTTCACCCCATCTGAACGCAATATCAAACAGTTCCTAAATACTCATGTCTGATATTGCCTTCAAGTTCTACCAAATGTGAACTTTGTAAGTTCAAGATTAGTGTCTTTCTTGTTGGTTTGAAACATGCCTGTTTTATCTTAAATGGACATTTCTACTTTTTATAATGCCACCCCAAAAATTGTTATACAACAAACATGTTGGTTTGTTTTAAAAACCTTTTCTAAATGCACATGTGATTGTGCAGGTATTAAAAAGATTATTAATCAAGAAAGTGTGGATTAGTGTCTCAACACTCCAACACTTTTGTTGTGCTCTAATTTCTGCTTTCTGTGACAATGGGGGTTATTTCCTAAGGGCAAATCCACTTTGCACTACAAGTGCAGTTTCAAGTGCACTTGTAGTGCAAAGTGTCTTTGCCTTTAGTAAATAACACCCAACAGTGCTTTGTAAGGTTACACAATCGCGCCATTTTCAGGACTCCACACATTTCTGTCAGGGTCAGCTAAAACAAACACAAGCAGTAAATGTCACCAAAGATTTGTTTAATGTTTTTTTTTATTTGATAAAGGTTTCACACATTGTCTGGCATATTGATAGCCCCCCTACCCGCAAAGAATTCAAGGTATCTTAGCCTAACATCACGGGCACTCAGGGAGGGCAAGCCAGGACGGTAACTTTCAAGCGCCGTCAGGGTTGGTTCATTTTGAATTCCGGCTTCAGGCCCAACTGAGCCAGCATAGTTGGCAGAATGTTGCCGTAAAAAGTTGTGTAGAACACAGCACACCAGGATAATGTGATTCAATTTGTACTCCGCCATATGTATGGGTGTAAGAAATAGGCGGAACCGGCTGGCCATGATTCCAAACGTGTTTTCCACCACTCTTCTGGCTCTGGCCAGCCGGTAATTAAAAACCCTCTGGTCCAGGGTGAGGATCCTCATCGGGAATGGCCGCATAAGATGGTCCCCCAGCGCAAAAGATTCATCCGCAATGAAGACGAATGGGAGTCCTTCCACATTGTCTTCTGGAGGTGGCAAGTCCAAGCTGCCATTCTGGAGATGCCTGTAGAACTCGGTCTGGGCGATGACTCCACCATTGGACATCCGGCCATTATTCCTCACGTCCACATACAGGAACTCATAAGTAGCCGACACCACTGCCAACATCACAATACTATTGAACCCCTTATAACCCCGAGTTGGGTGGTGGGATGATGTGGATGTGTTTCCCATCAATTGCCCCTCCGCAGTTAGGAAAGTCCCACCGCTGGGCAAAGTGGGAGGCCACAGTCTGCCATTCCTGTGGTGTGGAAGGAAACTGTTGAGGAAAACAAAAAAAATTAGGCTTTTTGCACATAAACATGGAAAGCAGATTAGACACAAACCTTCTTGACCAACATCAAGATAACATTTATTTATGGGAATTTTTAAAGACCAAAGTATAAGGTACACCTATCATATTCCCCCTCCCCCCCTCTAATGGGCCATTTCTAACATTATAGGGGGGGAGCTCATGGACAGGTAACCCTCTCCACTTCATTGAGAGATGAATGCCTAAATAATGTGTATTACTTGGAACAGCCCCTCCTTAGTTACACTATTGGCAGCCCACTGGACAGGTAAGAAGTGTCATAATACAAAGATATAAATACACACTGTACACATTTGAGCACATTTGGACATTCTGCTATTACCTATCAAGATAATAATAGGATACAAAAACTTGAAACAGTACCATTTGAAAGCATACAGGCAGGCCCTTGCACTACATGCTTTGGGGAATTCATCCATAAATCTGACCACAAAAGAGAGGGGTATAGTGTTTATGGGTTTGGCAAAGTCAGCAGATAGATGATTGAGGATAGAAAGAGAATTGGTATCAGCTGACTTAGCAGTTGGGGGGAGGGAGGGTTCCAAATGGTTTTGGGACCCCTAAAAAAAAGCCTCTGGCACTCTGCCTGAATTTAAAGCACAAATCACATTTAAAAAGATTTTAGGGGGTGTTTGGGGTAAAGCACTACTATGGAGCTGATAAAATACATTGTTAAGTGACTACATGAGGTGAATATAGGGGCAGGAGACCATGCTGGGGAGGTAAGTGAAGGCAAATTAGTATGAAGGACCAAAAAAAAAATTACATAAAAATCCAGCATGCATGAGAACAAAGGGGACATTCACAGCATATTCCAATCATGGAAATTAGGGAATGAGGAAAGAAATACAATATATTAGCAAACACAAAAACTTGAAACAGTACCATTTGAAAGCATACAGGCAGGCCCTTGCACTACATGCTTTGGGGAATTCATCCATAAATCTGACCACAAAAGAGAGGGGTATAGTGTGTATGGGTTTGGCAAAGTCAGCAGATAGATGATTGAGGATAGATAGAGAATTGGTATCAGCTGACTTAGCAGTTGGGGGGAGGGGGGGTTCCAAATGATTTGGGGACCCCTAAAAAAAAGCCTCTGGCACTCTGCCTGAATTTAAAGCACAAATCACATTTAAAAACATTTTAGAGGGTGTTTGGGGTAAAGCACTACTATGGAGCTGTTAAAATACATTGTTAAGTGACTACATGAGGTGAATATAGGGGCAGGAGACCATGCTGGGGAGGTAAGTGAAGGCAAATTAGTATGAAGGACCAAAAAAAAATTACATAAAAATCCAGCATGCATGAGAACAAAGGGGACATTCACAGCATATTCCAATCATGGTAATTAGGGAATGAGGAAAGAAATACAATATATTAGCAAACACAAAAACTTGAAACAGTACCATTTGAAAGCATACAGGCAGGCCCTTGCACTACATGCTTTGGGGAATTCATCCATAAATCTGACCACAAAAGAGAGGGGTATAGTGTGTATGGGTTTGGCAAAGTCAGCAGATAGATGATTGAGGATAGATAGAGAATTGGTATCAGCTGACTTAGCAGTTGGGGGGAGGGGGGGTTCCAAATGATTTGGGGACCCCTAAAAAAAAGCCTCTGGCACTCTGCCTGAATTTAAAGCACAAATCACATTTAAAAACATTTTAGAGGGTGTTTGGGGTAAAGCACTACTATGGAGCTGTTAAAATACATTGTTAAGTGACTACATGAGGTGAATATAGGGGCAGGAGACCATGCTGTGGAGGTAAGTGAAGGCAAATAAGTATGAAGGACCAAAAAAAAAAATTACACAAAAATCCAGCATGCATGAGAACAAAGGGGACATTCACAGCATATGAGGGAATGAGGAAAGAAATACAAAATATATGCAAACATTAAATACAATAAAATGTGATATTAAAGAAAAAAAATCTTACCTTAATATACTCCTTCTGCAGGACCCGGATGATGGCAGAACAGGTCTCTGGGATAATGATCCCCAGAGCCTGGGGGGAGATGCCTGTCGAGAACTTCAAGTCCTGTAGGCTTCTCCCCGTCGCCAAGGTGGCGACTAGCCTCTGCTCCGGAGTGATGGCTTGCCTCAAGCAGGTATCCTGCCTGCTAATATAGGGGGTCAGCAAAGCCAACAAATGGTGAAATACGGGGTCCGTCATCCGGAGAAAGTTCCTGAAATCATCAGGATTATTCTCACGGATCTCACGGAGCAAAGGCATATGACAGAACTGGTCACGCTGGAGCAACCAATTCTTGGTCCATGAACTCCTCCCCACCCTGTTCATGGACTGGACTTGTGTCAAGGTCAGGACCCCAACACCAAGCCCCCGCACAGCACGAACTCTACGAGGAGTACGTATACGCAACATGGCTAGAAAACGGTCGGCTGCTCAGGTCTGAGTAACAGAATGCACTGAAGAACAGCAAGGCCTGTGAAGAGTGACCTGAAAAACAGTAACGAACGAACAAGAACACAATGACAAAGTCACGCGGAGCTTGCTTGCACGCACTGAAGAGCAGATACAAACCCACAAGCACAAACTGAACAGCAGAAAACGATCTGAAAACCACGAGTCTGAAAAAGCGCAAATCGTCTCTCACCAAACTTTTACTAATACGAGATTAGCAAAAGGAGCCCAAAGGGTGCCGCGCTTGGTTCTGAACTGGCCTTTTCTAGTCTTGTCGTACGTGGTTTACGTCACCGCGTTCTTGGTGATCGGAAATTCCGACAACTTTGTGTGACCGTGTGTACGCAAAACAAGTTTGAGCCAACATCTGTCGGAAAAAATCCTAGGATTTTGTTGTCGGAATGTCCGATCAATGTCCGACCGCGTGTACGGGGTATTAGGGTCCCCATGGCTGACCCACTTCCTCAAAGTGGCAGGAAGCACACATAAATAACGGTCCATGACCAAACGCTTCACAATCTTAGGGCCTTACAAAGTCTCTGGCTGCAGCCACTTCCGGGTGAGGTGTATCAAGTCAAACATCTGGGAGCGGGGTGGCTTGTCAGTACTGTATGACCAACGATGCACCCGTTGAGCCTGGACTGCAATAGTGACGCCCAGATGTGAAAGCATCTTAGCCTTCAGTGTCTCATAATCCTGGGCAGCATATGGTTCCAGGTCATAATAGGCCTTTTGGGGTTCTCCTGTCAGAAAGGGTGCTAGCTAGCAGTTTAATAATTTAAAAGTTTGTCCGTGCTCATTTTTTTTTTGTTTTTTGTTTTTTTGCATTGTTACCTTTCTTCTCTGGTAGTTTTTGTTTCATGCTCTTTGTGTGACAATCCCCTAAACATTAGCCTTGAAAATGGAGAGAACTGAATTTCAAGAGTCTTTTTTCTTTGAAATCAATGGGTTTCTTGTTAAAGTACTCAGTCTGTAGATCTTTTTGACTTGTTCACTAATGCCCCATACACACGGTCGGATTTTCCGACGGAAAATGTGTGATAGGACCTTGTTGTCGGAAATTCTGACCGTGTGTAGGCTCCATCACACATTTTCCATCAGATTTTCTGACACACAAAGTTTGAGAGCAGGCTATAAAATTTTCCGACAACAAAATCCGTTGTTGGAAATTCCGATCGTGTGTACACAAATCCGACGGACAAAGTGCCACGCATGCTCAGAATAAATAAAAAGATGAAAGCTATTGGCCACTGCCCCGTTTATAGTCCAGACGTACGTGTTTTACGTCACCACGTTCAGAATGATCGGATTTTCTGACAACTTTGTGTGACCGTGTGTATATAAGACAAGTTTGAGCCAACATCCGTCGGAAAAAATCCTAGGATTTTGTTGTCGGAATGTCCGAACAAAGTCCGACCGTGTATACGGGGCATAAATCTACCATCGAATTGAACCTATACTAATTTGCTCATCACTACTGACTACCCTCAGCATATGTGCTTGTGGACTGCTAGAGCTGTTATTGAGGCTAGCGTGAAGGATTTTGAAGAGGGAAAGCCAGTTTACCTACCATGCCAAATGATAACATATGTTTGCTGGATCAACAAATTAGAATGCAGTAAATAAAGTCAGTTGGGATGTTTTGTAATATGTAATCAAAAAAGTTTACTAAACCTCTGAAAACCATTATGAATTCTGTGTAGGCTTTTAATAAAAAAAAAACAGAGTAGCTTTTTCCTTTAAAATTAATTTGTGAAATCTTCCAAATATTTGCACGTCTTAAAACTATTACAACCGTAGATTGTATGTTATCTACATGAAGGAAATGTTCATAGTAGGTATGTTAGAGGTTTGCCATGTACTACAGCTGCTACTTTTTATTTCATTATTTTGGATTGCACAGAGTATGGTCACGTACAAGTATTTATTAAAGGCTTTTCAATTTCTGGATGTTCCTTAACCGCTTCAGCCCGGAAGATTTTACCCCCTTCCTGACCAGAGCAGTTTTTGCGATTCGGCACTGCGTCGCTTTAACTGACAATTGCGTGGTCATGCGACCTTGCACCCAAACAAAATTGATGTCATTTTTTTCCCACAAATAGAGTTTTCTTTTGGTGGTATTTCATCACCTCTGCGTTTTTTATTTCTTGCGCTATAAACAAAAAAGTGCGACCATTTTGAAAAAACACAATATTTTTTACTTTTTGGTTTAATAAATATCCCCCGAAAATATATAAAAACATTTTTTCCCTCAGTTTAGGCCAGTATGTATTCTTCTACAAATTTTTGGTGAAAAAAAATTGCAATAAGCTTATATTGATTGGTTTGCACAAAAGTTATAGCGTCTACAAAATAGGGGATGGTTTTATGGCATTTTTATTATTTTTTTTTTTTTACTAGTAATGGCGGTGTTCTGCAATTTTTATCAGGACTGCGACATTATGGCAGACACATCAGACAATTTTGACACATTTTTGGGACCATTGGCATTAATGGCATTTTTGGGACCATTGGCATTAATACTATTAATACAGTGCTATTAAAATGCATTGATTACTGTAAAAATGTCACTTGCAGTGAAGGGGTTAACACTAGGGGGCAATGAAGGGGTTAATGTGTTACCTAGTGTGTGTTCTAACTGAAGGGGGAGGCAACTGTGTGGGGGAAGAGTTAGATCGCTGTTCACACTCTGTATGAACAGACGATCTGTCACTTCTCCCCTCTGAGAACCGGAAACTGTGTGTTTACACACACAGCTCCCGGTTCTCTGTGTCTCAGCAGCGTTCGCGGGAGCCTGGTGGGAATCGTGACCGCCGGGCACTCGCATCAGCTTGGAAAGCATGCAGCGGGCGCACGCGCGCCATTAGTGGCCACAGGGCGAAGCGCTGTAACATAACGTTGCTTCGCCCAGCCGTGCCATTCTGCCGCAGTAAAACTGTGGCGACTGGCGGCAAGTGGTTAATTTCCCCTTTTTACATCACATTCTTATAGATCCACATTTGATGCTATAGTCTGAGTACTAATAGACTAGATTTAATAAAGTGCAGGTTTACTACAATATTGCTGCTGTGCCATTTGGACATTTCCATAGGATGCTCACATCCCAGAGGATATGTATGATGGTGGATAAAAATCAATGATTTAAAAAAAAAATCTAAAAAAATCAGATCTTTTTAATTTAAGTTTAATTTATTTTAATAAAATATTTTTTATAAATCTAAAGATAGTTTTCAATTTAAGATAAATAATAATTTATTTTTTTTCAGAAACGAAATGGAGCTTAGTTATGTAGCATGATGCTGTATATTCTGCAATATTTATTTTTTTCAATGAATCCAAGCTCTGCAAAAGATAACATGCACTGCATTGATGCATTCACACAATTTCACAATAACCATGAGATAAAACAAAGTTCAGGAATATTAATTAAATCAGGAAGGCTGGCAACTCGGATGCTCTTGAATAAAAGTACTTTATTAGTTACATGGCTACACGGGTACAGGCTATACGCTTCAGGAATACTCCTTTATATCATTGTTTTCCAAATCTATGTACACTACAAACTGTATGATTGAATCGGTTCTGTTATCGCTGTTTTACTAACTTGACAGCTTATTATTCTAAATAGAAAACCTTAATTTTGTATGCAAATATTAGAGATTCCAACTACTAGCAAGAATAAGTCCTTACATGTAAAGAGCACTTGTCATTTCAGATCCATCATGGCAGCGCCTGTTAGCGGGCATCCACTCATCTGCTGCCGCCATGTCCCTCACCTTGTTGTGTCACTGCCGCATCACCATCTGTCCCATTAAAGTGAATGGGAGTGTCGGTGAGTCAACAGGGGGTCAGAGGAGGAGCTGCTGCAGGACAGAGATGACAGTTGCTCTTTAAAAATTATGATTTAAATCAAATAAATAAAAAGTAATGATAAGCTAAAGTGTGCTAGATGTGCCCCTATTGTGACACAAAAAATTATGCATAAAATGTGTATAGAAGTGTATACCACACTAAATATCGTGAAATAAATGAAATAAACATAATCACAAAAAGCTGATAAATATTATGTGCATAAGCAAATAATACAAGTTACACATACAATATCAATCCGATGAAACCACATTTGCTTTAGATATACATCATAGGTGCAAACGGATACCAAAAAGTGCCATGTGCCAAACAAACTGAAAAGTGCTTGGTGCCACACAATTCATATATACAATAGTCCTTATTGAACTACATAAATATATACTGAGCATATAAATAAAAGTCCTGCACATAGATAATAAAGTGCTTTTGTGTGATCTTCAATGGTGGTATTTTCAAGGTGCTTATACCTCCACGTGCTACAGGTCATGCGATGGTGCAATACATGTGACCCCCCAAGGTAATGCGCTCACCTCAGAGTATGTGACTAAGTTGCTAAACAAAGTCAGAGAACGCTTTTGAGCCACCCCGGGCTCTGTGCGGATCACAGGATCACATGCTCCAGCACGGGAACAGTCTTTTGCTGCTGTAGGTCTGCTAGCATCTGTGGTTCCACAAGTGTGTGCTCTGCTCTTGCTGCACTGACTTGCAGCTATGGGTGCTTGCCACCTAGAGGGATTTTGTTTCTGGGGTTACACTACAATAGTTTAAAAAAAACCTACAGGGCTTGCTCGTGAGCGGATGCAAACAGCATAATCAGTATATCTACTTTTAGAAAATATAGAATTTCATTTTATCATTCCATTTTAAATACAATAATGGAAAAAAAATCACATTATTCCACATATTTTTTTCCACATAAATTAATTGTGCGATATTTGTGTTCATGAAATGGGAAACACGCTACAGTGCCTTGCAAAAGTATTCACCTCCCTTGGCATTTTTCAGGTTTTGTTGCCTCACAACCTGGAATTAACATGGATTGTTTGAGGATTTGCATCATTTAATTTACAGAACATTGCCACAACTTTGAAGATTTTTTTTATTGTGAAGCAAACAACAAATAGGCCAAAATAACAGAAAAAGTCAATGTGCATAACTCCCCCCCCCCCCCTAAATTCAATACTTTATAGAGCCACTCAAGTGTTGCTTTAGCAGTGTGTTTTTGGGTCATTGTCCTGCTGGAAGGTGAATCTCCGTCCTAGCCTCAAATCACACACAGAGTGGTACAGGTTTTGCTCAAGAATATCCCTGTATTTAGCACCATTCATCTTTCCCTCAACTCTGACCAGTTTCCCAGTCCTGACTGCTGAAAAACATCCCCACAGCATGATGCTGCCACCACCATGTTTCACTGTGGGTATGGTGTTCTTTGGGTGATGTGATGTGTTGGGTTTGCGACAGACATAGCGTTTTCTTTGATGGACAAAAAGTTAAATTTTAGTCTCATCAGACCAGAGCACCAGGACTTATTGTTGTCCTATGTACAGATACTCCAGTCTCTGCCGTGGAACTCTGCAGCTCCTCCAGGGTTACCTTAGGTCTCTGTGCTGCCTCTCTGATTAATGCACTCCTTGCCCGATCCATGAGTTTTGGTGTGCAGCTGTCTCTTGGCAGGTTTGCTGTTGTGCCATTTTCTTTCCATTTGGTTATGATAGATTTGATGGTGCTCCTAGGGATCATTAAAGATTTGGATATTTTTTT
This sequence comes from Lithobates clamitans, assembly GCA_037952925.1. Taxonomy (NCBI): domain Eukaryota; kingdom Metazoa; phylum Chordata; class Amphibia; order Anura; family Ranidae; genus Lithobates; species Lithobates clamitans. Next base: position 4,100,706 of record JBBGZY010000325.1, on the reverse strand, counting down.
ATAACCTAACCCTGAGCTGTACTTCTCAACAACATTGTCCCTTACTTGTTTGGACAGTTCCTTGGTCTTCATGGCAGTGTTTGGTTAGTGGTGCCTCTTGCTTAGGTGTTGCAGCCTCTGGGGCCTTTCAAAAAGGTGTGTATATGTAATGACAGATCATGTGACACTTAGATTGTACACAGGTGGACATCATTTCACTAATTATGTGACTATTGAAGGTAATTGGTTGCACCAGAGCTTTTTATGAGCTTTCTAACAAAGGGGGTGAATACATACGCACATGCCAATTATCAGTTTTTAATTTCTGAAAAATTGTTTTATGTATATATTTTTTCTAATTTTACTTCACCAACTTAGACTATTGTGTTCTGATCCATCACATATAATTCAAAATAAAAAAACATTGAACTAAACAGTGTAATGTAACAAAATAGGTAAAAAGCCAAGGGGGGTGAATACTTTTGCAAGGCACTGTATATATGTATGTACATATATGCAGCCAGAGGCAAATTCATCTTCAATTTCAGTAGTAGAGGTACTGTATAGCTGAATTCACTTGTTTACATAATGAGGTATGGTTGCGTGACATACTTCACTGTGTATCTTAATTAGATTTACTATCCGGGTAACAAATTTCAATATATTATTCCACAGCAGGAAGACAGTAACGTAATGCTCATAGAGGAGTAGAAACCACAAAACATTCATGAGGGAATAAGGGATGCCTGCCTTATAGGGCATGTACCATTTACAAAATGAGATGTAACAATTACATTCTCCTGCAAGCAGAAAAATCAATAAAACATGATGCAGCAAGACAAATGGCAAAATGCAGTCATGGTGACTTGTGCCTTTGTACATACTAAAGGCTTAAATCTAGGCACATAAATAAACAAATCAACGCCACTTTGTATTCAATGAAAAAAGTTATAGTTGAATGCAACTAGCATACATTTCCCAGTCTGTCTTAAAGCTAAACTCAGTGATACTTACTGTAATATCGATGAATGGTCCAACATCCCTCGCTGGCACCGGCATCTCCTCCTGGATCATCAGGCTGTGGAAGTATTCATTGGCTGATGCAGAATGACATCACTCCTGCCTATGTGCAGAAGTGCAGTCATCCAGGTGCACAGGCACAGTGCCGTAATGTAAACCAAACTGCCCAGGTCAGTGTATATTCCAAAGCAGAGTGCGAGCAGGCAGGTAGGTTTATTTTTATCAGCCTCCTGGTATTTCCTTAATAGTAATGTTCTAAGAAAGGCCAGTTCTAGGAGTCAGTAAGTTCTTCTGTAGACCATACTGCTAAGGACAGTGAGCAGACTGATGACTCATCCTTGTTCTGCTGCTCCATCATTGTCCAGTCATTAGCCCAGGGATGTGTGCTTGACCAAGCTGTGCTGCTTGCTGCAGTGGCAGTTGAGGATTTGGGATAACTATCTCGACTACGGATTACATTTGTCCAAACAAAAGCTTGCATTGCAAAACATATCAAAAGTTTTACTCTAAATGATTCAGCATGCAATGTAGCAATGCAACAGAAAGTCCATACTGTCTTTTCATTTTGATAAAGGGTATTGATTGCTTGAAACTGTTAGATGGGCACATTGGGAGTAGGGATGAGCCCGCGGTTCGAGTTGAACTTAAGTTCAACTCGAATATCGGGTGTTCGTTTGCTCGCAAACAAACCAAACCTATGGGGCGTTTGCGGGAAATTTGAGCGCCGCGGAATGCCCTATAATGCACTGTGAGATCGCAGTGCATTAACGTCTGATGATTGGCCAAAGCATGCACCTGACCTGCATGCTTTGGCCAATCACAGCGCGCTCTGCTGCGAGAGCCATAATTGGCCAAAGGCCGGGTGCCTTTGGCCAATCATGGCTCAGGGGGACTAAGTATACGCCCCACACTATAGAAGGCTGCTTACATAGCGGCCGTGTATAGTGTGTGGACGGAGATAGATTGAGCTAGATTAGGAAGACATTGTATGTATATATATATATATATATATATATATATATATATATATATATATATATATATATATATATATATATACTCTGCATTTGGTGTAGACTAGATATTCAGTGTAGACTCTATATTCATTCAGTGCAGGCAGTATAGTATATATAACACAGTGTATTGAAGTGGTTAAGGGGAACCCTGCTCCAAAATTTTTTTTAAAAATGGAGTAGGGGTCCCCCCAAAATCCATACCAGGCCCTTTAGGTCTGGTATGCATTTTAAGGAGAACCCCACGTCAAAATAAAAAAATGGCATGGGGTCCCCCAAAATCCATAGCAGGCCCTTCAGTTCTGGTATGTATTTTAAGGGGAAACCTGTGCTAAAATTGAAAAAAAAATGGCATGGGGGTCCCCCCAAAATCCATACTAGACCCTTATCCGAGCATGCAACCTGGCAGGTCAGGATAGGGGGGGACGAGCCAGCCTCCCCCCTGAACCATACCAGGCCACTTTCCCCCAACATAAGGAGGGTGCTTTGGGGTCCCTACTTGTTTATTTTCATCTGTTAAAGTGAGAATAACAAACAAACAACCCAAAATAAAATATTTCTGACATTTAAAAAAATATATATATCAATGACCAATATAGCCACTCTTCTTTTCATTAACAGTCATAGGCCTTCCGTTCATGGTGTTAGGGATGAGCCGAACGCCCCCTGGTTCGGTTCGCAGCAGAACATGCGAACAGGCAAAAAATTTGGCAGAACACACGAACACCGTTAAAGTCTATGGGACACGAACATGGATAATCAAAAATGCTAATTTTAAAGGCTTATTTGCAAGTTATTGTCATAAAAAGTGTTTGGGGACCTGGGTCCTGCCCCAGGGGACATGTATCAATGCAATTTTTTTTTTTTTTTTAACGGCCGTGATTTTTTTTAATGTTTAAAGTGAAATAATAATAAATAAAATAATGAAAATTTTAAAAATGAAATATTCCTTTAAATATCGTGCCTGGGGGTGTCTATAGTATGCCTGCAAAGTGGCGATTTTTTTCCGTGTTTAGAACAGTACCATAGCAAAATGACATTTCTAAAGGAAAAATGATCATTTAAAACTGATCGAGGCTTTAATGAATTGTCGGGTCTCGGCAATATAGATAAAACTCATTGAAAAAATGAGCATGGGCCCCCTTCCCAGTCCATTACCAGGCCCTTCGGGTCTGGTATGAATATTAAGGGGAACCCCAAACCAAAAGCTTCCTGATGATGCAAATTACATTGCGAAATGCGTAGAGGCTGCTGGGAACTTTCTCATCACATGCCGCTGTGAGGAGACACAGTAACAGAGGAGAAACAAACTGAGACACCGCTCTCCATATACACTGCTGGATTTGCTTGGTTCCGGCTTAAAGCGGTAGTAAACCCGCTGACTTTTTTTTCCCTACACCTGTAAGGGAAAAGGCATAATGAGCTAGTATGCACCACATACTAGCTCATTATGAGATACTTACCTTAGAACGAGGTGCCGGCATTTAACTCGGTCCACGCCGAGGGAGCTGACATTTCCCCTCGGCGTGTCTTCCGGGTATCGCGGCTCCGGCGCTGTGAGTGGCCGGAGCCGCGATGTCGTCACTCCCGCGCATGCGCGTGGGAGACTTTTTTCTGGCAAAGTCCGGCGGCTGCCAGGCTTTCAGCCGAGAATCCCCTGCGCGCATGCGCTGCTGCTGTTAGCGGCTCTTTGCGAGGGGAATATCTCCTAAACTGTACAGGTTTAGGAGATTTTTTTTACCTACAGGTAAGCCTTATTATAGGCTTACCTGTAGGTAAAAGTTTAAAAAATAGGCATACAACCGCTTTAAGGGCACCATAACATGTGAGTTTAACCATGTTTTTAACTTTTTTAATAAAATGAAATGACATACTATACCATGATGGCTATCCATATGTCTTTATGAGCACTGAACAGAGCAAGAGATACTAATACATTGCTTGGAAAGGCTGCTATTGGACCCATCACAAACGGATTTGTTATCCTTAATGAACCAAAGGCGTTTATCCTTACTACATCTGGTGAGTGGCCATTGCATGAGGTGTTGGTGAAGTCAGGATAAATGGTGAATTAGGAGCACAATATACTGAAAAGGAACGTGATTGCACAGAAGTGATCACTCACTGAAGACATCCAGTGTACTGTGGTGTTTCTGCAAATGTCAAGGACATATTTTTTTGCACTATGCAGTACATATGCATGTTGATATGTAATATTTTGTTAGTAATATTGGCACATTGTTTAGTATTAATAATTTTTTTAATAGCTTTTGGTAGCACCTATGTCATTGCACAGAAGTAATTACCCACTGAGGACATCTAGTGGGCTGTAGTGTTTTTGCACATGCTGAGGACATTTTTTGCAGCAAGTAGTTTATATACATGTTTGTATGTGATATTTGATGGTCACTAAGTAATATTGGCACATTGCACATTTTTTAATATTTGTCATATTTTATTTTTTAGCACTAGCACTTTAAACAGTTTTTTGGAATATTATTTTATCACTAGTAAACACTAAGTGGACAGTATATTTTTGACACAATAATAATTGATACAGAAAAGCATGCTACATAGGATAGATATCCTATTTTTGCATATTTCAGCAGTGGTATCATACACAGAAGTTAGCGCAATCCACTTTTATATTATATTGATAATCTACAATTTTTGTGTAGGCTTACATGATTGCAGCAAACTAGTATATTTTTAGATTTGGCCGGTAGCACATCTGGTCCGATTACATACATATTATACAGTGAATAGGCTCATGATTTTTTTGGGATTGTTTACACCAGTCCTATTGGGCAGAGTTGCCTATTGCAATCTCAATGCATGGACAAGGTACATTACCTTGTGTCCTATTGCTTCAGTTCCCACCAACAAACTGCACTGGTGTGCGCTAAAATAAAATAGGACATGTATTTATGAGCAGCGCATTCTGATGTACTATCACACACCACAATATGCTACCACGCATAGAGCTAGAGTGTAAAGTAAAATAAATTAAAGTTTAAAAAGAATAAAAGCAAATGCAGCAATGTGTTTTAACAATACATCACAGCACACATGCTAAATGCACACCAGCATGCATGTGTTATGCATATCTTTGTGTGTATCCACCTGTGGGAATGAGCTATGCCCACTGTATAATGTGATTACTCTGTTCATTATCACATGAGAGAGTTGTAAAGGCTTGGGGAGCCCCGAAAATTGTGTGTCTTAAGTGTCTCAGTGCAGCATTTAAGAGTTTGTGGGGGTTCTGAACCTTTCCATGCAGCATTTGAGATTTTTGTGGGGGTGGCAAACTTTTTCATGCAACATTTAAGACATTATGTAGGCCAAGGAGAAACCTTGTGCAGCTATTAAGCTCCATGAGCCTAACGCTGTAACAATGGCAGGCAGGAGATGCAGTAATAAAGGGCCTGCGTTCTTTAGTTCTAAAGCAGTTCTTGTCCTAGGGTGAATTTACTGTTCCCACATAGAAATAGTAGAGATCTCTATGATTAGGCCCATCAGAGAGAGCAGAGTTAAGGTGGGTTGTGTACACTGTTTCCTAGTTAGCAACTAATTGTGCTGCAAGTTTGAAAATGACTTGCTAAGCTATTGCTAGACTTGCCTGGCTTCACAGTTTGTTGCACAATTGCAGCAAGTCTGCATTACTTGACTCCAGATCAACTTTCTTTGCAAAAAGTCTGCTGCAAGTTCTGGTTCATTTATGTTGTGCAATAGTTATCCCACCACAGGGGTCACTGTGGCTGAATTTTCATGCTGTAGCACTGCAGAGCTCTTGCTGTAGACTCACTACTGCAACTTTGCTCTTGCTAGAGACTTGCCACACAAATTTGCTATAATTTGGAAAATTGTCAACTAGAACTTGTGTTTCAAGTGCTCTGCAAGTGTACAACTTGCCAGTGAAAATGTGCAGCATGTTAACAGACTTACAATTCAACAGTGCCACAAATTTGTGGCAAGTTATGATTGCTATCTGGTTGCTTAGTAAATCTTTTAAAATTTTAATTCAAAGGAGTGTGGCCATTTTGTCCTGTGGCCATCAAGCAATAAAAGCTTTGGCTTATATTTTCAATGTACCAGAAATGAAATGATCCAAGGAGCACTGCATTTGGAAAACACCAGAAGTATGTGTGTGTGTATGTGTTAAAACATGGTGTGATGCAAGTCATCATCTGAAACACTAGTAATGGTCACAACATGGTCAAGTTCCCATATCTTTGCAGTTCTTTCACTATGGCCTCATTCACCGGGGCAATTACATCAATGCCCCATGCATGGCCGTATTTTACCTGCACAAGGATGCACAGGTGTTGCGTGCATCCCTATACCAGCAGTCCTATTCATGTCTATTGGGACACAGCGGCTGCACTGACACAAGCAGGTGTGTGTCCCTGAAATCCTCCAGCAGGGATGTCATATCGACAGGAATGGGACTGTCATCTCAGATGTACGCAAAACCTGTGCCTCCCAGCCTTACACAGGCACGGATGTAATCACCCTGTGTGAATGAGGCCTATGGCTGTGTAGTTTTTCATTACTGGGTTCCTTAACCACTTGCCGACCACCTCACACCTATATACGTGAGCAGAATGGCACGGGCAGGCAAAAGCACGTACCCATACGTGATTGCCTTCCCGCGGGCGGGGGGACCGATCGGACCCCCCCGGTGCCAGCGGCGGTCGGCTTTTGGCTGGGAGTGTTCCGTGATGAGGGGGAGGCCATCCGATCGTGGCCCCCCCTCGCGATCGCTCCCAGCCAATGAGAAACATCCCCTGCCTGTATATAGTACACACAGGCAGAGGATGTGATGTCATCTCTCCTCGGCTCGGCAGTTTCCGTTCTGGCGCCGAGGAGAGAAGACTACACAGTGAGTGAACACACACACACAGTACAACATGCCAGGCACACATAACACCCCCTTTCCCCCCCTGATCGCCCCCCTATCACCCCCCAATCACCCCTCCCCCCTCCCTGTCACACTGACACCAAGCAGTGTTTTTTTTTTATTGTTTTTTTTCTGATTACTGCATGGTGTCAGTTTGTGACAGTTACTGTGTTAGGGCAGTTAGGGTTAGCCCCCTTTAGGTCTAGGGTACCCCCCTAACCCCCCCTAATAAAGTTTTAACCCCTTGATCACCCCCCGTCACCAGTGTCGCTAAGCGATCATTTTTCTGATCGCTGTATTAGTGTCACTGGTGACGCTAGTTAGGGAGGTAAATATCTAGGTTCGCCGTCAGCGTTTTATAGCGACAGGGACCCCATAAACTATCTAATAAATGTTTTAACCCCTTGATTGCCCCCTAGTTAACCCTTTCACCACTGATCACCGTATAACTGTTACGGTTGACGCTGGTTAGTTTGTTTATTTTTTATAGTGTCAGGGCACCCGCCGTTTATTACCTAATAAAAGTTTAGCCCCCTGATCGCCCGGCGGTGATATGCGTCGCCCCAGGCAGCGTCAGATTAGTGCCAGTACCGCTAACACCCACGCACGCAGCATACACCTCCCTTAGTGGTATAGTATCTGAACGCATCAATATCTGATCCGATCAGATCTATACTAGCGTCCCCAGCAGTTTAGGGTTCCCAAAAACGCAGTGTTAGCGGGATCAGCCCAGATACCTGCTAGCATCTGCGTTTTGCCCCTCCGCCCGGCCCAGCCCAGCCCAACCAAGTGCAGTATCGATCGATAACTGTCACTTACAAAACACTAAACGCATAACTGCAGCGTTCGCAGAGTCAGGCCTGATCCCTGCGATCGCTAACAGTTTTCTTGGTAGCGTTTTAGTGAACTGGCAAGCACCAGCCCCAGGCAGCGTCAGATTAGCGCCAGTACCGCTAACACCCGCACACGCACCGTACACCTCCCTTAGTGGTATAGTATCTAAACGTATCAATATCAGATTTGATCAGATCTATACTGGCGTCCCCAGCAGTTTAGGGTTCCCAAAAACGCAGTGTTAGCGGGATCAGCCCAGATACCTGCTAGCACCTGTGTTTTGCCCCTCCACCCGGCCCAGCCCAGCCCACCGAAGTGCAGTATCAATCGATCACTGTCACTTACAAAACACTAAACACATAACTGCAGCGTTTGCAGAGTCAGGCCTGATCCCTGCGATCGCTAACAGTTTTTTTGGTAGCGTTTTGGTGAACTGGCAAGCACCTGCCCCAGGCAGCGTCAGGTTAGCGCCAGTACCGCTAACACCCACGCACGCACCATACACCTCCCTTAGTGGTATAGTATCTGATCAGATCAATATCTGATCCGATCAGATCTATACTAGTGTCCCCAGCAGTTTAGGGTTCCCAAAAACGCAGTGTTAGCGGGATCAGCCCAGATACCTGCTAGCACCTGCGTTTTGCCCCTCCGTCTGGCCCAGCCCACCCAAGTGCAGTATCAATCGATCACTGTCACTTACAAAACACTAAACGCATAACTGCAGCGTTCGCAGAGTCAGGTCTGATACCTGCGATCGCTAACAGTTTTTTGGTAGCGTTTTGGTGAACTGGCAAGCACCAGCGGCCTAGTACACCCCGGTCATAGTCAAACCAGCACTGCAGTAACACTTGGTGACGTGGCGAGTCCCATAAGTGCTGTTCAAGCTGGTGAGGTGGCAAGCACAAGTAGTGTCCCGCTGCCACCAAGAAGAAGACGAACACAGGCCCGTCGTGCCCATAATGCCATACCTGCTGCATTCGCCAATCCTAATTGGGAACCCACCGCTTCTGCAGCGCCCGTACTTCCCCCATTCACATCCCTAACCAAATGCAGTCGGCTGCATGAGAGGCATTTTCTTTATGTCCTCCCGAGTACCCCTACCCAACGAACCCCCCCAAAAAAGATGTCGTGTCTGCAGCAAGCGCGGATATAGGCGTGACACCCGCTATTATTGTCCCTCCTGTCCTGACAATCCTGGTCTTTGCATTGGTGAATGTTTTGAACGCTACCATTCACTAGTTGAGTATTAGCGTAGGGTACAGCATTGCACAGACTAGGCACACTTTCACAGGGTCTCTCAAGACGCCATTGCATTATGAGAGACCCGAACCTGGAACCGGTTACAGTTATAAAAGTTACAAAAAAAAGTGTAAAAAAACAAACAAAAAAAACGCAAACAAAAATATAAAATAAAAAATAATAGTTGTCGTTTTATTGTTCTCTCTCACTCTATTGTTCTGCTCTTTTTTACTGTATCCTATTCTGCAATATTTTATTGTTATTATGTTTTATCATGTTTGCTTTTCAGGTATGCAATTTTTTATACTTTACCGTTTACTGTGCTTTATTGTTAACCATTTTTTTGTCTTCAGGTACGCCATTCACGACTTTGAGTGGTTATACCAGAATGATGCCTGCAGGTTTAGGTATCATCTTGGTATCATTCTTTTCAGCCAGCAGTCGGCTTTCATGTAAAAGCAATCCTAGTGGCTAATTAGCCTCTAGACTGCTTTTACAAGCAGTGGGAGGGAATGCCCCCCCGAATGCCCCCCCCCACCGTCTTCCATGTTTTTCTCTGGCTCTCCTGTCTCAACAGGGAACCTGAGAATGCAGCCGGTGATTCAGCCAGCTGACCATAGAGCTGATCAGAGACCAGAGTGGCTCCAAACATCTCTATGGCCTAAGAAACCAGAATCTATGAGCATTTTATGACTTAGATTTCGCCGGATGTAAACAGCGCCATTGGGAAATTGGGAAAGCATTTTATCACACCGATCTTGGTGTGGTCAGATGCTTTGAGGGCAGAGATCTAGGGTCTAACAGACCCCAATTTTTTCAAAAAAGAGTACCTGCCACTACCTATTGCTATCATAGGGGATATTTACATTCCTTGAGATAACAATAAAAATGATTTAAAAAAAAAAAAAATGAAATGAACAGTTTAAAAATAAGATAAAAGCAAAAAAATAATAAAGGAAAAAAAAAAAAAAAAAAAAAGCACCCCTATCCCCCCTGCTCTCGCGCTAAGGCGAACGCTAAGGCGAACGCAAGCGTCGGTCTGGCGTCAAATGTAAACAGCAATTGCACCATGCATGTGAGGTATCACCGCGAAGGTCAGATCGAGGGCAGTAATTTTAGCAGTAGACCTCCTCTGTAGATCTAAAGTGGTAACCTGTAAAGGCTTTTAAAGGCTTTTAAAAATGTATTTAGTTTGTCGCCACTGCACGTTTGTGCGCAATTTTAAAGCATGTCATGTTTGGTATCCATGTACTCGACCTAAGATCATCTTTTTTATTTCATCAAACATTTGGGCAATATAGTGTGTTTTAGTGCATTAAAATTTAAAAAAGTGTGTTTTTTTCCCAAAAAATGCGTTTGAAAAATCACTACGCAAATACTGTGTGAAAAAAAAATGAAACACCCACCGTTTTAATCTGTAGGGCATTTGCTTAAAAAAATATATAATGTGTGGGGGTTCAAAGTAATTTTCTTGCATGTAATCAAAAAGTGTCAGAAAGGGCTTTGTCTTCAAGTGGTTAGAAGAGTGGGTGATGTGTGACATAAGCTTCTAAATGTTGTGCATAAAATGCCAGGACAGTTCAAAATCCCCCCAAATGACCCCATTTCGGAAAGTAGACACCCCAAGCTATTTGCTGGGAGGCATGTCGAGTCCATGGAATATTTTATATTGTGACACAAGTTGCGGGAATGAGACAATTTTTTTTTTTTTTTGCACAAAGTTGTCACTAAATGATATATTGCTCAAACATGCCATGGGAATATGTGAAATTACACCCCAAAATACATTCTGCTGCTTCTCCTGAGTATGGGGATACCACATGTGTGGGACTTTTTGGGAGCCTAGCCACGCACGGGACCCCGAAACCAAGCACCGCCTTCAGGCTTTCTAAGGGTGTAAATTTTTTATTTCACTCTTCACTGCCTATCACAGTTTTGGAGGCCATGGAATGCCCAGGTGGCAAGAAACCCCCCCAAATGACCCCATTTTGGAAAGTAGACACCCAAGCTATTTGCTGAGTGGTATAGTGAGTATTTTGCAGACCTTACTTTTTGTCACAAAGTTTTGAAAATTGAAAAAAGAAAAAAAAAATGTTTCTTGTCTTTCTTCATTTTCAAAAACAAATGAGAGCTGCAAAATACTCACCATGCCTCTCAGCAAATAGCTTGGGGTGTCTACTTTCCAAAATGGGGTCATTTGGGGCGGGGTTTGTGTCACCTGGGCATTCCATGGCCTCCGAAACTGTGATAGGCAGTGAAGAGTGAAATCAAAAATTTACACCCTTAGAAATCCTGAAGGCGGTGATTGGTTTTCGGGGCCCCGTAGGTGGCTAGGCTCCTAAAAAGTCCCACACATGTGGTATCCCCATACTCAGGAGAAGCAGCTAAATGTATTTTGGGGTGCAATTCCACATATGCCCATGGCCTGTGTGAGCAATATATCATTTAGTGACAACTTTGTGCAAAAAAAAAAAATTGTCACTTTCCCGCAACTTGTGTCAAAATATAAAATATTCCATGGACTCAACATGCCTCAAAGCAAATGGCTTGGGGTGTCTACTTTCCAAAATGGGGTGCCCATGGCCTGTGTGAGCAATATATCATTTAGTGACAACTTTTTGTAATTTTTTTTTTTGTCATTATTCAATCACTTGGGACAAAAAAAATGAATATTCAATGGGCTCAACATGCCTCTCAGCAATTTCCTTGGGGTGTCTACTTTCCAAAATGGGGTCATTTGTGGGGGTTTTGTACTGCCCTGCCATTTTAGCACCTCAAGAAACGACATAGGCAGTCTTAAATTAAAGGCTGTGTAAATTCCAGAAAATGTACCCTAGTTTGTAGGCGCTATAACTTTTGCGCAAACCAATAAATATACACTTATTGACATTTTTTTTACCAAAGACATGTGGCCGAATACATTTTGGCCTAAATGTGTGACTAAAATTGAGTTTATTGGATTTTTTTTAGAACAAAAAGTAGAAAATATCTTTTTTTTCAAAATTTTCTATTTTTTTCCGTGTATAGCGCAAAAAATAAAAACGGCAGAGGTGATCAAATACCATCAAAAGAAAGCTCTATTTGTGGGAAGAAAAGGACGCAAATTTTGTTTGGGTACAGCATTGCATGACCGCGCAATTAGCAGTTAAAGCGACGCAGTGCCAAATTGTAAAAAGTGCTCTGGTCAGGAAAGGGGTAAATCCTTCTGGGGCTGAAGTGGTTAATAATCTCACTTATCCCCTATTATATGACAGTGTTTCACCCAACCATAGCAATGCATCCTGGGAGGAGACCACATGTTTCTCCGTACCTGAAAGCAAGAAGAATTTACTGAGAGATAAAACAGAGGCATGGTGGTAGAGTTTGGGGAACGTGAGCATCAGCAGGTGAAGGGTGGTTATTTCAAGTGAATCTGTTACTTTGGCCAAAATAGGCAAAGTGAAAGGGCTCTCTTTAGGCTGGTTTCACACCTATTAGTTGGGGTTATTTCATGGAAACCTGTGTTTTGCGAGTTGATGCCCTATGCTGTCTTAAATTCTTTATGGCACCCCAGTGCACCTTGCCAACAGACATGTTTTGCAGCTTATCACAATGCATGGGAGAGCATAATAGTACACAAGATTAAAGTTTAGAAAAGCAGGAACATGAAGCTTTGCTTTCTGCCTATTTAACCCCAAGGGGAATTATAGCAAACACTATTCTGGGATCTTTCCTGTTGTAGGGACTTGGCAATGGTGCTTTTTTACTATTTTCACTGCTTAAAAAACACCTAGAGCTTTGTGCATCTGGGGTTCATATGCTGTCAGTGGCGTCTCCAGCTTTCATATTTAGGGGGGGTAACATGGGAGGACAGGGACAAAAGTAGGGGGGCCAACTATAAAAATGTGTATATATATATATATATATATATATATATATATATATACACACACACACACACACACACACACACACACACACACACACACACACATACAGTGCATTGAAAAAGTATTCACACCCCTTGAAATTCTCCACATTTTGTCATGTTACAACCAAAAAACGTAAATGTATTTTATTGGGATTTTATGTGGTAGACCAACACAAAGTGGCACATGATTGTGAAGTGGAAGAAAAATGATAAATGGTTTTCAAAATTGGCACCTGGGGCGGATCCTATATCTGGCATCCCTCCCCCCAGGCGGACAGGCAGTGCACGGTATGTCGACGTCAAGTGATGTTAGTGTAGTATACTGGCAGATTGTGGTGATATAGTGCCAGGTTAGGGTAATATACAATAGTGCCAGGTTAGGTGGTAGTGCCAGGTTAGGTGATATACAATAGTGCCAGGTTAGGTGGTAGTGCCAGTTTAGGTGATATACAATATTGCCAGGTTAGGTGGTAGCGGCAGTGCCAGGTTAGGTGGTAGTGCCAGGTTAAGTGATAGTGCCAGGTAGGGTGGTAGTGCCAGGTTAAGGTGGTAGTGTCAGGTTAGGTAATCGTGGCAGGTTAGGGTGGTAGTGCCAGAGTAAATACATGACAACATGAATAGATAAGAGTCCTGTTCCCCTCTTCCTCCATCACCATCACTAAAAGCATGAATCTCTGACTCTCCCTGCTGCTGCAGAACCTCCTTCTCCCCCTCCCTGAAGTAAACATAAAGAAAAAAAACTCACATGGGTGCTGGCAATCTGAGGATTGATTCTGGCTTCTTCTTCCTGGAACTGTAGTCAAAATGTGGCGGGTGAGAGGGGAAGAGGAAGGGGACAAAGCATTGCAGCCGAAGCATGCCCATCATTTCCGCCTTACTGTGCCCTCTTTGCAGCCTCACCATTCCCATCTCATTGCCGCCTTACTGTGCCCTCATTGCAGCCTCACCGTGCCCATCTCATTGCCGCCTTACTGTGCCCTCATTGCAGGCTCACCGTGCCCATCTCATTGCAGCCTTACTGTGCCCTCATTGCAGCCTCACCTTTCCCTCATTGCAGCCTTACTGTGCCCATCATTGCCACCTTACCGTGCCCTCATTGCAGCCTTACTGTGCCCATCATTGCAGCCTTACCGTGCTCATCATTTCAGCCTCACCGTGCCCATCATTGCCGCCCTACTGTGCCCATCATTGCAGCCTCACCATGCTCATCTCATTGCAGCCTCACCGTGCCCTCATTGCATCCTTACTGTGCCCATCATTGCAGCCTTACTGTGCCCATCGTTGCTGCCTTACCATGCCCATCATTGCAGCCTCACCATGCCCATCATTGCAGCCTCACTGTGTCCATCATTGCTGCCCTACTGTGCCCATCATTGCCACCTTACTGTGCCCTCATTGCAGCCTTACTGTGCCCTCATTGCAGCCTCACCATCGTTGCAGTCTTACTGTGCCCATCATTGCAGCTTCACATGCCCATCATTGCAGCCTCACTGTGCCCATCATTGCCACCTTACTGTGCCCATCATTGCAGTCTCACTGTGCCCATCTCATTGCAGTCTTACTGTGCCCTCATTGCAGCCTCACCATGCCCTCATTGCAGCCTTATTGTGCCCATAATTGCCGCCTTACTGTGCCCATCATTGCTGCCTTACCGTGCCCATCATTACAGCCTTACTGTGCCCATAATTGCCGCCTTACTGTGCCCATCATTGCTGCCTTACCGTGCCCATCATTGCAGCCTCACCGTGCCCATCATTGCTGCCCTACTGTGCCCATCATTGCCACCTTACTGTGCCCTCATTGCAGCCTTACTGTGCCCATCATTGCCGCCTTACCATGCCCTCATTGCAGCCTCACCATCATTGCAGCCTTACTGTGCCCATCATTGCAGCCTCACAATCATTGCCGCCCTACTGTGCCCATCATTGCCACCTTACTGTGCCCTCATTGCAGCCTTAATGTGCCCATCATTGCCGCCTTACTGTGCCCTCATTGCAGCCTCACCATCATTGCAGCCTCACTGTGCCCATCATTGCTGCCTTACCGTGCCCATCATTGCAGCCTCACCATGCCCATCATTGCCGCCATACTGTGCCCATCATTGCCACCTTACTGTGCCCTCATTGCTGCCTTACTGTGCCCATCATTGCCGCCTCACCGTGCCCATCATTGCCGCCTCACCATTGTTGCAGTCTTACTGTGCCCATCATTGCAGCTTCACATGCCCATCATTGCAGCCTCACCGTGCCCATCATTGCCGCCTTACTGTGCCCATCATTGCAGTCTCACTGTGCCCATCTCATTGCAGTCTTACTGTGCCCTCATTGCAGCCTCATCGTGCCCTCATTGCAGCCTTATTGTGCCCATCATTGCAGCCTTACTGTGCCCATCATTGCTGCCTTACTGTGCCCATCATTGCTGCCTTACCGTGCCCATCATTACAGCCTCACTGTGCCCATCATCGCCGCCTTACTTTGCCCTCATTGCAGCCTTACTATGCCCATCATTGCCGCCTTACCGTGCCCTCATTGCAGCCTCACCATTGTTGCAGCCTTACTGTGCCCATTATTGCAGCTTCACATGCCCATCATTGCAGCCTCACCATGCCCTACATTGCCGCCTTACTGAGCCCATCTCATTGCAGCCTCACCGTGCCCATCATTGCCACCTTACCATGCCCTCATTGCAGCCTCACCATCGTTGCAGCCTTACTGTGCCCATTATTGCAGCTTCACATGCCCATAAATGCAGCCTCACCGTGCCCATTATTGCCGCCTTACTGTGCCCATCTCATTGCAGCCTCACCGTGCCCATCATTGCCGCCCTACTGTGCCTATCATTGCCACCTTACTGTGCCCTCATTGCAGCCTCACCATGCCCTCATTGCAGTCTCACTGTGCCCATCTCATTGCCGCCTTACCGTGCCCTCATTGTAGCCTCTGTGCCCTCATGACAGCCAGTCATCTATGGCCAGCTTAAGAAAGACCTTATTGGCAATGTGGGGTACTACTTATCACAATAAAATAAGGCTTTTGAAATGTACAAATGCAGCAATTTAGAAACTGGATGAAAGGTTTAGCACTGAGAAACACTTTTTGATAGATAAATAGTGCATTTTATATACAGCTATATAGATCAGATCAAATTGAGGGGCAAATGAAGAGGATAGAGGGACAAAGGGACTTTGTTCCAAATCAGGGACAGTCCCTCAAAATCAGGGACAGTTGGGAGCTATGTGTAAGTATTCCTGACAACTACAGTAGTATGTAGGATGCCAGTATTCTCTGCTGGTGGTTTGTTAAGTTGACTGGTACTGTTGTGAACAGCATGCAGAGGCATCACCAGCCTGGGGCAACAGGGGGCACTGACCCCCCTAATATCATACTGGGCCCCCCCATGTGCCCCCCCAACAGGGCCGGACTGGTTGCTTTGGATCTATGCTGGTGCATAGCTGCAGCGCTCCCCTCCCTCCTTCCATTCACAGGCACAGTGGGAGACCGGTGTGTCACGGAGCTGTAAAATCATGTTCTGCCACGCTATGACAAAAGTCCCACCCTCCTCCTAGAGCAGCTTGTGTGATAGACGCAGTGTTCTGTCTATCACACGAGCTGGTCTAGGAGGAGGGTGGAACCCTTGTCATAGCATGGCAGAACATGATTTTACAGCTCCGTGACACAGCGCTAAGGCTGCAACGATTGTGGGGCTCCGCTGTCAGAATACACAGCCGATTGGCTGCAGGTGCTGATTAAATGAAAATATATAAGAAGTCCTGTTCGAGAGGAGTCAATCATTAGATCGACTCCTCTTGAGCAGGAATGGCCATAGATGGATTAAAATGTCACTGGTTCCTGCTGACCTAGCTGAAATTTTATCTGTCTATGACCATTTTAGTGACAGTTTTTTTCATTCTTCTCTTCTTGATTCCTTCCCTTACCTCTTCCCCCCATCTTCCCCCTCACCTCCCCTATCCTATCCTACCCTTCCCCCACCCTCCCCCTTCCTCCATTACCTTCTCTAGCCTACCCCTTTGTAACCACAGTGCCAGTGTGTTTGGGTTATTTGAAAAAAAAACTTATACAAATTTACAGTTAAATATAAACTTTGACTTCCTAGCAGGTGAGTTTGGGTGTATTTTATATTTGTTGTATAGTATATTGAGCCTGTTTTAGAGACTTTTTTTTAGTGTTTTAACTTTTTTTGTGTGTTCTGTATACAGTTTTATCTGTTTATTTGGTATATTTCTATACTTTCATCATATATTATTTGTATAATGTAAAAAAGTTGCCCTTCTGCAATTACTTTTTTTAGTGGTGCGGAGTATATTTTGTGGTAAAGGGATTTGCTGTTTGTAAAGGGTTGACAGCACCCTGTCCATTGTCTCTTATTTGTGTACCTTGTATCTGTTGTCACACTGGCTTTTGATAGAACAAGTCGACATTTCAGATCATGTTGCAGCCGCTTGGTCCACTGTTGTTACTATCAGGAAACCTTCTATGAGAAATTTCACGTGGCTGTTGTTGGAGTACATGCATGTAGATAGAAAGAGGTCACAAAGAGGATGCAGGAAATCAGCAGCAATAAGATGCTTTTAAAATCTGTCTCCAGCAAAAAAATAGTTTGTTTTGCATTCATATGGACCTGTCACTTAAATTAAACTACCCCTATAAAAGTAATATCTGAGCACTATCGGTGAGCTTCCTGGCTTTTCTCCTACATACAAGTGAGACCATTCAATAACTGAATAATCATTTGCACCATATATGGACCCCAACTGTGGGTGTATGTATTGCACATATTGCACATACAGTATACTGTATAACACTTGATGGTTGGAGTTACAGCTGTGTTTTCACAAACCACGTCTTTCCAACAATTTTGTCTACTTGCAGTTGGATGAAGTGACAATCAAGTGTTACTGAACTCACAACAGTAGAATCAGTCTGTATATGCAGTAAAAACATGCTTGTTATACTTACTGTGGAACCTAAGGGGTAATCCTCTGCATTGTGTAAAAAGGCTGTTTGATCCTGGCTTCTCTGATCCTCCTCTCCTTCCACTGACTCCTAAAAATGGAGTCAGGCTGCACATGCTCAGTTTGGTGTGTGTTGCTAGAGAGGTTTCTTTTTTTTCTTGAGAGGGTGCATGTGATCAGCACTGTCAAGACAGAGCTTTAGGGGTCTTGCAGTGTCATAGGTCCGTCAGAAACTCATCTTACAAGCTTTAACCAGTGCTTAGCTGGGCACTGATAGAAGTCACAAGACTGCTCTAACTGCTGATGAAAAAAGGTATTTAGCAGTTTATATTTACTAAAATAATTGCATTCCCATGTTCTGTGTACTGTGGGAGACCAGATATTGTGAATGCAAGGCCCTGGGTTTAGTAACACTTTAACACTACACTACATAAGAAGAGTGTGAATTTAAGCAAACCGAAGATACATGTTTCTATTAGGGAGTACTCCTGTTTAAGTGGAATTATCGAATGAAATATATAATCAACGTTGCATGTTATGGGTTATGTTATGTAGCAAACCAATGAAGATCCTACAAAAGACCTTTTATTACTAGCTATTCTGTTTGAATGAATGCACATAATTTTACTCGTCAACCTAAGAAAAGTTGTTAGGTACAGAATTTGAGGAGTTATCTGGTTTGTCTATAGCTATATTCATTCTAGAGGGATACACAGTCCTCCTTATTCTGCCTTTCTGATAAAGGGCAAATTATTCTGGTTGGATGTCCTGAAAACCTGGATACTTCAGACAAAACTATTTTAGTGGATAATTTGAGCTATTCCTTCTTATAGTCCCATTGTACTATAGTCACTATATTTGTATATTTTAAAACAAATGTAATTTCTGGACCTATAATGTTGAAAGGTGGCAAGAAATATACTTTTGATTTATAGAGTGATTTGAGAAATCTAATGTTTGACACAGGTATTATATGGGGCCCCATAGAGTTTTCAATATGTTTTGTTGGTTTTAAATTACAGAAATAAAAATGTTGAATTCTATAGTACATTTTAAAGTACTTTTGGGGACTTTTCAATCCCAGATCCCATTTTTCGAATATATTACCTGTCTCTATAAATATGAATGATTGCATATGAATGTTATGTATCTGGCCAGCAGGTGAAGCTTTAGGCTCCTTTCCCTTCAGTATTCATTCCCTATCGACAAAAACCTTTTGTTTACAGGCAGCATAGCTCAGGCTACAAATTAAACACTGCAATTAAAAACCCACATCTTCAACTTTGCATGAATCGCTTTAATCCCACAAGTTGAAACAACATTGGGAGTTTTTTTTTTCCTAGCTCTGTTTACCTTGTTGCCATGGTGAATTCTTCTTTCTTCCTCTCTGGGTGTCGCGGTGGGGTACGTCATATCCTGGCTACTGGGAGATGTTTGTCATCATTCCCATGAGTCAATAGGCATCGCCGTCTGATAGTATATTTCCAAACATGATGCAAGGCAGCGCTAAGTGCCATTTTTGAATAGAGCAACCAGGTGCTTGTTGTCATTGTTAGTCTTTTGTCTATAGAAGAGGCAGCGGCGGTGGCTTATGCACATGCGCAAGATCGGGAGGCGCATGCTGCGTAACCAGCAGCACCTATTCCCAGAAGAAAACACTAGTGGGCTTCACATGCCCACAATTAAGATGGGAGCGTGCTGCCGGACGAATATCAGGTTAGCTTAAAAAAAAAAAAAAAAAAATACTGCACTACTGCAGCGACCTTTCATGTAATTAGCTTATTTAACATTAAGAAGAACAGTTCGGGTGTCTTTAAAAAAAAATAAAAAATGACGGTTGGAACTCCGCTTTAAAGTTATTCCAATGACTCACTTCCTTACTGGATTGCTCAGTTTGAACAATCAATCTGACAAATAGAAGCAGGAAAATAGGTAGCCTTTGTTTTGTTGTATCCTTAGCTAATCTATAATGCTCAGACCTAGAGTCTTTTGTCATTTATTAAATGTTTATTTGTAAAACAAAAATTGTACAATAGTATGTTGATTCCAAAGTACTTTATATTTGATGACCAGGAAAGTATGAAACTAAATACAATGCAGGCGAGCTTACTATCCTGCTCAATTCAGTACTGTTTCCTTTTTCATATTGCTTATGTTCAATAAATACCTTTCAGGTGAACTAGAATTCTACTTTAAATGTCTTTAAAAAAATGTAGGCTGAAATAAAATGAAGTGTGATAGAAATGCAGCTGTTCATGGCAATGATCTACTGGCTACAGATGGCATGATGAGATGTAAGCCATCAATTAACATATTGGGCTTAGCACAAAATGTTCCAGCAGGGCCTTGGCTATCTGAAGAAGAGAGTCAAAATTATCATAGCGAGGTCCCAAGTATTTGCAATCTGTGTGGCAGTGCAGCTTAAAACCATAAGCAATAGTGCTTAGTGGCAAGTAAACCAGCCCAGACATTCCATAAGACTTAGTCAGTGGAAGTATGTCAAAGAGAAGACTTAACAACTTCTGAGTTTCATCTACTAAGCCTCCATTATCTCCATCGTTCAAGCTGTAAAAAAGGAAAGCCACATTTAGCAACTGGCGCATTCAGCTGGAAAAATACCTTAAGATTCTGAAATGTTCACTGCTTTCTTTGGCTGTATCACATAATATTAAAATATGGCTCTGGTACTACATCTGAATCCGTGCTCTTTTCTTTTTACAGTTCTCATCTGTTTAGCGATTCAGCTAATAGCTAAGTTGGCTATAATGAAAAGTTGCCAGCACTGTATGCTTAGCAAATTGCTAGCTTTGAATTGATTTGTAGCATTCTTTATGCATAATGGGTAGAAGGTACTCACTTTCCTGCTCCTAGAATCCTGTTGCTAGTTTTCATAATTAAGGCCATTGTAACATTACTAAATCACTGTACTCTACTTGGTTAACTTCCCTGGCCCTATCATTACTCTACTACAGGTGCCCAATGCTTAGAACATTCTATATAATCCCACTGACCTCCAGTCACCTTTGAATTGTGAGCTGGGATTGTGGATTGTATTGCCATATAAATCAAAATCAGCCTTCTTCCACAGTAATGACCAGCAGATTTTTGGTATTATGAATAAAAGAGAATAGCTTTTTTCCTTTCTCTGGAGAATTACAATAATCTGATTGAAGCAGAAGAAAAACATATAATTTATGGTAATCTTTGTAATGATAAGAGAGACAAAAAAAGACATGAAAACTTTCCTCTTATATTTTATTTTGCCAATAAGATTGTGTATTTGTCTATTTTTGTTGAATTTATTGGAAGATAATTAATTTTGTATGTGAGTTCAATCCCAGAATTATATTTCCCAATTTTTTTTTTTTCAATGGTCATCCCTGTATTTTTTTCCCTATACAGGTGGGCATGGCACATGCATAGCAAACCTTATGCCTTTTTTATACAGGGCATGCTGAAATAAAGAGGGGAGGGGGCAAAAAGTAGAACCCTTACTGAATGCATTAGCCTAGTGCTGGTAAACACCCATCTCTTCTGCTCTAATGCTGAGTCTAGCAGTATGAAAGCAAAGGGTCATATGTAGCTTATATGTCTTCGTTGGGCCAGGTAAGTTGTTATAGATACCTTAGTGAATTGGTGAACACATTTATTAGACATTTACCTATTAAAATGTACAAAAAAGGGGGGCGTGGCCTGACTCTGCATGGCGTAGGACGCATCTTCCCTGAGCTCCGGTGAATACTCCTGATCTTTCTAATATCCTGCGACTCCACAATAAGATTTTACCCCCAGCCTGGTGTGGAAAGGTGCCCCTGTCTCTAGACAACATGTCTCCACCGAAATCCCACAAAGCAGCAGCGGCTAAGCTCGCACAATACCACCGGCAGGATGGAGAGGAAGGTGAGGAAGATATCGGCGGCGAGAGGGAGACAGGAGAACGTGGCATGCGAGACACAGACAGACTGCTGGAGGCCATCACCCTGTGACGCACCTCTCTCACTGCACAAATTGAGGAGGTTAAAACTGATATCTCCTTGATAAGGCAAGATTTTTAAAAACTGAGGGAAAGGGTCAGGGAGACGGAGACCCAAATCAACGCATCTGAAGACGCCATCCCGCCATTACAAACAGGATCAGATCGCGTGCAGCGACAGATCACCCAACTTATTGCCAAACAAGACGAAATAGAGAATCGAATGAGGAGGTGTAATATTCGTCTTATAGGTCTCCCAGAGGGGGTTGAAGGTAAGGATCCGTCAACTAACCTGGAACAGTTGCTTATACATACCTATGGCCGTGAGGCTTTCTCCCCCATGCTGACGGTTGAGAGAGCACATCGCATGCTGGCCCGACCTCTTCCCCCGGGAGCCCCCCCGCACCTTTATCGCTAAGCTCTTAAATTATAAGGATCGGGATGCAGCTCTTCGGATGGCCAGAGAGAAGGGAAACATCCCCGTGGGAAACAATAAAGTGGCAATCTTCCCTGATTTTTCTGCTGACATACAGAAACGTTGCCAAGGATTCATGGAGGCAAAGCGGCTGCTTCGCACCCAAAACCTGAAGTACTCCATGTTGTTTCCTGCCCGCCTGAGAGTAGAAAGTGGCGATGGTGTCCTCTTTTTTGAAGATCCTCTGGAGGTTACCTCATGGTTGGAACGCAGGATGGATCCCCATATAGAGCTGATTGATCAAGTAACTTCAGAGATATGCGGTGAGATAACCTTTCCTTCTTCTCTTGCTGCACTGTGGCTCTGGTTTAACAAAAATAAAAACCCTTTTTTGTCTGATCTGAATGATATATGGCCAATTGAGGCCTCATCTAAGCTGACCTTAAGACTAGAACTCAATATATTGGTCCGTGGGGCCTGGAGACACTGATCCAAACTAGTGATTACATCATTTGCAATGCCCACGCAGAACCAGGAGAGCGCAGTTCAGCATCAGTTTATACCAATAATTGTGAGTCAACTTGATAAACCTCATTACTCCCCTTTTAGGGGATTTTTTTCGTTTCATACCCCTGTCTTCCTCCTTCCTATATGCCGGGATAGGGGAGTATGTTTGTCCTACAAATTACCTGCACAGTGCAGCGAGTTTTTGCTCCATTAACCACTGGGACTGTACCTCACTGTTCTGTTGACAAGGGGGAACATTGGGACTTGACACTCATACCCAGCTGGGTATTTCAGAGATTTGAGACTCAGCCTCATTCCATACAATGCTACAGGACCGGAGACCTATACCAAGCCTTGAGGTTGAGACTCTTCTGTTTTTTCTCGTTCCTTTTGCTCACATGTCTAAAAATATTGTTGTTCCCAGATGCAAGTTTACAAAAGTTGAGGGATAATGCCCGCACATGTTGGGGTGGGTGCAGGGCAGAGAGGGGGGAGGGGATACTTTTACAGTTATGTTTGCTACTCCATAATGCAATGAAAAGGATATGGAAGCGGAAAATGCATGTGTGCAAATATATTGAATGGCTATCACATACATGGTTAATCTTATTTGTGCTCCTGATGTTATACGTGTTTTGGGTTCTGCATGTCCTCTCACTGGACCGAGCAACACCAGTTAGTATTATGAGGGGCTGTTTACTTAACGTACTGATATGGCATCTATGGAATTCCTTACCTGCAATGTAAGGTGCCTATGCGACAAAATTAAGCGGTCGGCAGCCCTTTCATTCCTACAAAAACAAAGGGCAGATATAATTGCTTAAGTGGAAACACATATAGAGGGATGGCTCCAGATGGCATCCACCCACACAACCCATGCTAGAGGAGTATCACTTCTAATAGCCAAATCGGTACATTTTGAAATATGTGAAGTACTTACAGATTCGCAGGGTCAATATGTGTTTATGAATGCCAAACTATACAGAGAACCGTTTCTCCTTATGGCTTTCTACATACCGCCCCCATTCTGCATAACTATAGTAATGGAGGGATTTACCTTCATGACCCGTTACCCCAACATACCAACAGTGTGGATGGGGGATTTTAATACTACCCTTTGTCCAGCCCTAGACAGGCTTCAGACTACACAGTCTTCGGGGTCCGATACTGAAAAGACAACATTCTCCAAAATGGTCTCCGCCTTCCATTTGGTAGACACATGGCACAATAAGTTTCCAAAGACTAAGGCCTATTCCTGCTGCTACTCCACCCACAATTCCATGTCACGCATTGACTTTATCCTTCTATCGCGTTCCCTAACACCACGTTTTCTTGACACCGCTTTTTGCCCCAGACTATTATCTGACCACAGTCCATATTGGACTACCTTAAGTATCCCTATAGATAAACCTATGAGGCCCTGGCGCCTAAACCCATTCTGGCGTCCCTATTGCCGGAAGATAATGAACTCCAAAACCTGTGGGAACGTTATTTTGTGGAGAATGATCAAACAGCTTCTTTTTCAGCAATTCGGGACTCCTTTAAGATATATGCCCGCATGACTTTATCTTCACTGATAAATAAAATTAAGTCAGACTCAGCTGGCAATTTTAATAGGGCGGTTGCGGAATTAAATTCCACAGAACAGGAATATGCCTCCAATTCCACTCCAGAAACAGCTGCCCATCTTAAAATGCAATCTAGAATAGTGACTCAAATTCAATTGTCAAAAGCTAGACAAAAGCTCTTCTTTACCAAACAAACTATTTGAGCATGGAGAAAAAGCAGGTAAGCTTCTGGCGTACCTGGTGCACAGTGAGGACAGACCCCCAGTGGTTATTACCTTGCATGGACCGGAGGGCCAACAGATCACGGATCCATATATGGTAACAACTAAGTTCAGGGATTTCTTTGCGGACTTATATAAGATGAAAATGACAGGCTCCACAGAGCCTATTTGTGGAGCTGCCTAGAGGGATATGGCTTTGGACCAAAATTCATTAAATAGGTACAACTGCTATACCAGTCACCCACGGCCAAGGTTGCAGCTAACGGCTGGACCTCCGAGCAGTTTAATCTCAGTAGAGGCACAAGACAGGGCTGCCCCCTGTCTCTGCATCTTTATGCCTTGGCCCGCAGAACCTTTGGCCATTTCCATCTGGGCGGATCCGGAAATACGGGGTTTGGAATCAGGTACCCTTACAGAAAAAATTAGTATGTATGCGGATGATACATTACTAGACTTAGCAGATTCGGGCCCTTCCTTACAGATGGCATTGCAACGCATTGAACAATTTGGAACCTTCTCTGGTTTGGAAATTAACTGGGAAAAATCCCAAATCTTGCCAATTGATAGTTTCCCGCCATCTGAGTTACAGGCCAATTTACCACTCCAACGTGTTAGCACCATAAAATACCTAGGGATACATGTCTCTAGAACACCAGCTGACTATATTAAATTAAATATAGAACCTCTAATATCCCATATAAAATCCAAACTTAAGATCTGGGCTCGCCTCCCACTAGGGGTATGGGGCCGTATAAATCTAATCAAAATGATTCTTTTACCTAAAATACTATACGTAATCTGGCATACTCCAATATACTTGCCCCTAAAATACTTCAAAATCATTGAGGCCCTCCTTAAACTGTTTGTCTGGGGGTCCAGTAGACATAAATTGGCATGGCAGGCACTCAAAAACCCAACTGATCTTGGAGGCACTGCATTACCTGACCTTAACCTGTATTATGTAGCGTCCCAAATGTCCCAACTTTATCATATTGACAAGACAGATAGAGACAGGTTTCTTCAACTACTTTGTCCCAAGTGAACTAGACGAGCCAATGATCCAATATACGTGATAGTGGTAGACTCCTGTAGTACAGAACCACACAGCCAAACGAAAACTCTATTATATCATTATAGCAAAATATGGGATATAGCTTCGAAGAAACTGGGGATCCCCCAATATAATGATTATACCCCACTATGGCTTAATAAGAACATGCCCAAACTCATGCAGCTACCAGATGTGGATCTGTGGACCACCCATGGTATCCTCTACTTCCATCATCTTATTACAGATGGTACTCTTAAATCCTTCGATAGTCTTACAGAAGAATTCTCACTCCCTGACCATATGTTGTATAGATATTTACAAGTTAAACATGCGGTTCAAACGCAATTCCCAGTATCCCTTCCCCACTTCCCCAACCCACTCCTAATGTCATTATTTACAGATACAGACCCCCGAAAATTAATTTCAGCGTTCTACAACATCCTTATTACCCCCATAGCTTCTAAACTTGCATACGGACTCAAGCCCCGCTGGGAAAGAGCGATAGGATCTTTAGAGGATGTGGATTGGGAGGAGGCCATGGAATCCTCCAAGGCAGTTTTGCCCAAACTCTCTGATAGATTGATACAAATTTATATACTTCATCAAGCATACCTCACCCCCCTTAGGGTGGCCAGATATAGAAGTTCCCAATCTGTTCTATGTCCAATGTGTGGGAAAGAGACTGGCACATTTATTCACTTGTTGTGGTCGTGCCCCCAAATACAGGGACTATGGGCACACGACAATATGGGTTCTCCAGCAACACTAGACCCCAAATTGTGTCTCCTTGGGATACTACCCGACTCTATTGACAAATATACTAAGACGTTTTTACACGAGACTATGTTTTCAGTGCGAAAAGTGATAGCCAGAAAGTAGATGAGACCCTTGCCCCCGAGATTCTCTGAGTGAAAGGCGGAAATAAATAATACATTACCATACAAAAAATTCATATATACCAATAGAGGATGTCCCACGAAATATAACAAAATTTGGGATAGATGGTTACAAGTCTCAGATACCTGTTCATAATACAACCTATGCATTGCAAAATGGATAGATGTGAAGTTATAGATGGCCAATATTACAGGATATATGAACAAAACACATAGTCACACTTCTGTACAAATCTTTACTCTGTATTTGTAAAGTACACACTAAGGCAAATATATGCTAGGAATTAAATTGTTATTTACATATACTCAGATGTATATACAGTATTGTAGTAGTGTGTACTGAACAGTATGTCATAACATGTATGCACCATGGACAAATTAATAAAAATCTTTTTTTGTTTAAAAAAAAAAATGTACAAAAAAGACTTAATCTTTATTAGAAATAAAGACACCCCCCAGCCATTAACCAATTAAAAATAGAAAACATTTGCAGAATATTGCTGGGTGAGAAAAAAAGCTGGCTGACTGGATCTGAACCTCAACCCCCACCCAAACATATAAATAGAGCAAACTGGGTGTGATTTGAGAGTTCCAGTTTTTTATCCATTCCCTCCGCCCCACCCTTGTTTTGTCCCACCGTTTTATTTTTTGGTAGGGAATGTTAATGCATTTTATTATAAAAAACCTTTGATGGCATCGGGTCATTTTTTTCTGATCTTATTTTACATTTATACTTTTAAATTTATATCTTGTATCTGGGCAGAGCTGAACTTTATTGGACAGAGCCTTTTAGAGGCAGGTAGAAGTATGTGTCATTGCTCATACTCATTTACTTGTTTGTGTATTTAAACTTGAGCTATTAAACTTTGTAAACAACAGACTTGTTTCAGTAGCAGGTAAGAACTGGAAAATATCTGAAAAAGAATCTAAATCTCTATCTGCTGCCAAAAAATCTGAATTCACAATTTAAATGTTTCAAATGTATCTGAATATATATATATATATATATATATATATATATATATATATATATATATATATATATATATATATATATATATATATATATATATATATATATATATATATATATATATACTATATTACCAAAAGTATTGGGACACCTGCCCTTCCACTCACAAGAATTTTAATAGCATCCCAGTCTTACAGAGTCCTGACCTCAACCTGATAGAACACCTTTGGGGTGAATTTGAGCGCAGACTGCGAGCCAGGCATTCTCGTCCAACATCAGTGCCTGATCTTACACTTCTGGAAGAATGGTCAAACATTCCCATAGACACTCCTAAACCTTGTAGACAACCTTCCCAGAAGACTTGAAGCTGTTATAGCTGCAAAGGGAGGGCTAACTCAATATTGAACCCGACAGACTGAGGCTGGGTTCATACTATTGAGAATTGGATGAGGATTCCCCGCATCCAATTCGCAATAGCAGAAGATTTTGACTGGCTCTCTATGGAACTGGTTCACATATCTCTGATGCGGCTCCAGTGCAAATTTGCACAGGACCCCAGTGCATCTTTTGGTCCGTTTTAGGTCCGAATTCAGCAAAAGATTTGGGCTAAAATCAGACCTGAAATGGTGAACAGGGATGCACCAGACCCTGTTGTGAGCCGCATACGAAGATAATGTGAACCCAGCCTGAGACTGGGATGAAATAAAAATTATTGTGCATAGAAAGGCAAGCGTCCATATACTTTTGGTTATATTTATATACCGTATTTATCGGCGTATAACACGCACCGGCGTATTACACGCACCCCAATTTAGGAGGGAATTTTAAGGAAAAAAAACTTTTAGGAGGGAAGTTGAAGGGAAAAAAACTTACATTTAAATGTCCTTCATTGCAGCCTTGTCAGTGCAGCCTTGTCAGTGCAGCCTTGTCAGTGCAGCCTTCCCCAGTGCAGCCATGTCAGTGCAGCCATGTCAGTGCAGCCTTGTCAGTGCAGCCTTGTCAGTGCAGCCATGTCAGTGCAGCCATGTCAGTGCAGCCTTGTCAGTGCAGCCTTCCCCAGTGCAGCCTTCCCCAGTGCAGCCTTCCCCAGTGCAGCTTTACCCAGTGGAGCCTTGTCAGTGCAGCCATGTCAGTGCAGCCTTGTCAGTGCAGCCTTGTCAGTGCAGCCTTCCCCAGTGCAGCCTTGTCAGTGCAGCCTTCTCCAGTGCAGCCTTCCCCAGTGGAGCCTTCCCCAGTGGAGCCTTCCCCAGTGCAGCCTTGCCCCAGTGCAGCCTGGGATCCCCTGTCCCTGCTGTCACATCTTCAAAATCGCGGACCGCGATTTGAAAATGGCGCCGCCGGCGCCGAAGTACACAGAGCCGGTCCTCGGCTCTTTCCGGCGGCTCTCGTTTACTTTCGGCTCCACTCGTAGTCCCGAGCGGAGCTATCCGAACCTACTCGGATAGCTCCGCTCCGGACTACGAGTGAAACCGAAAGTAAACGAGAGCCGCCGGAAAGAGCCGAGGACCGGCTCTGTGTACTTCGGCGCCGGCGGCGCCATTTTCAAATCGCGGTCCGCGATTTTGAACAAGTGACAGCTCGGATCGCAGGGGGATCGGCGTATAACACGCACCTGCAACTTTCCCCTGATTTTAAGGGGAAAAAAGTGCGTGTTATACGCCGATAAATACGGTATATATATATATATATATATATATATATATATATATATATATATATATACTGTATATGTGTGTGTGTATTTGTGTATTTGAAAACAGTATTTTATTTTAGTGATTACCAAAATAAAAAATACAAAGCCAATATACAGTCCCTTTAACCACTTATGGACCGCCCGCCGTCGTTATGCGTTGGTACTTTGAAGAGGGATACCGTTGTTTTGGCAGCAGCTAGCTACCAAAACCCCAGTATTCTCTTCTTCAGCGGGTGGTCCGCTTTCAGATAAAAATGGTTTCTGTGGCGGATTCACCACAAGATAACTTTTATTGACAGCGGGAGAGGCCCCCATCCCGCCGCACTCCGGTGCGCTCCACCGCTTACTGGAGCCGTCGGCATCGCCGGAGGCGATCGGGTCCTGTGTCCTGTGAGGTATGGAGATGAGTGAGGGAAAGATGGTCCCCACCCGTCTCTAAACCATTGTAAGGCGGAAGTGACATTTTGCCCAAAGCTCTTAAAGCAACATTTTTTTCATTTTTACTTTTTTTAAGGACATTTATTTTTATTTTTTTGTTTTTTTATTGCATTTTAGTGTAAATATGAGATCTGAGGTCTTTTTGACCCCAGATCTCATATTCAAAAATCCTGTCATGCTTTTTTCTATTACAAGGGATGTTTACATTCCTTATAATAGGAATAAAAGTGACACATTTTTTTTAAAAGAACAGCGTAAAAATAAAAAATAAAATGTAAAATTAATAAGAAATTTTTTTTTAAACGTGCCCTGTCCCGCTGAGCTCGCGTATAGAAGCGAACGCATTGCCCACATATGAAAACAGTGTTCAAATCACACATGTGAGATATCACCACGATCGTTAGAGCGAGAGCAATAATTCTAGCCCTCCTTTGTAACTTAAAACATGCAACCTGTAGAATTTTTTAAACATCGCCTATGGAGAATTTTAAGGGTAAAAGTTTGTCGCCATTCCACGAGTGGGTGCAATTTTGAAGCATGACATGTTAGGTATCAATTTACTTGGCGTAACATTATCTTTCACAATATAAAAAAAAAATTGGGCTAACTTTACTGACCGCTGCGTAAATATGGTGTGACAGAAAGTATTGCCGACCGTCATTTTATTCTCTAGGGCGTTAGGGAAAAAAAAAAATATATATATATATATATATGTGTGTATATATATATATATATATATATATATATATATATATATATATATATATATATATATATATATAATGTTCTAAGTAATTTTCTAGCAAAAAAAGATGTTTTTAACTTGTAAACACCAAATCTCAGAAAGAGGCTCTTAAGTGGTTAATCCTAAGAAATCACAATAATTTTAGTGGCATATCTTGTGTACTCTAAGGCCTCTCATGCAGTCTCAACATTATCACCTTAAACACTGTAATGCCCCGTACACACGGTTGGATTTTCCAACAGAAAATGTGTGATAGGACCTTGTTGTCCGAAATTCCGATCGTGTGTGTGGGCTCCATCACACATTTTCCATCGGAATTTCTGACACACAAAGTTTGAGAGCTTGCTATAAAATTTTCCAACAACGAAATCCGTTATTGGAAATTCCGATCGTGTGTACACATATCCAACGCACACAGTGCCACGCATGCTCAGAATAAATGAAGAGACGAAAGCTATTGGCTACTGCCCCGTTTATAGTCCCGACGTACTTGTTTTACGTCACCGCATTCAGAACGATAGGATTTTCCGATAACTTTGTGTGAACGTGTGTATGCAAGACAAGTTTGAGTCAACCTCCAACGGAAAAAATCCATGGATTTTGTTGTCGGAATGTCCGATCAATGTCCGATCGTGTGTACAGGGCATAAGGCTAATAAAAAGGTATGCAAAAAATGGTGATGCCTAAAGTCTATTGCCATCAGTGACATTCTGATTTACAATCTGATAAGTAAAATATTACTTCTGAGTTGTTACTGTGGGTTGTTGTGATTTGCACACTGTTCTTTGCCTTTTTGTTTATACTGTAAATACAATACCAGTATTTGAGTTTTTACAGGAATTCAAGATCTGCTCAATTTTAATCCACTAAACCAGCCTTTTTCAACCAGGATGTCCGGGCACCCTGAGGCGTCTTCAGGGGTGCCTTGGCAAAAAAACCTAGAAATTGGCCAAAAACTTTATACAAGCTAGAGGGTGGATCAAGCCTGCTTATTAGTTACACAAAGCCACAGGTTTTCATTGTGCACCATTAGAGCCTTCTAGCCGCCAGTGTCATAACAACCAGTGATGTCATCGGTTGATAAGGAATACGTCGGGCACCTGCCTCTCTCCTTCAGCACCAGGGTCACATTAGCTGAGTCAGGGAAAGAAACCAAGGGAGAAGATAAACATTGGAATACAAAACAGTACCAGTCTACAAAGATGTATTTGCTTTGGAAGAATAAATCATTGCTAATGTTGGGTGTCCTACGCATGTGGATTTTACTACATTACACAAAACTATTCATGTTGAAAATTTTAGAGGGTGCCTTGACTGAAAAAAGGTTGAGAAACAATGAGCTAAATTGACAATTTTGCTCTCAGGTCCCAAAGCTTTAGATGAGCATAGGACAGGCTGATATCCATACTGCTTTTTTCCCAGTTTGCCACTGTGGCTAAAAGCAGCATTATTGTTTGTCCTTTATTTTCTACAATAAAGACCTATATTTTCAAGAGCAACAGTCAAACTAGACTATACTAACTTCTGTAAAATCATAGCGCACTCACGGGTCCCAGCATGTAGTCAATATTGTTTTTCAGTATTACAGTATTACTTGGGGCATAGTTTATTTTGCTTTGATGAGACAAACTCATTCACTACTACTGCTACTATGCTACTATGTAACTGCTGTTTTTGGCCTTAGTCTCATGGACGCACCTGTCTGTCATATTTTAACATCATGCAAAATGCCAAGTCACATAAAACCCTTGTTTGCTCCAGAACTCTAATTTTACAATCAGTCAATGTGCATATTGTCCCTTTTCAGTTCTAATACTGTTCAGTGAAAAGTAGTAAAATGCAGAGTCCTTTGATGTCCTGCTGTTTCAATGTGAACTGCTGTGATGCCATCTGTTACCCTGCTATTACCTATCAGACTATGAAATATTGTCTACTGCCAAACTTGTATCTTTTCATGTCAGGGGTCTATAGTATCATATGAAACTCAAGCTATAATTTTAGAATTGTCTGTATATATTATCCCAAACAGCTTAGATTTTCAATTGTATCAGGCATGTGCATGCACCAGGGTTCCACATGTTTAAACATTATCTGTCAGCAATAGAATATCAGTCTCTTAACAATGACCTGTCATTCAGTATTAAAATATAACCCATAAATGTAAAGCTGGAGTAGAAACTAAAATGGAGTAGAAACTAAAATGCAAAGTAAACCTTTTAGAGTTGATCTACTAAAGGTGTATATATAGTAAAATATTCAGTTGCGCTCATATTATCCTCATATTCCCATTAAAAATTACTACTACGGAAATCAAATGGTTAATATGAGATAGCCAAATAATATAGCTGCAACTAAAATAAGTGATAAGATCAATATATAGTAAAATAATCAGTTGCGCTCATATTATCCTCATATTCCCATTAAGATTAGTGAAAGGTGAAAAGAGGTAAAAATGCTTCTAAAAATACCTCCTAAAAATTCTTATAAATTCTAAAGTGGAATGTAAATCAAGCTTATCCCACCATTATAAACGTGATGTGCTCACAAAAAAAATGCATTAGTGATAAAACATACTATAATGTGCACGTGCTCTAAAACATATCTGCTACTTATAAAAGAAATATAAAATAAATATATATATACCGTGCCACTTAACACTTCCAAAAAATAAATAAATAAATACAAAAATATCTTTCTTTTCCTAGAAAAATCCTTCATATAAAGTGCTCCTTGAAAAAGTCACGTGGCAGTGACGTAACATGTAGGAGGAGCCTGTGACATCCCCAGCATCTGCAGTGTGTAAGATAGCGGTGGTGATTGAAACGCCTTGCCGCTGAGCTCTTGTTGCAAGTGATCAATAAAAAAGCGATCCCATTCAGGAGAGTATGTGAGTGAAACATCTTTAATCTGGTATATAGTATCCAAAGGGTGTTTTAATCTCTGCGCAATGGATATATAAATTTTCTCTTTACATGTCCAGGATTTGAGTGGAGGAGCGATTATATTTAAAGAAGAAGTGAAAGAAGTAAAAGTAAAAAAACTTGTTTTTCAACATTGTCACAATATAACTGACACTGATTGTTTTGGTTACAAACACCTGATGAACTGTGAGCACTTTATATAAAGGATTTTTCTAGGAAAAGAAAGATATTTTTGTATATCTTTGCACATTTGTATTTATTTATTTATTTTTTGGAAGTGTTAAGTGGCACGGTATATATATATTTATTTTATATTTCTTTTATAAGTAGCTGATGTTTTAGAGCACATGCACATTATAGTATGTTTTATCACTAATGCATTTTTTGTGAGCACATCACGTTTATAATGGTGGGATAAGCTTGATTTATACTCCACTTTAGAATTTATAAGAATTTTTAGGAGGTATTTTTAGCAGCATTTTTTACCTCTTTTCACCTTTCACTAATCTTAATGGGAATATGAGGATAATATGAGCGCAACTGATTATTTTACTATATATTAATCTTATCACTTATTTTAGTTGCAGCTATATTATTTGGCTATCTCATATTAACCATTTGATTTCCGTAGTAGTAATCTTTAACCACGTCAGCGCTTGAGCCTTTTTTACACTACTAAAGGTGTAGAGATTGGGTGGATGTTCACTTGAATTATCCAATCACAAAGGGAAAAAAACATGCTTTTTCCTTGCCTATGATTAGTAATGCAAAGAAAAGATATTTCACAGTATTTACTAAGCTGAATGAACATTCACTTTGCTGTGAAGCGCACAGTAAACAGTCTCTACTCTTTTGGAAAATATATGACATTGGGGGTTTATTTACTAAAGGCAAATCCACTTTGCACTGCAAGTGCACTTAGAAGTGCAGACGCCGTAGATCCGAGGGGGACGTGCAAGGAAAATAACAAACAGCATTTTTGCTTGTGCATGATTGGATGATAAAATCAGCAGAACTTCCCCTGATTTTAGATCTTCCCCCCAGATTTAAAGTGACTGCACTTCCAAGTGCACTTTCAAGTTCACTTGCAGTGCACTTGCAGTGCAGAGTGGATTTTCCTTTAGTAAATCAACCGCATTGTCACTTAAAACATTTAAAAACAATTATTAGCTGCCATATTACTACCTGTGCTTTTCTGTTTCAGAAACACATTTTTTATTGTATATACTAACCATTAGTGATGAGCCAAACTACCCTGTGATCAGTTCAGCTGGGGTTCTGTGGGTGCCAAACTCAAACCCTCAATGAATTTGATAGGAGCTAAACCTATAAAATAAAAAAAAAATATTTTTTGGACTAATAGACAAAAGGGTATAAAAAAGGCATAGGGGATGGAGCACAGCCCTGAAGAACATGTACCAATGCAAAAATACTCCATGCAGCCGGGAGCAGTGATTTTTTTGTTTTTTAGAGCTGACATTTACAAAAGGAACAAAAGTTTTAAAAACAAAAATCTTCTTTTTATTTATATATTTTTTTAAGGAACAAGGAGGACATTTGGTGGGGTGTGTGTGTTTTTTTAAGAAGAGCATGAATGAAAAAAATACATAGAATCCCCTCAAAATGCATACCAGACTCTGCATCTGATATGGATTTTAAGAGGTACTTCACACACACAAAAATTGTGTAATGCAGATATTAACTGCTTTCTGCCCGGCCTATTGTAATATCATGGCTTGGCTGGGCGGGAGCTCTCTTGTTTTGGGTGGACATCATATGACATCCTCCCAGGATTGGGGTGCGCTGCACCGGACACAGCGGATAACAGATCAGTGTACCAGGCCGCTGCCAGTACCATGTGATCACTGTGACCAGTCACAGCAGATCACATGACAATTGTACAATATGAATAGCTGCCATTCGTTTCTTCATCTTCCAAAATTTTTTTTTAACAATTACAACTTCAAAAAAACTCGCCATGTCTCTTACTAAATACCTTGGACTATCTACTTTCCAAAAAGGGGCCATTTGGGGGATATTTGTACTGTCCTGGCATTTTCGGGCTTCAATAAATTAGATAGGTTGTCGGTACATCAGGACTGATCAACTCTCATATATAAAAACCATGGTTTATAGACTCTATAACTTTCCTACAGCCTAAATAATATACACTGATTTGGATTATTTTCACCAAAGAAATGTAGCAGTATAAATTTTGGTCTAAATTTATGAAGAAAGATTGTTTATTTGCAAAAAAAGAAAAATGTGTTTTAAAACAAAAAAAAATCTTTTTTTTTGTTTTATTTAGCAAAAATTAAAAAACCCAGTTGTGATTAAATACCACCAAAAGAAAGCTCTATTTGTATGAAAAAAATTATAAACAGTGTTGCAAGACTGTGCAATTGTCATTCAACGTGTGACAGCGCTAAAAGCTGAAATTAGGCCTGATCAGGAAGGGAGTGAAAGTTTTTGATATTATAGTGGTCAATGGGGACTCCATGCACGAAAAAAAAAATACATGAAGTCTCCCTAAAAATCAATACTAGACCCTTAATCTGAGTATGCAGCCTAACTAGCCAGGAAAGGAGAAGATGAGCAAGCAGCCCCCCCCCTTTTGAACCAAACCAGGCCACGTGCTTTCAATATGGGGGGGGGTGCTTTTTTGGGGGGTGATCCCCAGCAGAGCACCTTGTCCCTATGTTCATGAACCATGGGATTCTTGACCATGGTTGTTAAGGACCCGGTGGTGCAGCTACCTGACAGCAGGGAGCTGCAATGTAAAATAGTGGTAGCAGTACTGCTATTACATATGATGTACATGATGTTCAGCTCCCACAGAATGGGTAAATGTACAGGTGTTCCTCTGAATGCCTGCACTTATATTTGGACTGAACTTTGAGCTCACCCCTATTAACCGCCAGTATGGGAAAAAAGGGTACTGGGATCAAGGGCAAGGGGGAATCAGTAGTGCACACTGAGTAATTACTTCTTTCCCTGGGGGATATTCAGTAGCAGTATAGGCCTACTCTGGGGGAATTTATATGCTTATTAATATATATTAACATTTTTATCCATCATGAAGTTGGCAGTTACATGTAAAAAGGTAGCAATACTGGAAGTGCTAAGCAAATTCGACACAAAGTGGGCAACATACCGTATTTAGTTGTATTAATTTTGCTGGAATATATTTTTAGCATGTAAATGGACAGTAAATCTTTACAATTTATTTAAGACCTTGACCCTCACTTTGAAAATAGAAATACAACAGTTCTGATCTGTATACAACGTTTGGTTTTGATGACAATTTTTTATCACCTTCTGTGCACAGGTTATATTAAGCCTAAGAAAAATACATATTATCACCATGACTAAATTTTCCTGGTATGCATAATGAAAAGGATCACGCTGTGAAATACCACTGTGATTTGTATTACTAGAGACATTTATAATTAAATATTGTTTAAAAAGTGTAGCCCGGAAATAGAGGAAATATTGGTATGCCCACTTATGTTTGACTACTATAGTATATCAAATTTTAATTTCATGATGCATTCCATTTAAAAGATCATGGTAACCTAAAACAGAAGGCAAATCTGCCTGTGATAAATTAGAAACATGCTTATAAAAGACAAGAACCGGTATAGAGAATGTTGTATAGGAATCTAAAAAAAATTAGATTAGCATGTTTGTTACATTTAATGTGGTAATTTAATCACTTTGCTTGTTTGCTATTCTTGAACACGGTAGAGCTTTTTCTTTCAGTGATATACTCTAATTCTATCATTAATCTATTGAAATTAGTTTTAAAATAGTTCATTGAAGAAAATGGGCACATTTGGGTGATACTGCTGCCTACAGAAGGATTATGACACTGGAAAACAAGAAAACAGTGTTGTTTAGCCAAGTATAACCCCCTCCCACTGCCAGCATGCTTTAAATTTTTGGTAGTGTCCTACCATTTTTCTCTACTGAGAAATTAATAACCATTTTTATTAACCATTTGTTTTCTTTTACTTAAAGTGGATGTAAACCTGAAATGTTTTTTTTGTTGATGTCATAATGTAGAGTATAAGATTTCCTATCATTTGAGCCCAGTCTTGCCACAAAGAGTTAATCCAGCTCCGAGCAATCCTCTTTTATTGTTTAGTGAAATAAAACTTGACAAACAGAGAAAAACTTTGTCAAATCCTCCCCCTTGCTGTGAGTGACAGGTGATTTACATATCTCCTGCACTAGCCTAAGACATGCATTATTTTATAATTCCCACCCCCACTCCTTTCTTCAGCAGCTCTGCAAGGATTGGCTGTTCCACACCTCAGCATGATTTAACATGCTGAAGTCATGTGGTTACTTTCCTGTCTTTTCACTGGATGTTAGAGATCATAGCAGAAGTTCAGTGTAAGAAATACACAGGAGAAAATACATATTGACAAGGGGGGTGTAGAGGTGGGCGGGGAGTCTACTGACATCATGACTCCACCCACGAGCTCCAGACAACAGACCCACCCACAGAATCTGCAGTTTTTCAGGTCTCAAAACAGACAGAGGGGAGACATTTGACAGGTAAAGAACTTGAACTAGTATCTTTATGCAGGTATTAGGAGCAGTGTATCTTCAGCAATAACTTTGGAGCCAATACTTACATTCCATTGGATTGGACAATTTTGGGGTCTAACTGGAATGTAACTTTCAGGCACTGGGCTCAGCATTGTGGTGCTTCTTGGACCTTTGTGTTCTGTATTAGTTAGGGACAGAGTGTTTTCCAGATCCAGAGCCGTGGCACAGCCTCTGGTGAGACCCAGACTCTAAAGACTCATTAATAAGTAGGCCATATGGGCTGAACGTCTGTAATTACTTATTTTACTATAACCATTGGACACAATTATTATCCCTTTT
Source organism: Lithobates clamitans (assembly GCA_037952925.1). Taxonomy (NCBI): domain Eukaryota; kingdom Metazoa; phylum Chordata; class Amphibia; order Anura; family Ranidae; genus Lithobates; species Lithobates clamitans. The sequence continues at coordinate 4,062,542 of JBBGZY010000325.1, read as the reverse complement.
CCCATTTAAGCTGTAATTGCCAAACGATGCAACATGTTGGATCCCACACCATCTCATGATCCACTAACAGTTCTGTGGCAGCCTACAGTGCTTCTTCTAAAAGGCCTGTCCGCAAAAGCCTGAAACATTGTCCCCTGCTAGGTTCTGTATTTTCATTGGAGTCTTCTTTAGCTCCACTGGTGTGGCTCCCTCTTTGACTGTATCTTCCAAAAATTTTGTTACAGTTATACAGATTTTCATGGGCCAAATTGTAATTTTGATTGCTAACTTTAATCACAGAGGCTATAAGCATACCTCCATGACTTCCCCTCCAAAATCATTATCTGACCTTCCTGCAGCTTTAGAAGCCTATGAAGCTTCTGCTGTGGAGACTCTATATGATGAAGTCTCAAAACCTCTTGCAGGATGTTATTGTTTTTGAGGAGTCACATTCAGCTGCCATAACTCCCAGGCTTAGAGGGGACGTTTAATCTCTTTTTGATGTACTGTTGTTGCCTTCATAATGGAAGAACAGCCTGTAGCTTCTACTAGTGTTGTTACTACTCTCGGACCCTTGGGGCTCATTTACACTTGCTTCAAAATGTGGCATTTGACACACATTTTTAAAGGACTCTAAATACCAATCAAAGCACCTGTCACTAAATAAAATGGCTACCTTTCAGTAATTTCACAAGTTGCGATTGCTTTGCTTCAAAAATTACATCCCATGTCGCTTTCTTGGTGCTGCAAAGCATCTCCAAAGCCACTGTGAACCACAGAAGCCGGTGACATCACATCCGATTCATGGTGGTTCTTCTTCCGGTTCATGGTGGTTCTTCCTGTTTCCTGGGATGCCATCCAGTCCATACAACACCAACCACTACACCTGTGGCCCCTGGACACAGCGCAATGTCCAAGAGAATGAAAGGAGAGGCCCTACCAGTATACAGAGGAGCCTATTTTAATGTTTTAATTGTGAGTGTTTTTAACCCTTTGAATAATTTGTATACTCATAATACTACACTTAGGTTGGCCCTTCCTGTCGTTTCCTCCTATTGTATTCGCAGAGTCGGCTTTTCACTGAGGACAGCTGCCACCATCAGTTATATGCCTTATATTGGACTTATGGACTTTCTCCCCCTTTTCCCTGTTTTATTGCAGTTTAGTCACCTCATTTTATTTAACTTTTTTATTCAACTATCTCAGTGTGGTAACTGACACATGTGCCCATGGATACAGTTGTCATTATTGTGCATTGTGTATGTTCATTCATCCGTTTTTCTTGTATGTTGCGCCAGCTATTTACCCCTTCTCCATAGAAGTCTATAAAAATGCTCACTTACAGCACCTGAAGCTTCAGCTTCATGTTGTTTTGGAGGAATTGCAGGTATGAGATATCCCAGGATACACTGGGAAACCAACAACTAAACCAGAAAGACATCACCAGTCACTTCTGGTAATTACTCTGCCCAGGGCCCATGATGCTGTTAAGGTGGTACTTCCCATGAGAGGTTCCTGGTACCTTTATTAGGTCACCTGCTTTAATGACTGGAATAGTTCCACTGGATTGGCGTAGGGCCAATGTGGTGCCTATATTTAAAAAGGGAACAAAGTCTTTACCAAGTAACTATAGACCTATTGGTTTAACTTCTATAGTTGGGAAGATATTGTAGAGTTTAATAAAAGATCACATAGATGAGTTCTTGCTGTAAAAAAATATTTTAAGCAACAGACAGCATGGGTTCATGAAAGACAGAAGTTGTCAAATAAATCATATTTTTTTGTGTGAAGAGGTAAGTAAAACCTTGGACAGAGGGGTGGCTGTGGATGTGGTATACTTGGATTTTGCAAAAGCATTCGATACAGTTCCCCACACTTGACTAATGTGTAAAGTAAAGTTAAGGAAATATTAGTTTGTAAATGGTTCAGTGTTGGGACCCTTACTTTTTAACAACTTTATAAACGATATAGGATCTGGGATTAAAAGAACAATTTCAGTCTTTTCAGATGACATCAAACTATGCAGTGGAATAATGTCCTTACAGGATGTCTCCAACTTACAAGCTGACCTCAATGCACTGCTTAATTGGGCGACTATGTGGCAGATGAGGTTTAATGTAGATAAATGTAAAGTTAAGAATATGCATGCATCAAACATACTAGGGGGAGTACAACTGGGGGGATCTGTAGTGGACAAGGATCTGGGGTTTTGGTAGATCATAAGCTCAATAATAGCATGCAATGCCAAGCTGTGGTCAGGGCCAGCTTTAAGGAAGGGCAAAAGGGGCAGCTGCCTGGGCCCCATCATTGTTGTGGGGCCCAAAGCAGCTGCCTCATACTTGCCAACTATGCCAGTTTAAATTCCCTTGTCCCTTGAAGTTTTAGTCCCGTGCTGTGCCCTGATATCTCAGTGTTAAGTTATGATATCAATGCTGCCCAGCTCTGCCCTATTGACTCACCTGCAGACCCTTTGTTTACATGTAAATAACCTGCATTGATATGTAAATAGCAGCGGACCGTCTGCATTGATATGTAAATAAAGGCGGCATTTATATGTATATCATGTCTCCCACTGGGGATGTAAGGGGACATGCTTGAAGGTCCTGCCTACAACTGTGGGCATTAAGCCTAACATCAGCCTGTTCTGCAAAGGTAAGCAAATTGGAGATGGAACCCTTTTTCAAAATAACATGGTGCCACAGCACCCTGTATTTTGGTGCATGTGAATACGTACAGCTCAGCAGATGCATGAGGGTGTCATTAACAATTAATGGCACTGCTGTGTATCTGCTAAAGGGCATCACTTTGGTGTCAGGTAAGTGTGGTGTCAGGTAAGTGATTTTCCATGCGTTCCCGACATAAAGAAATGTGAACACAGGCTAAATGTCTCAGTTACATTGGTGGTAAGTGTAAATCTTCTTATTACATTGGGGCTTGGTGTACAATCCTTTCATTCACACTAGTGGACAGTGTGAAGGTCCCCCTTACATTTGTGGTCAGTGTAAATTCTTCATTACATTGGTGAATAGTGTACATTTCCCTTTACATTGGTGGTACATGCAGAATTACCCCCTCACATTGGTTGTCATTGTAAATTCCCCCTCACATTGATGGTCAGTGTAAATCCCCCCTCACATTGGTGATCATTGTAAATTCCCCCTCGCATTGGTGGTCAGTGCAAATCCCCTTTACACTGGTGGTCAGTGTAAATCCCCCCTAACATTGGTAGCCAGTGTAGAAATGACACCTTACATTGGTGGTCTGTACAAATCTCCTCAACAATGGGTGTCAGTGTAAATCTCCCCTTACACTGGTGGTTGGTGTAAATGCTCCTATTACATTGGTGTCAGTGTAGAACCCCTCTTTATATTGGTGGGTGGTGTAAAACCCCCCGTTACATCTTGGTTAGTGCAAATTCCCCCTCACACTGGTGTTCAGTGTAAATCCCCCCTCACATTAGTGGTAAGTGTAGAATCCTCCACTTTATACTTGCCAAATATTTCCAGCTTTGTTCTACATGTTTCAAAATTTGCCACAGTGTACGGCCTCCTAACTAATCCCATCCCCACCACTGCCACTAATCCCATCAACCCCCCAGCATTGCCACTGGTCACACCCACCCCCAGCATTGTCACTGATCCCAGGAGTCCTAGGATCCTTAGGAGTTTTCTGTCTATTGATGGGTCCCCTCACCTCCCCAGTCCATGGTGTGCAGGCAGTGAGGAGATGATGTGCTGTAACCTCTTGCAACCAATCATTGAGTGGTAAGGATATGCAGCACTAGGGATGAGCCGAACACCCCCCCGGTTCGGTTCGCACCAGAACCTGCGAACGGACCGAAAATTTGCACGAACGTTAGAACCCCATTGACGTCTATGGGACTCGAACGTTCGAAATCAAAAGTGCTCATTCTAAAGGCTAATTTGCATGGTATTGTCATAAAAGTGTTTGGGGACCTGGGTCCTGCCCCAGGGGACATGGATTAATGCAAAAAAAAGTTTTAAAAACGGCTGTTTTTTCGGGAGCAGTGATTTTAATAATGCTTAAAGTGAAACAATAAAAGTATAATATTCCTTTAAATTTCGTACCTGGGGGGTGTCTATAGTATGCCTGTAAAGTGACGCGTGTTTCCTGCGCTTAGAACAGTCCCTGCACAAAATGACATTTTTAAAGTTAAAAAAGTCATTTAAAAACTGCTCTCTGCTTTAATGTAATGTCGGGTCCTGGCTATATGGATGAAAATCAGTGAGACAAACGGCATGGGTACCCTCCAGTCCATTACCAGGCCCTTTGGGTCCTGTATGGATATTAAGGGGAACCCCGCACCTGAATTAAAAAAAGGAAAGGTGTGGGGCCCCCAGGCCCTATATACTCTGAACAGCAGTATACAGGCGGTGCAAACAAGACAGGGACTGTTGGTTTGTTGTTAAGTAGAATCTGTTTGTAATTTTGAACTGGTATATTTTTAAAGTGTAGCTCCAGCCAAAAAAATCTGTTTTTAAGCTTTTTGGAAAACATAGGAAGGGTTATCACCCCTGTGACATTTGTTTTGCTGTCTGTGCTCCTCTTCAGAAGATTGAACCTCACTTTTTGTCCCAATGACAAATGTTTTTGGAAATTTGTTTTTTTTTAATGAAACAAGGATTGGTGATAAAGCATCAGTGGAAAAGAGAAAAGTTTTTCCCATATTAACTCTTATGCCCCGTACACACGGTCGGATTTTCCGATGGAAAATGTCCGATCGGAGCGTGTTGTCGGAAATTCCTACCGTGTGTGGGCTCCATCGGACATTTTCCATCGGATTTTCCGACACACAAAGTTGGAGAACAGGAGATAACATTTTCCGACAACAAAATCCGTTGTCGGAAATTCCGATCGTGTGTACACAAATCCGACGGACAAAGTGCCACGCATGCTCAGAATAAATAAAGAGATGAAAGCTTTTGGCCACTGCCCCGTTTATAGTCCCGACGTACGTGTTTTACGTCACCGCGTTCAGAACGATCAGATTTTCCGACAACTTTGTGTGACCGTGTGTATGCAAGACAAGTTTGAGCCAACATCCGTTGGAAAAAATCCTAGGATTTTGTTGTCGGAATGTCCGAACAAAGTCCGACCGTGTGTACGCCCTAATACAGGAGAGAACTTCCATTCCTATGGGGTAGATTTCATCTCACTTCCTGTTGTCTCCTTCCGTTTGCAAGTAGGAGTCGTTTGTAAGTTGGATGTTTGAAAGTAGGGGCCTGCCCTATATACTCAGCAGAAATTTAGGCCTTAGGTGTTGTTGTGGCCTCAACACTGTAAGCCCTCACAGGGCCCTGCTGTGAAATATTAGATCAAGAATTGTAATTACATGCCCCTGTTGAAGAGGGCCAGATAAATTGGGCCTTTGGTGATGGTGGTGGTGCTGGTGGCACAGCACTGTAAGTCCTCACAGTTAATCTTGGTGGGCACAGAAACGGGCCCTGCTGTGAAATATTAGATCAAGAATTGTAATTACATGCCCCTGTTGAACAAGGGATGAAAAATTGGGCCTTTGATAGTGGTGGTGGTGCTGGTGGCACAACACTGTAAGTCCTCACAGTTAATCTTGGTGGGTGCAGAAACGGGCCCTGCTGTGAAATATTAGATCAAAAATTGTAATTACATGCCCCTGTTGAACAGGGGCTGAAAAATTGGGCCTTTGGTGGTGGTGGTGGTGCTGGTGGCACAACACTGTAAGTCCTCACAGTTAATCTTGGTGGGTGCAGAAACGGGCCCTGCTGTGAAATATTAGATCAAGAATTGTAATTACATGCCCCTGTTGAACAGGGGCTGAAAAATCGGGCCTTAGGCACTGGTGCTGGTGCGACAACACTGCAACCCCTCACAGATACTCTAGTTGGAACGCAGGAACGAGCCCTGTTGCAAAGTATTGCATCAAAAATTGTAATTACATGCCCCTGTTAAACAGGGGCTGAAAAATTGGGCCTTAGGCACTGATGGCGGCGCCCAGAACCAAAAATGTTCTTACAAGCTATCAGCATGATCATTGAGGAGGAAGAGGATAATTACTCAGGATAGTCACTCAGCTTCAACATAGGCAGTCTTTGAAGGGATCTGAGATTTCAAAAAAAATGATTCGGTTACATCAGCATCAGGTACTTGGTAGCTGGTGGTGATCCAAGACTGATTCATTTTTATGAAGGTCAGTCAATCGACCGAGGCGGTGGACAGACGCACCCTGTGATCGGTTACAAAGCCTCCAGCAGCACTGAATGTGCATTCCGAAAGAACGCTGAATGCAGGACAGGCCAGTAGCTCAATTGCATATTGTGCAAGCTCTGGCCAGTGATCCATCCTCAAGACCCAGTAACCCAAAGGATTTTCGGTGGGAAAGGTGTCTAAGTCTGATCTTGCCCCTAGGTATTCCTGCACCATGTAAAACATACGCTGGCGATGGTTGTTGGAACCGATCATACCTTGGGGCTGCGGACTAAAAAATTGTCTGAACACATCGGTCAGACGCCCACCTTCTCCCCCGCTCCTTCTTTGACTGACCGAAGCCTCAGCAACATGTTGTCCAGGAACAGGAGTTTGTAACCTCCCATTCTCTGGGAACGTGTTGCACAGACCTTTCTGCAAGACCTCCCGAAGATGTTTCATCCTCTGCTCCCTCTGTGATGGCAAGAAAAGGTCCTCAACCTTACCCTTGTAACATAGATCAAGGAGGGTTGCCAGCCAGTATTGGTCCTTCTCCTTGATACCACAAATACGAGGATCCTTACGCAGGCTTTGCAGGATCAGGGAGGCCATGCAGCGTAGGTTTACTGAGGCATTCGGTCCGGAGTTCTCTGGGTCACTAAGGACGACATGGTCCACAGCCACCTCCTCCCAGCCACGTACAAGTCCATATGTTTCTTGAGACTGATCCCTTAAAGATTGCTGCTGATGCTGAGTGCCAGTCTCCACCTCCATACTGACACAATCCTCCTCCTCCTCCTCCTGTCCTCGTCCTATTCCTGTGTGATCGGCGGGCACACAGAAACACTGTCTGGATACAGGGGGCCTTGAGAGCTAAGGAAGTCCTCCTCTTCCTGCCTCTGTTCTGCCTCAAGTGCCCTGTCCATTATTCCATGCAGCGTGTGCTCCAGCAGGTGGACAAGGGGGATAGTGTCACTGATGCATGCACTGTCACTGCTCACCATCCTCGTGGCCTCCTCAAATGGTGACAGGACAGTGCATGCATCCCTGATCATGGCCCACTGGCGTGGGGAAAAAAAAACAAGCTTCCCTGACCCTGTCCTGGTGCCATAGTGACACAGGTACTCATTGATGGCCCTCTGCTGCGTGTGCAGCCACTGAGGCATGGCCAACGTTGAGTTCCACCTGGTGGGCATGTCACAGATTAGGCGGTTCTTGGGCAGGTTAAATTCCTTTTGGTGGTCTGCCAGCTGAGCACTGGTATTATTTAACAGGCGGAAATGCACACAGACTTTCCTGGCCTGCCTCAGGACATCCTGTAAGCCCGGGTACCTGCCCAAGAACCGCTGCACCTCCAAGTTAAGGACGTGAGCCAAACAGGGCACATGGGTCTGTTGTCCCTGTCGGAGGGTGGAGAGGAGGTTGGTGCCATTGTCGCAAACCACCATTCCTGCCTTAGGTTGGCGTGGCGTCAACCACCTCTGAACCTGCCCCTGCAGAGCTGACAGAACCTCTGCCCCAGTGTGACTCCTGTCCCCCAAGCACACCAGCTCAAGCACCGCATGGCATCTTTTGGCCTGCGTACTTGCGTAGTCCCTAAAATGCCTACGGAGCATCGCTGGTTCCGAGGACAAAGCACAGGAAGAGGCCATGGAGGAAGAAGAAGAGGAGGGGGTGGAGGAGAGAGGTGTGTCACAATCATTAGTAGTGGAATTTTGGAGGCGTGGTGGCGGAACAACCTCCAACACTACTGCACCTTGTCCTGCATCCTTCCCAGCTGTCAGCAGAGTCACCCAATGCGCGGTGAAATTTAGGTAACCTCCCTGTTCATGCATGCTAGACCATGAGTCAGCGGTAATATGCACCTTACCGCTAACTGCCCTGTCCAGCGAGGCATGGACATTGCCTTCCACATGCCGGTAGAGAGCCGGAATCGCCTTCTGTGAGAAAAAGTGGCGTTTGGGTACCTGCCACTGAGGAACCGCACATTCCACAAACTCACGGAAGGGGGCAGAGTATACCAACTGAAAAGGCAGCAGTTGAAGTGCTAGCAATTTTACCAAGTTAGCATTCAACCGCTGGGCATGTGGATGGCTGGGAGCGAACTTCTTTCGGCGGTGCAGCAGCTGGGGCAGGGAAATTTGCCTGGTACAATCTGACGTTGGTGTACCGAAAGCAGATTGCCCACAAGTACTTGGCTGTGACACACCTAATTCTACACCTTCATTCCTCTCAGTGCAGGTCTCAGAGAAGACTGAAGGTATAGTGGGGTTGGAGATCTCAGCTGATGAGGAGCAAGGAGAGGTCCTCTTTGTTCTTTGGTGTGGGTCTTTTAGATACGCTTGCCAACGAACTGCATGGCAGGTCAACATATGTCTGGTCAAGCATGTGGTGCCCAAGACATATGTTGCAAATAGCAGCAGTGCGATCTAATGCACTTGTCTCAAAAAAGGCCCACATCAAAGAACTTTTGGAATAACACGCAGAGACAGCAGCGCCCTGCACATGCGGAGCTTTGGGGTGTGATGCAGTCAGTGTGCTGCCCTTAGGCTGGCCCCTGGAGGGCATCCTGCCTCGTTGGTGATGTGCCTCCTCCTCCTCCTCCTCTCTCCTATCAGGCACCCACGTTGAGTCAGTGACCTCATCATCCCCTCCCTCCTCATCACTGGAGCAAACCTGGCAGTATGCTGCAGCAGGGGGAGCATGACTGCCAGATTGCTGTCCTTCTTGGGCACCCCCTCTGTCCGTGCTCACGTTACTGCCTTCATCTAGCTCAGTATCATCATCAGAGCCTTCTAAACGCTGGGCATCCTCCTGGAGCATGTACCCAACACTGTGGTCAAACAGTTTGAGGGACTCCTCAGGAGATCATGATGAGGCTAGGGAAGGAGTCACTGATGCCATTGAGCCGAGGGAAGAGGCCGCGTTAGCAGCTGCTTTGCCAGACAAAGTACCCTGAGCATGGGTGAGAGAGGATGAGGATGGCTTGGTCATCCACTCGACCAAGTCTTCCGCATGTTGCGGCTCAACATGGCCAGCGGCCGAAAAAAAGGCCAAGCGTGTCCCACGGCCACATGCTGATGAGGATGCACCGTCTCCACGACCAGCACTGTTGCCTCTAGACACAGAGCCTGCTTGCCTTCTTTTATTGGCTTGTGACTGTCTTCCTCTCCTAGTTGGCCTTTCAGATATACTAATGGCCTGTAGCTGCACTAATCCGGGAGATATATATATATATAGATATATATATATACACTGATACTGCAGCTAGCAAAATCAACTGCCTGCCTGTAGTATGAGAACACCACCAACCTTCTACAGGTAGCTTTAGCTTAACACTGTGCAGAGCTTGCAAAAAACTACTTTGTAGCTTATTTAGCTGCCTGCGGTAGTGATAGGATCAAGAAAACACCACCAACCTTCTACAGGTAGCTTTAGCTGAACACTGTGCAGAGGTCACACTACACCAATGCCGTGTACACACGGTCGGACTTTTCGCCTACAAAAGTCCGACAGCCTGTCCGACAGACTTTTGTCGGACTTTTGTCGGACTTTTGTCGGACTTTTGGCAGACTTTTTGCGGACCTTTGGCGGACTTGCGGCGGACTTGTGGCGGACTTTCTTACGAGTGGACTTGCCTACATACGATCACACAAAAATCGACGGATTCGTACGTGATGACGTACACCGGACTAAAATAAGGAAGTTGATAGCCAGTAGCCAATAGCTGCCCTAGCGTGGGTTTTTGCCCGTCGGACTAGCACACAGATGAGGGGATTTCTGGGTCCAGCGTAGTTACGACGTAAAGATTTGAAGCATGTTTCAAATCTAAAGTCTGTCAGATTTGAGGCTGGAAAAGTCAGCTGAAAGTCCGCTGAAAGTCCGGGGAAGCCCACACACGATCGGATTGTCAGCCAGCTTTAGTCCATCGGCGTCCGTCGGACTTTTGTAGACGAAAAGTCAGACCGTGTGTACGCGGCAAAACTTGTAGTTTTAGCTGAACACTGTGAGGAGGACACACTACACTGACTTGTAGCTTATTTAGCTGCCTGCAGTAGTGATAGGATCAGGAAAACACCACCAACCTTCTACAGGAAGCTTTAGGTGAACACTGTGCAGAGCTTGCAAAAAAATAACTTGTACCTTATTTAGCTGCCTGCGGTAGTGATAGGATCAGGAAAACACCACCAACCTTCTACAGGTAGCTTTAGTTGAACAATGTCCAGAGCTCGCACTACACTAACTTGTAGTTTTTGCTGAACACTGTGCAGAAGTCACACTACACTAACTTGTAGTTTTAGCTGAACACTGTGAGGAGGACGCACTACACTAACTTGTAGCTTTAGATGAACACTGTGAGGAGGATGCACTACCCTAACTTGTAGCTTTAGCTGAACACTGTGCACTACACTAACTTGTAGTTTTAGCTGAACACTGTGCAGAGGTCACACTAAACTAACTTGAAGCTTTAACTGAACACTGTGAGGAGGACGCACTACACTAACTGTAAATAGTCTAGTTGCCTGACTGTGATACTAATAGGATCAAAAGAACACCAGCAATTTTCTTCAGGTAACTGTAAATACTGTGTGTATATATACACACACACACACACACACACACACACACACACACACACACACACACACACACACACAACACGCAAATATATACACTATACACTGTAAGTGCAGCTAACTCACTGACTGTCCAGCCTAGTCTATCTAACTTAAATCAAATGACACTGTCTCTCTGGCTATCTCTCTCAACGCCGGAACACACACTACACAGGGCTGCAGTGCAGGCAGCCTTATATAGTGTGGGGCATGTACTAAATCCCCTGAGCCATAATTGGCCAAAGCCTCCATGGCTTTGGCCAATTACGGCTCTCTGTTTAGACGGCGCAGTGATTGGCAAAGCATGCAGGTCATAGTGCATGCTTGGCCAATCATCAGCCAGCAATGCACTGCGATGCCGCAGTAAATTATGGGCCGTGACGAGCCACACGAATTTGGCGCGAACGGCCCATATCGTTCCCAATTCAGCGAACAGGCGAACAGACGATGTTCGAGTCGAACATGGGTTTGACACGAACACGATGCTCATCCCTATGCAACCAATTAGTGAGTGGCAAGGATGTCCAGTAACCTCTAGAAACCAATCAGTGAGCACTATTGATGTACAGTAATCTCTAGCAACCAATCAACAAGCAGACATCATGTGCTGTAACCTCTAGCAAATAATCAGTAAGCCATACTGTGTGCTGTAACCTCTAGCAGCCAGTCAGTGAGCGGTAATGATACATTGTAATCTCTGGCAACCAATCGCAATAGCTGCCTAATCTGATTCAGTAAACTGATTTTGAGTGTAGAGGAAAAAGGTAAATACTTGCCTCACATTCAAAATGAGTATAGGCACCACATCCCTACAATATACAACATGCAATAAAGGAAAAATTAGGATTTTAAAGGTGCAAACAGGGTGACACAATATTTTTTATATAAAATTTTCACATTTTATTTTGAAAAATTAATAAAAACATGGTTGTAAAAAGAGTTTACATGCAATGTACTGGAACAATCTTTAAATAGTGCAACCGAAGGATTGATTTCTCAACATGTTTCACCACACATCGTGGCTTCTTCAGGAGAGTAGTATCTATCAGGCACTAAGAAAACAATACCTAAAGTTACAAAATACACAAAGAAGACAAAGACAAAACACTATCAATACATACGATATTATAGACTAACTTCTGAGGAAACCCTTGCTTTTATTTTGGGCCCCCTTACTGAATTACTGCTGTTGTTTCTAGGCTTTGTCGTTTGTCCCTTTCCTCCCCCCCTTTTTTTGGGGTTCTGCCTTGGAAGGCACACAAACTTAAGCAGCTTGTTTAACCTGGACTCCTTGGTTCCAAGTCAGTCCTTTATTACAGGTACAGATTTTATTTTTATATTATATATATTTTTTTATTTTTTTTAAATAAGAAAAATAAAAAACAAAAGGGAAAAAAGATAAATATAGCAACAATAAAGAGTTAAAAGATGCAAATTAAAGATCACTGCATTCCTTTCTCCACTCACATTTCAGGACCTCTTCCATCAGTTAAAAACACGATTTTATCTACCCTCTGTGGTCATCAATTGATCCTCCGGTTGGGGTTGCTTCTTGATCTAAATCAGTGTTTCTCAACTCCAGTCCTCAAGGCGCCCCAACAGGTCAGGTTTTCAGGATTTCCACTATTTTGCACAGGTGATTTGATCTGTTTTCACTGCCTTAGTAATTACCACAGCGGTTTCATCTGGGGGAAATCCTGAAAACATGACCTGTTGGTGCGCCTCGAGGACTGGAGTTGAAAAACACTGATCTAAATAGCTTAGCTTTTAGTGCCCACAGTGCTGCTGCAATCTTTCCCCCCCCTCTCCCCTCACACTGTACCGATCGTCATTCGACGGAACGATCACGTGGTAAACGGCCGCGATCAGTGGCTATTTACCGTGATCCGTGATGCCGGACCCGGCGGACACGGATGTTCCCGGGTGCACGCCCCAGGGGACACCCACCCAGAAAAACACGACCGCGGTGTAGTTGTCTTTAGGCTATGGCCCGGTCGGGAAGTGGTTAAAGACAGCCCTGGCTGCATTTTCCAAAGTGAGTAAAATCCTTTCTTGCATTAAGGGTCCTTTCACACTGGGGAGGTTTGCAGGCGCTATTGTGCTAATAATAGAGCCTGCAAACCGACCCGAAAGTGCCGCTGCTTTCATTCCAGTGTGAAAGCCCCAAGGGCTTTCACACTGGAGCGATGCACTGGCATGACGGTAAAAAAAGTCCTGCTAGCAGCATCCTCGGAGCGGTGAAGGAGCGGAGTGTAAATCAATGGGACGGTACGGCTATACCGCCGGCAAAGTGCCTCTGCAGAGGCGCTTTGCAGTGGTTTTTAACCATTTCTCGGCTGCTAGCGGGGGTAAAACCGCCCGCTAGCGGCCGCATACCGACAGTAGCGGTGCTTTACCGCCGTCGCCCGCCCCAGTGTGAAAGGGCTCTTGGAGAAGTATGGACTCCAGGGAGAAAATATCATTTTGCCCCTGTACAAATCATTAGTAAGACCCCATCTGGAATATGCAGTTTAGTTTTGGGAACCAGTTCACAAAAATGATATCGGGAACTGGAGAAAGTGCAGAGAAGGGCAACCTATCTGATAAAAGGCATGAAAGAACTCAGCTATGAGGAAAGATTAGAGGAACTGAATTTATTCCCTCTTGAGAAGAGGAGATTAAGGGGGATATGATCAACATGTATAAATACATAAGTGGTCCGTATAGTGAACTTGGTGTTGAGTTATTCACTTTATGTTCAACACAGAGGACAAGGGGGCACTCTTTACGCCTAGAGGAAAAGAGATTTAATCTCAAAATATGGAAAGGTTTCTTCACGGTAAGAGCTGTGAAAGTGTGGACTCCCTCCAGGAGTGGTTCTGGCCAGCTCAGTAGATTGCTTTAAGAAAAGCCTGGATTCTTAAATGTGCATAATATAAGTGGGTACTAACATTTATAGGTAAAGTTGATCCAGGGAAAATCCGATTGCCTCTCGAGGGATCAGGGAGGAATTTTTTCCCCTGCTGTCGCAAATTGGATCATGCTTTGCTGGTTTTTTTCGCCTTCCCCTGGATCAACTGTGGGTATAGGATTGTGTATATGAGATTGTATGATATTACCGTATTTATCGGCGTACAACACGCATCCCAAGTTTAGGAGGGAATTTTAAGGAAAAAACTTTTAGGAGGGAAGTTTGAGGAAAAAAATTACTTTTAAATGCCCATGAATGCAGCCTTATCAGTGTCCATCTGCAACCTTGTCCATCATTGCAGAATGATCAGTGTCCATCTGCAGCCTTGCCCTGTCTCATTGCAGCCTGATCGTTTTTAAAATTAGCGCTGCCGAGATACACAGAGCCAGATGTCCCGTGTACTCGGCTCCTCTCACAGTCCCGCCCAGTCCCACCCCGTCCCGCCCCTTGGCCCGACTCCTATGATGGAGATAACACAGGTCCAATGGCGGCACTGGGAGTGGCTGCGAGCAGAGCCGAGAAGAGCCGAGCCTAGCAGTGTACACAGTACACTCGGCTATGTGTATTTCGGCGGCGCTCGCTCCTCTCCCCCTTCACAATCAGCGGGGATCGGCGGGATCAGCGTATGACGCGCACCCACGATTTTCCCTGATTTTAAGGGGAAAAAAGTGTGTGTTATACCCTAATAAATATGGTATTTATTTATTTTTATGGTTGAACTAGATGGACTTGTGTCTTTTTTCAACCTGACTATGTAACTATTTAACTATGTAACTATGTAGCATACTGTACTAGATCTTAAAGTGCTTTTTAGGCTTTTCAGTATAAGACAACTGTTTCTGAGATTTGCAAGGCTGCCATCTGGTCTTCTGTTCACATGTTCACTAGATTTTACCCATAAGAAAGTTCAGGCCTCATCTGATGCCAGCTGTTGGTGTAAGGTCCTGCAAGAAGCTCTTTGAGATGCAGGAATTCCCCCATTTAATTTTTTTTTAGCAGGCATATTAGTGCTTCTGAATTCTGTGTCCCTCAACGAACTCCCCAAAAAAATCATTTTTTTTACAACATGCTGCTGCAGTGCAAAATGTGAAAAAAAATATGAGCATGAAGTTGGATATGCCAGGTACCCCAGGAATATGCATGCTAGATTTGATATCCTATAGATTTTTACAAGTCTAAATAGAGCCCCCCTTTTTGGAAGAACTTAACTCCTCTGGGCATTACTAGCCCATATAGATGCACCCACTCACTTCCCCTCTTGACCAACCTTAGACAAATCCTGTGTAAAGCAAGAATTAGGTCTCCACTATATTGTCAAAAGTATTGGGACGCCTGCCTTTACATGCACATGAACTTTAGTGGCATCCCAGTCAGTAGGATTCAATATTGAGTTGGAGCTCTTTGCAGCTATAACAGCTTTTCTGTGAAGGCTCTCCACAAGTTTAGGAGTGTGTCTATGGGAATGTTTGACCATTCTTCCAGGTGCGCATTTGTGAGGGCAGGCACTGATGTTGGACGAGAAGGCCTCGCTCGAAGTATCTGCTGTAATTCATCATTCAAGGTGTTTCTCCAACCCAAACTCTCTCATCTTTGTCTTTATGGACTTTGCTCAGCAAACAAAGTGGTCGCTAAATCTCTGAAAATAGAAGAGGTAATGGCTCTCAGTATAAGTACATTTTAATGTGGATTGGACACCTTTCTTACTAGCTATAATTAATTTGATGAATCAATAAAATAAATGATCAAGGGAATACATCTGTCCACCAGAGAGGAGTAAGAGTTTCTTTTTTTTTCCTCCCATTGCTACTTTTTAGTCTGATTTTGCCTACCTATGGCAAAGAATAATAATTTTACTCCTTTTTTTTAAGCTAGGATGACATGACATATGCAAAAAAATATGATTCTTAAAGTGATTGAAACTTAATTTTTTTTTAACCACTTGACCTCCGGAATAATTCTTGACCAGGCCATTTTTTTGCAATACAGAACTGCATTAATTTAACTGACAATTGCACGATTGTGAGACATTGTACCCAAATAAAAATGTTGTCCTTTTTTTTTCCCCACACATAGAGCTTTTTTTTGGTAGTATTTGATCACCTATGCAGTTTTGATTTTTGTGCACTAAAAACAAAAAAAAACTATTTAAAAAAAAATATATTTTTTATTTTCTGATATAAAACATACCCAATACATTTAAAAAAAAATCTAATTTCTTTATCAATTTAGGCTAATATGTATTCGACTACATATTTTTGGTAAAAAAAAAATCCCAATAAATGTATATTTATTGGTTTGTTTAAAAGTTATAGCATCTACAAACTATGGGGTGTATTTATTTATTTTTTTACTATTAATGGTGGGGATCAACGACTAGCGGGACTGTTATTGCTGCAGACAAATCGGAAACCAAACTGACAGTTTTTGGGGACCAGTAACACTAATACAGTGATCAGTGCTAAATATGCACTGTCACTGTACTAATTACACTGGCAGGGAAAGGGTTAACATCAGGTGCGATCAAAGGGTTAACTGTGTGCCTAGGTTATGCTTACGCACTGTGGGGGAGGTGCTTTGATTAGGGGAAGGCAAAGTTCTGTGTTCCTGCTTTGTAGAAACACCGGTTCAATACCTTCCCTTCTGACAGAACAACAATCTGTCTTGTTTACATGGGCAGTAGACACGTGCGGTTTGTTTCATTCCGAATTGAAATTCGAGAGAAAATGAATGACAATAGTACCAAATTTAAATGAATCCGAAATAACGAAAAAAAATCAGCCGAAATTCGAATTTGAATCGTTTTTAAATCATTTTCAAATTAGAAAAGTTCCAAAAGAGTTTCCAAAGAGAATAAAACAGAATATAAATCAATAGAATAGAAAAAAAAATAGACTAGAAAACAATATAACAGAAAATAAAAGAATAAAACAGAACAAAATAAAAGAACAGAATAGACTAGAATATAATAGCAACAAATAGAATAGAATAAAATAACATAGAAGGAATATACCCATCTTCTGAAATTCAAATTTCAGATAGAATAAATTTGAATACATAAGAAAATAATAGAGAAAGAATAGAGTTACAAAAACAATAGAATAGAAAGAATATAACCATTTCCCAAAATTCAAATAGAATCAATTTGAATTTGAATAGACTATAAAAGAATAGATTTGAATAGAATAGAAAATAACAGAATAGTATAGAAAAACAGACTAGAATAGAAGAATATAATCATCTTCCGAAATTCAAATTTCAAATAGAATAAATTAGAATTTGAATAAAAAAGAATATAGTAGAATAGAAAGGAATAGAATTGAATAAACAAGTACAAAAAGAATATAATTAAAAAAAACAATAGAATAGATTAGAATAGAAAGAATATAACCATTTCCCAAAATTCAAATAGAATAAACTTGAATTTGAATAGAATAGAATAGATTATATTATAGTCTATTGTGGTGTTTTTCTATACTATTGTGTTATTTTCTATTCTATTCTACTCTATTATTTTTTATTCTATTCAAATTCAAATGGATTTTATTTGAATTTTGGAAAATGGTTATATTATTTCTATTCTATTTTATTCTATTGTTTTTTTAATTCAATTTTTTTCTATTCTATTCAGATTTCAGAGGATGGTTATAATCTTTCTATTTTATTTTATTCTTTTTTGTATTCTATTCTATTCCTTTCTATTCCATTCTATTTTGTTCTTTTATTTTCTATTCTATTTTGTTCTGTTTTACTCTATTTTAATCTTTTATTTTCTGTTATTTTCTATTCTATTCTATTTTATTCTCAAATTTATTTCGAATTCGAAAACATTTTTTCAAATTGATCCAAATTCAAATTAGAAAAATTTGAATCGATTTAAAAACGAATAAACAAAACAAATTCCAAAAACAAATTAAACTAATGAAACAAATTTAAATAAAACTAATTTATGTAAATAATGAATCAAAGCGAAACAAAACAATTTTTTTCCATTCTGCACATGTCTAATGGGCAGATTGTCATTCTGCCTGTGTCCTGTGTAATCGGCGGGTGCTGGCGCATGCCCCAGACCCGGAAGTGTCAGATGGTGGTGGAGGGGGGCTTATACTGGTGCCTAAACATTTTTTACCTTAATGTAAAGAGTGCATTAAGATAAAAAATGTTTAAGCTTATTAATCATTTTAAAACAAACAACTCTAATAATTTGTTGCTTGTGCCCAATGTTTTTTAAAGTGATACTAAAGTCTTTTTTTTTTCATTAAAAACAACAAACATATACTTACCTGCTCTGTGTAATGGTTTTGCACAGAGCAACCCCAATCCTCTTCTTCTCGGGTCCCTCTTTGGCGCTCCTGGCCCCTCCTTCCTGTTAAGTGCTCCCACAGCAAGCAGCTTGCTATGGGGACACCTGAGCCGAGCTGCAGCTCCCTGTGTCCATTCAGACCCCGCCCCCTTTCTCTCCTCATTGGCTCACTGATTTTGATTGATAGCAGCAGGAGCCAATGGCGCCTTACTGCTGTCTCAGACAATTAAGAGGGGAGTCCTGGCCAGCCGAATCTCTTGTGCAACATTGCTGGATCGAGATGGTCCATTTATTTAAGTGGGCTGAAATCGCACTAGTTTTCAAATCTGTACTGCACCAAATTGTATGGTACTGGGATACCATGCAATCCGGTGCTGGCAAATCCATTGCTTATGCGATCTGCATTTGGGGTTTCATTAGGGATATATTGACACCTGCAGCAGATCGCATACCCAGTACATTTTGAACATGATCAGGAAGCACAGAAAGTGGGTTTCCGGCACTGTGTTCTGGTGGGAATCGAGACCTGAGATCACACAGTGCTCTAATCAACAGTGCTGCTAGAGTAACTGAGTACTAATGTAGGTGTAAGATGGGTGTTTGACCATTAGAGAGCTCAGGCAACAAAACTGTGTGTGAATTCATCTGTCCAACTCTTTAGCATGTTGCTAGCATAGGGTTGGAGGTATAGTAAATCCTTTTTGCAGCACATAGTATGTAAAGAAAGCACAAAAAGAAGGGCATATTTATTAATGTATACACAGCCTATATAATATAGCTTAACCAATTAACGCCCGCCCGCTGCAGTTGTACTGGGGCAAGTTGGCTCTCCTACGTGAATTGCTGTAATTGTACATCGGCTCGTGCAGGCGCAGTTGCGGGCGGTGCGCTCTCGCTCCCGCTGCAAGCTGCGGGAGCGTGCCCACAGGTCGGGCGGACTCTATGTCTGCCAGCGACCCTCAATCACCGCCTTTGTAGACAAGGCAGATCCCCATTCTGACAGGAGACATGACAGAGATCTACTGTTTCCAGTGATCGGGAACAGTGATCTCTGTCATGTCCCAGGCATTCCATCCCCCATACACTTAGAACACACCCAGGGAACACAGTTAACCCCTTGATCGCCCCTTAGTGTTAACCCCTTCCCTGCCAGTGTCATTTTTACATTGATCAGTGCATTGTTATAGCACTGATCAATGTAATAATGTCACTGGTCCCCAAAAAGTCTCATTTGGGGTCAGATTTGTCCGTCGCAATGTGGCAGTCCCGCCATAACTAGTAGAAACAATTATAAAAAATAAAAGTCCCTAAATCCATCCCATAGTTCGTAGACGTGATAACTTTTGTGCAAACCAATCAATATACACCTATTGCGATTTTTTTTTTTTTTTTACCAAAAATATGTAGCAGAATTCATATCGGCCTTAACCACTTATGGACACCCACTGTTATTATACATCTTTGAAGAGGGATATCTTTGTTATGGCAGCAGCTAGCTTGTAAGACCGCTGCACAAATATGGTGTGAGAGAAAGCATTGCAGTGGCCGCCATTTTATTTTCTAGGGTGTTAGAAAAAAAATATAATGTTTGGGGGTTCTAAGTAATTTTCTAGCAAAAAAAAACAGATTTTAACTTGTAAACACCAAATCTAAAAAATAAGGAAAGCTTTATTCGTGGGAAAAAAGGACATCAGTTTTGTTTAAGTACAGCATCTCATGACCGTGCGACTGTCAGTTAAAGCGACGCAGTGTCGTATCACAAAAAATGGCCTAGTCATTAAGGGACAAATCCTTCCGGTACATAAAGTGTTACGAAATCCACAATGGTAAAATCAGTCTGTATATGCAGTAAAGCATGCATGTTATACTCATTGTGAAACTTAAGGAGTTAATCCTCTGCATTGTGTAAAAAGGCTGTGTGATCTTGTATGCACAGATCCTCCTCTTCCTGCATTGTCCCCAAAACTTGTCTGAATAACCCCTTGTTCACATTGATGCGATTTGGCATGGGATTTGACATGTCAAATCCCATGCAAAATCGGCGACAATGGCACAGTCCTAATTGGTGCAACGCCGCAATTGCGGTGCTGCACCGATTCCCGAAAGTAGTTTTTGTACTACTTTTGCCGATTTCAGTGTGTGATTTACATTGACATCTGCAATCGCCCCTGAAGTCAGGACTGACATGTGGGAATGAAATTGTGCGAGTTCAGCTGATAGTGGAGTCAGTCTGGTGCTCAGTTTGGTGCATATTGCTAAAAAGTTTTTGTTTTTTTTTCTTGGGAGGGTGCATGTGATCAGCATAGGGCCAATCAGCACTGTCCAGACAGAGGGTCAGGGGCCTTGCATCCTGATAGGACAGTCAGTGCAGCCCCCCCTGCCACGATCCGGTGCCCTCCGCCACTTACTGGAGCCGTCGACAGCGGCAGAGGCAATTAGATCCTTCCCGTGGCTGTGCATGGAGACGAGTGAGGGTAAGATGGCCCCCATTCGTCTCCATGGCACTGCAGGGTGGAAGCGATGTCAAAATGCCACTTCTGCCCATAGCTCTTAAAGGGCCATTTTTTTTTTTCATTTTTTTTTTACCCCAGATCTCAAAATTAAGAGGTCCTGTCATGCTTTTTTTCTATTACAAGGGATGTTTACATTCCTTGTAATAGGAATAAAAGTGACACAATTTTTTTTTTTAAAAAAACAGTTTAAAAAAAAAAAAAGGTAAAATAAATAAGAAATTTTTTTTTTTTAAACTCGCCCCACCCCGCCGAGCTCACGTGCAGAAGCAAACGCATACGTGAGTAGCGCCCGCATATGAAAACGGTGTTCAAACCACACATGTGATGTATCGCTGCGATTGGTAGAGCGAGAGCAATAATTCTAGCCCTAGACCTCCTCTGTAATGCAAAACATGCAACCTGTAGAATTTTTAAAGTATTGCCTATAGAGATTTTTTAAGGGGAAAAGTTTGTCGCTATTCCACGAGCGGGCGCAATTTTGAAGCATGACATGTTGGGTATCAATTTACTCTACATAACATTATCTTTTACTATATAAAAAAATTGAGCTAACTTTACTGTTGTCTTATTTTTTAATTAAAAAAAGTGTATTTAAAAAAAAAAAAGTGCGCTTGTAAGACCGCTGCGCAAATATGGTGTGACAGAAAGTACTGCAATGACCGCCATTTTGTTCTCTAGGGTGTTAGAAAAAAATGTATAATGTTTGAGGGTTCTAAGTAATTTTCTTGCAAAAAAAAACTGTTTTTAACTTGTAAACAACACATCTAAAAAAGAGGCCCAGTCCCTTTGCACATTTTATATTAAAGTTGCATTTTTTTTCCCACAGAAAGACTGTTTTTCTGAAACTGCAATGCAGTTATGCTATGTGGACGGTTGAAATGCAAATAGCTCTTAGGAGAGTTATCCTTAAATAGAAAATTCAGGTGCTAAGGTGCTAAAGTGATTTAATGCTCACTGCCTTTCATATTTAGGGATCTTGGTTGAAAGCCAGAAGAAAGTTACAAGTGAAAATGACTTTTGTGGTTTAAACTTATCACCTTGATTTGCTCTTATCCACAAACACAAAATCCCCTTAAGTTGACAGGCTGGCTGGTAGTCCACATTAAGATGTTCCCAAACAAAGAGCGCAGTTGTTCGTGCACTATAAAGTATGGAACTGGTAAGAGAGAAGAGGCTTTGCAGTAAAGCCTTCCGTTTAAGATGAGGAAATTAATTTCAGGATTTCTTACAATAAAGAGAACGACCTTATATCTACATATAGGCAGGCATAGCAATGTCTGGGAGAACAAGGATTTCATTCCAATTTATTTTTATGACTAGTATGCTTTGTTTCAGAAAATGATATACAAAATTAGGGAGAGACAGTTATAGAGTTATAAAACCATTATTATCACTGGGGTCTGTTTATAAAGAGCTGCTATTTTTTCTCAATCTTCTGTAATTTGAAAATAAGGGTTTAGGCTAGAATAAATTATCTGTAAAAATGTGATAACCTTTTGCCGGATTATTTTCACCTTTTGCATAGAAAGCAAAAGAGGGGATATGCCTTGTTATCCAGGAAAAAGTGCAGAGGTACTTTGTGCCTAAGCCTGTGTACTTATACAGTTATCATAATACAGTGAAATTCATGAAATTGAGATTTTCTGTGAATAAAAGGACATTTTTTTAACTGTTTGTATATATATAAAGCAGAACTTCAGTAATTTTTTTCATCGTTCCATCTATTAAATCTTGTGCCCTTATTGTTTTAAATTTGGATAGCAAAACTTTTTTTTTCTGCCAGTAAATACCATGACTGACGGATTACAGATGTCATTTTTTACCCTAATAGCAACCTACTAGCCTGTTACCCCAATGACTCAAACCACACCGAGCTTGGAGTATTAAAAGGCCGTAGCGGCCTAATTTATTAAACAAATAATCTTAAATATAAAAATATAACATATCAACATTATCTATCATAAATAGAAAAACATCAACAACAAAAACAACATCTGTTAAAACAACCTGCTTAATTATCAAGCGTTGGTCTGAGCAATATCTTGATAATCCTTTGTGTCCATAACAGGACTTGCACTGCGGTCCCATCAAATCTATCAAATAGGCCTCAAGCCGACAAGCTGGCTCAGAGACTAGCAATGACCGCAGTGCCCCATTATCACTTCCCGGCTAACCTCCGTTAACCGGGAACCACCATCATGAGCCATATCAACGCTAGCTCCCATAAAGACTCTTACTTTTGCCATTTACCTTGCTTTTTGCCCAGACCAACGCCCGCCATTGGCATTACCTCGTCAAAACCCCCCTTTTTTTTTTTTTTTCTTTTTTTTTTAAATGAACCATAACCATATCTAGTTAACCCTACTATACCAAAAAAGGGGAGGGTGGGCGGGAACTTCCCACAGCTACTGTTACACCCCCCAGGGCGGGGTTACCTTATAAAGCCTTCCTTGCTACCTCCCCCTCGGTTACTTAATACCACACCCCTAAAACTATTAACTCCCTTGTTACCACAGTCATGTATGCCCTCCACTATGCATTACATGCTGTTGCTGTGGGCTTCTCTTGACTGACGGATTACAGATGTCATTTTTTACCCTAATAGCAACCTACTACCCTGTTACCCCAATGACTCAAACCACACCGAGCTTGGAGTATTAAAAGGCCGTAGCAGCCTAATTTATTAAACACATAATCTTAAATATAAAAATATAACATATCAACATTATCTATCATAAATAGAAAAACATCAACAACAAAAACAACATCTGTTAAATCAACCTGCTTAATTATCAAGCGTTGGTCTGAGCAATATCTTGATCATCCTCTGTGTCCATAACAGGACTTGCACTGCGGTCCCATCAAATCTATCAAATAGGCCTCAAGCCGACAAGCTGGCTCAGGGACTAGCAATGACCGCAGTGCCCCATTATCACTTCCCGGCTAACCTCCGTTAACCGGGAACCACCATCATGAGCCACATCAACGCTAGCTCCCAAAAAGACTCTTTCTTTTGCCATTTACCTTGCTTTTTGCCCAGACCAACGCCCACCACAGTGCCCAAGAATAATACCTTAATCTTGGGTGCCCCTCCACACCCGAAGTGCTCTCTGTATTCCATCCTGTAGCCCCAGGGCCCACAAATCAATTCCAACCTCATTCAAATGTACTCCATCCACTCTCAAATACCTCCACGAGTTCCATATGCCTAACCGCCAGACCACCATTCATCACTACAAATTTGCTTACTTCCCTATTTATTTTTTTACGGGCCCTGTTGACCCCCTCAACTGATCTAGCCATCCTCCATGATGTACGGGCCACCATGTCTGACCAGACCATAACCATTTTTGGAAAAGCTTCTCTTAAACGCCAAACATCCAACTTGATGTCGCGCTTTAGGTCTACCATGGCTCTAATGCCCAGGTCATTACCGCTTGCATGTATTACCAATACATCCGGCGGCCTATCACGTTGCACATAACGATGCACCTCCGACACCAATCTACCCCATAACATACCTGGAAAAAACCATACTATAAAAAAAAACAAAACAAAACCCATTAATGCTTCAACACCCAGCCATATCTCTATTACCAGAATACTGCACCTACAAACTTATCACCAGATTGGGCCGCACATAAGATTGAAACCTCTTAGATTCCCACCTACCAATCCTCTTCACAGTTTCCTCCCCCAATCCATTCCTGGCTGCCTCAGTGGCTGCTCCTATCCTGAAGGAATGTGATGAGAATTCCTTCTCTATCAGCCCCAGTCCCCGTATACATTTTGCAAAAACTGCCCCAAATTGGAATCTGGATAAAAATTCACCCCCCGAATGTACCAAAAAAGGGCCCAGTCCCACTGGGCGAACACCCAAAAACTCCCTAACCGCCCCAACTGGGCACAACTGCAAACCCATAACTGGATATACCCGCACCATCCTGCCTCTCCCCAGTTGGTCAGTCTTAGATTTCCTCAAATACAACTGCAAAACTTCTGCCTCACACTTCACGTCCTGATAACTCAGACCTCCTTGCACTTTCTTAGAAGGGCTAACCAGTTCCCCTATTCTAAAAGCCCCAAAAAACGCCAACAAAAATGTCACCTTAAACAACATCACCTCGTAACCCGAGGAGCATACCCTCTCCAGCTGCCTTATAATACCCTGTAAAATCTCAAATGTCACCGGTCTTCTCGCATTCCGTCTGACCATCGCCTTTCTGTACCCCTTCATTGCCTGCCGTACCCAAAAATCTTTCGTAAAATCCACTTGACCTTGCAGCTTAAACAGAAAGGCCAACCCAGTCACATTCCTATTCACCACTGATGCGGATACCCCCTCCTCCATTTTTCTAGCAATGTAATATATCAACAGCAATCTCACCTCCTTACCGACCGGCTCTTCCCCAATATTCTGCGCAAACTCCCTCCATTCTTGCCATACCCTCGTGTATGCCGCCCACGTGGACCCACTTACCGAGTTCTTTACCCATCCAGCGATGAGGCCAATGCTATCGCCCACAGCCAGTCGGGACAAGGCACCCCGTGTTGCTCCGCCTCCGGCGCCAACTCCCGGAACCTTTCCCACTGGAAGCGAGACAAGGCATCAGCTATAACATTTTCAACCCCCGGTAGGTGTACAACATGAATGAAAACATTCAATTGCAAACAACGTAATACCAGGTGTTGCAATAGCCTAATCACTGGCGGAGACGATGCCGTAATCCTATTAATTACTTGTACCACACCTAGATTGTCCCCGTGGAAACGAACCTTCAGATCCCTGATTGATGCTCCCCATAACTCCACCGCCAGCACTACCGGAAACAATTCCAGTAACACTAGGTTCTTTGTAAAACCTGCCTCCACCCACGACTGAGGCCAAGGCCCAGCGCTCCACTGCCC
The DNA here is from genome assembly GCA_037952925.1 of Lithobates clamitans. NCBI lineage: Eukaryota > Metazoa > Chordata > Amphibia > Anura > Ranidae > Lithobates > Lithobates clamitans. The sequence goes on along the minus strand of JBBGZY010000325.1, from coordinate 4,037,093 downwards.
CTGAAAAAAGGCCCCGAAAACCGTGGAACCAGCAGCATCAGTGTATAGTTCCAAATCAAAGTTGCTGACCGGACCAGCCATCCAGAAAGCCCTACCGTTAAACGCTTCCAAAAAGGTGTGCCACACCCTTAAGTTCGCTCTATGTGTTTCTCTCAACCGCACAAAGTGTCTCGGCGATTTTACACCGCTCGTGCTCGCCGACAACCTTCGACAAAAAACCCTTCCCATCGGTAATATGCGGCATGCAAAATTAAGCTTGCCCAATACCGATTGCAGCGTTCTTAGCTGAACCTTTCGCAAACCCATTAGCCCCGAAATCTTCCTCTTCAGGTCCTCAAGTTTATCGTCCGGCAGCCTGCATTCCATCGCCTCCGTGTCCAGCACAATCCCTAAGAACGTTATGACCGTACACAGTCCCTCCGTCTTGTCAGCCGCCAATGGAATGCCAAATTTTCCTGCGATGTGTTCCAACGTCGCCAGAAGCACCGCGCAGATCCTCGAATCAGCCGGACCCATGCAGAGAAAATCATCTAAGTAGTGAATTATCGAATTCACACCCGACACCTCCCTGACAACCCATTCCACAAATGAGCTGAACTGCTCAAATATCGCGCACGATATTGAGCAGCCCATTGGTAAGCATTGGTCAACATAAAATTCGTTGTTCCAATGACACCCCAATAACCGAAAGCTGTCCGGGTGTACCGGTAGCAGTCGGAAAGCTGATTCCACATCCGCCTTAGCCATGAGAGCCCTTTTCCCATATCGCCGAACCCAACCCACTGCAGCGTCGAATGATGTATAGGTCACGGAACACTCACCCTGGTCTATAGCATCATTGACCGACCCCCCTTTTGGGAAGGATAAATGATGGATTAGCCTGAATTTTCCCGGCTCCTTCTTTGGTACCACCCCCAGTGGTGACACCACCAAATTATCCAATTGAGCCACCGAAAATGGACCGCCCATCCGACCCAATGCAACCTCCTTCCTTAGTTTCTCTGAAACTATTTCCGGGTGTTCCATAGCTGACCTTAAATTAGGCGACACTGGTGGGATGACCGACAGATTGCACGGTATCTTAAAACCCACAGAGAAACCTTCATCCAACAATTGCGCTGCTTTTTTGTCTGGATACCTACCGAGAAACGGTCGCATCTTTTCCACTCTCACCGGGGTCCTCCCTATTGTTTGCAGTTTCTCCTTGCTTACCCTTTACTTGTTTGAAACACCTTGACCCCGGGTGGGATCCCCCACATCCCGAACACTCGTGTTTATACTTACATGAGGCTCCAAACCTGCAGGTCCCGGTGTTGTATTGCCAACAAACCCCCTTTTTGTTTCCGACCGTATGTCCCTGGGTGGAAGGTCCACCGGTCCCTCCTGGAAAAAACTGATTGGGGGCCCTCGCCGTCGTCATCAATCTCATCCACAGGCTGATGTCCTTGTGATCCCAACGCAGCGCTGGTCTAATCGCCCTCCGTTGATGGAACTGCTCATCATACCTCAGCCACGCCGTGCCCCCATAGACCCTGTACGCCTCACCAATAGCATCTTGATAACAAAATAACGCTGAGCAATGCTCGGGTTGCTTCTCACCTATCACACTAGCCATAATCGCAAACACCTGCAACCAGTTTGTAAATGTTCTAGGGATTAGCCTATACCTCCTCTTCTTTGTCCTCCTTCTTCGAATCGTCCAGTTTTACCCTATCCAGGTTGAATTTTTCTAAAGGCAATAGGGAAAAAATTTCCACGAACTCACCCTTCCACAGTTTCTCACACACCTCCTGTTTCAAGTGCGACCCTAACGGACCCTCATAGCACACATAAACCTCGCACTTGGCTGCATCCGCCAATCTTGTAATGTCCTGCCTACTAGTGGTCTCCGCTGTTTTGTCCGTCCCTTGTGCCACAGCACTCCCAGACGCCGCTGGTGAAGTCGAGGCAACTGCTGCCGTGACCGTAGGTACTGCTGCTGTTACCCCAGTAGTCACTACCCCTCCAGGCCCCCCTGTCGGCGGAATCCACGATGCTGCCGGGCCCGAGTTACCCGTCCCTGGCCCCTCAAAGCGCAGAAGCAACTCTTTGATGCCCGCTAAAAACCCCCCTAAACATGAAGCCCCCCCACTCCCTGCTGCCCCTGACCCACTGCTAACTGTACTCCCCGCTGGCTCCCCAGTCCCCCCTATTCTAGCCATACTAGAATCAACATATAAAACATTGGACTCACCAGGCTGCACAGGCGTAACCTCATCAGCCGGACCAGGGATCTCCACCGCTGCTGCTCTCCTGTGAGGGGGGGTTGATTCCTCTTCCGACCCGGACCATCCCCTTTCTCGCTCACCTCCTCTTCCTCCTTCATCTGATGAAGGCCCACCCGACCTGTCTGTCAGGGTTGCCGCTGGGGCTGTGGCCGGACGCCCCCGCCTCCGCGTGTCCCTTCCGCCTGCCGATTTGCATTTAGCTTTGCCTGGACCGGTGTGTACCTCAGTCCTGGCGCCTGGAACCTGTGCTGCCCTGCTAGGCCGACCCCTCTCGATCCTCCTCTGTGCCCCTGCCGTGGAACCAGAAGGCCCGGGGCTAGCTGCATGTGATCTCTCCCCTAGTGTGGAATCTCTCCTCCAGTGGGCGGGGCTAGCGCTCCTCACTCTGCCCGCTCTGCTAGGCCGCACCGCTGCTCCATTACCTTCCGTCCGGTCGTCCTGCTGCGCTCGATCTCCCTCCCCCTGGTCCAGCCTTCCGTTTCGGCGGCGGGCCCCACCGCGGGACCCGAAGGAGTCCCGGGCTGCCGTTGTGCGGTCACAAGCTGGTCAGGGGAGAATCATTCAGGCGTGCGGGACCGCCGAGTTCTGGCGCCGCTCGATCTTCCCTGCGCTTCTGGCTCCCTGCTGTGCAAAGCCGCTGTAATCGTGTCTTGCAGCCATGCCGCCCCCCGCACCGCGGCGTCGTCCCTGAGCTGCTCCATCAGGCTATCCAGCTCAGCCATGCTCTTCCAGGAACTTTCCACAGCTACTGTTACACCCCGCTGGGCGGGGTTACCTTATGAAGCCTTCCTTGCTACCTCTCCCTCGGTTACTTAATACCACACCCCTAAAACTATTAACTCCCCTGTTACCACAGTCATGTATGCCCTCCACTATGCATTACATGCTGTTGCTGCGGGCTTCTCTGTAAAGCCCACTTTCTGTTTCTTGTCTGGTAAAAAGTCCAAGCCTATGACATCATGCACAGCTCTTTCTCACTCTCATGAGAGGGAGGGGGATGAGTCATAAGAGGGCCAATGAGAGCTGCAGAGCTGGGGGTGTGCCTTTGTGTCTCTGTGTAAATCCAGAAAGTGAAGAGGCAGCAGGGTAAGATTTTTTTTTTTTTACAAACTATGTGAGCAGACTGTAGTTCCTCTTTAACCACTTGCCTACCTGCCCATAGACATATGATGTCTGCAGATGGGATCTCCCATCCTGGGCGGGTGTCATATGAAGTCCTCAGCTTCCCGTCGGTATTGGGGACGCGCGCCGCCGCATCACCGAGGAGCCGATGCGGTGCCCGAAGCCCGCTAAGACCGCCTGCCACTCGCATTCGCTCTTTACAGAGCAGGACCGTGGATCTGTGTGTGTAAACACACAGATCCACATCCTGTCAGGGGAGAGGAAACTGATCGTGTGTGTTCCTTGTATATAGGGACACCGATCGGTCTCCTCTCCAAGTCAGTCTCCCCCCCCACAGTTAGAATCACTCCCTAGGTAACACATTTAACCCCTTGATCACCCGCTAGTGTTAACTTCTATACGTGCTAGTGACATTTATACAGTAATCAGTGCATTTTTATAGCCCTGATCGCTGTGTAAATGTGAATGGCCCCAATAAAGTGTCTGATCTGTCCGCCACAATGTCAAAGTTATAATAAAAATCGCAGATCGCCGCCATTACTAGTAAAAAAAAAAAAAAATGCCATAAATCTATCCCCTATTTTATAGGAGCTATAACTTTTGCACAAAGCAATCAATATACAATACAATATAGAATTTTTTTTTTTTTTAATGGGATATTTATTATAGCAAAAAGTAAAAAATATTGTGTTTTTTTTTCAAACATGTCGCTCTTCTTTTGTTTATAGCGCAAAAAATAAAAAACGCAGAGGTGATCAAATATGACCAAAAGAAAGCTCTATTTGTGTGGAAAAAATTACAAAAATTTAATATGGGTAAAGTGTTGCATGACTGCGCAATTGTCATTCAATATGTTAAAGCGCTGAAAATTGGCCTGGGCAGTAAGGGGGTGAAAAGGCCCAGTATTGAAGTGGTTAAATACTTGTAACAGGAAAATTCACCTGCAGTAAATGCTTGGTAAATGTCACGTTAACTGCTTTAGGAAAAAATCTACTCATCAATCATTTAAAATTGTAAATTTTATGGATTTTACCTTGCCATTTTCTATTTTTAAATAACATTCAATCAAACTTTGAATCTGGAAGCCTAGCATGTTTTCTGTAAATACATAAAGAACATAAAACCGAGATCTGATTTTCAGTCTCTGTAAGGATTCATGTACACAGGGTGTTTAAAAAAACATTCTCTGGACGTCAGAATTGCTGGAAGGAAAACGAGGCTGTAAAAATGCGTTTATGCGTATTTAGCTGCGTCAGCGTTTATAAACTGTGAAGATTCTAATGCACTATTGTCAATGCACACGTTCCTGTAAAAGTGGCTGTATGTAAAAGTGGGTGCTGAAGCGACCAGCGGCTGGAACCTTGAACAGAGCGAGAGATGTCAGCAGCACAAAATGGGTCTCGTAATGGAACGTAACATTTCAGAGCCACGTATTTGTGGGGTCTTAAACCCTTTACCACCTTCTACTGTACATATTGTATATGGCTGAGCAACCATGTACCATGTGATAGCTGTGTCCAGTCACAGCTATCACAGTAGTACTCAATGGCTGCAGGAATGCAGCCGAACAGTGTTCCAAATTAATGCTTATACAGCCATCATAGCTGTATAAGCATAAAAAAAGCATAAAAAAATCCCAATTAACCCCAAGAGCAGTACAGTGTCACTATAGTGACACTGTAAAAAAATAGTAAAATTACATTGCAAAAAAAAAAAAAAAGAAGAAAAAGAAAATGATACATACACTATTACCAAAAGTTTTGAGACACCTGAAAACACGCACATGAACTTTAATGGCATCCCAGTCTTATGCCGCGTACACTCAATCAGATTTTCCGATGGGAAATGTTGGATGTGAGCTTGTTGGTGGTAAATCCGACCGTGTGTATGCTCCATCGGACATTTGTTGCCGGACTTTCCGCCAACAAATGTTGGCTAGCATGTTCTCAAATTTTCCGCCAACAAATGTTTGTCGGACTTACCGATCATGTGTACACAAGTCCGTCGGACAAAAGTCCAAAGTACAAACACGCATGCTCGGAATCAAGGACGAGCCAGAAGCGCTCGGTCTTGTAAAACTAGCGTTTGTAGCGGAGATTTCACATATGTGACACAGCAAATTATGTAATCTCTCAGTGCAGCGATTCTCTTCTTTATAATGTTATAATAATGGAGCTGCTTTGCTGCTGATATTAACAGAGTTCTGACAATCCTATTTTTTTTCTAGTGATCTCCAGAATAATATTTTTTTTAGTTTTGTGTGTCAAGTTACCACAACACCATTATTATCTTGTATTTTTTAACCTCAAAGATACAACTATGTTGGTGTCCCTTGTTATTTAACATTGTATTTTTGAAGTGTACCTGCCTACTCATAAACAAACTGTCCTTTTTGAAGTAAAACACATAGCCAAATATTTGTCAAAACAAAAATGTTTAATTTTAAAAGGGAGCACAAGGTCATATCGGAAGGCAATAATGGAGAAACAGTTGGAATTGGTGAAGCCTTTGTACCCCAGGGCAGACATCAATTATTTGACTGTCCAAATTGGTAGCCTGAGGAGTCCATTTAATGGGGAGCACAATACGGTCCAGGACTCTGAGAGATCGGGAGCAGCAGCATATGACATATATGTCCTGAGGCTGTGGTCTTCCAACAGCCTGCATTTTTTTCCAGACCACACCAAACCCAGGCTATCACTCTCAACACTTCCTTCCAGACTTATTTCCTTACTGTTTTGGTGGGTGGAGTGGCTGTGGTGTTGGTGGGGGTGGTGGAGGAGCATGGTCCAACTTGCACAGGTGCATTTGACGGGTGAGTTTTCCCCTTGCCCCCTTGTTTAGGGCCTGCAGAATTATCTCTTTGCATATAGTGCACTGGGCCTCCTCCATCTGTTTTAATTTATTGGCTGAGAGGCATCCAAACACCTCCTGGCCATCAGGGGCCATGCTAATTGCCACAGTAGCATGTCGAAGGAAAGCTACAATGGCCTCCTCCGGGTTCCTTGCCTTCCTGGTTCTTTTGGTTGGAGGGCGGAGGGGAGGAACCTGCGATTCGGTCAGGCTGCTTGCCACGGCCTCCTCCTGGCTGAGACTTTCCTGTGTATGAAAATGGTACATAGTTTGAGGTTTTTGGTCATCAATCACACACAATTTTGAGCTCATGACTGTTGCAAATTGAATGGTAATAAATAGAAAATACTAACATTCTGACCCCAGCATTTTTCATTCTTGTCCCAATCATTTTTGACTACTACTGTCTATTGATATGTAAAACAATTTGTTAAATCAGCAATTTGTGATCAATAACATCTAGTTAACATCATTCAATTTTTGACAAGAAATATGTTAAAAAATGCTATACCTGGTTCAAGCTGGGTTCCTCATCATCTTCTTCCTGGGCGGAAGGAAGTGTTGAGAGCGATGGCCTGGGTTCCGTCTGGTCGGACAAAAAACGCAGGCTGTGGTAGTGGGGACATATACGTCATCTGCTGACGCTCCGGATCTTTGGGAATCCTGGACTTTCTTGCGCTCCCTATTATATGTGCTCCTCAGGCTACCAGTTTTGGCCTTCAAATAGGTGATGTCTGCCGTTGGATACACAGGCTTCACTAATTCCAACAGTTTCTCCATTGCTGCCTTCCTCTTTAGCTTGTTTGAATAGTCCCTGCATTGTACTTGCCAGAGACATGGCCGCTCCCTGTATTTTTCCATAAACTCTGGCAGGAAATCTGGGGCTGTAAATTTATCAACCATTTTATCTGCAAGACACAACACAAGACAAACCCTAGTGTCAGGCTAAACTCTCCTAATCTTGTCCCAATATAGGCCTCAATCTATAAGCAGTATAGGCCACTAACCGCTGATGCCCCAAGTTGCAAATGTACCTTCGTTTGAATGATCGGCGATAGCGATCCTCCGTCCTCCACTCGCAGATTGTACGTCCGTTCGTTACATCGCCAGCGTGTTATGCTTCATATACACTGCGCATGCGTAAAACTCTGCCCCTGTCCTTCTTTCTAGTGTATTCCCTGCCTCTTCTCTTTCCAGGTAGTGGGAGAGCATATGGCGGAGATACAGCAGGTGTGTGCTGTTATCAGCAACGATGAAAGAGCCCAGAGCAAGGCAGTTACAGATCCAGGAGGAGATATAAGGCCTCAAATATGTCCTTTGAAGAAATGGTGGAGATGGTGGACATCTTAAAGCGGACAGACTATGATGGGAAGCATGGACCTTACAGAAACCCAAATGTCAGAAAGACCAAGATCATGGCTAAGTTTTCAGAAGTCTGCACAGGAATTTTGGGGCACGACGATCCAAGGATGAATTGAGGAAACACTGGTCAGACCTGAAATTGAGGGAGCAAGATCAGTAAAGAAAGATCAGGAAAGTGCTGCAAAATAAGTATTTGTCGTGTGTTCCTATTATTATTTATTATTATTATTATTATTATTATTATTATTATTATTATTATTATTATTACTTTCGTGCTGGTCCATGTGCTTTTCTTTACTGTTGTACAGTTTAAAATGCCAAGTTTGAGATTTGTGGACACAGGAATCGTTTGTATTAAACATCGTTCATGCCGCCACTAATACATTGGTTTTGGCAGATGCAGGTTAACTACATTTGTTCATGCCCATTTTGATTAAAATAAGTTTATTACATTGTTGTCTAGATGTGTTTGAAACTATAATGAAATGACAACTTTATTCAGTGTCAGGAGAGGATGCTCAGCAGCTGTATACACATCTGGACGCAGGAGCACTAGTGTGAGACACCATAACACCCTTGTTATGGTCACGCAGGTGCTCCAGTGGATACTAGGGGTCTCTCCATGTAGGGCAAAACCACTTTGCCCTACAAGTGTAATGCAAGTGCACTTGTAGGGCAAAGTGGATTGTCCTTTCTGAAATAAGGCCCAGTGTGTCAACATGTACTAGCTCCCATCATGGGGAATCAATGGACGTGTTTCGGGGGTGCAACCTCTTCCTCTCACCTACTTTAGTTTCGAGAAAGGGGTTGCACCCACAAAACGCGTACATTGATATCCCATGATAGGAGATAGCACATGTTGACACACTGTGTTTTGTGGTTTTAGCAAAATAGATGTAGGGAAAAGACACACAATTTAGGCATGGGATCATGAGGGAAATCCAAATTTTGAGTCCCAATTTGTGTGCATCTTCAAAATTTGGCTTTTAGAGGGGTGAAATCTGATCATCTGATGAAGGCAAGATCAACACAGTTTTGACATAGTAATGTCTTATATGGCCTTAACTTTAGCAAAGTCGAACTTTGTAAGTTTCTTGAGTTGGGGATGTGTATGTTATGTTTTTAACCGCTTGCCGAATCGCTGTCATGTTACGTCGCTTCTTTATGTGGCCACTAGGGGCGCGCATGTGCCGCCGCTCACCCCCAGAGCCGATGCGAGTGCCCGGTGGTCGCGATGACTGTTGGGCTCCCGCAATCATTTGTGACACGGCGAGAACCAGGATCTCTGTATGTAAACAGAGATCCCGGTTCTCTGAGGGGAGAAGAGACAGATCGGTGTTTATACAAAGCATGGACACCGATCTGTCTCTTCCCCCAGCAAGTCCCATCCCCCTTCAGTTAGAACACATAGCAGGGAACACAGTTAACCCCTTGATCGCCCCCTAGTGTTAACCCCTTCACTGCCAGTGACATTTTTACAGTAATCAATGCATTTTTATAGCACTGATCGCTGTATAAATGCCAATAGTCCCAAAAATGTGTCAAAATTATCCGATGTGTCTGGCATAATGTCGCAGATCGCCACCATTACTAGTAAAAAAAATAAAAATGCTATAAATTTAACCCCTATTTTGTAGACAATATAACTTTTGCGCATATCAATTAATATACGCTTATTACATGTAAGAAGAATGCAATATGTAGAAGAATACATATTGGCCTAAAATGAGAAAAAAATAGCTTTTTTTTAAAAAAATGGGGATATTTATTATAGCAAAAAGTACAAAATATTGTGTTTTTTTTTTTTTCAAAATTGTCGCTCATTTTTGTTTATAGCGCAAAAAAATAAAAAAACGCAGAGATGATCAAATACCATGAAAAGAAAGCTCTATTTGTTGGAAAAAATTTGTTTGGGTACAATGTCGCACGACCGCGCAATTGTCAGTTAAAGTGACGCAGTGCCGAATCGCAAAAAATGGCCCAGTCATTCAGCAGCCAAATCTTCTGGGGCTGAAGCAGTTAAACATGCCTGTTTAGCCCCAAAAAAGGCAAATTTATGTCAAACATACATGTTATACACCAAGATGTTAGTTTGTTCCAAAACCGTTTATAATGCACATGTGAATGTGCTTGGAGTAAAATGTTTTATACTCAACAATGTGTATTTCAATGCTCAATACCAGTTTATTTGTTAAGTTGGTGTAGTTACAGTGACAATGGGGGTTATTTACTGAAGGCAAATCCACTTTGCCTTTTAGTAAATAACCCCCACTGTACCATAAAATGTGCCAAAATCTGGCTATTTTAGGAACTCCAAACAATTAATTCATGGAGTTGAAAAGGATGAATATTTTTTTATCATTAATGCATTACATACATTAACAACAATAACATTGTGTGTGTAGCAGACCCACAGCACAACATAATAGTTAGCTGAAGAAGAGATTGTCACCTCATGTATCAAATAAGTTACATTTGCACCATTGAAGAAAATTGCCAAAATTAAAAGGCCATTTGAGAACCTAGAAGACAGATAAGAAACACAAACCACAATTCAAATGAAATATGAGTTTAGTTTTTCAAAAAAAAGTATAAAACATCTGCAAGATTTTGTTGTAAATCAATTACCCCCCTACCCACGAAGTAATCTACATAGTTTTGCCTAACTTTGCGGGCGCTTGGGGGGGCAAGCTAGGACGGACACTTTCGAGCGCCGTCATTGCTGCAGGTTCTGTTGAAAAGTCGCCCTCAGTTGCAACTGAGGCCTGATAGCTGGCTGCATTCTTTCGAAGGTAGTTGTGCAGAATGCAGCAGCTAAACACAACGTGGTTAAGTTTGTATTCGGCCAGGTTGATGGACGTAAGGAAGAGTCTGAACCGGCCTGCCAATATGCCAAAGGCATTCTCAACCACTCTTTTGGCACGTGCCAGCCGGTAATTAAAAACCCTCTGCTCTGGGGTCATGTTCCTCATGGGGAACGACCTCATCAGATGTTCCCCCCCAGAACAAAGTCCTCATCTGCCTCAAACGTGAAATTGAGGCCCTCAACATTCTCCTCCCGAGGTGGCAACTCCAAGGAGCCATTTTGTAAAACTCTGTCTGGGCGATCAGTCCTCCGTCAGAGTTGCAGCGGTTCTTCCCAACGTCCAGATAGATGAATTCATAATTGGCCATCACCACCGACAACATCACTATACTACTAAACTCCTTGTAATTATAGAAGTACGGCCCCGAGTTGGGTGGTGGAATGATCCTGACGTGCTTCCCATCGATAGCACCATCTCAATTGGGAAAGTCCCACTGGTAGAGAAACTGGGAAGCCACAGTCTGCCATTCCTGTGGGTTGGAAGGAAACTGTGGAGTCAAACAAGAAAAAAGACACAAATATTGTTGGCCAACATAAGTATAACATTTATTGAAATTTAATATTTAAAGACAAAAAGTATAAGGTCAACTTATCAGATTCCTCACCCCCTCTGGTGGCCCATTGGAAAAATTTTATGGTGGGGGGATGGGTAGATGTTTTGGACAGGTAACCCTCTCCACTTCATTGAGAGCTGAATGCATAAATAATGTGTGTTACTTTGGCAAGCCCCTCCTTGCTTACACTATTGGCAGCCCACTGGACAGGTAAGAAGTGTCATAATCCAAAAATATGAATACACACTGTCCAAATTGAAGCACATTTTTACATTCTGCAATTACCTATCAAGATAATAGGATAACAAAACTTTAAACGGTACCATTTGAAAGTTTTCAGGAAGGCACTTGCACTACATGCTTTGGTGAATTCGTTCATAAATATGACCACAAAAGAGGTAGGTATAGTGTGTATGGGTTTGGCAAAGTCAGCAGATAGAGTATTGGTATCGTTTGACTTAGCGGTTGGGGGGGATTCAAAATGAGTTTGGGCCCCCCCAAAAAAATCCTCTTGCACTCTGCTTGAATTTAAGGACAACAATAACATTTGGACACATTTTAGGGGGTGTTTGTGGTAAGCACTACAATGGAGCTGACAAAATACATTGTTAAGTTAGTTGGCTAGGTGTGTATGGGCCCAGGATAGCATGCTGGGGAGGTTAGTGAAGGCAAATATGCATGAAGGACAAAAAAGGAGCATTAAAAGCTTACAGCATGCATGAGGACATTCACAGCATATTACAACCATGGTAATTATGGAATGAAGAAATGAATACAATACATTAGCAAACATTAAATACATAGAATATGATGTTAAAGGATAAAACTTACCCTAATATAGTCCTTCTGCAGGATTTGAATTATGGCAGAACAGGTCTCTGGCATAATGATTCCCAGAGCCTGGGGGAAGAACCCAGTTGTGAACTTCAGGTCCTGGAGACTTCTCGCCGTCGCCAAGTACCACAAGGTGGCAACGAGCCTTTGCTCGGGAGAGGTGGCTTGCTGCATGCAGGTGTCCTGCTTTGTAATATAAGGGGACAGCAAAGGCAATAGATGGTGAAAGACGGGTCTGTCATCCGGAGATAATTCCTGAAATCCTCAGGATTATTCTCCTGGAGCTCCCGCAGCAAAGGTATATGATAGATTTGGTCACGATTAAGCAACCAATTCTTGGTCCAAGAACTCCTCCTCCCCCTGTTCATTGACTGAACTTGGGTCAAAGCAATAACTCCAAGCCCAACAACAGCACGATCTCTCCAATGAGAAGGCAACATGGCTAGTAAACGAACGGCTGCTCAGAAAATCAGAAAGAATCTGACAAGCATGACCTGAAAATCATAAACAACTGGACAAGCATGCACTGAAATTAAGAAGCGAACTATAGATAGAACGCACTGAAAAACAGAAACAACCTGACAAGCACGCACTGAAAAACAGATACGAACCGACAAGCACAACTTGAAAAGCAGAAACTAACTGAAAAGCGTGAATCGTCACTCACCAAACTTCTATTAACACAAGATAAACACAAGATTAGCAGAAGAAGCCTAAAGGGTGGTGCACGACTATTAAACTTCCTTTTTATTGGCTCACCGTACGTCTTGTACGTCACTACGTTCGTAATTGTTGGTCAACTTTTGTGTGACCATGTGTATGCAAGACAAGTTGGAGCCAACACCCTTCGAACAAAATTCCATGGTTTTGATGTCGGAAAGTCTGATTGTGTGTACGAGGCTTTAGTCCGTAGGGTTCAATATTGAGTTGGCCCACCCTCTGCAGCTATAACAGCTTAAATTTTTCTGGAAGGATGTCCACAAGGTTTAGGAGTGTGTCTATGGAAATGTTTGACCATTCTTCCAGAAGCACATTTGTGAGGTCAGGCACTGATGTGGACAAGAAAGGCCTGGCTCACAGCCTCCACTCTAATTCATCCTAAAGTTGTTCTATCGGCTTGAGGTCAGGTGCAGGCCAGTCAAGTTCCTCCACCCCAAACTCGCTCATTCATGTATTTATGGACCTTGCTTGTGCACTGGTGTGCAGTTATGTTGGAACAGGAAGGGGCCATCCCCAAACTGTTTCCATAAATTTGGGAGCATGAAATTGTCCAAAATGTCTTGGTATGCCGATGCCTTAAGAGTTCCCTATCAGTGAAACGAAGGGGCGAAGTCCAACCCCTGAAAAACAACCCTACATCATAATCCCCCCCTTCACCAAATAATTTGGACCAGTGCACAAAGCAATGTCCATAAAAACATGGATGAGCGAGTTTGGGGTTGAGGAACTTGACTAGCCCGCAGAGTCCGCATCAGTGCCTGACCTCACAAATGCGTTTCTGGAAGAATGATCAGACATTCCCAGAGACACACTCCTAAACTTTATGGACAGGCTTCCCAGAAGAGTTAAAGCTGATTATAGCTGCAAAGGGTGGGCCAACTTAATATTGAACAATATGGACTAAGACTGGAAATCCATTAAAGTTCATGTGCGTATAAAGGCAGGCATCCCAATACTTTTGGTAATACTATCTATCTTATCTATCTTATCTATCTTATCTAGAAACCAGTCAGTATCTGGTGTGACCACCATTTGCCTCACGCAGTGCAGCACATCTACTTTGCAGAGTTGATCAGGTTGTTGATTGTGGCCTGTGGAATGTTGGTCCATTCCTCTTCAGTGGCTGTGCAAAGTTGCTGGATATTGGCAGGAACTGGAACGCGCTGTCGTATACGCCAATCCAGAACATCCCAAACATGGTCAATGGGTGACATATTCGGTGAGTATGATGGGCATGAAAGAACTGGGAATGTTTTCAGCTTCCAGGAATTGTGTACAGATCCTTGCAACATGGGGCCGTGCATTATCATGCTGCAACATGTGGTGATGGTTGTGGATGAATGGCACAACAATGGGCCTCAGGATCTTGTCACGGTATCTCTATGCATTTAATATGCCATCAATAAAATGCACCTGTGTTCATTGTCCATAACATACGCCTGCCCATACCATAACCCCACCGCCACCATGGGCCACTCGATCCACAACGTTGACATCAACAAACACGACGCTATACATGCCATCTGCCCTGTACAGTGAAAACCGGGATTCATCCGTGAAGAGAACACCTCTCCAATGTGACAGCCATTGAATGTGAGCATTTGCCCACTCAAGTCGGTTACGACTACAAACTACATTCAGGTCGAGACCCTGATGAGGATGACAAGCATGCAGATGAGCTTCCCTGAAACAGTTTGATAGTTTGTGCAGAAATTCTTTGGTTATGCAAACCAATTGTTGCAGCAACTGTCCGGGTGGCTTGTCTCAGACGATCTTGGAGGTGAAGATCCTGGATGTGGAGGTCCTGGGTTGGTGTTGTTACACGTGGTCTGCGGTTGTGAGGCCGGTTGGATGTACTGCCAAATTCTCTGAAACGCCTTTGGAGATGGCCTATAGTAGAGAAATGAACATTCAATTCAAGGGCAATAGCTCTTGTGGACATTCCTGCAGTCAGTCAGAGTGCCAATTGCATGCTCCCTCAAAACTTGCAACATCTGTGGCATTATGCTGTTTGACAAAACTGCACATTTTAGAGTGGCCTTTTATTGTGGCACACCTGTGCAATAATCATACTGTCTAATCAGCATCTTGATATGCCACACCTGTGAGGTGGAAGGATTATCTCAGCAAAGGAGAAGTGCTCACTAACACAGATTTAGACAGATTTGTAAACAATATTTGAGAGAAATAGGCCTTTTGTGTACATAGAAAAAGTTGTAGATCTTTAAGTTTAGCTCAAGATAAATAGGGTCAAACACAAAAGTGTTGCATTTATAATGTTGCACAGTGTGTATATATATATATATATATATATATATATATATATATATATATATATATATATATATATATATAACCACACCAGACAAGTGCTGCAAGCCCCAGTGTCCCCAGACCAGTGTTTGTCCACAGCAATCATCATGATGCCACGCTAATCCCCAGTGTCATTAGACCAGTGTAAGGCAGCAGCAGTGTTTCTGATCACTGCCACCGCCTGTCCCCAGTGTCACTAGACCAGTG
The DNA here is from genome assembly GCA_037952925.1 of Lithobates clamitans. Taxonomy (NCBI): domain Eukaryota; kingdom Metazoa; phylum Chordata; class Amphibia; order Anura; family Ranidae; genus Lithobates; species Lithobates clamitans. The sequence continues at coordinate 4,021,995 of JBBGZY010000325.1, read as the reverse complement.
TAATCTAGCAACAGTATTCCTGGTCACTGTCACACCAGTGCAGTATTTCCACTGGCTGCTGCCTTTACTAACCCTGTCCCTTTTATTGACTACATTTTGCCTGTTGCCTGGACTGATCATTTACCTGTTTGCTGACCATGTCTCTGCCTGCCACCTGAACTGATCCATCTGCATGTCTGGCTGACAATGCACCTGCAAGTCTCCAGTCCCATCCAACCCCTATGGACAACTGCACTACTGGAGCAACGGGAGCTCTTTTGTTGCTCTTCCTTCCTTCAGCCTCCTGTACTTTCTGGCCAGTGAACATGGCATTCCTTTGGCAGCCACATACCAGTAAGCTAGGCTTGCTTAGCTAATAGGAACTGGGACTGCTATAGGTGATACTATGCTAAACTATATTTTCTGACTACTAAAACAGAATAGATCATTAATGTCTGGTGCAGAAGCAGCCCAAACACTGAAAAAGTCTCACATGGGAGTTATTGTCATACTCATACTCATATTGCAGAATGTGTTTAGGAATGTAATTCTAAGTGTGCCCATGCTGTACAAATATCTTATTAAATTGAAAACTTTATGTAAAAAAAAAAAATTCTTTCCACATGTTCAAAAAAATTAAATACCTTGGACCATCTATGTTCCAAAAAGGGGTCACTTGAAGGGTATTTGCACTGTCTTGGCATTTTAGGGCCCCAAAAAATGAGATTGGCAGTCAGTACCCCAGTTGTGATTAAATACCACCAAAAGGAAGCTCTATCTGCCTCAAATAAATGATAGAAATGTAATTTGGGTACAGTGTTGCATTACTGAGTAATTATCATTCAAAATGTGACAGTGTTGAAAACTGAAAAATGGCCTGGTCATTAAGGAGGTGAAAGTGCCCAGTCTTGAGGTGGTTAAAGGGATAAACTGCTTGCTGTCTGCCCACTGTCAAATTACAATGGGGTGGTGCAACTCTCGTTCTGGGACACCGTCATATGATGGCGTCCCAGAATGGCCGCTCTTGCGCGCCCGTGAGGATGCGCAGCCCGGCGATTGCGGCCACGCCGTGTTGTTCGGACAGGGCGCAGCCCCAATCTCTGTATGGAACCGCGTCCACGGCTCTTTAACCATGTGATCGGCTGTGTCCAATCACAGCCGGTCACATGTAAACAAGGAAGTGCCAGTAACTGACAGAGTGTAAGGAGAGGAGAGTCGATCAGCGGCATCTCCTCACAGGGGGACATCTAGGGATGTAATCAGGGCACTGATCATTAGTGCTCTGATTACAATAAATAAATACAGTGTCATGAAAAAGTGCCTACCATTGCCCATCAATGCCAGCATACAGTGCCCACCACTGGCAGCAATCAGTGCCCACCACTGACAACAAGTGCCACCAATCAGTGCCCATTAGCGATGCCTGTCAGTGCTGGCAATCAGTGCTGCCCATCGATACCCATCACTGCTGTTAATCAATGCCCATCAGTGTCACCCATCAGTGCCACCCATCAATGCCCATCTGTGCCCATCTACCACCTATCTGTGCCGCCTGTCCATGCCCACCAGTGCCACATATCAGTGCCACCTATCAGTGCCCATCAGTGCCACCTCATCAGTGCCCATAAGTGCCACCTCCTCAGTGCCCATAAGTGCCACCTCATCAATGCCCACCAGTTCAGCCTATCAGTGCAGCCTCATCAGCGCATATCAGTGAAGGCGTAAAATTACTTAGTTACAAAATTTACTGACAGAAAAAAAGTAAAAAACATTACTTTTTTTCAAAATCTTTGGTCTTTTTTTTTTGTAAATTAAATACCACCAAAAGAAAGCTTTATTTGTGTGAAGAAAATGATAAAAAATTTGTTTGGGTACAGTGTAGCCTGACCGCGCAATTATCATTCAAAGTGCGACAGCGCTGAAAGCTGAAAAATGGCTTGGGCAGGAAGGGGGTGTAAGTGCCCGGTAGGCAAGTGGTTAAACATGGGGAAATGTGCATGCATTACATAAATGCACAGCATACAGTATGTTTTTTTTTTTTTTCTCTATTTTTTGCCCTGACAAACATTAGGCATAAAAGTTAGCAATCAAATTAAGCCCAATGTTTAAAAGCAAAATAACATGTCATGAATATACAGTCAGGTCCATAAATATTGGGACATCAACACAATTCTAATCTTTTTGGCTCTATACACCACACCATGGATTTGAAATGAAACAAACAAGATGTGCTTTAACCGCAGACGTTCAGCTTTAATTTATGGGTATTTACATCCAAATCGGGTGAACGGTGTAGGAATTACAACAGTTTGTATATGTGCCTTCCACTTTTTAAGGGACCAAAAGTAATGGGACAATTGGCTGGTCATGGCCAGGTGTGTGTTATTCCCTCATTATCCTATTTACAAGGAGCAGATAAAAGGTCCAGGGTTCATTTCAAGTGTGCTATTTGCATTTGGAATCTGTTGCTGTCAGCTCTCAATATGAGATACAAAGAGCTGTCACTATCAGTGAAGCAAGCCATCATTAGGCTGAAAAAACAAAACAAACCCATCAGAGATAGCAAAAACATTAGGTGTGGCCAAATCAGCTGTTTGAAACATCCTTAAAAAGAAAGAACGCACCGGTGAGCTCAGCAACACTGAAAGACCACGGAAAACAACTGTGGTGGATGACCGAAGAATTATTTCCCTGATGAAGAAAACACCCTTCACAACAGTGGCCAGATCAAGAACACTCTCCAGGAGGTAGGTGTATGTGTGTCAAAGTCAACAATCAAGAGAAGACTTCCCCAGAGTGAATACAGAGGGTTCACCACAAGATGTAAACCATTGGGGAGCCTCAAAAACAGGAAGGCCAGATTAGAATTTGCCAAACAACATCTAAAAAAGCCTTCACAGTTCTGGAACAATATCTGTCATGAAGATCCTGCCAGTAATCAGCGATCCAGACGCAGGGGGACACGGGCGCGGGTTCCACTGCGCATGCGCGCGCGTTCACGGGTGCTGTCACGCATGGGCACGCGCGCGCGCACTCCCGCTAGTGCCAGGCGGGCTATTTAAACCAGCCTGTCACACTCTATCCCCGCTGTCTGCTCTACAGCGTTCCGTGTGCCTTAACATGATCTGACCTGTGTACTCTGCTATCTGACCCGGCTTCCTGTTAGACCATCCTGCTATCCGCCTGCACCAGACCCTCTTGGCTTGCCTGACCATCCCTCTGTGTTGTCCCTGGTACCTTTGCTGATCGACCGATACCGACCTCCGGCTTGTTTGACCATCCCTCAGTCTGATACCTGTATCCAGTCTACTACCTGCTGCCTTGTTCCTGGTTCCAGTCCAGCATTCCAGCCTACTACCTGCTGCCTTGTTCCTGGTTCCAGTCCAGCGTTCCAGTCTACTACCTGCTGCCTTGTTCCTGGTTCCAGTCCCGTGTTCCAGGCTACTACCTGTTGCTTGTTCCAGCTTCCAGTCCAGCGATCCAGGCTACTACCTGCCGCTTTGTTCCTGGTTCCAGTCCAGCGTTCCAGGCTACTACCTGCCGCTTTGTTCCTGGTTCCAGTCCAGCGTTCCAGGCTACTACCTGCTGCTTTGTTCCTGGTTCCAGTCCAGCGTTCCAGGCTACTACCTGCTGCTTTGTTCCTGGTTCCAGTCCTGCTTACTTACCTGCTTCCTTACCTGCTGTGGCTCGGGTCCTCTCTGCATTCCAGCTTCCTCTTCAGCTTCTGGATCCAGAGGGTGCCACCGCTCCTGAACTTCCGGTGACTGTCGATCCTGCCAGGCACCCATACCACTCCTCACTCCTAGCCTTCTGTCTCCATTCCAGAGGAACAGGAGTGGGAGCTGTAAGGGAGGTCCTTCTCTGCACTTCGGGCTCAAAACCTACCAGGTACGTGACAGTAGCAGACAGCCATGTCTGAGCCTGAGCAGGGAACGTCTCCCATGGAGGAACTTTGTGCACACCTGGCAGGATTGACTGAAGCAGTCAAGAATCTACAGCAAGGTTACACCAGGCTGGAGGAATGAGTGTTAACCTTGTCTAATCCCATTGGGGCTCAGGAAGTTCCTTCCGCTCCTGCTCCTTCAGTCGGGCCTTCCTCAACAGTGGTGATGCTCCCTCCAGAACCCAAGGTCCCGACGCCTGAACGTTTCAACTCCTGTGAATTGTTCTTTGCTCTCCAGCCACGTACCTTTTCCCTGGAGGCTACTAAGGTGGGCTACGTAATCTCTCTGCTTTCTGGTGACCCCCAAACCTGGGCCCACCGCCTCTTGGAGCAAAAGGACGTGTCCCTGACTAATCTCCCCACCTTCTTTGACGCACTAGGTCAGCTGTATGATGACCCCCAGCTGTCCGTAACCACAGAAGCGGCTTTGCACACCCTTCAGCAGGGTCGCAGGGCTGCAGAAGACTATGTGGCGGAATTCAGAAAATAGAGTGCGCACACAAATTGGAATGATGCGGCTCTCCGCTATCAGTTTCGAATGGGACTTTCTGACTCTCTGAAGGATGAATTGGCCAGGGTGGGTACCCCACAGACTTTGAATGCATTGATCGATCTAACCATCCAGCAGGTGCAGGTATCTTCTTCGTACAAAAGAAAGACAAGACCCTCAGACCATGTGTAGATTACCGCGAGCTGAACAAGATCACTGTAAAGAACCGTTACCCTCTTCCCCTGGTACCAGAGTTGTTCCAAAGACTTGGGACAGCTACCATATTCACTAAGCTTGACCTCCGCGGAGCCTACAATTTGGTTCGTATTAGGGACGGAGACGAATGGAAGACCGCCTTTCGTACCCATTATGGACATTTTGAATACCTTGTGATGCCGTTCGGTCTGTGTAATGCCCCTGCTACATTCCAGTACTTCATCAATAATGTTTTACGAGACTTTCTAGATCTGTTTGTTATTGTCTATTTAGACGACATACTAATTTTTTCTTGTTCCCTTAAATCCCATCGCAGGCACGTCAGAAGTGTGTTGGCCCGGCTTCGACAACACGGTCTATATGCAAAAGCTGAGAAATGTGAATTTGAACAGGAAAGTATTCCATTTTTGGGGTTAATCATTTCCAGCAAGGGCATTAAGATGGACCCTCAAAAGGTCACTGTAGTACTAGACTGGCCAGTCCCGACAGATAAGAAGGGGATCCAGCGATTCGTTGGATTCGCTAATTTTTACCGTAAATTTATTAAGGGGTTTTCAGCCATCATCACACCCATCACACAGCTAACTAAACAGGGTACACGTTTCCACTGGTCTGCTGAGGCTCAAAAGGCTTTCGAGACTCTCAAGGGCCTTTTTACTTCTGCTTCCGTGCTAAAACATCCAGATTCCTCTCTGCCATTTGTACTAGAGGTGGACGCATCTGAAATTGCAGTAGGGGCAGTGTTGTCCCAAAGACAGGGAACTAAGGCCCTGTTATATCCTGTGGCCTTCTTCTCTCGTAAATTGTCCACAGCAGAGAGAAATTATGATGTAGGTGACAGAGAGTTATTGGCTATCAAATCAGTGTTGGAGGAGTGGCGCTATCTGCTAGAGGATGCCGCTCATCCAGTCTTAATTTTTACAGATCATAAGAACCTGGAGTATTTGAGGTCTGCAAAAAGGTTGAAGCCACGCCAAGCCAGGTGGGCCCCCCTTTGTCTCCAGGTTCTCCTTTCATGTCACTTATCGCCCCGGCTCCAAGAATACCAAACCTGATGCCCTATCCAGGATGTTTCACAAGCCCCAAGAGGTTTCCCCTCCAGACACCATTCTGTCTCCGGGGAATTTTCTTTTGCTTCAGGGAGACTTGCTTTCCCAGATTAGGCAGGCTTCCGCAGAGTTGAGGTCTTCTATTAGGTCAGAACTCCAAGTTAAGGATGGGTTATTATGGCATGAGAATAGGATCTTTATACTTAAAGAACTACGAGTTTCAGTACTAGAACTCTGTCATGACCATGCATTGGCTGGGCATTTTGGAGTGGCTAAGACTACTGATCTGGTACAGCGTACCTTTTGGTGGCCTCAGTTACGTGAAGATTGTAGGAGATTTGTTGTTCCTGATACAGGTGGTACAGGATTCAAGGGGCACAGGACCAAGTCATGGGGTTTGCTAATGCCATTACCTGTCCCAGATAGGCCTTGGAAGATGCTTTCTATAGATTTTATTGTGGAATTACCTCCGGCTGGGGGCTTCACCTCAATTTTTGTCATAGTAGACCGGTTGTCGAAGATGGCCCACTTTGTCCCAATGAAGGGCACTCCCTCAGCTACAGAAACAGCACAGGCATTCATTGGAGAAGTCATCAGGCTCCATGGGGTACCAGTTAATATCGTTTCAGATCGGGGGGGTACAGTTTACCTCCTGATTCTGGAGGTCTCTGTGCAAAACATTGAAGATTGAACTCTCATTTTCATCTGCTTATCATCCCCAGACTAATGGGCAAACAGAGAACAAACCAGACTCTTGAACAATATTTACGCTGTTTTTCTTCATTTGCCCAGGATGATTGGATTTCTGTTCTTCCATTGGCTGAATTCGTCTACAACAACTCTATTCACTCCGCTATCAAACAAACCCCATTTTTTGCAAATTATGGTTTCCACCCTTCATTTCTGCCTAATTCTCTTCCAGAGTGCACAGTACCCGCAGTTCAGGAGAGGTTGGACTTCTTCACTTCCAACAATCAAGTTTTGCAGGAGACCATGACCAGGACCCAGGAGTATAATAAAGCAACTTTTGATAAGAAGAGACGAGGTGAGCTGTTACTTACACCCGGGGACCAGGTATGGTTGTCTACAGTAAATCTCAGGATGGCTTGCCCATCAAAGAAATTGGGTCCCAAGTTTCTTGGACCATTTCCTGTCAAGCGAAGAATTAATGAGGTGGCATACGAACTTGAACTTCAGGATTCATTAAAAGTGCATCCAGTATTTCATGTGTCTCTACTCAGACCCTCTGTTTCTAACCCATTTCCAGGCCGAAGTACGGATCCTCCTGATCCAATTTTGGTAGATGGGGAGGAAGAATTCGAGGTGGAGGCTATCATGGACCATAGGAGAAGAGGCAACCAAAATCAATTTCTGATAAAATGGAGGGGGTTCGGCCCAGAAGAAAATTCTTGGGAACCCGAGGATAATATTCATGCTGAAAATCTTTTGCAACCTTTTAAAAGAGCTCATTCGGAGAAATTCCTTCAAAGGGGCATCCGGAGGCTGCCCCTTGGGGGGCGGCAATGTCATGAAGATCCTGCCAATAATCAGCGATCCAGACGCAGGGGGACACGGCCGCGGGTTCCACTGCGCATGCGCGCGCGTTCACGGGTGCTGTCACGCACGGGCACGCGCGCGCGCACTCCCGCTAGTGCCAGGTGGGCTATTTAAACCGGCCTGTCACACTCTATCCCCGCTGTCTGCTCTACAGCGTTCTGTGTGCCTTAACCTGATCTGACCTGTGTACTCTGCTATCTGACCCGGCTTCCTGTTAGACCATCCTGCTATCCGCCTGCACCAGACCCTCTTGGCTTGCCTGGCCATCCCTCTGTGTTGTCCCTGGTACCTTTGCTGATCGACCGATACCGACCTCCGGCTTGTTTGACCATCCCTCAGTCTGATACCTGTATCCAGTCTACTACCTGCTGCCTTGTTCCTGGTTCCAGTCCAGCATTCCAGCCTACTACCTGCTGCCTTGTTCCTGGTTCCAGTCCAGCGTTCCAGCCTACTACCTGCTGCCTTGTTCCTGGTTCCAGTCCAGCGTTCCAGGCTACTACCTGCTGCTTGTTCCAGCTTCCAGTCCAGCGATCCAGGCTACTACCTGCTGCTTGTTCCTGGTTCCAGTCCAGCATTCCAGGCTACTACCTGCTGCTTTGTTCCTGGTTCCAGTCCAGCGTTCCAGGCTACTACCTGCTGCTTTGTTCCTGGTTCCAGTCCAGCGTTCCAGGCTACTACCTGCTGCTTTGTTCCTGGTTCCAGTCCAGCGTTCCAGGCTACTACCTGCTGCTTTGTTCCTGGTTCCAGTCCTGCTTACTTACCTGCTTCCTTACCTGCTGTGGCTCCGGGTCCTCTCTGCATTCCAGCTTCCTCTTCAGCTTCTGGATCCAGAGGGTGCCACCACTCCTGAACTTCCGGTGACTGTCGATCCTGCCAGGTACCCATACCACTCCTCACTCCTGGCCTTCTGTCTCCATTCCAGAGGAACAGGAGTGGGAGCTGTAAGGGAGGTCCTTCTCTGCACTTTGGACTCAAAACCTACCAGGTATGTGACAATATCCTATGGACAGTGGAGACCAAGATCAACTTGTACCAGAGTGATGGGAAGAGAAGAGTATGGAGAAGGAAAGAAACTGCTCATGATCCAAAGCATACCACCTCATCAGTGAAGCATGGTGGTGGTAGTGTCATGGCGTGGGCATGTATGGCTGCCAATGGAACTGGTTCTCTTGTATTTATTGATGATGTAACTGCTGACAAAAGCAGCAGGATGAATTCTGAAGTGTTTTGGGCAATATTATCTGCTCATATTCAGCAAAATGCTTCAGAACTCATTGGACAGCGCTTCACAGTGCAGATGGACAATGACCTGAAGCATACTGCAAAAGCAACCAAAGAGTTTTTTAAGGGAAAGAAGTGGAATGTTATGCAACGGCCAAGTCAATCACCTGACCTGAATCCGATTGAGCATGCATTTCACTTGCTGAAGACAAAACTGAAGGGAAAATGCCCCAAGAACAAGCAGGAACTGAAGACAGTTGCAGTAGAGGCCTGGCAGAGCATCACCAGGGATGAAACCCAGTGTCTGGTGATGTCTATGTGTACCAGACTTCAGGCTGTAATTGACTGCAAAGGATTTGCAACCAAGTATTAAAAAGTGTAAGTTTGATGGATGATTGTTAATCTGTCCCATTACTTTTGGTCCCTTAAAAAGTGGGAGGCACATATACAAACTGTTGTAATTCCTACACCGTTCACCTAATTTGGATGTAAATACCCTCAAATTAAAGGTGAAAGTCTGCAGTTAAAGCACATCTTGCTCGTTTCACTTCAAATCCATTGTGGTGGTGTATAGAGTTAAAAAAGATTAGAATTGTGTCGATGTCCCAATATTTATGGACCTGACTGTAGGTTCTTTATAAAGACACAGATGAAAGAACATAGACAAATATAGAAATATACATGCATTATTTGCCTACCAATTGCACTATAAAAAGAACTTCCTACTATGTATTAAAAAAAATCCCTTTTATTAGCTTTATCATAATCCAACCATTCCATAGTGGATGAAAGCATGTACTGTATTTTCTATGATTTTATTTTCCTTCACACAAAAAACATAATTTAGAATTTCCAGCACTTACTTAATTATGTCAACTAATTATAGAACTTCTGCACACTGTACATGTGGAAATGGAAGCAGACATGCCACTTTAAAAAAATCAATTTTAAGCACCCTGTGACTTCATAGCTGCAGTTCCAGCTCATAGTTAAGGGTAAGCACAGCACCTGGGTTTGTGTGATTATGGATTATTTTCCCTGCTGACCTGCAGTTCTGTACAGTGTTACTGAAGTGGAATGATCCCATTTTAAAGCATTCACTTGGAGATTTGAAATGTAATAATGCTTTGCTTGTATTTTGCTATCATTATAGTATTATAGTTGAGTAAAACGGAAAGAAAACAGGTTATGTTCATTGACGGTCTTCTACAAAACGTAACATCCACAAAAGTATATTAACCAGCTAAACTAACTGTAAAATATCAATGGGTAAAACTGGCTGTAAAACTAAGGTCAAATAAAAGCCTACTTTTTAACACATTTGGCCATACATGAATATTTATAGCTTGCATGTGGGGAAAGATGAACCAGAGTTAAGGTAAAACACAGCACTGAATATTACATTTATGCCCCACTTTTTAACCTATCTCCAGCACAGAGACTCTTACTTTAACCTTTATTTAATATTTTAAATAAAAAAGAGTTCTTTGTTACTTGCATGGTCAAAAAATTTGTGAAGCCCTGATGTCATGCCAAGCCATCTTTGTTATGTGTATTGAGTAATAATCTGGGGCTTGTATATTTCAACAATAAATTGAGAGCAAGCATACTTTGGAGGTAATCTGTCCATCTTACAGCAACGTATGTAAAGTCCAGACTTGCTCAATGTGGTTTAAAGCAGTATCAAACAAAAAACAAAAATGTAATATATTGCAGCTTACCAATCCCTAAATGTGGTATCTGCATTGGTTTTCTTTTTTTATATGCTTTTTCCCTTTATTTTCACCTGATGATCTCACTAATAACACACTTCCTGCTTTGGGGTGTCCCCACTCTATGGAAGAGCAATAGAGACACCTTTGGATAGCAGCATTGTTCATCTGGTGAGAGAGTAATGTTAGCTGCACTAGAAGATTTAGATGGGCTTGACTAAAAAATAAGTCCCCTCAGGTCTATTTATAAAGGTTTTTACAAATTATTCAGACAACTTTCACCCAAGATTTATACTGTTTAGTGTTGGATTCAATTAGAATGTGTATATCCTTAGTTAATCATGTGTGAAAAATGTTCTAAATAGACCCCCACAGCACAGCAAAAACAGAATGTGACAGTCGCTCAAATTAGTTTATAGCTGGAAGATGAGTTGTTACTGGCAAATACAGGTTTTTTTCTGCAGCAAATACTGGTCATGCCTCAGTAACAGAAAGTATTAATAAAAAGGAGAGTAACACAAGGGCACATGATGGGTAATATGATCATTAAGTGGTTGTAAAGCTTGAATGTTTTTTTACCTTTAACTTGTTACCCTGCATTATAGTAAAAAAAAAGTCCCAGTGTTTGTATTGCCCACTCACCCCCCTTTATACTTAAAGTCCTATCTCGATCCAGCGCTGCGCCCATCTGCAGCTGCTCTCTCCTCTCTGAAGCAGTGGGAGTCAATGGCTACTGCTTTTAACATTCAAATCTTGTTAGCAGAGAGCGAGTGGGTAAGGGGGGGTTGTGTGAGCCGCGTTGTATGTGTCAATAGATGCACACAGCCTGGCTCAGAATCAAGCCCATGGGTGTGCCTCTTGCTGTGAGAGCACACAAAGAAAAGTGCCAGCGGGAGACCCAAGAGGAGAAGGTTCAGGGCGACTCTGTGCAAAACCATTGCACAGAGCAGATAAGTAAAACATATTTGTTGTATTAATAATATAGTGCTTATCCCCTCAGGAACTACCTGGTATGATGGGTTCTGTGTTCTGTCACAAAGGCACTCCAGTATGTAGGTCACAAGCGTGCTATCGCAGGAGATTCACTTTTTTATTACATTTTTTCATAAAGTGGATTTGGATACAAACTCTGTTATTTTTTTCTCTGTTTTACAAACCAAACATCTTTTGCATTAAAAAAAAAACCTTCTGATCTAAAAATTTTAAAATTATTTTGGATGGTTCCAGAATATTATAAACTAATTTAGTTCTCAATGCTGGCTCCAAGTTTAGCAGTGTGGAGCGTGATGCTCCCCCTAGAGGAGCATGCCCAGATTTTATGACACTGTGGAATGTGAGTATGTAATTGTTTTATTTATTGTCCTTTTTTTTTTTTATTAATGGTTTTACGTGAGGAGCCCTTGTTTTGGTCTGTGTATTTTTTATGGTCCTGACATAATGAGAGGAAAAGAATTGAAGTATTGAAGGTGGATATGTATGTCCCTCTACTGGCCTAAGAATACTTGCTTAAACCGTTGATAAACTTTTCTCTTGCTGGAAGGTCATTTATCTCTGGTGAGTGATTCAATTCAAGGGTGTTGGCACTAGAAGCAATTTTTGATGTGCATTTTTGGAGGCCTGTTGCACACTTCTTTGATGCTGTGGAGTTATAAGGGAAGATGTAAAGTAAATTGACTCACAAATGGATTCACACTTTTTCTGGAAGCACTTTATTTTTGTATTCTTTTGCACAGGATTTAAGCATTTTTAAATTACTTTATACAGTATCAGAGACTGTTTGAAGAATTTGCACTTTGGCGCGGCCTTTTAACATCTGTGTTTTTCAAAGTGACATATTTTATGTAGTTTGATGTTGGACATATTTATTTTATATTTGAGCGCTGCCAATTTTATCACATCTAAATTTCTAACAGTGAATGTGGTTTTTGTTCGGAAATGTCCATTCATTTCAAACATGAATGTTGAAAGCAAGTGAAACTTTGAAGTGTTTTCGAACAGCATTCATCAACTCACCGAATGTTTAGAGAGAGTGATGAATTTTGTTCATATTTTACAATAGAGAATATCAGAAAGAATGGAACAGGGAGGCTGGGGGTGGATTTTAATGATACAGTAAAACAGGCAAGGCAATAGTCTCAGATAGAGATATAAAAAATTTTGTCACAAAAAATATATTTATAAAAAGAGGAAATATACAAATATAGTTTTGTCTAAAACCAAACATGACAATCAAAGAACATTTGCTCTATATGTTTCGCGGATGAGGTCTACCGCTTCTTCAGGAGCTTTATAGTACATATACACATATGCAATGCTTTATAGAGTGATTATCATATGACTATGAATAAAGAGAAAAAGATACATTAATCATATAATACATATTGAGTTTGAGATAAGGTAGAGATACAGATACATCATATATCCGCTGTAGAGATCCTATGGGTGAAACTCTTACCACAAAGTGCTGCAGTGCAGGTGGCCCATAGGAGGATGGCCCGTCCCAGAGGGCCTGGGAGCCTCTCACACAGAATAGAGCACCCATAAAGGTCTAATTGAATAATAGGGAATCAATCAGAAAACAAACCTTACCAGAATGGTTAATCACAAGGTAATAGATAGCAACAGATATTCATACCAAAATCTTGGCTGAAACGGGGGAACTCAAGAATACCAGAGAGGTAATTCTCTATAAGATGTTTTGAAATCTGTGGGGAAGCATACATGGGTAAATGGGTAATTGGCTAATCCCATAAAGACACAGTTGAAAATTTGTAAACATGGGGGAGTTGTACCCCTATATGCTGTACAGTACCTTGAGCCATAAATAGATTGCATCAATACGTATACACATAAGCATTTAGTATGTGCAAAAGTTTTTGAGAGATATCTAAAGTCAAAAAAAGGGGGGGGGGGACAGATATATGTATACTGTTGTATCTATCATGCTGCAATATTTCAGATTGGTTCCATTTATCTACTATAGCAAGGGATGTATTACCTTACAAGAGGCTAAAGATTGGTGCTGCATAAATGAGATGTGAAAGAGATGTGCTATTACATCAATCCATTTTCATGTGAGCAAAGGGGGACCCCCCTACAGTAAAATAAAATTGAAAGATCCATGAGACCTTCCATAGGAAAGCTAGGATACAAAAGTAGTAGTTAAGAAAAGGCTCTGGCGCATATCAGGCTGTATCCCCAGGAGTGAGATCTTAAGGTAGGCTCCACTTACCAGTGTCTTTTCTAACTACACTTGACATTTGTATCCTAGCTTTCCTATGGAAGGCCTCATGGATCTTTCAATTTTATTTTTCTGTTAAAACAAAAATGGTGTGGGGCCCAACTCAGGATCCATACAAGACCCTTATCCGAGCACTCACCCTGGCAGGCCAGGAAAGGGGGGGGGGGGCGAGCGCCCACCCCTCCTCCTGAACCATACCAGGCCCCCGCGCCATTTTTTTTTACATTTTAGCGTGGGGTTTCCCTTAAAATCTGAATTCAAATGTTCGCCTAACAGACAAACAGGCGATGTTTGGCCTGAACTTTTGCTCGGCCTGAACCATTCGCCCAACTCTACCTGTTGCCATACCTTGCAGTGATTATAATTCACTCCCAAATGACCAACTTGTTCAAGGATGGGTAAGCAGGAACTTTTCTCTGGCTGAACAATTTGCAGACTAAGGCAACGTTATCCATGGTGGAACAAAATTCACCTCAGCCCCTCCCCTCAAATATAAACCAATCAAGCCCAGCACTCCCCAACTTAATTATTCTCCCACCATCTCTCACATTCACCTTATGCTAACTGAACCTATGTTCCCAAGATGGATTCAGGCTACAGTCAGGATGCCTTCTTGAGAACAAAGGACATCTCTTTTACTTTAAGGGATTACATTAGGACACATGCTAGAAAGGTGAATTGTTTACATTGAATCCAGTAGAAAGACCTTCTTGCTATAGTTCTTGACAATTTTGAGTCTAATTTCTCTTGTTTTTTTACAGCTGGGTGTAACTTGCTTCTGCTCACTTACTCGCAAGGATAAATTATTCTCATTTTTAGGCCTCATTTACACAGTGGGGTTGATTTACTAAAACTTGTACTTATATGCAGCGCTGCATCAGATATTGCACTCTCCAGTTTTAGTAAATCAACCCCAGTATGCTTTTGGGGTAGCACACTTACACTTATGTCCGTGCAGTTGCTGCTTTCCAATTGACATGAATGGGATTGCTTGCATGGGGATGCACAGAACACCTATGTAACCCTTGTAGGCAAACCCATGACCATGCCCATGTGAACAAGGCCTTAGAATTCATGGGAACTTAACTGCAATTATTTTGCTACCAAAGACCTAAGAGATTGAAAAAATAGGGAATGAAACTCTCCATCATCAAACCAAAATTACAGTCTCATGTTTCAGGAGACTAATGCCCCGTACACACGGTCGGATTTTCAGATGGAAAATGTGTGATAGGACCTTGTTGTCGGAAATTCCGACCGTGTGTAGGCTCCGTCACACATTTTCCATCGGATTTTCCGACACACAAAGTTGGAGAGCAGGAGATAACATTTTCCGACAACAAAATCCGTTGTCGGAAATTCCGATCGTGTGTACACAAATCCGACGGACAAAGTGCCAAGCATGCTCAGAATAAATAAAGAGATGAAAGCTATTGGCTACTGTCCCGTCTATAGTCCCGACGTACGTGTTTTACGTCACCGCATGATTTTCCGACAACTTTGTGTGACTGTGTGTATGCAAGACAAGTTTGAGCCAACATCCGTCGGAAAAAATCCTAGGATTTTGTTGTCGGAATGTCCGAACAAAGTCCAACCGTGTGTACGGGGCATAACATTTTAGGCTAGGTTCAGATTGTTTGCTCCCATGTTCATGCATTTTTGTATGCTTTTTTTATGCATGCTCTCACGTGTTTTACTTATGCCTTTTTCATGTGCTTTCATCTTTATGCAATTTTTTCTGTAGCCGATAAAAAAAGATTACACTATGACATCATCACCTATTGACCTTGTCAGGATTCTTTGTGGTGTGTATTGGTACACAAAGAGTAGAGATGAGCAGACCTGATTTTACTGTTGCTGTTTACCTAGAAAAAGAGATAGTGGAGAAGAACAGACAAAGGTTTTGGATTCAGTTGAAAATGTTGGATTTTACCCTTCTCCCTCTATCTTTGTAATGGTAATGGAAGGTGACAGAGAAAAACGGGGAGGTTGCACACCTCCCCAATCAACATTTCTGTATCAAAGAATCCCTGTTCTGCAGCCATCTTGCTCTGGTGTTTGTGAGCACATGGAAAGTATCCATGGGAGTGGCGTGTTACCAGGGGGTGGAAAATGCATACAAAACGCATCATACATGCATTTTTATTCACTTTCATTAACTTCCCTGGCCCTACGAATGCATGAAATTGGAACAAAAATCATACCTGAGCTATTTTTTAAAAATGTGCAGCATTGCAGTGCAAAGACATGAACAAGTTCTATTAATAACATTTCCATTTATTGCACATTTGTTTTCACATGCTCTGATGCTCGCATTAAACATGAAAGTATGAAAGGGTCTTAATTGTAATTGAATTTTTCTTTCAACTAACAAACATGTCATACTTATCTGTTCTGTGCAATGGTTTTGCACAGAGCAGCCCTGATCCTGCTCTTCTCGAGTCCCCCGCCAGAGCACTGGGCCCCTCCCTTTTGCCAAATGCCCCCATAGCAAGCCGCTTGCTATGGGAGCACTCAAGTATGCTCGCTCCCAAGCTGACTCTCTGTGTCCATAAGACACAGAGCGAATGGCTCAGCTCCTCCCCCTGCTCTATCCTCACAGGATGTGATTGACAGCTGTGTGAGCCAATGGCTCCTGCTGCTGCATCCCAGTCAATGAGGAGGGAGAGACGCAGGAGAGCCACTGCTCTCATTTACATTGCTGGATCAAAATCAGGCTTAGGTAAGTGGGGGCGCTGAGGGGGGAGCTTTACACTAAAGTTTTTTTTTTACCTTCATGCATATGTAGCACCCTTCTAGGTAGGTGCTAGAAGAGAGTTTAGTTTTTGGTCTTTCTTCTTACCATGGTCAGGTAAAACTTAGAGTGCTCTCTTCCTACCAGGGAGCAGGATCTATTGGTTAGGTCTGCTCATTGTGCTTAGGTGCAGCTTAACTTGTCTGACTGCCCCCCCCCCCCCCCACTGGTCCAATAGGGAGGCATATTGGACAGTGGGAGGGGACCTTTCAAGTGAGTGCACAGGCTTTGTTACAGTCCTGGCTATTGGCAGAGGAAAAGTGCTGCACTGCATGCTGGGATACTGTATAAAAGCCCAGGGCACATGTGCTCAGAGTTAGTTGATCCAAAGGCCTAGAGAGAGAGAATGGCTGAACCCAGGGGTCCTGCAGAGCTGATTGGAAGGGGTACACCGGGTAGGATCTAATTTTCCCTACAGTAAGTACAGATCTGTGTCTTTGGGGCCTGTCAAGTGAGGGCCACACCTAGAAGAGTCAGTGGATGGGTGTCAGTAAAGGGGATGCTAGAGAGTATCCTGAAGATAAGATAGTACATCCAGTCTGCTGCTAGTTAGAGCAAGAAGACTTCATTCCTCCATACATGTGGCAGTATGGTTAAAGCAGCGTGTCTGCTTGCACAAATCTTCAGCTGAGGCCAAGTGAGGGTGTCCTTATCCATTGTGAATAGTTCAAGTTGGAGTATTCCATGAACCCCTTCTCCCATCCAAATTCCAAAATAAAATACAAAAACACAAATACCGTGGACTGGTCATTGAGTAACAAGCAAGCGGGAGTAAGGGGGGATAAGTGGAAACCCCTAGCAACTAAAGTGAAAACCCTTAGCAACCGGCTGCAGGTAATCAGAGAGAGGCCTAAGAAGTCAACACTCAGTAAGCCCTAAGGGGACAGTGCTACAAATAGAATGCAGGAAGGTAAAAAAAAACCTTCAGCCTTTAGAGCCACTTTAAGATAAAGGAGGGAATTAAAAATGACTTGGGGCAAAAGAGGGAGAGCAGAAATACACAGAATAAAGAGGGTTCTCTGCAGCTTTTCGGAAAATATACTTAATATGTTGATATGCATAAACTAGAAACAAAAGTAAAGAACGCTGATTGTAAACAAAATTTTTCCAATCCACAATGTTTGCCAACGTTTTTCAGCTTAGGATATACAAATCTGCAAAGGGACCTGAGTATAACAATAAGAGAAAAGATCAAGGCAGATAATCTTGTATTCTGTTCCTCTACAGCATGGGAAATCTGCCCAAATGAGACCTTTGAGACACAAGACCTTGTGAACAGATATGTAACACACAAAAATAAATACAATGCAATCTACCATCAGTCTGAGATTAATTGGATTGATTGTAAAATGGGTAATCAGTACAAGATGGGGGTCCTTTGGCATGAAATGTAATCAACAAGATGTTTATGTATGTATGTATGTATGTTCACGGGCAGGAGCAATGCAATCAGTGCAAAGCCAGGTCTGCAAAGCATCAGAGAGGATGCTGAGCGCACAGGCCCCACCAAAGAAATTCTATGCATCTATTTCAGGAGTTTAGCACACTCTGAACATGAAGGACTTCCTAACAGGATTTCCATTTTAATAAGGTCATGCAGTTCTTATTTTGGAACAATGAAACACAGAATTATTGCATCTCAGCCTGGTGTACGCCAAATCGACACTACATTTTAAAACTCTGATGACTAATCTGAAGAGGTAGATCTTGTGCAGTTCAGCAGCTCTGAGAATCATAGGAGTCCTGGAGAGGTCTGCTTGTGTAATTCCAAAAAGAAGTAAATTACATCTAGACTGCATTTAATCAGAAATAACCACCATACCTTTCTTTAGCCTGCTGATTTAAATAATGCTTTATGCGGGAAGATTTTCTGAGCCCTTAATATATGCTCAAGCAGCGAGAACTTACCATTTTAGCTATTTCTTTTAAGAGCAATCCTGATGTTTAAAGAGAATAAAAGCCATGTCTGTGTCTTTTTTAAACACACAGGTAAAATACTTCAACTTGATTTAAACAGGCTCATAAATATATGTTGTTTTTTTATAATTTTGTTTCTATGTATAATTCGTAATGAATTATGAATATGGGAGCCACAATATTTGGTCATTACATGTGCAGTCTCTGACTTCTAATTTGCTGTGCTACACAAGGGTTGGACTTTACTGCTCCATTCACACACTGCAAATCTATTGACTCATTGAAAACAATATACTTTCTGAGGGACTGATTTCTTAAATAAACTGTTCTTAAGAAGAAATGTGAAGTGATTCCTTACTGAGTGCTCCCTTTTGTGTCTATTCTTCAAATCTCTATATTTAAAGGCATTATAGACCTTCCTATTAGCACTAGACATGTGCACACTGAAATATTTCGTTTCGGAATTTCGTTTTCGTCCGAAAAATAAATTTAGTTACTCCCGAAATTCGTTTTTATTTATTTTGTTTCATTAAAAAATGCATTTGTTTGAAAATCCAAAATAATTAAGGTCGAATCTGTCATTGAAGGCTTATGGTGTCTGTTCTAAGAAGATTCGATGGAGCAGCTAAACTGTACGATGACGCAATCGTACATTTCCGGTCGAATGTTCCACCTACTAGCTATAGTAGAATTCTAATGTTGTATGACACTCGTAATAATTATATTTATTAATTATTATTACTAGTCAACCAACATTAGGATTCTTCTATAGCTTATGGGCAGAGCATTTGTCCATAAATGTTCGCTCGCGGCGACTGCTTCGTCGATCTTCATGTCAAATCTTTTCTCTCTGTGTCGAATAATCTTGGACTAATAGAGTTAGGTTAGGCACATTCGACCTTTTTTTGCTATTGTCTCTATAATGTTGAATCATTTCTCTCTATGTCGAATCTTTTCTCTCTATGTAGAATAATCTTGAACAAACAGAGCTATGGTTAGGCACATTCGACCACAGGTTCGATGGACACAGATCGCTATTGTCAGCGTCATGTCGAATCTCCTATCTATATCAAACTGTTGTCACAACGAAAACGAAAATAAAGCATTTGTTTATGTCGGATCTTTCGGTTTTTGGATTCTGCATGTTTGTTATTGTTAAAACGATAACGAAAATACCCAAAATTCGGACGAAAATGCATTTGGATGAAAACGAATGCACATGTCTAATTAGCACCTTGTGTTTTTCACTTGCATAAGATGTGCATTGATCATGTAGTTTCATGATCGAATTTGCTGTACTGTATTTATAGCCTATAGTAGAATAAAACTTCACATTCCTTTGTCAGCGGTTTCTGTTTGGGTTCAAGCATGAAGAATGTGGCATGGCACTGCACAGGTTAATGCATGACCTCTGTCTGTAGTCTGAGAACTAACATTGTCTCTGACAAAAGTACATACATATCTGGATCTCTGAATCTAGTGCTTTGCGGGTGAGAGCTAAACAGTAATTACATCTGAAACAGACACAAACAGGCAGCAGAGCAAGCCGTACATTATACAATTTTTTTTATTCAATTTCCTTTAGATTTACCTTTTATCTATGTAGTGCAAGGGCCTGCCTGTTTGAATACAAACTGAAAGTGTTTACGTTTGACCTCATATTATATAGCTTTGGTGAATCTAAGGGGAAGCTGTACCTGAAAATTGTATAACGTATGGCCAGCCTAACAGCCATCACACAAGCTAAAAGAGATGTGTTTTATCACATTAGTACTCTGACCTTTGTAATGCAACACAGGAAAAAAAGGATTGCGAGAGCAACTCTTATCTCTTTCAAAAAAAGGCAGACTTTGTGAGCACAACACAAGGCAGCATGTATAAAGAATAGATCTTTATTACAAAATTGTTTAAAACCACACACATAATAAAAACACAGTAACACCCTCTACTAAAACAATAGGTCAACAGATACCAAATTAATGACTTAGAGGTATGGATCCTTTCATTTGGAATAGTGGAATGTCCATCAATATGCAGAAAAAAGTGTAGATAAGTATCGAAAGGTAAGGTCCATAAACTCTTCCATGCGTGCTTGTCAAAGCGTTTCACAACAAATTGCTTCCTCAGGACATACTGGGTAGGTACTGATTGACCTCGAAGACCAGGTATTGGGTGAAACCACACAGAACAAAGGGCGGACAAGAACAGTCCTCCCAAAGAAACAAGGACCCTAATGTTAAAGGCGTTCAGAACCCACATAGAACACCTGGATCGGCGGAAAACCACTTTCCGGGGTAGTCAGAATATCTGGCAACTCTATCACAAGAAGAATGGCACTAATCCATGAGAGCTCGATAGAGGGGATGGGTAAGTGAGTAAACCATGGAATTCCGATTAGGAGTATCATATATATAGTATCAACACCCCTCAACACCCCTGAACTTGCCAGTCACCAAATAAGAGTTAGGAAGCCTTATAGTAGTATAATAGGTATCCCCGCTTAGGAGCTCACTAGTCGAGCTAAACCAGACACCCGATAGGGTGGGGGCGCCTCTCCTTAGAAATCCATGTAGCCAGAGTGAGATTTTTTAAAAGGATATTTCCAGCCTTGAGGGGTGTTGATAATATATATATACTCATAATTAGAATTCCATGGTTTACTCACTTACCCATCCCCTCTATCGAGCTCTCATGGATTAGTGGCATTCTACTTGTGATAGAGTTTCCAGATATTCTGGCTACCCTACCCTGGTTTTCTGCCGATCCAGGTGTTTTATATGGGAGCTGGACGCCTTTAACAATGGGTCACTAGCCATTTTCCCTCCCCGTTGTCATGTGACTTGTTAGTGTTACAAGATCTCAGGTGTGAATGGGGAGCAGGGATGTTAAATTTGGTGTTATCGCCCTCACTCTCTCATACTGGTCACTGGAAGTTCAACATAGCACCTCATAGCAAAGAACTATCTAAGGATCTGAAAAAAAGAATTGTTGCTCTACATAAAGATGGCCTAGGCTATAAGAAGATTGCCAGGACCCTGAAAGTGAGCTGCAGCATGGAGGCCAAGATCATACAGTGGTTTAACAGGACAGGTTTCACTTAGAAAGGGCCTCACCATGGTTGACCAAAGAAATTGACTGCACGTGCTCAGCATCATATCCAGACGTTGTCTTTCGGAAATAGACATATAAGTGCTGCCAGCATGGCTGCAGTGGTTGAAGGGGTGGAGCATCAGCCTGTCAGTGCTCAGACCATATGCCACACACTGCATCAAATTGATCCGCATTGCTGTCATCCCAGAAGGAAGCCTCTTCTAAAGATGATGCACAAGAAAGCCTGCAGTTTGTTGAAGACAAGCAGACTAAGCACATGGATTACTGGAACCATGTCCTGTCTGGTCTGCTGAGACCAAGATAAACTTATTTGGTTTAGATGGTGTCAAGCATGTGTGGCCTCAACCAGGTGAGTAGTACAAAGCCAAGTGTGTCTTGCCTACAGTCAAGCATGGTGGTGGGAGTGTCATTGGCTGGGGCTGCATGAGTGCTTCCGGCACTGGGGAGCTACAGTTCATTGAGGGAACCATGAATGCCAACATGTACTGTGACATACTGAAGCAGAGCATGATCCCCTCCCTTCAGAGACTTGGCCACAGGGCAGTATTCCAACATGATAATGACCCAAAACACACCTCCAAGATGACCACTGCCTTGCTAAAGAAGCTGAGGGTAAAGGTGATGGACTGGCCAAGCATGTCTCCAGACCTAAACCCTATTGAGCATCTGAGGGGCATCCTCAAACGGAAGGTGGAGGAGTGTAATGTCTCTAACATACACCAGCTCTGTGATGTCATCATGGAGGAGTGGAAGAGGACTTCAGTGGCAACCTGTGAAGCTCTGGTGAACACCATTCTCAAGAGGGTTAAGGCAGTGCTGGAAATTAATGGTGGCCACACAAAATATTGACATTTTGGGCCCAATTTGGACATTTTCACTTAGAGGTGTACTCACTCTTGTTGCCAACGGTTTAGACATTATTGGCTGTGTGTTGAGTTATTTTGAGGGGACAGCAAATTTACACTGTTATACAAGCTGTACACTCACTACTGTACATTGTAGCCAAGTGTCATTTCTTCAGTGTTGTCACATGAAATGATATAATAAAATATTTACAAAAATGTGAGGGGTGTACTCACTTTTTTGAGATACTGTAACATTAACCATAAGTATATAGGTGGGCGGCAATATTGAAATATAAAACAAAAGATTAATAATAGCACATGCATCCAATGTACAGGTATTATTGGCAAAGTGCCCGATAGGAGTTCTGGTGGAATTGTGCACATATACCCAAGTATATGTTTTGGATTCAGAACAAAAGTTCCAATATTATTATATCTACCCCCGATCAGATTGTTGAATATAAAAGCATGCATGCTTCAAGTAAGCTCACACTGAGACTGCTTAGTTCAGAGTCAAATTACTTTCTGTTGAATATTTCCGCTTCTCAAGACTTTTGTACAATTCCATTGAAGATTGAGATACGTCAACAAGACTGGCACATACAAACCACAAATATAAAAATACAAATATGTGACAAAATTTTGGCTTTCAGCTGATGCACATTTGCAGAAGTGAATAATTGTTCTTGCAGCATTCTCTTGCTTCCATTGTGTTATGCTGTCAGATTCTGAATGTATTCTGGGAAGCAGGAGCAAACCTTTTGATTAACTCTTTGCAGTCAGTCCAGTTCCTAAGCAAGCTTTGAGCTTTGCAGAACATCTGTAAATGTCTTAAGGCTTAATAAGCATAGAAGCTGAGTTTATATATGTTAGGTATATAAAGCAGGTGTTGGAATATACAGTTCATCATGATCACATCCATTACAGTCCCCCCTTGAAGCTGTCTATTTCAAACTGTCCCTCATACTAAAAAGTCCTACACCCAGCCCATCTCCCTCTGCAACTCTTTTATGTAGAGAAAGAGCAGCGACTAGTTCACTACCCCCCTCGATACAGCTGGAGTAGTGCGGTCAGGTGCTATCTGTCCCTATAGCCCTACGGTGTTGCATCTCGGGGGAGGGTGACTGTAACGGAGTGTAACACATAATTTTCATCATAATTTTCATCAAGCCTTACGTAGACATCATCATCATCATCTGGTATCTCTTGGTTCATGAACTTGGGGGTAGTTTGGTCAACAGCCTTTTCCACACACTTCCTGATGCAGGGGAGAACCCAGCAGATTATAGCCGCCATTACCAGGATAGCTATTCCTATCTGGGTCAACAATCCCTGCCATCCTCCCTTTATCCAGGTAAAATACTGATCCTAGGGGTTGGTGAGCCCTGAATTCTGTTTTAATTCTTTGGACAGGTCCTCTAGTTTCTGGATGGCTAAAGTCACTTTACCATTTGGGCCGGTGTTGTCTGGGATGTAAGTGCAACATGTGCTTGTCTCGGGGATCATTTTACATACACCTCCCTTTTCAGCTAGGAGCATGTCTAAGACCATACGGTTTTGGAAAGTCATGTGTGAAGCTGCTTCCAACTTCGGCTAAACCCTGGAGTGCATCTCTGGTGTAATTGACAAATCTTTGTTGGTTGTAGTAGATGTAATTTATCCAGTCTACAGTCTTGTTTACTGTGATGATGGGATCAGGGACTCAAACCTTGCTGCTACTTGGTCTCTTGCTTTGAACTCATCTGGGACCCCTCTAGGGACCCCTATGGCGTCTATGTATACATGTGGGTCGAAGCTTCCTTCTGGGGCACTCCTACGCCTCCTGTTAGGCCTGGGTGTGTTGTTTGTATTTTGCTTTGGGTTTTCTGAGGGAATATGTAGAGGCATTATGGCCTTGCCCAGTGCACATTCTCATGTCCACTGTCCTGTCAATCTGCTCCTAATTTTCATGTCTCTGCAGATTCAGTACACCTCTCCCAAAGACTGGACCTAATTTTGCACTTGATATGCAGACACCTCACTGTAAGATCCACAGTAACCCTTAGTGAAATTCCCAAGAGGTTTTCCCACTCCCTGATACCGTCCATAACATGTGTAATTGCCAGGATATATGGTGATACCTTCTTCTGGCTTGGGGGTCTTGGTAACTATGGGATATTCCTTCTTCCAATGTTCACATAGGGAGTGGTTAGTGGTTGTGTTGGTAAACAGGCTGAGGAAATATGTTTCATGTTCAGGGGATATGTTCAGGGGTACCTTTCCTAAGTGTGGTCTAGCCCCCCCACACACATAACAGTTGGTCTTATTGTGTTTCCCTGCATTGTACCTCATCCACTTGAGCTACAAGTTGACATCTGAGAACCCGGTTTCTGCAGCCATGGTGTCCTCAAAGGTAGGGTCTGCTATGGCCACCATGTCCTTCAATGTCTTTATATGGGGCCTCAGGGGGTTTGAGCTAGATGTGGATTGGGGAACTCCCCACTCTGGGTTATTGAACATATCTTTTAGTTGGAAAGGCTTTCTAAAACCGGGATATCCGGGATATCCACTTCCGCACCATAGGCCCAGAACCTAGGTCCCCCTGTCTTCTGGGCTAGGATTCTCAATGGTCAGCCTGAACTCTTTGGTATAAGGCTGATCTGTGTGTTTGTTGATTGTCATTCTATCTAAGAGTGACTTCCCATTTTTGTCTTTACTATTTTGGGCATTCTCAAGTTTGTACCCTCAGTGTTCCAACCCACTGCTCCCCAGGAATCACAGTTGTTACCCCAATAGGTATCAGTGACGCATACATACACAGTCATGGGTCTTACTGCTTCATCCCAGGTCCGGATCTTGTAGATAGTACCTGGAATTATCTGTTCATAAAAGGATATAAAAGTGGCAACATGTGTATTGGATGAGATATACCAGAACTGGGTTATACCATCTTTTTGTTTGATGGCTACCTCTTGCACCTGGGCAATGATTACTATGAAAAGGATATACAGAATCATTTGGTCCCCTCGGCCTCTTCCTCAGGTACAGGGACTTTCTTGCAGTGGGAGGCGTGTGTCCACGTGTTCTTCCCGGCCACCTTGACTGATGTGGCAGTTGTTAAGAGTACCTGGAAAGGACCATCATATCTGGGTTCAAGAGTATGTTTTCTCACAAACTTCTTTATCAGTCACCAGGAACCAGCTTGTGCTTTCCTGTATCTAACTCAGGATCTGGAATGGAAGAAAACACTTCCGAAAGGATACGGGTTTATTCTCGGGATAAAGCAGTCACATAATCAGTCAATACATAAGATTGGAGCTGCAACTGTTGTGGGAAATAACAACCTAGTCTGAGGGCTGAACCAAACAATATCCCATAGGATGACAGACCATGGTTTCCCCTTGGAGTGTATCTAACACTGAATAAGGCAATGGGTAGGCTGTCTGAGGCCAACTCATTCCCGTTTCCTGAGACATTCTCAGCATTCTAGATTTTATTGTGCCATTTAATCTTTCCACCTTCCCACTGCTCTGAGGATGGGTCATCTGGTGTGGAAAGCTAGTGTGACCCCTACCTAAAGCTGTCCATATCTCCTTGGTTACTGAGGCCGTGAAAGCCGGCCTTTGGGTGCTCTCTTCAACCTCTGGGAAACCATATCTGCACGCCATTTCTGTTAAAAGTCTTTTAGCTGTGATCTTTGCCATCATGTTGGTAGGCTTCCGGCCCACGTGGCAGACACGGTCTCTTGTTTAATTACATGATTCCTTCAACTTCTGTGGCTCCTTTTTTGATCCACACTTCTTTTTCTTCTTTGTCAGCTGTCTCTTGTTGCTCCTTGAGGTGGTTCCTGTTTACAGAGGGTTTGTAGAATCATAGTGGTTTCTACAGTATCATCCAGGATAGGTGCATTCACTCTGCTGACCACTTCTCGCGTTCAATCTGCAGCTTGTTTCGCAGTGGTATCTGCCAGGTGATTGCCTCGTGCTTCCTGGGAAACCAGCTTGCCGCGCATCTTTACCTTAAGTATAGCCACTTGTGCTGGGAGGAGTAGGGTATCCATTAAGTCCTTGATAGCTGCACTGTGTTTTACAGGTGTTCCTGCTGCTGTCAGGAACCCTCTGGTTTTCCGGATGATCCCAAAATTTCCTTCTGCCAATTTGCATGCCCTAGTTAGGGCCTGGAGTTCTTCTGCTTCCTGGGCAGACATGGAGGAGGGTAAAGCTGAAGCTTGAAGAACTGTATCTTCGGTGGTGACTGCGTATCCTGTGTGGTACCGTCCAGTACTGTCTGCATACCTGGAACCTTCCACAAAAATTGTCAGGTCAGGATTCTCAAGTGCTGTCATCACTTCGAAGCAGTCATAAACGGTGAGATGAGGACTGTTCTCCAAAGAGGTTCCCCCCTCGAGAAGAGGAAGCAGAGTGGATGGGTTAAGGGTATCACATGGGAGAACGGTGATGTTATCAGGGAGAAGCAAGGCACACTGGAGTCTGAGGAGGTGTCTTGCTGGGGACAGGGCTGTACTTGGTACTCTCTAAAACAAACAGTTTGAAAGTCTTTTAGTCTGGGAGGCCCAAAGGGCTGTTGAGAGGATCTCCTTTAGAGTTTCAAAATTGTCCACAGCTTCTGGTGAAAGCAGGAAAGGGTCAGATTTCAGGGCATCGTAAAGGGATTCAATCGAAAGGGAGGCTTCTGGAACTGGGATCCAAGAACGGCAGTAGGAGATTAATCCTAGAAAGGCGTGAAGGGGCTTTTGACCTTGAGGCAAAGGGATGCCCTTGATTGCAGAAACTCTTTCTTCAGTGATATGTCAGGTGCCTTTGGAGATGCAGTGGCCTAGGAAAATCACCTTCTCTCTGGACTTTTTGCTTTAAGGCCTTGCATCCTTGCTCAGCCAGGTAGTGGAGGAGGCTTTCAGAGAAGATTAAGGCATCACTAAGGGTATCTGCACAAGCAGGAAGTCATCTACATACTGAAGGAGTACAATGTGTGGGTGTAACTTCATCCAGGTGTCCAGAATGAGGGCCATTGCCTTGGCGAATTGGGAGGGGGAGTTCTGGGCACCTTGTGGCATAACAGTCCAGGTGTAGCTGGCAGGTGAAACAGGCTTGCCTGAATCCTTGTGGAGAAGGTCCATGTGATCCGGAGAGGTGGGCGAGGTGGGCGGTGAGGTGGGGTGTCATGTCCCTGGTACTGGGTGCTTTCATGTGGACCACGGTTGGGGCTTGGTTGACTGTGGGTGAATTTCCATGGGCTTCGGTATTCCCTTCTGGAGTGGCCGGGTCTTCCGCAGTTGTAGCAGGCACGTGGAGTTGGTACTGGTGGGCGCAGAAGGGGTGTGTCAGAGGCCATCATGAGAGGAGCTACTCTCTACTGCTCTGTAAGGATTCTGGACCTAATAACTACTAATAACAACGTATCAAGCTCCATTACTCTATACTTCTACCCTTTCAGATTGACTCTTTAAGATCTGAAATAAATGCGGCAGCTAACATGTGTCTATGCACTCTGTTCAACACGCTAAAACCCAAATCAGTAAACTTCTTGTGCTATTTCACAACAGATTTGCCTTTTCTTGCATGACCTCTTGTACACATATTGACTTCAGGCGTTTTAGAGTGGAGATGTGAACCATCTCCATACAGAATAATTGTTTTTTTTTTTTCAGAATACAAAATGCTCAGATGTGAATGGG
This sequence comes from Lithobates clamitans, assembly GCA_037952925.1. NCBI lineage: Eukaryota > Metazoa > Chordata > Amphibia > Anura > Ranidae > Lithobates > Lithobates clamitans. Next base: position 3,994,246 of record JBBGZY010000325.1, on the reverse strand, counting down.
GCCTAAATCTAGCACATAGATTTAAGCAAGGAAAGCACTTCCTCTTTCGTTCTTCTGGCATAACGCCCAGAATACATAAACTTCCTCTTTATTTATAATACTGTTAAATATTGAAATTGAACATTTTAAACTCCCCAATTGTTGCTAATACAGCTTAAACACAATTAAAAACCATTTGCATAAATATAGCACATTTGCTACATTTACTGTTATTAGAAAAGAAACACCTTTTAGCTTCAATAATGCAAGGGTAAACAATCACTACTAAATTCAGACTCTGACTGAAATATTCAGAAATATTCAAGACATCCTATACATAAATTATTTATTTAATTAAAGTGCTACATTGATTGCTACTATGTTCCATCACTGGAAACATGTGGGTGAGTTTCGGTGTGCGTGGTTCAGGGGGCGGTGGCATAGGGCGTTTTGCCACAGGGGGAGGTGTCACTTAGAACAGAGGGGCGGTAGACGAAGGGCAGTGTCTACTTCCTGGGGTCCAGACGCCATTATAGGGCGGTGGCTGACTACTTAGCTTCCTCTTTTCTAGTTTTCTATACACATATACAATACGACCATTTTGATTATTTTGATTAATTTCATGTTCTGTCCACCCCCTTCTTCACGAATAGCGTTTGCAACTTTAAACCAGGAGTCTGCTGCGCGCAGTAGGCCGTGGTCTGACAGCAAACCCCTTTTTCCCTTTAAGAGAGTGTGCCATTCATCTATAATAATCTCCTACCCAAATGCATATCAACCACACCCATTGTTCCAGAGAGAGAGAGAGAAAGAGAGAGATAGAGAGAAAGAGAGAGAAAACCTCTCAGCAAGACTCTTATTAAACAGATACGGAGTACAGCAGTTAATATTCAATAATGTACCACTTCAAATGTTATTTACATGTTCCAACTCAAAACCCAAACTTCTCACTCTGTCTTCTTCCCTTTCTTCTAACCCTTTCGGTTGTTCAGGTTGCAAGTGGCACCTTTCAGCTGCATGTTCCCTCGTTCTAACTTCACTTTCTATAGCCTGTGGTGACTTGTCAACCTCAAGTTTGACTGGGTAATGCACATTTAATCTGAATACTAATAAATGCCCAGTATGTAGCAGTAGGGGTTTGTAACCAAGAAACTCAGCCCTATATCTTGGCTCTACCACTTTAACCAACCCCCATCCCTCTTCTTCTATGGAAAATAACAGACCACAAACACACTTAGGACACAACATTACCACCAACAACAAAAATGTGACCAACACAATGTGTGACAACCGTAAAGGAATACAGGATTGCTCAGATCTCATGGGATCCCCACGCCACCGCTTGGCGCATTATTCCTGACGCCCTTTCCTGGTTACCTTACCCGTGCACTTCCTTGCACTCGTGCTTTACTGCACAATTATTTCCCCCAGGAGAAGTTTAACCATGTCAACTATTTTCATCAGTGACTATATAAGCAATCCCTCATTCCCAACAGCCACCACAAAACACAAGATCGATCAATAAAACAGAACAGAACAAAACAGGCGGTAGATATAATTGCAGGTTCCTTAATTTATCAACAGACTTGAGAGAAGATATATACCTGTTTTTGAGGGCCACAGGAAGCCGATATGGGCACAGGGGTTGACCAGCCACAGGGGTACATGATAAACAGTAGACTAGATATACGAGATATCAAAAGTGTCTTACCATTTTTAGAGGTGATCAGTCTCCATATCCTGTCTCTCCGTATTGGCTTGTTGTCCCTTCTGGATCGGCTATCCCTTGGGAACCTAGCCTCGAGCCCCACGTTGGGCGCCAAAATGTTTTGGATTCAGAACAAAAGTTCCGATATTATTGTATCTACCCCCGATCAGATTGTTGAATACAAAAGCATGCATGCTTCAAGTAAACTCACACTGAGACTGCTTAGTTCAGAGTCAAATTACTTTCTGTTTAATATTTCTGCTTCTCAAGACTTTTGTACAATTCCATTGAAGATTGAGATACGTCAACAAGACTGGCACATACAAACCACAAATATAAAAATACAAATATGTGACAAAATTTTGGCTTTCAGCTGATGCACATTTGCAGAAGTGAATAATTGTTCTTGCAGCATTTTCTTGCTCCATTGTGTTATGCTGTTAGATTCTGAATGTAGTCTGGGAAGCAGGCACAAACGTTTTGATTAACTCTTTGCAGTCAGTCCAGTTTCTAAGCAAGCTTTGAGCTTTGCAGAATATCTGTAAATGTCTTAAGGCTTAATAAGCATAGAAGCTGAGTTTATATATGTTAGGTATATAAAGCACATGTTGGAATAGACAGTTCACCATGATCACATCCATTACATATATACAGGTATAGTTATCATAGAAATACCTGTAGATGAAGGTTGCAGAAAAGTCCAGTTGCAGGGGCACCTGAGGATGATCACAATGCAGTGTTCATCTTGGCACCAGAGACCTGAAAACAAGATTAGTGGTAATGGGACGATTCTTCAACTGTTGTCCAACCAGCCTGGAACACCACTTCCCACACGCAAAAACTGTGGTGTGGCACTGCAACTCAGAGTCAGGAAATCTAATCTGCACTTTAGTCTTTCTCTAGTGGGTTACATGCAACCACTAGACCTCTTACTACCAGACATGGTCATCAGATGCCTAACCTGGCTCCAGCCTAAGGGGTTTACTGAGCCCCAAGCTAAAACTTGCTATAGTATCCCACCAGAACAGAAGGGAAAGGGTTAATTAAATAACATGAGCTATATAGAAACTTTTTTGAAATAAACAGGTTCACCTACTAAAATACTCGAAGGTGACCACTATATACTACACATACAGTAGCACAGACCTAGCTATTTGGTATTGTACATATGAAATAATAATAATAGGACAGAGATACTCTGTTTGTCATAAGAATTCAGAAAAATACTCAAGAAGCTATAGGCAGCTGCAGTATACCCGTTACGTAACGGGTGACCCTGCCCCCCTCTGATGTCACAGGGAATGCCACAGGGAAGTCCCCATCAAGTCCCCGTGTGTCAGAAGGGGCGGGGTCACCTGGTGGCCCCGCCCTCCATTATTTAAGAACCATCAGAAGAGGAGAAGCGTCACGCAGCGGGAGCCTCCCATCATGGTGGATGCGGAACGGCCCGAGAAGAAGAAGGGAAGAAGACACCGTGGAGAAAGATGCCGGACGAGAACAACGGAGGAAGAACCAGAAGAACCAGAAGAAGAAGAAGATGGAGGAAGAAACCGAAGGAAGATAGAAGAAATAAGATAGAAGAAGCATTTAAATAAAGGAATTGTCAAAAACTGTCTCTTGTCATTTTTAACATTTTTGACACTTTCTTTGTGAAATGGTAGGGGTACTTTTGTACCCCCTTACCCTTTCACACAGGGGGGAGGGCTGGGATCTGGGGGTCCCCTTGTTAAAGAGGGCTTCCAGATTCCGATAAGCCCTATGCCCACAGACCCCCACAACCACCGGGCAAGGGTTGTGGGGATGAGGCCCTTGTCCCCATCAACATGGGGACAAGGTGTTTTGGGGGGCTACCCCAAAGCACCCTCCCAATGTTGAGGGCATGTGGCCTGGTACGTTTCAGGAGGGGGGGTGCTCTCTCGTCCCCCCTCTTTTCCTGCGGCCTGCCAGGTTGCGTGCTTGGATAAGGGTCTGGTATGGATTTTTGAGGGGACCCCACGCCATTTTCTTAAAAATTTAGGCGCAAGGTTCCCCTTAAAATCCATACCAGACCTGAGGGGTCTGGTATAGATTTTGAGGGGGACCCCACGCCATTTTTAAAAAAAATTTTGGCCGGGGTTCCCCTTAATATCCATACCAGACCTAAAGGGCCTCAGGTCCGTGAGTTGTTTTAAATGACTTTTTTCCTTTGAAATGTCATTTTGCTGTCAGACTGTTCTAAACACGAGAAACTTGCGCCCCTTTACAGGCATACTATAGACACCCCCCAGGTACGAAGTTTAAAGGAATATTACACTTTTATTGTTTCACTTTAAGCATTATTAAAATTACTGCTCCCGAAAAAACAGCCGTTTTTAAAACTTTTTTTTGCATTAATCCATGTCCCCTGGGGCAGGACCCAGGTCCCCAAACACTTTTTATGACAATACCATGCATATAAGCCTTTAAAATTAGCACTTTTGATTTCTCCCATAGACTTATAAAGGGTGTTCCGCAGCTTTCGAATTTGCCGTGAACACCCCAAATTGTTCGCTGTTTGGAGAACTGGCGAACAGCCGATGTTCGAGTCGAACATGAGTTCGACTCGAACTCGAAGCTGATCCCTACTTATCATCAAAAAGCATAATCCAACCCAACCCATAGTTTATATATACAGTACGTAGTCAATAAACACAATTAAAATTATTAAAGTGGAGTTCCACCCACTTTTACAACTCTTCAGCATCCCTCACTAAACTGTGCACTGTAAACGAATTGTATATTTTTAAATTTTTTTTCTCAGCACCTACTGTATACCTGCTGTATTCATTTTTAACTTCCACCTTCCTGGCCGTTGCCCATCGCATCATTTCCTGTTTGCAATGCCTTCTGGGAAGGGGCGGCAACTTCCTCTGACACTGCCGTTGCTATGGAAACCTGACCTGAAACCTATTACACTGCTTGTGCTGCACTGAGCATGTGTGAGATCTGCAAGGATGAGATCCCGGAAGAAATACAGTCTGGCTTCAGATGCCCACACTTAAGATGGCCACAGCCTGCTGTACGTTTATAAAATAACAAACTACTGATAAAAACTAACAAAACAGACCTTAGTTTACAGACTAACTTTACTAGAATACATTAAGCCTGTGTATTATAGGGGTATTTTTATTTAAAAAGTATAATTTCGACCGGAACACCACTTTAAAGATGAGCTTAGGGCAAAACAACAAATTCAGTAAGTGATCAGATATAAATGTAAATATTTCCTTATGTAATATATTGTGGTAAACACAGGTCACTGAGCACAGGCATTATGGCAGACTTATTGGTTTATCTTATGGCTGGAGACATTTTAATTATCCCTGTAAGATGCTAAAAATACAACATGATGCTGTAAACGTGTCTCCTGTTTCTTCACTTCCCCACATTTCTGCATTGTGTTTTGGATGGAGTTTTAAAGTGTAACAACCACCTTTTACGTGCTTCAGTAGAGTGTAAAATTTTCATTGTTATCTGGATATCTTCTGATAACATTCACCCACACTGTCCCAGTGACCGCTGCCACTAACTGCTAGTTTCAGGACATTTGTTGCTGTGTTTCTTACTTTTCTCCTTGCTGTAGAGAAAACTGTAAGTAAGGATGTGCAGTGCAAGGATCTCCCTGCTTCCTGTTTTATTCATTCTGTGACTCTGTGTTTCCTACACTTTTCCTGTTGAATCTTGAGAATTACCCCACCACCAAAAAATAATATATGCATAATGAATTTTTTTTGTTTACAAATTATTTTCTTGAAAAAAACAGAAGAAAGTAGAAATGCTGTAGTGTTCAAATATTACAAAAATGAGCATAAGGAGCATAACCAAGACTGGATGACAAGTGATAGCGTTAATGAATACATGCAAATAATTATACTTAGAGTACATTATAACATATAATCCAGGAAGTGACTTCCTAAATGTACATATAACTAGGAAAATACATCATTCATGGGTAAGTCATATATTTTTATGGTACCACACCTAGGAACATACACAACTTGTTTGTAAAAAAAATTACAAAATGTATTTCAACATCATTAAGACTTTACAGTAGCATAACAAATGTGAAAAGACACATATTTTGGGGTATTTGTTTGCCACTTCATACTGTCACACTCCTATTAACAGAGCATACAGGCATATTATTGGACCAAACATACAAATCCTTAATTTGCAGTCGACAGGTATTTGGAGGTCACAGTCTCAATATTTTTTATGGCCAATAATGCCACCTCCTCTGGAGCCTAGCATGGAGGGATCTACAATTGACAATTACAAAAACTTACATTCCTAGTGTAAATTATGTATTGGCAGGCTGAATGTACCCAAGTTGACTTGGGTACAACCAGCTTGCTGGATTTTACATGTGATTATTGCTAGTTGTTTTGGTATTGAACTATAAGTTGGGATGTGGCATATGGTGACCATCTACTAGACCTTTAAAATGTTCTGTTACCTCACCAGTCATCAGAGGTCAGCTCTTACATGAGAAAACAAAGCCCTGCTTCTCTACTAAGATGGATACCACCACACAGAATGTGGAACAAGACATGGTGCAGTAAGTTTGTAATGGGGAAAAAGTCAGCTGCTCAGAGCATACAGGCAATACTGGAGACTGGCCCTTTTCCCTTCACTTGCCTTTTGGGCACAGCTTCCAAAGTACTGTTTCATTCGAATAAAAAACATGCAATGCAGGTATTTATTATAGTTGTGGCATTTTCTCTTTTGAATACTAATGACCAATAGGTCCATAGTTTTTCCATCAATGCTTGCTGTTTTGACTGGGGATATGGAGATAGCATTTTTTTATCATTGTGATTGACGAAGAACAGGAAACAGGCTGTTATGATGATTGACTAATAGGAGTGACCATTTTAAATTACCATGGAGACAGTAAGACCAGCCCCTGGTGTATGCTGCTAAATCTCAAGATTAAGTGCTTGTTTTATTTTTTTGTCCTGCGCATGGCTCTAATTAGAGACAGGAAATTGATGGCTACGCTGCTGATTAATTTGTACTGCTTGCATTTTAAAAGCTTGATACAATTTAATGAATCCAGCTAAAACCCCTCACTAACATAGCTCACCATGCAAAGTTTGCTGCCAGAGATAACTTATGAATGTACAATCACAAGCTAATGCACCTTGTTTTCCATGAATGAGATATTGATTAGGAGCTGTGGAGGGACCAGAAGTGCTGTTCTAATTGATGAAGATCATGGGAAATTCAATGTTTCTACAGGATAGAGATAAACCAAGGGAGTGTTGTGTTGTGTCTTTCTTTTAATACAGAATGTAATTGCAATTAAAGTGATTAAATGAGGAATGGATTTCTTAACCACTGTATAAAAATTACATTTGTCTCAATCAGCAACTAAAGCTACTCTCTATAGAACAAGTTTTCTAGAGTGGTCTGATGAATGAATAAAATATAATGGTATGTCAAGGTTAAAGCAACTAAACACCACATGTTTAACCTTATTATATGTATATATTTTAAGAATAACCCTACCAAAACATATCTAGCTAGGGTCTATGGGGCGCCTACATGGTCATGAATGTTGACTCTAGCAAAATAAGGTTCCTATAGGTTCCTTTATAAAATCCACTAAAGAACTCTGGTATGTGATTTATAGTGTATATGGAAAAATCAAAGGTTGTGACAATAATGTATATTTTCCTTTAGGTTTCTAGCCTGTCAAAGCCCTATCAGAGTTGAATTGAATGGGTAGAATCTTAGACACAGATTAAGTTATTAGGCAATTATATCATGTCCATTCTAGGTCACCACATAGTGGAACCTCCATGCCACAAGGAAGAGAAAGTGCTTATCTGGAAATGCAGGATCACATGCACCACTGGATGATGCTTGAAGGGTCCCCAGGTACAAATTCCACTGGTGACTGTCGATACAGCCCCAATAGATATAAATTGCCAAACCGGTAGACCTTTGCCAAAAGTCCAGAGAGGCAGCAGAAAACAGGTGTAGGAATGCTGGAGACAGTGGTCATCTACTGGGAGAACATTCAAAACATTGTAACAGAATCGGTAGACAAGAGTCAGGTTAGGTACTCTGAAGGTCAATGGGTTCAGGCAGAACAGATCCAAATACAAGCCTGGGACCCAAATAATTAGACAAAGTTCAGGTCAAGATTCAAAATGTACTCACAGGGTACCTGTAATCGGTTGAGTTTCCAGCAGATGACACCAAAAGAGCAGAAAGGGAAGACAGAAGGACAGAGTGCGCTAGTAAGAAGTATGCATAGGATGGTGCATAATATTTCCTGCTCCACATGCCCCTTCTCCTGACTTCTCTGTCAAGATCAATGGCACAACCATCAACCCAACCCCACATGCCAGGGAGCTAGGTGTAGTCCTGAACTTTGAACTCTCCTTTCGGCCCCACATCCAATCACTTTCCAAAGCTTGCTGCCTCAGCCTCTGCAACATCTCCAAAATACGCCCTTTCCTAACCAATGACACCACAAAGCTCCTAATCCACTCCCTGGTTATCTCTCGCCTGGGCTATTCCAACTCCCTCCTCATTAGCTTACCTATACATAGGCTTTTCCATATTCAGCCCACCATAAATGCTGCTGCCAGACTCATCTACCTTACAAACCACTTAGTGTTTGCTACCCCACTCTGTCAATTCTTTAAATTGGCTTACGCTCACCCAATGAATTAAATTCAAAATGCTAACAATAACTTACAAAGCCATCCACAACTTGGCCTCCAGCTACATCACTAACCTAGCCTCAAAATACCCAAATCATTCTCTGCGTTCCTCCCAAGACCTTCTGCTCTCTAGCTCCTTTGTCACCTCCTTCCATGTTCGCCTCCAGGACTTCTCTGGAGCCTCTCCCATCCTTTGGAATTCCCTACCCCAATCTGTTCCAGTATCCCCTACTCTATCCACTTTTAGGCGATCCCTGAAAATGTTTTTCCTCAGAGAAGCCTATCCTGCCTCTACCTAACAAATGTACTTTGATTTTTTTCCATCAGCTCATCCCCTACAGTTATTACTTTTTGTATCACTTGCCCTTCCCTTTTAGATTTTAAGCTCTAATGAGCAGGGCCCTCTGATTCCTTCTGTATTATATAGTATTGTAGCTATACTGTCTGCCCTCATGTTGTAAAGTACTGCGAAAACTGCTAGCGCTATATAAATCCTGTATAGTAATAATAATCAGAGTTTAGGTTCAGGTTGCGTTGCAAAACTCCACTTTGTGAAAAAAACATGCACAAATTGTGCTAACAAGTTTTTCTATTGTTCTAATAAATTCTGCAATATACAGATGAAATCCTGTAACATACAAAAGCTTCACTTTTTAAGTACAGGTACTTGTACTTGTACAAGTACAGGTCAGCTTCAAATTACAGTAGATCCTAAATTTAATACTGTATTTATTGGCGTATAACACACACTTTTTCACCCTGAAAATCGGGTGCAAATAGCGTGTGTGTGTTATATGCCAATACTTCAATTTTAGCTGCCTCAGAGGGGATAGGGAGGGGGGAGGGACGAGCAATGTCAGATTACATACAGTGAGAATCTCCTGTTTACTTGGCGGCCTCTGTAATAGGAATTCCAGTCTCCTGGGCCACCATTGGACCACTGTTCTGTCTATCATAGGAGATTCTCACTGTAAGTAATCTGTCGGCGCTCCCCTCCCTGTCCCCTCTGGGCTGCAGATGGGCATCAATCAGGCTGCACTGATGGCTGCTGCATTGAAGGCAATGGTGAGGCTGCTGCATTGAAGGCAGTGGTGAGGCTGCTGCATTGATGGCAATGGTGAGGCTGCTGCATTGATGGCAATGGTGAGGCTGCATTGATGTGGACTGATGAGGCTGCATTGATGGCACTTGTGAGGCTGCAGCTAGGCATTGATCAGACTGCATTGATGGCAATGGTGAGGCTGCAGATGGACACTGACATTTATTTAGCTTCAAAGTTTTATTCCAGAAACTTCCCTCTTAAAATTAATGTGCGTGTTATACGCCTGTTCATGTTATACACCAATGAAATGCCTCATGTAAACTTTAAGATGTTAATTTCAAGTTGTTATTAATCCTGCCCTTGGTCCTTGTTCAGGAACTTTCTGTTAGAGGGAGACAGTCATTTCCCATTTGTGCTTTAAGAGGCATAATGCAGCAATATCACTATTAGGAATGAGCTTCGTGTTCGAGTCGAACAAATGTTCGCCTCGAACATCGTATCTTAGCCCTTTCATCGAATTGCGAACGATATGTCACGCCAAATTCGAGTGACGCGTCACATCTCATAATTCACTGCGGCATCGCAGTGAATTGCTGGCTGATGATTGGCCAAGCATGCACTATGACCCACATGCTTGGCCAATCACAGTGCCATCTGTACAGAGAGCCGTAAATGGCCAAAGCCAGGGTGGCTTTGGCCAATTATGGCTCAGGGGGTTTGGTACACGCCCCACACTATATAAGGCCGCCTGCACGGCAGCCCTGTGTAGTGTGTTCCGGCACTGAGAGAGAGATAGATAGACAGAGAGACAGTGTCATTAGATTTAAGTTAGATAGAGTAGGCAGGTGAGTCAGTTAGCTGCCCTTACAGTGTATTGTGTGTATATACTGTATACATCCTAGGTGTAGTGTGTGTGTGTATGTATAATATATATATATATACATATATATATATATATATATATATATATACACACACACACACACTGTATTCAGTTTAGCTAGATACTTTCCTGTTATTCTCTTCCTACTGACAGGCAGGCAGGTGTTTTTACAGTATTTACAGCTACAAGTTAGTGTAGTGCGTCCTCTGCACAGTGAGCACCTAAAGCTACCTGAAGAAAATTAGTGGTGTTCTTCTGATCCTATTAGTACAGTACCACAGGCAGCTGCAGAATTTACAAGTTAGTGTAGTGCGTCCTCTGCACAGTATGCACCTAAAGCTACCTGAAGAAAATTAGTGGTGTTCTTCTGATCCTATTAGTACAGTACCGGAGGCAGCTGCAATACTTACAAGTTAGTGTAGTGCGTCCTCTGCACAGTGTGCACCCAAAGCTACCTGAATACAATTGGTGGATTTCTTCTGATCCTATTAATACCACAGGCAGGCAGCTGCAGTATTTACATGTTAGTGTAGTGCATCCTCTGCACAGTGAGCACCTAAAGCTACCTGAAGAAAATTGGTGGTGTTCTTCTAAACCTGTTAGTACAGTACCGCAGGCAGCTGCAGTATTTACAAATTAGTGTAGTGCGTCCTCTGCACAGTGAGCACCTAAAGCTACCTGAAGAAAATTAGTGGTGTTCTTCTGATCCTATTAGTACAGTACCACAGGCAGCTGCAGAATTTACAAGTTAGTGTAGTGCGTCCTCTGCACAGTATGCACCTAAAGCTACCTGAAGAAAATTAGTGGTGTTCTTCTGATCCTATTAGTACAGTACCAGAGGCAGCTGCAATACTTACAAGTTAGTGTAGTGCGTTCTCTGCACAGTGTGCACCCAAAGCTACCTGAATACAATTGGTGGATTTCTTCTGATCCTATTAATACCACAGGCAGGCAGCTGCAGTATTTACAAGTTAGTGTAGTGCGTCTCCTGCACAGTGTGCACCTAAAGCTACCTGAAGACAATTACTGTTGTTCTGCTCCTATTAATACCACAGACAGGCAGCTACAGTATTTACAGTTAGTGTACTGTGTCCTCTGCACAGTGTGCACCTAAAGCTACCTGAATAAAATTGTTGGTGTTCTTCTGATCCTATATTAATACCACAGACAGGTAGCTACAGTATTTACAGTTAGTGTACTGTGTCCTCTGCACAATGTGCACCTAAAGCTACCTGAATAAAATTGGTGGTGTTCTGCTCCTATTAATACCACAGACAGGCAGCTACAGTATTTACAGTTAGTGTACTGTGTCCTCTGCACAGTGTGCACCCAAAGCTACCTGAAGACAATTTCTGTTGTTCTGCTCCTATTAATACCACAGACAGGCAGCTACAGTATTTAAAGTTAGTGTACTGTGTCCTCTGCACAGTGTGCACCTAAAGCTACCTGAATAAAATTGGTGGTGTTCTTCTGATCCTATATTAATACCACAGGCAGGCAGGCAGCTACAGTATTTACAGTTAGTGTAGTGCGTCCTCTGCACAGTGTGCACCCAAAGCTACCTGAAGACAATTTCTGTTGTTCTGCTCCTATTAATACCACAGACAGGCAGCTACAGTATTTACAGTTAGTGTACTGTTTCCTCTGCACAGTGTGCACCTAAAGCTACCTGAATAAAATTGGTGGTGTTCTTCTGATCCTATTAATACCACAGGCAGGCAGCTACAGTATTTACAGTTAGTGTTGTGTGTCCCCTGCACAGTGTGCACCTAAAGCTACCTGGAGACAAATGCTGTTGTTCTGCTCCTACTAATACCACAGGCAGGCGGCTACAGTATTTACAGTTAGTGTAGTGTGTCCTCTGCACATGTGTACCTAAAGCTACCTGAAGAAAATTAATGGTGTTCTTCTGATCCTATAAGTACCGCAGGCAGCTGCAGTATTTACAAGTTAGTGTAGTGCGTCCTCTGCACAGTGTGCACCTAAAGCTACCGGAAGAAAATTGGTGATGTTCTTCTGATCCTATTAGTACCGCAGGCAGCTGTAGTATTTGCAAGTTAGTGTAGTGCCTTCTCTACACAGTGTGCACCTAAAGGTACCTGAAGAAAATTGGTGGTGTTCTTCTGATCCTATTAGTACAGTACCGCAGGCAGCTGCAGTATTTACAAGTTAGTGTAGTGCGTCCTCTGCACAGTGTGCACCTAAAGCTACCTGTAGAAAATTGGTGGTGTTCTTCTTATCCTATTAGTACAGTATCGCAGGCAGCTGCAGTATTTACAAGTTAGTGTAGTGCGTCCTCTGCATAGTGTGCACCTAAAGCTACCTGAAGACAATTACTGTTGTTCTGCTCCTATTAATACCACAGGCAGGCAGCTGCAGTATTTACAAGTTAGTGTAGTGCATCCTCTGCACAGTGTGCACCTAAAGCTACCTGAAGAAAATTGGTGGTGTTCTTCTGATCCTATTAGTACAGTACCGCAGGTTAGCTGCAGTACTTACAAATTAGTTTAGTGTGTCCTCTGGACAGTGTGCACCTAAAGCTACCTGAATAAAATTGGTGGTGTTCTTCTGATCCTATTAATACCACAGGCAGGCAGCTACAGTATTTACAGTTAGTGTAGTGCGTCCTCTGCACAGTGTGCACCTAAAGCTACCTGGACACAATTTCTGTTGTTCTGCTCCTATTAATACCACAGGCAGGCAGCTACAGTATTTACAGTTAGTGTAGTGTGTCCTCTGCACATGTGCAGCTAAAGCTACCTGAAGAAAATTGGTTGTGTTCTTCTGATCCTATAAGTACCGCAGGCAGCTGTAGTATTTACAAGTTAGTGTAGTGCGTCCTCTGCACAGTGTGCACCTAAAGCTACCTGAAGAAAATTGGTGGTGTTCTTCTTATCCTATTAGTACAGTATCGCAGGCAGCTGCAGTATTTACAAGTTAGTGTAGTGCGTCCTCTGCACAGTGTGTACCTAAAGGTACCTGAAGAAAATTGGTGGTGTTCTTCTGATCCTTTAGTATAGCAGGCAGCTGTAGTATTTACAAGTTAGTGTAGTGCGTTCTCTACACAGTGTGCACCTAAAGCTACCTGAAGAAAATTGGTGGTGTTCTTCTGATCCTATTAGTACAGTACCGCAGGCAGCTGCAGTATTTACAAGTTAGAATAGTGCGTCCTCTGCACAGTGTGCACCTAAAGCTACCTGAATAAAATTGGTGGTGTTCTTCTGATCCTATAAATACCACAGGCAGGCAGCTACAGTATTTACAGTTAGTGCAGTGCGTCCCCTGCACAGTGTGCACCTAAAGCTACCTGAAGACAATTACTGTTGTTCTGCTCCTATTAATACCACAGACAGGCAGCTACAGCATTTACAGTTAGTGTACTGTGTCCTCTGCACAATGTGCACCTAAAGCTACCTGAATAAAATTGTTGGTGTTCTTCTGATCCTATATTAATACCACAGACAGGTAGCTACAGTATTTACAGTTAGTGTACTGTGTCCTCTGCACAATGTGCACCTAAAGCTACCTGAATAAAATTGGTGGTGTTCTGCTCCTATTAATACCACAGACAGGCAGCTACAGTATTTACAGTTAGTGTACTGTGTCCTCTGCACAGTGTGCACCTAATGCTACCTGAATAAAATTGGTGGTGTTCTTCTGATCCTATATTAATACCACAGGCAGGCAGCTACAGTATTTACAGTTAGTATAGTGCGTCCTCTGCACAGTGTGCACCCAAAGCTACCTGAAGACAATTTCTGTTGTTCTGCTCCTATTAATACCACAGACAGGCAGCTACAGTATTTACAGTTAGTGTACTGTGTCCTCTGCACAGTGTGCACCCAAAGCTACCTGAAGACAATTTCTGTTGTTCTGCTCCTATTAATACCACAGACAGGCAGCTACAGTATTTAAAGATAGTGTACTGTGTTCTCTGCACAGTGTGCACCTAAAGCTACCTGAATAAAATTGGTGGTGTTCTTCTGATCCTATATTAATACCACAGGCAGGCAGGCAGCTACAGTATTTACAGTTAGTGTAGTGCGTCCTCTGCACAGTGTGCACCCAAAGCTACCTGAAGACAATTTCTGTTGTTCTGCTCCTATTAATACCACAGACAGGCAGCTACAGTATTTACAGTTAGTGTACTGTGTCCTCTGCACAGTGTGCACCTAAAGCTACCTGAATAAAATTGGTGGTGTTCTTCTGATCCTATTAATACCACAGGCAGGCAGCTACAGTATTTACAGTTAGTGTAGTGTGTCCCCTGCACAGTGTGCACCTAAAGCTACCTGGAGACAAATGCTGTTGTTCTGCTCCTACTAATACCACAGGCAGGCGGCTACAGTATTTACAGTTAGTGCAGTGTGTCCTCTGCACATGTGTACCTAAAGCTACCTGAAGAAAATTAATGGTGTTCTTCTGATCCTATAAGTACCGCAGGCAGCTGTAGTATTTACAAGTTAGTGTAGTGCACCCTCTGCACAGTGTGCACCTAAAGCTACCGGAAGAAAATTGGTGGTGTTCTTCTGATCCTATTAGTACAGTACCGCAGGCAGCTGCAGTATTTACAAACTAGTGTAGTGCGTCCTCTGCACAGTGTGCACCTAAAGCTACCGGAAGAAAATTGGTGATGTTCTTCTGATCCTATTAGTACCGCAGGCAGCTGTAGTATTTACAAGTTAGTGTAGTGCCTTCTCTACACAGTGTGCACCTAAAGGTACCTGAAGAAAATTGGTGGTGTTCTTCTGATCCTATTAGTACAGTACCGCAGGCAGCTGCAGTATTTACAAGTTAGTGTAGTGCGTCCTCTGCACAGTGTGCACCTAAAGCTACCTGTAGAAAATTGGTGGTGTTCTTCTTATCCTATTAGTACAGTATCGCAGGCAGCTGCAGTATTTACAAGTTAGTGTAGTGCGTCCTCTGCATAGTGTGCACCTAAATCTACCTGAAGACAATTACTGTTGTTCTGCTCCTATTAATACCACAGACAGGCAGCTACAGTATTTACAGTTAGTGTACTGTGTCCTCTGCACAGTGTGCACCTAAAGCTACCTGAATAAAATTGTTGGTGTTCTTCTGATCCTATATTAATACCACAGGCAGGCAGCTACAGTATTTACAGTTAGTGTACTGTGTCCTCTGCACAGTGTGCACCTAAAGCTACCTGAATAGAATTGGTGGTGTTCTTCTGATCCTATATTAATACCACAGGCAGGCAGCTACAGTATTTACAGTTAGTATAGTGCGTCCTCTGTACAGTGTGCATCCAAAGCTACCTGAAGACAATTTCTGTTGTTCTGCTCCTATTAATTCCACAGACAGGCAGCTACAGTATTTACAGTTAGTGTACTGTTTCCTCTGCACAGTGTGCACCCAAAGCTACCTGAAGACAATTTCTGTTGTTCTGCTTCTACTAATACCACAGGCAGGCAGCTACGGTATTTACAGTTAGTGTACTGTGTCCTCTGCACAGTGTGCACCTAAAGCTACCTGAATAAAATTGGTGGTGTTCTTCTGATCCTATATGAATACCACAGGTAGGCAGCTACAGTATTTACAGTTAGTGTACTGCGTCCTCTGCACAGTGTGCACCCAAAGCTACCTGGAGACAATTGCTGTTGTTCTGCTCCTATTAATAGCACAGGCAGGCAGCTACAGTATTTTCAGTTAGTGTACTGCATCCTCTGCACAGTGTGCACCTAAGGCTACCTGAAGACAATTTCTGGTGTTCTCATACTAATAATACTACAGGCAGGCACTTGATTCTGCTAGCTGCAGTATCAGTATGTATACACATCTAGGGATGAGCTTCGAGTTCGAGTCGAACCCATGTTCTACTCGAACATTGGCTGTTCGCAAGTTCGCCGAACAGCGAACGATTTGGGGTGTTCGCGGCAAATTCGAATGCCGCGGAACACCCTTTAAAAGTCTATGGGAGAAATCAAAAGTGCTAATTTTAAAGGCTTATATGCAAGTTATTGTCATAAAAAGTGTTTGGGGACCCGGGTCCTGCCCCAGGGGACATGGATCAATGCAAAAAAAAGTTTTAAAAACGGACGTTTTTTCAGGAGCAGTGATTTTATTAATGCTTAAAGTCAAACAATAAAAGTGTAATATCCCTTTAAATTTCGTACCTGGGGGGTGTCTATAGTATGCCTGTAAAGGGGCGCATGTTTCCTGTGTTTAGAACAGTCTGACAGCAAAATGACATTTGGAAGGAAAAAACTCATTTAAAACTACCCGCGGCTATTGCATTGCCGACAATACACATAGAAGTTCATTGATAAAAAACGGCATGGGAATTCCCCACAGGGCAACCCCGAACCAAAATTAAAAAAAAAAATGATGTGGGGGTCCCCCTAAATTCCATACAAGGCCCTTCAGGTCTGGTATGGATATTAAGGGGAACCCCAGCCAAAATTAAAAAAAAAAATTGACGTGGGGTTCCCCCTAAATTCCATACCAGACCCTTCAGGTCTGGTATGGATTTTAAGGGGAACCCCGCGCCAAAAAAAAAAAAAAACGGCGTGGGGTCCCCCTAAAAATCCATACCAGACCCTTATCCGAGCACGCAACCTGGCAGGCCGCAGGAAAAGAGGGGGGGACGAGAGTGCGGCCCCCCCCCCCTCCTGAACCGTACCAGGCCACATGCCCTCAACATTGGGAGGGTGCTTTGGGGTAGCCCCCCAAAACACCTTGTCCCCATGTTGATGAAGACAAGGGCCTCATCCCCACAACCGTGGCCGGTGGTTGTGGGGGTCTGCGGGCGGGGGGCTTATCGGAATCTGGAAGCCCCCTTTAACAAGGGGACCCCCAGATCCCGCCCCCCCCCCCCTGTGTGAAATGGTAAGGGGGTACTTACCCCTACCATTTCACTAAAAAACTGTCAAAAATGTTAAAAATGACAAGAGACAGTTTTTGACAATTCCTTTATTTAAATGCTTCTTCTTTCTTCCTTCATCTTCTTCTTCTTCTGGTTCTTCTGGCTCTTCTGGTTCTTCCTCCGGCGTTCTCGTCCAGCATCTCCTCCGCGGCGTCTTCTATCTTCTTCTCCTCGGGCCGCTCCGCACCCATGGCATGAGGGGGGAGGCTCCCGCTCTTCTCTTCATCTTCTTCTTCATCTTCATCTTCTTCTTCATCTTCTTCTTCTTCTTCTTCTCTTCTTCATCTCTTCTTCCTTCTTCATTTCTTCTGCGGGCCGCTCCGCATCCATGCATGGAGGGAGGCTCCCGCTGTGTGACGGCGTCTCTTCGTCTGACAGTTCTTAAATAACGGGGGGCGGGGCCATCCGGTGACCCCGCCCCCCTCTGACGCACGGTGAATTGACGGGACTTCCCTGTGACGTCACGGGGAATGCCACAGGGAAGTCCCGTCATGTCCCGTGCGTCAGAGGGGGGCGGGGTCACCGGGTGGCCCCGCCCCCCGTTATTTAAGAACCGTCAGACGAAGAGACGCCGTCACACAGCGGGAGCCTCCCTCCATGCATGGATGCGGAGCGGCCCGCAGAAGAAATGAAGAAGGAAGAAGAGATGAAGAAGAGAAGAAGAAGAAGAAGATGAAGAAGAAGATGAAGATGAAGAAGAAGATGAAGAGAAGAGCGGGAGCCTCCCCCCTCATGCCATGGGTGCGGAGCGGCCCGAGGAGAAGAAGATAAAAGACGCCGCGGAGGAGATGCTGGACGAGAACGCCGGAGGAAGAACCAGAAGAGCCAGAAGAACCAGAAGAAGAAGAAGATGAAGGAAGAAAGAAGAAGCATTTAAATAAAGGAATTGTCAAAAACTGTCTCTTGTCATTTTTAACATTTTTGACAGTTTTTTAGTGAAATGGTAGGGGTAAGTACCATTTAGGGGGACTCCCACATCATTTTTTTTTTTAAATTTTGGTTCGGGGTTGCCCTGAGGGGAATTCCCATGCCGTTTTTATCAATGAACTTCTATGTGTATTGTCGGCAATGCAATAGCCGCGGTAGTTTTAAATGAGTTTTTTCCTTCAAAATGTCATTTTGCTGTCAGACTGTTCTAAACACGGGAAACATGCGCCCCTTTACAGGCATACTATAGACACCCCCCAGGTATGAAATTTAAAGGGATATTACACTTTTATTGTTTGACTTTAAGCATTATTAAAATCACTGCTCCTGAAAAAACGGCCGTTTTTAAAACTTTTTTTTGCATTGATCCATGTCCCCTGGGGCAGGACCCAGGTCCCCAAACACTTTTATTGACAATAACTTGCATATTAGCCTTTAAAATTAGCACTTTTGATTATTCATGTTCGTGTCCCATAGACTTTAACGGTGTTCGCGTGTTCGAACGAATTTTTTTCCTGTTCGCATGTTCTGGTGCGAACCGAACAGGGGGGTGTTCGGCTCATCCCTATACACATCCCAGCTTTGTGCAGCTACATTTCACTGCAGGCCATTAGTATGTCTTGAAGGCCAACAAGGAGAAGCAGACAGTCAGAAGGCAATAAAAGAGGGCAAACAGGCTCTGTGTCTAGAGGCAACAGTGGCTGGTTGAAGAGACTCATCAGTGCATCCTCATCAGTACGTGGCCGAGGAACATGCTTGTGCTTTTTTGCAGCTGGCCGTGTTGAGCCGCAACATGCGTAAGACTTGGTAGAGTGGATGACCAAGCCGTCCTCATCCTCCTCATCCTCTGTCACCCAGGCTCAGGGTACTTTGTCTGGCAAAGCAGCTGCCAACGCGGCCTCTTCCCTCGGCTCAATGGCATCAGTCACTCCTTCCCTAGCCCCACCATGTCCTCCTGAGGAGTCTCCCAAACTGTTTGACCACAGTGTTGGGTACATGCTCCAGGAGAATGCCCAGCGTTTTGAAGGCTCCGATGATGGTACCCAGCTAGAGGAAGGCAGTAACGTGAGCCCAGAGAGAGGGGTGCCCAAGAAGAACAGCAATCTGGCAGTCATGTTCCCCCAGCTGCAGCATACTGCCAGCTTTGCTCCAGTGATGAGGAGGGAGGGGATGATGAGGTCACTGACTCCACGTTGGTGCCTGATAGGAGAGAGGAGGAGGAGGAGGCACACGAAGCAGGATGCCCTCCAGGGGCCAGCTTAAGGGCAGCACACCGACTGCATCACACCGCAGAGCTCCACATGTGCAGGGTGCTGCTGTCTCTGCACGTTATTCCAAAAGTTCTTTGATGTGGGCCTTTTTTGAGACGAGTGCATCAGATTCCACCTCTGATATTTGCAACATATGTCTCAAGCGCATCTCGCATGGCCAAAACATCACCCACTTGGGCACCATATGCTTTACCAGACATATGTCGACCTGTCATGCAGTTCGTTGGCAAGCGTACCTAAAAGACCCACACCAAAGAACAAAGAGGACCTCTCCTTGCTCCTCATCAGCTGGGATCTCCAACCCCACTATACCTTCAGTCCTCTCTGAGACCTGCACTGAGATGAATGAAGGTGTAGAATTAGGTGTGTCACAGCCAAGTACTTGGGGGAAATCTGCTATCGGTACACTGACGTCAGATTGTACCAGGCAAATTTCCCTGCCCCAGCTGCTGCACCGCCGAAAGAAGTTCTCTCCCAGCCATCCACATGCCCAGCGGTTGAATGCTAGCTTGGCTAAATTGCTAGCACTTCAACTGCTGCCTTTTCAGTTGGTAGACTCTGCCCCCTTCCGTGAGTTTGTGGAATGTGCGGTTCCTCAGTGGCAGGTTCCCAAATGCCACTTTTTCTCACGGAAGGAGATTCCGGCTCTCTACCAGCATGTGGAAGGCAATGTCTTGGACTCGCTGGACAGAGCACTCAGCGGTAAGGTGCATATTACCGCTGTTTCATGGTCCAGCAGGCATGGACAGGGACATTACCTATCTTTCACCGTGCACTGGGTGACTCTTCTGGCAGCTGGGAAGGATGCAGGAGTAGTTGCAGTAGTGTTGGAGGTTGTTCTGTCACCACGCCTCCAAAATACTACTAGTGGTGATTCTGCCACACCTCTCTCCTCCACCCCCTCCTCCTCTTCTTCCTCCATGGCCTCTTCCTGTGCTGATTTGTCTTCGGAACCAGCGGTGCTCTGTAGGTATTCAAGGGGCTACGCAAGCACGCAGGCAAAAAGATGCCATGCGGTGCTTGAGCTGGTGTGCTTGGGGGACAGGAGCTACACTGGGGCAGTGATTCTGTCAGCTCTGCAGGGGCAGGTTCAGAGGTGGTTGACGCCACACCAGCTTAAGGCAGGTATGGTGGTTTGCGACAATGGCACCAACCTCCTCTCCGCCCTCCGACAGGGACAACTGAACCATGTGCCCTGTTTGGCTCACGTCCTTAACTTGGTTTGTGCAGCGGTTCTTGGGCAGGTACCCGGGCTTACAGGATGTCCTGAGGCAGGGCAGAAAAGTCTGTGTGCATTTCCGCCGGTCATATAATGCCAGTGCTCAGCTGGCTGACCTCCAAAAGGAATTTAACCTGCCCAAGAACTGCCTAATCTGTGACATGCGCACCAGGTGTAACTCAACGTTGGCCATGCTGCAGTGGCTGCACACGCAGCAGAGGGCCATCAATGAGTACCTTTGCAACTATGGCACCAGGACAGGGTCAGGGGAGCTTTTTTTTTTCCCCATGCCAGTGGGCCATGATCAGGGATGCATGCACTGTCCTGTCACCATTTGAGGAGGCAACGAGACTGGTGAGCAGTGACAGTGCATGCATCAGTGACACTGTCCACCTGTTGGAGCACACGCTGTGTGGAATAATGGACAGGGCACTTGAGGCCCAAAAGAAGCAGGAAGAGGAGGACCTCCTTAGCTCTCAAGGCCCCCTCTATCCAGACAGTGTTCCTGCGTGCCCGCCGATCACACAAGAAGAGGATGAGGAGGAGGAAGAGGAGGATTGTGTCAGCATGGAGGTGGAGCCTGGCACGCAGCATCAGCAGCAGTCTTTAAGGGATCATTTACAGTCCCAAGAAACCCATGGACTTGTACGTGGCTGGGAGGAGGTGGCTGCAGATCATGTCGTCCTTAGTGACCCAGAGGACTCCGGACAGAATGCCTCAGCAAACCTAAGCTGCATGGCCTCCCTGATCCTGCAAAGCCTGCAGAAGGATCCTCGTATTCCTTGTATCAAGGAGAGGGATCAATACCGGCTGGCAACCCTCCTTGATCCACGTTACAAGGGTAAGGTTGCGGACCTTATCTTGCCGTTACAGAGGGAGCAGAGGATGAAACATCTTCGGGAGGCCTTGCAGAAAGGTCTGTGCAATGCGTTCCCAGAGACTAGGGAGGTTACAAACTCCTGTTCCTGGACAACATGTTGCTGAGGCTTCGGCCAGTCAAAGAAGGAACGGTGGAGAAGGTGGCCATCTGACCGATGCGTTCAGACAATTTTTTAGTCCGCAGCCCCAAGGTATGATCGGTTCCAGCAACCATCGCCAGCGTCTGTTTTACATGGTGCAGCAATACCTAGGGGCAAGATCTGACTTGGACACCTTTCCCACCGAAAATCCTTTGGGTTACTGGGTCTTGAATCACTGGGCAAAGCTTGCACAGTATGCAGTTGAGCTACTGGCCTGTCCTGCATCCAGTGTTCTTTTGGAACGCACATTCAGTGCTGCTGGAGTCTTTGTAACCGATCACAGGGTGCGCCTGTCCACCGACTCGGTCGATCGACTGACCTTCATAAAAATGAATCAGTCTTGGATCACCACCAGCTACAAAGCGCCTGATGTTGATGTAATCGAATATTTTTTTTTTTGAAATGTCAGATCCCTTTAAGACTGCCTATGCTGATGCTGAGTGACTATCCTGTTATGCTGAGTGACTATCCTCTTCCTCCTCAATGATCATGCTGATAGCTTGTAAGAACATTTTTGGTTCTGGGCTCCGCCATCAGTGGCTAAGGCCCAATTTTTCAGCCCCTGTTTAATAGGGGCATGTAATTACAATTTTTGATGCAATATTTGGCAAGGAGGGCTTGTTGCTGCCCTCAACTAGAGTATTTGTGAGGGGTTGCAGTGTTGTGGCACCAGCACCAGTGCCTAAGGCCCAATTTTTCAGCCCCTGTTTAACAGGGGCGTGTAATTACAATTTTTGATTCAATATTTGGCAAGAAGGGTTTGTAGCTGCCCTCAACTAGAGTATTTGTGAGGGGTTGCAGTGTTGTGGCACTAGCACCAGTGCCTAAGGCCCAATTTTTCAGCCCCTGTTTAACAGGGGTGTGTAATTACAATTTTTGATGCAATACTTTGCAGCAGGGCTTGTTCCTGCGCTCCAACTAGAGTATCTGTGAGGGGTTGCAGTGTTGTGGCACCAGCGATTTAGGCCCAATTTTTCAGCCCCCGTTTAATATGGGTGTGTAATTACAATTTTTGATGCAATACTTTGCAGAAGGGCTCATTCCTGTGCTCCAGCTAGAGTATCTGTAAAGGGGTTGCAGTGTTGTGGCACCAGTGCCTAACGCCCAATTTTTCTGCCCCTGTTCCACAGGGACATGTAATTACAATTCTTGATCTAATATTTCACAGCAGAGCCCATTTCTGCACCCACCAAGAGTAACTGCGAGGACTTACAGTGTTGTGGCACCAGCACCACCACCAAAGGCCCAATTTTTCTGCCCCTGTTTAACAGGTGCATGTAATTACAATTCTTTATCTAATATTTCACAGCAGGGCCCGTTCCAGCTCCCACCAAGAGTAACTGTGAGGACTTACAGTGTTGTGGCGCACCACCACCACCAAAGACCCAATTTTTCAGCCCCTGTTCAACAGGTGCATGTAATTACAATTCTTGATCTAATATTTCACAGCAGAGCCCAATTCTGCGCCCACCAAGAGTAACTGTCAGGGACTGGTAATTGACTGGGGGGGTACCCATGCCATTTGTCTCACTGATTTTCATCCATATTGCCGGGACCCGATATTACATTAAAGTCGCAAGCAGTTTTAAATGACTTTTATTCCTTTAAAAATGTAATTTTGTGCAGGGACTGTTCTAAGCATGGGAAACATGCGCCACTTTACAGGCATACTATAGACACCCCCAGGTACGATATTTAGAGGAATATTTCACTTTTTTTTCACTTTAAGCATCATTAAAATCGGCCCTTTTTAAAACTTTTTTTTGCATTGATACATGTCCCCTGGGGCAGGACCTGGGTCCCCAAACCCTTTTTAGGACAATAACATGCAAATTAGCCTTTAAATTTAGCACTTTTGATTTTGAACGTTCGATTCCCATAGACTTCAATGGGGTTCTAACGTTTGCGCAGATTTTCGGTCCGTTCGCAGGTTCTGGTGCGAACCGAACCGGGGGTGTTCGGCTCATCCCTAATCACTATCAGGAAGCCATTCCAGAGCAATAATGTACAGTCAACACTGGTGCAGGTGCATGAACACATGGCTGAAAAAGTCTGGAAGAGATCAGCAGCGCTGAGTTGCCAATATGATATAAAAAGGTTGGAAACACAATATTATCAAATTAGGGTTTAGATCTAATTTAAAGCTACATTCCAGCCAAATGTACAAGATACAAATGAATGCATTTTCCTTGAAATTCATCAGTCAGTTCAGTTTGTATCGTAACGTTTTATAACAATGATTTAGAGTCCTTTCACACTGGGGCGTTGGGGGCGTCGCCGGTAAAACGCTGCTATTTTTGGCGGCACTTTACCATCATTTTAGCTGCGCTTTTCAGCCACTAATGGGTCGCTTTTTTTTGAAAATTTTTTTATTGAGATTTACATAGTATAAACATGTATAGTGCAGTAATGCCGAGGCAGGTTAACTCATATACATACATATAGATGCATACTTCTCTGTATATATAAAGTAAAAATAAAAAGAAACTAACTTCTAAACAAGAGAAAAAGGGGAGGGGGGTATGCCAAGCGGGTTACATTCACCTATATAACAGCAGCTAACTAGCGCTTTTTACAGTTCGATGGGTACTTGTATCTTTATAACCTCAGGAGTGGAAGCAAAATGCATAAAACAATGTCCTATGTTGATGCAATATGATCTAACTGTAACAATGTAAGTTGCGAGAGTTACCAGTGGCAGAGATACAGGAGACATGGAAGTCAAGGAGTTGCAATGACCTTTTGATGAGTTATGGTGGTTGGTAGGTGGGGGGGGGATCAGTCTGGGTAGGAATTTTAAGGTTGCCCAGTGAGTTTGCGATATCTCTTTTCAGGTACCAGTCCGTATATTGGAATGGGCGCATGACGTCCTGTAGAGCCTTCTGGGTTAACGTGGCTTCTATATATTTACGCCATCTCATGAAGAAGCGCGAAGTAGAACGAAAGTTCAGTGTGATGGTGTCTAGCCGCTCCATGTAAAAAAGTGACATCATAGCCTTTTTCACTTTGGGTAGGGCAGGTGGAGTTGTTGAAATCCAGTGATTCATTATCGTTCTGCGGGCTACTAGAAGGAGTAGGTGTGCCCATTGAGGAATATTTATCGGTTCTCTGGCTGTTGGAGGGGATGATTGGGGCGTGTATCCAAATAGGCCTAACAATTGATCCTTTGGGATTTGTGTTTTACTGATTTTGCCAATGTGATCCAAGACAGAGTTCCAATATGTGGTTATGGCTGTGCATTCCCAAAGACGGTGTAATAAGGTGGGGCAGGATTCAGAACACCAAGGGCATTTCATTTAACTTGGATTGTCCTTGTTGAAGTAGAAAGGGTAGTAGGCTCTGTGTATGATCTTGAATTGGGTTTCCCGCCACATTTCCGACATCATAAGTTTGCAAACTTGTCTGTATCCTTCTAGTATCTTTTCTGATAGTTCATCGTCTCCCAAGATAACAGACCATTTTTGAAATGGTTTGAGGTGGTATTTTGCTGATTGATGTTGGATGAAGTAAGAATATAAACTGGTGATGGAGTAGTTATTTTTCTGTAGAACCGTGTCTATGAAGGATTTCTGAAAGGGATCAGATTTGGGCCCATAGCAAGATTTCAGATAATCGATTAATTGATGGTAAAAGAAGATATGTGCCGATGGCAGGGAAAACTCTCTTGCTAGCGATCGGAAAGGTTTGAAGCCTCCCGATTTACCTTGGTATATAGAGGCTACTTTCGTGAGGCCGTTTGATCCCCATTGCTCAAATGCTTTGTGTAGCGTGGATGGGAGAAACATAGGGTTTCCTTGAATTGGTAAATGTCTTGAGATATTTGATGGCAGCCCCAGTAATTTCCGTACTTCTCTCCAGGCAACGATAGTATCTCTGATGAGTATATTTGACTTGAGGTGAGGCGATAGAGCATTGAGATTAGAGTGGAGGACAGCTGATAGGGCGTGTGGCGAGGTCATTGTGCCTTTGAGGAGAGTATTGCAATATTTAGACTTTCCTTTCAGCCAATCCAATCTCTGCCTAAGCAAACATGAGAGATTATAAAAAACGAATATTGGGCAGACCCGCCCCATCCTCGAACTTCGGGAGGCATAATTTTTGCAGTGCAATACGTGTTTTTTTGCGAGACCATATAAAAGCCATTAATGCTTTATGAATTTTGTGCACATCTGAATGTTTTAGTAATAAAGGTATGGTCTGCATTGGGTAGAGCAAGCGTGCAAACTATACTATTTTGAATAAGTGGCATCTCCCAAAGAGCGAGAGGGGGAGGGCCGCCCAAGCCTCCAACTCCTGTACAATCTTAGTTATTAAAGGGGGGTAGTTAAGTACATAGAGAGAAGAAGGTTCACGGCCTATGTGGATGCCTAGGTAAGTGATATATCGAGTTGCCAGAGCGAACGGTGATAGATGTTTCCACATAGCTGATAATCTTGGGTGAAGTGGTAGAATTTCACTTTTGTCAAAGTTTATTCGAAAGCCTGAGCTCAGTCGAAAGGCCGCAAAAAGCTCTCGTAGTCTGTCAAAGTCTGAAAGAGGATCAGTGGAGAACAATAGTATGTCGTCTGCAAATAAAGCAGATCTGAGAACTTGGTCGCCTATTGCGATCCCACTGACTCCATCGTGGGAGTTGAATAGTCTGGATAGGGGCTCAATGGCTGAGTTAAAAAGTAGGAGGGAAAGTGGGCAGCCCTGTCTCGTTCCCTTTGTCAGAGGTATCGAGTCTGACACGAAGTCAGGGTTGACAAGGCGCGCTGTTGGAGATGCGTACATTTGTTGAAGAAAACTCAAGATTGGACCCGTGAAGCCAAACTGTTGCAATACCCGAAATAGCCAAGACCTATTAACATTGTCAAAAGCTTTTTCGGCATCTAGTGATATAATAGCGACATCTTGATCAGGGTGTGTTTTAGCGTAGTGTAACGCCATTAGCACTTTTCGTATATATTTAAAGTGGCTGATTGACCCGTAACGAATCCGGATTGAGCTGAGTGTAGTAAGGAAGGGAGTAGAGGGGCTAAGCGTGACGCAATGATTTTAGAGAGGATTTTGACATCTATATTCGTTGGTCAATTTAAAGAATTCGGCCGTGTATCCGTCTGGGCCTGGGGCTTTAGTTAATGACATATTTTTGATCGTTTGCCAGATATCGTCGGTTATGATAGGAGCATTGAGTGCCTCTAATGGTGCATTTTGAAGTCTGGGTAGACGCACTTTAGATAGGAGAGCTTCAGTAGTGGCTTGATCAGTTTGGTCAGCTGCATATAAATCTGTGTAGTATTTTGTGAGTATATTGCTGATTACATCAGTAGACGTAGTTAGGGATCCATCCGCAGTATATATATATGAGATGAGGTAGCAGTGAGGTAGCAGTAGCTGCTCATTCTTATCTAGCCAGATAGTGGCAGCCTTGGGATTATCAAAAAAAAATGTTCATCTCCAGCTACAATCCTTAGCGTCGCTGGATACAACATTGCATAGGTCAGTTGCAGATTGCAAAGTCGCTTTTTGACCTCAATATTGAGCTCTCATTTTCTGCACTTCTACAGAGTAATCCGGATAAAATTTGATTTTGAAACCATTTATTTCCACATTGCCTTTTATTCAGGTCATAGCCAGAATTTTATCTCTGTCCCTATAATGCAGCATCTTAATAATAATAGGTCGGGGAAATTTTCCCAGAGGAGGTGATCTAAACGGGATCCTGTGTGCTCGCTCAATGGAAAAAAAGGGAGAAAGAAGAATTCTTTTCAAAAATTTTTAGCAGCCATTGCTCCATAAATTCTACAATGTTATTCCCTTCTGTATGCTCTGGGAGGCCAATCAATCCTAAATTATTTCTTCACAATCTATTTTCAAAATCATCAATATGATTAACATGTTGCTTTAACTTTGAGATCTCTTTGCATAAGTGGCATTGTGTCCTCGATATTACCAACTCGACTTTCTACCGCATAGTGCGCTCTTGCACTTTTTGCATATCTTGGTGAATAGTAGTGATCTCCTCACGCATCTGTTGAAACGTATTTGTCAAAAAAGATAGCGTAGCATTGCTTATTTGAACTGCTTTAAACACATCTTTCAATGTTAGCTCTTCAATCTGAATTTGTTGCACATTTTGAAAATTTCCAGATGGAATTCCAGTAGAATTTTTAATAGTAGTATTATCTCCCTCCTCCTGTGCCATCTCTCTTTCTTGGCCATTACCTTGTGCCTCTATATTAGTATTAACTTTGTACCATCCGAGGTTATCCTGCTTGTCCTCTGAGCAGGGGGTGTAGGGGTTGAGTATTGTTTAGGAGAAGCAGAGGGTCTCTGAAATTGAGTTATATACAAAGCCATGTAATTTCTCTGCTGCACCCAAAGCTGCTTCTTTCAGCCGTGATCAAAGAGAAGGCGGTCCCACTCCATCTTGAGCTGCTGGGCCTAACACTGTCCCATCCATTTTATTCCTTCTCATTATCGCTTATACCTGAGCCGAGTTTTTACCTAAAAAATTTCAAATTTGCACAAATTTCCCAAAACCCAACACAGTTCTATGTCTCTATATCAGGGGTTTCAAACTGGTGGCCCTCCAGCTGTTGCAAAAAAACAACAAGTCCCATGAGGCATTGCAAGGCTAACAGTTACAAGCATGAATCCCACAGGCAGAGGCATGATGGGACTTGTAGTTTTGCAACAGCTGGAGGGCCGCCAGTTTGAGACCTCTGCTCTATATGCTATGTAACTGTGAATGGTTTGAATATGAATAGTCACTTATTCTGTCCATTAAATCTTGAAGATGCCGTGATGCATGGTAAATGATCAGTAAGAAATACCAAAAAAAAACAAAATACCAAAAAAAAAAAGGAGTTGGAGAAGGGTATCTCCACTGCAACTTACAGCTCTCCCCTTAGTTATTATTTCATGTGCACACAGTAGTGTTAGTCTGCTTATATCAAAGATTCACAAATCACAGGTTTCATAGCCACTAAAAGCATATCATTTATATTCCTGGATGCATGGATGCAAAAAAAAGGAGGAAATTATGTCGAGTGCTTACCTCCAAGCACAGCAGACCTACCACACTAGATCTTCCAGCAGTGAGTATAACAGTAGATATAAAAATAAAGGAAATAAGGAGAATACAATAAGTAGAAAAAAATGCAGAGTTCAGTTACCATATGTATTCCTCCATATACTCCTTCACTTGTATTATGACACTTCTTACCTTTCCAGTAGGCTGCCAATAGTGTAACTAAGGAGGGTCTGTTCAAAGTAATACCCATTATTTAGGCATTCATCTCTCAATGAAGTGAAGAGGGTTACCTGTCCAAGATTTTCACACACCCCCTATAATGTTAGAAATGGCCCATGAGAGGGGGGAGGGGGAATATGATAGGTGTACCTTATACTTTGGCGTTGTTAAATTCCCCTTAATTAATGCTATCTGGAGGTTGCCCCATAATGTTTGTGTATAATCTGCTTGCCATGTTTCAGAGTAAAAATAGTAAAGTTTATTGTTTTTTTCTCAACAGTTTCCTTCCACGCCACAGGAATGGCAGACTGTGGCCTCCCACTTTGCTGAGTGGTGGGACTTTCCTAACTGCGGAGGGGCAATTGATGGGAAACACGTCCACATCGTCCCACCACCCAACTGGGGGTCGTACTATTATAATTACAAGGGGTTTAATAGTATAGTGATGTTGGCGGTGGTGTCGGCTAATTACGACTTCTTGCATGTGGACATGGGGAAGAATGGCCGGATGTCCAATGGTGGAGTCATCGCCCAGACGGAGTTCTACAGGCGTCTCCAGAATGGCAGCTTGGACTTGCCAGCTCCAGAGGACAATGTGGAAGGACTCCCATTTGTGTTCGTTGCTGATGAAGCGTTTGCGCTGGGGGACCACCTGATGCGGCCATTCCCAATGAGGACCCTCACCCCGGAACAGAGGGTTTTTAATTACCGGCTGGCCAGAGCCCGAAGAGTGGTGGAGAACACATTTGGAATCCTGGCCAGCTGGTTCCGACTATTTCTGACACCCATCCATATGGCGGAGTATAAACTGAACCATATTATACTTGCGTGCTGTGTTCTCCATAACTTTTTAAGGAAACAGGCCAACTATGCTGGCTCAGTTGGGCCTGAGGCCGGAATCATACATCAAACCACACTGACGGCGCTTAAAAGTGGCCATCCTGGCTTGCCCTCCCTGAGTGCCCGTGATGTCCGGTTACGCTACCTGGAGTTCTTTGCGGGTAGGGGGGCTATCAATATGCCAGACAGTCTGTGAAGCCTTTTTATAATTAAAAAAAAAGAAATTCTTTGTGGACATTTACTGATTGTGTTTGTTTTAGCTGACCCTGACAGAAATGTGTTGAGTCCAGAAAATGTTGTGATTGTGTAACCTTATTATACAAAGCACTGTTGGCTGTTATTTCCTAAATGCAAAAACACATTTCACTACAAGTGCACTTGCAACTGCACTGAAACTGCACTTGTAGTGCAAAGAGGATTTGCCCTTAGGAAATAACCCCCATTTTTGCTGAAAACAGCAATTACATCACCCCAAAAGTGTTGTAGTGTTGAGACAATAATCCCCACATTCTTGAGTAACCAACTTTTTTATACCTGCACAATCACAGGTGCATTTACCAAAGGTTTTTAAAACAAACCAACATGTTTGTTGTATAACAATTTTTGCAGTAGTATTATCAAAAATCGAAATGTCCATTTAAGATAAAACAGGCCTGTGTAAAACCAACAAGAAAGCCAAAAAACTTGAACTTACAAAGTTCACATTAGGTAAAACCTAAAGGCTATATCAGACATCAGTATTTAGGAACTGGGTTTGATATAGCGTTCAGATGGGGGGAAATCACCCCTGGAAAAGCCAAATTTGGAAGATGCACACCAATTTACAAATGTCAACATGTGCTATCTGCCATCAGGGGGATCAAGGGACGTGTTTTGGGGGAGCAAGCCCTTCCTCAACGCTACTTTATAATTGAGGAAGGGGTTGCACCCCCAAAACGCATCCATTGATCTCCCGTGATGGCAGATAGCACATGTTGACACACTGTGTGCATCCTCCAAATTTGGCTTTTCAAACATTGCAAAAAATTTTAAAAGATTGGACCACAATCCAAAAAGTGATTTTGTGGGGTTTTAAATTCGCTCCAAAACATCAATGATGTTATTATTTTTTTTTAATCACATCATTGATTTTTTGCTGTATGTTTTGCAGTTCTACATTACACCCCATGATCTCCCCGATCAGGATCTGGGCACTTTCTGATGTGAAACATTCTGGATCCCTCACATCACGATCACCTAAAAAGAGAGAAACAAAATAAAAACAGGTATCAAATATCTGCCACCATCCATCTCTTTTACCTGAGCCTGTGGTCGCAGACACTCACCTGTTGTGGTGCCAATCTCCACCACATCTTCTTCTTCCTCCTGCTCTTCTTGGGTTGGTGTTAGTTCCCCTTCTTCCAGAGGTGGGGGGTCTGTGGTCTCCTCGGATGAGGGGTGTCCTCCGAGTCTTTTCTCCCCTATGTAAAACAAAAATGGTATAATTAGCACACAGATATTTGATGGCAGAACTAGAAATAGGAAACATTGCTTGGAAGTGGGGTACAATTGTCTATTTTAGCAGAGTTCCAAGATGTATTTTTTTTTTTTCTTCCATAAATTTTATTGAATATCAAATATAATGGAATGTTTACAAATTGAACATTGTATATCACATACAAGAAAACAAAAATATTGTTGATAACAAAGTTATTCAGGTGGTCGCCTGTACCAGAGAGGGAGACAGGATGCACATCAAACGGGGAGTTATAGGAGCCTAAACTCCTTTTGGCACATTGATGATGCGTTTAGTCGTTGTTCTATAGGTATATTCAGTTACTCTGCTTTGTCTGGTACATAAATGATATCAGGGGCCCGAGTTCGAAAACGAACACGGGAAAACGTTAGCAAGAAAATATGCATAATGACTGAAAAGAGGGTGAAAGAGAGCGGGAGAGAAGGGGAAAGAGAGAGAGAGAGAGAGAGAGAGAGAGAAAGAGATAGAGAAAGAGAGAGAGAAAAAGTAAATAAATGAATGAGTAAATAAGAAACGGGGGGAGGAATAAGGGGAGAGCAGGGCAGAGAAGAGGGGAAGAGGGGAAGAAGGGAGAGAGATGGTCATTATAGAGAGGAGTCCGCAAATTATATATTAACAGATGAAAGTATTGAGTCCCTTCGCCTCTGCACCCCCCCCCCGCCACCCCGGCCAAAGTCTCCTTGATTACGTTTTCATAAAATGTATAAATAGTGCTCAAGTCAGCACTTTGTTTAGGGGTTGACACTTTGGAAGTAATCCGATGTTTTAAAATGATCCCAGCATGCCCATGTAGTCGTGAATTTTTGTATCCGTTCTTGGGAAATGTGTATCAGTTCTTCCATCTCTTCTATTTTGGAAAGTTTAGCGAACCATTCTCTAATTGTTGGTGGGGTAATGGATCTCCAGTGAGTCGGAACACACAGTCTCGCCGCATTCACCATGTGCATGGCCAAAGATTTGTAATAGGCACTTTTAGACAGTGTGGTATGGTGCAACAGATATTGTGCTGGAGCATAACCTAATGTATACGTGGTGACCTGTGAGATGATGTCATGCACCTTCTTCCAAAACGGCTGAATCAAATCACAGTCCCACCAGACATGGAGCATAGTGCCTTCTGCTTTACCACATCTCCAGCATGTGTTGGGTATAGATGGTGAAAATTTGTGGAGTAAGGAGGGAGTTCTTTACCACCGCGATTCGATTTTATAGCAGTTTTCTTGGATGGCTACGTTCATGGAACCTTTGTGTGCGTATTCATGTATAGTTTCCCACTCCTCCTCGGATAAAGAAATCTGAAGTTCCCTACCCCATGCAATGCATGCGGGATCTCTGTTAATGTTAGTCTCATCAGATAACATTGTGTATATGAGGGAAATTAAATGCCTTTGTGGCGAATTTCTTGTACAGAGGGATTCAAATGATGTGAGCTGTCTTGTCCATGTGGAGTGTGATGCTTGTGTAGTCAGGAAGTTGCGTATTTGTCTATATGACCAAAAGGGGAAAGATTTGGTTAAAGAAACATCCACCAGGTTGTCATAGGAGCAGGGGTCGCCTTTCAAAAAAAAAGCGTTGCGCCCACATATCTTTGTAGGGCCATTCATGGCTCAGAAATGTGCCTGCATTACCTGGTGGGAAATCTGGGTTTCCTTTTAACGTGGTTAAGGGCCCTGGAACCGAGGATAGAGGTGTTAATTTACCTGCCCGTGTAAACGCTATCAAAGATGGGTAAACAAGTGGATGTGTCAATAGTACTGTTGGCCAGTGTTTAGGCGAGAGCCAGGGGAGATCTTGTACTGGGAATAGTGTGAAGGAGTTTTCTATATAAACCCATAGCTTTTTGTCTTGGTGGATATTCCAGTCTACAATCCTGGTGAGATGGCAGGCCAAGTAGTATTTGTAAAGATCGGGTAAGCCTATTCCTCCCTTCCTCCCTATTCCTCCGTCTTAATACGGGTCAGTCGAGTATATTTGATGCATGGTGGAGAGTTCTTCCAAATGAACAGTGAGCAAGCCTGTCTGTATGTCGTGAAAAATGTTGTCGGAAGATGTATGGGAATGGTTTGCATCAAGTATAGAAAGCGTGGGAGAATAGTCATTTTAAGCAAGGCTGAGCGGCCAAACCAAGAGACATTTAGTCCTGTCCAGTCTTTTAGATCTGATTTCGTTTTATTCAGAAGTACATGGAAGTTGAATTTGTACAGGTCTGCCAGTTTCGTGGTAATCTGGATGCCCAGGTATGTGATAGCCTCTCTCTCCCATCGGAATGGGAAAGAGCTCTGGCAGCAATCTGTGTCCTGTGTGGAGAGTGATATATTCAATGCATGCGATTTCGCATAGTTAACTTTAAAATTTGACAGAGCCCCAAAGTGTTCTATGTCTTTCAATAGGTTTGGAAGGGTAATGAGAGGTGACCTGAGTGATAGCAAGATGTCGTCTGCATAAGCGGCTACCTTGAATTCCCTGTCCCCTATTGGAATTCCTTTAATATCAGCGTTTGATCTTAGTTTGTTTAAAAGGGGTTCCAAGGTCAGGACATATATCAGGGGGGACAAGGGACAGCCCTGGCGGGTGCCGTTGCTTATGGTGAAGGCGTCCGACAGGTGGCCATTCACCCATACATGCGCGGTAGGGTTAGAGTATAATGCCAGAATCTGAGACAGCATGCGCGATCGAAGACCTATCGTTTTCAGAGCCTCACGCATGTAGTTCCAGGCCACTCTGTCGAACGCCTTCTCCAAGATGTATTTTTTTATTGGCCTTTGTCAAGCTGCAATACTTTACCTGTTTAGTACAAGCTTTACAGATGGAGACCCCCCTATAGTATACACTGGAGCACCTGTGTGGCCCCCTAATAAAAATGTTGTTCTTGTGTCCCACACTAGTGCTGCAGTGTCCAGATGTGAAAACAGCTGCTCAGTGTCCTCTCCTTACACACAATCTAGTTTGCATTTCATTCGAGTAACAAACCCATCTACACAAACAAATATTTGGCATCCAAGTAGGCCCCCAAAAAATGTGGGAAAATGCATATTGCCTAAACAATGGTGTTTTAGAGGCCGAAAGAAAAATGTTTGATACGAACGAATAATGGGCCCATGAACATTAAAGTTGCCCTTTTAAACGTTACAATTAATAAAAGCATATGGAGCAGAACGAACGGAATAAAGACAGAAAGAATAGGAACACTGCACAACTACTTACTTTTTTGCAGCACTCTCTGGATCTTTCGGTACTGCTCTGGCTCTCTCAATTTCAGGTCCGAGCACTGCTTCCTGAGTTGATCTTTCGATCGTTCTTGTGCAGACTTTTGATCACTTTCGCCATGATCTTGGCCTTTCTGATATTGGGGTTGGGGTAAGGCCCATACTTTCCGTCATAGTCGGACTTCTTCATGATGTCGACCATCTCCAACATCTCCCCAAAGGACATATTTGTGGCCTTAAAACGTCTCCTTCTGGATCGGGACTTGTCCGGATCCAGGCTTTCCTCCTCCTCCTCGTTCCTGCAATTATCACGCACCTGCTGTGACTCCGCCATGTGCTCTTCCCCCACTGCGCCAAATGAAAAGGGGCGGGGAATAGACTAGAAAGAACGTCAGGGGTGGGTGGAGTTACACGCATGAGCAGTGTGTATAAAGCGTAACACGCGTGCGTATTACGTACGATCTGTGAGCGGAGGAAGGAGCATTGGACGCACCGTTCGTAAGAACGAAGGTAAGAGACAAACTTGTGCCTATACTGCTTCTACATTGAGGCCTATATTGTAACAAGATTAGGAGAGTTTTGTCTGACATTAGGCTTTGTCTTGTGTTGTGTCTTGCAGTGAACATGGATATGCTACTGAAAGACAATGACTTCATGTCAGTATTTGTAGATATGTTAAGGGAGCTGCCCTGTCTGTGGGAGATTAAACACCCCCATTTCAAGAACCAAGCAAAGAGGAAGGCAGCACTGGAGCAATTGTGTGAAATTGTGAAGCAGGTGATCCCTACGGCAGACATCACCTATTTAAAGAAATTAATTGGTGGCCTGAGGAGTACATATCTAAGGGAGCGCAAGAAAGTCCTGGGATCACAGAGATGCGGAGCAGCAGATGACATCTATGTCCCCAGGATGTTGTATTACGACAGGCTGCATTTTCTGGCAGGCCAGACTGAACCCAGGCCATCCCTCTCCAGTCTTCCTTCCATGCTTCCTTCCCCCCCCCGGCTGAGGCTTCTGACGCCCAACCTGGGCCTTCCAGGCAACAACACATGGAGGAGCCCAGATTGAGCCAGGTATAGCATTCCTCTAAATATTTCTGCTTGTCCAATCAATGATGTTAACTAGATGTTAGTTGGAAGTACTAATTTAGGATTGTGACTGATGATACAACAACTAAAACCACGTCCTTTTTTCATACACAGGGAAGTCTCAGCCAGGAGGTGGCCGGGCCGAGCCGGCTGGCTGATCTGCAGGTCCCTCCACCCCCCTGGAAAGAGAAAGTGGCAGTAGGAGGAGTGCCCTAGAGGAGGCTACCAGAGGACTCTTTTGAAGGGCTACAGAGGTCCTGGGAGCACGACAGACCGTGGAGGAGGACATTGCTGCCATCATTGCATATAAAATGCAGAGGATGGAGGAGGGCCAACAAGCCATGTGTGAGGCGCTCATATTGGAGGCTCTTAACAAAGGTATGAGGGGCCAAATGACAGCTCAGACACACCTTTGCGATGGTCCTCCTCCTCCTCCTGCAGGTCCTCCCCCTTGTCCTCCCTCTCCTCCAGGTCCTCCCAGTCCTCCTCCTCCAGGTCCTACTCCTCCTCCTGCCACATCTCCAACTGCACAGCCACAGCCGGGAAGGAAGCGTGAAAGGAAGACCAGAAAGTGAGGACTCTGGATCCAGTCTGGTCGGCCAAAAAATGCAGCCTCTTGTGGTACCACAGCCTGGGGACACATCTGCTGCTATCCGGATCTCTGCGAATTCTGGACCAGACTGCCCTCCCTTACATATGGTCTCCTCAGGCCACCAATTTTGATGTTCAAGAATTGATGTCTGCCGTGGGGGTCCCAGGCTTCGCTAATTTCTCTTGTTGATCCAGTGTTGCCTTCCTCTTTGTTTGGTTCTGATCCCTTAATAAAGGATTTTTGTTTTGAATTATACTCACCTATGTGTTTTACTTCAAAAAGGACAGTTTGTTTGTGAGGATTCAGGTACATTGCAAATATACAATGTGAAATGAACAAGGGACACCAACACCAAACAATCTCCTGGAGATTAAATAATAAAAGATAACAATGTTGTTGGGGTAACTTGACACACAAAACACACACAAAAAAATTCTGGAGTAAAAATAAAAATAACATTGAACAAAGATCAGCCTTTGAAAAAATCCAAACATTAAAAAAAAAAAAATTCTGTCAGATGTGACAACTAATAACAATATATTCAGGGAATCCCAATAAAAAAACAAAAATAAAGCTTTGTGAGAAGTGTGTGTGAATATGAGCAGCATAACTACTTAATTCTCGTCACATTATAAAGAAGAAGAGAGTGCGCTGTATTAAACCATTTTTAACATTGCAGCGTGACGAAAGTGCTGTATCCATTGCGAACGCTAAGTTTACCAGAACGAGCTGTTCCATCTTGGAATTTCTTCTGAGCATGCGTGGCACTTTGTGCATCGGAACAGGCCACACACGGTCGGAATTGACGCGATCGGATTTTGTTGTCGGAAAATTTTATCTCCTGCTCTCCAACTTTGTGTGTCGGAAAATCCGATGGAAAATGTCCGATGGAGCCCACACACGGTCGGAATTTCCGACAACACGCTCCGATCGGACATTTTCCATCGGAAAATCCGACCGTGTATACGGGGCATTACTGTTTTTATCATGCAACAAATCATTTTGATTAATAAAAGCCTTTGGAAGTAACTGCATATTCTCAATAAAATGAACTCTCAGCACAACACAACACCACACACATAGCTCCCAAATGTGCCTAGTTTTAAGGGACTATCCCTTTTTGGGAACAAAGTCATTTTGCCTTGTGCCTTGCGGTTTAGCTCCTTTCCCCAACCCAGCACAAAGGACTGGGACAAGGCAGAGGGGAAGCCTTGTGCAGTGAAGTGAAAAGAAAAAGCCTGAAGAGATTTGGCAGCGGCACAGAGGAGAAAGCCAAGGGGAGGTGTGCTGTGCTGTGTTCTCCCCGCTCTTGTCATAACAGCAGATATCACAGTAATGCTCTTACATTGGACTGTACAGAGTTTGTTTACCACCCCCATCCACATTTCCTGCTGCTGGGAGATGGTGGTACTTCAATCTTCTGACCTCTGTCCCCCATCCTGCTGACCCCTGTCCTCTGCACTGCTGACCCCTGTCCTCTGCACTGCTAACCCCTATCCTCTGCACTGCTAACCCCTATCCTCCCCACTGCTGACCCCCTTTCCTCTGCCCTTATGATATCACTTCTTTTCCATACTTACCCCTGTCCTCTATCTTGCTGAATAATTCCTTCTGTCCTGCTGACCCCTGTACACTGCCATGCAGATCCTTATCCTCTGCCCTGCTGACCCCTGTCCTTTGCACTGCTGACCTCTGTCCTCTGTACCGCTGACCCTTCTCCTGTGCACTGCTGACCCCTGTCCTCCATCCTACTGACCCCTCATCTGCACTGCTGATCCATATCCTCTGTCCTTGTAATCCCTCCTCTTTGCTGTACAAAGGACCTCTGTCCTCTGCCTTGCTGAAAAATGTCCTCCATCCTGCTGACACCTGTACAGCACCCTGCAGATCCTTATCCTCGTCCCTTGTGAATCCTGTCCTATGACCTTCTGACCCCTGAACACTGCCATACTGACCCCCTGTCCTCTCCCCTACTGACCCCTGACTTCTACCCTGATAACTCATACTCTGCCCTGCTGACCCACTGCACACTGCCTTGCTGACTCCATATTCTCTGCTCCGCTGTCCTCTGCCCTGATAACTTCTGTATACTGGCTTGATAACCCTCTGCACATTGCCCTACAAACCCTATCCTCTGCCCTGCTAACACCTTGTACACTGCCCTACAAACTGCTGACCCTATTCCCTGCCCTGCTGATCCCTTGTACACTTCCCTACTGCCTTCTATACACTGCCCTGCTGACTTCATTTCCTCTGCACCCCTGATATTTTTTATTAGACCCCCACATCAGGCAGGATAGATCTGGCCCTGTTTTTCCAGTGTTAAACCTTTCATCCAATTTCAAAATTGCTAATAGGTGTCCCTCTTTCCCACCTCATAAAGTTGGGAGGTATAAACACATTCAACTGAAAATGTCTTTGCTACTGCTGTAGAGGCAGGTGGATGCTGCAAAGTCACATCATAGGTAAAGTGCTGGGTGATCAGCATTGTACATAACAGCACTGCTCTATGGTGAGGTCAGAAGATATACATATAAAGACAAATGTGTCTTTACATTGGAAAGAATTGATAGCCCCATCAATTATGATATGGTTTAGATATTATCAGATAGATGATACAATGTTTATGGAGAAATTAATACAGCATAGCATGATCTCAATCTGAATATGTGGGATGCTTGGTTGAGAACTCAGGATATCTACAGTCTTACAGGTCTGTAGCTCTCTGAATTAAAGATTCAATGACCCTTGGTTGAGGCATTGATTGTATCATATATTTGTCCACTAATGCCGTGTACACACGAGCGGAATGTCCGACAGAAAAAGTCAGACGGAAGCTTTTCATCGTATATACCGATCATATGTAGGCCTCATCGGACTTTCTTTTTCGAAAAATCTGACAGACCTAGAAATCGAACATGTTCTAAATCTTTCCGACTGACCTAATTCCTATTGGGGAAACCAGTCATCTGCTGGTTCGATGGACCAAAAAAGACGCATGCGCTGAAGCAAGTACGAGATGGAATCTATTGGCTCCTGGCTATTGAACTTCCTTTTTCTAGTCCCGTCGTAAATGTTGTACGTCACAGTGTTCTGGACTTTGATCGGACTTTGAGTTGACCGCGTGTAGGCAAGACCGCTTGATTGGAATTCCATCGGAGTTCGGAGTTCCGTCAGAGTTCCGTCGGAGAAAGCGTCAGAGTTTATTACAACGGCTAAACCGGTCATGTTTACGCGGCATAAGGAGACACCATATATATTCTAATCAATGCTCTCCCCTATCTTTCTTTATCTTTCTATATTGTCTTTTTATATGAACATGTTCTCTGTTTCTCGTTTAATCTTAAATTGTGGAATTATATTTTGTGGATTTGTTTTCTCATTTTCTAAAAAAAAAAAAAGGGTTACAGATTCCAGTTTATCACAGAAGTACAAATGGGACTTTTCTTAGCTAAACTGAAGCAATCCAATGGAATCCAACTGATAAGATAGCTCTTTTTATATTTGCATTCAACTGCCCTTTAAAAACCAGACATGTTTCAAATGTAAGAAAAAAAAAGGAATATTGAAATCAAAATGGCCAAGAAACTGTTATAGGCTAGTTCTATTGGTACACTTCCCTACAGTTATGTTTTATGCTGACATTTCAAGCAAGATGGAAACTTTGCTTTATAGATGCCATACAATTTGCTGCAGGGTTGCGTTCCAAGTAGAAAGAATAAATTCTGGTATGATCTAAATAACTAAAAGGAATCATCAGATGAATGGAAGTGCTTTGAAAGCTTCACTGCCAACAAACTCAAATCTCTAATGTTGGGATGCAAAAATTCACCCGACCTGTACAAGTTCCCAGTGTCACGGCATGCTATTCGGCAGTAAATCACAGACTTTCCATGAGAATCAGCAGTTATGCTGGCATAGAAGGGAAACATTCAGCAACTGGAGCTACTATGATCATCTAAAGGGAGCATTTTTGCATTTTTAGAGTTTCTTTTGATTTATCAGAAAAACAAGAAAAAAAATTACAGTTTTGGTGTGTGTAGATATGTGTATATATATATATATATATATATATATATATATATATATATATATATATATATATATATATATGTGTGTGTGTGTATATATATATATATATATATATATATATATATATATATATATATACCGTATTTATCTGCGTATAACACGCACAGGCGTATAACACGCACTTTCATTTTAAGAGGGAAGTTTCAGAAAAAAAACTTAAATTTTAAATAAGGAACTTTGAAGCAAAATAAGGGTCAGTCCCCATCTGCAGCCTCACTATTGCCATCAATGCAGCCTCATCAGTCCACATCAATGCAGCAGCCTCACCATTGCCATCAATGCAGCAGCCTCACCATTGCCATCAATGCAGCAGCCTCACCATTACCATTAGTACAGCCTAAAAATGATGGCCATCTGCCGCCTAGAGATGACAGGGAGGGGGGTGGGACAAGCGCCGACAGATTATATACAGTGAGAATCTCCTATGATAGACAGAACACTGGTCCAATGGCGGCCCAGGAGACGGGGCTTCCTATTACAGAGGCCAAGTAAACAGGATATTCTCACTGTATGTAATCTGATGGCGCTCGTCCTGCCCCCATCCCTGTCCCCCTAACACGCGCACGCTATTTGCACCCGATTTTCAGGGTGAAAAGGTGCATGCTATACACCAATAAATACAGTATATATAGATATATATATATATATCTATATATATATATATAGATATATATATATATATCTATATATATATATATATATTTTACATAGCTACATAGTAGGTGAGGTTAAAAAAAAAGGCATCAAGTCCAACCTGTGTGTATGCTTGTATGTTATTACATTGTATATCCCTGTATGTTGTGGTCATTTAGGTGCCCATCTAATACTGAAACCACTGCTTGTGGAAGAGAAATCCACATCCTTACCGCTCTTATAGGGCGTACACACGGTCAGACTTTGTTCGGACATTCCGAAAACAAAATCCTAGGATTTTTTCCGATGCATGTTGGCTCAAACTTGTTTTGCCTACACACGGTCGCACAAAGTTGTCGGAGTTTACGATCGCCAACCACGCGGTCACGTACACCACGTACGACGAGACTAGAAAAGGCCGGTTCAGAACCAAGCGCGGCACCCTTTGGGCTCCTTTTGCTAATCTCGTGTTAGTAAAAGGTTGGTGAGAGGCGATTCGCGCTTTTTCTGACTCGTGGCTTTCAGATCGTTTTCTGACGTTCAGTTTGTGCTTGTGGGTTTGTATCTGCTCTTCAGTGCGTGCAAGCAAGTTCCACGTGACTTTAGGTAGTCATTGTATTCTTGTTCGTTCGTTACTGTTTTTCAGGTCGCTCTTCACAGGCCTTGCTGTTCTTCAGTGCGTTCTGTTACTTCGCTCTGAGCAGCCGACCGTTTTTAGCCATGTTTCGTATGCATACTCCTCGTAGAGTTCGTGCTGTGCGGGGGCTTGGTGTTGGGGTCCTGACCTTGACACAAGTCCAGTCCATGAACAGGGTGGGGAGGAGTTCATGGACCAAGAATTGGTTGCTTCAGCGTGACCAGTTCTCTCATATGCCTTTGCTCCGTGAGATCCGTGAGAATAATCCTGATGATTTCAGGAACTTTCTCCGGATGACGGACCCCGTATTTCACCGTTTGTTGGCTTCGCTGACCCCCTATATTAGCAGGCAGGATACCTGCATGAGGCAAGCCATCACTCCGGAGCAGAGGTTGGTCGCTACCTTGCAGTATTTGGCCACAGGGAGAAGTCTGCAGGACTTGAAGCTCTCGACAGGCATCTCCCCCCAGGCTCTGGGGATCATTATCCCAGAGACCTGTTCTGCCATCATCCAGGTCCTGCAGAAGGAGTATATGAAGGTAAGATTTTTATCCTTTAATATCACATTTTATTGTATTGAATGTTTGCTAATATATTGTATTTCTTTCCTCATTCCCTAATTACCATGCTTGTAATATGCTGTGAATGTCCCCTTTGTCCTCATGCATGCTGGATTTTTATGTAATTATTATTTTATGTCCTTCATATATATTTGCCCTTCACTAACCTCCCCAGCATGGTGTCTCCTGCCCTATATTCACCTCATGTAGTCACTTAACAATGTATTTTATCAGCTCCATAGTAGTGCTTTACCCCAAACCCCCCCAAATAATTTTTAGTAACCCTCCCTCCCCCCAACTGCTAAGTCAGCTGATCCCAATTCTCTATCCTCAATCATCTATCTGCTGACTTTGCCAAACCCGTACACACTATACCCACCTCTTTACTGGTCAGATTTATGGATGAATTACCCAAAGCATGTAGTGCAAGGGCCTGCCTGTATACTTTCCAATGGTACTTTTTAAAGTTTTTGTATCCTATTATTATCTTGATAGGTAACAGCAGAATGTCCAAATGTCCTCAAATGTGTACAGTGTGTATTTTTATCTTTGTATTCAGATACTTCTTACCTGTCCAGTGGTCTGCCAATAGTGTAACTAAGGAGGGTCTGTTCAAAGAAATACCCATTATTTAGGCATTCATCTCTCAATGAAGTGAAGAGGGTTACCTGTCCAAGATTTCCACACACCCCATAATGTTAGAAATGGCCCATGAGAGGGGGGGAGGGGGAATATGATAGGTGTACCTTATACTTTGGCCTTGTTAAATTCCCCTTACTAAATGCTATCTGGAGGTTGCCCCATAATGTTTGTGTATAATCTGCTTGCCATGTTTCTGTGAAAAAATAGTAATGTTTATTGTTTTTTCCTCAACAGTTTCCTTCCACGCCACAGGAATGGCAGACTGTGGCCTCCCACTTTGCTCAGTGGTGGGACTTTCCTAACTGTGGTGGGGCAATTGATGGGAAACACGTCCACATCGTCCCACCACCCAACTCAGGGTCGTACTATTATAATTACAAGGGGTTTAATAGTATAGTGATGTTGGCGGTGGTGTCGACTAATTACGACTTCTTGTATGTGGACGTGGGGAAGAATGGCCGGATGTCCGATGGTGGAGTAATTGCCCAGACGGAGTTCTACAGGCGTCTCCAGAATGGCAGCTTGGACTTGCCAGCTCCAGAGGACAATGTGGAAGGACTCCCATTTGTGTTCGTTGCTGATGAAGCGTTTGCGCTGGGGGACCACCTGATGCGGCCATTCCCGATGAGGACCCTCACCCCGGAACAGAGGGTTTTTAATTACCGGCTGGCCAGAGCCCGAAGAGTGGTGGAGAACACATTTGGAATCCTGGCCAGCTGGTTCCGACTATTTCTGACACCCATCCATATGGCGGAGTATAAACTGAACCATATTATACTGGCGTGTTGTGTACTCCATAATTTTTTAAGGAAACATTCGGCCAACTATGCTGGCTCAGTTGGGCCTGAGGCCGGAATCATACATCAAACCACACTGACGGCGCTTGAAAGTGGCCATCCTGGCTTGCCCTCCCTGAGTGCCCGTGATGTCCGGTTACGCTACCTGGAGTTCTTTGCGGGTAGGGGGGCTATCAATATGCCAGACAATATGTGAAGCCTTTTTATAATAAAAAAAAAAAAAGAAATTCTTTGTGGACATTTACTGCTTGTGTTTGTTTTAGCTGACCCTGAGATAAATGTTTTGAGTGCATAAAATGTCGTGATTGGGTAACCTTATACAAAGCACTGTTGGCTGTTATTTCCTAAATGCAAAAACACATTTCACTACAAGTGCGCTTGCAACTGCACTGAACCTGCACTTGTAGTGCAAAGAGGATTTGCCCTTAGGAAATAACCCCCATTTTTGCATAAAACAGCTATTACATCACCCCAAAAGTGTTGTAGTGTTGAGACAATAATCCACACATTCTTGAGTAAGCCACTTTTTTATACCTGCACAATCACAGGTGCATTTACCAAAGGTTTTTAAAACAAACCAACATGTTTGTTGTATAACAATTTTTGCAGTAGCATTATCAAAAATCGAAATGTCCATTTCAGATAAAACAGGCCTGTGTAAAACCAACAAGAAAGCCAAAAATCTTGAACTTACAAAGTTCACATTAGGTAAAACCTGAAGGCTATATCAGACATCAGTATTTAGGAACTGTGTTTGATATAGCGTTCAGATGGGGGGAAATCACCCTGGAAAAGCCAAATTTGGAAGATGCACACCAATTTACGAATGTCAACATGTGCTATCTGCCATCAGGGGGGATCAAGGGACGTGTTGTGGGGGAGCAAGCCCTTCCTCAACGCTACTTTATAATTGAGGAAGGGGTTGCACCCCCAAAGCGCGTCCATTGATCTCCCGTGATGGCAGATAGCACATGTTGACACACCGTGTGCATCCTCCAAATTTGGCTTTTCAAAACATTGCAAAAAAATTTTAAAAATTGGACCACAATCCCAAAAATATATTTTGTGGGGTTTTAAATTCGCCCCAAAACATCAATGGTGTTATTTTTTTTTTGTTGTGCAATTCGAGATTACACCCCATGATCTCCCCGATCAGGATCTGGGCACTTTCTGAAGTAAAGTGTTCGGGATCCACAACCTCACGATCACCTAAAAAGAGAGAAACAAAACAAGAACAGGTATCAAAAATCTGCCACCATCCATCTCGTTTACCTGAGTCTGTGGTCGCAGACACTCACCTGTTGTGGTGCCAATCTCCACCA
Source organism: Lithobates clamitans (assembly GCA_037952925.1). Taxonomy (NCBI): domain Eukaryota; kingdom Metazoa; phylum Chordata; class Amphibia; order Anura; family Ranidae; genus Lithobates; species Lithobates clamitans. The sequence continues at coordinate 3,949,455 of JBBGZY010000325.1, read as the reverse complement.
CATCTTCTTCTTCCTCCTGCTCTTCTTCGTTTGGGGGTATTTCACCTTCTTCCATAGGTGGGGGGTCTCTGGTCTCCTCGGATGAGGGGTGTCCTTCGAGTCTTTTCTCCCCTATGTAAAACAAAAATGGTAGAATTAGCACACAGATATTTGATGGCAAAACTAGAAATAGGAAACATTGCTTGGGAGTGGGGTACAATTGTCTATTTTAGCCGAGTTCAAAGATGTATATTTTTTATTGCCCTTTGTCAAGCTGCAATACTTTACCTGTTTAGTACAAGCTTCACAGATGTAGCCCCCCTATAGTATACACTGGAGCACATGTGTGGCCCCCCTAATAAAAATGGTGTTCTGGGGTCCCACACTAGTGCTCCAGTGTCCAGATGTGAAAACAGCTGCTCAGTGTCCTCTTCTTACACACAATCTAGTTGGCATTTCATTCTAGTAACAAACCCATCTACACAAACAAATATTTGGCATCCAAGTAGGCCCCAAAAAAATGTGGGAAAATGCATATGGCCTAAACAATGATGTTTTAGAGGCCGAAAGAAAAATGTTTGATACGAACGAATAATGGGCCCATGAACATTAAAGTTGCCCTTTTAAATGTTACAATGAATAAAAGCATATGGAGCAGCACGAACGTAATAAAGACAGAAAGAATAGGAACACAGCACAACTACTTACTTTTTTGCAGCACTCTCCGGATCTTTCGGTACTGCTCTGGCTCTCTCAATTTCAGGTCCGACCACCGCTTCCTGAGCTGATCTTTCGATTTTCGGACCCCGAAATTCCTCAGAAGACTCCTGATCACTTTCGCCATGATCTTGGCCTTTCGGATATTGGGGTTGGGGTAAGGCCCATACTTCCCGTCATAGTCGGACTTCCTCATGATGTCGACCATCTCCAACATCTCCCCAAAGGACATATTTGTGGCCTTAAAACGTCTCCTTCTGGATCGGGACGTGTCCAGATCCGGGCTTTCCTCCTCCTCCTCCTCGTTCCTGCAATTAGCACGCACCTGCTGTGACTCCGCCATGTGCTCTTCCCCCACTGCGCCAAACGAAAAGGGGTGGGGAATAGAATAGAAAGAACGTCAGGGGCGGGCGGAGTTACACGCATGCGCAGTGTGTATAAAGCGTAACACGCGTGCGTATTACGTACGATCTGTGAGCGGAGGAAGGAGCATTGGACGCGCCGTTTGTAAGAACGAAGGTAAGAGACAAACTTGTGCCTATACTGCTTCTAGATTGAGGCCTATATTGTAACAAGATTAGGAGAGTTTTGTCTGACATTAGGCTTTGTCTTGTGTTGTGTCTTGCAGTGAACATGGATATGCTACTGAAAGATAATGACTTCATGTTAGTATTCGTAGAGATGCTAAGGGAGCTGCCCTGTCTGTGGGAGATTAACCACCCTCATTTCAAGAACCAAGCAAAGAGGAAGGCAGCACTGGAGCAATTGTGTGAAATTGTGAAGCAGGTGATCCCCACGGCAGACATCACCTATTTAAAGATATTAATTGGTTGCCTGAGGAGCACATATCTAAGGGAGCGCAAGAAAGTCCTGGATTCACGGAGATCCGGAGCAGCAGATGACATCTATGTCCCCAGGATGTTGTACTATGACAGGCTGCATTTTCTGGCAGGCCAGACTGAACCCAGGCCATCCCTCTCCAGTCTTCCTTGCACGCTTCCTTCCCCCCCGGCTGAGGCTTCTGGCGCCCAACCTGGGCCTTCCAGGCCGCATGTGGAGGAGCCCAGATTGAGCCAGGTATAGCATTCCTCTAAATATTTCTGCTTGTCCAATCAATGATGTTAACTAGATGTTAGTTGGGAGTACTAATTTAGGATTGTGATTGATGATGCAAAACATTACAACCATGTCCCTTTTTCATACACAGGGAAGTCTCAGCCAGGAGGTGGCCGGGCCGAGCCGGCTGGCTGATCTGCAGGTCCCTCCACCCCCCCTGAAAAGAGTAAGTGGCAGTAGTGGAGTGCCCTAGAGGAGGCTACCAGAGGACTCTTTTGGAGGGCTACAGAGGTCCTGGGAGCACGACAGACCGTGGAGGAGGACATTGCTGCCGTCATTGCATATAAAATGCAGAGGATGGAGGAGGGCCAACAAGCCATGTGTGAGGCCCTCATATTGGAGGCTCTTGAGAAAGGTATGAGGGCCAAATGACACCTCAGACACACCTTTGTGATGGTCCTCCTCCTCCTGCAGGTCCTCCTCCTCCTCCTCCCTCTACTCCAGGTCCCCCCAGTCCTCCTCCAGGTCCTCCCAGTCCTCCTCCTCCTCCAGGTCCTACTCCTTCTCCTGCCACATCTCCAACTGCACAGCCACAGCTTGGAAGGAAGCGTGGAAGGAAGACCAGACAGTGATTGCCTTGGGTTCAGTCTGGTCAGCCAAAAAATGCAGCCTCTTGTGGTACCACAGCCTGGGGACACACATGTCATCTGCTGCTATCCGGATCTCTGGGACTTCTGGACCAGACTGCCCTCCCTTACATATGAACTCCTCAGGCCACCAATTTTGATGTTGAAGAATTGATGTCTGCCGTGGGGGTCCCAGGCTTCGCTAATTTCTCATGTTGATCCAGTGTTGCCTTCCTCTTTGTTTGGTTCTGATCCCTTAATAAAGGATTTTTGTTTTGAATTATACTCTCCTATGTGTTTTACTTCAAAAAGGACAGTTGGTTTGTGAGGATTCAGGTACATTTCAAATATACAATGTGAAATGAACAAGGGACACCAACACCAAACAATCTCCTGGAGATTAAATAAGAAAAGATATCAATAGTGTTGGGGTAACTTGGCACACAAAACACAGACAAAAATATTCGGGAGTAAAAATAAAAATAACATTGAACAAAGATCAGCCTTTAAAAAAATCCAAACATTAAAGAAAAAAAAAGGCTTAAAATCCAAAAAAAAAAAAAAAATTAATATAAAACTGTCAGATGTGACAACTAATAACAATATATTCAGGGAATCCCAATAAAAAAACACAAATAAAAGTTTTTGAGAAGTGTGTGTGAATATGAGCAGCAAAACTACTTAATTCTTGTCACATTATAAGAAGAAGAGAGTGCGCTGTATTAAACCATTTTTAACATTGCAGCGTGACGAAAGTGCTGTATCCATTGCGAACTCTAAGTTTACCAGAATGAGCTGTCCCGTCTCGGAATTTCTTCGGAGCATGCGTGGCACACGGTTGGAATTGACGCGATCGGATTTTGTTGTCGGAAAATTTTATCTCCTGCTGTCCAACTTTGTGTGTCAGAAAATCCGATGGAAAATGTCCGATGGATCCCACACACGGTCGGAATTTCTGACAACACGATCCGATTGGACATTTTCCATCGGAAAATCCGACCGTGTGTACGGGGCATTACAGTAAAGAACCCTCTACGCAGTTTAAGGTTAAACCACTTCTCTTCTAATTTTAGTGAATGGTAGCGTATCTTTTTAAATTCCCTCGCACAGAAAAGTTTTATCCCTATTGTGGGGTCACCAATACGTTATTTGTACATTGAAATCATATCCCCTCTCAAGCGTCTCTTCTCCAGAGAGAATATGTTCTTTCCTCGTAGCTCAGATCCTCCAGTCCCTTAATTAGATTTGTTTGCCCTTCTCTGGACCCTCTCCAGTTCCAGCACATCCCTCCTGAGGACTTGTGCCCAGAACTGCATGGCATACTCCAGGTGGGGCCACACCAGAGTCTTGTAGAGTGGGAGAATTATCATTTTATCTCTGGAGTTAATCCCCTTCTTAATGCATGCCAATATTCTGTTGGCTTTGCTTGCAGCAGCTTGGCATTGCATGCCATTGCTGAGCCTGAGGTCCTTTTCCACCATAGATTCCCCAAGAGGTTCTCCCCCTAGCGAGTAGATTGAAATCATATTTTTGGCACCCAAATGCATTTATTTAATTTTCAACATTAAACCTTATTTGCCATGTAGTTGTCCACCCCATTATTTGTTTAGATCTTCTTGCAACGCTTCCACATCCCGCGTAGAAGTTATTGCCTTGCTTAGCTTAGTATCGTCCGCAAATACTGAGATTGAGCTGTTTATCCCATCCTCCAGATGGTTTATGAATAAATTAAATAGGATTGGTCCCAGGACAGAACCCTGGGGAAGCCCGCTTTCCACACCAGACCATTCCGAGTACACCCCATTTATCACCACCCTCTGGACTCACCCCCGTAGCCAGTTTTCAATCCATGTACTCATCCTTTGGTCCATGCACAGTAATAATTTTTGGGGAACTGTATTGAATGCCTTTGCAAAATCCAGATACACCACCTCATAGAATGTTAATATATTGGTTTGGCAAGAATGATTCTTCATAAATCCATGCTGATTACTGCTAATGATACCATTTGCATTATTAAAATCATGTATATAGTCCCTTATCATCCCCTCCAAGAGCTTGCAAATTGATGTTAGGCTAACTGGCTGTAGTTCCCAGGCATATATCTTGGCCCTTTTTTAAATATTGCTGGTACATTGGCTTTTCTCCAATCAGCTGGTACCATTCCAGTCAGTAGACTGTTCATAAAAAAATAGGAACAAAGGTCTGGCAATCACTTGACTGAGTTCCTTAAAGTAGATGTAAACCCAATGTCATCCTTTCTAAACTACTACCATAGGGGTTATCTATAAGGATTTACATGCCTCCTGCATGTATCTTTACCTGTCAAATTTCTCCCCTCTGTCTGTTATGAGACCCGAAAAACTGCATATTCTGTGAGTGGGTCTGTTGTCTGGAGCTCGGTGGGTGGAGTCGTGATGTCAGTAGACTCCCCGCCCACCTCTACACTCCCCTTGTCAATATGCATTTCTCCTGTGTATTTCTTACACTGAACTTTTGCTATGATCTCTAACATCCAGTGAAAAGACAGGAAAGTAACCACATGACTTCAGCATGCCAAATCATGCTGAGGTGTGGAACAGTGAATCCTTGCAGAGCTGCTGAAGAAAGGAGTGGGGGTGGGAATTCAAAAATAATGCATGTCTTAGGCTAGTGCACGAGATATGTAAATCACCTGTCACTCACAGCAAGGGTGAGGATTTGACAAAGTTTTTCTCTGTTTGTCGAGATTTATCTCACTGAACAATAGAAGAGGCTTGCTCAGAGCTGGATTACCTCTTTGTGGCAAGACGGGGCTCAAATGATAGGAAATCTTATACTCTACATTATGACATCAAAAAAAAAAAAAAAAAATAGGGTTTACATCCACTTTAAGGACCACCTGGTCTCGGTAAATTATTAATGTTAAGTATTTCTAATTCTATCTTCTGCTAGCCATGAGGGTGCTTCCTGTGACATGTCATGATGATAAACACTTGGTTACTGAATCCCCATCATTTCCCTTGTGAAGACTGAGGAGAAGAATACATTCAAAACCTTTGTCAGCTCTTCATCTTTTGTAACCAAATACTATCTTTACCAGCTTTAAAGGTAGTGTAACAAATGTATACAAAAATATATATTATATATATATATATATATATATATATATATATATATATATATATATATATATATATATATATATATATATATATATATATATATATATATATAAATCCTTATGATGAATAAATAAACATAAAAAAATAAGAATATATTTATATAAGGTGCTATCGTGCATCCATGTGGTTAATAATTATACCAGTTATGTTAGTGTCCATAGGATCATATAAAAAACTGATCCCCTGTTTACAAAAAAAAAAAAGTGCTCATATGAGTGTGTGTGACATCAAGTTATGTCAATTCAAAAAGTGCTCTGAAGTCCATGCAATTCGGAAACTGCTATGTGGGTGATCCAAAGCAAGCCACAGTGTACTCACTCAGGCGCTCCCCCCTAGCTAATAAATGCTCACCTCAGAGCGTGTGACTTTGTACTTAAGCTTAGTCAATACATGCCTGTGAACCACCTCTGGACTCCGCAGTTTTCCTGGAATCCTGGACCCGTCAGCGCAATACCTTTTAAGCCTCTGTCATCGCCCTACGCCCTGGACGCTACTGAGAGTACAACCTTTAGGGTACAAGATATGTTTCCATAGAAACATGATAGTATGACCCTAGTAGTCCATACAGCTGCAGGTTCTGCCGGCGGATCTTTTACTATGTGTGGAATAACAGCTTGGCCAGTGAAAGGGTTAATGATGGCGTTCTGTATCGCTCCTTCTCTTCAGTATCCAGTCAGTGACTTTCTATCATATATTTCTTTGTTGCACTATTGTCACCTTTAAAGCTGGTAATGATAGTATTTACCACTGTATGATTTGCATGATTTGTACTTGTATTTATGCACTTTGATTATTACATATACGTAGTGTATAGTCTATTTGGAAGCGCAGCGTATATATTTTATTTGCTTGTATCTGCATGTGTTTAACTCTTGCAGCTGGTCTACAGAGACATTTAGGTAGTTTATAGTAAGTGGAGGCTCACAGGACGTTTTATAAATTTCCATTAGTGATGTCGTCCCTCACATTCACTTGTACATCATTCTTGATATACAGGCATACGCCTTCCCCTTTTTTACCCTCCCTATCTCTGTGATATAGGGAATACCCTTGATTGGTTGCCAGCCAATCATGAGTGCTGTTGAACCAAGTTTCTGAAATTCCCACAAAATCTAAATCCTCCTCATACAACAGCAGCTCTAGTTCTCCCATCTTGTCAGCCATGCTCCTGGCATTAGTGAACAAGCCATGTAGTTTGGTCTAGTTGCATACTATCTCCTTTTTTGTTGCTCTGAGGATGCAATTAGGACTTGTTAATTTAATTTCCTCCGATTTAGGTGCTTTGGTCAATCCACTACTAATGCCCCCAATACTACCCTATGAAATTTGTTCCACGCTGACTATCTCTACATCTGGACCCCCCCCATCATCTAGTTTAAAAGCCCCTCTAACTTTTCGGCCATCTTCTCTCCCAGTCAAGGTGCAGACCATCCCTGCTAAAGAGTAGGTAACTGACTGAGAAGTCTCCAGAAACCCGAACCCCTCCTTTCTACACCAACTTCTCAGCCACTTGTTTACTTCCTAATCTCCCGCTGCCTTTCTGGTGTGTCTCAAGGTACCGATAGTATTCCTGAGAATACTACCTTGGAGGTCCTATTCCTCAATTAAACAGACATTATTTTGAAAGGGCAAAATTATTGAAAAGGTGTCCATGTTTTTGATGAATATGTTTTAGTTTATAGTTTTTCCTGCAGTGGGAGGGGGAAGAATTCATTGTGCCCATAAATGTACTTATCATTGAGTGTCATAGTGAAAGCCACAGACAAAATGATATGGAATGCAACATGAAGTCCTAGTTTAAAAGACAGCTTAACATCCAGCGCCTACTGTGCTCTGCTGAGCTGAGTATGTAGAGATACATTTTGGCTCTATATAGACATTAAAGTATAGGTCTGTCTTTGCCATCCCTCTGCGGTTACATGACGGTTATTTTAAACCACTAGCTTTGACTTTCCAAATCATTGACCCAGCACATGTATGTAGGTCAAGTAAGTCAGAAAAAAAGTCAGCAGTTCTTAATTGCATGCTTATTCCAGGTTAGCGACTCAGAAAATATTGTTGTCAGATGGTCAGAATACACTAGGACAGCAAAACTAATAAGGGGCTGGAGGATCTCAGTTACGAGGCACGACAAAAAAATAAATAAATAAACCTATTCTCCCTTAATTTTAAAGATTGAGTTCACTTAAAAAAATAAAATAATAAATGCACATTTTTTTAAGGTAAAAAATGTGCATTTATAAATTTTGTCTTAGGAGCCAGCAGAGCTTTGCACCCATGATCAGTAGATTGTGATTGCAATGCCAGGCTCCTGCAGACTCAATACAGCTGTTTGCCCATACCCTTTTGTACAGGAAGACAGTTAGGCCTGGTTCACACCTATGCAGTTTGCGGATGATGCGTTTTTTCTGGTGCATTTTTTCATATGCATTCTTGACATGTGTTTAATACGTTTTTGATGTGTTTTGCGCTTTTGGGCAGTGTCTGTTGTCATGCAGCAAAACCCAGCAAAAATGCAGCAGAAACCCAGCAAAAACGCAAGCACTGCATTTTTGATGCATTTCCACTGCATTTCCATTGAAGTCTATGAAACCAAAAATGCAACCTGTTGTGGCAAAAAAAGTCCCTGACTCCAAAAAACAAACAAATGGAAAACGCGCAAATGTGAACATAACCCATAGGAAACCTTGTTAAATGGACTATAGTGCATTTCTGCAAACCTGAAAAAGCACTGAAAAACGCATAAGTGTGAACCAGGCTTTACTGAAGCTCAGGAACAATCAATGAACTACAAGGACACTCACCAATTCACTCACAGTTCATTGAGAACTACAAGCCATCTGCAGAGGTGGAAGATGTACTTGGAGTTCATTCATTTACAGATAGCAGTGCTGTTTTTGAATTGTGACAGTGGGTGCAAAACGAGGATCCCCTGCTCCTTGTGACAGGGAGTTTAGGGATAGGCTTGGAACATGTTACATGTTACACCCTAAATATGGGTGTAACATGTAACATGCTCCAGAAGGAGAACTTAGCCTTTAACCACTTACAGACCGGAAGTTAATGACCAGGCCATTTTTTGCGATACGGCACTGCATCGCTTTAACTGACAATTGCGCGGTCATGCGGCACTGTACCCAAACAAAGTTAATGTCCATTTTTTTCCCACAAATAGAGCTTTCTTTTGGTGGTATTTGATCACCTCTGCGGTTTTTATTTTTTGCACTATAAACAAAAAGAGATTGACAATTTTGAAAAAAAAAATATATATTTTTTTTACTTTTTGCTGTAATAAATATCCCCAAAAATGTTTTTAAAAATCAAATTTCTTCATCAGTTTTGGCTAATATATATTCTTCTACATATGACAATAAGAGGATTTTGCGCTTTAAATCTATCACCCAATCAATAAGAATCAAAATGACATATATGAAAAGCTATAACTTAGCTATGCAAAAAGATTTGTGAATAAATGAAAACAATCTACACTAAATAGTCCAAGTGAACTAATTATTGGATTCCCATCGTGTAGTGGTATAGTTCATAATAGATGTGTCTCATCAACTGGGATCAAATGTGGGGGGAGATAATGATGATAATCTTCCTGTGGGGAGTGCCAATCTACCCAGGCTCTCAGAACTCCCACCTTAAGGGAAGCAAATTCAGGCATCAAAAAGGTTTCTTTAATGGTTGCTGTATGTGGTAGCGTATTAGTTGTCCAGGTTTAGCATCTGTGATGGCTGAATTTTCTTCTCAATATTAGGTACCTATCAAAGAAAAAAGGGGGGTGGGGGGGAGGGGATTATCCTCCTAGGCTTCCCCAGCCAGAATGGTTTGATATTTCTCCTTCTGAACATGGAGCACAATTATACAGTAACAACATGGGTGATATCCTTCTCTCACAGATTTTCTGAACCCTGGAGGACATTCCTCAGAGCATCGACCCCTTGGGACCAGTCTGGGATTCCAGTGCTTGATGATTGACGGTCTGTGTGAAAACCTGTTGATCGCCTTCTGATATCCCCACGTTCACAGTTAGAGACTGTAGGTCTCGAGTGTCTCGAGTGTCCCCGCTTGGTGATCCGGATAGCGCAGGTACCCACTCGGCTTTATTCGGCGGGTCTCGGCTCACAACAGGACTCAGCTTCTGATTACACTTGGAGGGCTTTGAGGGCAGAAGCTCAGGTGAAACCAGCACCGCAGGTATCGCGGTACTCTGAAACACAGAGCCTGCCTGTGATCGCAAGGGATAGTAACTGGTAAGTAGGGCGCTATGTGTAACAGGTCCAGTACCAAGCTCTTTCCTGGCTGCACAAGGGCCTCTGGGCATCTGATGCTGACACTCAAAATTCTGGCCAGTCTCAGAGTGAATGTGTGCCTCCCCTGATGTCTGCCGTTACCTGCCGTTATTTGTGTCCTATTTACTGGGGATGTGGATTCCGTGGCTGCTGAGACGGCTGATGATTTCAGAATTCGGACATCGCCTGTCTGCTGTAGTGCCGTGAGGACTGTCTATTGAACTATTGGACTGTCTATTGCTTTTTTCTGTTGATCCCAGCATTTGATCCCAGGACTATCGTGCGCTACAGTGTACTTCCCGTTTACTCTCTATTTCATCCCATCTCATCTCTCTGGAAAGGGCTACCTGCCTTTTCCCACCGGGACCGGAGAGACAGAGGGAGACGTAGACGCAGAGGGAGACGCAAGGAGATGCCCAGAGGCCCTTGTGCAGCCAGGAAAGAGCTTGGTACTGGACCTGTTACACGTAGCGCCCTACTTACCAGTTACTATCCCTTGCGATCACAGGCAGGCTCTGTGTTTCAGAGTCCCGCGATACCTGTGGTGCTGGTGTCACCTGAGCTGCTGCCCTCAAAGCCCTCCAAGTGTAATCAGGAGCTGAGTCCTGTTGTGAGCCGAGACCCGCCGAATAAACCCGAGCGGGTACCTGCGCTATCCGGATCACCAAGCGGGGACACTCGAGACACTCGAGACCTACAGTCTCTAACTGTGAACGTGGGGATATCAAAAGGTGATCCACAGGTTTTCACACAGACCGTCAATCATCAAGCACTGGAATCCCAGACAGGTCCCAAGGGGTCGATGCTCTGAGGAATGTCCTCCAGGGTTCAGAAAATCTGTGAGAGAAGGATATCACCCATGTTGTTATAATTGTGCTCCATGTTCAGAAGGAGAAATATCAAACCATTCTGGCTGGGGAAGCCTAGGAGGATAATCCCCCACCCCCTTTTTTCTTTGATAGGTACCTAATATTGAGAAGAAAATTCAGCCATCACAGATGCTAAACCTGGACAACTAATACGCTACCACATACAGCAATCATTAAAGAAACCTTTTTGATGCCTGAATTTGCTTCCCTAAGGCCCCTTTCACACTGGAGCGGTTTTCAGGCGGTATTGCGCTAAAAATACCGCCTGAAAACCGCCCCTAAACATTGACCGCTCCTTCCCCGCTCCTGCCCATTGAAATCAATGGGACAGCGCGCCTATACCGCGGCTATTCCGTGGCAATACCGCGGCTATAGCCACGCTGTACGAGGGATTTTAACCCTTTTTCGGCCGCCAGCGGGGGGTAAAACCGCACCGCTAGCGGCCGAATACAGCTGCAAGAACGACGGTACAGCAGCAGGTGAGAGTTCTGAGAGCCTGGGTAGATTGGCACTCCCCACAGGAAGATTATCATCATTATCTCCCCCCACATTTGATCCCAGTTGATGAGACACATCTATTATGAACTATACCACTACATAATGGGAATCCAATAATTAGTTCACTTGGACTATTTAGTGTAGATTGTTTTCATTTATTCACAAATCTTTTTGCATAGATAAGTTATAGCTTTTCATATATGTCATTTTGATTTTTATTGGTTTGGTGATAGATTTAAAGCGTGGAATCCTCTTATTGTCATAGTTTTGCAGAGTGTAATGTGAACACTTTTTTGATTTTGCTGCAGTCTATTTAGACATCATCACAATTTACTCACGTTGGCACTATTTATATATTTTTTAATTGTTGTTTTGTTGTCATCACACTTCTGATACTCACAACAGTGCGAGGGATATCACTACATATATTCTTCTACATAACAAGTGAAAGTGTCCAAATTGGGCCCAATTAGCCATTTTCCCTCCCTGGGGTCATGTGACACGTTAGTGTTACAAGGTCTTAGGTGTGAATGGGGAGCAGGTGTGTTAAATTTGGTGTTATCGCTCTATATATATATATATATATATATATATATATATATATATATATATATATATATATATATATATATATGTTGAACTGGATAGGCCTCTGTCTTTATTCAACATTACCAACCATAAAACTACTGTATGTAACAGGTAAGAGACTAGCATTTTCACAAAGAAAGGTTAGAACTAGCAGGTTTCCTTTAAGGAAATGAAGTCCATATTTGCATAATGAAGTACCCTGGGTTTTGTGATTCCCTGGTTGCACTGCACGGTGTTTGAAGAACACATCATATCAATTAGTGAATGGAGTACAAGTTTATCCCATCTGTCTTTTGGTGTAATAAGCCAATGCTTGACACAGTAGTGGGCATTTAATATGCAACTGAACTTGTGGCATCATACAAGTTAATACAGAGTGAAGGGAAATAATCCAGTTCTAATAACATGATCAATTTACTTTGAAGTTTTCTTGATTCATTTTCTAAATCAATATCAATTACTTTGTACTGCTCACAACATGCAAAAAGCTTCTGTATTTGTTGAAAACTGCCTTCATGCTAAGTTCTTGTGTATTTGTTTACCCACAGAAATCAAAGAGCCTTTGAAAAATGACACATTGCTAGCATTTATGAATGACAAATAGAACAAAACTGCTGTAGTCGGTATCTGCCTATGAAATGGGAGTCCCGGAAGCTCATTAAGCTAATGAGGGGCCCTCACATACAGCCCTTGTAAAACCTCTTGCCCTGCATGTTACTTTACAACCAGAATGCTGCTAAAAATTTGTATTTGTTAGTGTCCAGCTAAATAAGAGCTGTTCATTATTCAAACTATAGATTCGTTTTATCATCACTTTATAAACAGAGAGAATTATACAAACATTATAGCCAGGTTATATTTATATAATATATAAATTCATATATCATGATGCTATATAAAATACAAAATATTTCTTATTGGCTATACAAAAGTTGACACCTGGTTCTAAAGTCAAACCTTTTTTTCAGTTTTTTTATTTTTATTATTTTTTTATTTTTTGTGATTTTGGATACTGTCAAGTTTTTATTGATTCAATGAGAAGAGAATAACTGCATGCTAATAAGTCAAAGATGCAAAGAAGCCTTATTGCATCACATCCTACAAGACACAAGTACCAACATTTTGGTGACACACAGGTCCCCTTTCTCAAGGTTACAGGCATAGACAGAAGAGGTCATGTGATATACGTAAACTCCTTTGCACCTTCGAATTATTGGAGTGCTGGCTATTCTCTGCTTATGAAAGTTTAGCACCACTGTAAGCATGGAATTTTGTGTAAAGTGCTTATTGGTTCATTTAAAGCTTTATTGCTGTCTGTTTCCTTGCTGGGGATATTCACTCTGTTTATCCTAGTAACCATTGTCTCCATATACGGAATAGAACAGATTGTTATTGCAGTGACAACTCAGGCTGTGTACAAATCAATTTAAAATTCAGCAGGTTAAAAGATGTTTGGGAACATTTTTTTTCAGAATTATACTTACCTAGGTGGATGCAGTATTGGTCTGATGATGCATCTGTCCCCCTCTGGTTCTAAGACTGAGAACCGAGCATTTCAAAGACCGCTGATCGCTAGGTTCTCTCTGCTCTGCCCCCCCCCCCCCCCCGGGCTCAGGTAGGCGGGGGGAGGGAGTGAGAGTGGCTGGCTTAGGCTCTCAGCAGCTTGCTAAGATGCTGAGCCAGGTGCCATTATAGGAATCTGGGTGGATCCAGACCACCATACGGTCGCAATCTTTCCCCAGTCTGGACCGGCTCTGTCAAGTCAGCCGACAGCAGTCTTCAGCCTGCTGTCTGCTGAAAATGGGTCACAGGAGTGCAGAATGAACTGCATTCCTATGATCCACAGGAGAAGTACAGCCAAAGCTCGTCTCCTTTAAACAGGGACCAGTTGAATTTCAATCTGTGTGTGGCCCTCTCTGTTCAACAGAAGTTAATCATTAGATTAACTTCTGTCGAAGGGAGACACTAGAAAACATTCATCGATCAGCAGCTGCAGCTAATCGGCTGCTATTTCTGATCAGTGTATTCTGACAGTGAATTACCTAATACTTGTGCCAACATTCTTATTAATGTCAATATTTCAAAACTAAACTAAATATTGGTATTATGACAGCAGAGTCCCACTGTTGTAACAACTTTCCATCAGGGAGGGGATTCTTCCATCCACCTTGCTTATGTGAATAGTGGAATTCATTTTTTTTCTCATTCAGCCCACTGGCTGAATGGAAAAAAAAACTATCTGTGTCTACCCAGTTTAAAATGATTGTAAAGGTACACATTTACATATATACACAGCATGAATTGGCACCACCATCCCTGCTCCTTACTCGCTGAAAGACTCCCGCTGATGTTCCCATGTCCAGTGAAGAGAAAGTGAGAGCAGCAGCGCTGCTCTCAGGCCAGTGTTGGATTGAGATCAGGTAAGTATTTTTTTGAGGGGGTGACAATAGAAGGTTTTTTTACCTTAATGCAGAGAACCAGTGGCGTAACTAGAACCTTCAGGGCCCCGGTGCAAGAAACCATGATGGCCCCCCCTTCCATCCGAGACCCGGGCTTCCAATTTTGGGAGGGTGTCCATGTACATTGTCCCAAAACCGTGCTTCCCGCATGCCCCCTGGGACGTGCATCCAGAGCAATCACAGTGGCCCTTTACCATGTGATGTCAGCTGATCACATGTAAACAGACTTGCCGGTTATCCGCAGCCCTTTCCTCCCATGCTGTGTCTGTGTTAGAAAAGGACTGCCATTAACTGTCAAGAATGTCAGAAAATTGTTTACACTGATAATCAGTGCCCCAATCATCAGTGCCCATCAATGCCGCCTATCAGTGCCCATCAATGCCGCCTACAAGTGTTACCTATCAGTGCTCATTAATACTGCCTATTAGTGCCCATCAAATCTGCCTATCAGCACCACCTTTCAGTGCTCATTAATGCTGCCTAACAGCGACCATCTGTGCCACCTATCAGTACTCTTCAATGCTGCCCATCAAACTGCCTGAATTCTGCCTATCTGTGTTCTTCAGTGCCCATCAGTGCAGCCTATGAGTTCTGCCTATTAGTGCTCATCAATGCCCATCAGTGCCACCTATAAGTGCCCATCAGTGCCTCCTATCAATGCCCACCAGTGCCTCCCATCTGTGCCCATCTCAGTGCCCCCTAGTGCCTTCTCAGTGCCCCCTATCAGTGCCCCCTAGTGCCTTCTCAGTGTCCCCCATCAGTACCCCCTAGTGCCTTCTCAGTGCCCCCTATCAATGCCTCCATTCAGTGCTCATCAGTAAATCCTATCAGTGCCTCCCATCGGTGCCCCCTATCAGCATCCCCTATCAGCACCTTCTTTCAGCATCCCCTATCAGCACCTTCTATCAGTGTCACCTATCAGCACCTTCTATCAGTGTCCCCTATCAGCACCTTCTATCAGTGTCTCCTATCAGTGTCCCCTATCAGCGTCCCCTATTAGCGCCCCCCCCCCATAAGTGTCCCCTATCAGTGTCTTCTATTAGTGCCCCCTATCAATTTCCCCTATCAGCATCCCCTATAAGTGCCTATCAGTGCCCCTATCAGTGCCCATAAGTGTCCTCTATCAGTGTCCCTATCAGTGCCCATCAGAGTCCTCTGTCTTCTCAGGACAGCACGGCTCTGAGCGGAGAGCGTGTCTCTCAGGTAACAGCCAAACAAGATATTTGGGGGGGGGCACACCCTAAAAGATGCATTAAAGATGGTGCAGCCTTAAGACCATACAATAGAAAAAAATATTACAGCACACACATGCAAAAAAGACATTTACCTCCAGCAAGGCTAGTTTAAAAACACCTAAACATTTTCAAAAAACATTATCAAAAATATGGGGATTTGGTCACACCATATTGCTATATGGTGCTAAGCCCACTTACTGCGTCAAAGTACCCCATGATCAGTGGGTCCTACACTATCCATAGACTGGGAGATCCTGCATCTCTGAACCATGAGAGAAATACACTCTTCTAAATGGGAGAATCTTGAGGTCTCCACCCATGACACAAGTGGACACTAATGAGAGGTACTTGATGAGTCTTGTATGGTCTTATAGCTGCACCATCTTTAATGCATCTTTTAGGGTGTGCCCCCCAAATATCTTGTTTGTATATTGTATGGATTCTGACCAAATCCCTTTGGGTGAAGAGCACCCCACTCCCTCATCAAGTACTTCTCATTAGTGTCCACTTGTGTCATGGGTGGAGTTACTTTGACGCAGTAAGTGGGCTTAGCACCATATAGCAATATGGTGTGACCAAATCCCCATATTTTTGATAATGTTTTTTGAAAATGTTTAGGTGTTTTTAAACTAGTCTTGCTGGAGGTAAATGTCTTTTTTGCATGTGTTTTTCTCAGGTAACAGCAGCACAGAGACACCGGCATTGACAGTTTTATATCCCTCTCCGACGGAGACTGTCTCTCGCACGGGATGACACCGGACACACAGCTGATCTGCTTCCCCTGCATCGCTGGACCCTGGGACAGGTAAGTGTCCAATTATTAAAAGTCAACAGCTGCAGTATTTGTAGCTGCTGACTTTTTTTTTTTTAAGCAGAACTCTGCTTTAAGAGGGTCCTGCTCATAAGAGCTTATGATCTAGAAGGGGGGAGCAAGTGGTGCAAAAGGTAATAACTGATGGAAGAATTAAAGTTTCAGTTGTTAGGTTGAGGTGGGATAGGCTTCTTTTAAGAGATGAGTGTTCAGGGATCGCCTAAATGTGGGCAGAGTGGGACAGATTGAGGTACAGGGTTGCAGAGAATGGGAGACGCTCTGGAGAAGTCCTGGAGATGGCAGGAGGATACAAGAGAGCTAGAGAGCAGGAGGCCTTGGGAGCAACGGAGAGAACAGTTTGGGTGATATATTGAAATAAGACTGATGATGTATCTTGGGGCAGAGTCATTGATGGCTTTGTTTGTTGTTGTTAGTATTTTAAATTTCATTCACTGGGCAATCGGAAGCCAGTGGAGGGATTGGCAGAGGGAGGGGGGCAGACACTGGTGGTTGGCAAGGTAGATAAGTTTGACATCAGTATTCATGATAAACTGCAGGGAGATAGCCTGTGTAGAGGTAGAAAAAAATTAAATGAAAAAAAAATGAAAAGAACCTCCTGCACTAATCAGCAAATCCCTGTACAGCGAATATACAAAACAAAATAATGTGACAACCAAAATATATAGTAGTAATAATTAATGAAATACAAATCAAAAAATAGAAGTGGCTAACGCCAAGAAGATGCACTCACCAATCTTTGCTAAATGCAATAAACAGTTATAAAAACATTAAAGTGATGCAGCGCTACCATATAATACATAAAACTATTAATATATATAGTGGATCATACACTGTTCAAACTCCAATAAATGTGTAAGTTATATGCAAATGCACCACCATAAAGTACATAAAACAAAAAAAAATTAAAAATACCACAAAACAAAGATATATTTACAATAAAAATAAACATAATAATAATAATAGCTATACAAAGTGCCCCAAAAAATCCCATATAATAGTTTGCGTGTTAAAAAGTCCTGCATAAAAGTCCCATACACCATGCGGTGACTGTGCAAACTTGAATGAATATGTGAATCACTTCTCCATAGATCATGGTCTAAAACACACACCACCATGCCCTTCATCAAACCTTAAGGGTGTCATCTCACCTTCTATGTAGGACCTCACTATATTGTGGAGGTCAAATGCGCTTGTATTAATATGAGGGATACTGCTCCACTCGATCACTCCATCAACTATGATCAACATATCCTCAATACCAAAGGTCATATATGGGAAGCAAGAGGAAGACCAAAATAGTGTAGATTGCCAAATAAAATTGTTATAATCAAATAAAATTCACTCACATCTTAAAAGAAAACCATAAGCATATCTTGTGTATGATGGCGTTCCAGCCTGCCTAGACGTGTGTAGAGGTAGGCCTAAGAGAAGGGAGTTGTAATCGTTAAGGCAAGAGGTAACAAGGGCGTGAATGAGTAGCTTGGTGGTTTCATTGGTTAAAAAGGGGCAAATTTTAGAGATGTTACAGAGGTGATGTCTACTAGACATGTGCAATTAGCTTTGGTCCGAATACAAATTCAAACAAATTTTTGATTATTCAGAGATTCGGATGTATCCAAATCTCCAAATGAAACAGTAACGAATAGTAAGAAATTTTGTTGAAATTCATTTTGTTTATTCATTCTCTAATGAACTTAAACTTTTCAGAACAATTAGAATTCGGATTGGTCAAAAGACAGATTCAAATTCTGTGTGAAGAAATAGCTGGTTGTTAAGCAGCGGGCGGGAAGCCGGCTGGCCGAGCCCTTATCAACCATGCGTCATCTGTCAGTGGGCTTCCCCACTGACAGATGAATATAAAGATAAAGATTAGAGAATGCCGGCAAAAGAAAAATGTTAAAAAAAAAATAGTGTCCCTTGATGTTAAACCATCGTCTATCACGACGCACGCCGACCTGAAAAATAGAAAAATGTCAAAAAGTGATCCGCCTCCTAAGAGGCTACTTGCCGTATGCGCGCTCTTCGGTTTTGACAGCTCTTATATAGGCAAGGGCGGGCCACCCGATTACGTCACCTGGTGGCCCTGTCCCCTTCTGACATCACTTGACATCAGAAGGGGCGGTGCCACGGGTGAAGTAACTGGGTGCAAAGAAAGTTACCCTACTAAAACAGGTACAAACTGGCTTTTAAACCTTGTTTACTATATCTACAATTAAAAAAATTGGACTTTAAGTATACTTTAAGTCGGAGGTCCTCAACCAAGTACCAGGTCATAGCCTCTCTGCAGACGGGCCAGGAGTGCGGCTGGCAAGACAGCCGGTGGGCAGGCAGAATGAGCGAGACAACAATCGAGCAGCATGAGACAGACAACCAGCGGGCGGTATGAGAGGGACAATGGATGGGCAGCATGAGAGAGACGGGTCGATGAGAAAAACCACATTGACCCACCCGCACCCTCCCCCCCATCCCTTGGCATAATTTCCTTCCACGCAGCCGGTCCCTGGTTCCAAAAATGTTGGGGACCACTGCTTTAAGCTACAGATTTTATCATGGGCTTCTTGTTCCCTTGTGTGGTTCCAGGATAGGTATCAGATAGAAAAAGGAGTTCAGAATAGAGCAATACTGGATTACAAATACCGTATATACTCAAGTATAAGTCGTTCCGAGTATAAGTCGAGGCCCTAATTTACCACAAAAAAAATGGGAAAAACTTATTGACCCGAGTATAAGACGAGGGTAAGAAATGCACAGCTACTGTAAGTGGAAAAGAGGGTCAACAATGCCCATTTGCAGCCTCACTGTGCCCATTTGCAGCCATAGGTCCCCTGAACTTCAAACTCGGTAGTTAAGGGTTCCTAGATGCCCCCTAGCTGCAGCCAAAATTTGGGGTCTCTGAACCCAAAGGGTCCTGAAATGACATTGCTGCAGATGGACACAGTTGACCGAATTTGGGGCCCCATATCTCGGGGCCACTTAGTGCTAAGAACCCCAAATTTGGTGTGCAAACCCAGTGGTACCCCAAAAATCAGTTCAGAAAATGTCAAGCACTTTTCTGCAGCAGAGAATGACATTTTCCGAACCGGATTTGGGGCCCCGTATCTCAGGGCCACTTGGTGCTAGGAACCCTAGCTTTGGATATGTTATGAGTCCAGTTCCACTGGGTTTGCACACCAAACTTGGGGTTCCTAGCACCAAGTGGCCCTGAGATATGGGGCCCCAAAGTCGGTTCAGAAAATGTCAAGCACTTTTCTGCAGCAGAGATTGACATTTTCTGAACCGATTTTGGGGCCCCGTATCTCGGGGCCACTTAGTACTAGGAACTTCAGCTTTGGAAATGTTGTGGTACCAGTTCCACTAGGTTTGCACACCAAATTTAGGGTTCCTAGCACCAAGTGGGCCTGAGATATGGGGCCCCAAATTCGGTTCAGAAAATGTCAAGCACT
The DNA here is from genome assembly GCA_037952925.1 of Lithobates clamitans. Lineage (NCBI taxonomy): Eukaryota > Metazoa > Chordata > Amphibia > Anura > Ranidae > Lithobates > Lithobates clamitans. The sequence continues at coordinate 3,929,691 of JBBGZY010000325.1, read as the reverse complement.
TTTCTGCAGCAGAGATTGACATTTTCTGAACCGATTTTGGGGCCCCGTATCTCGGGGCCACTTCAGCTTTGGATATGTTGTGGAACCAGTTCCACTGGGTTTGCACACCAAATGTGGGGTTCCTAGCACCAAGTGGCCCTGAGATACAGGGCCCCAAAGTCGGTTCGGAAAATGATTTTTTTTGCTGCAGAAAAGTGCTTGACTCGAGTATAAGTCCAGGGGGGCACTTTCAGCACAAAAAAATGTGCTGAAAAATTCGACTTATACTCGAGTATATACGGTAGATACAATCTTAGATTTCCAATTGTGTAATCCTATCTTTTTCTATGGCAAAATTATTTAAGGAGGTAATACATTTTCAGTGCAACAAAAAGACAATAATTGTTTCTCTAATTTAGATATGGATATTTTTCCATAAGCAGATTTTTTAAATTCATCAGCTTTTTGAGCCTGATTTACTAAATCCATAATACTTACTCATCAAGTTTGCAATGTGCAATCCTGTTTAAGTGGCATGTGTGTGCATTGTGGTTTGAGATAATGCTCTTGCTGAAGTTGAGCACAAACATCCATACTTGTAACTTTCCAGCCATACATCTCTTTGTAACACGGAGGCAGTCCAGGAGCGATGTTAAAGTGAAATACAACTGATTAAAATATGTATGTTGAAATGTTAAAGCTGAACTTTAGGGTAAGAAAATAGTGTCTAAACACAGGAAATATTCTTACATAGATCTTGGTTTGGTGTGCATGTTTGTTCCAGCTCTGTGCAATAATCAAGCATGATTTGGGGCGGCACAGTGGTGTAGTGGGTAGCACTCTCACCTAGCAGTAAAAAGGGTCACTGGTTCGAATCCTAACCACGACACTACCTGCCTGGAGTTTGCATGTTCTCCCTGTGCCTGCGTGGGTTTTCTCTGGGTACTCCGGTTTTCTCCCACACTCCAAAGACATGCTGGTAGGTTAATTGTCTTCTGTCCAAAATTGACCCTAGTATATGAATGTGAGTTGGGGACCTTGGATTGTGGGCTCCTTGAGGGTAGGGACCGATGTGAGTGTGTGATGTATATGTGGAGTGCTGTGTAATTTGACAGCGCTATATGGGTACCTTAAATAAATAGGGATAATTGTAGACACGCACCCACACTCACTCAGGATGGACTGGTGTCTTTATTCAACCTTACTAACTATGTAACTATGAAACAATTCCTGCACTTTGCCTCTGTGTAGGAGTTCTATGCAATAAAGACCGGTCACTGTTGCCTTTTCTCCTTGTGCAGGGTGTCTTGTACCCACTCCATTCCCTCCTGAGAAGCTTTGTAGGCAGCCTGTAGTGGAAGGACCTGTGTGGTCACTTCATGGCAGAAGATAGGGATCATTTGGGTGGAGGACAGGAATCAGCATGGCAGAGGAGAAGGGTCTGCAGGGCAGTGTACGAGGGTCAGCAGAGCAGAGAAGAGGGGTTACAAGGTCAGAGGATAGGGGTCAGTAGGGCAGGATACAGGGGTCAGTAGGCAGTGTAAAGGAGCAGGATGGAAGACAGGGGTATATAAAACATTCTTCTATGTACAAGTTACGCTACTGCCACAATATGCAAAAGGTATCCAGTGTTATGCAGCTAACCACTGTAAGTATGACATGCAGAGCTTACTTACTTAGCCCTGTGGTTCGCCATAAGATATACTTGAGCTGCGGTGACAGGGAGAAAGCCAAGCCAAATGCATGTGGAGATGAACCCGATGCCAGGTGTGCAGATGGTGATGCACAACAGTGGAAGGTGCAGGTGGTGGTAAACCCAATGGTGTGGGGACCTGGATCGATGAAGTAAAAATCCAGCTGGAACAATACCAGGGACAGCGTACAGTCTGTATCCGAATGACAGCACCCCGAGTGTGACGTCATCCATTTAGAAGTGGCAGCCGGAGTGAAGTCAGGTTGGAGTTAGAACACAAGCCTGCACCACCCCCTGCTACCTCCTCAGCCAATGGGTAGCTTAAGCTGCGCCAGTCCCTCCCACATGACATCACCCTGCACTATACCAAGTCTCAGCCTGCCGCACAATAAATGAACAGGCCGGAACTCACATTTATTATACTCAGCAAAAGTGTGACTGTGCGGCTCCCATCTCAGTCCCGCAGCTGAAAGGTTACAATAGCCTGGCTGCTGCTCCATGGATGGAGGATCTTGGGGGGTTCAACCCCCCTGACCCCCCCTTATCTACACCCCTGCTCTGCACAGGTTATGTACAGCCCAGTGATAATGTCACTTCAACTGTATAAAGGAACTAAGAAAGATAAGTGAGTAAAAGTTTTTTTACAAGGAGAATAAAAGCAGAACACTATCAGCTTTGGAGTATTAAAAAATTATAAGAAAAGAGAATGTAACATTTTGTAAAAATATTTTAAGCAAAATATAATAAATATTTTACAGTCCAGGATCTTCAGTTGGATAAAACAAAATACATTTTGCCCACTTGAGCCCCAAGTTTGAGCAGCTATACCAGGATGATGCTTGCAGCAGCAGCAGGCATTGGATTGCCTGTATAAGCAGCAGGAGGGGATGCCCCCCCTTCTGCCACCTTCCGTGGTTGCACCGGGATCTCCCGTCCCACCGGGAGTCCCAATAGACCAGCCGGTGATACCAGCTAATCATAGAGCTCAGCAAAAACCTGATCGGTTTTGTTCAGCTCTATGTTATAGTAACCTGTAAGCGATGATGTTATGCCACTTCTGGTTTACCTGGATGTGTCAGGGATACAGGGTGCTGGTATCTTGTGAAACAAGTGTGACCAGAAGTGTGTGGCACGCAAAGGCAAATGCACACATTGGTCCTATACACATGCAAACAGCAATCGTCCAACACTTGTGAGGTATTACTGTGAACGTTAGATCACAGGCAGTAATTCTAGCACCAGACCTCCTGTGTAAATTTAAAGTGGCAACTTGTAAAGGCTTTAAAAGAGTTGTCTGTTGGTAGCAAAATTTATGTTGTTTGTCATGCTTGCATTGGTGTGCACAATTTTTAAGCATGACAAGTTTGGGCCGAACATCATCTTTTATATTTTACAAAAAATTGGGTTATGAATTGTGTTTTTTTTCAAAAAAGTATATTTTTTCCCCCAAAAATCGTGTTTGAAAAATCGTTGTGCAAATACCGTGTGACATAAAGGATTGCAAATCCCATCAATTTATTTTCTAGGGCCTCTGAATTCAAAAAATATATAATGTTTGGGGGTTCTAAGATATTTTCTAGCGAAAAATTACTGATTGTTACATGTAAAATAAAAGTGCCAGAAAAGACTTGGTCTTCAAGTGATTAAAGGACAGCTAAGCCCATAATAGTTTATATGGAATATTCATTATTATTATTAATATTATTTATGATGCATTTTTGTATACTATTAAAAAAGAAACATCAAAATTAGCAACATCAAGATGCTAAAGTGTTAGAACATCAAGAACAATTTCATGATATATGGTAATTTCATGCATACATCCTTCACAAAGGGTCAGAAGCCTTTATCATCACATATTTCCCCAAAGCATCGGTGGCTTCCTTTCAGTGCTTCTAGATGTGCACCAACAGATAAATATTCATTTACATATAAAGTAGAATGGTGCATAAAATCTTTCCCTTAAGAAAATGGCACATGTTACACAGGACACTGTAAAAATGCACAAATATATGAATTCCAGCATTCTAAGCCACATTTAATGTTCTATTTAACCTTAGCAGTGGAGTGTTGCTTATGATGCCAAAATGTGCCTACAGGCTCCAGGGATTGAATTCCAGCCCAGGTCTTCCATCTCTGGTGTCAAAGTCAGCGGATCAACTTGCACCAGATGAGACTCATCTTTAATATGAGCCCATTGAACATTGTAAGTAAAAGCTGTACTTTTTTGCGCTAAAACTGATAACCAGTGTAGTATTTAACCACCTTAATGACCAGGCCATTTTTTGCAATACAGCACTGCATAACTTTAACTGTGATACTGTACCCATATAAATATATCCAATACAAAAAAATTTAAAAATGTAAAAAATATAATATCTTCATAAATTTAGGCCAATATGTATTCTGCTACATATTTTTGGTAAAAAAAAAATCCCAATAAGTGTACAATGATTGGTTTCACGTCTACAAACTATGGGATATTTTTATGGAATTTTTCTTTCTTTTTTTTACTAGTAATGGTGGCGATCAGCGATTTTTAGTGGGACTGCGACATTGCGGCAGACAAATCGGACACCTGACTGACACGTTTGACACTTTTTTGGGAACCAGTGACATTATTATAGTGATCAGTGCTAAAAATATGCACTGTTACTGTACTAATGACAACTGGCAGGGAAGGGGTTAACAGGGGCGATCAAAGGGTTAAATGTGTGCCTAGCTGGTGCTTGCTAACTGTGTGGGGGTTGCTCTGACTGGATGAAGACAGAGATTGGTGTTCCTCCTTGGCAGGAACACAAGATCTCTATATTCTACCCTGTCAGAAGAGAAATCTGCCTTGTTTACACAGGCAGCTTACCGTTCTGCCTCTCTGTGTAATGATCGCGGTGGCCATTGGACATTGGGTCTGCCAGAACCACTGATTGGTATCCCTTGTGTTCAATCAGCATGTGCCCCCCAGTGTCTATTGCATGAAATGACGTACAGGTACATTGCTTTGTGCAATAGGGCAGACCTGCCACAGTACATCTGCGGTAGACGGTCAGCAAGTGGTAAAAGAACAGCTGCAAAAAAGTGAAAGCAGTTATTGAGCTACTATTTATTTTAAATCTGAGTTGTTGATTATCTGCTACATATGCAACACACACAGACCACCTCACAAGATTAGAAAGAGGGGAGAGGACTGTACTTAGGTTCTAAGGTTTGTGCTGCAGTTCAGGCCCAACAACTTAGACTTGCTGCCTCATGTAGCGTTGTGATACCTCTGCCTAATCCAGGAAGTGATGCACTGCAAGAAGGACCACAATACAGACAAGAGAAAAGAAGAAATGGGATCTGGAGTGTCACATGACCATGGATTCAGGTAAGTAAATGGGACCTTTCATTTCGAGAGGGTTAGAGGACATTTCAATCAGTTATCCATAGAAGGAGTAGGAAGGCATTCTCTATGCTTTTTGCGGAATTCCTTGAAAGAGATTGGCGGTTCAATTAAAACTAGTCAGGAGGGAAGCTGGGGAACACAGTGATGTCACTCAGAGCCATTCTGCATTGTTTCATTATTATCCTACACCTGTCAGAACACCAGTAGATGGAGCACTGGTAGATTTAGAGGGCTTTTTCTTCCAGGGATTCCTACCCTGCAATAACTAATATGAATTCTATTTAGCTGTACTTGGATTATCAATATCATTGTCAACTTGATAATCCAATCACTTGGGAATCTAGGATGGAAAAGGACCTGGGGGTCCTAGTAGATGATAGGCTCAACAAATGCATGCAATGCCAAGCTGCTGCTAACAAAGCAAACAGAATATTGGCATGCATTAAAAAAAAGGATCAACTCCAGAGATAAAATGATAATTCTACTGCTCTACAAGACTCTGGTCCAGCCACACCTAGAGTATGCTGCCAAGTTCTGGGCACCAGTCCTCAGGAAGGATGTACTGGAAATGGAGCGAGTACAAAGACAGGCAACAAAGCTAATAAAGGGTCTGGAGGATATTAGTTATGAGGAAAGGTTGTGAGCACTGAACTTATTCTCTCTGGAGAAGAGACGCTTGAGAGGGGATATGATTTCAATATACAAATACCATACTGGTGACCCCACAATAGGGATAAAACTTCTTCGCAGAAGGGAGTTTAACAAGACTCGTGGCCACTCATTAAAATTAGAAGAAAAGAGGTTTAACCTTGAACTACGTAGAGGGTTCTTTACTGTAAGAGAGGCAAGGATGTGGAATTCCCTTCCACAGGTGGTGGTCTCAGTGGGGGGCATTGATAGTTTCCAGAAACTATTAGATAAGCACCTAAACGACCACAACCTACAGGGATATACAATGTAATACTGACATATAATCACACACATAGGCTGGCCTTGATGGACTTGTGTCTTTTTTCAACCTCACCTACTATGTAACTTGACTGAATATTGTTTGTTTAATCTCTTCAGGTCAGATCATGTCTATATACAGGATCTGACATTTCCAGGGAGGGGGTGCGCATGCTCGCCGCCAGCGGCTTGCCTGTGCTGTGATTACACACAGTGGAAGCCGATCAGCAGGTGCACAGTACCCGATGTCCATCGGCACCTGTCAATCGTTTGGCAGAGAGGCAAACCTACTATGTAAACAAGGCAGATCGCTGTTCTGATAGCAGGGAAGGGATGGAGTTTGTGGCCAATATTACAATAGGAGTAGATTTATAAGTTATGCTTTTGGCATTGTTAGTGAATTGTATGCTTTTTTTTTAATCTCAGATTGAATTGTATTTACTTATTGATTTATTACTGGACTTGTGAAGGATTTGTCCAATTCAGTTGAGCTGCTGCAACTTTGCTTTTAGAGTTCATTTCTTCTTTCTTGCACTGTCGGAATATTGTTTTTTATGGAATTTCTAGCTAATTTATTTTAAAATAAAAACTATAGTTTCACTAAAGGGGAGGGGGTAGGGTTTTTTTAAACCATTTTCCAAACATATTTAAACCCTTTTCACCTTTATTCCCTTACAGTGTCAAATTATAATTTAAAAAAATATATATTTTTATGTGATTCATAGACAAAAAAAGGAAAAAACAAACACTTTTTTTCTGCTTGGATTAGTGTTTTAAAACATTGTGTTACTCAAGATAAAAAGCATACATTTTATTCATCATATGCCCCCATTTAAATTGACACTAAAATTATAATTCTGGAACAAATTCATTTACAAATGAAATAAAGGCTTTTTTTTCTATTTGGAAAACATTATCACGAAAAGAAAGCCTTGTTTATCCTACAAAAATTATATATTTGTCATAAGTAATGACAAAATGATTGCCGAATCAATAGGCCCTTAGTGGAAATGTAGAAATTGCTAGCTGAAGTGGTTAATCTTTGTACTTTAGGCAGCAATGTTCAACTATTATAAACTTTACAAACCCGGAACAAATGATCTAGGCATGCATGGAAAGTCATTAGCATAACTTAACATTGTAGCTTTTTTTCAGATGTGTTATATGATAGCTTATGTCGGAGGACCCATGTAAAACAAAAATAAACAAAGTGTTCATCGATCAAAAATATTGTCCACAAAAATGCCCACGGCTGTTCAGTTAATTGGGAAAACAATGCCACCTATTTAGAAAAGTTTGATAAATGGGTGAGCAGCAGACACTACAGGGAGACATTCTAATACAATCTACAAGGCATTGGGCTCTGCTTTTCTGGTGAGAACGGCAACAAATCACTCTGCTGTACCACAGTTGTCATTATCTTTTCACATTGCTATGTTAATTACTGCTTTTTGATTGGATCTCACAGTACATACTGACCAGTAAACTACAGAGGCTACAAATGACGTGATGAAATTAGTTAATCTCCTGTGGCAGTTTATTCTTTATTTTTAACAGTTTATTATTTAATAAACTTTTAGGACAGACCTACTTAAACCAGTACTGGATTAAATATAACTAAACCCCGAATGTGAAAAGGCTTACAAAGTGTCTGTATATACAGTAAAGCATGCTTGTTATAGTCACTAAGGGTGAGACCTAAGGCGTTAATCTTCTGCATTGTATAAAAAGGCTGCTTGATTCTGTCTTCTCTGATCCCCCTTTTATTTACTGTCTCCAATCCATCTGCTGATAGTACAGAGCCTTGGAGGAACTCTGCACATGCTCAGTTTGGTGTGTATTGCTAGAGAGCTTCTTCTTTTTTTGGGGGGAGAGTGCATGTGATCGACTACAAGCTTTAACCAGTGCTTGGCCAGACACTGATGTCACAAGACTGCTATATACTGCTGATGAGAAAAGGTATTTAGCAGTTTATATTTTCTAAAATAATTGCACTTCCATGTTCTGTGTACTGTGCGAGACCAGATATAGTGAATTCAGGGTTCTGGATTTAGTAACACTTTAAAAGAAAAGGGCTAGCTCTAGTATCAACTAATCTGAGTAACCTTAAAGGGGTTGTAAACCCTTGTGTTTTTTCACCTTAATGCATCCTATGCATTAAGGTGAAAAAACACCTGGCAGTGACTGTCCCCCTAGCCCCCCCCCTTTTACTTACCTGAGCCCCATATTTCCTTTGGCAGGGATGTGCTGTCCCTCTCTCCACAGGGTCCCAGCTCTTGATTGGATAGATTGATAGCAGCGCAGCCATTGGCTCCTGTCTGCTGCTGTCAATCAAATCCAATGACGTAGGCGCTGGGGGGGTGGGGCCGAGTCCGGCATTCTTGTCTATGGATGCAAATGATGGACTCGAGAGCACGCACGCAAGGTAACCCCACCGGGAGAGAGCTTCTCCTAGGGGGTTATCTGGTGTGGGAGGTGCCGCGAGAGCCGCCGGGGGAGCCCAGAAATAGACGGTCGGGGCCACTCTGTGCAAAACGAGCTGCACAGTAGAGGCAAGTATGATATGTTTGCTATTTAAAAAAAATAAAAAACAAGCCTTTACAATCACTTTAAGTTATTCATTTTTTTAAAGCCTAAGTTTAGTTTTTAGTTTTTTAATCAGCACAAGGGACAGTACATACATGAATAAAAAGTGTCCTTTGTGCTGGTGGTTTCCCGCCCTGCCCTCCCTCCCAAACACTTGTAGTGGTAAACTTCTGGTGCTGTGGAGGTTAGTACAAGCGTTGGAAATATCATAGGCAATTGTCAAGATTGCCGATTATGCCCACCCTTTCCACCCCTCTCCTACATTCATTCAGAAGCTGTACTATGGCACAATGAAAAGCTCTCTATAAATGTAAATGCAAAAGGTGGACACCTCTATTCCTATAGCACTTTCAATTGCTGGGACTGCTTAACAAATAATAAAAATAAACTTAGGCTTTAAATGCTTTTTAAATTCAACTTTTGAATGAGTATGCTACAAGTTTGTGAACTTTTCTGTGGCTGCATCAGGCATCTTTTGATTCAGATCTGCTCTCACCTTAGCTTTCATGTTCCTTCATCCAACTGGAGCTCCTATCAATCAGAAGCAGAGGCCATTGCAGAAGCAGTTGATGGGGACAAGATGCGTTGGTATGTCATCTTACTGCAGTGATCAGGAGCAGGCAGCATGGAATCACCATTACCATGGGGTGATGTACCTGCACATGAACTCTGAAGTATTCCGTTCCTTTAGAGCTCTGTGCTGTAAACTGTGACTCCTGTGTGCCTGCTCTAGAGTGCTATCATCACTGTTAGACCATTCAAGTGACCAGAGCCCACAAACCTAAAAAGAACACAGAGATGAAAGCCCTATAAGCGGTGACAGTACATGGAGTGGAGGGCTTCGTTTTTGGGTACCTTTTTCATAATATGCTAGTATGCAAAGCATACTAGCACATTATGCCATTACCTTACAGAAAGAAGATCCCCGCCCCCCAACAAAGAGTTTACTACTGCTTTAAAGAAAGAAAAACAGTTTTGGATGTACAATGTAGTTTCATTTTAAACACCAATTTCCAGTATTCTTTCAAGTACTGATAAGTATTTTACAGTAATTCCATTCTCCCCAGGATTAAATTTCGGTTTTCAAAGACTTTGTTCTCTATAATATACACACAACTGTTGGTGTTACAGAAAAGCTATTGAGGTTATTGTTGGCCAAAATCTAATGTGAAATTGTACTTGGTAAGTAGTCGCTACATGACGTATTGATTATTTCATCCCTCATAATATTCTCCAACATCTTCAAAAGTAAAACGTTGCTGCAGAGTACAGAAGTATATTATAGCAATAAAGGAAAATACTGAACTGATATAAAAAGGTGTAAGTAATATTGGATAGGAATCTAGTAGGTGGCAATGTAAGGCACAATCTTTCCAAATAACCTCTACAGCCCAGAGCCCCTTGAAAAGCATAGTAAGGTGGTGACACTTTATTTTGAAATTGAGCAGTCATATATTACAATGACCTAATATATTACATTTGCCTAAAAAACTGCATAACTCTAAGTTGTTTAACCACTTGACTACTAGGGCAATGTTTTACATTATATCACACATGTTCAAATCTGCATTAAAAAGCACCCTTTGATGAAGTCACATGAGCAGTGACGCAACGCATCAGGGGAGGAGTCAGATGTTGTCACTTCCGGGCCGCGGCCGAGACTGGAAGTACTCTGTCCTGTGCTGTTTATATAGTTTTTTTAATGTAAGTTACTACGTTGTGTTTTAATAAAACTGTGTTGGATTACTGAAAGATTGGAGAGTTATTAGATCTCATCACAGGATGGACTGTGGAGGTCTCATATGTAGAGCAGTGCCAACGTCCTATTTAACAATTCTTAGAAGAATGGGGGGGAAAGGGGGGGAGAGGTAGAAATACCCAGGAGAACGAAACAAATGGACTTTGTAGGCACCAATCATAAAAATCAATGTAAACTTTTATTTATACACAAGTTTAAAAAGAATCACATAAATGTCAACATTTTTTTAAAAAACGCAATACATTGCGGAAAGTAGTAGTATATATCACTACATAAATGTATGAGAACGGATCGGGGGATAGCCCCTACACCAAAGGAAGGGATGAACCCCATCCGTTCCCATTAAATAACCTCAAACTGGTATAGCTCGGTGAGGATCTACATGTTTCGCAAATTTGAATGCTTCTTCAGGAGCTTGTTTGGGTTACCTGTAATGGGGAATAATAAAGAAAAACATACACCAAAAAACATAGAGTAGCATATTAATATTATTTTTACATACAGACTTTTCAATAATGCGTCTCAATCAAAACCACTGAGTACCGTGAGGAAGCAATCCCACAAACCCAAGATTCAACACGCATAAGGTGGCATGTGATCACATGCGGGGACGTGTCTGGTAGAAAGATTAATATCACCGATAGACTCAAGGGGAGTAGTGAACTAGAGCATCGCAACTGTCCGAGAAAGGGAATAATGACTAATGTATATCTGTGGTAAAACCGGGACATTCATATATAGAAAAGAGCACGGGGCACAATTAGATGGGGGGTGGGGGTAAGGGGGGGAGAAAAGAAAAAGAGGCAAAAAAAGGGGTGGGGGAAGGAGGGGGGGAAGAAAAAACGGGGGGGGGGGAAGAGGGGGGGTGGAAAGGGGGAAGGAGAGAGAGGAAGGAGAAAACAGAAGGGGAGGTAAACAGAGAAACGGATAAGGCAAGTGATGTACCAGCCAGAGTAATTGGATCCATCTTCAGATCAGGTAGAGGTTATGGATAGTTGAAAAGCCATACACTCAGAGACAAAGCCTCCAATGACCTGGGTGCATAGGGGAGTCCAGGGACTGATCTGAATCTGAAGAATGTAAATAATATCTAATTAGCCAATATTAAAACCAGCTCCTTATAGTGTGCCGTTATACCAATAAATCAAATGGCATAAACAGATCCTCATATATATGCTATGTATAGGTATGCCTGTAGGGCTAAGTAATTGCACATAAAGGGCTGCTCCTACCTTGTAGGCTAATGCAGGTTGAGCAGGTCTTGTAGACAGCATAGATCAGCTAATTGCTTGTAAACCTGGCACCAAATAGATCACTGACATGGCTGCAAAAGAGCTCTGATCCTATCCCAGCAGGGAGCTACCTAATAAGATCCCAGGACCGCCATCTATATAGGGAGTGAGAGAGACATCAAAGGTTCCATCTATTTGCACAAATAGGGTACAACTACAGAGCGTTTTAGTTTAGATTTGTATAAATCCAGCATACTCTTACCAGACAGCTTGTGTTGTTCAGAGGTGACGCCCAGGCATCAGAGCGCTATGGAGGGTAGTGGCGTGGTACAAGGCTATTGCTGACAGCCTTAAGTACACGTCCCAATCAGGTGTGCAAGCTGTGCATCACCTGATTCGGCCAAACGGAGCTGCGCGCGCACTCACGTCCCATCGCGCATGCGCAGTGGTCAAAAAGGCCTCTGTCATGAAAAACGATGTGAGGAGGGAGAGCAGTCCTGAAGGTAACAGATCTATGAGCTCCCCCTAGTGGTTCCTCCTAGATACAGCGTGTAAAGCGCTGTAAAGGCTGGGACCAACAGATGGAATGAGTCTGGAGATAACAACGCACATAACATGGAGTGTGCATTGTAAATCCAGGGGGAGAGGGGTAGATCTGGACCAGCGCCACAGACACCATCCCTTAAGGGACAAGGGGGGGCAGAATGCTGCTTACCGGCCGCACATGTGATCCAGACACCAGCAAGTTGATAGGGTTCCGGGGTTAGCTTTCCTCAGTACTTGTAACAGGCCTGAGACACCGGGCCAGTATACATGATTAACATGTTAGTTACCATGAGGGAAGTAAATCCATTCATGGTGATACAGCTCACAAATGCATACTCATAGTTAATACTGATAGGAACAAGACAATGCACATATATAATTTGCAAATAACAGTGTGATTACACTGATTACGTGAGGGATGCTGGAGTACAGGGCCTCCACATCCATCACGAGCAGGGCATCGGGAGGGACCGTCACCCCTTCAATCTGTTTAAGGAGGTCTAAGGTGTCCCGCACATATGAAGGTAGTCGCCGGACATGAGGAGTCAGAAAGAAATCAACAAACCTGCTTGAATTTTCTGTCTATGAGCCTATTGCCGACACTATGGGATGACCAGGGGGGCTTTCAGGTTTTTATGGACCTTTGGTAACGCATTGAATGTAGCCATGCGAGGAAATTTGTTGTCCATAAAGTTGTAAGTGTCCTGGTCTATCAAGCCCGTATAGTATGCCTCCCCTATAAGAGATTTATATTCGTTAGCAAACCGGTGACTGACACTCGCAGTAATTCTGCGATACCACGTTTTATTGTTTAGAATATTGAGACACATATTGATATATTGTTGTTCAGTCATCAGTACAATATTGCCCCCTTTGTCTGACTGTTTAATAATCAGGTCAGGGCAATTACATAGTTTTTTTAAGGATTGTAGTTGTAGTGGTTCCTCACGGTACTCACGGTATTAAGCTCCTCCTCTATAATCTATCAGTGCTTCGGCATTTTACCTGTGTGCCCATTTATGCTGTTTTGCTGCCAGTCATCCCACTGTTTTGTATTTAGTTTAGGTACTTTGCACCCAGTGGTGGTGCGTCCATAAGGGCGCACGGGTGCCGCCCCCTCTATCCAGCCACCCCCTCTATCACTAGTAGATAGATTCATGCATTCCATGAATCTATCTATGGCCGTCTTTTCCTATTCAGACGCCCAGCCCCTTTTCGCGCACCGGGCGCCTGAATTACAGCGATGGGGTATTTTTTTGAAGTGCCTGATTAGGGCTATAGGCTCTAATAGGCGTCAAAATAGGTAAACAGCAAGCGCCATGCTTGGCGCTCACAGTTCACTCAGCTGTGTTAGAAAAGCAAATGAATATTTGCTTTCCTAACACTGAACTGCTTCTCCGCCAATCAGGTGCTCAGGCCTGCTACACATCATCTGATTGGCTGAAATGACAGGTGCTGTGATTGAATGCCTATCAGGCATCCAATCATAGGAGAGGGCAGGAGAAGACATCAAAGACATGTAGGAAACCGCTCGCCACCCGCCACCATCACCCGCTGCCCCAATGAGACAGGGTAAGTGCCGGGCAGACGGCGGGCAGGGGGCACAGTGGCAGCATTCGATGGGCACAGTGGGAGCATTTGATGGCACAGTGGCAGCATTTGACGGCACAGTGGCAGCATTTGATGGCACAGTGGGAGCATTTGACGGCAAAATGGCTGCATTTGACGGCACAGTGGGAGCGTTTGATGGCACAGTTGGAGTGCTTGATGGCACAGTGGCTGCGTTTGATGGGCACAGTGGTGGCATTTGATGGGCACAGTGGTGGCGTTTGATGGCACAGTGGCTGTGTTTGATGGCACAATGGCTTCATTTGATAGGTACACTGATGGTAATTGATGGGCACAGTGGCTGCGTTTGATGGCACAGTGGCTGTGTTTGATGGTACAGTGGCTGCGTTTGATGGTACAGTGGGTGCGTTTGATAGGCACAGTGAGGCTGCAATTGATAGGGGTTTTTTTTCAGTTTGTTTGCGCCCCCCAAAAAAATTTGACCACCAGCAGTCACTATTTGCACCCTTATAAAGCTTTGGCAGTTTGCACTTATTTATAGCTCTGTTAGTTAGTAGTGAGTTGGGTTAGATAGGTAGCTTCACTGTTCATGTGTGTAACAATACTGTTGCTTAAGGGTGGCTCATTTGCTCCACCATCCAGAGTGGAGACACCCTGAGACAGGAACTGTATTACTGGCAGGATTACCGGGTACAAATAAAGGGAAAAAAAAGCTTAAAAAAAGAAAACGAATGCAACCACCACATTTAAGGATTGATAAGCTGCAATATATTTTTTGTTTTGGGTTTAATACCGCTTTAAGTTTATATGTTTTCATGATGATTAAATTGAGGACCATGGATCTCAACAGGGCCAGATTAAGAGCATCATGGGCCTGGTGCTGAGGATTTTGGTGGGCCTTTTTATGGAAACAAAATGAAAATGCAAACAATTTTTCGCTAAAACAAATTAAATAAACTCTCACCAGTAATATCAGCCATGCAGCCTCTGAGCAGCAGCAACACCACCAATACCACCTGCTATGCGGTCTCTCACCAGCAGCAACATAGGGAGACCACATTTCCAAACTGTCATTCAGAGACAACCCCCTCTTCCCAAAAAAAGATGAGGGTGGGGGATGTAGTCTCAGGGTTGGCGGGGAAATTGGCGGTGGAGGTGATTTGTCAAGCAAATGGCTGGTGTTAGTACATAAAATCAATCATCCTGACACCATGCTTGATATGGTGTCAGGATTAAGGATGAGCTCCGGCGTGTTCGCATGCTGCACGTGCCGATCCCGCCAGGAAGTCGGCACGGCGCAGCGCTAATCACAGGCAGTGAGACATTTCCCGATGTGTGGCTGCAGAGCTTGGGAAATGTCTCACTGCCTGTGATTATCGCTGCGCCGTGCCGACTTCCTGGCGGGATCGGCACGTGCAGCATGCGAACACGCCGGAGCTCATCCTTAGTCAGGATGATCAAATTCCATTATTTCAGTTACTACATTGTAATATATAGTGAAATAGTTCAACTCACCATGATGCAAAATCAGTGGGACCTGAGCTTGTCACTTGCCACCAGATGCAGCTTGTCACTTGCCACCCATAGCCTGCCACCAGATGTAGCGTATCACTTTCCACAGTTGCCTGCCGCTAGATGCAGCATGTCACTTGCCACCAGCAGCCTGCCACCAGATACAGTGTGCCACTTGCCACCAGATACAGTGTGCCACTTGCCACCAGATACAGTGTGGCACTTGCTACCCACAGCCTGCCACAGATACAGTGTGCCACTTGCCACCAGCAGCCTGCCACCAGATACAATGTGCCAATTGCCACCAGCAGCCTGCCACCAGATACAGTGGGCCACTTGCCACCAGCAGCATGCCACCAGATACAGTGTGCCACTTGCCAACAGCAGCCTTTCACCAGATACAGTGCGCCACTTGCCAACCACAGCCTGTCACCAGATACAGTGTGCCACTTGCTACCGACAGCCTGTCACCAGATACAGTGTGCCACTTGCCACCAGCAGCCTGCCACTAGATACAGTGTGCCACTTGCCACCAGATACATTGTGCCACTTGCCACCAGCAGCCTGCCACCAGATACAGTGTGTCACTTGCCACCAGCAGCCTGTCACCAGATACATTGTGCCATTTGCCACCAGATACAGTGTGCCACTTGCCACCAGCAGCCTGCCACCAGATACATTGTGCCACTTGCCACCAGATACAGTGTGCCACTTGCCACCAGCTCCCTGCCACCAGATACAGTGTGCCACTTGCCACCAGCAGCCTTCCATCAGATACATTGTGCCACTTACCAACCACAGCCTACCACCAGATACAGTGTGTCACTTACCACCAGTAGCCTTCCACCAGATAGTGTGCCACTTGCCACCAGCAGCCTGCCATCAGATACAGTGTGCCACTTGCCACCAGCAGCCTGCCACCAGATACAGTGTGCCACTTGCCACCAGCAGCCTGCCACCAGATACATTGTGCCACTTGCCAACCACAGCCTGCCACCAGATACAGTGTGCCACTTGCCTCCAGCAGCCTGCCACCAGATACAGTGTGCCACTTGCCAACCACAGCCTACCACCAGATACAGTGTGTCACTTACCACCAGCAGCCTTCCACCAGATAGTGTGCCACTTGCCACCAGCAGCCTGCCACCAGATACAGTGTGCCACTTGCCACCAGCAGCCTGCCACGAGATACAGTGTGCCACTTGCCACTAGATAGTGTGCCACTTGCCACCAGCAGCCTGCCACCAGATACAGTGTGCCACTTGCCAACCACAGCCTACCACCAGATACAGTGTGTCACTTACCACCAGCAGCCTTCCACCAGATAGTGTGCCACTTGCCACCAGCAGCCTGCCACCAGATACAGTGTGCCACTTGCCACTAGCAGCCTGCCACCAGATACAGTGTGCCACTTGCCACTGACAGCCTGTCACCAGATACAGCGTGTCACTTGCCACCAGCAGCCTGACCCCAGATACAGCGCACCACTTGCCACCAGATAGTGTGCCACTTGCCACCAGCAGCCTGCCACCAGATACAGTGTGCCACTTGCCAACCACAGCCTACCACCAGATATAGTGTGTCACTTACCACCAGCAGCCTTCCACCAGATAGTGTGCCACTTGCCACCAGCAGCCTGCCACCAGATACAGTATGCCACTTGCCACTAGCAGCCTGCCACCAGATACAGTGTGCCATTTGCCACTGACAACCTGTCACCAGATACAGCGTGTCACTTGCCACCAGCAGCCTGCCACTCCCTCCAGGACTCTTCCAGGATGGGTAGAAGGGACAGGGCCAGCATAGTCAAACAATTCCCTGGAGCCCCCACCCCTCCTCATCTGGGATGGTATGGTTGTATGTAAAATGAATGCCAGCAGTATTGATCAGACCAAGTTCTATAGAGGGGGGTGTGTACAGCCTTTGGGCTCACACTGGTTTGCTGCAGTTTGGGAGCACTGCTTGTGTATCTGCAGTTTAGAAATCAATAGGACTGTGGGTAAAACGCAGGAAAACTGCGGATACACCAGCAATGGGCCAAAACACAGCAAAGCAGTGTGAACCCACCTAAAAGCACAAGGAGCCGAGTCTACATATTGACTGCAGTTATAACAGCCATTGCTGAAGATAAAGGTAAAAGAGGGGGAGAGAAGGGAGATAAGAGTCCAGTCACTGAGCTCACACTTGGATGGTCAGAAAGTTATCACTCAGATATGTGTTCAGTTCACCTTCTATCTGCCGGCTGCAGTTGCTCTGTTTCCCAGCCCACACGGCTCCTTCACTGCACACAGAGAGAGGAGAGTGGAGAGAGGGGAGGGGGAAGGCAGAGCCATTTGTGTAGGGGGGGAACTGTGCACTGTGACACTGTAATAACCACAGTGAGCCAACACAGATGCAGCCAGGCACCCCTACATTTACACACAGCTTCTCCTGTCCCAGAGAAGTTTATGGACATGAGAAATCAGGCTTATACTGCTGGCTGTGAGGGCCGATTTTAAGGCAGGGGCCTGGAGCTGCAGCTCCATCAGCCCCTATGTTAATCCGGCCCTGGATCTCAAGGGAGCTTTTTTTCAAGTGGTTATCTTAACTATAAGGGCATATAAATGCTGTATCATCAATCATCATCAGTAAATAGTATGGGGTTAAATACTATATTTTGGAACTTTGGAATATTTTGGACATTAGTTCATATTCAAGATCCATGTCATTTTATCTCGCATGCCCCAGATTGTAAAAGGAACTGGGCAGAAAAAGTGTGCCTGAATAATGTTGCAAATAAAATTGTCAGCACTGTATGAGATTAATGCTAATAATAAGCCACCCATCCAATAGTTAGAGTTAGAGCTGAAAGCACACGGCTAATGACAAAGGAACTTTATATAGGGCCAATGGAATGCAATATTGGTCTTAAAACAAAGAAATTACTATCTTTTTTCCTACAACAAAATGGTTGAACAAAAGATATGCTCAAACTACTTTCTGTGTAATATTTAGTATTACCCAGCAGTGTCAGGCTATAATTTAACCTGCCCTGCAAAAATTCAGCTTTATGGAAGCTAATTTAAAATGACAGACTTCATTAGTTTTGTGGATGCCCTCTTTTCACCCTGTTTTCTCTCAGTTAAATGAAGCCTTTTTAAGACTCCAGGCACTCACATTACCAACCCCACCGTTTATCAGAGCCCCTAAGAGAGTGGTGCTAATTTAAAATCTTTGATTATTATGTACTTCAGATCTTAAAAGAATGAAATTGTCTTTTTAAAAATTAGAATGTCATCTCATGTAATAATATTAGAATTAAGAGTATAAATTATGCAACCAAACTGTAGAATAATAACAAAATACATATCTTGCCTGTCCTTCTATCTACAGTATCTGTTCAGATTCAGAATAATTTATTAATCCCAAGGTAAATTATTAAGATCTATCTATCTATCTATCTATCTATCTATCTATCTATCTATCTATCTATCTATCTATCTATCTATCTATCTATCTATCTATCTATCTATCTATCTATCTATCTATCTATCTGTAAAAAATATGTTTGTGACGCTCAGCTCGGCATGTGCATTTTTGGTCCAGAGCCGGCTGAGTACTTGCTACAGTGCGTTCAAGTGGCGCCAGTGGGGGCCGGGTCTGGCGGTGACAGAGCATGTCATGTGATGTCATAATGCAAAGCAGAGCGGCCAGGGCCTTGTGTGCAGGTCTGCAGAATGGTACATGGCAAGCAGCGTCGTATTGGTGAGGTGTCATCATCATCTATGCTGCTGCACTCTGCTGTCAGTGTCACTGTGTGAGTCAATTTCATGTGTGTGTGCCTGTCCATTCTAATTTATTGCCCTGAGTCCTGTCCCTGAGCTACTTACTTACTATATTGAAAATAAAGTAAGAAATATGTTTTTTGTCTTAACATCTACCTTAAATCACATTGCTAATTGCATATTGTACTTGTTTGTAGCCTAAATACTGCAATTTGCACTTAAAATTGTAATTTTGTAATTTTTCGAAATGTCAGTAAAAACTTGACGTGCCAGTAAATTTTGGATGTTGTGTCAGTAGATTTTGATCTGGTAGGTTGGTAACACTAATAGCCAGGTGCTTGGCTAGAGAGAGAGCCAGTTAATACAATGTTCTTAAGTGCTTTCTGTGCCCTTTGGATTATCAGCCTGCACCCAGCAGAGGGAGCTGGAAAACAGAAGGAGCTCAAGAGGCTTGAATGCTGTTGCTTTGATTTTTGGGAGATGTGGTCCAGAAGAGGAATTATGCTATGAAAGTCAATGAGCAGTTGGACTACAGTTCCAAGGGAAAGACTATTAGGAGGAGGGTGTGATATGTATTTTCCTGGGTTGGAGATTGAAGGACTTCCTCTTGCTGCAAGCGGGTCTGGAGCGAACACGTCTATCCATCTGGGTGTATGCTGACCCAAAACTGCAGTCTGAGCTAGATAGCAGGCAGTGAACATCCAGTGGGCTAAGGACTAAAGTCACTCTGGGTAAATCCAGAAGTGGGATAACTCCTGGACAGCAAAAAATAAAGTGGCTCTACCGCTGGGATTGGTGAGAGGGCATTGCTGCCATTGACCTGTTCCTGCTAGCAAAGACTGAGCACATAGGGACTGGACATCTAACTAGCAGCCTTTCTCTATTGCATGCAGACCTTACTAGGACTGTACTTATGTGCACCTGCATAAAGACTGGGCCCCAACATTAACTGGCTGAAGAACTAGGGCAAGGGACTGTCCCCTCAGATAGGTGCCTTACAAGAACTTTACTTGTTGTACATAGTAAGAGGTACATCTGTAGAAAGGTCTGGGTCTTGGCTCAGCTATTCATACAGAGTGCATTGTGAGCAGTAAAGCCTACTGGTCACAGGAAAGTTATCACAGTACTGATCACCATTATCATTACTGTCATCTATGCCACGATTTTCAGATTATCAGATATAGATTAATCTAACCATATAGATTCTTTTTCTAAGCTGATATAATACAGCAACTACTTTGTATAGAGAATTGTTTTATGCTTTACTTCTTCCTATGTAAATATCACCATCTGCTTTAATCTGTTACAATATAGCACAATTCTTTATTCCTAGCCAGTCTGGTGTTTGCTTCTTGATACTGAACTGTAGTGTGTGCAAGATATTTATATGTGTGCTAGTAATAGTAGTGCAATATTCTCTTTGCTTAACCTGGTGTGTCACAGGGCTATCTATCTATCTATCTATCTATCTATCTATCTATCTATCTATCTATCTATCTATCTATCTATCTATCTATCTATCTATCTATCTATCTATCTATCTATCTATCTATCTATCTATCTATCTATCTATCTATCTATCTATCTATCTATCTATCTATCTATCTATCTATCTATCTATCTATCTATCTATCTATCTACCTATCTATCTATCTACCTATCTACCTATCTACATCACTGCCCTTTCAGAACATGCTGCTATTTCTCTGCAATTAATAAGATGCAAAGTCCATACAGCTACTGTGTGTAGGTAACTTTCAATATGAAGAAGGACCTAGAGCGTTTATTTGCTTTCTGGGGTGATCTCTATATGATTACTGCATCAATTGTCACTAATATTATATAATGAGTATAGGTAAGAGTTTAAAATCCATGAATGCAGGCCATGCTGCACCCAATATGCAGGGCTGCTGTTAGAAATCATGGGGCCCCATACAGCCTACCCTGCCCCAGCTGGAAGTGACTGAGGAGATAGATTTATCAGTCCATTTCTCTGCAGCCTCAACTGCACAGATGAATATATTGGAAGCTCTTTGAAGCTTCTTGCTCATTCACAAACTGAAGCATATAAAACACAGTTTATTAATGATTGAGTGATGAATGAGCACAGGAGTGAATGGTACAGATTTAGGAAAGGAAGGGGCCAAAATATTATACATTTACCGGCCCTTCCCCTGCTCTATATCCTGAACCATCCATCTGTGTGCCCACAGCAGCTTCTGGCAGGAGAGGAGAGGAGAGGAGCAGTTAGTGCTGTGGGGGAAAGGGGGCCTGGACAGCAGATGGAAGGGCTAGACCCACCCCCCTGCAGTGCAGCCAGAGGGAGAAAGAGAAGATTGCAGCACTGCAGGAGGAGGCATAAGAGGACTGATGTCTGCAATAAGACAGTACAGCTGGCCCTGCTGTTCAGCAGGTGCCTGTGCCCCCCTTTTGAATTGATGGGGCCCAGGCCCAGTACAGAAGGGCTGGCTATACTGTCTTATCAGCAGCCTTGCTAATATGGAAAGGCTAATTAGTGAATGTAAATAAAAATTTGAAACCTTTCCTGCAAAATTAAGCACTTAAGGGATGGGTGAAAAGAATTCCCTTATTAGTTATTGGGTTAATCTTATAACCAATTAGGTCTGAAGCGGCTATCATACAAACCTACCAATGATAAGTTTAAGATTACAATAAAACATATATAAAGGCAGCGCTACATAGTACAAAACACAGTCCGATTACTTCAAGTATGCTATCATAAGTAGTGCAAAACAGTCCAATTAATGCACATATGCTGTCATACAGGAATGCATACATAAAGAAGGCACAAATAAAATTGCAAGCATATGCTATATCATTTCCACAATTTTGCGCAGAGAAAGTCCAAACGGTGTTCAATTCACACACTGAAATGCTATAGCTGTCACCAACACAAGTGAGAAATAGGGATAAGCCAGGTCCCCTTTGAATCAGACTGTTACCAGAATTAACTGGCTAACAGGCATAAACACCGGAACTCTACTTGAGCACTTAAGAAGATTTTCGTCCCAGATCCTGTTGTAGCTGGTAGGGTGGATTTACATGCTAATGAGCTCACTCCAAAACAAAAGAAAGTACCCATAGCGTAATCCCGTTTAAATAATTATTTTATTGTCTTTAAAACTTCCCTCCCTTTAGGATTTGCACTTACACAACATCATATCATCATAAACAGGCATATTATAAAAATGACAGTGTACCAGTGGGGATTGCAGCGATGTCTCCTACCGAACTCAGCGCAGCTTTCTGGCCGTAGCGGTATCCCCAAGTGGTATACTGATGTCAATAATGGTCGTCGTGTGGCCCCACACTGATGCGTTTCATCATCCTGACCCTCAGATGATGTCAGGATGATGAAATGGGGTCAATAGTCGGCAGGAACATTCTGAAAATCGACAATAAATAATTACAAAAGCAATATGGAGAAAATGTTTCAGTATTATTGGTCAGGAGAGTTTAAGAGAAACTCATTATACAGTAGAGAAGATTTGAATTCAAACCAGTGGGCCCATATTTTAGTATGACGCTAAATTTTGCTTTTAGAAATAAATGTGAATTCCTCTAGGAGATAGAGGAAATTGACTTTATGCACCCACTGAAATAAAGTGGGAATCTTTGATTGGCCCCATAATGTGGGAATAAGGGCTTTAGCAGCATTAACCTCTTCCCGCCTGCCAGCCATCAAATGACAGCTGGGCGACGCGGCTCTCATTCTGGGTGGACATCATATGATGGCCGCCCAGAACGACCACTCTTGCATGCCGAACGCAGCCGCGCCGTGTTGCTAGGACACTCCGTGACCCCGATCTGTGTAAAGAACCGTGGCCGCGGCTCTTTAACCATGTGATCGGCTGTGTCTAATCACAGCCAGTCACATGTAAACAGGGAGATTCCGGCAATCGGCTCCTCGCCTCACACTGACAGAGTGTGAGGAGAGGAGAGCCAATCAGTGACATCTCCTCACAGAGGACATCTAGGGATGTAATCAGGACACTGATGATCAGTGCTCTGATTACAATTAAGTGCCACCAGTGCCAGAACTGTGTGCACACCACTGCCAGCAATCACATTCCACTGCGACCCAAGGACCAAGGGCTCTCCATGTTCCTAGCAGATGGATCCTGTATTAATTCAGGACTTGTGACCCAAGAGACTCCCCCACTTCTAACTATTAGCAGCACCAATCACCAAGAGCTACTTCACTTGGATGTGATTTCTTCACCTCTCTTCCCCGTTATCTTGGGCCTCCCTTGGTTGCAGGCTCATATTTAGAATGGGAATCGAAAAGAATAGAATTCCTTTAATCTTATTGTCATAAACAGTGCTGTCCGGCACCGCCTCAGCTTCCTGCCTCTTTACTTTGCTTGGAGTCACATGCCGAACTGAGCCAGGTAGTTCCCAAGTGCTACCATGAATTCCTGGATGTATTCTGTAAACGGGGCGCAGATACCCTTCCTCCACACAGGCCGTACGACTGTCCCATAGAACTTCTTCCGGGGGCAGAGATTCCTTTTGGACGTATCTTTCCTCTGTCTGAACGTGAGTTGGAGGTTCCAAAGGACTATGTTGAGCAAAACCTGTGGAAAGGGTTCATTCGCCCCTCCACCTCACCGGAAGGAGCAGGTATATTTTTTGTGGAGAAAAAGGACCAGACCCTTCGACCATGTGTAGATTACCGTGACATAAACAAGATCATGGTAAAGAACCACTACCCCTGCCCTTAGTCCCAGAACTCTTTCAGAGACTCAAGTCTGCCAGGGCATTCACCAAACTCGATCTCCAAGGGACCTACAACCTGGTCTGGATCAGGGAAGGCAATGAGTGGAAGACCACCTTCCGTACCCGCTTTGGTCACTATGAGTACCTGGTCATGCCGTTCGGCTTATGTAATGCTCCAGCCACCTTTCAGCATTTCGTCAAAGACATCTTCAAAGACTTCCTGTATACTTAGACAACATCCTGATATCCTCCATCTCATTAGAGATCCACTGAGGACATGTAAAGAGTGTACTTCTCCGACTCCGCCAGCATGGACTTTGCGCCAAAGCGGAGAATTGCGACTTCGAGCAGCAGAGCATCTAGTTCTTTGGATTATTTCCACTGAGGGAATCAGGATGGATCCCCAGAAAGTATCCGCAATACTGGATTGGCCGGCCCCTACCGATGAGAAGGGAATCCAACGTTTCATAGGCTTTGCCAATTTTTACCGTAAATTCATTAGGAACTTCTCAGCCATTATCTCCCCGATCACTCCAAGCAAGGCATCTGTTTCCACTGGTCCGCAGAGGCACAAGCTGCATTAGAAACCCTGAAAGAATGTTTTACCACTGCTCCTATTCTAAGCCATACAGATTCTGCCCTGTCCTACATCTTGGAAGTGGATGCATCAGAGAGCACTCGGAGCAGTATTGTCGCAGAGCCAGGGCCCCACGAATGTGACCCGTCCGGTCGCATTCTTTTCTCAGAAACTTACCCAGCCAGAAAGGAATTACAATGTGGGAGATAGGGAGCTCCTAGCAATCAAGGCTGCATTAGAGGAGTGGAGGTACCTGCTAGAAGGAGCCACTCACCCGATATTAATCTTCACAGACCATAAAAACCTTGAATACTTAAGGACTGCAAAACGTCTGAGGTCTCGTCAGGTCCGTTGGGCTCTCTTTTTCTCAAGGTTTGTTTTCCATATTACATACTTACAGACTTGGATCAAGAAATACTAAACCCGATGCGCTGTTGTGCATGTTTGAGGATCCAAAAGACATACCTCCACCAGACACCATCCTACCAGCTGGGAACTTCCTCCTGTTACAGTCAGGCCTATTACCACAATTGCAGCAAGCCTCAGCAAGCACAACCGGTCCTCCAGGGGTCACCTTGCAGGCAAAGAATGACCTATTATGGAAAGAGGGACAAATTTTTGTACTGGAAACCGCTAGAGTGGCTGTCCTAGGACTCTGTCATTACCACCCATTAGCAGGCCATTTCGGTATCCACAAGACCATAGAATTGGTCCAGCGTACATTTTGGTGGCCTGGGTTGGGGGAGGACTGCAAGGCCTATGTCAAATAATGTATTATCTGCACCCGGAACAAGAGTACCCAAAATAAAGCTTGGGGTCTACTCAGACCCTTATCCATACCTGATAGGCCTTGGAAGATGATCGCCATGGACTTTGTTGTCAAGCTTCCACCTTCTGAAGACTGTTCTGCTATTTTTGTGGTGGTGGATCGCTTATCAAAAATGGCGCACTTCCTATCACTGAAAAGAACTCCGTCTGCACCCGCGACCGCTCAGGTCTTTATCAAAGAGGTTGTCAGACTCCATGGCATTCCGATGAACATCGTATCTGACTGCGGAGTCCAGTTCAAGTCAAGGTTCTGGAAGGCATTATGTGGATCCTTAAAGATTGAACTATCCTTTTCATCAGCATATCATCCCCAGACCAACAATCAAACAGAATGGACCAATCAAACCCTGGAGCAATATATCCGATGCTTTACATCCTTCGCCCAAGATGATTGGGTACCTCTTCTTCCTTTGCCGGAGTTCGTGTATAATAACGCCAGCCACTCTGCCACCAATCAAATTATGGGTTCCACCCAACCTTTTTACCTGACTTGATCCCTGAAACTGTTGTTCCTGCTGTCCAGAGCACTCTGGATTTTTTTTCTGCTAACAACTTGTTGTTACAGGAGGCGGTCTAGAAAGCTCAGGAGGACAACAAGAGAATCTTTGATAGGAGGAGAAGAGGGGAACTGTTGCTGCAACCGGGGGACCAGGTATGGCTCGCCACGATGAACTTAAGGATGACTTGCCCATCCAAGAAGTTGGCACCGAAATTCTTGGGACCCTTTCCGGTAAGGAGAAAAATCAATGATGTGTCTTATGAGTTCATTTTACCTGAGTCCCTCAAAGTACATCCCGTATTCCATGTGTCCCTGTTAAAGCCGACAGTACCATATCCATTTCCCAATCATAGTTCAGGACCCCAGACACCTGTTACTGTAATGGGGATGAGGAATTCGAAGTTGAGACCATCATAGACTGCAGGAAAAGAAGGGGACAAACACCGTACCTAATTAAAGGTTATGGTCCGGAGGAAAACTCTTGGGAGCCCATTAGTAATGTGCACACTGCGGATTTGGTTTGCGCTTTTTTCCATAGCCATCCCTGGAAGTTGGGCATCAGTTGGGCGCCCGGAGGTTGCCCATAGGAAGGGGCAATGTCAGGGAAGGCATGGCCGTGTAGCAGGAATTGCACACAGACATTTACAGCGCGTTGAAACACACACATGCGCCTGTCACCGACGTTGGCACCAAAGGGGCTATTTAAAGTGAGTACACCAAAGACTCTTTGCTGTTTGGTCTGCAGCTTCTGTGTGTCCTGAAACCAGTTATCTGCGCTGACCTGTGATCCTTGACCCGGCTTGCTCTTACTAACCCTGTCCGCTTGATACCCTGACTCCGGCTTGTTTCTTGGACTTCTCTCCTGCCTGCTGCTCTGCCTGATCCACCAGATTGTTACCGACCCGGCCTGCCTGACTCTGCATTTACTCCTCCAGCCTGCCGCAGTTCTGCTCTGCGAATCGCATCAGTTTCTGTTTCATCTGCGATCCAGTCTGCCACAGTTTTGGTCTATCCAGCCCTACCGGTCTGCCTGCTGCATCTCCAGCCACGAGCATCCAGCCATTCCAATACTGGACTGATCCAAGGCACTCTTGTGTCACCGTGCTTGTATGGCTGCTGTCTCAACCTCAGGGGCCCACAAGTTGGTGCTGCAAGAGAGGCTCTCCTCTACACATCAGGCTCATGATCCAGGTATGTGACACACGTGCAAACCTAGCAATGACATAAACACATTGCTGAGTGGTCTTTCAGCATGTTCCTGGTTACCTGTGCTCTTGTCTTATGCTCCTGTACCTAGATACCCGACTGTGTACCGAACCCGGCTTCTATCCTGTTCTTGCTTCAGTCTCCCGTTCCTGTACCTGCACTGCCCGGCTCTTGATGACCCCTGGTTTATGTTCCAGCTAAGTTTCTGCCTTCTGATCAAGCATCGCGGAGATTCTGTTTCCAGTGCCTGTCTGGCCATCTACAGCCATCGGGTTCCTGTCAAGTCCCAGCTGGTGCCATCTGCTATACCGGCCCTCGTGCCACTCTGTGCCCTACTTTCCCTGTCACCACTATCAGGGACGTTGGACAGGAGGTGCAAGAAAAGCCTCCTCTGCAGCTCGATCTCCACCAGGTATGTGACACTGTGCGCAAGCCTGAGTTTTTACTAATGGAGTTGGCGTAGGACGTTAGGTGGGGGAATAGTATATCTCTAAACGTTTTGTAATAGAGGACAATGTAACCTTCCAAACCCAGGGATTTACCTATTGGTGTGGATTTTATGGCATTACGGAATTCTTCTATGGGAAGTCTTTTTCCAGACTTTCGGAAGTATTCATATACTTTCTGAGACACTAGAAAAGCGTCTCTTAGGATCAATATCTAGCAAGTTTTTGAGTTCTTCCCTCTTCTGCATTAGGCTCTCTAGGTAAGATCTGTGTAAAGAGAGTTTATGTGTCTTCTCAAGATCAGCAATCTGTTGTATGGTATCCTTAATCTGTTGACCATGCTCTCTCTTTATCCATGCCCCAAGCTCAATCAACTTACCTCTCATTGTGGCTTTGTGGGCTTCCCACATTAGAGAGGGAGTAGTGTCTGGGAAATGTATTTTCAACAAAGTATTGCTTCAAAGCCAAAGTTAACTGAGGAACATCAGTAGGGTTAGAGAGGAGGGAATCATTCCGTTTCCAATTGTTAGAGCGAGGTGGCAGAGAGGTCAAGGCCAGCCCAATGGAAACAGGTGCATGATCTGAGATAGAGGCGGAGCCAATTGAGGCTGAGCGCAGGAGAGGGAGATGGAAATGATCTATAAAGATACTATCAATTTGCGAGTAAGAATTGTGAGTTTTGGAAAAATATGAGCAATCTTTAGATTTAGGATGGAGTGAACGCCAAACATCTATCAGCTGCGTATCATGTAATCTTTTCTTAATAAAGGACAGATGTTTGAAGGGAATGGAGGAGCGTCCTTGGGACATGTCTAAGGATGGGGTCTAATGGCATGTTTATATAACCCACTAGGACTACAACTCCCTTAACAAAATTTGTTAATTTTTAGAGTACCTTGGACGTGAAGGTGGGTTGATTTTGGTTTGGGCAGTAAATATTAGCCAGTGTGCACTGGGTGTTGCCTATGGAGCCTCTGAGAAAGCATTTCTTCAAGTTGAAAAGACACTCTCTTACTGAAGCCAATGGCCACTCCTTTAGCTTTATGAGTGTCAGAGAGGCTGTAATACCAGACTGTAAATTGGGGAGAAAAACGGGAGTGTGGTGAGTCAGGTGGGTCTCCTGTAAAAAAGCAATGGAGCATGCCAAACTTTTAGGTTCTCGCACATTATAGGAAGTGATATTCAGAGTAGTCATTGGAGCAGAAGAGCACGTACCCTTCAATTATGAAGCCTTCCACAATGACCTTGAGATGGGGTGGGGGGGTGAGGGGAGGTGAAGAAAAGAGAAAAACTACTGTAAAACCAACTCAAATGGGAGTCAAATAAATAACACGCATTTTACTGTGGTGTTCCCTGTGGGGAGAGCGAGATCGAGCAGCAAGCCGGGACAACACATGTAGTCCAGCTAGCGATGTGGGAGGGATGCTTGGGCTCGCTGACCCCAAAAGGAGGGGGTGGGGCGTAGAGCCTAGACATGAGCACATGTGACCGTGGGGCAAATATTCCCATCTGGTGCACATCTATAGAATAAAAGGAGATATGTGGGCAATGCCAATATTAACTTTTAACAACTAAAAATTTAGCAAACATTGTGAGCAGTAAGTATAAGGGTCTGAGTACTCTGTAGACTGCAAATCACAGGAAGGGTCAGAAAAATACAGACAGTTGAAATTGCAAATATCAATATCATAAGTACTCTGTTGGTGTCACAGAAAAAAAAAACAGAGTTACCTCACCCATTCTTCGGGGTAGATCCAGGGATAGAGGATCGCTTTTTCTTAGAGTGAGTTTTGCGCCATTGAGCATCAGGTTTGACTGAGAAGATAGGGATGGAGTTGTGCCAACCTGGAAGCTCCATAGGTGTCATGTTAAGATCATGGCAAAAGGCTGGGAGGTCTTCCGGGAATCACAGGGTAGAAGAGCACCCATTTTTGGTGGCATGGAGTCATGATGGAAAACCCCATCTATAGGTGGCACTGTCAGACCGAATCTGGTCGGGAAGAGGTCTGAGAGCTCTACGACATACCAAAGTCACTTTAGACAGATCAGGGTAGATATTGAGCACAGTGCCATCAAAGTCAATAGCTAGGGTGCCTCGCAGTTTCACCGTGATGGTGTTTTTGTCCTCAAAATAGTGTAACCGATAGATCACATCCCTGGGTTGGTCTGAGTATAGGTTACGCGGGCGTAGTGCGCGGTGTATCCGATCAAACCTCAGGAACATCCCTGAAAGTTCTTTTTTAAGACCCTGCATTAGAGATGACATGTCTGAGCCAGCGGGGGATCCGGGATCATCCATGCAGTCAGAGCTGAATGATGATGTTGGTGGGCTCTCACGCGGTGAAGAAGCATGGGTGGACGGAGATCTACTGGCCCTGGAGGCGGGGGCCTGGCCACACTGTGTGCTTGGGCTGCCTTTATTGACCACTAGGAAGTGCTTTATGTAGCCGAGGAAGGTGGTTTGGCTGCTAATCGCCTCCCGGATCTTTTACCAACAGTGGTCCAGGGCCTTGAGGATTTAGTAGGCATTGCCGGGTGAGAATAGCTGATCTTCGAATGGAGCTCTGCTTTGAAGCATCCTGTCGGCCCTATGCGGAAACCCCACCCCTGGGGGGATAAAGATTTTACTTCTTTTCTATTCTATTTGACACTCATTTTCTGGACAGGAAATGAGGGGGAATCTCCCTCTTTGGGACATAGGCAACAAAACAGTGTGAACAGGTATTGCAAATATTCTTTACACTGCAGGAAAAATTGTCTATTTTACTACCTTTCACTGTTCTGTCTGACACCTATTACATAGCCAGGAATTGGGAAAATCAATTTACTTCCTGTTCTGTGTGATACCCATCAATTACACAGTAAGTAAGTTGGGAAAACAGATCACAGTTGACAGAGGTTCTAACCCTTTTCCACTCTTTTCAAAACTAAGGAAAAATATATATTTTTTTAGTTTTAAAGAGAATTTAGCTTAAAAAAACTGCTGCACTTATCTGCCACAGCCTCCAAAAGCCTGCCCAAATCCTAACTACTCTAAAGGACAAAGCTTTGGTACCTCCAGATATTGCATGCTACTAATGCTACTATGCTTGCCCGCCCCTTTTTGTTCCTTTTGGGTGATAAGGTAGTCTATCATAGAGATCATATAATAGGAATGTGTGGGGAGCTGTAGGTAGTGGCAAACTCCTACACTACCTATAAGAACAACACAGGATTTGGCCATAAAAGCAGTATGTTAGAAGCTTAAAGATAAACATGCAGATGCCTACATTTTAAACTTACTTGTATATAAAAACAGTGCAAAATTCATTGATCATGTACAAAGTGCAACAAACCGTAGCAGCTGATTAAATCTCAATATGCTGCTGTGAGTTTAGTAAAAAGATCATTTTTGATTGGCTGGTATGAGTTACTGAATTTTGTAGATTATCCATAGGGCTAGTAGTATAGAGTCAAGTCAGACATAATTTTTATTTTTCACAATAGTACGTCATTTTAACCTTCTCTCAAATCTTGCTATGCTACTTTAATATAATTTATAATTTAATGTGATATGACTTTGTGTTTATCTCTACTGATTTGTGGCTACAATGTACAAACAGTTTGCATTGAAAATGTATACAATTTTGCTGAAGTTGAAATGGTTTGTAAACATTGTACATACTTCACTAGTTACTTATTAATTAATAATTTATAACTTATTATTCTACCACAATAATCACAATACAGGCAATGAAAATCCTGGCCTCCTGCTTAATTGCTAGTACCATGGCCGTTTCTCAGCTTCAAAGGGGGTCTTGAAAATAAATACAAGGTACTCCTTTCTGGAAGCTCCCACCCTCCTCTTAAAAAAAAAACACTAAAAGAATGTAAAGAAAAATACATCAAACCCTGGCTTCCATTTGGCTTTTTCTGCTATCTAGAGGAGTCAGTGATGTCACTTTGGCTTATTGCTGCCTCATTGGAAGCATGGATGTTTGAAAGCAGACAAGAATGCAATCAAGCACAATGCAGTTTAAAGATCTGAGTATATATAACAATAGGACCAACCCACCCATAATTAGCTTGCGCCAAGGCTCTCTTGGGAACTGTGTGCTTTTGTGCGCCAGTAATCAATGTCTTCCAAAAAGATGATTAGCACCTCTGAAAGAGCATAAAAAGCTGAACTTTATTTAATAGGATAAAAGCTCCACAAACCAGTTTGGTAATATTGTGCTCATCCTGATAATGCATTTTGTTACCCCATTTTGAGAAAGAGCCTAAAATTTAAAATGTGTTATCCATCCGGAGAGCAATAAAACTAAACTGTTTTGTTATGCTTTTATTCCAAGAAATAATGTTTGGCTTTTTCTGTTATATTAGAGGTGCTGATCATGTTTTTAAAAGACATATAGGACCAGAATATCCCTTTTTGCTTGGAGTAAGGCCAAACCTTAGATGGCCTTACTGAAAGCTATGCTACTGCCAATGTAGCTCTCAGTGTAATTTGACATCAGAAAATCATCCCATGAAAAAGATAGGTGTACCTTTATCCCTTATTTCAGGAACCAACATGGGCAGTTTGACTGTGAGATATGGTGTATGTATATATTTATAGTCATATTATTTTGTTGTTTCTTTCATTGAATATATAAGGTTTTACTTCCTTCTTGGTTCATTAGATTATGTTGTATAGAATACATGTATACACTCTCCCTCTGCTGGCAAACATTTCAAATGATCAGCTATACCACAAATACTCTTTAAACAGACCATATTGGGTTTATATGAACATTGGGACAAAGACAGGAACAGATTACATTTTTGGCAATGATGGCCACTATTTTCTCTCCTAAAATTGATGTAATTGTATAAGACTGCTATCTACTATTCTTTAATCCCTTAAAACCCATTCTTAGCCTTGTCCCTAATAACATAAATATTTTGAACTAATTGTGCCCAGTCTAAAGGTTTAAATTAAATGTTCAAATTTATTTAAAAAAACAATAATAATAACAGCATTATAGCAAAAGAATATTTATTTAAAAGGGACACCAGTTGGCTTTTATAATAGAAGTTAGTACAAGTCTTTTAGTGTAATTGTATATTTTCAAACGAAAACAATGAATGAGGTATTATATTTGTATTAGTTTATTTGTATTTGTTTATTTTCAGTCTACCTTGTGCTTGACGTCATGTTGAAAGCCCATTTTTATGTTGCTTGACCCCTTACTCACAACAAAAGTGTTCAGCTTCAATCTGTTATCAGAGTTTGCACTGTAACTACTGGGCAATGGTTAAATCACACATAAATGTATTGAATAGGGTTAATATTCATATTTACTGCTACCATGAGTTTGAGATGGATTTTGCAGGTTCAAGATTCATGGTCCTGAGTAGGGATGAGCTTTATGTTCCGGTCAAACATGAGTTTGCCGAATAGCAAACAATTTGGGGTGTTTGCGGAAAATTCTAAAGCAACGGAACACTCTTTAAAAGTCTATGGAAGAAACCAAAAGTGCTAATTTTAAAGGTTAATATGCATGGTATTGTCATAAAAAGTTTTTGGGGACCTGGGTCCTGCCCCAGGGGACATGTATCAATGCAAAAAAAGGTTTAAAAACGGCCGTTTTTTTTTCCCCGTTTTTAATAATGCTTAAAGTTAAACAAAAAAGTGAAAAAAAAAGTGAAATATTCCTTTAAATTTCGTACCTGGGGGGTGTCTATAGTATGCCTGTAAAGTAGCACATGTTTCCCGTGTTTAGAACAGTCCCTGCACAAAATGACATTTCTTAAGGAAAAAAGTAATTTAAACTACTCACGGCTATAATGAATTGTCAGATCTCGGCAATACGGATAAAAGTCATTGAAAAAAATGGCATGGAATTCCCCCACAGTTCCTTATCAGGCCCTTTGCGTCTGGTATGAATATTAAGGGGAACCCCGAACCAAAATGAAAAAAAAAAAAAGGCGTGGGGGTCACCACCAATTCCATACCAGGCCCTTCAGATCTGGTATGGATATTAAGGGGAACCCCACGCCAAAATTTTAAAAAAATGGCGTGAGAGTCCCCCCAAAAATCCATACCAGACCCTTATCTGAGCACGCAACCTAGCAGGCCACAGGAAAAGAGGGGTGGATGAGGGAGCGCCCCCCCTCCTGAACCGTACCAGGCCACATGCCCTCAACATGGGGACGGTAGCCCCGAAAGCACCTTGTCCCCATGTTGATGGGGACAAGGGCCTCATCCCCACAACCCTTGCCCGGTGGTTGTGGGGGTCTGCGGGCAGGGGGCTTATCGGGATCTGAAAGCCCCCTTTGATAAGGGGACCCCCAGATGCCGGCCTTCCCCCTGTGTGGAATGGTAACAGGGTACAAATGTACCCCTACCATTTCACAAAAAAAGTGTCAAAATGGTAAAAATGATATGACATGGCTTTTAGTAAAAAATAAAAAATAAAACTGTCCCACAAAGTCTTCTTCTTCTCTTGCTCTGCCGACGGACCAAAAAAGAAAAAAAAAACACACACCGACCTGCCTCCATGGGAGGCACCCACCATATGACGTGTCCTCGCAGGTGACAGTTCTTTTATAACTGAGGGCGGGGCCACACACTGACGTCCCCGGGTGACCCCGCCCCCTCTGATGCATGGGGACATCCCTATTTCTTCCCCGTAGTGTGAGAGGGGGTGGGGCCACCCGGTCTGCCCCCCTTTGACGCTACGGGGAAGCCATAGGGATGTCCCTGTGCATCAGAGGTGGGCGGACCGGGTGGCCCCGCCCTCAGGTATAAAAGAACTGTCAGCTGCGAGGACGCATAATACGGCGGGTGCCTCCCATGGAGGCAGGTCGTTGCAACTTTTTTTTTCTTTTTCGGTCTGTTGGCGGAGCAAGAGAAGAAGAAGACTTTGTGGGACAGTTTTTTTTTTAATTTTTTTAATAAAGGACGTGTCATGTAATTTTTACCATTTTGACACTTTTTTTGTGAAATGGTAGGGGTACATTTGTACCTCGTTGCCATTTCACACGGGGGAGGCTGGGATCTGGGGGTCCCCTTGTTAAAGGAGGCTTCTAGATTCTGATAAGCCCCCTGCCCGCAGACCCCCACAACCATCGGGCAAGGGTTGTGGGGATGAGGCCCTTGTCCCCATCAACATGGGGACAAGGTGCTTTGGGGGGCTACCCCAAAGCACCCTCCCCATGTTGAGGGCATGTGGCCTGGTACAGTTCAGGAGGGGGGGCGCTCTCTCATCCCCCCTCTTTTCCTGCGGCCTGCCAGGTTGCATGCTCAGATAAGGGTCTGGTATGGATTTTTGGGGGGACCCCCATGTCATTTTTTTAAAATTTTGGCGCGGGGTTCCCCTTAAAATACATGGATTTTGAGGGGGACCGCATGCCATTTTTTTTATTTTGGCGTGGGGTTCCCCTTAATATCCATACCAGACCTGAAGGGCTTGTATGGAATTTGGGGGGACCCCCACACAATTTTCTTTTTTTCATTTTGGTTCGGGGTTCCTCTTAATATTCATACCAGACCCAAAAGGCCTGGTAATGGACTGTGGGGGAATCACATGCCATTTTTTTCAATGACTTTTATGTGTATTGCCAGGACCAACTTCATTATAATTCATTATAGCCGCAAGTAGTTTTAAATGACTTTTTTTCCTTTAGAAATGTCATTTTGCTCTCGGACTGTTCTAAACACGGGAAACATGCGCCCCTTTACAGGCATACTATAGACACCCCCCAGGTATGACATTTAAAGGAATATTTCATTTTTATTGTTTCACTTTAAGCATTATTAAAATCACTGCTCCCAAAAAATGGCCTTTTTTAAAACTTTTTTTGCATTGATACATGTCCCCGGGGCAGGACCCAGGTTCCCAAACACTTTTTATGACAATAACTTGCATATAAGCCTTTAAAATGAGCACTTTAGCACTGTTTAAGCAGAACTTTTCAGCCGCTAGCGGGACTCTTTTAACCCCAAAGAAGGGGTTAAAAACTCCCTGTTGTGTCGCTTCGGAAGCGCTGCCCATTCATTGCAATGGGCAGGGGCGTTTTAGGAGCTATGTATACAGCCCTCCCAAACCTCCCCAAAGATGCTGCTTGCAGGACTTTTACCGCCGGGTGTGAAAGCACCCAATGTGATGAATGAGAGGCAGTTTTCAGGTGCTTTACAGGTGCTATTTCTAGCATTAAAACGCCTGAAAACTGCCTCAGTGTAAAAGGGATCTTAGCAAAGTGAGCTCAGGTAGATTTACCCATCAATAGTACTGGCTACACATAAAATGTTAAACTTTATTTCCTCAAAAGTGCATTTATTTAATAACCCAATGGCTAACCCTTCTATCCTATTTCACAAAGCTTCTTCCAGAGGGAGGCAGGAGCAATCAATCCCCAGTCTTAGGGAGCCCTGGCCAGACCTGAATAATATTTCTGCTCAACTGAGCAAAGCAGAGTCAAAAAACGAACCTAGGGCAGGGCGCTACATGTATTTATTACATAGACTGTTGTAGGCTTTTTCTAGTGTAACTAATAAAGATGCAGTTGAATGCATGAATTATTTAACAAAAACTCAGTGGGAATGTTAATCTTTTATACAGTACATAATACAGAATACAGCTGTTCATTTACCAGGCAGAAGACCCAAGGATTACTTAACAGTTTATTTAAAGTGTATGTAAACCCTAACAATGAGCTTCTTGCTTTTGATCCTCTTAGGTCAAATATACAATGAAAGCATTGTGTTAGGTCTGCTTGATAGGAAACAATGGCTGTTAATCCTGTTCAAAATGCATAGCTGTTATGTGTCCTACTAAAGCCTGGTACACACTATGTGAGCTCCCATTGGAGCTACTGTACTAACTATGCAAAATTAGTATAGCTATCTCCCCTGCTGAGCTGTTGTGTTCTGAGTTCTGACATGGGATTGGCCCCCCGCCAGAACACTCTGATCAGCGCTCTCCACCTTTGGCAGAAAGAGCTGATTGGGAGTCAGTCGGCTGCTGGTTTTCCAGCATGCATGTCCGACAAAAGTAATAAGTATGAAACAATGTCACGCTACTAGTGATAAAACTTAAAAGTAGGTAAAAAATAGTAAAGCAGCTAGCATAAACAGTATAGTAAACTGCACAAACAAGTGAAAAGATAAAAAATGCAGCGCTAGTGTGTAACAAAGTGTAAAAGTGAAGTATCACCTCACGTGCATATATAAAGCTGATAGTAACTTGTAGGTCAGATATCAACGTGAACAATATACAACAACAAAAGGACAAACAAATCAGGAAAGTTTGTCATAGGTAGGTGAAAATGTCCATGTAATGCCGCGTACACACGACCGGACTTTACGGCATATTTGGTCTGGCGGACTGGAGTCCGTTGGACAATTCGATCGTGTGTGGGCTCCAGCGGACTTTTTCTCAAAAGTTTGATGGACCTATAAATGAAACATGTTTCAAATCTGTCCGACGGACTCGGCTTTCTAGCGTACAAACCGGTCGTCTGTGTGCTAGTCCCAAACCAAAACTTTTGGTCTTTAGTCCGAGACCAAAACTGACGCATGCTCTGAAGCAAGTGTAAGACGGAAGCGCTCGGTCTGGTAAAACTAGCCTTCATAT
This sequence comes from Lithobates clamitans, assembly GCA_037952925.1. Taxonomy (NCBI): domain Eukaryota; kingdom Metazoa; phylum Chordata; class Amphibia; order Anura; family Ranidae; genus Lithobates; species Lithobates clamitans. The sequence continues at coordinate 3,892,826 of JBBGZY010000325.1, read as the reverse complement.
TGAAGCTAGCAGATTCCTCTTCTGTGATTTTTTAATACAGCGCATTCTTTTTTTCTTTATAATGCGAGAGGAATGAAGTTGTTTTGCTGCTTATATTCACACAGAGTTCTCACACACTACTTTCTCCAAGATTTATCCTCATGCCATGACTAATATTATAGTTTTTAAAAGCCAGATCTCCAGAAATAATGTATAAAAGAATTTTTTGGACTCATCTTTAGTATTTTTAGATTTAATTAATATCTATTTTACAATGTGTGCTAAATTCTCAAAACTGTTAGTTTATTTATTTTTTTATTTTTTTGGAGTTTCAAGTTACCACAATAACCTTAATATTTTGTATTGTTTTAATTAACCTTAATGAGGTTTCTGTCCCTTGTTAATTAGACATAGGGGGGTTATTTTCAAAAGACTAATTCATTTTGCACTACAAGTGCAAAGTGTACTTGAAATTGAACTGAAAGAGCATTTGGAAGTGCATTCACTGTGCATCCGAGGGGCACATGCAAGGAAACCCAAAAAAAAACATTTCTCTTGCACATGATTGGATGATAAAATCAGCAGAGCTTCCCCTCATTTCAGATCTTCCCCTCAGATTTACAGCGACTACACTTCCAACAAGTACACTTGCAGTGCAATTTATAAAGTGCACTTTGCACTTGTACTTTGCACTTGAATTGCAAAATGATTTAGCCTTTTGTAAATAACCCACATATTCTTTTTGACATGTACCTGCCTACTCACAAACAAAATGTCCTTTTTGAATCAAAACACATAGTCAATAATGTAAGGTAAAGAAAATATCCATTTATTTTTGGAAAACATAAATAAGGAAGGTAACACTGGAGACACTTTTGGAATGTGTGAAGCCTTTTGTCCCCCAGGACACACATCAAGTTCTTGGAAAATAAAATTGGTATCTTGCGACTAGGGAGCACAATCTGCATCTTCTGTCAGACAAGACAGAAGCCAGACAATCACCTTCGACTCTTCCATGGAGCCTTCCCTGCATGCTGCCCTGCAGCCTTCCCTCCACGCTTCTCTGCAGCCTTCCTTGGAGGCTGTGCCTCTGGTGGTGTACTTGGGGCAGGAGGAGGAGGAGTAGCAGGAGGAGTGGCTTTATCTGCAATATAGCTTGTTGGAGTAAGCTCCCCTCTCAACCCCTTCTGAAAGGCATGAAAAATAAGCCCCTCACAGAGGAGGCGTTGCCCCTTTTGAAGTTCCAGCAACCTGGTGGCCCTATACGTTCCATAGGCCTCTTCAGCATTGGGTGGTGTGCTAAGGATTTGGCTGGCTTCTCGAATGAGGGCTAGTGATTCCTCTTCTGTTGGGGTGATCTTCCTGGGCCTTTTGGTGGTAATGTGGAGGGGAGGCACCTGACATTCCGTGAGGCTTCTACTGGGCCCAGCCACCTGATGCCTGCCACTGGGCATAGCCTCCTCCTCTCTCCCAATGGACAAGGCCTCCTCCTCTATACCTCTGGGCATGGCCTCCTCCTGGCTGAGCCTATCCTGGGTAAAAAAGGGACATAGTTGTAATTTTTGCTTACGCAATCACACACAATTTTCAGTATTCCCAGTATTATTTTTTGCAGAATCTAGGGTACACATACACACACACACACCAAACAGATTCACCAAACACACACCCACGTTTAAATCTTACCTTCGTTTCTGGCGATCGCTACTTCCACTCGGACATATGTAGGCCAGCGTAATAGCTTTATATACACTGCGCATGTGTCATGCTATGCCTGCGTCACCCGCCCCTGATGTTCTTTAGTACGATTTGTCCCCGCCCCTTCACTCTTCGTTGTGCAGTGGCAGTATATAGAGAAAGATGGCAGAGAGATTATCTGGAACTAGTGTGGAGGAAAGCCCGGAGCCACAACCATCCAGATCCAGGAGGAGATATAAGGCCACCAACATGGCCTTTGAAGAGATGGTGAGATGGTGTCCATATTGAGAAGGGAGGACTACAATGCCAAAAAGGACCGTACACCCGACCCAATATGCGGAAGGACAAAATAATGTCCTCAGTTGTCACCGCTCTTGAACAAAAATTTGGCATTAAACGGGCTAAAGAACAATTGAGGAAGCGGTGGTCGGACCTCAAAACTAGGGAGCCTGAACAATATTGGCGAATCAAGAAGCTGCTTAAAAAAAGTAAGTACTTGTTGTGTGTTCCTATTGAGATACTTAACTTGTATGCTGATCCATATGCTTTTCGTTTATACAGCATCATTCGTAAAGACCGTTCTTTTGAAACTACATATGATAATAAGAAAATTACGTTTGTTTTGCTAGAAATACGATGGTATTCCAAAAATGTGGGGATGTTGTGTAGATGTGTTTGAAACTAGAATGCTTCCTAAAAAATGATTCAGTGTAATGTAAGGATAGGACACAGCAGCTGTTTCTACATCTGGACTCAGGAGCACTAGTGTATTATGTTTCACCAGAGAAAATTTTTGAGGGTAATACACATAGGGGCTCCAGGGGATACTTGAGGTGTCTGCATATGTGAAACTTGCATCAAAATGTATATTGTTTTGCATTTTTGGTCAGAGTGAATTTTAATCCTGTCTTCAAAAATTTGGGGGGAACAAAATGACAATTGTCCCCAACTTCTAAGCAACGTTTCATATACCTTTTTCAGGACTGAAATATCACTGTGTTTTAAGTATACCTTTTGTTTAATTCTCATAGGGGAGAAAAAACTCAGACAACAGTCCGAGGATCCCAGGACCCCCCCCCCCAAGTCACCAGCCTGAAGCAGGAATTACCCCAAGCCCCAGCCCAAGACCATGCCCACCCGACGAGCTTGAGGAAGGAGAGGTGGAGGAAGTGTGCGATATTTGCACCCCACCAAGTGAGTGACTGACACCCCAGCTTAAGTTAATCTATTTAGGCATGCATATTTTTCTAAAAATTTTTATCCATACATTTTAGGTGATGTTCTAGTTGTGGAAGGGCAAGTGGCAGAGCCATTTAGCACAGACAGTACACAAAGACTGATTGGGCAGATAATGGTGTGGAATGGCCAAATTGATCGAATGCATGAAAAACTTGACAGCATGAGAAATCGGCTGGACAGCATGCAACAGGAAATGAAGAACACGATTGATGTTTTGGGCAGAATCTAATAACTTTTTGCCTAAAAACATCAATCATGTTCTTCATTTCATTGTCAAGTTTTTCATTTTTCAAATTTTTGAAGTTGTGAAATAGTAATATCAAAATTTAGCAGATGCACACGGTGTGTCATCATGTGCTATCTTCCATCAGGGGATATCAATGTACTTGTTTTGTGTTTGCAACCCCTTCATCAGAATAATGTTAGTTTGTGAGAGGAACAAGGGATTGCACACACAAAACACATCCATTGCTCCCCCATGATGGGAGATAGCACATGTTGACTTGAACCTTTTTTTACTCCCAATTTGTGTGCATCTGCTAAATTTTGTTTTTACATGGATGACATCACCAGCACCATTTTTGACATGTTCAACTTTGTAAGTTCCTGTTATTTTTGTGTATTATGTTTTTTAAAACCCTGTTGTTTTTGTAAACAAAATATATTTTTTACAAATATGCCTAGACTAAAAAAAAAAATTATATTGTTACTAAAAAAAAAATAAAAAAAAAAAATAAAAAAACCTAAACATGTTAAAACAAAATGCACCTTTCAATGTGCGCACAGTAAAATGTTTTTACTACTACAATGTGTGTGGCTTATTATTTATCAATAACAGTTTCTTAATTTTTTGTGTTTACAGTGACAAAGGGCCTTATTAACTAAAGGGAAATGCACTTACCGCTACAAGTGCACTAGGAGACAGACAAAACTAAATGCAAACAAGAATACAAACAACAGATTTTTGCCAAAATAATTTGTGTTTATTTGGTAAAAGATTAAAGTTGTTGTTGCATTGCAATGGCCCCCCGACCATTAAAATAATTGACATATCTGTCACGCACTTGGCAGGCAGTTTGGGGGGCCAAGCCAGTACAGCCAGTATCCAGGCCTGTGAGTGGATCTTCACCAGTCCGGCCTCAGGCCCAACTGAGGTAATATATGTAGCTGAATGTCGTCTCAAATAATTATGAAGAATGCAGTAAGCCATTATGACATTATTATTATTATTATTATACAGGATTTATATAGTGCCGACAGTTTACGCAGCGCTTTACAACATTAGGGCAGACAATACAAGTACAATACAATTCAATACAGGAGGAATCAGAGGGCCCTGCTTGTTAGAGCTTACAATCTAGGAGAATGACATGATTTATCTTGTATTCCACCAGATTTATGGCTGAGAGGAACAAACAGAACCAGCTGGCCAGGATCTCGAAGGCATTTTCCACAACTCTTCTTGCTCTGGCCAGCCGGTAATTAAATACCCTCCTCTCAGGGGTGAGGAACCTTTGGGGGAACGGCCTCATCAAGTGCTCACCAAGAGCAAAGCTTCATTAGCGATGACAACTGAGGGGAGTCCATCAGCGTTCTGGTCATCAGGTGGCAATCCCAGGCCACCAGTCTGGAGACGCTGGCACAACTCGGTCTGTGCAAAGACTCCTTCGTCCGACATCCGGACGTTCTTTCCCACGTCCACGAACATAAAATCCAATTGTGCCGAGACCACTGTCATCAATACTACACTATGAAACCCCTTATAGTTATAGTAGTAAGACCCCCGAATGGGGTGGTGGCACAATGCAGACATGCTTCCAATCAATCGCCCCGACACAGTTGGGAAAGTCCCAACGGTCAACGAACTGGGAGGCCACAGTCTGCCATTCCTCTGTGTTTGAAGGAAACTGTTGAGTCAAACAAGAAAAAAAATATAAGTACTTTTAAACATAATTTTGCTAGTAGATTACATAAAAACATTCTTGAACAACAGCAGTCGAACATTTTTAATATGTGTTATTTCCAAAAAATAAAAAACATAAGGCCCACTTATAAGATTACTCACCCCCTCTGATGGACCATTGATCAATTTGTATGTGGGGGGAGGGGTTCTAATTTGGGAGAAGAACACACCTGACATTTGGCAACATTTGAGGGGGTGGGGGAGGGGTTCTAATTTGGGAGAAGAACACACCTGACATTTGGAAACATTTGAGGGGGTGGGGGAGGGGTTCTAATTTGGGAGAAGAACACACCTGACATTTGGAAACATTTGAGGGGGTGGGGGAGAGGTTCTAATTTGGGAGAAGAACACACCTGACATTTGGAAACATTTGAGGGGCTGGGGGAGGGGAAAGCAGTACAATGGAGCTGACAATATACATTGTTAAAGGGACTATAGGCTAGAGATATAAATGGACCCAGGATTGCATGGTGGGGAGGTTAGTAAAGGTAAATATGCATGTAGGGCAAAAAATGATTAATTTAAAAAAGCAGGCATGCATAAAGATAAAGGGGACATTCACAGCATATTCCAAGCATGGTAATTATGTAACGAGGACATTTAGACAATACATTAGCAAATATTAAATACATACCCTGTTTCCCCGAAAATAAGACCTAGCGTGATTGTTGGTGATGGCTGCAATATAAGCCCTACCCCCCAAATAAGCCCTAGTTAAAGTCCTTGTAGGTCTTCTTTTCAGGGTAGCACTTATTTTCAGGGAAACAGGGTAGGGCTTATTTGGGGGGGTAGGGCTTATATTGCAGCCATCACCGACAATCACGCTAGGTCTTATTTTTGGGGAAACAGGGTATCATGTAATGTTAAAGGATAACAAACTTACCTTCATATAGTCCTTCTGCAGGACCTGAATTATAGCAGAACAGGTCTCTGGGATTATGATCCCCAGAGCCTGGGGGGAGATGCCTGTCGAGAACTTCAAGTCCTGAAGACTTGTCCCAGTCGCCAAGTAACGTAAAGTGGCAACTAGCCTCTGCTCCGGAGTGATGGCTTGCCTCATGCAGGCATCCTGCCTGCAGATATAAGGGGTCAGCATAGCCAGCAGACGTTCAAAAATGGGGTCCGTCATCCTGAGATAATTCCTGAAATTCCTGATTATTCTCAATGATCTCGCAGAGCAAAGGCATGTGCGAGAATTGGTCATGCTGTCGCAAGCAATTCTTTGTCCATGAACTCCTCCTCGCCCTGTTCATGGACTGGACTCAGGTCAAATTATTAACCCCAACACCAAGTCCCCACGCAGCACGAACTCGAGAATGAGTACGTCCATGCATCATGGCTTCAAAACGGTCGGCTGGTCAAACAAACTTAGAACAAACGCACTGAAGAACAGCAAGGCCTATGAAGAGCGACCTGAAGATCAGGAACGAGCAAACCAGAACGGCCTGCTAGGCAGGTTACGAACTGACCAACATGCACTGAAAATCAGATACAAACCTGGAAGGTGCCCAAAGGGTGGCTTGAACTTCCTTTTTCTAGTCCCATTGTACGTGCTGTACATCACCGCGTTCAAAACCATCAGACTTTTGGAGTGTGTGTCCAAGTCCGTCTGTTTGTAAGTCCGGCGCACCTACGCTACAAAGTCCGTTGGAAAGATCGCCGGACCAAGTATGCCGTAAAGTCCGGTTGTGTGTACGCAGCATAAAACAGCAAAAAAAAAACAAAAAAACTGCAACTAAAACTGTCTGTGACAAACCAAAAAAATAGGAGATTCTTCAGTAAAATGAAATAAAATCCCATGTGTAGATGATGCCTGTAGATGATAGTAAATCAACCACTATATGTGACAGGAATAACCTCTTCATAAGATATTTGCCACATCAAGATGGAAATATTGAAGGAATGGGTACGCTTACCATGAGAAGTGGACACACTCACCATACGGCGGTGGGTCAATCAGGTGTTTGGATTCAATAATCCGGCAGATATTTGATGGAAGGAGCTGGTGTGGAGATACGCCTAAATACTTCCGTCAAAATCCGTGGTAAGCAAATGGTGTAGCTAGGACAGCCTGGCTAACGAACTTGGACTCCCATCCGATGGTCGCACTTGATAGGATGTACGAACTCCAAATGGTGTCACATCAAACCATAAAAAAGGAAAGAAGAGAAGGGCCTCCACATAGTGCATAAATCCAAAAATAAAAATTTATTAAAACAGCAAAAGCTTAACAGTACAATGCACCTAGTCGGGTTGGTACAGGGAGTGATCACATAAAAAGTAAAGAATAAAAAAAATAGTATCGCGTGGTGTCAGAAAGCACAAAGGCTCAACAACCCGACATGTTTCGTACAAAAGTACTTCAACTGGGGCATAAAAAGTGTCTGGCTTCTGACAGACAGGGTGGCATATACACTGGCTGAATGTCGGACGTTTTTTTTAACCGGCCGACGTCTCCTGACAACTACATAACAATTACTTAACATGTAAAGATGAGGAGAGTAGGAGGGATTCTGTAGTTTTCCAAGAGAGTCCGGAAAATGCTGTTTATTGCCAGCTACAAAAGGAAATTGAGATTAGATCAACAGGTTTTTTTTGTACTTGGTTTTTTTAAGAGATAAAACCTATATTTTTTTTTTACAGAAGTGAATTTTATATGGATTTTTTTATTTGACATATGCTTTAATAAAATAGTCAGAGTGTATTTTTCAAAGTCCTCCTTCTCACTGGTCAACTTCTGCTTACCTCCCTATGAGCATTTTATTTTATTTTTTTATATTTTGCCCATATATACACTTTCATTTTTTGTGAAAACTTTGTAGCCCTCTTTGGCCCTCCCCAAACATGATATTGTGCTAAACCTGTATGTAAATAGGAGAGCTAGAACCTTTGCTAAGTGGAAGAGTAAGTTTAATAATAAAGTTGGCAGTGCTTCTACCCGGGACAGCGCCTCTCTTCCTGGGAAATTAACCAGTAATCTAAACAAAGTAACAGGGGTCAGAAGAACTACTGCAATCAGGATATAACATAATTATAAGTATATAGATGCACACCAGTATGGAAATAATTTAAACTTTATATAAAAAGACATTAATACCAGCACATGTATCCAAGCAGGTATAATTGGCAAAGGGCCTGAAAGGAGTCCTTGTGGAATTGAGCACATATACACAGGTATATATTATTATTAATACAATACCTCCAGATGTATGTTGCAGCAAAGTTCAGTTGCAGGGGCCCCCTGAGGATGACCATGATGTGGCATTCATCTTGGCAGTGGAGACCCAAAGATCTGCAGTGATGAAGAGACCCTCAAGACATTTTCCAACCAGCCTGGAAAGCAGCTTTTCACCAATAGAAACTGTGATGTGGCATTGTAACTCAGAATCATCTTCTCTGTGCTTAGATCCTATTAGTATCTAATCTGTCATGCAACCAGATCTCTAACTATCAGAAGGGACCGTCAGATGCCTAACCTGGCTTTAGCCCATGCTGAATATTTTGTAACAAATGAGAAAACTCAAGATATACCGCCCTCCCCGAGTTTCCACCACTGCGCTCAAATGCCAGGTACAGGGGTGTTACCCCCCTAGAAAGCAAATATAAAAAACGTATTAAGCTAAGCTGCCACTTTAAAATAAAATAAAACTGAACTAATTGGTCTATTGTTCCCAAGGGCCCATGCGCAGCTCTTGCAAATCAATAAAAGTGGCGCTAAAGGCCAGTGTTTAAACTGCCAAGTGTGCAAAACAGCTCTATAGGCTAAAGTGATCTGGTGCTGTAAATGCTACATAAACAATACAAGATTATTACATAAATGTGCAAATGAAATCGTGACAGTGCCTCTGAAAGTATACCATACACGAAGCAATATTAAATCGTGCACTGATATCAATAATAGAATATGAGTGATTTAGTCCATAAAAAAATCCATAGACAGGACACCGTGCAGGAAATGTGCAGTCTCTGGAAACAGTCCACCAATTCACTCAGTGATAGTGATTCCTCTCCCCTTGAACTCAACACTCACCAGCTCAATATGCCTCACACTCTCGTGTTTTGGCAATAAGGCATAAGTATAGTTGGTCAATGGAAGGCGGAAGATCCAGATTCCTTGATAAATCGAAGTGTCACATCAAGGACAATGAGTTCAAGCAATATGGGATAAAATCTTGCACGGTGGCCTGCAGTGCGGTCCGTGCTAGTTGAAGTCACTTTGCTAGCTCCAATCCAACACATTTCCTCTCAGAAGGCATTGACTGGGATGAAGGATCCTTCATCCCAGTCAATGCCTTCTGAGAGGAAATGTGTTGGATTGGAGCTAGCAAAGTGACTTCAACTAGCACGGACCGCACTGCAGGCCACCGTGCAAGATTTTATCCTATATTGCTTGAACTCATTGTCCTTGATGTGACACTTCGATTTATCAAGGAATCTGGATCTTCCGCCTTCCATTGACCAACTATACTTATGCCTTATTGCCAAAACACGAGAGTGTGAGGCATATTGAGCTGGTGAGTGTTGAGTTCAAGGGGAGAGGAATCACTATCACTGAGTGAATTGGTGGACTGTTTCCAGAGACTGCACATTTCCTGCACGGTGTCCTGTCTATGGATTTTTTTATGGACTAAATCACTCATATTCTATTATTGATATCAGTGCACGATTTAATATTGCTTCGTGTATGGTATACTTTCAGAGGCACTGTCACGATTTCATTTGCACATTTATGTAATAATCTTGTATTGTTTATGTAGCATTTACAGCACCAGATCACTTTAGCCTATAGAGCTGTTTTGCACACTTGGCAGTTTAAACACTGGCCTTTAGCGCCACTTTTATTGATTTGCAAGAGCTGCGCATGGGCCCTTGGGAACAATAGACCAATTAGTTCATGCTGAATATTTATCCCTTAGCTAAAACTAGTTATATATTATCCCAGACCAGAAGGGCCAGGGTTAACTAAAATAACACGAGCTGCATAAAAACTATATTGCAATAAACAGGTTCACCTACTAATATACTGAAAAGTGACCATTACACGCATACTGTACAGTAGCACAGACCCAGCTATCTGGCACTGTGCATGTGAGATAATAACAATAGGAAAGAGATAATCTGTCACAAGGATTTAGAAACACACTCAATAGGCTATGGGCAGCTGCAGTTAAACTATTAGAGACACATAAATATTTGCATAATAGTCTCTGGTCTGGTCTGGATGAAATGCAACAGCTCAAGTGTCTAAAAGGTCACGTGGCTCAGTTCCCCTTTCTCTCTACACTTCCGCCTTCTGTATTTTTTTACTCTGCCCCACAGAGACAGGAAGTGATGTACATAAATAACTCATAGCATAACCACTTATAAACACAGACAGTAGAGGGCAACAGATCCCTACAACTTTATTTTTAAACTACTGAAATTAAAGAAAATCTGTTGCTTTTCCTTTGGGGGTGTGACAGGTTGTCTGTGTGGGTTTGTGTGTGGGGGATATGGACCAAACAGAAACCCATGGGTTTTTAGCGCTACCCCGTAGAAGCTTCTGGATAGGTTGGGCTGTTTTCTGTCTGTTTTCTGCCTCAACCGCCTCAAGAACTTCAGCCCCTCTGACACACTAAGTTAAGTATTAAGCAAGCAAGCTAAGTCAACTGCGTTCAGGAGGCTATACTGCAAATGTACCTTACTGGTGACTGTTATGCCTAGGCTCACTTGGCAGAGATATCCGTTAACTGAATAATGAGAAGGGCTGGAAGAATAGCTTGAAAGTGTGTGTGTGGAGAGGTACCGTATGATCAATAATATGAACAATGTCTGATTTCTAGTTACTCAGTCCCTGCAAACAGGGTGAACAATGAGCACTGAGCCTTCTCACCAGTCCCCGTGGTGCTGTTGTGAACTCTCACTGTAAAAGGAGGCCCCATTTTTGTTGCTCCATAGAATGTCTCTCTGGTGATCATCGATGAGAAGAAGAAGATGAGAGGATGATCCAATCTCCCTGCAGCAATGGTGCGGATGTGGTGCTGTGGTCCATGCTGCTCTGTGCCAGGTGTCTTCACTCCCAGGTCTCAAGCTCTGTCTCCACTTCTCTGGGCTCCCAGTAGCCCTGTAAGCATGCAGGTAGATGTGCACTCATCGATTCCCATGGCTCCAAGAGGAAGAAGTTCTTAGAGTGATCCGGTAAAAACTATATTGCCACTCCCCCTTTGCCTCATGGTTCTCTGGGAATTGTAGTGTAAAGGATCTATGAGTCCCATTTTATGACTGCTGCCCTGGACTTCAATGCTCATGATCCTCAGCCTTCTGCATAGAAGTCTATGGGCTTCAATGGCTATAACTCTCTCTGCTGACTGAAGGGGAGAGTTCAACACAACATTCAGCATAACAGTACAGTAAAAGTGTAAGCAAAGCTGACTGTAAAGAGGGTAATGTCTTTACATGTTGTTGTAGCCCAGCACTGAGCTACAGGTTTTTAAGGGGAAATCCTGTCCACTGAATGAGAATGGAATTTGGGATGTATATCAGTGTCTGCTAGTGAATCTAGACTGTCATCTAAGCTATTGGGCATGTGGGTGAACTAAGAGTCAGTGCCTATTGTTTTACAGGCAGAGTATTGCACCCCAGATGGTTACTGATTGAGGGCACTAAGCCAGCAAAGCAGCATGCAGAAGTTTATGTGAAGTGTGTGTCACTAGCAGACATACTCTGTTCCATAGCTCTGTGCAGAGAATGTTTACTTGTAAAGCACCATTCCAAGTCACTTGCTAGGAATCATGCTGTACCAAAGAGTTTGTGCCTGATCCCTGATCCGTATATACAGTAGACTGCAAAGTCATTTCTCCACAGCTGTTTTTCCCTCTGTGGGTTGCAATGCTTCTTTTACAAGCTATACAGATCTGCCTTTTCACATTTATTCACCTGTACTAAGGATCACTGAAACCAGAGTGTTTGACTTTTGGCTAACTCCCAGAGTAGAACTGAGAAATTGAGAATAAGGGCCCAACCTGGAGAGTTAATTGATGCGCACTATGGTGTAAAGTTAGTATGGCTTAGTGAAATTGCTTTAGTCAAAGAAAGGGTTACATTTCCTGCATTTTCTTAGTGAGCATAATAAAATAAGGATAGTTTTTACAAAATATTTTTAATCAAAAATGTTTACATGCAAGTGCACTGAGAGGCTGGGAGAGAACAGAGCAGCCAGAGAGATAAACTGTTGCTGGCTGCAGCCGAAGCAGAATCCTGTAGTCCTGCCCCCCCCCACCTTGCCAGACTCTAGATTGGTCCCCAGTCTGGGGAAGCAGAAGTCCACCTATAGAGTCTGAGGAGCTGCAGGTGCTGTTAGGGGGCGTAGTTCCCAGAGAGCACAGTGCCAGGTCAAGAGAGACAAGTTCTAGAAGTTGGGCGGTACTGGAAGAAAGAGGGGACTACAATGCCGGGGGCTGTGCTGGAGTGTCTCACATAGAGAATCCGTAGAGAGGGAGGTATTCTGCCTAAAGCTCCAGACGCTACTGTGAGTTTCTGGTACCACGCTAAGTGTTGCTGCAGGGGGACTGAACTCCTCTACTTATCCAGAGACCGCTACGGCCAGTAGGACTGCTGAGAAATTTGAGGGATTCACAAGGCTGCGAGTGGAGGGCTGGGTCTAGTTGGTGAAATACCGTTTCCCACTTTCTTTGCCTGTGTGGCGGCCCTGCTGAAGTTGTGTCAAGATCTGGGTTGCTGTAGGACCACAAGTCTCAATGTTCTGTAAGAAAAAGAGTGTCCGTATCCAAAAGGTCTGCTGTTTCATCCAGGATCACCAGTGTTTTATTCTGGACCGCCTCCTTCACCCTTAGAGACCGCAAGAGACTGCCTGCCCCTTGAATCCAGTGCCACTGTTTCAGAAGTCCTAGGAGAGGGAGAAATATTTGTGATGGACTCCAGATTGGTAAGAGGCCTTTGACCACCATCTTAATTGTATGTCATAAAAAGAAAAAAAGGGGGGTCAACAAGGACACCCTGGGCGGACTTTAGAGGCACAGCAAACCTGAGAAAGTATAGTCAGAATAACAATGTAATCAATTTTATTAAATATAAATACACACAGTACAAAGACATTGACAAAAAGTAATAAAAATCATCTATATAGAAATATGCATGATACAAGCCCAGATGTGACTACGTGTTTCATATAGAACCTCTTTAGGACACATTCAGGTTTCAGTTAATACACAAAGGGGTTTCACTAAAATTAGAAAAGATTTATATAAAAACGTGAACACATAAACATATAGTATCGTACAATAATGGATGAAAGGTAATAGCCCATGCCCAGAGATCAGACACTAAATTAGTACATTATATTACCTTGTACAGAGGCTTTCGCAAGCTCAAGAACAGTAATTCAAATTCATATATGTATAGACGTCAAGGTCTTAACAATAGATGTGGATAACCAACTAGGGAAGGAGGGGGAAAAAAAACAATAAGAAAAGCAAGGACGTCCTAATGTAGGAAGACAAGATGATATTTACCTGTTTCCATTTACAACCAATTTCGGGGTTCAGTCCCAACAAGGAAAAAGCCAATAAATAGCCAGTGATAAATAGTCGCACTGCAGCAACCATGGGAGGGCAACAAGGAGTCCATAAACCGTATCTGCTCAATGGTCCATATGGAGCCGTGCAAAAATGCACTGGGGAACCTATGGTAAAAAATAACAGGGAAAGAGGGAGAAAATAAAAAAAAAAACAAGAAAAAATATATGTATATGTGTATATAGACGTCCTAATGTAGGAAGATAAGATGATGTATACCTATTTCCAGTTATAACCAATCTCAGGGTTTGGTTTCAACAAAGAAAGAGCCCATAAATAGCCAGTGATAAATAGTGACACTGCAGGAACCATCAGAGGGCATCAAAAAGCTCATGGACCGTATCTGCTCAATGGTCCATATGGAGCCGTGCAAAATGCACTGGGGGAGCCTATGGTGAAAAAATATAACAGAGAAAGAGGAAAAAAAAAATATATAAAAGAAAAAGAAAAACGTAGGTTACAAGATACATTGGTGCTTCAATAGGAGTGAATATAGTAGCATTACAGCAGAGGATGAAGTACTCACTTGAAGTAAAATTGGATGTAAGTCTCCAGGAGGATACAGAGATGTTTCCAGGTTGGAAGTGAGTGAGCAAATGCTATATAGTGTGTTTTGGCGAAGGGAGGGGGGTGTGACAGACCATATTGGTGCCAAAAATTGACCAATAGGGCACAGAGAGGAAGTACTGAGGTATAACAAAGCAAAAAGGCGGAGAAAACCAAGTGGCAAAAACACACATTGACACAGGAAGTGAAGTCTCTGTATCAGGAACCATATTACATCCTGTATAGAACAGGAAGTAGTGGCCACTGAAGGACCGGAAATGGAAAAAAAAAAAAAAAGAGGGGAGCCTAAGATGGACAATGAACAAACATTCTCTGTCATGGGCCACATATCAAAACATTGAAGTACGATACAATAAGAAAGTATAGAAACAATATAGTATGTATTGGAATAATTTCCTAATGAGTAAATACAGAGAAATAAATACAATTATAGTAACAGGTTTGCTCAAGGATACAATGGAGTACTTCTAAGTAGAATATTTCATTTTAGTTCTGGTAATCCTGTTAGTTGCATAATATGCATAAATTAGTGGTAATCGAGGAAAAAAAGAAAAAAACTATAAAAATGGTTTGAAACTCATCATATCATTGAGACCAGGGTATGAAGTAGATTGTAAATTATACACCCATTGGGTCTCCCTTTGGAGTACCCTTTGATTAAAGTTGCTGCCTCTGGGATCGTCATAAATATGATCCAGAACGGCAACTTCGAACGTATGTGGATCGTAGTTATGCCTAAATGCCACATGATATCCAGTGACCTTGTTCAGTATGTCATTGGTGGCATAGTAGACATGATCTTTTATTCTTTTCCATAAAGGTCTAATAGTTTTACCGATGTAGAACGCTCCACATCGGCACAAAATGATATAAATGACCCCTTTAGTTAGACATATAACATGGTGCTTTAAACGATGTAATTGACCATTGGGCAATGTAAAAGAAGATCCCTCCAGCAAAAGATGGCAAAAATCACAACTACCGCAACGGAATAAGCCAGGTTGTTCTTGTTGTGTATCCCGAGATTTGTGGTAGTGGCTATGTACAAGAAAGTCCTTAATAGATCTCGAACGTCTGTATGTTATCTGAGGATGTGGTCCCAAGTGCTTGGAAAGTGTTGGATTGGCCAATAGAATGTGCCAATGCTTGCTGAGAACAGAACGTATCAACTGGTGCTGATCGGAAAAGGTGGTAATAAATCTCAATACTTCCGAACTGCTGTGTTTAGGTTCTGAGAAAAGGATCTCATGTCTGGAACGACTGTATGCATTTTTGTAAGCCTTCTTTAAACAGGTTTTTTTATATCCCCTGGTCAATAGGCGTTTATACAACAAATCAGCCTCCTGTTTGAAATTGATATCATTAGAGCAGTTTCTCCTGAGGCGTAAGTATTGGCCAAAGGGGATGCTGTGAACAAGTGCATCAGGATGTGCACTAGAGGCATGCAATATAGTATTGCCCGCAGTAGGTTTGCGGTAAAGTGATGTAGTAATGGTGCCATCAACTTCAATGGAGATGATAATGTCCAGAAAGGAGATCCTGCTCTCATGAAAATCCATTGTAAATTTCAAGTTGTATCTATTCTCACCAAGCATTTGCATAAAGCGTTTGAGCAATGTGGAAGACCCGCCCCAAATAATAAAGACATCGTCTATGAATCAACGCCATAGGAGATTATGGGAGAGGAGGTTGGTGTGATCGTCCCTAGAAAAAAGGTCTCGTTCCCACCCCCCAGGTACAAATTGGCATAAGAGGGGGCGCAATATGTGCCCATAGCAACCCCTTGTACCTGGAGGAAGTGGGACTCGTCAAAAAAGAAAATACATTTCTCGTAAGGCTATGTGATAGAAGCTGTAATATCAAATGGTTCATGCCAGGTCGAGAGAGACAAGTTCTAGAAGTTGGGCGGTACTAGAAGAAAGAGGGGACTGCAAGTTATTGCCATACAAAGTATTTGGGACCTGTGTCCTGCCCCAGGGGACATGTATCAATGCAAAAAAAGTTTTAAAAACTGAAGTTTTTTTAGGAGAAGTGATTTTAATAATGCCTAAAGTGAAACATTAAAAATGAAATATTCCTTTATATATCGTGCCTGGTGGTGTCCTTAGTCTGCCTGTAAAGTAACGATTTTTCCCATGTTTAGAACAGTACCACATCAAAATTACATTTCTAAAGGAAAACATTTAATTCAAAACTGCTTGCAGCTGTAATGTATTGTTGGGTCCCAGCAATATAGATAAAAATAATTGAAAAAAACGGCATGGTTCCCCCAGTCCATTGCCAGGCCCCTTTGGGTCTGGTATGAATATCAAGGGGAACCCCACAACGACTTAAAAAAAAAAATGGTGTGGGGGGTCCCCCCAAAATCCATACCAGGCCCCTCAGGTCTGGTATGGATTTTAAGGGGAACACTGTGCCAAAATAAAAAAAATGGCATGGGGGTCCCCCAAAATCCATACCAGGCACACAATATGGCAGGCAGCAGGAAAAGGGGGGGGACAAGAGAGCGCCCCCCCTCCTGAATGTAGCAGGCCACATGCTCTCAACATGGGGAGGGTGTTTTGGGGTCTGAGGGTGGGGGATTTTCAGAATCTGGAATCCCCCTTTAACAAGGGGTCCCCTCAGATCCTGCCCCCAACCTATGTGAATGGGTATCTGGTACACTGTACCCCTACACATTCACCAAAAAAGTGTCAAAAAAGTAAAAATGACACCAGACAGTTTTTGCCAACTCCATTGAGGCAGAGTTTATCCTTTTTTTTTTTCTCGGGTCATTGGCACTGTGATCGAAGATGGATGGACATCGTGGGACTTTTTTTTTTAATAAAGGAATTGTTCCAAACTGTCTCCTGTCATTTTTACTTTTTTGACACTTTATTGGTGAATGCGTAGGGGTACAATGCACTCGATACCCATTCACATAGGGGGGGCCGGGACCTGGGGGCTTCCAGAGTCCGATAATCTCCCCTCCTGCAGACCCCCATAACCACCAGGCAAGAGTTAGGGGATGAGGCCCTTGTCCCCAGCAACATGGGGACAAGGTGTTTTGGAGGGACCCCAAAACACCCTCCCCCTGTTAAGGGCATGTGGCACTCTCCTTTTCTTGCGGTCTGCCAGGTTCCATGCTTTGATAAGGGTCTGGTATGGATTTGGGGGGGACCCATGTCATTTTTTTAAAAATTTTGGCACGGGGTTCCCCTTAATATCCATAACAGACCTGACGGGCCTTGTATGGCTTTTGGGGGACCCCCACACCATTTTTTTATTTTGGCGCAGGGTTAAAAACCATACCTGACCCAAAGGGCCTGGTAATGGACTGGGGGGGACCCATCCCATTTTTTTAATGATTTTTATCTGTATTGCCGGGATCCGGCAATACATTGCAGCCTTTACATTTCCTTTACAAATGTCATTTTGCTGCTCTCATTCATAAAACTATGTACGGCCACTATGTAAGCAGCCTAACATAGTGTGGGGCGTGGACTCAGCCCCCTGAGCCATGATTGGCCAAAGGAAATCATGGATTTTACAGCAGAGTGCGCTGTGATTGGCCAAAGCATGCAGGTCAGGTGCATGCTTTGACCAATCAGCAGCTGCCAATGCACTGCGATCTCGCAGGGCATTGATGGTCTCACTGTTCATTATGGGGCATTCCGCGGGCGCTAAAATTTTCTATGAATGCCCCATAATGTTCTAAATTCGATGAAGGGGTGATCACCCGAGTTTCGAGTTAAACTTACGTTCAACTCAAACATAGGGCTCATCCCTAGTAGTCAGCAAGGATAAGGAATCAGGTGAAAGTCATAAATATTCATAAATATATTGAAAATCATAATATTGGGGATGGGAATGTAGTTGAGAAATTCGTAGTGCCATACTGTATAAGAGAGGGGGGAGAGAAAAAGGTGGGATCAGGAGCTTTTTATGAAACAAGTGGGCCTGTGTGCGGGATCATAAATTGGACCCCAGACCTTGCAGTTTTTTTTTTTTTTTTAGCCAGTGGCGTGTGAAACACCCCCGAAAACTCCACCTGGTGCCAAAAAAAGTGCACACACATAAAGAGTGAAACACAAAAATGTGCAACGGGTGTTACACTGTCCTCCACCCCAGACCTAGCAGTAAAGTAGCAAAAAGTGGATGTGGTTTACATTAGGCTAAGCATTGGGCATGGCTTAAAGGGGTGTGGTTAAATAGAGTCTGAGATGACAGAGAGGAATCATGCTGCAGCTGATAGAGCTGAATGAAATATCACTTTGACGTTTCATAAACTCTTTTGCTACCAGAGATGTTTTTGTGGTTTCTTAAAGCAGACAGAAAAAAATGTGGCATTTCCAGTTTTTTTATTGTCAGTTTTTTTTTCTTTTCAATATTTTTATTGGTTTAAATGTATATAAAAATACAGGTTACATTCAAAAATAGCGTGAATTATTGTATGTGTGTCACCGGCACAAAAACCACTACTATATTAAACATATGTGTCAGGGTTGCTGCATTCAAAAAAACCCTTCATTGAGATGGGCTAGAAATACTGGTTGGTGTGTGAATGCGCTACTCCCATAATAACCACCACTTGCAATGTTCTCTTCCTATTAATCCGAAAGAATCACTTATGCAAAATAATAAAATATAAAATCATGTGCATAATCTTATAACTCTAAATCAAACAGAACTATAACCATATATTATCCAGTACATGACAAAAATCCTTCAAACGTGCTGCAAAAAATCCTTTGGTAATTAATTGTGACTGGCGTGCTCCTATGTTCCTTCAGTGATCATATGTGACTGAGTGAAACACCTCCACCATTCAGATTGGCCACTCACCAGATGCTTAATTAAAGATGCACCTTTGGTTCATTCAAGGGATAACCACTCCACCTAAGTAACACTCCTCACCGGCTAAACTTGGGCTCTAATGTTCCTCATTGGAAAGCATAAGGGACAAAAAACGATCATAGCGCAATATGCTTGAACTGTTTATTTAAAATTCACAGAAAAAGTATCAACTCACATTGAAAAGTGCCCTCGAGCCGGCACAAAGCTTATCCAGCAGTTATGGACGGGTACTGGGCTGTTTGCATGGTCCGCCTGGTGTTGAATTGCGGTCTCCACGCTCGGCTTGCGCTCCAAGCCTCATTCCCATTCACGTCCGGTCACCTGATGTGAAAAACTCCCAGCAGCCTCTACGCGTTTCGCATCATAGAATGCGTCATCGGGAAGCTGCCGTGTGATTGGTTCACGTTCTATTTATATTGCGTATGGCCGGAAGTAGACGTTCCGCCATTTTAACTAAGGTTATATTCCCATCTGTGACTTCCTTCCTAGTATCGCCATTTTAACTAAGGGCTTAGCCCATTTTGTATATCCTAGATATACATAACCATTTTACAATTCCTTAAACATATCACACATATATAAAGCATTTTGTATTTTTTACCGATTCCGCCCTAAATGTTGATCCATAAGCAATATGGAACAGCAAAAAACTTTTTTTATTATTCTTTAAAAATTATCTTAAAATATACATACAACCCCTATTTTCCTTTATTTCATCACGTTCATAATGATTCTATCCATACAGAAAAAAATGAAAATAAGAAATACTATAAAAAATGTAATTAACCAATGAAAAACCAAAAAAATAAAAAAACCCAAAAAAATAAAAAAAAATAAAAAAAAACAAAAAAATATAAAAAATATAAAACTAAAAAAATATAAATGTAAAAATGAAAATAAATAAATATTAATAAAATTAAAAAAATGAAAGTAAATAATATTGAAATTAAAAATAAAATAAAAATAAAAATAAAAATAAATAAAAATAAAAATAAAAAATAAAAAATAAGAAATAAAAAATAATATTCAAAATTTAAAATAAAAAATAAAAAATAAAATAAAAAATAAAAAATAAATAAATAAAAAATAAAAAATACAAATAGAAATGAAAAATGAATGTTACTAATAATTTTCCAGATAGCAGTTGATGTCGAGTTCCACGTTCAACCCCTTTGGCCTCATTGTGTCCATTTTGTATATCCAATGGGTTTCATTTCTTGACACCTCCCTTCTGATGTTGTTGTTTCTCCAGTTTTTTTCTATTCTATCTATTCCATAGAACTTTAGATGTTGGGGGTTCCTACCATGCACATCCCTGAAGTGTTTGGATACACTGTGGTGTTTGAATCCTTTTTTAATGTTTCTAACATGCTCTCCTATTCTTACTGACAGGGCTCTGGTTGTTCTGCCCACGTACTGCAGTCCACAACTGCACTCCAGTACGTAGGTTACATGAGTGCTACAACATGTTATAAGTTTATCAATTTTATAGGTTAGCTCATTACTATTTGACCTGAAGTTCATTATCTTTCTATCTCTTTTGTTAGTGGATTTGCACGCCTTGCATTTCCCACATCTAAAAAAACCTTCCTGGTTGAAAAAAGTTGCCATAGTTTTAGGGGGATCTGGTACATTTTTACTATTTTGTCACGGATCCTCCTTGCTCTCCTATATACGAATGTTGTTTTTTTTGGTAGGACCTTACTTAATTGTGGATCATTACTGATTATGGGCCAATATTTCTTTATGATGCTCTCTAATGTTCTGTATTGTTTATTGAATCCTGTTATAAATGGTATTTTGTCGTTCTGGTTGTGATTTCTGGTTTTGTTGATTAATGTTGTCTCCCTATCCATATTGGCTATTTCTAAGCGAGTTTCCTCCAGTGTATCTCTTTTGTAACCCTTGTCTATAAATCTCTCTATTAAGATATCGGTCTGCTGAAAATAATCGTCTATTTGATCACAATTTCGTCTTATCCTGATAAACTGGCTTTTTGGGATTGCTTTTTTCCAATGGGGGTGGTGACAGCTCCCCATCGGTATGTATCCATTCCGGTCCGTTTCTTTGAAATGTGTCCTAGTCCCAAGTTTATTCTTATTTTTGTAGATTTCTAGGTCCAAAAAATGTATCTTTTGTTGGTGTACTGTGGCTGTAAATTTGATATCATATTTATTATGGCCAAAATGTTGGATGAATGCTTCCAGTTGTTCTTGGCTTCCCTTCCACACTATCAGGATATCATCAATAAAGCGTTTGTATAACAGCAAATGTGGCCAGCATCCCCCGAAGATCTCTTCCTCCTCCCATTTACTCAGGAAGATGTTGGCCACACTCGGTGCATACTTATTGCCCATTCCTACTCCTTTGATCTGTCTATAATAGTTATGGTTATGCCAGAAAAAATTGTTCCCCATAGCCATCCTTAGTCCCTCCAGTATGAACCTTCTTTGTTTTAATTTCAGATCTGATAGGTTCTTCATTCCCCATGCTACGGCTGCCAAGGCGTCTGTTTGTTTTATGTTAATATACAACGACTCTACATCCATTGTTACCAGTAATGTAGAGTCATCCACCTGTATGTCCTTTAAATTGTTAATTACGTCTTTGCTATCCTTGAGGAATGCCTTTCCTTCTCCTGCTATTGGTTGGAGGAATATGTCCAAATATTCCCCCAATCTAGAATATACTGATTCAATGCTGCTAATTATGGGCCTCCCTGGTGGTCTAGTTTTGTTTTTGTGAATTTTAGGGACCTGATATATTACTGGTATCCTTGGTGCCTCCGTCAACAAGTACCTGCCTTCTTTTATATTGATAATTTTGTCAGCTATGCCCTTGTTCAGGTATTCTTTCAATTTCTTTTTATGTTCTCTATTGGGATTCTTTTTCAGGGGTTGATATGTGCTAATATCTTTAACTAGTCTTTCCAACTCTGTATAGTAATCCTGTTTAGTTAAGACTACTACCCCTCCCCCCTTATCCGCTGGTCGAATTACTATGTTTTTTCTTTTTTCCAATGGGACAGTACCCCAGACCCTGGAGAGGAGGATACAGAGGGAGGGGTAGGGGATACTACAACTATGGCCCACACTACGGCCCACCTATGTGGCAGGGGGAATGGCAGAATTGGAGGGAGCCCTACAAACCACCCATGCCAGTATTCCAAACCAGCAGAGGGGGTTGGAACAGGAACCCCCAAGAAACTGGAGGAAGTGTAAATCAAAGAGAAAAAGAGGCTGTAGAGGGGGAGGCAAAAAGGAAAAGAGAAAATTAGGGGAGGGTATTTTTAACCTAACAGACATAACATTTACCCATGAGGAATTGTTAGTACTGGATAGCGGCATAAAATATGCACCTAGTGCAACTTTTAACCAATTTGAAGCATTCATTGACTTGCAAAAGTTTGTTAGAAAATTAAATTTAAAAAAACATTTCCTAGAGAAAGGAGAACCCCAATACCAATCAAATGAAACAGAATACACACATAGTCAGTTGAGGAACAGATCCACGTTCAACCCCAGGTCCAACACTAACCAACACATAGAAGTATTTAAAAGAATAGTAGAGAAGGAAATGAGAAATATTAAACCGGAAAAGTGCAATAAAGACAGAATATGGCAAGGTCTAAAAAAACTGGAAAAAAGAAAAAACATAGTAATTCGAACAGCGGATAAGGGGGGAGGGGTAGTAGTCTTAACTAAACAGGATTACTATACAGAGTTGGAAAGACTAGTTAAAGATATTAGCACATATCAACCCCTGAAAAAGAATCCCAATAGAGAACTTAAAAAGAAATTGAAAGAATACCTGAACAAGGGCATAGCTGACAAAATTATCAATAAAAAAGAAGGCAGGTACTTGTTGACGGAGGCACCAAGGATACCAGTAATATATCAGGTCCCTGAAATTCACAAAAACAAAACTAGACCACCAGGGAGGCCCATAATTAGCGGCATTGAATCAGTATATTCTAGATTGGGGGAATATTTGGACATATTCCTCCAACCAATAGCAGGAGAGGGAAAGGCATTCCTCAAGGATAGCAAAGACGTAATTAACAATTTAAAGGACATACAGGTGGATGACTCTACATTACTGGTAACAATGGATGTAGAGTCATTGTATACTAACATAAAACAAACAGACGCCTTGGCAGCCGTAGCATGGGGAATGAAGAACCTATCAGATCTGAAATTAAAACAAAGAAGGTTCATACTGGAGGGACTAAGGATGGCTATGGGGAACAATTTTTTCTGGCATAACCATAACTATTATAGACAGATCAAAGGAGTAGGAATGGGCAATAAGTATGCACCGAGTGCGGCCAACATCTTCCTGAGTAAATGGGAGGAGGAAGAGATCTTCGGGGGATGCTGGCCACATTTGCTGTTATACAAACGCTTTATTGATGATATCCTGATAGTGTGGAAGGGAAGCCAAGAACAACTGGAAGCATTCATCCAACATATTGGCCATAATAAATATGATATCAAATTTACAGCCACAGTACACCAACAAAAGATACATTTTTTGGACCTAGAAATCTACAAAAATAAGAATAAACTTGGGACTAGGACACATTTCAAAGAAACGGACCAGAATGGATACATACCGATGGGGAGCTGTCACCACCCCATTGGAAAAAAGCAATCCCAAAAAGCCAGTTTATCAGGATAAGACGAAATTGTGATCAAATAGACGATTATTTTCAGCAGACCGATATCCTTATAGAGAGATTTATAGACAAGGGTTACAAAAGAGATACACTGGAGGAAACTCGCTTAAAAATAGCCAATATGGATAGGGAGACAACATTAATCAACAAAACCAGAAATCACAACCAGAACGACAAAATACCATTTATAACAGGATTCAATAAACAATACAGAACATTAGAGAGCATCATAAAGAAATATTGGCCCATAATCAGTAATGATCCACAATTAAGTAAGGTCCTACCAAAAAAAACAACATTCGTATATAGGAGAGCAAGGAGGATCCGTGACAAAATAGTAAAAATGTACCAGATCCCCCTAAAACTATGGCAACTTTTTTCAACCAGGAAGGTTTTTTTAGATGTGGGAAATGCAAGGCGTGCAAATCCACTAACAAAAGAGATAGAAAGATAACGAACTTCAGGTCAAATAGTAATGAGCTAACCTATAGAATTGATAAACTTATAACATGTTGTAGCACTCATGTAACCTACGTACTGGAGTGCAGTTGTGGACTGCAGTACGTGGGCAGAACAACCAGAGCCCTGTCAGTAAGAATAGGAGAGCATGTTAGAAACATTAAAAAAGGATTCAAACACCACAGTGTATCCAAACACTTCAGGGATGTGCATGATAGGAACCCCCAACATCTAAAGTTCTATGGAATAGATAGAATAGAAAAAAACTGGAGAAACAACAACATGAGAAGGGAGGTGTCAAGAAATGAAACCCATTGGATTACAAAATGGACACAATGAGGCCAAAGGGGTTGAACGTGGAACTCGACATCAACTGCTATCTGGAAAATTATTAGTAACATTCATTTTTCATTTCTATTTGTATTTTTTATTTTTTATTTATTTATTTTTTAATTTTTATTTTTTATTTTATTTTTTATTTTTTATTTTAAATTTTGAATATTATTTTTTATTTTTAAATATTATTTTTATTTTTGATTTTTTATTTCTTATTTTTTATTTTATATTTTTATTTATTTTTATTTTTATTTTATTTTTAATTTCAATATTATTTACTTTTATTTTTTTAATTTTATTAATATTTATTTATTTTCATTTTTTTATTTATATTTTTTTAGTTTTATATTTTTTATATTTTTGATTTTTTTTTTTTTTTTTCGGGGTTTTTTTTTTTTTTTTGGTTTTTCATTGGTTAATTACATTTTTTATAGTATTTCTTATTTTCATTTTTTTCTGTATGGATAGAATCATTATGAACGTGATGAAATAAAGGAAAATAGGGGTTGTATGTATATTTTAAGATAATTTTTAAAGAATAATAAAAAAAGTTTTTTGCTGTTCCATATTGCTTATGGATCAACATTTAGGGCAGAATGGGTAAAATATACAAAATGCTTTATATATGTGTGATATGTTTAAGGAATTGTAAAAAGCCTCTCCAGCAGATATAGATGGGTTGAAATTTAGACCACAAAGATATCCAAACATTTAATTTAAGTAAAGACAGCAAAGGGAAAATGGTTATGTATATCTAGGATATACAAAATGGGCTAAGCCCTTAGTTAAAATGGCGATACTAGGAAGGAAGTCACAGATGGGAATATAACCTTAGTTAAAATGGCGGAACGTCTGCTTCCGGCCATACGCATTATAAATAGAACGTGAACCAATCACACGGCAGCTTCCTGATGACGCATTCTATGATGCGAAACGCGTAGAGGCTGCTGGGAGTTTTTCACATCAGGTGACCGGACGTGAACGGGAACGAGGCTTGGAGCGCAAGCCGAGCGTGGAGACCGCAATTCAACACCAGGCGGACCATGCAAACAGCCCAGTACCCGTCCATAACTGCTGGATAAGCTTTGTGCCGGCTCGAGGGCACTTTTAAATGTGAGTTGATACTTTTTCTGTGAATTTTAAATAAACAGTTCAAGCATATTGCGCTATGATCGTTTTTTGTCCCTTATGCTTTCCAATGAGGAACATTAGAGCCCAAGTTTAGCCGATGAGGAGTGTTACTTAGGTGGCGTGGTTATCCCTTGAATGAACCAAAGGCGCATCTTTAATTAAGCATCTGGTGAGTGGCCAATCTGAATGGTGGAGGTGTTTCACTCAGTCACATATGATCACTGAAGGAACATAGGAGCACGCCAGTCACAATTAATTACCAAAGGATTTTTTGCAGCACGTTTGAAGGATTTTTGTCATGTACTGGATAATATATGGTTATAGTTCTGTTTGATTTAGAGTTATAAGATTATGCACATGATTTTATATTTTATTATTTTGCATAAGTGATTCTTTCGGATTAATAGGAAGAGAACATTGCAAGTGGTGGTTATTATGGGAGTAGCGCATTCACACACATTCAAAAATAGGTACGATCTGTCAGGTGAGAGAACCGAGGTGATACAGGTATTCAGCAAACACATTTAGAACTTAAAATTTAAAACTTGAACAAAACATGGCTGAGGTATTAGACATACTAGCCCCGTGAAGATATTACTTGGGGTCTAAGGGCAACCAGGGAGACTAGATTGTTTGAGCCCACTGACCGATAGCAGCGGGAAAACATTCCAGATCAAGCGAACAAAGGTAAAAATAGTGCTTGAAAAGGAGGTTGATTGACCAGGTAAGGACGTCTCTCCACCCCAAGGGGAACTCACTGTGGAGAGGACGGACCTGGATAAATCCTCTAGATAATAAAATGGTCTCTAGAATGGGAGAATCATGTCTGCCTGTTCTGCCCTTTAGGTTTCATAGTGGTGGCTGTGGTGCTAAACGTAGTCATAGAATAAACAATCAGGTCGGAATGTTATTGGGCGATCATCTCTGGGATCCATACATTACGGCCTTGGCCTCTGCATTCAACCATGCTATTAAAAAAACAAAAACAAAGAATAAGAAGGAAAAAAATAAATAAATAAATAAATTTTTCCAGCTTACTTGCACCTGTATCCATTCAACCAGTACAGATGCTTCATCGCCATGTTAAGAAGAAGAAAGAAGGAAAGAGAGAGGGGAAAAGAAAAGAAAAGTGAGAAACAGTAAGACTAATAGTATCAGCAAGAAGAAAGGAAAGGAAGGTCACCTAGAGCATGCTGGATTATTCGGGGACATCCGCTAACCTGGAAGTATCGGTATCCCTACGTATTTAGTCCAGGGTTCCCAAATCAGTTCAAATTTGTGGGTTTTGCCGAGCAGCTTGCTAACAATCTTCTCCTGGGCCATGATCCAGGAGATCTTGCGTTTCATCGCAATTATTGGCACCGAGTGTCTTTTCCAGTGCCTGGCAATAGTGATTTTGGCACCCAAAAGCATGTAAAAGATCAAAGATTGTGTGTGTTTGGAGATGTCATCTATTTGGACGTTGAGAAGTGCTATTTCCGGAAATTGTGGTACAGCCACTCCTGTGATTTTCCGTAGTATGTGAAAGAAGCTGTTCCAGAAGTTCTGGAGTCATGGGCACGTCCACCAAACATGGAATAGAGACCCCTCATGGCGACATCCCCTGAAGCACAATGGGGATGAATCTGGAAAGATTTTGACCAGGGTGGTAGGCACTCGGTACCAACGTGTGATAATTTTAATGCTAGCTTCCATAAGGGAGACGTTCAAGATACCCTTGAAGGATCTGTGACAGTAACAGTTATTCAAGTCCCACTCAACTGCCAGGTCTTGTTCCCACATTCGAGCATAGGGAGATTTGCTATCATTACTGGGAAGCGAGGTGTAGATAATCGAATACCCCCCCTCTGATCCTTTATGTTGGAGCACCACGTCTCGTAAGCAGTTAGATTAGGGGGTTCAGAGATATCGGGCCATTTGGCACGAAGGAAATTAGTAATTTGTAGCAATCTATATCTTTCCGAGTCAGCCATTTCTAATTTATTCTTGCAGAAACCGAAAGTGAGGGGCCCATTGGAGTTTAGGAAGTGTCCAATTCTGTAGAGGCCTTTATCGAGCCACCATTCTGGGTTGTTAAATAAGTGGGCAAGTGGGTGAATGTAAGAGGTTAGGGAGGTGTTTTTTTGCAGGCTATGCCACAAGGACATTGAGTGAGAGAGTGTTGGGGCTAATATCGCCAGTCTAAGGCAGGGATGAGCCCAGAGCAAGAAATCTATTGTGTGTCGCGGTGTCGCTTGCCGTTACATCCGTAGCCAGTCTGGTTTAGGGCCTCTGGAATGTGCTATGGATATTTGAGAGATTTGCACTGCTTGGTAATACCACCAAATGTTAGGAAGAGCTAGTCCACCTTGGGTTTTTAGTCTGTAAAGTGTTTCCTTGGAGCATCTTCTACCCTTGGATCCCCAGATGAATTTCAGAATGGAAGATTGGAAGTGCAGGAGTTGCGTTTTCTTAATTGGGATAGGGAGAGAACGGAAGAGGTACAGGAGACGAGGAAGCAGGGTCATTTTTATGGAGTTCACTCTGCCTAGCCAGGATAGATCATGTTTGGACCACGTGGACATATCTGCTTCAAGTTTTTTTGAACATCGGGGGGTAATTGGCAACGAATAGCGTGTCGTATCTAGGAGTCAGGTTGATGCCTAAATAAAGAATATGTGTAGAGCACCAGGTGAAAGGAAAATGTGTCTGTAGGCGTTTAAGAAGGTCTGGGGATATTGAGATGTTTAGGGCTGCGGATTTGTAGACATTGACATGGAGACCCGAGGCCTTCTTAAACTGCTCGAGGAGCTTAATAATGTTAGGGGTGGAGATGAGGGGCGATGTGACAAAGAGGAGTAGGTCATCAGCGAATAAGGCACATTTATGTTCTTGCAGGCCGCAAGAGACTCCTTTGATATCTGGGTGGGTACATATGGTGATTGCAAGGGATTCTATGGCGATTGCAAAAATCAAGGGCGGTAACGGGCATCCCTGTCTTGTGCCTTTTTCTATTAGAAATGTGTCAGAGTATCTGCCCTGCAATTTTACCTGAGCACTTGGATTAGAGTAGAGGGAGTGTAGAGTACCCAGGAAGTTAGGACCTAAACCCCATCTTTCCAGGACCTTAAAAATATATGGGCATGTAACTGTATCAAATGTTTTTGAAGATCAATGGAAAGCAAAAACCCCTCTTGAGGGGGGGACCCCTGTCCCATTGCGACCCCAAAAGGGATACTACATGAATAGTTCTTCTCACCTGGTCAGGGCCCTGTCCCGGGCTATGAATGAGGAAAGACGGTTTGCTAAAATTTTTGCTAGAAGTTTGAGATCGTTGTTGATCAGAGAGATTGGGTGATAGTTGCCAGTTAGTGAAGGGTCTTTTCCTGGTTTAGTTATAACTGAAAAGTATGCTAGGTTCAGGGATTTATCCAGGGCAGAACCTTTTTGGAAGAAGTTAAAGAATCTGGCCAGGTAAGGAGACAGGTGTCAGAGAATTTTTTGTAATAGCTCACAGAGAAACCATCCGGGCCCGGGGCAGATCTCTGTTTAAGAGATTTGATAGTATCACTGATTTCTTTGGGAGTAATGGGTCATTCCAATAGATCAATGTGATCCGTTGAAAGTTTGGGAAGTGAGATGGAGTCCAGAAGTTCCTTAAGGTGGGAGTCGGGGCCTGGTTCGTTTTTTCTATAAAGGGAAGCATAGAAGTCATGGAAACATTCCATGATACTTTGTGGATTTTGAGTGAGTGCGCCTGACGGTAATCGGATTTTGGGGAATGCCAACTGACGAGGTTTGGGGGAAAGCTTGGTGGCTAATTTGGACCCAATCTTATCTTTTTGAGAGTAAAACTTTGCCCCCGACCAACGAAGGTGCTTCTCAGCCTCCGTAGTGAGGCCAGGTTGAGCCTCAGCCTGTCTACTTCTAGTTTTTGTTGAGAAGACTGAGTGTGGTCACATTTGTTACGCTTACAAGATTCCTGGTATTCTTCAGTGAGGCTCTCAATCTCGGCTCAGTGTTCTTTTTTAATACGGGAAGAAAGCTGGATGATTTTGCCCCTCATTACAGCTTTGTGGGCTGCCCATAGAGTAGCTGGGGAGATTGTCTCTGTGCCATTCGTGAGAAAGTATTCTTTGAGTTCCTTCGCTAGCAGGGTGCAGTGGACTGGATTACTTAATAACGATTCGTTAAGTCGCCATTTAAATTCTTTTTTTGGTGTTATTGGCGTGGCGTATTGTGAGAGTGACCATTCAGTGATCTGAGATAGGTTATTCTTTGATAGAAGATTTTACCGCAAGGGGTATGTGTGTCGCTTGGAGGAAAACATGATTTATCCTGGCATAGGTCTGGTGCGGGGCTGAGTAATGAGTATGATCTTTGGTACGGATCTATGTCAACTAGTCCTGAGTCAAAGAGGAGTTTGGCAATTTTTAAACTATGTTTGGGGGGACGCCTGGGACGTGGCCGGCCTGATCCTGATTTGTCTAGAGCCAGATCGAACGCTATATTCGAGTCTCCTCCGAGAATGATGATTCCCTCCAGTTGAGATGTGAGAGACTGCATCATTGAGGTAAAAAATTTGTCTTGCGCCTTATTCGTGGAATAGTAAGAGACAAAAGAATATAGCGTTCCATCAATGGTGCCCTTTACCAGAATTTATCTGCCTGATGGATCCCTTAAGACATGTGACATAGCAAAATGTAAATGTTTGGAAAAACAGATGGCCACCCCTTTTGTTTTATTCTCCGCATTGGAGAGATAAAAATGGGGGGAGGTGTTGGGTTGTAAGATCTGGGAAAGTAAGTCTCCTGGAGCATAAGGAAATCAGATTTTTGGGATTGATAAAGTTTGAAGAGTTTTCTCCTTTTTACAGGAGAGTTAATGCCTTGAACATTATGTGATATTATGCATATTAGTGGTGGTTTTGTAACATTTACGTGCAGAGGAGGGGGTATCCACCATGACTGAGTGGGACTTACCTTGTGCAAAGCATCCGAATACCTCCAATTTGGAAGTGAATGGACTTCTAGATGACCTTCGAGGGAGGAGAGAAGAAAGAACGAAGGATGAAGAGAGAAGATGAGGACCATCTAGGAGGAAACATGAGACAGAAAACATGTTAACATCAAATAACGGGTGGGAAATAATTGCCTAAACCCCAGTGGCGTGTGAGAACCCATTCTCACACACCCACATTCTATTGTCTTAAAACACAAAATATACAAATATAAACAAGCCCCCCCAAGATCTAGGGGGGTCAACAGTCACCGTCTGAGAAGAGAAATGAATACTCTTCCCAGTCAGAGACAAGTGGAGGCGCAGGGCATCTGCTCCGGCCGCCGCCCAGCACCTAAACATTTTAGTGTATGTGGGCAGGGCCCATAACAGTATACCCAATGGGAAAGGTCCTCCCAAACTGCCGTCCATGGCCCCTATAATGGGGGCCATTTTGGAAAGACTCAGGAGCGTGGGAGGAGCCCGCCACAGACGGAAAGGGAACAACAGTAGGTTAAGTATATTGTCTGGGGGAGGAAAGACCTTCATAAACTATTATCTAATACTACTTGGTTGAGCAGACGGTGTAAGGGGTGCTGAGCACATAATTGTATTGTACATCTATGAAGGTGCCTATATGGGCATTTCCAGTTTTTTATGTCACACAATATTTGTACTTCTATTTGTCAAGCGCAAATTTTCATTTAAAATTGCATTAATGGAGAAGTTTGGAGTATTTATAAAAACATCTCTACTCACCTCTATACTGCAGCATCAGTCTGTTGCTGCAGCTGTCCCCCATCAGCTCTAAGACTGAGAACTGAGTGATCACATGATCACTGATGGTTCAGTTCTCGGTTTTCCTGGATCGGAGAGCTGTAATCGTCAGTCATCACGCTTTGTTCTGCTCCTCCTGTGCTCACAGGATGTTCACTGGGCTGGAGAGGAGAAGGATGCAGCTGGCTTCAGCTCTCAGCCACGTACTGAAAGCCACAGGCAGCTGTCAATCAAGCAGTTGGGTGGTCTTGACATTATGGGGTTGATGTATGTTAATGATGAGCTTTAGCCTGCTGCAGATCATTCACAAATATGCTGCCTCGCGGGACTTGGCTTTTTTCATGGGGCCGCATATTTGTGTATCTGCCTTTGTGCTGGGAGTGTGCTGCACTGTCTGCAGAGTCTCACTGATTCCAGGTCGCCCGATTGCTGTGATAGCCTCTGATTGGCTTTTAAAAGTGATCAGTCACTGTGAATGGACGAGACAGATAAATTGTATCTTTCTCTGTCCTTAAAGAGATAGAAAAATAAAAGTCTGAGTAGAAAAAAAAAATAATTATAATCATAATAGGATTATTATTTTTTTTTTTATTAGTATTAGTGTCATTTAGTGTCAGTGTGTTTTAGGTAGAATAAAAAAAGCAAAATGCGCACTATTGTTTCAGGGCTGTACTACGAGTACATACAAAAACTAACATACACATCATCAGGAGCAGGAGAATGCATTTTGGGTTGTTTTTTGGTGGTAGGTTATGATAGTAGCAAGAAATAGGGATGAGCCGAACACCCCCCGGTTCGGTTCGCACCAGAACCCGCGAACGGACCGCAAGTTCGCACGAACGTTAGAACCCCATTGACGTCTATGGGACTCGAACGTTCGAAATCAAAAGTGCTCATTTTAAAGGCTAATTTGCATGGTATTGTCCTAAAAAGGGTTTGGGGACCCGGGTCCTACCCCAGGGGACATGTATCAATGCAAAAAAAACTTTTAAAAACGGCCGTTTTTTCGGGAGCAGTGATTTTAATGATGCTTAAAGTAAAAAAAAAAAAGTGAAATATTCCTTTAAATATCGTACCTGGGGGGTGTCTATAGTATGCCTGTAAAGTGACGCGTGTTTCCCATGTTTAGAACAGTCCCTGCACCAAATGTCATTTTTAAAGGAAAAAATCTCATTTAAAACTGCTTGCGGGTTTAATGTCATGTCGGGTCATGGCAATATGGATGAAAATCAGTGAGACAAACGGCATGGGTACCCCCCAGTCCATTACCAGGCCCTTTGGGTCTTGTATGGATATTAAGGGGAACCCCGCACCCAAATTAAAATAAGGAAAGGTCCCTATATACTCTGAACAGCAGTATTCAGGCGGTGCAAACAAGACAGGGACTGTAGGTTTGTTGTTAAGTAGAATCTGTTTGTAATTTTGAACATTTTTAATGTGTTTAGCTCCAGCCAAAAAATCTTTTCTAAGCTTTTTGGAAAACATAGGGAAGGGTTATCACCCCTGTGACATTTGTTTTGCATCTTTCCTCCTCTTCAGAAGATTTCACCTCACTTTTTTGTCCCAATGAAAAATGTTTTTTGAAAATTTGGGTTTTTTTGTGGAACAAGGATTGGAAAGCATCAGTGGAAAGGAGAAATTGTTTTCCCATATTAACTCTTACAGGAGAGAATTTCCCTTCCTTAGGGGTAGATTTCATCTCACTTCCTGTTGTCTCCTTCCGTTTGCAAGTAGGAGTCGTTTGTAAGTTAGATGTTTGAAAGTAGGGTCCTGCCCTATATACTCAGCAGAAATTTGGGCCTTAGGTGTTGCTGTGGCCAAAACACTGTAAGCCCTCACAGGGCCCTGCTGTGAAATATTAGATCATGAATTGTAATTACATGCCCCTGTTGAACAGGAGCTGAAAAATTAGGCCTTAGGCACTGGTGCTGGTGCCACAACACTGCAACCCCTCACAGACACTCTAGTTGGAACGCAGGAACGAGCCCTGCTGCAAAGTATTGCATCAAAAATTGTAATTACACGCCCCTGTTAGACAGGGGCAGAAAAATTGGGCCTTAGGCACTGGTGCTGGTGCCACAACACTGCAACCCCTCACAGACACTCTAGTTGGAACGCAGAAACGAGCCCTGCTGCAAAGTATTGCATCAAAAATTGTAATTACACGCCCCTGTTAGACAGGGGCAGAAAAATTGGGCCTTAGGCACTGGTGCTGGTGCCACAACACTGCAACCCCTCACAGACACTCTAGTTGGAACGCAGAAACGAGCCCTGCTGCAAAGTATTGCATCAAAAATTGTAATTACACGCCCCTGTTAGACAGGGGCTGAAAAATTGGGTCTTAGGCACTGGTGCTGGTGCCACAACACTGCAACCCCTCACAGACACTCTAGTTGGAATGCAGGAACGAGCCCTGCTGCAAAGTATTACATCAAAAATTGTAATTACACGCCCCTGTTAAACAGGGGCTGAAAAATTGTGCCTTAGGCACTGGTGGTGGCGCCCAGAACCAAAAATGTTCTTACAAGCTATCAGCGTGATGATTGAGGAGGAAGAGGATAATTACTCAGGGGTAGTCACTCAGCATCAGCATAGGCAGTCTTTGAAGGGATCTGAGATTTCAAAAAAAATTATTCGGTTACATCTGCATCAGGTGCTTGGTAGCTGGTGGTGATCCAAGACTGATTCATTTTTATGAAGGTCAGCCGATCGACCGAGTCGGTGGACAGACGCACCCTGTGATCGGTTACCACGCCTCCAGCAGCACTGAATGTGCGTTCCGAAAGAACGCTGGATGCAGGACAGGCCAGTAGCTCAATTGCATACTGTGCAAGCTCTGGCCAGTGATCCATCCTCAAGACCCAGTAACCCAGAGGATTTTCGGTGGGAAAGGTGTCCAAGTCTGATCTTGCCCCTAGGTATTCCTGCACCATGTAAAACAGACGCTGGCGATGGTTGCTGGAACCGATCATACCTTGGGGCTGCGGACCAAAAAATTGTCTGAACGCATCGGTCAGACGGCCACCTTCTCCACCGCTCCTTCTTTGACTGACCGAAGCCTCAGCAACACGTTGTCCAGAAACAGGAGTTTGTAACCTCCCAGTCTCTGGGAACGCGTTGCACAGACCTTTCTGCAAGGCCTCCCGAAGATGTTTCATCCTCTGCTCCCTCTGCGATGGCAAGATAAGGTCCGCAACCTTACCCTTGTAACGTGGATCAAGGAGGGTTGCCAGCCAGTATTGGTCCTTCTCCTTGATACCACGAATACGAGGATCCTTACGCAGGCTTTGCAGGATCAGGGAGGCCATGCAGCGTAGGTTTGCTGAGGCATTCGGTCCGGAGTCCTCTGGGTCACTAAGGACAACAACGTCCGCAGCCACCTCCTCCCAGCCACGTACAAGTCCATGTGTTCCTTGGGACTGATCCCTTAAAGACTGCTGATGCTGAGTGCCAGGCTCCACCTCCATACTGACACAATCTTCCTCCTCCTCCTCCTCCTCCTCCTCGTCCTCTTCCTGTGTGATCGGCGGGCACGCAGGAACACTGTCTGGATAAAGGGGGCCTTGAGAGCTAAGGAAGTCCTCCTCTTCCTGCCTCTGTTCTGCCTCAAGTGCCCTATCCATTATTCCACGCAGCGTGTGCTCCAACAGGTGGACAAGGGGGACAGTGTCACTGATGCATGCACTATCAGTGCTCACCATCCTCGTGGCCTCCTCGAATGGTGACAGGACAGTGCATGCATCCCTGATCATGGCCCACTGGTGTGGGGAAAAAAAACCAAGGTCCCCTGACCCTGTCCTGGTGCCATAGTCGCACAGGTACTCATTGATGGCCCTCTGCTGCGTGTGCAGCCGCTGCAGCATGGCCAACGTCGAGTTCCACCTGGTGGGCATGTCACAGATTAGGCGGTTCTTGGGCAGGTTAAACTCCTTTTGGAGGTCCGTCAGCCGAGCACTGGCATTATATGACCGGCGGAAATGCACAGAGACTTTCCTGGCCTGCCTCAGGACATCCTGTAAGCCCGGGTACCTGCCCAAGAACCGCTGCACCACCAAGTTAAGGACGTGAGCCAAACAGGGCACATGGGTCAGTTGTCCCTGTCGGAGGGCAGAGAGGAGGTTGGTGCCATTGTCGCAAACCACCATTCCTGCCTTAAGTTGGCGTGGCGTCAACCACCTCTGAACCTGCCCCTGCAGAGCTGACAGAACCTCTGCCCCAGTGTGGCTCCTGTCCCCCAAGCACACCAGCTCAAGCACCGCATGGCATCTTTTGGCCTGCGTACTTGCGTAGCCCCTTGAACGCCTACGGAGCACCGCTGGTTCCGAGGAAGAGGCCATGGAGGAAGAAGAAGAGGAGGGGGTGGAGGAGAGAGGTGTGTCACAATCAGCATTTTGGAGGCGTGGTGGCGGAACAACCTCCAACACTACTGCACCTTGTCCTGCATCCTTCCCAGCTGCCAGCAGAGTCACCCAATGCGCCGTGAAACTTAAGTAACGTCCCTGTCCATGCCTGCTGGACCATGAGTCAGCGGTAATATGCACCTTACCGCTGACCGCCCTGTCCAGCGAGGCATGGACATTGCCTTCCACATGCCGGTAGAGAGCCGGAATCGCCTTCCGTGAGAAAAAGTGGCGTTTGGGTACCTGCCACTGAGGAACCGCACATTCCACAAACTCACGGAAGGGGGCAGAGTCTACCAACTGAAAAGGCAGCAGTTGAAGTGCTAGCAATTTTGCCAAGCTAGCATTCAACCGCTGGGCATGTGGATGGCTGGGAGCAAACTTCTTTCGGCGCTGCAGCAGCTGGGGCAGGGAAATTTGCCTGGTACAATCTGACGTCGGTGTACCAAAAGCAGATTGCCCACAAGTACTTGGCTGTGACACACCTAATTCTACACCTTCATTCCTCTCACTGCAGGTCTCAGAGAGGACTGAAGGTCTAGTGGGGTTGGAAATCTCAGCTGATGAGGAGCAAGGAGAGATCGTCTTTGTTCTTTGGTGTGGGTCTTTTAGATACGCTTGCCAACGAACTGCATGGCAGGTCAACATATGTCTGGTCAAGCATGTGGTACCCAAGCGGGAGATGTTTTGGCCACGCGAGATACGCTTGAGACATATGTTGCAAATAGCAGCGGTGCGATCTGATGCACTCGTCTCAAAAAAGGCCCACACCAAAGAACTTTTTGAATAACGCGCAGAGACTGCAGCGCCCTGCACATGTGGAGCTTTGGGGTGTGATGCAGTCAATGTGCTGCCCTTAGGCTGGCCCCTGGAGGGCATCCTGCCTAGTTGGTGATGTGCCACCTCCTCCTCCTCCTCCTCCTCCTCCTCTCTCCTATCAGGCACCCACGTTGAGTCAGTGACCTCATCATCCCCTCCCTCCTCATCACTGGAGCAAACCTGGCAGTATGCTGCAGCAGGGGGAGCATGACTGCCAGATTGCTGTCCTTCTTGGGCACCCCCTCTGTCTGTGCTCATGTTACTGCTTTCATTGAGCTCAGTATCATCATCAGAGCCTTCCAAACGCTGGGCATCCTCCTGGAGCATGTACCCAACACTGTGGTCAAACAGTTCGAGGGAATCCTCATGAGGACATGGTGGAGCTAGGGAAGGAGTCACTGATGACATTGAGCTGAGGGAAGAGGCCGCTGCTTTGCCAGACAAAGCACCCTGGGCATGGGTGAGAGAGGATGAGGAGGATGAGGACGGCTTGGTCATCCACTCGACCAAGTCTTCCGCATGTTGCGGCTCAACACGGCCAGCTGCCGAAAAAAAGGCCAAGCGTGTCCCATGGCCACGTGCTGATGAGGATGCACCGTCTCCACGACCAGCACTAGACACAGAGCCTGCTTGCCCTCTCTTATTGGCTTGTGACTGTCTGCCTCTCCTTCTTGGCCTTCCAGACATACTAATGGCCTGTAGCTGCACTAAGCTGGGATAGAACACCTGTAATTTTCTTAAGGTAGCTTTATATACTGTAACCAGACAAGCCTGCCTGTCAGTAGGAAGATAACAGGAACGGATCTAGCTGAACACTGTGAGCAGGACGTACTGCACTAAATGTATATAGCAGGAACGGATCTAGCTGAACACTGTGAGCAGGACGCACTGCACTGAATGTAAATAGCAAGAACGGATCTAGCTGAACACTGTGAGCAGGACACACTGTACTAAATGTAAATAGTCTAGCTGCCTGACCGTGGTACTCATAGGATCAAAAAGAACACCTGTAATTTTCTTAAGGTAGCTTTATATACTGTAACCAGACAAGCCTGCCTGTCAGTAGGAAGATAACAGGAACGGATCTAGCTGAACACTGTGAGCAGGACACACTGTACTAAATGTAAATAGTCTAGCTGCCTGACCGTGGTACTAATAGGATCAAAAAGAACACCTGTAATTTTCTTCAGGTAGCTTTATATACTGTAACCAGACAAGCCTGCCTGTCAGTAGGAAGATAACAGGAACGGATCTAGCTGAACACTGTGAGCAGGACGCACTGTACTAAATGTAAATAGTCTAGCTGCCTGACCGTGGTACTAATAGGATCAAAAAGAACACCTGTAATTTTCTTCAGGTAGCTTTATATACTGTAACCAGACAAGCCTGCCTGTCAGTAGGAAGATAACAGGAACGGATCTAGCTGAACACTGTGAGCAGGACACACTGTACTAAATGTAAATAGTCTAGCTGCCTGACCGTGGTACTAATAGGATCAAAAAGAACACCTGTAATTTTCTTCAGGTAGCTTTATATACTGTAACCAGACAAGCCTGCCTGTCAGTAGGAAGATAACAGGAACGGATCTAGCTGAACACTGTGAGCAGGACACACTGTACTAAATGTAAATAGTCTAGCTGCCTGACCGTGGTACTAATAGGATCAAAAAGAACACCTGTAATTTTCTTCAGGTAGCTTTATATACTGGAACCAGACAAGCCTGCCTGTCAGTAGGAAGATAACAGGAACGGATCTAGCTGAACACTGTGAGCAGGACGTACTGCACTAAATGTATATAGCAGGAACGGATCTAGCTGAACACTGTGAGCAGGACGCACTGCACTGAATGTAAATAGCAGGAACGGATGTAGCTGAACACTGTGAGCAGGACGCACTGCACTAAATGTAAATACCAGGAACGGATCTAGCTGAACACTGTGAGCAGGACGCACTGCACTGAATGTAAATAGCAGGAACGGATCTAGCTGAACACTGTGAGCAGGACGCACTGCACTAAATGTAAATACCAGGAACGGATCTAGCTGAACACTGTGAGCAGGACGCATTGCACTGAATGTAAATAGCAGGAACGGATCTAGCCGAACACTGTGAGCAGGACGCACTGCACTGAATGTAAATAGCAGGAACGGATCTAGCTGAACACTGTGAGCAGGACGCACTGCACTGAATGTAAATAGCAAGAACGGATCTAGCTGAACACTGTGAGCAGGACGCACTGTACTGAATGTAAATAGCAGGAACGGATCTAGCTGAACACTGTGAGCAGGACACACTGCACTAAATGTAAATAGTCTAGATAGAAGATAACAGGAACGGATCTAGCTAAACTGAATACAGTGTATATATATATATGCAACACCTGGGATGCATATATATACACAATACACTGTAAGTGCAGCTAACTGACTGACTGTTCTGCCTAATCTATCTAACTCAAATCAAATGACACTGTCTCTCTCTCTCTCTATCTCTCAGCACACCGGAACACACACTACACAGGGCCGCCGTGCAGGCGGCCTTATATAGTGTGGGGTGTGTACTAAATCCCCTGAGCCATAATTGGCCAAAGCCACCCTGGCTTTGGCCAATTACAGCTCTCTCTACTGACGGCGCTGTGATTGGCCAAGCATGCGGGTCATAGTGCATGCTTGGCCAATCATCAGCCAGCAATGCACTGCGATGCCGCAGTGAATTATGGGCCGTGACGCGCCACACGAATTTGGCGCGAACGGCCCATATCGTTCGCAATTCGGCGAACGACCGAACAGCCGATGTTCGAGTCGAACATGGGTTCGACTCGAACACGAAGCTCATCCCTAGCAAGAAATATACAGTTACATTCAAATAAAACATTTTTTTTCTACTATTTTGGGTCAGTTTTCCTTAGATAACCAGGAGATATCCATAACTAATTACCACCAAATGAAAACCCAATTTGTCCTGAAAAAAAAACAAGGTATAAGCCACCTGGATGCACAACGTAGTTGTGATGATATGTACGTTTTTACCAACACATGTCAAAGTTACAAAATTGGGCTTAGGCATTAAAGATTTGTTTTACCCCTAGACCTGAAGGGGCTGAAGTCCATTTTAGGACACAAAGCAAATACAGTATATTACCTATTTTTTTTTTTTTTTGGTAAAATACAAAATATGAGGTTGCACTGAGTAAATATACTGTATGTCAAGCTTTAAAATTGCGTCCATCTGAAAACCGACAACAAACTTCAGTACCCTAAA
Organism: Lithobates clamitans; assembly: GCA_037952925.1. NCBI lineage: Eukaryota > Metazoa > Chordata > Amphibia > Anura > Ranidae > Lithobates > Lithobates clamitans. The sequence goes on along the minus strand of JBBGZY010000325.1, from coordinate 3,853,133 downwards.
CTTTTGCTTTAAAAGCACATACATGTTATTAGTTTAGAGCAGTGGTTCTCAAACTTTATAGTGCTATGACTCCTTGGTAAAATTTCCCAAGTTGTGGGGACCACTAACAGTAAAATTATTTTCGTAGCGTGGGTTGTCAGCACCCAAGGCAAGACAAGTAATTTGTGCCCCAACCCATGGACATTTAGCGCTCCCTGAGTCCCTTCCACTCTTATAGGGCGTACACACGGTCGGACTTTGTTCGGACATTCCGACAACAAAATCCTAGGATTTTTTCCGTCGGATGTTGGCTCAAACTTGTTTTGCCTACACACGGTCGCACAAAGTTGTCGGAATTTCTGATCGACAACCACGCGGTCACGTACACCACGTACGACGAGACTAGAAAAGTCCGGTTCAGAACCAAGCGCGGCACCCTTTGGGCTCCTTTTGCTAATCTCGTGTTAGTAAAAGTTTGGTGAGAGATGATTCACGCTTTTTCAGACTCGTGGCTTTCAGATCGTTTTCTGCCGTTCAGTTTGTGCTTGTGGGTTTGTATCTGCTCTTCAGTGCGTGCAGTCAGTTCGTATCGGAGTTTTCTGTGTGATCTTGCCTGCTCGTTGCTGTTTTTCAGGTCGCTCTTCACAGGCCTTGCTGTTCTTCAGTGCGTTCTGTTACTTCGTTCTGAGCAGCCGACCGTTTTCTAGCCATGTTTCGTATGCAAACTCCTCGTAAAGTTCGTGCTGTGCGGGGGCTTGGTGTTGGGGTCCTGACCTTGACACAAGTCCAGTCCATGAAAGTCCAGTTCCTTTGCAGGTCGAGTAAGCTTGGGAGAGGAACTCCGGAGCCGTCTCCGTCCATAAGCGGGTCCGTGCTGCTCCTAATTGAGTCCGGGGATGAGGCCTGTAGAGTGTGTGAGGCCTGCGCGGCCTGAGAAGCCTCGAGTTACGCCGCTTGTCTGGTCCGAAATATCTCCGGAATATTACCGCTAATCTGCGTGCCTGGATCTTTTTGTGTGCGGGGTGTCGAGGTGCTTCTGTTGGGCTTTCCCATCATGGGTAAGTGAATTTTAAGCCCCAAATAAGGCGTTTGTCGTCCTCCGAGTGCGGGAGCCTCCTGTTTAAGCAGCCATCTCGGTTCCCGTCCAGGCCACGCCCCCTGTTCTCCATAATTTTTCAAGAAAACATTCAGCCAACTATGCTGGCTCAGTTGGGCCTGAGGCCGGAATCCCAAATCCATCAACACTGACGGCGCTTGAAAGTGGCCGTCCTGGCTTGCCCTCCCTGAGTGCCCGTGATGTCCGGTTACGATACCTGGAGTTCTTTGCGGGTAGGGGGGCTATCAATATGCCAGACAATCTGTGAAACCTTTTTCAAATAAAAAACAACCAAAATAAATTCTTTGTGGACATTTACTGCTTGTGTTTGTTTTAGCTGACCCTGACAGAAATGTGTTGAGTGCAGAAAATGTCGTGATTGGGTAACCTTATAAAAAACAGTGTTGGCTGGTACTTCCTAAATGCAAAAACACATTTCACTACAAGTGCACTTGCAGCTGCACTGAACCTGCACTTGTAGTGCAAAGTGTATTTGCCCTTAGGAAATAACCCCCATTTTTGCATAAAACAGCAATTACATCACCCCAAAAGTGTTGTAGTGTTGAGACAATAATCCACACATTCTTGAGTAAGCCACTTTTTTATACCTGCACAATCACATGTGCATTTACGAAAGGTTTTTAAAACAAACCAACATGTTTGTTGTATAACAATTTTTGCAGTAGCATTATCAAAAATCGAAATATCCATTTCAGATAAAACAGGCCTGTGTAAAACCAACAAGAAAGCCAAAAAACTTGAACTTACAAAGTTCACATATGGGAAAACCTGAAGGCTATATCAGACATCAGTATTTAGGAACTGGGTTTGATATAGCGTTCAGATGGGTGGAAATCACCCCTGGAAAAGCCAAATTTGGAAGATGCACACCAATTTACGAATGTCAACATGTGCTATCTGCCGTCAGGGGGGATCAAGGGACGTGTTTTGGGGGAGAAAGCCCTTCCTCAACGCGACTTTATAATTGAGGAAGGGGTTGCACCCCCAAAACGCGTCCATTGATCTCCCGTGATGGCCGATAGCACATGTTGGCACACTGTGTGCATCCTCCAAATTTGGCTTTTCTAAACATTGAAAAAAATTTAAGAAGATTGGACCACAATAAAACAGGTGATTTTGTGGGGTTTAAATTCACCCCAAAACATCAATGATGTTATTTTTTTTTTAATAACATCACTGATTTGTTGCTGTATGTTGTGCAATTCGAGATTACACCCCATGATCTCCCCGATCAGTATCTGGGCACTTTCAGATGTGAAATGTTCTCTATCCCTCACATCACGATCACCTAAAAAGAGATAAAAAACAAAAAAAAAGGTCTCAAAAATCTGCCACCATCCATCTCTTTTACCTGAGCCTGTGGTCGCAGACACTCACCTGTTGTGGTGCCAATCTCCACCACATCTTCTTCTTCCTCCTGCTCTTCTTCTTGTGTTGGTGGTATTTCACCTTCTTCCATAGGTGGGGGGTCTGTGTTCTCCTGGGATGAGGGGTGTCCTCCGAGTCTTTTCTCCCCTATGTAAAACAAAAATGGTATACTTAGCACACAGATATTTGATGGCAGAACTACAAATAGGAAACATTGCTTGGAAGTGGGGTACAATTGTCTATTTTAGCAGAGTTACAAGATGTATATTTTTTAGTGGCCTTTGTCAAGCTGCAATACTTTACCTGTTTGGTACAAGCTTCACAGATGTAGCCCCTTATAGTATACACTGGAGCACCTGTGTGCCCCCCTAATAAAAATGGTGTTCTGGGGTCCCACACTAGTGCTCCAGTGTCCAGATGTGAAAACAGCTGCTCAGTGTCCTCTCCTTACACACAATCTAGTTGGCATTTCATTCTAGTAAAAAACCCATCTACACAAACAAATATTTGGCATCCAAGTAGGCCCCAAAAAATGTGTGAAAATGCATATGGCCTAAACAATAGTGTTCTAGAAGCCGAAAGAAAAATGTTTGATACGATCGAATAATGGGCCCATGAACATTAAAGTAGCCCTTTTAAACGTTACAATTAATAAAAGCATATGGAGCAGAACGAACGGAATAAACACAGAAAGAATAGGAACACAGCACAACTACTTACTTTTTTGCAGCACTCTCCGGATCTTTCGGTACTGCTCTGGCTCTCTCAACTTCAGGTCCGACCACCGCTTCCTGAGCTGATCTTTAGATCTTCGTACCCCGAAATTCTTGTGAAGGCTTTTGATCACTTTAGCAATGATTTTTGCCTTTCGGATGTTGGGGTGGGGGTAAGGCCCATATTTTCCATCATAGTCGGACTTCCTCATGATGTCGACCATCTCCAACATCTCCCCAAAGGACATATTTGTGGCCTTAAAATGTCTCCTTCTGGATCGTGACGTGCCTGGATCCGGGCTTTCCTCCTCCTCCTCGTTGCTAGAATTAGCATGCACCTGCTGTAACTCCGCCATGTGCTCTTTACCCACTGCGCCGAACAAAAAGGGGCGGGGAATAGACTAGAAAGAACGTCAGGGGCGGGCGGAGTTACACGCATGCGCAGTGTGTATAAAGCGTAACACGCGTGCGTATTACGTACGATCTGTGAGCGGAGGAAGGAGCATTGGACGCGCCGATCGTAAGAACGAAGGTAAGAGACAAACTTGTGCCTATACTGCTTCTAGATTGAGGCCTATATTGTAACAAGATTAGGAGAGTTTTGTCTGACATTAGGCTTTGTTTTGTGTTGTGTCTTGCAGTGAACATGGATATCTTAATGAAAGACAATGACTTCATGTCAGTATTCATAGAGATGCTAAGTGAGCTGCCCTGTCTGTGGGGGATTACCCACCCCCATTTCAAGAACCAAGAAAAGAGGAAGGCAGCACTGGAGCAATTGTGTGAAATTGTGAAGCAGGTGATCCCCACGGCAGACATCACCTATCTAAAGATCTTCATTGGTGGCCTGAGGAGCACATATCTGAGGGAGCGCAAGAAAGTCCTGGATTCACAGAGATCCGGAGCAACAGATGACATCTATGTCCCCAGGATGTTGTACTACGACAGGCTGCACTTTCTGGCAGGCCAGACTGAACCCAGGCCATCCCTCTCCAGTCTTCCTTCCACACTTCCTTCCCCCCGGCTGAGGCTTCTGACGCCCAACCTGGGCCTTCCAGGCGATATGTGGAGGAGCCCAGCTTGAGCCAGGTATAGCATTACTCTAAATATTTCTGCTTGTCCAATCAATGATGTTAACTAGATGTTAGTTGGGAGTACTAATTTAGGATTGTGATTGATGATGCAAAACATTACAACCATGTCCCTTTATCATACACAGGGAAGTCTCAGCCAGGAGGTGGCCGGGCCGAGCCGGCTGGCTGATCTGCAGGTCCCTCCACCCCCCCTGAAAAGAGAAAGTGGCAGTAGGAGGAGTACCCTAGAGGAGGCTGCTATAGCATTCTTTTGGAGGGCTACAGAGGTCCTGGAAGCACCCCACACCATGGAGGAGAACATTGCTGCCTTCATAACCTATAAAATGCAGAGGATGGAGGAGGGCCAAAAAGTCTTGTGTGAGGCCCTCATATCGGAGGCTCTGGAGAAAGGTATAAGGGGCCAAATTACACCTCAGACACACCTTCGAGTTGGTCCTCCTCCTCCTCCTGCAGGTCCTCCTCCTCCTCCTCCCTCTCCTCCAGGTCCTCCCAGTCCTCCTCCAGGTCCCCCCAGTCCTCCTCTAGGTCCCCCCAGTCCTCCTCTAGGTCCCCCCAGTCCTCCTCCTCCTCCTGCCACATCTCCAACTGCACAGCCACAGCCCGGAAGGAAGCGTGGAAGGAAGACCAGACAGTGATTGCCCTGGGTTCAGTCTGGTCGGCCAAAAGATGCAGCCTCTTGTGGTACCACAGCCTGGGGACACAGATGTCATCTGCTGCTATCCGGATCTCTACGAATTCTGGACCAGACTGCCCTCCCTTAGATATGGACTCCTCAGGCCACCAATTTTGATGTTGAAGAATTGATGTCTGCCGTGGGGGTCCCAGGCTTCGCTAATTTCTCCTGTTGATCCAGTGTTGCCTTCCTCTTTGTTTGGTTCTGATCCCTTAATAAAGGATTTTTGTTTTGAATTATACTCTCCTATGTGTTTTACTTCAAAAAAGACAGTTGGTTTGTGAGGATTCAGGTACATTTCAAATATACAATGTGAAATGAACAAGGGACACCAACACCAAACAATCTCCTTGAGATTAAATAATAAAATATATCAATGGTGTTGGGGTAACTTGACACACAAAACACACCCAAAAATATTCTGGAGTAAAAATAAAAATAACATTGAACAAAGATCAGCCTTGGAAAAAATCCAAACATTAAAGAAAAAAAAAGGCTTAAAATCCAAAAAAAATAAATAAAAAATATAAAACTGTCAGATGTGACAACTAATAACAATATATTCAGGGAATCCCACTAAAAAAACACAAATAAAACTTTGTGAGAAGTGTGTGTGAATATGAGCAGCAAAACTACTTAATTCTTGTCACATTATAAAGAAGAAGAGAGTGCGCTGTATTAAACCATTTTTAACATTGCAGCGTGACGAAAGTGCTGTATCCATTGCGAACGCTAAGTTTATCAGAACGAGCTGTCCCATCTCGGAATTTCTTCTGAGCATGCGTGGCACTTTGTGCATCGGAACAGGCCACACGCGGTCGGAATTGACGCGATCGGATTTTGTTGTCGGAAAATTTTATCTCCTGCTCTCCAACTTTGTGTGTCGGAAAATCCGATGGAAAATGTTCGATGGCGCCCACACACGGTCGGAATTTCCGACAACACGCTCCGATCAAGCATTGTCCATCGGAAAATCCGACCGTGTGTACGGGGCATTACAGTATTAAACCCCTTATGGTACAGTTTAGGATGTACCATTTTCTTTTGTTCTCCCTTCTTTCCCTTTTATCTCTCTTTATCCTAATTTCTTGTTTTTTTCTCCATTCCTCTCTCATTTTTTGTTTTGTTCTTTCTCTTATTTTTTCTCTCCCTTTTTCTTTGTTCCTCCCTCTCTTTTCCTCTCCCTTCTATGTATTCTCTATTTTTACTCCTTGGTGGGGGGAATGGGATGAGTGGCAGTCCTGGGGGAAGTTCTGTTTAGCCAAATTGGGGGCCCTTGATCAAGGTCATCGGCTGTTCTGAGAACTTTAGTGGGGACTTTTAATGGCAACTCTAATCACAGGTAGTATTACTCACTGTGACTCCAGCTCTGTGGTGTCTCACAGCAGTGACACCAGCCTCTCCCACTTCACAATCCTCACTAGTCAACTGACCTCTAGTCTCTGCCCCCCAGCCATGCCATGAACTGAATGCGCGGCTGCAAAGAGGCTGAGTGGGTGGCCACGAGATCCAGGACCAGCACAGTTGGGCAGCTGCAAAAAAGGCTGGGAGAGCGGTGCGGGCTTCAGGAACAGCCCAGGATTCGGTGACCCCTGGAAAATTGTCATTCGACCCCCGAGGGGGTCCCGACCCCCTGGTTGAGAACCACTGGTTTAGACTGAATTGTGAATAGTGAGCCTAGAATTATCACTCTTACTTCCGTGTGTATATGTAACATGAAGTGTATTGTAAGCAATGTTTTCATACATAGGTGCCCCGACGTGTGTGTTTATTTTTTTATATTTATGTATGTAGGGGTGGGTAAGGACAACTCAAATATACTTGGGGGTTTCAAAGTGCTTGTGTGTAACTATTTTTGCCACTTTTTTATTTGATCAGTAAAACTAAAGTCCCCTATATGATATAATGTTGTTTAAACCCCTGATGTATCACATGCCCTGCATTGAAGCTAATGTAACACAAATCACCCCATTAGCTTCCAGGGGTCAAAGAAAGTGATCACTTCAGTTCAAAAGCTGACAGTCATCTTGTAATGTATACACACACTTGTATGTAAACCCCCCAGCTGCCACTGACGTATGACATACTGGAATCCTGGATTCCACTTTAGAGTTGTGGGTCCCCTTCAGCACATCACATTGAAACTCTCTCTTTGATCTCTGCAACTCTGTCAATAACTCGTCTTGCTTTATGGCAGCACCATGCAGAGGCTCAGCTCAGACCTTGTGGCTCTCTCTATGGGGCAACTCAGCACAATTCAGTCTAATCTAGTCCTTTATGCAGCAGCTAAGGTGTGACGCTGCAACCTGATCCTTCCTTTTCTGTGGCTCTGTCCTATGGTGCTATTGGCACTTTCCTGCATACCTCCACTCAGCACACACACTGCTTGATGCTTGTGCCTTGTGGCTTGGGTCCTGAAGTTCTTTCCTTTGCCCTGTCCAACAGCACTGGACTGGACTGGGGCTTCCTGGTGGTATCTCTAGCACAGTCACTCTTTTCCATTGTCATCCAGGGTTCTTGTGCCCAACCCCACAAACCTGCCAGTCACTTCTGGGGGATTTCTCCCCAGTCCTTGTTCCAGCTACACTTTTACTTTCCTCTCCACCAAATTCAGTGGGCAGGGCCTAATGCCTGAAATGCAGTCAAGAAGTGTCCTAATTTTTCCCCTCTTCCTGGCTGCACTTTCCTATTGTAGCGAGGGCATAGGCAAGCTCTACCGCTCAGAGGCGGGACAGCTTCCCTGGCCTAAAGGAGCCCCCAGCCACATATACAGTAAAATGTATAAAAAGACAGCGCACATCAAGAAGCCTCATTGTCAAGGTAAAAAGGGCAAAAGGGAAGCACAGTAAAAAAAAAACAAAAAAAAGAAAAAAACCAAAGCAAGATGCCCCTGTTTAAGTTCATTAATACTTTAAAAAGGAGAGGAAACCTGCCAGCACATTTAAGCAATATATCACATTATTTTGTGCTGGCAACGTCTTAAATAAGAACTGGCAAAATAAAGTAAGATAGATAGAAAGATAGATAGATAGATAGATAGATAGATAGATAGATAGATAGATAGATAGATAGATAGATAGATAGATAGATAGATAGATAGATAGATAGATAGATAGATAGAATATATTTATATTATAGTAAAGAACAAAATGTTTATTCTTTTCTCACATTTCATTTTCCATTATCAAGCCTAAGTAACACAGATTTTGCCATGAAGGTACCGCAGAACTTCACATTTACAATAAACCCTTTTTTATGATCATTTTGCTTCTGCAGAAAAAATAATGGTCCAATCTAGTTGAAGATAATCCCCGCAGCCTACTTGTGTGACCACAGAGTTCATTGGAAGTCTTGAAGCCACTTCAAATTATTAACATTCCTTCCTGTTTCAGAATACCTTTCTCCTGCAGCTGAGTTCAGCTTATATATCAAAATATGCCATTAAAATAATTCCAAATATTGAAAAGCGTTTGAACCTCTCTAAAGAATTCCGTTGGCTGCCAAGCTTCACAGATGTACCCAAAATATAGCAATAAAACAGGCACTGTGGCAATGTTTTATGATTTTGCCAGGCTATAAAAGAGCTGCAATCTTCGGAGGACTTAGATAAAAAGGTATAAAATTACTTATTACGTTTAACATTTTCCAGACAAGTCTTTTTGTATGTGTCTGATTAGAATAATTTAATTTAACCATTGCAATTCATAATGCCTCTCTATACCAGGATATTATTCTATTTTGTCGCATTGCTTTGCAAGCCAAAACTTTAGTAAGGAATTATGCAGTATATATTATTGCTGCCCATTCCTGAGAATGCTAGGTGCTTATCTATCACACTGATCCAATGGATTTTATAGGTTGTGAGTTATTGAGCCAGAAGAGGTATGCAGGCGCTATTTTTAGCGCTAAAACGCTTGAAAAGTGCCTCAGAGAGAAGGGGGTCTAAGGGCTGTAATCTGACAACAGTTGGACTGCTCTCCTGCTGGGCACAGGGACACCATTGGCAGCTATATGTACGAGGAGGTATCAAAAGGTTTTGGGACTAGTTTTGTAACACATCAACAGTTGGCAGCACAAGGCAGCCCACACAGTCATAATGAGCACCAACTATCATAAGTCAGTGTGCCAAAAGACATTGTCCTGTGTACATCGGGAGCTGTGCAACTGGTGCTATTCTGACCATATGTGTTACCACGTCTGTTATTTCATCATGGTTAGCAAGTTAAAACAAACGTGAGTTTCTCGCCGGAAACAACAATCTTACTTCAGCACCCACCCTACTCACCAAATTTGGCTCCTGCGGACTTCGCCCTCTTCCCGAAGATGAAGATCCAGCTCAAAGGTCGCCATTTTGACACCATTGCCGAGAGCCAACGAGAATCGTAGAAGGTGTTTGACGCACTTCGAAAGAAGACTTCCAAGACACATTCTAGAAGTGGCAGGAATGCTGGGAACACTGTATTGCTGTGCAAGGGGACTATTTTAAAGGTGACAGTGTGTAAACACATAATAAAATAAATACTTTCTTGTAAACAGAGCTAGTCTTGCAACCTTTTGATACCACCTCATACCATTTGGCCATGCCACCCAGTAACCTTGTTCGATGGTTAAAAGTGGATTGAACCATCTGGCTTATAAACACTTTCAAATCTCCCCAGATATTACAGACCCTTACTTCTTTCTGTTCCCTAGATAACAGATAAGCTGTTCTAGTGCACTTGCTTGAATCTTTCAAAATGACTGGTAAATGGGAGGTTCTGCCTTTAGTGTAATTATATAATTATTTTAATTGTCATATTAGGAAAACTTGCATCTGTGCCATTCATTCAGAAGTCACATGCAAATGACCGGCTGCAGATGAATCTCCCAATGGAGAGACCACAGTTAAGATACTGAGATTGTGTAAAATTTAACTTAACCCATGAATAGCAATATAATATATAGTGGTGACTGAATTCATTTCATTTTTTCAGACTGTTTTCCCTGTATTTTCACTTGGTGGTGATACTGCCTGTCCTAGTGTGTCAATGCTCAATCACTGTACCGTACCTATTAAGGAACAACATTGTAATCCTATAGCAGGAGTACAAAACACCTCTCTCTTTTCTCATCTCAATAACATAAGGGGAACTGTTGTGTAGAGAGCGCTGGAAACAATGTAGTTGATAAGTGTGCAGCACAAGATGTTATAAACTGGCAGGATCAACATATGTTTTTTGCATTTATCTAATAGACAGTGGCCGGTCCAAAAAGGACGCAGGGGCGCCGCCCCCCCAAAATTTTGACCAATAGGAATGTGATTCATAGAACAATTTATTTTTAAATAAATGATAATGTGGCTAACATTTGTTAACATATTAAAGTGATTGGAACCTGAGACTCTAATTGGCTTGTTTAACATTGTGCACTGCGCCCCTAACCCACCCACTTTTGACTTTAGCAAATCAAAATTTGCCACGTGTCACTTCTGGTTTCCGAGCCAATCAAGAGGCTGAAGATTTGAAACATGGAAGCCACCGACCAGGTATCAGGGGACTTGGAGGGGTTTGCGCCACCCAAAACATTTTTTCACCAGCCGTCACTGCTAATAGATATAACATATAGTGATTTCACTGGTATATTTAACAGACCAAAAGGGAGCAAATAATAGAAGGTCATTATTACATGTTACGTATGCATTCATTCCATGGCATGGAGTAAGACAATTAGGGGTTCAGAGAGATGCAGATTTTGTAAAATTCTGTTTGCCAATGGTAGCAAAAAGAGCATTTTTATCTTTTTAGGAAGGTCAAGAAAATCATGATTAATTGGAGTGCTGATTTGGAAAGGTCATTTTTTTTTTAAATCAATAGTTCTTTATTGGAGTTTTAAAAAAGGTACATACATGTTATAGCCATAACTGTAGTAACAGAATAGATGTTCCAACTGGAAACAAGCTCTTCTAACAAATAACACCGTGTTAAATGCAAACATTAACATTTGAAGTGGGTTGGGTGACTCAAGATAGTCGAGTAATGAGAGAATCCAGATGAAGAACGGGTGGGTAGGGGGGGGATAGGGGGGGATAGGGTAAAATGAAGGAGGAGGAAGAAGGGCACCAGCAGACCAGTGAAAAAGACAGAGATGTCAGAGATGTTATATAATCATACTTGGACAGTACATTTTGGGTGTTGTAACCAAAGTAACTACATGGCCATAAATTTTTTTAACATTTACATTTTTCCTAGCTACTATCCTTTCCATTTCGCACTGAAAGTTGAGATCAGCGACAGTACTTGAGATGGAGGGGATTCTAGTAGTTTTCCATAGTCTGGTAATGTTTAATTTGGCAGCATATAGTAAATGGAGGACTACACATCTAGATTGAGGTGGGAATTTGTCATTGCCAATGTGTAAGAGGGCCAGTTCAGGGGTTGAGGACCACAAAGTCCCAGTGATGGAGGATATCACAGTGAATACTTGATTCCAGAAGGAGCTTAAGAACCACAGTATGTGTGCGATGGAGCCTTTACTGCCACAGTTTCTTCAGCAGGATGATGGGTGGCCTGTATACATTTTAGATAGTCGGTAGGGGGTTAAATACCATCTGTGGACGGTCTTCTGATAGGCTTCCCAGTGGTTGGAGCAATGAGATGCCTTAAAGGTTTCTGTAAACGCTCATTGCCACTGGTATTAGGTGAGGGGGACATTTAATTCCTCTGCCCATTTGTTCAGGGAATGTACTTGTGAGCAAGGTCAGGTGTCAATAAGGCACAAGTACATCCACGGGGCAGTGGAGTAGTAGTGGTATTTTGGTACGGGGTTATGTGCTGTGGAGGGTAGTTTAGTTTTGTGTAGGAAGTGGGAGATTCGCATATAGTGCTTCTGAGCTGGGGAGTTTGAATTTGTTTTGGAGGGATTCAAATGTATGCAGCGAACCATGGTCCGTTAGGTCTCCAATGGTCAATATTCCAGCGGAGTGCCATCGGGAGAGGTTCAAATCAGGAATGCAGGAGGATATGGCTCTAAATGGTATTGGAATTGATCTACTAGGTGAGTTTTAAGGATATATGTTTAAAATTTTTTTCCAGGCCAACAATGTGGCAGAGATCATTGGGTTAGTTTCACGAAGGATTGGCGAGTATCCCACTGTCGTTAGAAGTAGGTAGTCTGATAGGGTGGTTGGATGTGGGTAGGAGGATTCTATGGTAGACCATAATTTTTCTGACGTGGAATGCCACCAAAAGTAAAGTTGGTCTAAGACTGAGGCGTAATAGAAGTTGCCAATATGGGGCAAGCCCACTCCTCCTATGTTATGGGGCCTAGTGAGTATGTAGCCAGCACACCTAGGGGGTTTAGAGTTCCAAATGTATTTAGTCAGTTGACTCTGGATTGAGGAAAGGAGGGAGCGGGGAAGAGGCAAAATGAGCATTCAAAATAGGTAGAGAATGAATGAAAGAATGAATGAATGATTTGTATAGCGCTGCAAATGCAAACTGAATCGCCTCAAGGCGCTAGATCCGTCCTGTGTTGTCCAGCTTCTTAGAAGAGGTAGGTCTTGAGTTTCTTCCTGAAGGCCTGATGGTTTTCTGCCATGCGAATGTGAGTAGGTAGAGCATACCATAGCCATGGTCCTTGGATTGCGAATCTTCGTTCTCCCTTTGTTTTGTAGCAGGTTTTTGAAAAAAGGAGGAGGTTTTGGTTATAAGATCGAAGATTGCGATTGGGTGTGTAGCGCTTTATTTTCTCGCAAAAGTATTGAGGAGCGTTTCCTTGTATACATTTGTGAGTGAGGCAGAGGGTCTTGAAAGTGATTCAATTCTTTACGGTTAGCCAATGTAGGCTCCTCATGGAAGGGGAGATGGATTCCCAGGGTTTTTTTCCTGTTAACAGTCTTGCCGCCCTGTTTTGGATGAGTTGCAAGCGCGCAAGCTGATATTGGGGTAGTCCTATGTAGAGGGAGTTTGCGTAGTCGAGTCTGGAAATGATGATTGTTCCAACTACTGCTGCTTTGTCCTCTTCTGGGATGAAGAGGATCAGTCTACGTAGCAGGCGGAGGAGATGGTGAGATCCGCTGACTACTGATCTTATTTGTGCATCCATTGACATTTCTGAGTCAAAGATGACTCTGAGACTCTTGACTTTGGTGCTTGGAGAGATGGTCTGTCCAAAGATGGTGGGCGGTGTCCATGGGGTGTTAGTTTTGGAATTTTGGTTTGCGTGTAGGAGAAGAAGATCTGTTTTTGATCCGTTGAGTTTGAGAGAGCTAGTGGTCATCCAGTTGTCTATCAAAGTGAGGCATTTTTCTAGTTGCTGATGATGGTCTTTTTCTCCGATGATGCGAAGGTAGAGTTGGGTCTCATCAGTGTATAAGTGGAAGCAGAGGTCCGATTTTCTGATGATTTTGAGGAGTGGACGGATGAAGATGTTGAAGAGCACTGGTGACAGGGGTGAACCTTGAGGGACTCCACAAGAGATTGCGAGGGTTTCAGAGGTGGAAGCTCCCAGTTTCACTGTCTGAGAGCGATTTCCTAAGAAGGATGCGAACCATTGTAAATCTGAATCTGTGACTCCTGCTACTTCTGTGAGGCGGCTGAGTAGAGTGTTGTGGTCCACTGTATCGAATGCTGCACTGAGGTCCGACAGTATTAGGAGACATGATTCTCCATTATCAGCTGCTTCGAGGGCATCGTCCCATATTTTAAGAAGTGCTGTTTCGGTGCTATGGCCTGGGCGGAAGCCTGATTGCAGAGGGTCCAGGAGTTTGTATGTGTCCAGGTGGTGTTGTAGCTGTTGTACTACTGCTTTGTCAATAATCTTGGAGACGGTGTTAAGGCTTGTTATTGGTCTGCGATAGTTACGGTCCTTAGGGTCGAGGTTGGGTTTCTTTAGGAGGGGTTTGACGATGCCATGTTTGAGGACGATTGGAACAGTTCTTTCTTTGAACGACTGGTTGATGAGGTGTGTTATAGTGGGAGCCAAGATGTCGGAGCATTCTTTCAGGAGTTTTGTGGGAATGATGTCATTTGGTGATGTACTGTCTCTGAGGTTTCTGATGATGTTTTTGGTGGTGTCCGTGGTGATTGGGATCAGCAAAAAATTTGGTGCTTGTGTGATGATCGTATCAATTTTTTCTTTTTGCTTTAGTTGGATGAGGTTTGTTGTTTTTTTCTGGTGAATTGTTTTCCCGATGTTGTCAACTTTGTCGATAAAAAAATCAGATAGCTCATTGCAGAATTCTTGGGTTTCGTTTCCTGGGGGCTCTAGGCAGGTAGGGTTCATAGTCTTGGTAACTATTTAAGGCTATTGAGATGGTGTTTGAGAAATGTTCCTTTTTTGCTTTGAAGATTGCTTTGTGATATTTCTCCATTAGTGCTTTATAGTTTGTGTGGTTTTCCTTTGTGAAGTTTCTTCTCCAGGCTCTTTCAGCTCTTCTGCGTTCCTGCTTTAATAAAGTAAGAGTGCCGTTAAACCATCCAGAGTTTTGTTTTGTGGATGTGTGTTCTATGTTTTGGAGAAGCTTGTGCAGTATATTCATTTTAAAGGCAGCAATACGACCTAGAGTAGAGAGGCCTATGCTGCATTGTGATTTCAGTAGTGTGGGTAAATTTCTAGAGACGGATAGGTAGTTTAGGTCAATCAGCCATTTCGAGTTTGGAGCAATCTGAATTCCCAAGTATGGGATAGCAGTGCTCGCCCACATGTAGGGTGAATTGGATTTCAGCTGGGCAACCATTTTTGGAGGAAGATACATGGGGCGGATTATGGATTTTGTGGCATTGAGTTTATAATACAATACCAAGCTAAATTGGTGGATGGTATTTTGTATTGCTTGTAGGGACTGGAGGGGGTCAGTGATCATCAGGATCACATCCTCAGCAAACAAGCTAATTTTGTGGTCTATGCCGTTGCAGGGAATACCTGTTATTTGCGTATCAGATCTGATTTTAGAGGCCAGAGGTTCCATCAGTAGGGCAAAAATAAGTGGGGAGAGGGGGCAACCCTGTCGTGTGCCATTAGTAATCTCGAAAGGGGGTGTATAGGGTCCCTCCGGTGAGGAATTTGGCCAATGGGTTGAAATATAGGGATAAGTTTGCACCTTGGAACCACTGTAATACCAAATTTAGTTAGTACTGCTTGAAGAAAAGTCCAATGGACTCTATCAAATGCCTTCTCTGCATCGAGGGACAATAGCAGAGAAGACGTTTGAGTTTGTGTAGCATGCTGGATGAGGTTGAGGACCCTTCTGGTTGCGTCTGGGGCTTGCCTACCTGGGACAAACCCAACTTGGTCTGGGTGTATCAGCTCAGGGAGAAACACCATCAGGCTGTTGACAATAACTTTAGCAAGTAGCTTGACGTCAGTGTTTAAGAGAGATTGGTCTGTAGTTAGAGGCAACAGAGGCAACTTTCCCAGGCTTTGGGATGGAGGTTATGATCAAACCGTACCATATCTGTAGGTAGGGAGCCCGAGGACCCAGCAGCATTGAAGAGGTCCATCAGTCTGGGGACTAGAATGTCGTCAAATTTTTTGTAAAAGATATTAGTGAAGCCATCCTCTCCTGGAGATTTATGTAGAGGAAGAACCTTAATTGCGCAAAGGATTTCCTCTGAGCTGAACGGTTTGGAGATATCATCGAATTCTGACTCCGAGATCTTGGGGAGATTTATCTGGGTGAGAAAGCTATGTAATTTTGGCTTTTGTATGTTGGGCTTTAACTTGTTTCGCTAGGAGTGACCCAGCTCTATTACTTAGCGCATAAAAATTGGCCTTGGAAAATTTAAAGTTGTGTTCATATTTGTGAAGCAGGAGGGTGCGTAGTTTCTGTCTTAGCTCCAGGAGTTGGATGGCTTGCATGTGAGAGGGAGAGGATTTGTTTATTTTTTCTATATGGGTTATTTGTGACATAACCTCGTCAATCTGCTACGTCCTCAAGCGCCTCGCTCTTTTACTCAGCTTTATGAAAATTCCTCAAAGGTAAGCTCTGTATGCTGACCAGAGCGTAAATTTGTCGGTATCAGGCAGTTCGTTAATTTCAAAGAAAGATTGGTGTTCGGCTTCAATTTCTCGTTGGATTTTAGGGTCCTCTAACAAGGAAGGATCTAGTCTCCATAATCTTGGGGGTCCAGGTCGTTGGTCGCCCAAGGTTATGAAAATAGGGGCATGGTCTGAAAATGATATGAGACCGATGTCAGAATGCATGACGTTTTACAAGGTCCATTTATCCACCAGGAAGGAGTCGATTTGTGAGTATGATCTGAGAGTGAGAAAAGCATGTGTAGTCACGTTCTGAGCCATGTTGTGCTCTCCATACATCCAGGAGATCTAGGTCATGGAGTAGAGGGTTCAAAGCCGGCCGGCTTTGGCCTTTGTTAGTTGAGGTGTCTATGGAGGGATCGCCAATTATATGGAGGTCACCACCTAGTACTATATTGCCCTGACACAAGCTATTAACTTTCTTGTACAGGCATCGAAAAAAGTGGAGATGTCTTGAGTTCGGGCCATATATGTTGAACAAAGTGTAGGTAGCTTGTGCAATAGTGCAGATAAGTATAAGGTATCGGCCCTGAGGATCAGCATATGTGTGGTGATGTTGAAACTGTAAGGTATCTCGAATAGCTGTCATCACTCTGTTCTTCTTCTTCGGGCCCGAGGCGAGGTAGACAATGTCAAATCCCTTGAGTCTAAACTTTGGGGTTTTGGATTCCACAAAGTGCATCTCCTGTATAAATGCAATATCTGGGTTTTGTTTGGTCATTTCTTTTTGCAAATTTGCACGTTTGTGCTGGCTGTTCAGGCCCTTTACATTGAGGGAGGTCAATTTTAATGGCATTTTAAAGCAGTTGACAGTTGCTCTTTATGGCAAGACTACGATGGTGGGTATGGAAAAGCCTTTAACAGGAGCGGTTATCGGCAGATGGGTGTGGTCTTGGGAGATCAGAGCAGTCCAATTCATAGAAATGTGAGTTGGTGGTGCAAGGTCAAGGATCAGTTGGAGGCTGGTGTAGAATAGAGAGGGAAGTAAAAAGGGAGAGCCCGTTAACAATAAGGGTTCAATGTGCAGAGCTACTGGTGATAATTTCAAATGGGGGGATTTCCTCCAGTGGTGTCCAGGAGCTTGGAGCCAATGGAGTGAAAGAGAGGCTTGGAGGAGGTAGTCATCCGCTGCAACCCGGCTGTAAATATATTGGGGTCTAGTGTGCAGACAGGATAAGTTTAGGCATCTTGAAGTGACCAGTCAGCTTCCATTTGTGGAGGAGGAGACGGGAGTGGTCGTGGGTTTTCCTCAGGGATTATGCACCATTGCCTCAGTAGTTGGAGGCCAGCCTGCAGTGTGCGCACTGCATGAGTTTTACCCTGGAACGTGATCAGCAGTTTGGTGGGGAATCCCCATTTATATTGGGTATGGTGGTTTTGGAGTGCCTTTGTGATCGTCTTTAGTTGTCGACAATTTTCCATTTTTGTCTTAGAGAGATCTGTATATAGCGCAATTGCACAATTGCAGTGAACGGATCAGGGATAGGGATGAGCCGAACACCCCCCCGGTTTGGTTCGCACCAGAACCTGCGAACGGACCGAAAATTTGCACGAACGTTAGAACCCCATTGACGTCTATGGGGCTCGAACATTCGAAATCAAAAGTGTAATTTGCATGGTATTGTCCTAAAAATGGTTTGGGGATGCGGGTCCTGCCCCAGGGGATATGTATCAATGCAAAAATAAACGTTTAAAAACGGCTGTTTTTTCGGGAGCAGTGATTTTAATGATGCTTAAAGTAAAAAAAAAGTGAAATATTCCTTTAAATATTGTACCTGGGGGGTGTCTATAGTATACCTGTAAAGTGGCGCGTGTTTCCCATGCTTAGAACAGTCCCTGCACAAAATGTCATTTTTAAAGCCAACTTCCCTAAACTACAAACCTTGCTAAAAGGCATAAATTGGGACAAAATATTAGGAACAAAGAATACAGAGGAGAGATGGGTTTGCTTTAAGAGCATATTAAATAAGGGCATTAGCCAATGTATCCCATTGGGTAATAAATTTAAAAGAGCGAACAAACATCCTGGATGGCTTAACTCCAATGTAAAAATGCATATAAAAGCAAAGGAGAAGGCCTTCAAAAAATACAAGGTTGAGGGATCATCCACAGCATTCAGAATTTATAAAGAATGCAATAAGAAATGTAAGGGTGCAATTAGGATGGCTAAGATAGAACATGAAAGACACATAGCGGAGGAGAGCAAAAAAAATCCCAAGAAATTCTTTAAGTATGTAAACAGTAAAAAAGGGAGGACAGACCATATTGGCCCCATAAAGAATGAGGAAGGACATCTGGTTACAAAGAATGGGGAGATGGCAGAGGTATTGAATTTATTCTTCTCCTCAGTCTTCACGAGTGAATCGGGGGGCTTCAGTAACCAAAACTGCAGTGTTTATCCTCATGACACAACACAGGAAGCACCTACATGGTTAACAGAGGACGGAATTAAAATTAGACTTGAGAAACTTAACATTAATAAATCACCGGGACCAGATGGCTTGCATCCGAGGGTACTTAGGGAACTCAGTCAGGTGATTGCCAGACCATTGTTCCTAATTTTTACAGACAGTCTATTGACTGGAATGGTACCAGCTGATTGGAGAAAAGCCAATGTAGCACCAATATTTAAAAAGGGCCCAAAAAACATCCCTGGGAATTACAGACCAGTTAGCCTAACATCAATAGTATGTAAACTCTTGGAGGGGATGATAAGGGAATATATACAAGATTTTAGTAATAAGAATGATATCATTAGCAGTAATCAGCATGGATTCATGAAGAATCGTTCTTGCCAAACCAATCTATTAACCTTCTATGAGGAGGTGAGTTGCCATCTAGATAAAGGAAGGCCCGTAGACGTGGTGTACCTGGATTTTGCAAAAGCATTTGACACAGTTCCCCATAAACGTTTACTGTACAAAATAAGGTCTGTTGGCATGGACCATAGGGTGAGTACATGGATTGAAAACTGGCTACAAGGGCGTGTTCAGAGGGTGGTGATAAATGGGGAGTACTCAGAATGGTCAGGGGTGGGTAGTGGGGTCCCCCAGGGTTCTGTGCTGGGACCAATCCTATTTAATTTGTTCATAAATGACCTGGAGGATGTGATAAACAGTTCCATCTCTGTATTTGCAGACGATACTAAGCTAAGCAGGGCAATAACTTCTCCGCAGGATGTGGAAATCTTGCAAAAAGACCTGAACAAATTAATGGGGTGGGCGACTACATGGCAAATGAGGTTCAATGTAGAAAAATGTAAAATAATGCATTTGGGTGCCAAAAATATGAATGCAATCTATACACTGGGGGGGGAACCTCTGGGGGAATCTAGGATGGAAAAAGACTTGGGGGTCCTAGTGGATGATAGGCTCAGCAACGGCATGCAATGCCAAGCTGCTGCTACTAAAGCAAACAGAATATTGGCATGCATTAAAAGGGGGATCAACTGCAGAGATAAAACGATAATTCTCCCGCTCTACAAGACTCTGGTCCGGCCGCACCTGGAGTATGCTGTCCAGTTCTGGGCACCAGTCCTCAGGAGGGACGTACTGGAAATGGAGCGAGTACAAAGAAGGGCAACAAAGCTAATAAAGGGTCTGGAGGATCTTAGTTATGAGGAAAGGTTGCGAGCACTGAACTTATTCTCTCTGGAGAAGAGACGCTTGAGAGGGGATATGATTTCAATTTACAAATACTGTACTGGTGACCCCACAATAGGGATAAAACTTTTTCGCAGAAGAGAGTTTAATAAGACTCGTGGCCACTCATTACAATTAGAAGAAAAGAGGTTTAACCTTAAACTACATAGAGGGTTCTTTACTGTAAGAGCGGCAAGGATGTGGAATTCCCTTCCACAGGCGGTGGTCTCAGCGGGGAGCATTGATAGCTTCAAGAAACTATTAGATAATCACCTGAATGACCGCAATATACAGGGATATGTAATGTAATACTGACACATAATCACACACATAGGTTGGACTTGATGGACTTGTGTCTTTTTTCAACCTCACCTACTATGTAACTATGTAAAGGAAAATAATTCATTTAAAACTGCTTGCGGCTTTATTGTAATGTCGGGTCCAAGCAATATGGATGAAAATCAGTGAGACAAACGGCATGGGTACCCCAAAATCCATTACCAGGCCCTTTGGGTCTTGTATGGATATTAAGGGGAACCCTACACCTAAATTAAAAAAGGAAACAGTAGTACACAGGCTCTGTACTCTGAACAGCAGTATACAGGCGGTGCAAACAAGACAGGGACTATAGGTTTGTTGTTAAGTAGAATCTGTTTGTAACTTTGAACTGGTACATTTTTAATGTGTTTAGCTCCAGCCAAAAAATCTGTTTTTAAGCTTTTTGGAAAACATAGGGAAGGGTTATCACCCCTGTGACATTTGTTTTGCTGTCTGTGCTCCTCTTCAGAAGATTTCACCTCACTTTTTGTCCCAATGACAAATGTTTTTTGAAAATTTGTTTTTTTTTGTGAAACAAGGATTGGTGATAAAGCATCAGTGGAAAGGAGAAATGTTTTTCCCATATTAACTCTTACAGGAGAGAATTTCCCTTCCTAGGGGTAGATTTCATCTCACTTCCTGTTGTCTCCTTCCGTTTGCAAGTAGGAGTCATTTGTAAGTTGGATGTTTGAAAGTAGGGGCCTGCCCTATATACTCAGCAGAAATTTGGGCCTTAGGTGTTGTTGTGGCCACAACACTGTAAGCCCTCACAGGGCCCTGCTGTGAAATATTAGATCAAGAATTGTAATTACATGCCCCTGTTGAACAGGGGCAGAAAAATTGGGCCTTTGGTGGTGGTAGTGGTGCTGGTGCCACAACACCGAAAGTCCTCACTCGCTCTTGGTGGGTGCAGAAACGGGCCCTGCTGTGAAATATTAGATCAAGAATTGTAATTACATGCCCCTGTTGAACAGGGGCTGAAAAATTGGGCCTTAGGCACTGGTGCTGGTGCCACAACACTGCAACCCCTCACAGATACTCTAGTTGGAATGCAGGAACGAGCCCTGCTGCAAAGTATTGCATCAAAAATTGTAATTACATGCCCCTGCTAAACAAGGGCTGAAAAATTAGGCCTTAGGCACTGGTGCTGGTGCCACAACACTGCAACCCCTCACAGATACTCTAGTAGGAACACAGAAACGAGCCCTGCTGCAAAGTATTGCATCAAAAATTGTAATTACACTCCCCTGTTAAACAGGGGCTGAAAAATTGGGCCTTAGGCACTGGTGGCGGCGCCCAAAACCAAAAATGTTCTTACAAGCTATCAGCGTGCT
This sequence comes from Lithobates clamitans, assembly GCA_037952925.1. Lineage (NCBI taxonomy): Eukaryota > Metazoa > Chordata > Amphibia > Anura > Ranidae > Lithobates > Lithobates clamitans. The sequence goes on along the minus strand of JBBGZY010000325.1, from coordinate 3,831,880 downwards.
CTTTGAGGAGGAAGAGGATAATTACTCAGGATAGTCACTCAGCATCAGCATAGGCAGTTTTTGAAGGGATCTGAGATTTCAAAAAAAATTATTCGGTTACATCAGCATCAGGTGCTTGGTAGCTGGTGGTGATCCAAGACTGATTCATTATTATGAAGGTTAGTCGATTGACCGAGTCGGTGGACAGATGCACCCTGTGATCGGTTACAAAGCCTCCAGCAGCACTGAATGTGCGTTCCGAAAGAACGCTGGATGCAGGACAGGCCAGTAGCTCAATTGCATACTGTGCAAGCTCTGGCCAGTGATCCATCCTCAAGACCCAGTAACCCAGAGGATTTTCGGTGGGAAAGGTGTCCATGTCAGATCTTGCCCCTAGGTATTCCTGCACCATGTAAAACAGACGCTGGCGATGGTTGCTGGAACCGATCATACCTTGGGGCTGCGGACTAAAAAATTGTCTGAACGCATCGATCAGACGGCCAACTTCTCCACCGCTCCTTCTTTGACTGACCGAAGCCTCAGCAACACGTTGTCCAGAAACAGGAGTTTGTAACCTCCCAGTCTCTGGGAACGCGTTGCACAGACCTTTCTGCAAGGCCTCCCGAAGAATGTGTCATCCTCTGCTCCCTCTGCGATGGCAAGATAAGGTCCACAACCTTACCCTTGTAACGTGGATCAAGGAGGGTTGCCAGCCAGTATTGGTCCTTCTCCTTGATACTATGAATACGAAGATCGTGAGAGCTAAGGAAGTCCTCCTCTTCCTGCCTCTGTTCTGCCTCAAGTGCCCTGTCCATTATTCCATGCAGTGTGTGCTCCAACAGGTGGACAAGGGGGACAGTGTCACTGATGCATGCACTATCACTGCTCACCATCCTCGTGGCCTCCTCAAATGGTGACAGGACAGTGCATGCATCCCTGATCATGGTCCACTGGCGCGGGGAAAAAAAACAAGCTCCCCTGACCCTGTCCTTGTGTCATAGTCGCACAGGTACTCATTGATGGCCCTCTGCTGCATGTACAGCCACTGCAGCATGGCCAACATTGATTTCCACCTGGTGGGCATGTCACAGATTAGGCGGTTTTTGGGCAGGTTAAAACTCCTTTTGGAGGTCTGCCAGCCGAGCACTGGCATTATATGACCGGCGGAAATGCACACAGACTTTCCTGGCCTGCCTCAAGACATCCTGTAAGCCCGGGTACCTGCCCAAGAACCGCTGCACCACCAAGTTAGGGACGTGAGCCAAACAGGGCACATGGGTCATTTGTCCCTGTCGGAGGGCAGAGAGGAGGTTAGTGCTATTGTCGCAAACCACCATTCCTGCCTTAAGTTGGCATGGCGTCAACCACCTCTGAACCTGCCCCTGCAGAGCTGACAGAACCTCTGCCCCAGTGTGGCTCCTGTCCCCCAAGCACAACAGCTCAAGCACCGCATGGCATCTTTTGGCCTGCATACTTGCGTAGCCCCTTGAACGGCTATGGAGCACTGCTGGTTCCAAGGTCAAAGCACAGGAAGAGGCCATGGAGGAAGAAGAAGAGGAGGGGGTGGAGGAGAGAGGTGTGTCACAATCATTAGTAGTGGCATTTTGGAGGCGTGGTGGCAGAACAACCTCCAACACTACTGCACCTTGTCCTGCATCCTTCCCAGCTGCCAGCAGAGTCACCCAATGCGCGGTGAAACTTGGGTAACGTCCCTGTCCATGCCTGCTGGACCATGAGTCAGCGGTAATGTGCACCTTACCGCTGACTGCCCTGTCCAGCGAGGCATGGACATTGCCTTCCACATGCTGGTAGAGAGCCGAAATCGCCTTTCGTGAGAAAAAGTGGCATTTGGGTACCTGCCACTGAGGAACTGCACATTCCACAAACTCACAGAAGGGGGCAGAGTCTACAGGCTAAAAAGGCAGCAGTTGAAGTGCTAGCAATTTTGCCAAGCTAGCATTCAACCGCTGGGCATGTGGATGGCTGGGAGCGAACTTCCTTCGGTGGTGCAGCAGCTGGGGCAGGGAAATTTGCCTGGTACAATCTGACGTCGATGTACCGAAAGCAGATTGCCCACAAGTACTTGGCTGTGGCACACCTAATTCTACACCTTCATTCCTCTCAGTGCAGGTCTCAGAGAGGACTGAAGGTATAGTGGGGTTGGAGATTTTAGTTGATGAGGAGCAAGGAGAGGTCCTCTTTGTTCTTTGGTGTGGGTCTTTTGGATACGCTTGATAACGAACTGCATGGCATGTCAACATATGTCTGGTCAAGCATGTGGTGCACAAGCGGGAGATGTTTTGGCCACACGAGATACGCTTGAGACATTGTTGCAAATAGCAGCGGTGCGATCTGATGCACTCGTCTCAAAAATGGCCCACACCAAAGAACTTTTGGAATAACGTGCAGAGACAGCAGCGCCCTGCACATGCGGAGCTTTGGGGTGTGATGCAGTCAGTGTGCTACCCTTAGGCTGGCCCCTGGAGGGCATCCTGCCTCGTTGGTGATGTGCCTCCTCCTCCTCCTCCTCCTCCTCTCTCTTATCAGGCCCCCACATTGAGTCAGTGACCTCATCATGAATGAATGCTGCTGCCAGACTTATCCACCTTACCAACCGCTCAGTGTCTGCCAACCCTCTACTCCAATCCCTGCACTGGCTCCCAATCACCCAGCCAATTAAATTCAAAATACTAACCACAACATAGAAAGCCATTCACAACTCTGCCCCAAGCTACATCACTAATCTTGTCTCCAAATATCATCCAAATCGACCTCTCCGCTCCACTCAAGACCTCCTGCTTTCAAGCTCTCTCATCTCCTCCTCCCATGCTCGTCTCCAGGATTTCTCCAGAGCCTCTCCCATACTCTGGAACTCACTACCTCCATCTATCCGGCTATCCCCTACTCTTGCTACCTTCAGGTGATCCCTGAAAACTCATCTCTTCAGGAAAGCCTATCACGTCCCCAACTAATCTCCTACCACTTCCACCAGCTCATTCTCCACAGTTACAACCTTTTGTACCACCTGCCCCACCTAATTAAACAGTTCGAGGAACTCCTCAGGAGGACATGATGGGGCTAGGGAAGGAGTCACTGATGCCTTTGAGCTGAGGGAAGAGGCAGCGTTGGCAGCTGCTTTGCCAGACAAAGTACCCTGGGCATGGGTGAGAGAGGATGAGGAGGATGGGGACGGCTTGGTCATCCACTCGACCAAGTCTTCCGCATGTTGCGGCTCAACACGGCCAGCTGCCGAAAAAAAAGGCCAAGCATGTCCCGCGGCCACGTGCTGATGAGGATGCACCGTCTCCACGACCAGCACTGTTGCCTTTAGACACAGAGCCTGCTTGCCCTCTTTTATTGGCTTGTGACTGTCTGCCCCTCCTTGTTTCCTTGTTGGCCTTCCAGACATACTAATGACCTGTAGCTGCACTAAGCTGGGATATATATATATATATATATATATACTGATACTGCAGCTAGCAAAATCAACTGCCTGTAGTATGAGAACACCACCAACCTTCTACACGTAGCTTTAGCTGAACACTGTGCAGAGCTTGCAAAAAACTAAGTTGTAGCTTATTTAGCTGCCTGCGGTAGTGATAGGATCAGGAAAACACAACCAACCTTCTACAGGTAGCTTTAGGTGAACACTGTGCAGAGCTCGCAAAAAAATCACTTGTAGCTTATTTAGCTGCCTGTGGTAGTGATAGGATCAGGAAAACACCACCAACCTTCTACAGGTAGCTTTAGCTGAACACTGTGCAGAGCTCGCAAAAAACTAACTTGTAGTTTTAGCTGAACACTGTGAGGAGGAAGCACTACACTAACTTGTAGCTTTAGCTGAACACTGTTCAGAGGACGCACTACACTAACTTCTAGCTTTAGCTGAACACTGTGCAGAGGTGGCACTACACTAACTTTTTTTTTTAGCTGAACACTGTGAGGAGGACACACTACACTAACTTGTAGCTTTAGCTGAACACTGTGCAGAGGTCGCACTACACTAACTTGTAGTTTTAGCTGAACACTGTGAGGAGGATGCACTACCCTAACTTGTAGCTTTAGCTGAACACTGTGAGGAGGACGCACTACACTAATTTGTAGCTTTAGCTGAACACTGTGCAGAGGTTGCACTACACTAACTTGTAGTTTTAGCTGAACACTGTTCAGAGAACACACTAAACTAACTTGTAGCTTTAGCTGAACACTGTGCAGAGGTCACACTACACTTATGCCCCGTACACACGGTCGGATTTTCCGACGGAAAATGTGTGATAGGACCTTGTTGTCAGAAATTCCGACCGTGTGTAGGCTCCATCACACATTTTCCATCGGATTTTCCGACACACAAAGTTTGAGAGGAGGATTTAAAATTTTCCAACAACAAAATCCGTTGTCGGAAATTCCAATCGTGTGTACACAAATCCAACGCACAAAGTGCCACGCATGCTCAGAATAAATAAAGAGATGAAAGCTTTTGGCCACTGCCCCTTTTATAGTCCCGACGTACATGTTTTACGTCTCCGTGTTCAGAACGATCGGATTTTCCGACAACTTTGTGTGACAGTGTGTATGCAAGACAAGTTTGAGCCAACATCCGTCGGAAGAAATCCTAGGATTTTGTTGTCGGAATGTCCGAACAAAGTCTGACCGTGTTTACGGGGCATAACTTGTAGTTTTAGCTGAACACTGTTCAGAGGACGCACTACACTAACTTGTAGCTTTAGCTGAACACTGTGCAGAGGTCACACCACACTAACTTGTAGTTTTAGCTGAACACTGTGAGGAGGACGCACTACCCTAACTTGTAGCTTTAGCTGAACACTGTGCAGAGGTCGCACTACACTAACTTGTAGTTTTAGCTGAACACTGTGAGGAGGACGCACTACACTAACTTGTAGCTTTAGCTGAACACTGTGCAGAGGTCGCACTACACTAACTTGTAGTTTTAGCTGAACACTATTCAGTGGACGCACTACACTAACGTATAGCTTTAGCTGAACACTGTGCAGAGGTTGCACTACACTAACTTGTAGTTTTAGCTGAACACTGTGAAGAGGACACACTACACTAACTTGTAGCTTTAGCTGAACACTGTGCAGAGGTCGCACTAAACTAACTTGTAGCTTTAGCTGGACACTGTGAGGAGGACGCACTACACTAACTTGTAGTTTTAGCTGAACACTGTGCAGAGGTCACACTAAACTAACTTGTAGCTTTACCTTAACACTGTGAGGAGGATGCACTACACTAACTGTAAATAGTCTAGCTGCCTGACTGTGGTACTAATAGGAACAAAAGAACACCAGCAATTTTCTTCAGGTAGCTGTAAATACTGTAACAAGACAAGCCTGCCTGTCAGTAGGAAGATAACAGGAACGGATCTAACTAAACTGAATACAGTGTATATATATATATATATATATATATATATATATATATATATATATATATATATACACACAACACCTGGGATGCATATATATATACACAATATACTGTAAGTGTAGCTAACTCACTGACTGTCCTGCCTAAACTAGCTAACTCAAATGAAATGACAAGTCTCTCTCTCTCTAAGCACGCCGGAACACACTACACAGGGCCGCCGTGCAGGCGGCCTTATATAGTGTGGGGGGTGTTCTAAACCCCCTGAGCCACAATTACAGCTCTCTCTACTGACGGCGCTGTGATTGGCCAAGCATGCGGGTCATAGTGCATGCTTGGCCAATCATCAGCCAGAAATGCACTTTGATGCCGCAGTGAATTATAGGCCGTGACGCGCCACACGAATTTGGCGCGAACGGCCCATATCGTTCGCAATTCGTCGAACGGGCGAACAGACGATGTTCGAGTCAAACATGGGTTCGACTCGAACACGAAGCTCATCCCTAGTCAGGGAGATTACAGGTTCGCTTGGCTGTAAACATCACCTTCTCCTTTATGTTGTAGAAATGTTTGCGCGCTAATACATCTTGTGATTTCTCTGGCGGGAGATGGGGTGGCTTTGGCAGAGTATGAGCTCTATCGATTTCCAGATCCCTGTCGGTTAAATCAGGTACCAGCGTCCGCATGAGAGATTGCAGGAATCGCACCAGATAGGGTTGTTGTACCGATTCGGGTATGTTGCGGAATTTAATATTTTTCCTGCGCAAATGGTCTTTGAGATCTGCTAATTTAAGGTTAATCGCCTGCATCTCTTCTTCATATGCTGTGCATACATCCACTATATCATTATGGGCAGTGAAGAGATCAGACATTTTGTTTTCAACGTGTTGAAGACGGTGGTCCTGGTGCTGCACTACATTAGCCAGCGAGGACACTGCAGCTGAAAGATCTGTGTACAGTGTCTGTTTAAGGGATATCAGCATGTTCTTCATTGTTTGCTCAGAGATAGGCTGGTCTGAGGCAGGGAAATTATCTATTGCTGAGGGATGCTATATATTAGGAGGAGGTAGAATAAATGGTATACTGGGGCTCTGTCCTGGGGTGTCATCCTCTCTCCTGGGCTTAGATTTAACTGGGGAGGCAGAGGAGGGTGATTGGGGTGGAGAGTACTCACAGTCTGCCAGATTAGGAAAGCGGTGGTCCACCACCGTCAGCATGAAGGGAGAGCTGAGTTGTAGTTCTGTGTGAAATGCTGGCGCCATATTGTCCTCGGCTTGCACCGGCCGGAGAGAAGAAATACGTCAGTTTTTGAGGCATGTTAAGCTGTTTTCTCCTCTTCAGCATCGTGCCTGATCGTTCTGTGAACTGTTGTGAGGATGGTCGGGTGTTTTAAGTCCTGTGTACTGTGCAGCCGCTATTAGCCGTGGGTTGTGCGGAGCAGAGGATTCAGGCAGCCATCAGCAGTGTAGGCAAGCCACGCTCCCGAAAGGTCATTTTTATACCATTCATTTTAAAATTACCTTTGTCACGCTTGTCAGTAACCAATCTGTCCACTCCTAAATCGTTATTATAGCATAGCCTTACCTTATGTGATTTTAATTTTATCATAATCTTGTCAGAGAAGAAGGGCAGAATGAGTGTCAGGCTATAAGGTCATCATATCTCTTGCAAAGTGCTGTTAAAGCGTAACTATTCTCAAAAACTAAAAATGTATATATTGTGATTTACCGCTCTATAGTTTTTTTTTAGAATTTGTTTTTATTATCTACCTAGTAAACCTTTTTTTAATTTTTTTTATGTATTTTTACCTAGTAATCCTGAAAATAATACACTTCCTGTCCCTGGATGGCTACTGTTATATATTCCACTCTATGAAGGGAGCCATGGTTGTCACCCAGGCTGGACTTTACCATTTATATCGTCATTACAGCTCACAAGAAATGACAAGAACTGTATTTTCAGAAAGATCAACAGGAATTTTCTGTAATCGCCAAAAATGTTTAAAGCCTCAAAAAATAACAACTTTGTTCTTGGGTTTATTTACATGACAGTATCCCCAAGGTTTTAGAAATTAACTGTTTTACCCCACTTGTGCAGTTCAGACAGAATATTTCAACCTTGGGTTCAGAAAGGGTGGGGGGAGGGGCTTACAGCTTGAAACCAGACTTATAGTTCTGCATTGACAGGGAAAAAATACAAAATATAGCAGCATATTTTCACAAATGTCTATTTCTAACTGGTTGTCTTTAAACGTTTTCCCTGTATGGAGATTATTACATTTGAGAACTGGTGCTTTCACACAAGCACTAGACATATGGTTGTATCCCGTGTGTTTGAGTGCTTATTTTAAACAATATAGTGCTGTTATAATTAGAGTTCAGCTTTCCGTAAACAATAGCAATACAGGGAATGTAACACTTTTCTTTAGAGAAAAGACTGATAAAAATGAGAATAAAAGGGTTTCCATGAGGTCCTAGAAAATGGGAAAATATTTGGTATTCAGTTGCATTTTTAATATGCCAACTCAAGTTTCTTTTTGTTACGTTGGGAAATGAAGTTGAAGTGTTTTGGCTTGCAGTTGTGGAAGCAATGCCAGAACAGTCATCTCAGTTTTTAGCTGAAGTTTTTCATTTACTGGAAAATGGTGCACTGTGAGAGAAATGTATAGAATCCATTGATTATCACTCTGGAAATAGACTTAGTTATTTTAACAGAGATTCTATTAAGGGAGGGGTGCACCACAGTGTTGCTTCATGCTGAGATTGGCTTTCTGTTAGGCTGTTAAAGTGCCTGAAGGTAATTCAGGGCCAAGCACTGTGGGTAAGTTGGCTTTAGATCCAAAAATCTAAGCCATTTTTAAAGATATATTATCCAGGGGAAAAGGATTATTATGAAAACAATAAGGCAGAGTTTATGAAAGGTTGGTAATATGATGTTGTTCCATGAGGAAATGTGAAGATGTTCTAATAATTGTCACGGATACAAAGATCTGTCATCAATAACAGCAAGCAGTGAGAAACATATCTTTTTTTTAAATTGCTTAGCCATCTTTCTCTCTGCCTTGGGTAGTGAACATAGCATGAACAGTTTGTTCTATTTTATGTAGAAAAAAAGGGAACATTTAGCATGCTTTAAACCTGTGTGTGTGTGTGTGTAATGGTGAGTGCCTGCAGTACTCATAGGTGTTTGTTATTACTCTCTTTTTAACCCCTACAAAACCTGATTGTTGCAGCGATGGTGAATTCACAAGTATGTTTTCAGGCTGCATATGGTCACCCATAAGAGCATCATGGAAACTGACCCCACTTATCTATCAGTAATTTAATCAGTCTGCATAAATATATTCCTTACTAAGCAGGAGCTTTGGTTTAGCCATAAGTTTGATCGAAAACCGAAGCGGTTTGAAGTTCCCCAAATAGGCAAACCAAAGAGCCAGATTTGGCCAGTTTATCCTCCAGTCGGAACCTTGGACTGCTTCAGCCAGAAATCATTCATTCAGTGTTGGTATTACTACTGCCATTAAATGACAAATGACCATACATGATACTGATATATATGGTCAATGACATCAGCCAGCATCTCCAGCCTGTTTGTTGACATTTAGCACCTGGCTGAGAAGCTATCAATTGCATAGGAGTATTGGCGGAAAAGGATCCCCATGGTCATCATGTCTGCAGGTTGTTGGGTTTCTGCTCATCATGATTAATGATGGATTTATGTCACTGGATGACGTGATCGATATTGGATTTACATCAAGAGAGAAGGTGTATGTAGCCACCCTGTCTTAAACGGGGGCTACAAGTAAATTGAGCTTTGCTGGGTTGTAGGTAACCTGGCTAAATTGTAATCTTTCTAATAATTTGGGTTTTTCCCTAGGTTTAGTGTAGCTGTAGCTTCTTCCTTTTGTCAGTAGGTGTCCCCCACAACCCACAATGCCTAGCAATCTGCACCCTGAGGTGAAATGTCAGCCCACCCTGTCTCTGGGGGTTGCTACCAAGCCTCCGGTCAGGGGGGTGCGACATCTATTTATTTATTTTAATAAAAAGGCTTGTACAACCATTTCTCTGTGTTTATTTACTATTTGAGTTTTTTGTTAATGAGTATCTGAAGTCTCTCCACACACCCTGCATATCCCAACATCCTCCAGGCCAGGGAAAGGACGATGGGGCCCTTGCCCCATCAATATGGTTACATAGTTTTTGGGGTTTTTTTGTTTACAAACTTTTTTTATTAGACGATTTCCAAAGGTGGTGCAGGGAAATTAGCATTTTGAAGTTACATAGGTTATAAGGTTAAAAAAAGACACAGGCCTGTCAAATTCAAATGAATATGTGTGTGTGATTTTTATTCTCTAACAATTCTCTTAGCCCTGTATATTCTGCTAACTGAGGAAGACGTTTAAAAATCAGGAGGGAAAGGGGCCCCACACTCACTGCCACTCCCACCGGGGCCAGCCAGGCTGCATGCCAGAATAAAGGTCTGGTATGCATAGTGGGATGTAGAGCCAGATATCTGGGGATAATTTATCTTAAAGAGAGCTTCCATGTTCTGATAAGGGCCTAATTCACCACTGGGCCAGGGATGTGGGGATGAGGCCCTTTGTGAGGCTATGCATCCCCCCCCCTTCCCACAAGGTAACCTCAGGTAAGGGCATGTGGCCTGATATGGTTCAGAGGGGGTCATATTCACATACCCCTTATTCATGCAGCATGCTTGGATAAAGGTCTAGTATGGATTTTGGAGTCCCACACCAGTTTCTTTTCCTGGAGTCCCCCTCAAAATCAATATCCCATATCTAATGGACTTTGCAGCAGGTCACAAAGTAAAAAGACTACACCAGGAAGCTGTTCTGTGTGATATTTCTGTACTTAGCCCATAATTAGGAATGGGCTGAACACCCTCCTGTTCTGTTTGCAGCATAACTTCCAAACAGGGGAAGTGTTCTAAACTGAATGGAAAGCCCCATTGAAGTCTATAGGAGCCGAACAGGAAAACTCAAAAGTGCCCTTTTTGAAGGCTTATATGCAAGTAATTGGCCATAAAAGGCATATGGGAGTCTGGGTACTGCCCTGGGGGACATGAATCAATAAAAAAAACAAATAAAACAATCTTTTTTCAGAAGCAGACATTTTAATTATGCTTAAAGTGCAACCATAAAAATGAAAAATTCCTTTAAATATAGTGCCTGGGGGGGGGGTCCCCTTAATGTGCCTGTAAAGTGGCACATCTGTAGCATGCATAAAACATGCTACAGAAAAAATGAAATTTCTAAAGAAAAAAGTCAAATCCTATTCAAAATGACATCACCCGGAGGCACCGCCACATTCTGGCGTCACGTGACGTCAGATGGGGGCGATGCCACCGGGTGACATAGCCAGGTGGCCCCACCCCTTGCCTTTATAAAAAATGTCAAATTGCGGAGCAGGCATATGGCGGGAGGCCTCCCAGGAGGCGAGAGCATTTGATTTTTTTATTCTTCAGGCCCGGTGGCCAGTGTGATTGATGATGGATTACATCGAGGGACACAATTTATTTATTTTTGATTAAAAAATTGTCAAAAACTGTCTGATATGGTTATTACTTTTCTACACTTTTTTGTTGAATGGGTAGGTGCCCAATACCCATTCCAATACCCATTCACATGGGGGGGGCGGATCTGGGGGACCCCTTATCAAAGGGGGCTTCCAGATTACGATAAGCCCCCCCACCCGCAGACCCTGACAACCACAGCCCTGGATTGATGGGAAGAGGCCCTTGTCACCATCAAGAGCCCCCCTGCCCCAAAGCACCCACCCCCCAATGTTGAGGACATGTGGCCTGGTATGGTTCAGGAGGGGGTGCTTGCTCGTCCCCACCCCTTTCCTGACCTGCCAGGCTGCATGCCCAGATAAGAGTCTGGTATGGATTCTAGGGGGGCCCACGCCACTTTTTTTAGTTCTGTGTGTGTTACTGCCAGTTTAACGGCATATAGTTCTGTGTGCATTACTGCCAGTTTAACGCCATATAGTTCTGTGTGTGCCTTACTGGCAGTTTAACGCCATATAGTTTTGTGCGTTACTGCAAGTTTAACGCCATTTACCTATGTGTGCATTACTGCCAGTTTAACACCATATAGTTCTGTGTGCTTTACTGCCAGTTTAACGCCATATAGTTTTGTGTGCGTTACTGCCAGTTTAATTCCATATAGTTCTGTGTGCGTTACTGCCAGTTTAACGCCATATAGTTTTGTGTGCGTTACTGCCAGTTTAACGCCATATAGTTTTGTGTGTTACTGCAATTTAACACCATTTACTTCTGCGTGCATTACTGCCAGTTTAACTCCATGTAGTTTTGTGTGCGTTACTGTCAGTTTAATGCATATAGTTTTGTGTGCGTTACTGAGAGTTTAACGCCATATAGTTTTGTGCATAACTGCAAGTTTAATGTCATATAGTTTTGTGTGCGTTACTGCCAGTTTAACGCCATATTGTTTTGTGTGTTACTGCAAGTTTAATGCCATTTACTTCTGTGTGCGTTACTGCAAGTTTAATGCCATTTACTTCTGTGTGTGTTACTACTGGTTTAACACCATATAGTTTTGTATGCATTACTGCCAGCTTAACACCATATAGTTTTGTGCGTTACTGCAGTTTAACGCCATTTACTTCTGTGTGCATTACTGCCAGTTTAACACCATATAGTTCTGTGTGCGTTACTGCCAGTTTAATGCCATATAGTTCTGTGTGTGTTACTGCCAGTTTAACACCATATAGTTTTGTGTCCGTTACTGCCAGTTTAACGCCATATAGTTCTGTGTGTGTTAATACCAGTTTACCACCATGCCATAGTTTTGTGTGTTACTGCACGTTTAATGCCATTTATGTGTGCATTACTGTATGCTTAAAACCATTTACTTCTGCGTGCGTTACTGCCAGATTAATGCTATATAGTTCTGTGTGCATTACTGCCAGTTTAATGCCATATAGTTCTGTGTGCATAACTGCCAGTTTAACGCCATATAGTTTTCTGTGCATTACTTCCAGTTTAACGCCATATAGTTTTGTGTGCATTACTGCCAGTTTAACACCATATAGTTTTGTATGTTACTGCAAGTTTAACATAATTTACTTCTGTGTGCGTTACTGCAAGTTTAACACCATTTACTTTTGAGTGCGTTACTGCCAGTTTAACGCCATATAGTTCTGTGTGCATTACTGCCAGATTAACACATATAGTTTTGTGTGCATTACTGCCAGTTTAATGCCATATACTTTTGTATGTTACTGCCAGTTTAACGCCATTTACTTCTGTGTGCGTTACTGCCAGTTTAACACCATATAGTTTTGTGTGCTTTACTGCCAGTTTAACACCATATAGTTTTGTGTGCGTGACTGCCAGTTTAACGCCATATAGTTTTGTGTGCGCTACTGCCAGTTTAATGCCATATCTTTTTGTGTGCGTTACTGCCAGTTTAATGCCATATCTTTTTGTGTGCATTACTGCCAGTTTAATGCCATATAGTTTTGTGCTTAACTACAAGTTTAATTCTATTTAATTCTGTGTACGTTACTGCCAGTTTATGCAAAAAAATTTCAAATTAAGAAACACGAGTTTAAGGCAACGAGTAAGGGGAACACTTACCCAATAAAGGATTTATTAACTGCTACACAGAGGGGGTAGTGTACATTTTACAATGTTCCTGTAACTTACAGTACGTAGGGAGGACTAAAAGGGCATTAAAAACCAGGATCAAAGAACATATAGAAAACATCAAAAAAGGGTGTCCGAAACATAATGTATCCAAACACTTTGCGCTTTCATAATAAAGACCCCACGGAATTATTATTTTGGGGTATAGAGAAATATAATAAATCTTGGAGAGGTGACCACAAAATTAGAACCCTCAGCCAGAAGGAGTCGAAGTGGATACATAGAATTAGAACATTAGCGCCTGAAGGGTTAAATATAGAATTTGATCTTAATTGTTTCATTAGTGATTTTTAGATTTTGTATATTCCTATTTATGTAAACTCAGTACTTCATTTCCGGTGTGCTTTATCTCGCAAGTTTGGGGAGAACATTCTTTATTAAGTACATCTTTAGAACCTTTACGTATACAGACCTTTTATTTTTATCCACATTTTTACCTAATTTTAATAATAATATATTTTATATATATTTTTTAGCCATTTTTAATACGCCAGTTTTTATCATCGTTTTTATTAAAGGGTTAATATATTTAGTATTATATACAATTTCAAGACTAAATGTATAATATACAAATGTAGGATTAGCTCGATCGCATGTAGAGCGGTCAGAGATCTGATCTATAATCACACTACCATCTTAGCTATCATTCAAACATTAAGGAACTTGTTTGAAACATTTTAACTTTTTTTACGTTTTTGTTTGAATGCAACTTTATTAACCACTTCAGCCCCGGAAGGTTTTACCCCCTTCCTGACCAGAGCACTTTTTACAATTCGGCACTGCGTCGCTTTAACTGTTAATTGCGCGGTCATGCAATGGTGTACCCAAACGAAATTTGCGTCCTTTTCTTCCCACAAATAGAGCTTTCTTTTGATGGTATTTGATCACCTCTGCCGTTTTTATTTTTTGCGCTATAAACGGAAAAAGACCGAAAATTTTGAAAAAAAATGATATTTTCTACTTTTTGTTATAAAAAAAATCCAATAAATTCAATTTTAGTCATACATTTAGGCCAAAATGTATTCGGCCACATGTCTTTGGTAAAAAAAATGTCAATAAGCGTATATTTATTGGTTTGCGCAAAAGTTATAGCGTCTACAAACTAGGGTACATTTTCTGGAATTTACACAGCTTTTATTTTATGACTGCCTATGTCATTTCATGAGGTGCTAAAATGGCAGGGCAGTACAAAACCCCCACAAATGACCCCATTTTGGAAAGTAGACACCCCAAGGAAATTGCTGAGAGGCATGTTGAACCCATTGAATATATTTTTTTTTTGTCCCAAGTGATTGAATAATGACAAAAAAAAAAAAAAAAAAAAATTACAAAAAGTTGTCACTAAATGATATATTTCTCACACAGGCCATGCGCATATGTGGAATTGCACCCCAAAATACATTTAGCTGCTTCTCCTGAGTACGGGGATACCACATGTGTCGGACTTTTTGGGAGCCTAGCCGCGTACGGGGCCCCGAAAACCAAGCACCGCCTTCAGGATTTCAAAGGGCATAAATTTTTGATTTCACACCTCACTACCTATCACAGTTTTGAAGGCCATAAAATGCCAAGATGGCACAAAACCCCCCCAAATGACCCCATTTTGGAAAGTAGACACCCCAAGCTATTTGCTGAGAGGCATGTCGAGTCCATGGAATATTTTATTTTTTGACACAAGTTGCGGGAATGTGCCAATTTTTTTTTTTTTTGCACAAAGTTGTCACTAAATGATATATTGCTCACACAGGCCATGGGCATATGTGGAATTGCACCCCAAAATACATTTAGCTGCTTCTCCTGAGTACGGGGATACCACATGTGTGGGACTTTTTGGGAGCCTAGCCGCGTACGGGACCCCGAAAACCAAGCACCACCTTCAGGATTTCAAAGGGCATAAATTTTTGATTTCACACCTCACTACCTATCACAGTTTTGAAGGCCATAAAATGCCAAGATGGCACAAAACCCCCCCAAATGACCCCATTTTGGAAAGTAGACACCCCAAGCTAATTGCTGAGAGGCATGTTGAGTCCATGGAATATTTTATATTTTGACACAAGTTGCGGGAAAGTGACCATTTTTTTTTTTTTTTTTTTGCACAAAGTTGTCACTAAATGATATATTGCTCAAACATGCCATGGGCAAATGTGGAATTACACCCCAAAATACATTCTGCTGCTTCTCCTGAGTACGGGGATACCACATGTGTGGGACTTTTTGGGAGCCTAACCGCGTACGAGGCCCTGAAAAACAAGCACCGCCTTCAGGATTTCTAAGGGCATAAATTTTTGATTTCACTCCTCACTACCTATCACGGTTTTGAAGGCCATAAAATGCCAAGATGGCACAAAACCCCCCCAAATGACCCCATTTTGGAAAGTAGACACCCCAAGCTATTTGCTGAGAGGCATGTTGAGTCCATGGAATATTTTATTTTTTAACACAAGTTGCGGGAATGTGACAATTTTTTTTTTTTTTTGCACAAAATTGTCACTAAATGATATATTGCTCACACAGGCCATGGGCATATGTGGAATTGCACCCCAAAATACATTTAGCTGCTTCTCCTGAGTACGGGGATACCACATGTGTGGGACTTTTTGGGAGCCTAGCCGCGTACGGGGCCCCGAAAACCAAGCACCGCCTTCAGGATTTCTAAGGGCATAAATTCTTGATTTCACTCCTTACTACCTATCACAGTTTTGAAGGCTATAAAATCCCAAGATGGCACAAAACCCCCCAAATGACCCCATTTTGGAAAGTAGACACCCCAAGCTATTTGCTGAGAGGCATGTCGAGTCCATGGAATATTTTATTTTTTGACACAAGTTGCGGGAATGTGCCAATTTTTTTTTTTTTTGCACAAAGTTGTCACTAAATGATATATTGCTCACACAGGCCATGGGCATATGTGGAATTGCACCCCAAAATACATTTAGCTGCTTCTCCTGAGTACGGGGATACCACATGTGTGGGACTTTTTGGGAGCCTAGCCGCGTACGGGACCCCGAAAACCAAGCACCACCTTCAGGATTTCAAAGGGCATAAATTTTTGATTTCACACCTCACTACCTATCACAGTTTTGAAGGCCATAAAATGCCAAGATGGCACAAAACCCCCCCAAATGACCCCATTTTGGAAAGTAGACACCCCAAGCTAATTGCTGAGAGGCATGTTGAGTCCATGGAATATTTTATATTTTGACACAAGTTGCGGGAAAGTGACCATTTTTTTTTTTTTTTTTTTGCACAAAGTTGTCACTAAATGATATATTGCTCAAACATGCCATGGGCAAATGTGGAATTACACCCCAAAATACATTCTGCTGCTTCTCCTGAGTACGGGGATACCACATGTGTGGGACTTTTTGGGAGCCTAACCGCGTACGAGGCCCTGAAAACCAAGCACCGCCTTCAGGATTTCTAAGGGCATAAATTTTTGATTTCACTCCTCACTACCTATCACGGTTTTGAAGGCCATAAAATGCCAAGATGGCACAAAACCCCCCCAAATGACCCCATTTTGGAAAGTAGACACCCCAAGCTATTTGCTGAGAGGCATGTTGAGTCCATGGAATATTTTATTTTTTAACACAAGTTGCGGGAATGTGACAATTTTTTTTTTTTTTTGCACAAAATTGTCACTAAATGATATATTGCTCACACAGGCCATGGGCATATGTGGAATTGCACCCCAAAATACATTTAGCTGCTTCTCCTGAGTACGGGGATACCACATGTGTGGGACTTTTTGGGAGCCTAGCCGCGTACGGGGCCCCGAAAACCAAGCACCGCCTTCAGGATTTCTAAGGGCATAAATTCTTGATTTCACTCCTTACTACCTATCACAGTTTTGAAGGCTATAAAATCCCAAGATGGCACAAAACCCCCCCAAATGACCCCATTTTGGAAAGTAGACACCCCAAGCTATTTGCTGAGAGGCATGTTGAGTCCATGGAATATTTTATATTTTGACACAAGTTGCGGGAAAGTGACAATTTTTTTCTTTTTTTATTTTTTTTTGCACAAAGTTGTCACTAAATGATATATTGCTCAAACATGCCATGGGCATATGTGGAATTACACCCCAAAATACATTCTGCTACTTCTCCTGAGTATGGGGATACCACATGAGTGGCACTTTTTGGGAGCCTAGCTTCATACGGGCCCCAAAATCCAATCACCGCCTTCAGGATTTCTAAGAGCGTTAATTTTTGATTTTACTCCTCACTACCCATCACAGTTTTGAAGGCCATAAAATGCCAAGATAGCACAAAACCCCCCAAAATGACCCCATTTTGGAAAGTAGACACCCCAAGCTATTTGCTGAGAGGCATGGTGAGTATTTTGCAGCTCTCATTTGTTTTTGAAAATGAAGAAAGACAATAAAAACATATTTTTTTTTTCTTTTTTCAATTTTCAAAACTTTGTGACAAAAAGTGAGGTCTGCAAAATACTCACTATACCTCTCAGCAAATAGCTTGGGGTGTCTACTTTCCAAAATGGGGTCATTTGGGGGGGGGGTTGTGCCACCTGGGCATTCCATGGCCTCCGAAACTGTGATAGGCAGTGAAGAGTGAAATCAAAAATTTACGCCCTTAGAAAGCCTGAAGGCGGTGCTTGGTTTTCGGGGTCCCGTGCGCGGCTAGGCTCCCAAAAAGTCTCACACATGTGGTATCCCCGTACTCAGGAGAAGCAGTAGAATGTATTTTGGGGTGTAATTTCACATATTCCCATGGCATGTTTGAGCAATATATCATTTAGTGACAACTTTGTGCAAAAAAAAAAAAAAAATTGTCTTTTTCCCGCAACTTGTGTCACAATATAAAATATTCCATGGACTCGACATGCCTCTCAGCAAATAGCTTGGGGTGTCTACTTTCCAAAATGGGGTCATTTGGGGGGGTTTTGAACTGTCCTGGCATTTTATGCACAACATTTAGAAGCTTATGTCACACATTACCCACTCTTCTAAGCACTTGAAGACAAAGCCCTTTCTGACACTTGTTTACATAAAAAAATAATTTTTTTTTGCAAGAAAATTACTTTGAACCCCCAAACATTATATATTTTTTTAAAGCAAATGCCCTACAGATTAAAATGGTGGGTGTTTCATTTTTTTTTTTCACACAGTATTTGCGCAGCGATTTTTCAAACGCATTTTTTGGGGAAAAAACACACTTTTTAAAATTTTAAAGCACTAAAACACACTATATTGCCCAAATGTTTGATGAAATAAAAAAGATGATCTTAGGCCGAGTACATGGATACCAAACATGACAGGCTTTTAAATTGCGCACAAACGTGCAGTGGCGAAAAACTAAATACATTTTAAAAAGCCTTTAAAAGCCTTTACAGGTTACCACTTTAGATTTACAGAGGAGGTCTACTGCTAAAATTACTGCCCTCGATCTGACCTTCGCGGTGATACCTCACATGCATGGGGCAATTGCTGTTTACATTTGACGCCAGACCGACGCTTGCGTTCGCCTTTGCGCGAGAGCAGGGGGGGACAGGGGTGCTTTTTTTTTTTTTTTTTTTTTTTTTTTATTAATTTTTTGATTTTTTATCTTATTTTTAAACTGTTCCTTTCATTTTTATTTTTTTTTTATCTTTTTTATTGTTATCTCAGGGAATGTAAATATCCCCTATGATAGCAATAGGTAGTGACAGGTACTCTTTTTTGAAAAAATTGGGGTCTATTAGACCCTAGATCTCTCCTCTGCCCTCAAAGTATCTGACCACACCAAGATCGGTGTGATAAAATGCTTTCCCAATTTCCCAATGGCGCTGTTTACATCCGGCGAAATCTAAGTCATGAAATGCTCGTAGCTTCCGGTTTCTTAGGCCATAGAGATGATTGGAGCCATTCTGGTCTCTGATCAGCTCTATGGTCAGCTGGCCGAATCACCGGCTGCATTCTCAGGTTCCCTGTTGGGACAGAAGAGCCAGAGAAAAACATGGAAGACGGTGGGGGGGGGGAATCCCTCCCACTGCTTGTAAAAGCAGTCTAGAGGCTAATTAGCCGCTAGGATTGCTTTTACATGAAAGCCGACCGCTGGCTGAAAAGAATGATACCAAGATGATACCTAAACCTGCAGGCATCATTCTGGTATAACCACTCAAAGTCCAGCAACATACCAGTACGTTGCTGGTCCTTGTATTGTAAACTTTTTTTTCATGCAGCCTGTGGGCTGAACGAAAAAAAGATATTGATCGGTGGGTATGCCCACCATTAGAATACCTCCCTTCATCCGCCCACTTCTAATGATGGGCATACATGCACCATTTATATATGCCGAAGCATGGGGGCATCCTCCCGCAAAAGGCAGGAGCAAATTGCTCCTCCACCCACTACTGCCCCCACGCTTCGGCATATATGCTGAAGTATGGAACTGTGGTGGTGAAATCACCTCCGACAGCGCTGGAGTCACGGCTTTATATATCGTGGGAGCAAACGCTGTTGCTGTCAAGATAAATAAATCCGCGCTGCAACTGAATGGCGTACCTGCTAAGCAAAAAAACAAAGTAACATTACAGTATAACAGTAATACTTACCATACCTGCAAAGCAAATACAAAAAAAACATAGTAAAAAATAAAACATTTAACGCAACCTGTGCCTACCTAAAATATATATATGCCGAAGCATGGGGGCATCCTCCCGCAAAAGGCAGGAGCAAATTGCTCCTCCACCCACTACTGCCCCCACGCTTCGGCATATATGCTGAAGTATGGAACTGTGGTGGTGAAATCACCTCCGACAGCGCTGGAGTCACGGCTTTATATATCGTGGGAGCAAACGCTGTTGCTGTCAAGATAAATAAATCCGCGCTGCAACTGAATGGCGTACCTGCTAAGCAAATGATGGTTAACAAAAAAACAAAGTAACATTACAGTATAACAGTATACCTTACCATACCTGCAAAGCAAATACAAAAAAAACATAGTAAAAAATAAAACATTTAACGCAACCTGTGCCTACCTAAAATATATATATGCCGAAGCATGGGGGCATCCTCCCGCAAAAGGCAGGAGCAAATTGCTCCTCCACCCACTACTGCCCCCACGCTTCGGCATATATGCTGAAGTATGGAACTGTGGTGGTGAAATCACCTCCGACAGCGCTGGAGTCACGGCTTTATATATCGTGGGAGCAAACGCTGTTGCTGTCAAGATAAATAAATCCGCTCTGCAGCTGAATGGCGTACCTGAAAACAAAAAAGTGGTTAACAATAAAAAAGTATTAAAAAATTGCATACCTATAAAGCAAACATGATAAAAACATAACAATAAAACATTGCAGTATAGAATACAATAAAAAAGAGCAGAACAATAGAGAGAGAATAGAGAGAGAGAACAATAAAACGACAACTATTTTTGGTTTTTTTATTTTATATTTTTTTTGTATTTTTATTTTTTAATTTTTTTTGTATTTTTTTATTTTTTTAACACTTTTTTTAGTAACTTTAACTTTTAACTGTAACTGTACCAGGTTTGGGTCTCTCAAAATGCGATAGCATCTTGGGAGACCCTGTGTTAGTGTGCCTAGTCTGTGCCGTGCTGAACCCTACGCTAATACTCCACTAGTGTATGGTAGCGTTCAAAACATTCACCAATGCATAGACCAGGATTGTCAGGACAGGAGGGACAACAATACCGGGTGTCACGCCTAAATCCGCGCTTGCTGCAGACACGACATCTTTTTTGGGGGGCTCGTTGGGTAGGGGTACTCTGGAGGACATAAGGAAAATGCCTCCCATGCAGCCGGCTTACTGCATTTGGATTGGGAAGGTGAGGTGGAGCACCATCTGGAAACAGAAGGGCTCTGACGATCTCTTCCTGGAATTTAAGGAAGGATCCAGTCCGTCCTGAAGCTCTGTATAGCACATGAGCATTCAGCAAAGCCAATTGAAATAAGTAAACAGACACTTTTTTGTACCAGCGTCTGGCCTTACGGGCAACTAAGTACGGCGCCAACAACTGGTCGTTGAGGTCCACCCCTCCCATATTAAGGTTGTATTCGTGGACACAGAGGGGTTTCTCCACAACACCAGTCGCCGTAGTAATTTGGGTCGTCGTGTCTGCATGAAGGGAGGTAAGAACGAAAACATTCTTATTGTCCCTCCACTTCATAGCGAGCAAATTATTATACTGCAAGCAGGCTCTCTCCCCCAGCCTAAGACGGGACTCTACAAGCCGCTGGGGAAAGCCCCGGCGATTAGGTCGCACGGTGCCACATGCTCCAATCTGATGATCAAACAAGTGACTAAAAAGTGGCACGCTCGTATAATAATTGTCCACGTACAAGTGGTACCCCTTTCCGAATAAGGGTGACACCAAGTCCCACACTATCTTGCCAGCGCTTCCTATGTAGTCAGGGCAGTTTATCGGCTCTACGTGACTATCTTTTCCCTCGTAAACCATAAATCTACATGTATAGCCTGTGGCCCTGTCACAGAGCTTATACATCTTGACCCCGTATCTGGCACGCTTGCTGGGAAGGTACTGTTTGAATGACAAGCGGCCAGAAAACTTAATCAGGGACTCATCAGCGCAGACAACTTGATGGGGGGTAAACAAGTCTGCAAAACGTTGGTTGAAGTGGTTTACGAGGGGCCGAATTTTGTAGAGCCGATCGTATGCAGGGTCTCCACGAGGACGACAGAGTTCATTGTCGTTGAAGTGCATGAACCGCAAAATCTGCTCGTATCGTGCCCTGGTCATGGAGGCAGAGAACACGGGCGTATGGTGAATTGGGTCAGTGGACCAATATGACCGCAACTCACTCTTTTTGGTTATGCCCATGAGGAGGGAAAGGCCCAGAAAGATCTTAAATTCGGAGACCGTAATTGGTCTCCAATCTCTGGCAAGGGTGGACTGGGGAATAGTGGCGATGTGTTGACCAGCGTACAAATTGCTTTGGTCCACAATAGATCTATAGAGATCTTCGGTGAAAAACAGCGAATAAAAATCCAGTGGCGTAAAGTCAACTGTTTCCACCTGAATTCCGGGTTGGCCAGTGAAAGGGGGAAGTACGGGTGCTGCAGAAGTGGAAGGTTCCCAATTCGGATTGGCGAATGCAGCAGGAAGGGCACTATGGGCACGACGGGCCTGTGTTCGTCTTCTTCTTGGTGGCAGCGGGACACTACTTGTGCTTGCCACCTCGCCAGCTTGAACTGCACTTATGGGACTCGCCACGTCACCACGTGATACTGCAGTGCTGGATGTACGACCAGGGTGTACTAGGCCGCTGGTGCTTGCCAGTTCACCAGAAGGAGTAGCGGCACTAGTACTTCTCTGCTCCATACGAGAGCCCTGCGGTTCTTGCACTTCAAGGACAGAAAAAGTTCGGGGTCTGGTACGCCTGACCCTAGCAGGGACCACAACTCCGTCGTCAGAGCTATCTGTCATGGAGCCGCTGTCCTCTACAGGTTCGTATTCTGAGCCTGAACTTGACAGATGAGTGACTTCCTCTTCACTATCTGTCATACTCAGAATCCTGTAGGCCTCTTCACTAGTGTACCTTGGATTTGCCATTTTGGCCTCTAAATTTAGGGGTACACTAGTGAGACTCACAGGCAAAAAAGCTCCTGACTGTTAGCGACTGATTCAAAGCGCTACCAAAAAACTGTTAGCGATCACAGGGATCAGGCCTGACTCTGCGACCGCTGCAGTTATGTGTGCTTAGTGTTTTGTAAGTGTCAGTTATCGATCGATACTGCACTTGGGTGGGCTGGGCTGGGCTGGGCGCAGGGGCAAAACGCAGGTGCTAGCAGGTATCTGGGCTGATCCCGCTAACACTGTGTTTCAGGGAACCCTAAACTGCTGGGGAGTATAGATCTGATCGGATCAGATATCGATCCGTTCAGATACTATAGCACTAAGGGAGGTGTATGCTGCGTGCGTGGGTTTTGGCGGTACTAGCGCTAACCTGACGCTGCCTGGGGCAACGCAGACCTTATCAGATCCTAAAAACTTAACTTCTATCACCGCCGGGCAATTAGGGGGTTAAACCTTTATAAGGTAATAAACGGCGGGTGCCCTAAAACTATAATAAACTATAATAAACTGTAATAAACTATAATAAACTACAAAAAACAAACTATCTAACCAGCGTCACCCGTAACACTTATACGGTGATCGCTGGTGAAAGGGTTAACTAGGGGGCAATCAGGGGGTTAAAACCTTTAGCAGGTAGTATATGGGGGTCCCTGTCGCTATAAAACACTGACAGCAAACCTATATACTCACCTCCCTAACTAGCGTCACCTGTGTCACTAATACAGCGATCAGAAAAACGATCGCTTAGCAACACTGGGGACGGGGGGTAATCAAGGGGTTAACTTTTATTAGGGGGGGGTTAGGGGGTACCCTGGACCTAAGGGGGGGTACCCTAGACCTAAAGGGGGCTAACCTAACTGCCCTAACACTTATAACTGACAAACTGACACCAATGCAAAAAAAAAAAAACCACTGCTATTGGTGTCAGAGTGACAGGGGGTACAGGGGGGTGATCGGGGGGTGATCGGGGGGTGACAGGGGGGTGAAAAGTGTGCCTGCGTGTTCTACTGTTAGTGTAGTGTTGGTGCACTTACTTGGATGTCTTCTCTCCTCTGCGCCGGATGAAAAGACCGGCTCGAGGAGAGATGACATCACTTCCTTTCCCTCTGTTTACATTACAGAGGGAAAGGAAGCGTTTTCATTCGCCGGGAGCGATCGGGAGGGGGTGGCCATCAATGGATGGCCTCCCCCTCACCTCCCATCGCCCGCGAACGAGAGCCGACCGTCTATGGCACCGGGGGGGGGGGTCCGATCGGACCCCCCACCCGCGGGAGGCAGATCACGTATGGGTACGTGATTTTGCCTGCCCGTGCCATTCTGCCGCAGTATATATGCGGTAGGCGGTCGGCAAGTGGTTAACTAACATCCAGCGGCATCGCCCTCTCAAAGATGACCGCGGTATAGTTATTCACTTGGTCTACAACAAAATGGAGTTTTCTCAACTTCCTGTCCCAACGATATAAAATGACTATGGCTATAGCCAATCCGGTGCCCTGAGGAAGTCACGTGATATGACGTAACGCGTAGGACATAACCGGAAATACGTAGCGCAGAGCGGAAGTGACGTAGCGAGTACCGCTAACACGCTGTTTCCACTGTTATTTGGCACATCGTTGTTTGCTTTTATGTAAGCAGTTATAATATTTTTAATAAATTCCTTGGCTTAACAATATTACCCTATTGGAGTCCTTTGCTTTTAACTACCCTTATATGGAGCCCATCTATCGGAGGAAGTGTCTTCTCCCCTAAGACGGAACAGGACGCCAACACTAAAACCGGACCAGAACAAGCACAGACCCACCGAATGCACACAGGCACTTTTATTGTGTCACTGAGGTGAGAGTTCTGGGAGCCCCTAGTGGGTATCCATTGCCACGAATAGTCACCAGATCACCCAGCAACGCATGTTCACTTTATCAGTCACAGTTTATGTATGTTTTTATATGCGATTTATGTGATTGAGCAGCACTTTGTCACTTTGATTCACGTTTTTATGTTCTATGTTTTTTTCTTATTATTGAAGGACATTCACTTTTGATTTACATTTTTATTTACTGTGGTTCCATACTGGGAGGAATTCTACTAGGTGTGCAGTTTTCATGCATTAGCACTATTTATGGAGAAGTTGTTGCGCAGAACCACGTACACAATTTATCACGATTGTGCATCTTTTTAGTTCTATCAGTAGTGAGGGGTGTTCACTATATTTGATTTTGCAGCATCAATATTATTTTATTTTATTTTCCACACGGTTTCAATATAGTAGTGCAGAAGTCCATCCTAGGATATTTTTACACAGTTTCACTACACTTACTCACTTTTGCAGCCACTATGGAAGTATTTACGTTTATGGACCACAGGAATGTTAATTTAGATACTGTTTTTGCCACACAAACTAAAATCAATAGTGATTTGGAGTCTCTAACCCGCAAATTGGGACACACAATGGAGAAAAAAATTAGTTTGTGGTGGGACACTAACACTTTCGAAAGATACTTGAGAGAGAACATAGTTCCCAGAAGACTCAGATGGGACGTACCCCCAAATGATGGTCTCCTTGATAAGGATTCCATCAATGAATGGTACAGTTTCTTCAATGGGAAGAGTATTGAAGGCCTTAGGTTCCTTTTAGACAGAAAATGTAGAAAAATGAAATTCGTAGATCAACAAATAGAAGAATTAAAATCCAAACTGGAACCACACAAAGAATCTGAGGATTTCAAAAAATTAGCAAACCAGCTCAATAAGGATTTAATGGCCAAGGATTTAGAAACACAACAGAGGAAAGCAAAGAAATACTAGAGAGACGTCACAGATTATAAAACAGACCAAGTGTTTAAATGGCAAAACAAATTGGAAGAGCCAGCCATCGCATCAGCACACTCAACACCAGAAAAAGAGGTTAGAATTTATGAACCCCAAGGAAGTATACCATATCAACCTGCACAGGAGAATGGATACAATAGGGAACCTTATCCCCATACTCCTAGACCTCATTATGAACAACAAAATTACCAAACTCAGGTATCACATACTCCAAGAAATACTTGGAAAAAATCTTTTAGAAAACCTTTTAAAAAACCCTGACACAACAGTGGATATAATCAAAGACACTATAATGACAGGCCTTACAATGAAGGTCCACACAAAGAATACAGGGAAGTACCCTACCATAACCAACAAGGAAGACATGAAAGAAGTCCAATTCCAACACATAATAGGTTTGACCCAATCAGAGACTACAGGGACCCCAACACTTACCCTCGCCAATACCCATATGAACAAGAAAGACATGGGACTGATTTTTTAGACCGGGGCCGGCGGGAAACACCACCGAGGAGGAAACAGGATTATGTACACCGTTCCCCACAAAGACACCCACAAGAACCCCATTATTCCCCAAAGGGACGCCATCAGGAAGAAAGAAGAAGAACCCCAGAACCAAGAGGGGATGCCGAGCGGGAAAGAGATTCAAAAAGAAAAAGGGTTCAATAGGAGAAGGAATCTTTAATTTAAGTGGACAAACTTTAACCACTGAAGAATTGGCTGTATTGGATAAAGGCCTAAAATATGCCCCCACAAAAAACTTAGATAAATTTGCAACATACATAGGAATCAAGAAATACGTAAGAAAAATCAATATTAAGAAAGCTATTTTAAGTAATCCCCTAACCAGACGAACAACTACATCGCAGGATCTACAACGAATGGAACATAGTGGGCTACGGAATAAGTCCCTTTTTAACCCACAACTACACGACAACCAGCATATTGAAGTGTTCAAAAATCTAGTATTAAAAGACTTGGATCAATTGAAGATTAAGAAAATAAGTGACCCCTCACACATTAAGAAGGGAATACGATCCTTAATCAATAGAAAAGACCTGGTGATTAGGCCAGCAGATAAAGGAGGAGGAGTGGTCATCCAAAATAAGACAGACTACCAAGCAGAAATCAAATGCCAATTGGAAGACACTACCACATACCAAAGATTGCTAAGCAATCCCTCAACCAAATGCAAAAAAGAATTAGAAAAAGTTGTGCACCTGGGTGTCAAGAAAGAGATACTAGATGCGAAAGAAGCAAGATATCTAGTCCCTGATTCACATAGGATTCCAGTGATATACACAGTCCCTAAGATACACAAGAACCTCCAGAACCCCCCGGGAAGACCAATCGTTAATGGGATCAATTCCCTAACAGCAAGAATTGGCCAATACATAGATTACTTTATTCAACCTGCTATCCAACAAACAACATCGTACATAAGAGATACAAAACATGTTTTACAACAAATAGAAGATGTACCAGTCCTAGAGGGAAGGACTCTAATGGCGACTGTGGATGTTTCTTCCCTCTACACGATTATCCAACATCACCAAGCATGCAAAGCGACTAAATGGGCTTTGAGAAAATACAGCACATTAAAATGTACTCAAAGAAAGTTCTTAATCAAATGCCTAGAATTTTCACTAAAAAACAATTATTTTTGGCATGACCAAAACTTTTATAAGCAAATAACCGGTATTGCCATGGGTGCAAAATTTGCGCCAAGTGTGGCTAATGCCTTTATGGCGCAATGGGAGGAGGAATCTGTATAAAAACATCCACCTTGTGAACTAGGACTGTTCAAAAGATTTATTGATGATATCTTAATCATATGGAATGGGAGCAGAGAATCGTTGGAACAATTCCTATGTAATCTAAACAACAATGACAGAAATATACAATTAACCTGGAATATAGATACCAAATAGATAGAATTTCTAGACTTAGAAATAATTATTGAAGACCAACTAACAACTAAAACCCACTTCAAAGAAGTGTCAAGAAACAGCTACCTACCTACAACAAGCTGCCATCATAAACATTGGCTCTATAATATCCCAAAAGGCCAACTGGTAAGAATCAGGCGGAACTGCACTAAAGATGCAGATTTTGAGACTCAGGCTAACTTAATTGGACAGAGATTCGTCAAGAAAGGCTTTGAAGAAGAACAAATAAGAAGAGAGATCGAACGGATTCAAACAATGGATAGAAAACAATTGATACACGCACCCAAGAAAACACAACGCCTTTCAGAAACACTAAGCTTAATCTTAGATTTTAATGTTCAGTTTAAAGATATAGAATATTTCTTTACTGGCATATTTTAAAGGAGGATAAACATCTACGGAAGATCCTACCTGAGAGGCCATCTATCATTTACAAACGAGCCCCCACCTTGAGGGATATTATTGTGAAGAATGTGGTTGAACCACCCCCTAAAAATAAATTCTCCTTTTTTAATGGCAAAGGGTTCTATCCCTGTAAATACTGTTATGCATGCACACATGCAAAAAAAATTCAAATTAAGAAACACGAGTTTAAGGCAATGAGTACGGGGAACACTTACCCAATAAAGGATTTTTTTAACTGCTACACAGAGGGGGTAGTGTACATTTTACAATGCTCCTGTAACTTACAGTACGTAGGGAGGACTAAAAGGGCATTAAAAACCAGGATCAAAGAACATATAGAAAACATCAAAAAAGGGTGTCCGAAACATAATGTATCCAAACACTTTGCGCTATTTCATAATAAAGACCCCACGGAATTACTATTTTGGGGTATAGAGAAATATAATAAATCTTGAAGAGGTGACCACAAAATTAGAACCCTCAGCCAGAAGGAGTCGAAGTGGATACATAGAATTAGAACATTAGCGCCTGAAGGGTTAAATATAGAATTTGATCTTAACCACTTGCAGACCGCCTCACGCCTATATACGTGAGCAGAGCGGCACGGGCAGGCAAAATCACGTACCTGAAACGTGATTGCCTTCCCGCGGGTGGGGGGTCCGATCGGACCCCCCCCCGGTGCCAGCTGCGGTCGGCATTTGGTTGGGAGCGATGACAGACGAGGGGGAGGCCATCCCCTCGCGATCGCTCCCAGCCAATGAGAAACATCCCCTGCCTCTGTATAGTACACAGAGGCAGAGGATGTGATGTCATCTCTCCTCGGTCTGGCAGTTTCCGTTCCAGCGCCGAGGAGAGATGACATGTAAGTGCACAAAACACACACACACACACAGTAGAACATGCCAGGCATACATTACACCCCCGATCCCCCCCGATCGCCCCCCGATCCCCCCCCAATCACCCCCCCCTGTCACAAACTGACACCAAGCAGGTTTTTTTTTTTTTTTTTTTTCCTGATTACTGCATAGTGTCAGTTTGTGACAGTTAGCAGTGTTAGGGCAGTGAGTGTTACCCCCCTGTAGGTCTAGGGTACCCCCCTTACCCCCCTAATAAAGTTTTAACCCCTTGATCACCCCCTGTCGCCAGTGTCGCTAAGCGATCATTTTTCTGATCGCTGTATTAGTGTCGCTGGTGACGGTAGTTAGGGACGTAAATATTTAGGTTCGCCGTCAGTGTTTTATAGCGTCAGGGACCCCCATATACTATCTAATAAATGTTTTAACCCCTTGATTGCCCCCTAGTTAACCCTTTCACCACTGATCACCGTATAACCGTTACGGGTGACGCTGGTTAGTTCGTTTATTTTTATAGTGTCAGGGCACCCGCCGTTTATTACTGAATAAAGGTTTAGCCCCCTGTAGGTCTAGGGTACCCCCCTTACCCCCCTAATAAAGTTTTAACCCCTTGATCACCCCCCCTCACCAGTGTCGCTAAGCGATCATTTTTCTGATCGCTGTATTAGTGTCGCTGGTGACGCTAGTTAGGTACGTAAATATTTAGGTTCGCCGTCAGTGTTTTATAGCGACAGGGACCCCCATATACTATCTAATAAATGTTTTAACCCCTTGATGGCCCCTAGTTAACCCTTTCACCACTGATCACCGTATAACCGTTACGGGTGACGCTGGTTAGTTCGTTTATTTTTTATAGTGTCAGGGCACCCGCCGTTTATTACTGAATAAAGGTTTAGCCCCCTGATCGCCCGGCGGTGATATGCGTCGCCCTAGGCAGCGTCAGATTAGCGCCAGTACCGCGAACACCCACGCACGCACCGTACACGCACCGTACACCTCCCTTAGTGGTATAGTATCTGAACGCATCAATATCTGATCCGATCAGATCTATACTAGCGTCCCCAGCAGTTTAGGGTTCCCAAAAACGCAGTGTTAGCGGGATCAGCCCAGATACCTGCTAGCACCTGCGTTTTGCCCCTCCGCCCGGCCCAGCCCAGTCCAGCCCACCCAAGTGCAGTATCGATCGATCACTGACACTTTTTTTTGTAGCGTTTTGGTGAACTGGCAAGCACCAGCGGCGTAGTACACCCCGGTCGTAGTCAAACCAGCACTGCAGTAACACTTGGTGACGTGGCAAGTCCCATAAATGCAGTTCAAGCTGGTGAGGTGGCAAGCACAAGTAGTGTCCCGCTGCCACCAAGAAGACAAACACAGGCCCGTCGTGCCCATAGTGCCCTTCCTGCTGCATTCGCCAATCCTAATTGGGAACCCCCTGCTTCTGCAGCGCCCGTACTTCCCCCATTCACATCCCCAACCAAATGCAGTCGGCTGCATGAGAGGCATTTATATATCCTCCCGAGTACCCCTACCCAACGAACCCCCCCAAAAAAGATGTTGTGTCTGCAGCAAGCGCGGATATAGGCGAGACACCCGCTATTATTGTCCCTCCTGTCCTGACAATCCTGGTCTTTGCATTGGTGAATGTTTTGAACGCTACCATACACTAGTTGACTATTAGCGTAGGGTACAGCATTGCACAGACTAGGCACACTTTCACAGGGTCTCCCAAGATGCCATCGCATTTTGAGAGACTCGAACCTGGAACCGGTTACAGTTATAAAAGTTACAGTTACAAAAAAAAAAGTGTAAAAAAAAAAAAAAAAACCCAAACAAAAATAAAAAAAAATAGTCGTTTTATTGTTCTCTCTCTCTCTATTCTCTCTCTATTGTTCTGCTCTTTTTTACTGTATTCTATTCTGCAATGTTTTATTGTTATTATGTTTTATCATGTTTGCTTTTCAGGTATGCAATTTTTTATACTTTACCGTTTACTGTGCTTTATTGTTAACCATTTTTTTGTCTTCAGGTACGCCATTCACGACTTTGAGTGGTTATACCAGAATGATGCCTGCAGGTTTAGGTATCATCTTGGTATCATTCTTTTTAGCCAGCGGTCGGCTTTCATGTAAAAGCAATCCTAGCGGCTAATTAGCCTCTAGACTGCTTTTACAAGCAGTGGGAGGGAATGCCCCCCCCCCCACCATCTTCCGTGTTTTTCTCTGGCTCTCCTGTCTCAACAGGGAACCTGAGAATGCAGCCGGTGATTCAGCCAGCTGACCATAGAGCTGATCAGAGACCAGAGTGGCTCTAAACATCTCTATGGCCTAAGAAACCGGAAGCTACGAGCATTTTATGACTTAGATTTCGCCGGATGTAAATAGCGCCATTGGGAAATTGGGGAAGCATTTTATCACACCGATCTTGGTGTGGTCAGATGCTTTGAGGGCAGAGGAGAGATCTAGGGTCTAATAGACCCCAATTTTTTCAAAAAAGAGTACCTGTCACTACCTATTGCTATCATAGGGGATATTTACATTCCCTGAGATAACAATAAAAATGATTTAAAAAAAAAAAAATGAAAGAAACAGTTTAAAAATAAGATAAAAAAGCAAAAAAAAATAAAGAAAAAAAATAAATAAATAAAAAGCACCCCTGTCCCCCCTGCTCTCGCGCTAAGGCGAACGCAAGCGGCGGTCTGGCGTCAAACGTAAACAGCAATTGCACCATGCATGTGAGGTATCACCGCGAAGGTCAGATCGAGGGCAGTAATTTTAGCAGTAGACCTCCTCTTTAAATTTAAAGTGGTAACCTGTAAAGGCTTTTAAAGGCTTTTAAAAATGTATTAATTTTGTTGCCACTGCACGTTTGTGCGCAATTTTAAAGCATGTCATGTTTGGTATCCATGTACTCGGCCTAAGATCATCTTTTTTATTTCATGAAACATTTGGGCAATAAAGTGTGTTTTAGTGCATTAAAATTTAAAAAAGTGTGTTTTTTCTCCAAAAAATGCGTTTGAAAATCGCTGCGCAAATACTGTGTGAAAAAAAAAAAATGAAACACCCACCATTTTAATCTGTAGAGCATTTGCTTTAAAATAATATATAATGTTTGGGGGTTCAAAGTAATTTTCTTGCAAAAAAAAATAATTTTTTCATGTAATCAAAAAGTGTCAGAAAGGGCTTTGTCTTCAAGTGGTTAGAAGAGTGGGTGATGTGTGACATAAGCTTCTAAATGTTGTGCATAAAATGCCAGGACAGTTCAAACCCCCCCCAAATGACCCCATTTTGGAAAGTAGACACCCCAAGCTATTTGCTGAGAGGCATGTCGAGTCCATGGAATATTTTATATTGTGACACAAGTTGCGGGAAAGAGACAAATTTTTTTTTTTTTTTTTTTGCACAAAGTTGTCACTAAATGTTATATTGCTCAAACATGCCATGGGAATATGTGAAATTACACCCCAAAATAAATTCTGTTGCTTCTCCTGAGTACGGGGATACCACATGTGTGGGACTTTTTGGGAGCCTAGCCGCGCACGGGACCCCGAAAACCAAGCACTGCCTTCAGGCTTTCTAAGGCCGTAAATTTTTGATTTCACTCCTCAATACCTATCACAGTTTCGGAGGCCATGGAATGCCCAGGTGGCACAACCCCCCCCCAAATGACCCCATTTTGGAAAGTAGACACCCCAAGCTATTTGCTGAGAGGTATAGTGAGTATTTTGCAGACCTCACTTTTTGTCACAAAGTTTTGAAAATTGAAAAAAGAAAAAAAAAAAATTTTTTTTCTGGCCTTTCTTCATTTTCAAAAACAAATGAGAGCTGCAAAATACTCACCATGCCTCTCAGCAAATAGCTTGGGGTGTCTACTTTCCAAAATGGGGTCATTTGGGGGGGGGTTTGTGCCATCTTGGCATTTTATGGCCTTCAAAACTGTGATAGGTAGTGAGGAGTAAAATCAAAAATGTATGCCCTTAGAAATCCTGAAGGTGGTGCTGGGTTTTCGGGGCCCCGTACGCGGCTAGGCTCCCAAAAAGTGCCACACATGTGGTATCCCCGTACTCAGGAGAAGCAGCTGAATGTATTTTGGGGTGCAATTCCACATACGCCCATGGCCTGTGTGAGCAATATATCATTTAGTGACAACTTTTTGTAATTTTTTTTTTCTTTTTTTTGTCATTATTCAATCACTTGGGACAAAAAAAATAAATATTCAATGGGCTCAACATGCCTCTCAGCAATTTCCTTGGGGTGTCTACTTTCCAAAATGGGGTCATTTGGGGGGGTTTTGTACTGCCCTGCCATTTTAGCACCTCAAGAAATGACATAGGCAGTCAGAAACTAAAAGCTGTGTAAATTCCAGAAAATGTACCCTAGTTTGTAGACGCTATAACTTTTGCGCAAACCAATAAATTTACGCCTATTGACATTTTTTTTACCAAAGACATGTGGCCGAATACATTTTGGCCTAAATGTATGACTAAAATTTAGTTTATTGGATTTTTTTTTATAACAAAAAGTAGAAAATATCATTTTTTTTCAAAATTTTCAGTCTTTTTCCGTTTATAGCGCAAAAAATAAAAACGGCAGAGGTGATCAAATACCATAAAAAGAAAGCTCTATTTGTGGGAAGAAAAGGACGCAAATTTCGTTTGGGTACATCATTGCATGACCGCGCAATTAGCAGTTAAAGCGACGCAGTGCCGAATTGTAAAAAGTGCTCTGGTCAGGAAGGGGGTAAATCCTTCCGGGGCTGAAGTGGTTAATTGTTTCATTAGTGATTTTTAGATTTTGTATATTCCTATTTATGTAAACTCAGTACTTCATTTCCGGTGTGCTTTATCTCGCAAGTTTGGGGAGAACATTCTTTATTAAGTACATCTTTAGAACCTTTACGTATACGGACCTTTTATTTTTATCCACATTTTTACCTAATTTTAATAATAATATATTTTTTAAAATATTTTTTAGCCATTTTTAATACGCCAGTTTTTATCATCGTTTTTATTAAAGGGTTAATATTTTTAGTATTATATACAATTTCAAGACTAAATGTATAATATACAAATGTAGGATTAGCTCGATCGCATGTAGAGCGGTCAGAGATCTGATCTATAATCACACTACCATCTTAGCTATCATTCAAACATTAAGGAACTTGTTTGAATCATTTTAACTTTTTTTACATTTTTGTTTGAATGCAACTTTATTAACCAACATCCAGCGGCATCGCCCTCTCAAAGATGGCCGCGGTATAGTTATTCACTTGATCTACAACAAAATGGAGTTTTCTCCACTTCCTGTCCCAACGATATAAAATGACTATGGCGATAGCCAATCCGGTGCCCTGAGGAACTCACGTGATATGACGTAACGCGTAGGACGTAACCGGAAATACGTAGCGCGGAGCGGAAGTGACGTAGCGAGTACCGCTAACACGCTGTTTCCACTGTTGTTTGGCGCATCGTTGTTTGCTTTTATGTAAGCAGTTATAATATTTTTAATAAATTCCTTGGCTTAACAATATTACCCTATTGGAGTCCTTTGCTTTTAACTACCCTTATATGGAGCCCATCTATCGGAGGAAGTGTCTTCTCCCCTAAGACGGAACAGGACGCCAACACTAAAACCGGACCAGAACAAGCACAGACCCACCGAATGCACACAGGCACTTTTATTGTGTCACTGAGGTGAGAGTTCTGGGAGCCCCTAGTGGGTATCCATTGCCACGAATAGTCACCAGATCACCCAGCAACGCATGTTCACTTTATCAGTCACAGTTTATGTATGTTTTTATATGCGATTTATGTGATTGAGCAGCACTTTGTCACTTTGATTCACGTTTTTATGTTCTATGTTTTTTTCTTATTATTGAAGGACATTCACTTTTGATTTACATTTTTATTTACTGTGGTTCCATACTGGGAGGAATTCTACTAGCTACTGCAAGTATAACGCCATTTACTTCTTTGTGCGTTACTGCAAGTTTAATGCCATTTACTTCTGTGTGCGTTCTTGCAAGTTTAACGCCATTTACTTCTGTGTACGTTACTGCAAGTTTA
This sequence comes from Lithobates clamitans, assembly GCA_037952925.1. NCBI lineage: Eukaryota > Metazoa > Chordata > Amphibia > Anura > Ranidae > Lithobates > Lithobates clamitans. Next base: position 3,797,169 of record JBBGZY010000325.1, on the reverse strand, counting down.
ATGCCATATAGTTCTGTGTGTCACTGTATATTTGGCACATTATATTGCAGTATGTTATAGTGTATCTGTGGAGTGTGTCTGTGTAGTGTGAAGACTCAAATTAAAGTGCACCAAACACCACTTTACATTGATTAAAGTGCATCTATGTACAGATTTCAACTTCTTCTTTACATTTGCTTATAAGCACCACCCCCTCACTCACAATAATGTCTGGGAGGACAACAAAGAGAGGCAGACCTTCCCTTGGCACTGTAAGGGGGCCAGCAACAAATGTGTCCACAGGCAAAGGTGGATGTGGTGGTCAGGACTCAGGCAGGGCATCATTTCCTCTGTTTTGTGAGTTTGCCCATGCTATCCAGCCACAGCATGCAGAGGAGGTGATGGACTGGCTTACTAAACCTTCCTCATCCTCCTCATCCTGCAATGCAAGCAGAGACAAGTGGGCAGTCCCCTGCAATTGCCAGAGTGGATAAACCTGCCTCCTTGTCCACATCTATTCCTGCTATAGCCCCAACATCAGCCACGGAGGAGTCAGCCAAGTTATTTGACCACAGCATCAGCCACTTGCTCCTTGATGATGCCCAGCCATTACTGGATTCAGATGTTGGTTCTGAGGTTGAGGATGACAGGAAAATAAGCCTAGAGAGATGGGAGAACACTGGTAGACAAATTGCCATTCATGTTCCCCCAGCTGCAGCATATTGCCAAGTTGTCTCCAATGGTAATGTTGATAATGAAGATGATGATGATGATGATGATGAGGTCACTGATGTGACTTGGGTGCCAGATAGAGCAGACGAGGAAACTGAAGGTGAGGTGGCACAACCCCAAGGAGGCCGACATGAAGAAAGAGTAGAGAGCAGCCACCATCACATTCTGCAGCTGTTATCTCCCGGCCCACTCCCCAAAGCTCAGCTGTCTGAGCCTTTTTCAGTACATCTGCAGCAGGTTGCACTGTTGCTATTTGCAACCTGTGTCTCAGGCACATCAAACATGGCAAAAACACCAGCCATTTGGGTACCACATGCTTAACAAGGCATTTAATGTCCAACCACTCAGCCCCTTGGCAAGAGCACCTAAAAGCCACACAAAAGGGTCACAAATCTGTCTCTCCTCCCTCTCCATACCCACTTTAATCTGCCCCTGCTATACTGAGTCATTACCTCTCAGCAGTCTCCACTGACAGGGATGATGGTATAGCACAGAGTGCCCCAGGTCTTAGCAGCACATCTGCCAGCTGCACACCACCAGCTGTAGACTGTAGCTGTCAAATTTCTCTGCCACATCTGCTGCAGCGGAAAAAAAATACAGTCGCTGCCACCCACATGCCCAGCGTCTAAATGCAAGCTTATCAAAGCTGTTGGCTCTCCAACTTCTGCCTTTCAGCCTGGATGATCGTGCCCCCTTCCATGAATTCACACAATGTGCTGTACCACAATGGCAGGTTCCCAGTCGCTACTACTTTTCACGTAAGGCCGTTCCATCTCTCTACCATCACGTGGAAGGGAATGTTCTGGCATCATTGGGCAAGGCAGTAAGGTGTAAAATCCACCTTACTGCTGACACGTGGTTCAGCAAGCATGAGCAGGGACCATATACTGTATTTCATTCACAGCAGACAGAGTAACGCTGCTTACAACTCGAAAGGATGCAGAACAGGGCTCGGTGTTGCAGCTTCTTGTGCCCCCACGTCTCCATACAGCTGGTGGTGATGATGCCAGACCTGTGGGCTCTACCTCCTTCTCCTGCGCCACCTCCATGCCCTCCTCTGCAGAATTGTCCTATGAATATCAGGTACCCCCTAAGAGTTCAAAGGGCTATTCCATGAGTCAGGCTAAACGGTGCCATGCAGTGCTTCAGCTGGAGTGTTTAGGGGAAAGGAACCACACCGGAGCCAAGATTCTTGCAGCGCTGCAGGGACAGGCCCAGAGGTGGTTCACACAATGCCAGTGGGGCCAGGAATGGTGGTGTGCAATAATTGCTCAAACCTCCTGTCTGCCCTTAGACAGGAAAAGTTGATGCATGTGCCATGCGTGGCACATGTCCTCAATTTGGTGGTGCAGCATTTCCTAAATAAGTACCCAGGGTTGCAACATGTGCTAAAGCTGGCCAGAAGAGTCTGTAGCCATTTTAGGTGGTAATACACCAGTGCTCGGTTGGCTGAAATTCCGCGGGAATTCTACCTGCCCATAAACCAATGGATTTGTGATGTGGCCATCAGATGGAACTCGACTTTGGCAATGCTGCAGCAGCTATACATGCAGCAGATGGATATCAACGAATGCCTGTGCAAGACGACAGGTTTAGGCCACCTCTGCTTTTTTTTCCCCACACCAATGGCTGATCATTAAGGATGCATGCACTGTATTGTCCAGAAATTTAAAAAAAATTTGCGTGGGGGTGCCCCCAAAATCCATACCAGGCCCTTAAGATCTGGTATAGGGATTAAGGGGAACCCTGCACGAAATGTAAAAAAAATGGAGTAGGGGTCCCCCCAAAATCCGTACCAGACATTTCAGGTCTGGTTTGGGTTTTAAGGGGAACCCTGAACCAAAATTTTTAAAAAATGGCATAGGGGTTCCCCCCAAAATCCATACCAGACCCTTATCTGGGTGACCCCACCCCCCTCTGATGCCACGGGCACTTCCCCATGGCTTCCCCGTGGAGTCAGAAGGGGGCTGGGTCACCCGTTTACGTCACCGGGTGGCCCCGCCCTCAGCTATATAAGAAATATCACCAATGAGAAGCGTCACTCCCATGGAGGCGGAGGTGTTGCATTTTTTTCTTTTTTCGGCTCGTCAGCGGCATGATAGAAGAAGATGAATGGACATCAATGGACATTTTTATTTTTTTATTTTTTAATAAGGGACTTGTCCCAAGCTGTCTCTTGTCTTTTTTACCATTTTTGTTACTTTTTTGTGAAATGGTAGGGGTACAATGTACCCCTTTACCAATTCACATGGGGGGGGGCGGGGGGTCACCTTGGTAAAGGGGGCTTCCATATTTTGATAGGTATACCCCCACAACCACCGGGCAAGGGTTGTGGGGGATGAGGCCCTTGTCCCCATCAACATGGGGACAAGGTGCTTTGGGGTCAGACCCTCTCTATGTTGAGGGCATGTGGCCTGGTACGGTACAGGAGGGGGGGTGCTCTCTCATCCCCCCTCTTTTCCTGCGGCCTGCCAGGTTGCATGTTCAGATAAGGGTCTGGTATGGATTTTGGGGGTCCCCTACACCATTTTTTTTTAATTTGGCGCAGGGTTCCCCTTAATTTCCATACCAGACCTGAAGGGCCTGGTATTAATTTTGGGGGGACCTCCACGCAATTTTTTAAAATTTTTGGTTATGGGTTCCCCTTAATATTCATACCAGACCCAAAGGGCCTGGTAATGGACTGGGCTGGACCCCATGCCATTTTTTTCAATGAGTTTTATCTATATTGCCAAGACCCGACAATTCATTACAGCCGCAATCAGTTTTCAATGACAATTTTTCCTTTAGAAATGTCATTTTGCTGCGGTACTGTTCTAAACACTGGAAAAATGTGCCACTTTACAGGCATACTATAGACACCTCCCAGGCACGATATTTAAAGGAATATTTCATTTTTATTGTTTTCATTTTTATTGCATTGATACATGTCCCCTGGGACAGGACCCGGGTCCCCAAACACTTTTTATGACAATAACTTACGTATAAGCCTTTAAAATGAGCACTTTTGATTTTTCAGTTATTGTCCCATTGACTTTAACGGCGTTCCGCCGGCTTTTGGATTTGCCCGAACATCCGAACAACCAAAGTTCGGCCCGAACCTATGCTCGGGCCGAACCATTTGCCCATCTCTACACCCCGAAGAGTCTGCTTCTCAAGCCTCGGCAAATTTGAGGCGCATGGGAAACCTCATGCTTTAAAGCCTGCAAAAGGACCCAAGAATACGTGGCATAAAGGAGAAGGATGATTACTGGTTGGCAACCCTCCTTGACCACCATTATAAGGGGAAGGTCTCAGAACTCATCCCGTCCTCACAGAGTGCAGAAGAAAAAATCTCTTGAGGACACGTTAAAGAGGATTTTATTGAACATTTTTCCTGACTCCAGTAGGTTACAGTGTCGTGAAAAACGTTGTTTTGATTCTTCTGTTGGTCAAGAGAGGAGCGTTGGAGAAGGCATCCGCCTAAGTGAGGCATTTGGGAATTTTTTTAGTCCTCGCTGCCCAGGGCTGTCAGCTTCCACATCCCATCGGCCGAGTCTGCATCACATGGTGGACGATTACCTTGGGGCCAAAACAGGGATGGAGAGCTTTAAAGCTGACAATCCACTGACTTACTGGGTCATGAGAATAGACCACTGGCCAGAACTTGCCCAGTATGCTATTGAGTTGTTTGGCTGCCCTTCATCCAGCATGCTTTCAGAATGGGCATTCAGTGATGCAGGAGTTTTCGTTACTGATCATAGAGCACGTCTGTCCACAGACTCTGTGGAACGTTTGACTTTTATAAAAATGAATCAGTCCTGGATTACCAGCTATGAAGCCCCTGATGCCGAAGTCAATGATTAAGTCTTTTTGGGATGTGGAATCTCTGCAGGACTTCGAGGCTGCCTAGCTTTGAGGGTGTTCAATCATTTCATCTGGAAGAATGTTTTTGGTATATGTTTCATGGGCACAATAAACACCCAAAGAGTAATTTTTCTGCACCTGTTTGACAGGTGCATATCATTGCAATTTTTTACAGCAAGGCCAATTCTTGCTTTTCATTCAAGAGTACCTCTATAGGGTTACGGTGGGAAGGTGCCACCGACACCCAAAGACCAATTTTTCTGCACCGTTACTTCTATCAAAAGTCAAAGTGACACCAGAATGTATCCAAAAAATCTGTAATCTTGTTCCCAGTGCATTACATTGTGGCCTCATCATTCACACTGGCTCCCCAGCTGTTGCTGAGCAAAATAAAAGCAGCTTGCAGGGAAAATTTCATTTTTTTTGGCTTTATAAATGCAATTATTGCTGCAGCATATTCTAGACATGGTACAGATCTGTCACTTTACAGATAGACTAAGGGGACCCCCAGGCACTATATTGGAAGGAAATTTTCATTTTTATGATTTCACTTAAAAAAAAAAAGATGTTTTTCACAAACTTTTTTTTTTATTGATACATGTCCCCCAGGGCAGGATTCGGACACCTGTAACCATTGTATGCCCAATTACTTGCATATAAGCCTTCAAAATTGGCACTTTTGATTTTTAACGTTCGGGTCCCATTCATGGGGTTCGTTACTAGGGTCCAAACTTTTGCAGTGTTCAAAAGTTCTGGTGCGAACCGAACAGGGGTCCGTTCAGCCCATCCCTAATGACCATCTGTTCCTTATCACCACTCACTTTAACAAAGCTTTGCCTAGTGTCCAGTCACAAAGAGGAGGCAGTTATCCCCCTCTGATTCAGAATATTAGCTATATCACTGTGAATTACTAGAGAAAACTAATGTTTTTTTTACAGTTTTTCACAATCAGTTTTTGTACCTTCCCTGATGATCTGCACATGCACATATTGCAACATGTGGCTCAGTAAACAGGGTTCTGGCCTCATGCACTTATGTTGCATGCTCACCCTGTGCATGAGCGTGAATAAGCATGTATGTCTGACACTAGCTTTAGCACCAATCACCCTATTTAACACGTAGCACACTGAGGAGAAGTTGCTGGATGGTCATCAGCTCCTGTGACCCATGACCTAACTTACATTATGCCATTCTGTGACTAACCTGGCTTGCATCCTGACTTTGTGATAACCTGATCTCAACTCATGTTCTGACTTTGTCTTCTGAGCACTATTTTCATACCTTTGCTGTCTGTCTGGTATTGACCTTGACCTGGACTCTGACTTCACTACAGCTTGTTGAATCAATACCTATACTTCCTGACTGTTGTTGACTTTTGCTCATCCTCACTACGTCTCTGCACCTGAGGATTCCAGCGCCAAGCCTGCACTCCAGCTTCCTGCGCTAGATCCGGTCTGAGTAATCTGAGCATATCAGCAGACCCTAGACTGTCTTCTGACTAACCACTGTGATTTACTGCAGCCACCGGTGTTACTCCTTGCCCTACTACACACTGTTATTTCTCCAGTGCAATTCCCCCTGAAAGCAGTAAGGGAAATCCTCTTGTCATGTTGGCCTTGACCAGGTATCATGTTATTGAGAATAGAATTTTACCATAAGTTGCTGTAAAAGTATGAAATAATTCTTCCTTTCCAATGCTGGAAGTAATTTACAATATGTTGTGGAAGACCATACAATGAAAAAAACTTTACTTCATTGTTGACATCTTTTGCAGACCAGATTGGAAATTCACGATGCCTTGTTAAGCAGTTGCTACAACCCCTAATACAGAAAAAAATAAACAAAATAAAAAATAAAACAGTAATCATCATCATCTGCTCATTGTTTCAAGTTGCTAATGCTGTACACCTACATCCTGAAATAAATACTGTATGTTACAGAATTATACATTGTTGCCTATTTGTATCACATCTTCTGCAATCCTACCCAGTCCACGATGCTGATGACACTAATATAACTCATTGGGACAAAAATATTTAATAATAATTTACTCAATGCCCTTAGCAAAACATTTTTTGTAACAATTTTAAAAATAGTTTTATATATATATATATATATATATATATATATATATATATATATATATATTGACCTGTTTTAAGTCAGACAGCCAAGATGCCAGCTTAGACAACTGGCATCATGTTTGCAAGAAAGGCTTTTCTACTAACATTCTACTCTTCTTGGCACATTACATAAAACTATGGGTGCAAAATTAACAATATTATTAAAAGATTGCCTTCCATGGGGCCATTTACTATCAGTGCAGAATAAACTTCAATACTAAAGGTGGGATTTTAAAAGCAGGTTATCACTTAGCTAGTTGGATTCTTTTTCCGAGTTCAGCTCTTGGTCCAATAAATTGTTAGTAGCTTTGCTATTATGATACAAAAGTATCACATAGAGGATGCTTTACTACTTTGAATACCCAATGGTGTGTGGAAAGTTTTCATATGATTGGATAATGGAGTGGATATACAACAAATTTTCTTCATTGAAGATTCTCAACCTCCACAGTAAATCAGCCTTTTTATTTGGCACACAATGCATTGTTTTGAGTTATTAATTTTCTACATATTATAAAAAGCAAAAATAGGCAAACCAATATACTGTACATTTTTTCCAGTCTGGATAACTAATGTTATTATAGAAATAAACAATATTTTAATATGCTATTTGTTGCCTTTATCATCATGACACTAAAATTGTGTTTCTGATAAGTGCTTTTTTTTAAATATGTTAAGTACTTTTCTAAAAATGTCTACATTTGTTTTAGAACTGCTACAAACACAAATTCATGAATACAAAAAAAAAAAAAAAATCATACAAGCAATACGAATATTTTTTTCTCTTTTTACATTTTTGGTTAAAAAAAAATAGTCAAGGAGAGGAGGTAGAGGGCTAAACTTTTTTTTTTCTACATTCAGATATGCTTCAACAATTCTGTGTAAACAAACAGATACATTGTAATGAGTTGCTCCCCACAGCTGCAGTGATTTACAGCATGTCAAGGTTTGCACTACGTCTGCATTTACATGTTGAGAAATACATAAATAAAAGCGTGTAAAATAAAAAAATAAAAAAATATATATTTTGAATACTATCAATAAATTTATTAAACACATATTTCAGAATATGTTTTGCTATAGCAGTGCTTCAAACAAATTGCAGGGGGACTGCAAGGAATCATTATCTTAGCTATAACATAAAATACAATAGTGAAATCATTTGTTTGCAAGAATAAAAGTAGAGAAGAAAGAGGTTTTACAAGACAGGAAGAGAAAAAAAAACATGCATGTGAATACAGGCAAGCAGACAAAACCTTCACTGTTCACCTGCTAATACATATTTTCCCACTTACTAGATGGAGACAAAATGCTCACCTTGCATCTCTAGAACTGGCAGTATAAAGCAAGGCATATATAGGGATAGTGTAGCACTCTCCTGGGCAGTAATGGTTAGTTGTCTAACATGTACAGACTGGTGATCGTATAGCCAGTTTATATGTCACAGTCTGTGCTCCCTACAATACTATTCAGATTCACTCTACAGGTTGCAGTAATAGTTTGAGCAAGAACAAGAAATAAATGTCAGCTTTAATGCCGAATTGTACAGTATAAAACCATATCTGCACAACTACAAATTGTTATTCCTAAAGAACATCCCTATCACGTTATACCAAGTTAAGGTATCTTGCATCCTTTGTCTTTAGTCAAACCAAGATTGAAGAGTATGACCTTCAGAGAGTGCGTCTTCAGCGTAATTGTATTACAATGCTTGGCTCGCTAGTAGAACAGCACTGAAATAAATGGCTTTGTCTTGCTTTGTACTTAGTCTTTAATCAAAGAGATATATATTTCACAACATGTTTTTATCTTTTATTCAGCCTTTCAGCAATTGCTTGAAATCTTTTATGTGTTATTTTCAATTTGATGTGTTTGACATTAAAAGAGTCAGACAACATGAGGACACAAAAGAGTTCAGAAAATGATCAAAATAGCATCAAACGCAACATGAATCTGTTTATCAAACTGCATCACCGGGAAAAAAAAATATTCCTGAGCCTTTTTACTTTGATGTACCAAGCACCTCTTTCCCTTTCACCCAGACCCTTCCCAATGGTATCACATAGTGGAGAAAAATATAGAATATGAAACTGTGGAGCTTAGCTAGACAAATGACAAAGCAAAAGTATTTAATGCTTCTTCTATCATGTATGTTTGACATGTAAGCTGGTTGGTTGGTTGCTCCGGGCAACAGCTCCAATTTTTTCAAGAATCAGCTTCACTTTTATTGCTGAATCTGGTGCAGCCTGTGTCAGAAATTACTTGTCATAACTTATTTGTCAGTGATCCCCCTAGGGTTTACGAGTTCTCATTACTACTTTGAAATGGAGGTTTTATCACAATCTTCTCACCTTCCTTAGCGGAACACTGTACTTATAATGATGGTGTTTAGTACAAAAATTCTTTTTCTTTTTTTCACATACTTATTTACATTTTCCTCCAAATTTACAAGCAGATAAGCCTGTCCAGGCAAAAATAGTGATAAATGGTATGATCAATTATAACATTGCCAGTGATGTTTGAAGCAGACAGCAATGGCGTTGCAGTTACAGTCTTCAATTTAAGATATCAGTGTGATCTTGTCATGATGAAATGCAACCTACAGAACTATACTGTATCCTTTACAAAAAATAGCAATATGTAATATTTGCCAAGGGCCTTCCTATACCTTAAACAGGTTATATACTGTATATATTGTATGCAGTAAACAGTATAATATATATATATATATATATATATATATATATATATATATATACATACATACAGTATCTCCCAAAAGTGAGTACACCCCTTACATTTTTGTAAATATTGTATTATATCTTTTCATGTGACAACACTGAAGAAATGACCCTTTGCTACAAAGTAGTGAGTGTACAGCTTGTATAACAGTGTAAATTTGCTGTCCCCTCAAAATAACTAAACACACAGCCATTAATGTCTAAACCGCTGGCAACAAAAGTGAGTACACCCCTAAGTGAAAATGTCCAAATTGGGCCCAATTAGCCATTTTTCCTCCCTGGTATCATGTGACCCATTAGTGCTACAAGGTCTCAGGTGTGAATAGGGAGCAGGCGTGTTAATTTTGGTGTTATCACTCTCACCCTCTATAGTGGTCACTGGAAGTTCAATATGGCACCTCATGGCAAAGAACTCTCTGAGGATCTAAAAAAAAGAGGTTGAAGGGCTGGGGGGTCAGCCTGTCAGTGCTCAGACCATATGCCGCACACTGCATCAAGTTGGTCGGCAGTGCTGTCGTCCCAGAAGGATGCCTCTTCTAAAGATGATGCACAAGAAAGCCCGTAAACAGTTTGCTGAAGACAAGCAGACTAAGGGCATGTATTACTGGAACCATGTCCTGTGGTCTGATGAGACCAAGACGAACTTATTTGGTTCAGATGGCATCAAGCATGTGTGGCAGCAACCAGGGGAGGAGTACATAGACAAGTGTGTCTTGCCTACAGTAAATCATGGTGGTGAGAGTGTCATGGTCTGGGGCTGCATGAGTGCTGGTGGCACTGGAGCGCTACAGTTCATTGAGGGAACCATGAATGCCAACATGTACTGTGACATACGGAAGCAGAGCATGATCCCCTCTCTTCAGAGACTGGGCCACAGGGCAGTATTCCAACATGATAACGACCCCAAACACACCTCCAAGACAACCACTGCCTTGCTAAAGAATCTGAGGGTAAAGGTGATGGATTGGTCAAGCATGTCTCCAGACCTAAACCCTATTGAGCATCTGTGGGGCATCCTTGAACAGAAGGTGGAGGAGCACAACATCCACCAGCTCAGTGATGTCATCATGGAGGAGGGGAAGAGGACAACCTGTGAAGCTCTGGTGAACTCCATGCCCAAGAAGGTTAAGGCAGTGCTGGGAAATTATGGTGGCCACAAAAAATATTGACACTTTGGGCCCAATTTGGACATTTTCACTTAGGGGTGTACTCACTTTTGTTGCCAGCGGTTTAGACATTAATGGCTGTGTGTTAAGTTATTTTGAGGGCACAGCAAATTTACACTGTTATACAAGCTGTGCACCCACTACTTTACGTTGTTGCAAACTGTCATTTCTTCAGTGTTGTCACATGAAAAGATATAATAAAATATTTAGAAAAATGTGAGATACTGTATATATATATATATATATATATATATATATATATATATATATATATATATATATATATATATATATATATAATATATCTTTTCATGTGACAACACTGAAGAAATGACACTTTGCTACAATGTAAAGTAGTGAGTGTACAGCTTGTGTAAGTGTAAATTTGTTGTCCCCTCAAAATAACTCAAAGCCATTAATGTCTAAACTGCTGGCAACAAAGGTGAGTACACCCCTAAGTGAAAATGTCCAAAATGGGCCCAATTAGCCCCAGTGTCATGTGACTCGTTAGTGTTACAAGGTCTCAGATGTGAATGGGGAGCAGGTGTGTTTGGTGTTATCACTCTCACTCTCTCATGCTGGTCACTGGAAGTTCAACATACCACTGGAGTCCTCTTCCACTCCTACATGACGACATCAGGGAGTTTGTGGAAGTTATAGACCTTGTGCTCCTCCACCCTCTGGTGCATTCCCCTGTTTTCTGGGACATTGGCGAATGTTCTAGACATAGTGAGTGGAAGTTAGGAGGAGCTGCTTGGCATATTTATGAGGGCTTTAGCCAATCCCCAGTAAAGAGCTGGCAGGGGGCAGGCCACCTCATAAATAGGCATGAGTCATGCCAGGAGGGGCAGTCGGGTGGCAGATGGAGTGCTGAGGAGGCTGTCAGTGGCTCTTAAGGGTGCCCTCTAGTCTGGAGGGATAGTGACCTCGGGCTTGGGGCTAGGGTGCTGGAAGATTCCTACCAAAACACATGGAGGAGGCCCTTCCTAGAGGCACAGAAGCATGGAGAGAGGACTGAGAGGACAGCCCACCCAGACCTCCTGAGAGTCAGCTGGGTGGGCTGGTGAGTGTCAGTCTGGAGGACTGTGGGGAGAAGCTAGCCTGGTGAGCTAGGGAAAGGGGCAGCTGCAGCCAGGTGAATTGGCAGTGCCTGAAGAGGTGGTGCTGGAATCAGTAGCCACAGAAGTGATGCAAGTCGGACACTGAAATTCTGCTACACACCTAAGGGGCCTCGGGCCCCTGCCTGCAATGGGCCATTGCTTTCATCTGACTGAATGACTGTCAGGTATTCACAGTGTTGCAGCTAGGTTTTGCAAGTAAGTGTGTGCTGGAGGAAGAAGAGGAGTTGTTTATAGAGACTGTATAATGGAAGAGTTGTCCCTGAAGAGGTTGTTGAAGTCAAATGGACATCCTATAACTTCCGATCCCTATCCAAGTTATTACCCTCAATAAACTCAATAGTGCCTGTGAAAATTTTGTGTGTCTGGCTGTGCAGGGTGGGGGATCCCAGGTTACTTGCGGCTCCTTAGGGGATGCGCTATAAATATACGATTTTGCAGGTTTTCCTACTTACAAAGCATGTAGAGGTCTGTCATTTTTATCATAGGTAATTTTCAACTGTGAGAGACCGAATCTAAAACAAAAATCCAGAAAATCACATTGTATGATTTTTAAATAATTAATTTGAATTTTATTGCATGACATAAGTATTTGATCACCTACCCACCAGTAAGAATTCCGGCTCTTACAGACCTGTTATTTGTTCTTTAAGAAGCCCTCCTGTTCTCCACTCATTACCTCTATTAACTGCACCTGTTTAAACTCGTTACCTGTATAAAAGACACCTGTCCACACACTCAAACAGACTCCAACCTCTTCACAATGGCCAAGATCAGAGAGCTGTGTAAGGACATCAGGGATAAAACTGTAGACCTGCACAAGGCTGGGATGGGCTACAGGACAATAGGCAAGCAGCTTGGTGAGAAGGCAACAACTGTTGGTGCAATTATTAGAAAATGGAAGAAGTTCAAGATGACGGTCAATCTCCCTTGGTCTGGGGCTCTATGCAAGATCTCACCTCATGGGGCACCAATGATCATGAGGAAGGTGAGGGATCAGCCCAGAACTACAAGGCAGGACCTGGTCAATGACCTGAAGAGAGCTGGGACCACAGTCACAAAGAAAACCATTAGTAACACACTACTCCATCATGGATTAAAATCCTGCAGCGCACGCAAGGTCCCCCTGCTCAAGCTAGCGCATGTCCAGGCCCCTCTGAAGTTTGCCAATGACCATCTGGATGATCCAGAGGAGGAATGGGAGAAGGTCACGTGGTCTGATAAGACAATAATAGAGCCTTTTGGTTTAAACTCCACTCGCAGTGTCTGGAGGAAGAAAAAAGATGAGTACAACCCCAAGAACACCATCCCACTTATGAAGCATGGAGGAAACATCATTCTTTGGGGTTGCTTTTCTGCAAAGAGGACAGGACGACTGCACCTTATTGAGGGGAGGATAGATGGGATCTTGGCAAACAACCTCCTTCCCTCAGTAAAAACATTGAAGATGGGTCGTGGCTGGATCTTCCAGCATAACAATGACCCCAAACACACAGCCAGGGCAACTAAGGAGTGGCTCCATAAGAAGCATCTCAAGGTCCTGGAGTGGCCTAGCCAGTCTCCAGACCTCAACCCAATAGAAAATCTTTGGAGGGAGCTGAAAGTCCGTATTGCCCAGCGACAGCCCCGAAACCTGAAGAATCTGGAGAAGGTCTGTATGGAGGATTGGGCCTGCAGTGCCTGAAGGTCTGCAGTGTGAAAAAACCTGGCCAAGAACTACAGGAAACATATGATCTCTGTAATTGCAGACAAAGGTTTCTGTACCAAATATTGAGTTCTGCTTTATTGATGTATCAAATACTTATGTCATGGAATAAAATGCAAATTAATTATTTAAAAATCATACAATGTGATTTTCTGGACTTTTGTTTTAGATTCCGTCTCTCATGGTTGAAGAGTACCTATGATAAAAATTACAGACCTCTACATGCTTTGTAAGTAGGAAAACCTGCAAAATCGTCAGTGTATCAAATACTTGCTCTCCCCACTGTGTGTATATATATATATATCTATATATATATATATCTATATATATATATATATATATATATATATCTATATATATATATATATATATATATATATCTATATATATATATATATATATATATATATATCTATATATATATATATATATATATATATATATATATATATATATATTATATATACATATACATACACACACACACACACACACGCACACACATACACACACACAGACTAAACATACAGTAAACCTAAAAATGAGCAGCTATATCATCTCTTAGTAGTAATCTAAATCTTCTCTTTATACACCCACCAGTACCTTTCTTGACACTTAACCTGCAACTATTATGATTGTGAATTATTTAAGCTCTGGGATACACAAGGTTCTTCATCCACATTTGTTGACCCCGGGAAATCTATTCATTTAGAAATGCACTGTTGTCAGATTCCAGGAGCACAAACTGGTCCACACTTAGCTATTATTAATATGTTTATTGTTAAAAAAACAATGGCAATACGAACATTTAGATAATTTCATAACTTGCGTGTATTACCCAAAAGAGGAATAATAAATAATAATTATAATAATAATAAAAATTATTTTCAAGGTTGAATTTTAGTAAGGTTTATTTGGTGGTTCTGTTTCAAAAAGAATTCTAGGAACCATAAAACCAATCAGAGATGCTGGAAAAAGTGACATTCCTATTTAGTATAAAAGGGAGCTCTCTCCCAATGTTCCTCACTTTTTACCGTGGAAGAAGATAGGGTGATTGGTGCTTGTAGAGAAATTGTGATGAGGATAGATTGGAGGCTAGAGAAGGGGTCTCCAAACTTTTTACACAAAGGACCAGTCTACTGTGCTTCAGATATTAAGGGAGCACCACTCTGGTCAGTGGGAGTCAAAAAATTGCATAGCGCCTGTGGTCAGTTGAAAGAGGAATTGTGCCTCATAATGAGTATAAGTGATAGGAATAACGACTTATCATGGTGTCAGTAGAAGAAATACTGCCCCATCATTAAGGTCAGTGACACAAATAATGTTCTATCATTTATATCAGTGGGAGAAATAGTGTCCCATCATTGGTATCGGTGGAAGGAATAGTGCCCCAAAATTATTGTCAGTGAAAAAAATTATATTTTATCATTTATATCAGTGGGAGGAATAGCACTTCATATATGTGGGAGGAATCCCCAAGGGCTGGATAAATGCAAGAAAAGGGCCACATCCGGCCTGCGGGCCAGAGTTTGGAGACCACAGGGCTAGAGCATTAGCAATATACATCAATGGGATACAGTGATAAAAAAGAAGCAGCTTTTTTTCATCTTACCTGTCTGCACCTGTGGCTATTATCAAGAGTACACTATAGACACTGTCAATATGTGCTGCTGTAATTTATTGACTTGCCAATTGCCACACAGTTACTGTGTGGTGTATCTGTGTGCTTTTTTTGCAGGGAAAAGCTCAGTGTCAGCTACTTCGTCGCCTATACCTACATTATTTTTCAGTTTTACAGTGTTTACAGTATACGATTCACTATGAATTTTAGATGAATTTTAGAGCAGAGCACATAAACAAGTATGTATACACATTATGGTTCCTGGTATGAACGCTCTTCAAGGAATAATATAGAGATCAATTAAAATTTCAATAAAGTAGGTATCACCAGAAGGAAAGAAAAAGAAAAGAAAGAGAAAAGAAAAAAGGAACAAAATTGGCTGGTTTGACTTGGTAACCTCAAGGCAGAGGTTGAATGGGACTGTTGCTAAAGCTCTTTATCACCAGAAAAACTTGAAACCTATATGGTGATGAGTGTGTTATACTGTCAGGAATCATGAATCAGATGGAGACAGAAAAGCCAGTAAGAATCACACCATTTAATATACTGGTAAAAATGGTATAAATAGTAAACGTAGTCAAAACATCAGCCAGGGAAATCTTTAACAGGAACACAGCAGAGAATCTTCAGATATGTTGACCAAAGCGAAGGCATGTGAGAAATGAACCAGGCAGTTTAAATAGCCAGAAAGGGCTGGCTGACGAGCAGGAAATGATCACCAGGTGAGGCACTGTGGAACGTTGAGTGCTGGCAATTAATGACAGCTGAGGACTGAGAAGGGAGGGCTGAGCCCAGCCCTGACAGTACCCCCACCTCAACGACCCCTCCCCCTTGGAGGGACACCAGGTTTGATGGGAAAATGTCTATGGAAAGCCCGGAGGAGGACAGGAGCATGTCCGTCCGAGGATGATACTCAAGAGCACTCCTCCAGACCGTACCCTTTCCAATGAACTAGCTACTGTATGCGCCCACAGAACCTACGGGAGTCAATGTATCTCATACTCCTCATGGTTCTGAGCCTGAACCGGATGAGGACATGGTACCGAGGTGGTGAAACATTTGCACACCAAGGGTTTTATTAAGGAGACATAAAATACATTTGAAATATGCATGTTAGAAGGAAGGTCTAATGTGTAAGTGTCAGGGAATTAGTAAATTACAGACTGTGTGGACTGCACAGAAGAAGCCAAAAACGTATATAAGTGAATAAAAATAGTGTTTATTTACATAAGTGACAGGTAAGTGAATATAACAGTGCTCAACCAACCACAAGACCCACAAACAACAAATAGTATGTACAATAAAATGGGAGATACCGGAACCGTAAACAGAAGCCAGGCCAAGGTCATACACCGGGAGATCAGCAAAAGGTAAGGACGGATGGGATGCAGTGATAGAAGATAATCAGGGAACAGAAGGGACAGGGCCAGGAAGGGCTTGGGATAGGGATAGGATCAGGTCAGGGCAGATGCAGGCTCAAGGTCAAAATAACAGGCAGCAAGGTCAGAATGCAGGGAGAGAGATACCAAGGCAAGCATGTGAGGGCTTGCTGGGTATTTATAAGGCTGTAGTAATTGACCTCATGTTACAGCTGAGCGCAGAGGGTGCTGTTTGCTCCACACTGCCGGAGTGCACCCGCTGGTGGACACAGGTACTATGGCCCAAGGATGCAACAGTGCCACCAGCAGGTGAGTCCTCTTACTACAGGTCCTAGGTGTCGAAAGACACCTGCTGGTAGACACTGGTACTGCGATCCAAGAGACCGATAGCGCCATCAACGGGTAAACCCTCTCATGACAGTATCCCCCCTCAGAGGGGGGATACTGTCATGAGAGGGTTTACCCGTTGATGGCGCTATCGGTCTCTTGGATCGCAGTACCAGTGTCTACCAGCAGGTGTCTTTCGACACCTAGGACCTGTAGTAAGAGGACTCACCTGCTGGTGGCACTGTTTCATCAACAAGATGAAATTGTCCAAAGTTCATGGCCTCAAACTGAACAACAGATGAGGGCACATCAGGCTGGGCATCGGGTACATCAAACTGGACAGTGGGTACATCCGAGAAGACAGCGGGCACATCCGAGAAGACAGTGGGCACATCCGAGAAGACAGCGGGCACATCCGAGCAGACAGCGGGCACATCCGAGCAGACAGTGGGCACATCCGAGCAGACAGCGGGCACATCCGAGCAGACAGCGGGCACATCCAAGAAGACAGCGGGCACATCCGAGCAGACAGTGGGCACATCCGAGATGACAGCGGGCACATCCGAGAAGACAGCGGGCAGGAACACACCAAGCTGGGCAGCAGATAGGAACACACCAGGTTGAGCAGCGGACAGGAACACATCAGGCTGAGCAGCGGACAGGAACACATCAGGCTGAGCAGCGGACAGGAACACATCAAGCTGAGCAGCGGGCACGGGCACTTCGAGCTGGGCAGCAGGCACATCAGGCTGGGCAGCAGGCACGGTCACTTCAAGCTGGGCAGCAGGCACATCAGGCTGGGCAGCAGGCACTTCGAGCTGGGCAGCAGGCACATCACGCTGGGCAGCAGGCATGGGCACTTCAGGCTGGGCAGCAGGCACAGGCATTTTGAGCTGGGCAGCAGGCACATCAGGCTGGGCAGCAGGCACGGGCACTTCGAGCTGGGCAGCAGGCATTTCGAGCTGGACAGCAGGCACGGGCACTTTGAGCTGGGCAGCAGGCACATCAGGCTGGGCAGCAGGCATGGGCACTTCAGGCTGGGCAGCAGGCACAGGCACATCAGACTGGAAAGCTGGCACATCAGACTGGGGAGCTGGCACATCAGTCTGGGAAGCTGGCACATCAGTCTGGGAAGCTGGCACTGAGACATCAGGCTGGAAGGCAGGCAGTGGGACAATAGGCTGGAAAGCGGGCACATCAGACTGAGAAGCTGGCACATCAGGCTGGGAAGCTGACACATCAGGCTGGGAAGCTGGCACTGAGACAATAGGCTGGAAAGCGGGCACATCAGACTGGGAAGCTGGCACATCAGACTGGGAAGCTGGCACATCAGACTGGAAGGCAGGCATCGAGACATCAGGCTGGAAGGCAAGCTTCGAGACATCAGGCTGGTAGGCAGGCACTGAGACAACAGACTGGGAAGCTGGCACATCAGACTGGGAGGCTGGCACATCAGACTGGGAGGCTGGCACATCAGACTGGGAAGCTGGCACATCAGACTGGGAAGCTGGCACATCAGACTGGGAAGCTGGCACATCAGACTGGAAGGCAGGCATTGAGACATCAGGTGGAAATGCAGACACCGAAACATCAGGCTGAAAGGCAAGCTTTGAGACATCAGGCTGAAAGGCAGGCATGAAGACATCAGACTGGGAAGCGGGCACATCAGACTGAAAAGCGGGCACCGAGACTTCAGGCTGGAAGGCAGGCATCAGGACATCAAACTGGAAAGCAGGCACATTAGACTGGAAAGCGGGTACATCAGACTGGAAGGCGAGCACATCAGACTAGAAGGCAGAGACATCAAGCTGGAAGGCAGGCACCGAGACATCCGGCTGGAAGGCAGGCATCAAGACATCCAGCTGGAAGGTAGACATCAGGACATCAGACTGGGAGGCAGGCCCATCAGACTGGATAGCAGGCACATCAGATTGGAAAGCGGGCACCGAGACTTCGGGCTGGAAGGCAGACATCGGGACAGACTGGACAGCGGGCACATCAGACTGGAGAGCAGGCACATCAGACTGAAAAGCAGGCACCGAGACTTCGGGGTGGATAGCAGGCAGGGGTTTGGCAGGTTTAGGTGGGTCATCAAGTTCAACTGGCATGAACGCAGGCTGGAACAAGTTGGTTGGTGTGGAGGCAGGTTGGGTTACTGGCAGAATGGTGTGGGTCGGGAAGAACTTTAGTTTCTTTTTTGGTTTAGCAACTGCAGCTTTATACGTAGGTGCAGGGTCGTAAGAAAAGTATGTAGCTGGGCAAAAGGAAGACCAAGGAACAGTGGCTGAAGGAGGGTTTTGTGGGGTTGTTACAGGTGGAGGAGAAGAGACAGGTAGCTTAAAGGCAGGATAGGTGCAGCACTTGGAGACTGGGTAGTAGTATTTGGTAGGGAGCTGAGTAAACTGGGCTGTAGCTGAGGTGTTTCCATAGGTGATGGGGAGATAGATTTTTGGGAAGGCAGGTGATTAATGGCAGGGCTGGGTTGTTGTGGCTTGGCTAAATAAAGGAGATCTGACCATGCCTGTAGCACAGGTTGAACAAACGCTGATTCACACACAGCCTGACTAACCAGAGATTGCACTGAATGGATGCAATCAGACAACACCTGCTTCGAACAAGAGGCATAACCTTCCATGAAAAAGGATGGATCATCCATTAATAACCATACCAGGGATTCACCTTGGCCATAATTGAAGGGGGAAGAAAAATCATTGCTTCCTTCGGGAAAACATGACAGGGCTGGTTTTGCACATAACCGTATCAGGGGCTGAACATCTTCAAAAGACATGTAACCCTGATCCACTAGGGAATGAGCTGATTGGATTGTTTCCATCAGCTGGTCACTGGTCCAATCTTTTAAAATCTGGCGGCAATATTCGCCATCCTCTTCCGCTAGCAGGGAATAATAGGTAATTTCATTTAAATCCATCTTAATACGTCCAACAAAAAAGGGTGATTCCTCAGTGCAGCCACGTCTGGTAGGGATGGCCTTGGTATACTGTCAGGGAATTAGTAAACCAGACTGTGTGGACTGCACAGAAGAAGCCAGAAATGTATATAAGTGAATAAAAATGGTGTTGATTTACATAAGTGACAGGTAAGTGAATATAACAGTGCTCAACCAACCACAAGACCCACAAACAACAAATAGTATGTACAATAAAATGGGATATACCGGAACCGTAAACAGAAGCCAGGCCAAGGTCATACAAAGGGAGATCAGCAGAAGATAAGGATGGATAGGATGCAGGGCAGGGATAGAAGGTAACCAGGGAACAGAAGGGACAGGACCAGGAAGGACTTGGGATAGGGATAGGATCAGGTCAGGGCAGATGCAGGCTCAAGGTCAAAATAACAGGCAGCAAGGTCAGAATGCAAGGAGAGAGATACCAAGGCAAGCATGTGAGGGCTTGCTGGGTATTTATAAGGCTGTAGTAATTGACCTCATGTTACAGCTGAGCGCAGAGGGTGCTGTTTGCTCCACACTGCCGGAGTGCACCCGCTGGTGGACAGCGGTACTACGGCCCAAGGATGCAACAGTGCCACCAGCAGGTGAGTCCTAGGTGTTGGAAGACACCCGCTGGTGGACACTGGTACTGCGATCCAAGAGACCGATAGTGCCACCAATGGGTAAACCCTCTCATGACAGTAAGCCATTGGGTTGATCTTACGGAGAATACGGAAAGGTCCAATAAACTGTGGTGCCATTTTTAGGAGTTTGGCTGAGCGACCCTTGGTGTAATACGACACCTCATCCCAGTAGTTTGAAAATCAATTTGGGGGGGAAAGAAATAGGGATTATGGCGGTGCCAAGAGAAACAGAATACAGTACTTGAGAATAAAAAATTCTATTTATTTATTTAACACGGTTTAATAAAATTTAGACATAACGATCACATAGACGAGGTGTGCAAAAAAATTCTAAAATCAATTCTGTAGCAAGAACTTTTTCACATCACTTAGCCTGATGATTGTGACGGCTAGTTCTGTTAGTGGGTATTCAGATGTCCGACATGTTTCGCCGGTTTTGGCTTCTTCAAGGATAGTTGTTTGATACCCAAATGGCTACAGAGTTTTCTATAAAGAAAGATATAGCAGTCAATGGATGTTTAGGAACAGTTGATATGTTAAGATACAAACTAGTATAAATATACAAATATCACCATATGTTTGCGAGCCGTCAAGGAGAACTATGCCCCGCCACCCAAAAATGGCCTCTAGAAGCCCTCCCACACACCACAGGTGCCAAAAATGCCCCAAAACAGGCTATCTATAAAGGTGTATTACCTGCAGTTCACCAGGGATAGATATTACGTGCCTCCGAAGCAGAGCCCCAGAAATAGAGATCAAAGTAGGTAGCTGCAGGGGACAATAGGAGAGACCTGACGGAGAATATGCCTAAAGAAATATATACAGGCAAAGTTAATGTAGGTGGGCCTGGGGACCATATATCAGTTGAAGTAGGAGATTTCAAATTGGACTAACATAGTCTCTAATTTTACTTACACGTAAAATATTCAAATTGGAAAACAGGACATCGGAAAGCAGCCAGTATTGGGAGTAGTTCAATTATAGGATGAAAAGTGTCACTGAAATGGTAAAGAAGGAAAAGAAAAGGGAGCATTTATGTGCCAGGTAATGTTATCCAAAAAATGTGTAAGTAAGCAACGGTAGTTGCAATACAAGTGGAGCAGGTGGCAAATCAAATTATAAATAGATTTACACTCACCAATAGTGCAATCTAGAGTGGGAGGCTATGGCTGGGAAAGCCAATCTACAGCCAATAGAAACGCCGATCAGAACAAGCTGGGGGATAAAAGTATGCACTGTCAGCTCAATAAAACCCAGTCCGAAGGAGAGTGAAGGGGAGCGGCCATCAAGGCAAAGAAGTACTTACCCGATCGTGCTACAGTTCGTGTGACCGAGTCCTGTGATTCCCTGGCGTGTCTAATGGCCTGGGATGCCGGCGCTCTTATGTCCCCCTCACACGAGCGGCGTCTGACGTCACCGCACACGCGAGCGGACGAAGGGGCCACTGCGCATGCGCCGCCCGCTGTCCATCCGGTCCTACAAGGTCCAGAAGGCACAGCGGTGGTGTCCATGGTGATGTATAAATACATCACGGGCACTGCGCAGTATATAGATGCCGCAATAGGCAGCGAGATACCTGGAAGAGGGAAATTAAACCAGTGCGCAGTGGCAGAGGCGGGCAAAGGACGAACCAATGCCCTTGGGTGTCCATACAGCTGGGATGTATCTCAGATAAAGGGGCTGATGACACCAGAGACAGCACCAATATCATCCTGGGATACAGGGACCCGTGGACAGTTGGCCGCAGCGGGTGACAGTCTGGAAAGGGACAGAAAGGCAACCATGAGGGCGGGGTGAAACTGGGACATAGTAGGATAAAAGAGTCGATAGGAACAGACCGGGGACGAAGGGACAATGGGGAAAAGTAAGGGGGGGCGCCTGCACACAAGGCTGGAAAGGATGAAGGGAAGAAAAGGATAAGGAAAAGCAATTAATATTATTATTATTATACAGGATTTATATAGCGCCAACAGTTTGCGCAGCGCTTTACAACATGGGGGCAGACAGTACACTTATAATACACATCAATACAGGAGGGATCAGAGGGCCCTGCTCGTTAGAGCTTACAATCTAGAAGGGAGGGTCAAGTGGAAACAAAAAGGTAATAACTGTGGGGGATGAGCTGATGGAAAAAATTAAAATACAGTTGTTAGGTGTGGGTAGGATAGGCTTCTCTGAAGAGAAGGGTTTTCAGGGATCGTCTGAAAGCTAATAAAGTAGGAGATAAGCGGACAGATTGGGGTAGGGCATTCCATAGGATTGGAGAGGCTTTGGAAAAGGCCTGGAGGCGAGCATGGGAGGAGGTGACAAGGGAGCTAGAGAGCAGGAGGTCTTGAGAGGAACGAAGAGAGCGAGTAGGTTGGTATTTAGCGACTAAGCTAGTGATGTAGCTGGGGGCTAAATTGTGGATGGCTTTGTACGTAGTTGTTAGAATTTTGAATTTAATTCTTTGGCCGAGCGGAAGCCAGTGGAGGGATTGACAGAGAGGAGTGGCAGACACAGAGCGATTAGTAAGGTGGATGAGTCTAGCAGAGGCATTCATAATGGATTGAAGAGGTGATAGACTATGTAGAGGTAAGCCAATGAGAAGGGAGTTGCAGTAGTCAAGGCGAGAGATGACCAGTGAGTGAATTAAGAAAAAGAGGTCTCTGACAGGGAGTAGTACTAAGCAGAGGGTGTGCCACATCCCAAAAATCCAAAAAGACCAAAACATTCCCCTAGAGTGGGACTTTTAAGGCACTACCATCAATGATGCAATGTAAGTAAAAAATATATAATTTTATTACAAAATTCAAAAGTACAACAAAAAATATACAAAAATACAAATCAAACACAAACAATATATACAATGGGATACATCAAAAAGCAAGAACATGTAATTTGGACACAACTGCATCACATTGAGAGGAAAACCAAAAATGGAAATGTAATAAGTCTCACTGAACCGACGCGTTTCGGGGAATCCTTCATCAGGGTTCATTAAGTGAGAGTTACCATTTCCAAAATACATGTGCTATAGAAGTATCCAAGGCATAAAATCAGCTTCACAACGGTCTCCCAGGACATGTGCATACAAAGAGAGCCAGATCGCGGACCATGTAGAATGAAATTGTAATGACTGGTGCATATAATGCAATCTCAATGGGTGCTGAGAACCGCCGCGCCTAAGATTTGGCGCGGCGTTTGTGCGCGGGCTGGGGTCCAAAAATTAACCGGACCTGTAAGCTAGATCCAAACGGGGGAGACCTACATGTTGTGATGTAGGGGGAAGGAGGAGGACTCGGGGTTCAGGCTGACAACCATAAAGCTGTATAATCAGTCCAACAGCATAGCATCAACGAGGCATCCTCCTCCGATCGGAGGAGGATGCCTCGTTGATACTATGCTGTTGGACTGATTATACAGCTTTATGGTTGTCAGCCTGAACCCCGAGTCCTCCTCCTTCCCCCTACATCACAACATGTAGGTCTCCCCCGTTTGGATCTAGCTTACAGGTCCGGTTAATTTTTGGACCCCAGCCCGCGCACAAACGCCGCGCCAAATCTTAGGCGCGGCGGTTCTCAGCACCCATTGAGATTGCATTATATGCACCAGTCATTACAATTTCATTCTACATGGTCCGCGATCTGGCTCTCTTTGTATGCACATGTCCTGGGAGACCGTTGTGAAGCTGATTTTATGCCTTGGATACTTCTATAGCACATGTATTTTGGAAATGGTAACTCTCACTTAATGAACCCTGATGAAGGATTCCCCGAAACGCGTCGGTTCAGTGAGACTTATTACATTTCCATTTTTGGTTTTCCTCTCAATGTGATGCAGTTGTGTCCAAATTACATGTTCTTGCTTTTTGATGTATCCCATTGTATATATTGTTTGTGTTTGATTTGTATTTTTGTATATTTTTTGTTGTACTTTTGAATTTTGTAATAAAATTATATATTTTTTACTTACATTGCATCATTGATGGTAGTGCCTTAAAAGTCCCACTCTAGTGAGTGAATTAAGAGCTTTGTTGTGTCATTGGTTAGAAAGGGGCGTATTTTGGAGATGTTGCGGAGGTTAAGGCGGCAGGATTTGGACAGTGATTGGATGTGTTGCTTGAAGGAGAGTTTGGAGTCTAGGACTACACCTAGAACCTTGGCATGTGGGGATGGGCTTATAGTTGTGCCATTGATTTTGACAGAGAGATCAGGGGAAGAGGCATATGGGGGAGGAAAAAATTATAAGTTCGGTTTTGGCTAGATTGAGTTTGAGGAAGTGGTGTGACATCCAGACTGATATATCTGAGAGTAAATTGGTGATACGTGAGGAGACAGAGGGAGTGACTGAGGGGTAGAGAAATAGATTTGGGTGTCGTCAGCGTAGAGGTGGTATTGGAAGCCATGGGAGGCTATCAGTTGACCCAGGGAGGAGGTGTAGATGGAAAACAGTAGAGGTCCAAGAACAGAACCCTGAGGGACCCCAACAGAGAAAGGAAGAGGAGAGGAGGAAGTAGAGTTATAAGAAACGCTAAAGGTGCGGTTGGATAAGTAGAACCAGCAAAGTGAAGTGTACAGTCACGGAGACCAAAGGCGTGTAGTTTTTTTTTGAGGAGGGGGTGGTCAACCGTATCAAAGGCAGCAGAGAGGTCCAGGAGCAGGAGTACAGAATAGTGTCGATTGGTCAATTAGTCCCCGGCATGTACCTACACAGGTCGCCCAGACAGCTCGCAAATTAACACACATGTAAATGACAAGATAATAAAAGCAACATGAGGAACAGCTAGTGATATGACAACATGGATCGATCTATACATAGGTGAAACACTAAGGGTATCCCAATGGTACTAGATAAATCTGTCTATTTGAATTAAGTTGGATAGTATCAAGAGGGAAAATACAGATGGGTAGGGAAACAAAGGATGCCATAACTTGATCCGTCAGGACCGATCTCTATAGTGGGAAGGAGCTACCTGGGGGAGGAATATACAACGTACAAAAGCAAATAATGTGAATAAATATAAATGTAAATATGAAAGAAGGTCATGATTTTAAGGTGGGCTGTGTTAATCCCATTAGGGAGGGAAAAAGGGGGGGGGGAGGGAGGGGAGGGAGGGAGGCGAGGGGGGGGAGGGAAAATAATGGGGAGAAAAACAGCCAACCTACAAAAATGGCTTAAAACTGATGCCTTCGTTGAGCCCTGGGTGTCTGGTGGCATCCAAGGTATGTATCCACTTAGTTTCCAATTGGAGTAATTTTTGGTCAATGTCTCCACCCCTAACGTGTGTAGGGATGTGTTCCAATGCTGTAAATCCCACATCATGGGGATTAAAGTCATGGTGTACTGCTATATGTCGGTTGATAGATGTAGAAATTTTACCTTTGTATAAAGGTTTGATGTGATCACGAATCCTGACACAGAACTGACGTTTCGTTTTGCCGACATAGTAACTGCCACAAGTACAAGTAGCAAGATAAACTGCAAAATAAACTGTGGTGCCAGTTTCAGTGAGGGAACACGGAGTCGGATGTTGTGAGATGACAGCCAGACCTTCTCCCCAACCTGGTCAGAAGGCACAGGTAGACGTCTGCGGTCAGCATGGAGTTTGTACCTATCATTAGCACATTGCAAGGACTCTTGACTTGTATCCAAGTGTAACGAAGACCATGGAGATGCTCCTCTAATGCAGGAATTCTTTGAGGAGCAAACGAGTCAAGCAACATGGATGGTTGGAAACCATAATTCACCAAAAACTGAGACAATCGGGAAGCGGTATTGATGACACTAATGTGAGCAAACTCCACCCAAGATAAGAAGTCTGACTAGTTGTTATGGTGGTCAGAATAATAACAGCATAGAAAATGCTGCAAGGCTTGGTTGGCTCGTTCTGTGGCCCCATTGTAATGTGGGTGATACACAGAGGAGAAGAAAAGCTGAATTCCCAACTGTGCACAAAAGGCTCGCTAAAAATCTGGAGACAAACTAACTACCCCTGTCTGAGATGATAACCTTGGGTAGCTCATTTAATTAAAAGGTCTCCCGAAAAAAAATGGACGCCGGATCTTTGGATGTGGGCAACTTCTTAAGTGGAATACAATGTGATATTTCCGAGAACCGGTCAACCACCATAAGAATAACTGTGTTGCCCTGGGAGTTGGGTAACTCCACAATAAAATCTACAGACAGGTGGGTCCAAGGTCTCTCTTCTTAGGGTATGGGTTGTAGGAGACCCACTGGACCCAACACCAGATCTGGATCTGGTGTTGTGGTGTCTTACACTGAGCACACACGGAACAAGTAGCTATGAAGGCGGCTACATCCGCGCAGAGACTAGGCCACCAGCATTGTTGGGAAATGGCCCAAATGAGTTTATCCTTCCCTGGGTGGCCAGCTTCCTTGAGAGAATGGTAAATCTGGAGCAAAGCAGTGCGGAGACTCTCAGGGACAAAGCAGCGGTCACAAGGTTTCTCAGGAGGAGAGTGGATCTGAGCAGCAATAATTCTGTCACCCAAACGTGAAATGAGACTGGTACGAAAAGTGGCCAGAACACGATCAGGAGGTATCACAGGAACCAACTCCATCTTGGAAGAGGAGGAAAACTGTCACAACAATGCATCAGCCCTTATATTCTTTGTATCTGGTAAGAACGAGACTATGTAATTGAAGCTTGACAGAAAAAGAGCCCATTGCGCCCTTCTGGGAGATAAACGTTTGCCTCAGACAAGAATGTGAGGTTCTTGTGGTCAGTCAGAACTGGCACAGTGGTACCTTCGAGGAGATGCTTCCATTCTTTGAGAGATAAAATGATCGCTAACAGCTCTCTGTCTCCAATCTCATAATTGCATTCCGCAGGAGACAATTTCTTTGAAAAGTAGCCACAAGGATACATAGCGCTCTCAAGGTAGGACGTTGAGACAGAAGGATAAGAAAAAAGCTAAGCACACCAACGCAGGATGGCACTATGGGTATACAAAAATAACAAATGGAGGAAAAATAAAACTGAAAAAATTTACTTTATAGGCACTGATAAAAAGTAATAAATTTTATTAAACACACCACATAAATATAAAAACAGAATTTAATGACAGTAATTGAGAAAACACAGAGTCAAATATATTTCTCCAAGACAATCGTCTACGTTAGGGGTGTACTGGTGACAACCCCAACTATTGTCATGACGGCTAGTACAAAGTATGAATTACAGGAAACTTGACATGTTTCGTGGGGAACCGTTTCTTCGGGAGCTTATATACAATTTCTAAATGAAAATGGAGAGACATTCATTAAGTATATACACATAGATAGAATTCCATAGATCATGCATCAGGAAATATAATTATTCACCAGTGTGATATAAACATATAGCAGATAGTGTGTCTATAAACCAGCACCTCAGACATGTAATTGAGCTATGGGCGAATGTGGGGACATGCCAGGTA
Organism: Lithobates clamitans; assembly: GCA_037952925.1. NCBI lineage: Eukaryota > Metazoa > Chordata > Amphibia > Anura > Ranidae > Lithobates > Lithobates clamitans. The sequence goes on along the minus strand of JBBGZY010000325.1, from coordinate 3,769,420 downwards.
TCACAAAGTGCATTAAGTTAGAGAGACCTCATCATAAGACATGTGGCATTAACCAGTAATGCACTTTATCCAGAATAGTTAGTGTGGTAGTGTGGTACCCCACCAGTATATGGGTCCAGGATTCTCAACCAGGCAGGTTGAGGGGCTCCAGGGTATTTGCTTGTTTGAGAGGAAACTGGCTTTTCAGTTTCCTCATTTTTTAGTAAAGTCCACTTTGGGACCTGAAGCCTGGGGATTTCTTAGAGATCCGGGTAGGATGAAATCCCCAGTCCTGGGTCCAGGATTTGAGACTCACCGGCACATTGATTGTTCAGGTGTGTGTTGGCCTGATAGTAGTCAGGACCATGGTTCTGGTCTCCACCCTCCTGAGGAGTCCAGGCTTGCAAGGGAGAACCCAGAGAGTGCAGGTGTGCACTGAAGTAACCAGGGAGTGCAGGCTGCACTGTGAAAGCCAGAGACCTGAGTCTGAGGTCGCTGACAGTAGTCAGGAGAGCTCCATGTGGGAGCCTGAGCAGTGGTGCGTCTGCTGCTGAAGAGAGCCAGGTGGCTCGGTATTTTTGTTTGCAATGCTGCATGTGTAAGCCAGGAGGCTGAATATCCTTTTATTTAAAGCTGATGGTGAAAACCCCCTGCGAGGGAAACCACTTTTGTTTTCATTTCTGGAACTTTGTTTGTTTTTCTTTAATAAAAGTGTGCCAAAAAGCCCTGAAAAGGAATCATCTGTGTGGAATGTTCTCGCTAGCGGGTGCTACACTTGACCTAAACAACCCCCAAACTTTACAAGTGGTGCTTGGATGCGGGCAGACCTATAGATCCCTGGAAGAATAAAAGTAAGTTCATCTGTTATATTAACTGTGTTTGTGTGCATGAGACAGCACAATCTGTGTGTGCAGGTGAGGAAAGCGTGCTTTAAAGAGACAGTGCTTAATCTTTCCTGAACTGTGCAAAGTTGTTCTGGAGTGACTAAGTATGGGGCGATCAAAGCTTCTAAAAGAAGCAAGGTTTGCTGAAATAAGAGAGACAGAGCTCTGTGGCTGGAGGGGTTGTTACCCCCTGAACGAGCCCCATACATGCCTGATCAGAGTTTGCCAAGGAGAAAAAGGGCTGGGGTTGTCCCTAGCAAAACTGGTGCAATGAGTTCACAGGTGACTGCAAATATGGAGAGCCCCCCAATGTCTGAGTCTGCAGTGGATTGGTGTAAGCGGCACCTGGCAGCACTGAACCAAGTTAAAGGAAAAGTGCATGCTGTTACCCCTGGCAAAGCTGGTGCAAGCAGGCCAGCTATCAATGTGCAAAGTGCCAAGCTTACAAGAGAATGCAAGTGGGGAGGCCCTGTCAAGACCTAGAGCGCTGTTTGCGGTGCAGAGAGTGGGGGCATGTTGTCTCCACGTGCCCTTTGTCTCATTCTCCAATACAAGGTGACACAGCCAGACAAAGGTCTTCAATGATGTTTTGGAAGCCTGGTTTGAGTGCTAGGAGTGACCGACAGGCTGAATGGAAGTTCGAGAGGTATGTGGTTGCCCGTAGCAATGGCGGTGATGTCAAGTCTGCGGACCACATGAGAAAAGTATTGCCTGAACGTAGCAAGTTAAAAGCAACAATGCTTCAAGGAGAGCAAAGTCGTTGTGTTTGGGAGAGTCATCAAAGTACAGCGGGAAGAGTGCCATCTCCCTTAGCAAGGAGAAATCGAGTGTCAACCGGAAGGAGGAGCTACAGTAGAGATGTGGAGCACTGTTCCACTAAAGATATGTGCAGAAATGTACCATGCCTGGAATGTGGTCAACTGGGGCATGGAATTTTTTTCTTGTCCCAGTTTATGGAACATGCCTGGAGATATGGCTACTGGGCAGAAATCTTTGTCTGCAAGCCCAGATTTTTGCGCGACCATGTTTTCAGTCCACTCTGGCAACAGTTAGGAAGTACCTGTTGTGCCTGCAGGGGGTGCTAAGGAGTCAGAAGTGGCTGCTGCAGTTTCATCCCATGGCCACCAGGGAGAGGTGGCCAGTAAAAGTGCAACAAAGGATAGACCACGTACTCAAGTGAACACAGCAACCCTTGTTACAGTGATGGGTAAAAATGGTGCTGGTAAATGCATAGAAGAGACTGAGTATGTGACTGAGCACACTGAAGTGGAAGTGACCCCAAATGGGAGATCCACTGTCTGTGTGGAAAAGGACTTGCCTTGCTACAGTGCCCTGTCCAGTGGGGAAGCAAGTGGTAAACTTGAATGTGACAATATGATGGGTAAAACTCCTAATATTGTGTTGGCTAAAGTGAATGGTCCAGTTGCTAATGGGCTAGTGCAGCTCACTAGAGATAAAAACATTGCTGTGAATGCGGTTAAAGATGTGCTATCTCCCCTAGCAACTGTGACGAAGGCCACAGAGGTGTCCCTAGAAACCCCCAGGGAGCTCAGCTATTTGGAGCAGAAAGTTGCCTGGGACAGCCATGGTGCCGTCCTCCATGGCTTTATCCTCCGAGACTGACAAAGGGTAAATCGGCCACGAGGAGGCATGACAGCAGATTGAAGGTCGATTGCGCAATCATACCACCGGTGTGGAGGCAAACTACCGGCTTGACCTTTGTCAAAGACATCGCCAAATTTGAGGTACTCCTCTGGTAGGGAGGTGAGTGAAGAGATGCACAGGACCTTGGCCACTTTCTGAAAACATGTCTTACTGCATTGTGGTGACCAGGAAAGAACCTCAGCCCAAAGCCAATCAAAAGAGGGGTTGTGCCTCTGTAACCAAGGCTAACCAATAACCACCAGGTAATGGGGTGAGGAAATAACTTGAAATTGGATTATCTCATGGTGAAGAGCCCCTACAGCCATGGTCAACAAAGCAGTCTCATGAGTCACATGGGCAGGCTGTAGAGGTCTCCCATCAATAGCCTCAATGGCAAGTGGAGTGGCATGAAGCTGCAGCAGAAATCGAGTGCTTAGATACAAATGCATCTATGAACAGGCCTGAAACCCCTGAGTCGATTAGAGCCTGTGTCTCGATGAATGACTCAGACCAAGAAAGGTTAACCATCTGTAACGCTATGTCAAACTGATCCATGCGGTGATCCTGCTCATTCAATCTGGAAAAAATATTACCACTAGGTGGATTGCCTGCATCTTCTGAACTCATGGCCTTTGCCTACTGTAAGGAACCATAAATCAGATGGAGACAGAAAATGCAGTAAAAATCACAACTTTTAATATAGTGGAAAAAATAGTACAAATAGTAAACGTAGCCAGGGTTCGGTAATCAAAGCGGGTAGTCAGTGCAAGCCAGTAATACAGGAAGCCAGAGATCAGCGTATTCGGAGACAGCAAACAGGATCAGGAACCAGAACGGACGTCAGTCAGGCAAGTCTTCAACAGGAACATAGCAGAGAATCTTCAGATATGTTGACCAGGGCGAATGCATGGGAGAAATGAACCAGGCAGTTTAAATAGCCAGAAGGGGCTAGCTGATGAGCAGGAAATGATCACCAGGTGAGGCACTGTGGAACGATGAGTGCTGGCAATCAACCATCAGCTGAGCACTGAGAAGGGAGGGCTGAGCCCAGCCCTGACATATACCTACTTTTTTGAAGTGGTTGGCTCACTCTGCTTGTGCATCTTTGCCTACCATTTTTGTTACTTTGCCACTCCAAGGCTGCTTCTATATTCCAGGCTCAAACTTTGAGTAATATACTAATATCCCTGGCACAATTTTTGGAATAAGTGCGTGGGCTTCTTGGCCTATTGATATAGTTACATTGTCACCCCAAGGCCCATGTCACCTGTGAAACCCAAATGCTGAGCAATATTTTACTATTTTGGATACAATTTTTGGAATATGTGGCTCACCCAAATGCATTTTAGCCTATAGTTACCTTGCCATCCACAGCTCCTGTCACCTGCCAGACCCGAGCTTGGAGTAATAGTCTACTATCTCAGGTAAAAATAATTTGAATAAAGTAGCTTATGTTAGTTGTCCACCTATGCTTCTGCTACCAGTCACATTGCCATCCCAAGTCTCCTGCCACCTACTAGGGTCAAACTCTGAGAACTATCCCTGACAATTTTTGGAATAAGCAGCTTACTCTGCTTCTTACATTTACACTGATTTTGTTGTCTGAGCAAAATAAAGCTGCAAATCTCCTCCTTCCCCTCAAATTGTGATTATATTTTTTCCCCAGAAAGGTTAACACATTAGGGCTTTTGAGACTGCTAAGAGCTAATGCTGCTTTTCCAATTTCCCCTAACTGTGTCCAATTTTTTGCAATATTTGGCCCTATCATCTTGTCAGGCAGGGCTGCCAGAAGCTTCCCAAGCCATTTTGCACAGATTTGCATAATTTTCAGATCTGTAATAAATACTTTTTTAAGTACTGAAGAGAGTATCAGGTGTAGGGACTCTTTGGGCACCTGAGAGACTTTTCAGGGACACATGCAGACAGCTGAATTGTATTTAGAAAAATTGTTTACAGTGTGAAGGAAAAGCAAAGGTTTAATTTAAATGATAAATACACCTTTATCTGTGCTATTGGAGCTTCATCCTGCATCCCCCACTACCCCATAGCAAGACACCATAAAGTGTAATGGCCGCACTGTGTGTTGCCAGATCCCAAAGCAGCACTGAGAATGCTGGAGGCCAGTAAACACAATCTTATCCACATTTAAGGTAAGCAATTATATTTAGAAAGTTGCTGGTGGCATAATACATTTAAATGTCCAGTTAACCTTTAAAAAGTTCTGTTCTAAACTGGAAAACTTTGAAATGTCTTGGAGAATAACAACGGCACATGAAAATTGTAGGAGCATTGCCAATGAAAATCACCACAATCAAAAGACTTGTTATATACAAGTTACCTTTGCATGCTTGCTAACATTAACTACTGACTTGCTAACGGGTCATTTATCAACGTCTTGCATACATGTAAGATAATAGACACTACTGCATTATTTGAAAAACAAATAATAAAAATAAAATAGACACTATTTTATTATTTGAAAAAAATGAAATTCCCTCCTGTTAAATATAAAGTTAGAATAATCACATCAACATAAAAAAAGCTTGAAAATTAAATAGTTCCATAATTACAATATTAACTATTATCAGGAGGGAGTGCTTATGCAGCAATCACATAAGAATGACTCTCACTGTAAACACTTTAATTTTTGTGAACGCTACAAGTCAGGATTAGGGATGAGCCGAACACCCCCCCCCCCCAGTTCGGTTCGCACCAGAGCCTGCGACCGGAAGTTTGCGCAAACTTTAGAACCCCATTAAAGTCTATGGGACTCGAACGTTCAAATTTTAAAGCGCTAATTTTAAAGGATAATATTCATGGTATTGTCCTAAAAAGGGTTTGGGGACCCGAGTCCTGCCCCAGGGGACATGTATCAATGCAAAAAAAAGTTTTAGAAACGGACGTTTTTTCGGGAGCAGTGATTTTAATGATGCTTAAAGTAAAATAAAAGTGAAATATTCCTTTAAATATCGTACCTGGGGGGTGTCTATAGTATGCCTGTAATGTGACGCGTGTTTCCCGTGCTTAGAACAGTCCCTGCACAAAATGACATTTTTAAAGGAAAAAAAAGTCATTTAAAACTGCTTGTGGCTTTAATGTAATGTTGGGTCCCGGCAATATGGATGAAAATCAGTGAGACAATTGGCATGGGTACCCCCCACCCCCCAGTCCATTACCAGGCCCTTTGGGTCTTGTATGGATATTAAGGGGAACCCCACACCCAAATTAAAAAAAGGAAATATGTGGGGCCCCCAGGCCCTATATACTCTGAACAGCAGTATACAGGCTGTGCAAACAAGACAGGGACTGTATGTTTGTTGTTAAGTAGAATCTGTTTTTAAACTTGAACTGGTGCGTTTTTAAAGTGTAGCTCCAGCCAAAAAATCTATTTTTAAGCTTTTTGGAAAACATAGGGAAGGGTTATCACCCCTGTAACATTTGTTGTGCTGTCTGTGCACCTCTTCAGAGGATTTCATCTCACTTTCTGTCCCAATGACAAATGTGTTTTGAAAATTTGGGGTTTTTAGTGAAACACGGATTGGTGATAAAGCATCAGTGAAGAGGAGACACGTTTTTCCCATATTAACTCTTATAGGAGAGAATTTTTCTTCCTAGGGGTAGATTCTCACTTCCTGTTGTCTCCTTCCGTTTGCAAGTAGGAGTTGTTTGTAAGTTGGATGTTTGAGAGGCCTGCACTATATACTCTGCAGAAATTGGGGCCTTAGGTTTTGGTGTTGCCACAACATTGTAAGCCCTCAGAGTTACTCTTGGTGGGCACAGGAACGGGCCCTGCTGTGAAATATTAGATCAAGAATTGTAATTACATGCCATTGTTGAACAGTGGTGGTGGTGCTGGTGCCACAACACTGTAATGCCCCGTACACACGGTCGGACATTGATCGGCCATTCCGACAACAAAATCCTAGGATTTTTTCCAACTTTCCTAACTGCGGAGGGGCAATTGATGGGGAACACGTCCACATCGTCCCATCACCCAACTCGGGGTCATACTATTATAATTACAAGGGGTTCAATAGTATTATGATGTTGGCGGTGGTGTTGGCTAATTACGACTTCCTGTATGCGGACGTGGGGAAGAATGGCTGGATGTCTGATGTGGAGTCATCGCCCAGACGGAGTTTTACAGGCATCTCCAGAATGGTAGCTTGGACTTGCCACCTCCAGAAGAGAATGTGGAAGGACTCCCATTCGTCTTCGTTGCGGATGAAGCATTTGCGCTGGGGGACCATCTTATGCGGCTATTCCTGATGAGGACCCTCACCCCGGAACAGAGGGTTTTTAATTACCGGCTGGCCAGAGCCAGAAGAGTGGTGGAGAACACATTTGGAATCCTGGCCAGCCGGTTCCGCCTATTTCTGACACCCATCCATATGGCAGAGTATAAACTTAATCATATAATCCTGGCGTGCTGTGTTCTACATAACTTTTTACGCCAACATTCTGCCAACTATGCTGGCTCAGTTGGGCCTGAGGCCGGAATTCTAAATGAAACAACCCTGATGGCGCTTGTAAGTGGCCGTCCTGGCTTGCCCTCCCTGAGTGCCCATGATGTCCGGTTAAGATACCTTGAGTTCTTTCCGGGTAGGGGGGCCATCAATATGCCAGCAAATTTGTGAAGCCTTTATCAAATAAAAACAAAAAAAAGCAAATCTTTGTTGACATTTACTGCTTGTGTTTGTTTTAGCTGACCCTGACAGAAATGTGGGGAGTCCTGAAAATGGCGTGATTGTGTAACCTTATACAAAGCACTGTTGGGTGTTATTTACTAAAGGCAAAGACACTTTGCACTACAAGTGCACTTGAAACTACACTGAAACTGCACTTGCAGTGAAAAGAGGATTTGCCCTTAGGAAATAACCCCCATTTTCACAGAAAGCAGCAATTACATCCCCACAAAAGTGTTGTAGCGTTGAGACAATAATCCACACATTCTTGATTAACAATCTTTTTAATACCTGCACAATCACATGTGCATTTAGAAAAGGTTTTTAAAACAAACCAACATGTTTGTTGTATAAAAATTTTTTTTGGGGGGGGGCATTATAAAAAATATAAATGTCCATTTAAGATAAAACAGCCATGTTAAAACCAACAAGAAAGACACAAATCTTGAACTTACAAAGTTCACATTTGGTAGAACTTGAAGGCAATATCAGATGTGAGTATTTAGGAACTGTGTTTGATATTGCATTCAGATGGGGTGAAGTCACCCCAGGAAAAGCCAAATTTGGAAAATGCACACAAATTTCCCAATGTCAGCATGTGCTAGCTACCATCACGGGGGATCAAGGGACATGTTTTGGGGGAGAAACCCCTTCCTCTCAGCTACTTTATTATTGAGGAAGGGGTTGCACCCCCCAAAATGCGTCCATTGATCTCCCGTGATGGCAGATAGCATATGTTGGCACACTGTGTGCATCCTCCCAATTTGGCTTTTCTAAAAATTGCTAAAACATTTTTAACATTGTAGCACACAAAAAAAAAAAGGGATTTGGAGGGGTTTTAAACTCGCCCTAAAACATCAATGATGTTTTTATTTTTTTGAATAACATCATTGATGTTTTTCTTGAGGTTTTCCAATTGTAAATTACACCCCATGATCTCCCCGATCAGGATCTGGGCACTTTCTGATGTGAAAGGATCTGGATCCACAACATCACGATCACCTAAAAAGAGAGAAACCAAACAAAAACAGGTATCAAAAATATGCCGGCATCCATCTCTTACCTGAGCCTGTGGTCGCAGACACTCACCTGTTGTGGTGACAATATCCACCACATCTTCTTCCTCCTGCTCTTCTTCCAGAGGTGGGGGGTCTGTGGTCTCCTCGGATGAGGGGTGTCCTCCAAGTCTTTTCTCCCCTATGTAAAACAAAAATGCTATACTTAACACACAGATATTTGATGGCAGAACTATAAATAGGAAACATTGCTTGGAAGTGGGGTACAATTGTCTGTTTTGTCAGAGTTCCAAAATGTAGCATTTTCAGTGTCCTTTGTCAAGCTGCAATACTTTACCTATTTGGTATAAGCTTCACAGATGGAGACACCCCTATAGTATACACTGGAGCACCTGTGTGCCCCCCCTAATAAAAATGGTTTTTTTGTGTCCCACACTAGTGCTCCAGTGTCCAGATGTGAAAACAGCTGCTCAGTGTCCTGTCCTTACGCAGAATCTAGTTTGCATTTCATTCTAGCAACAAAGCCATCTACACAACCAAATTAGTTTCATACAAGTAGGGCGTAAAAAATGTGGCCAAATGCATATGGCCAAAACAATGGTGTTTTATAGGCTGAAAGAAAAATGTTAGATACGAACGAATAATGTGCCCATGAACATGAAAGTTGCAATTTTAAAATGTACACTTTTAAGAAAAGCACATGGAGCAGCACGAACGTAAGAAACATAAAGAATAGGAACACAGCACAACTACTTACTTTTTTGCAGCACTCTCCGGATCTTTCTGTACTGCTCATGTTCTCGTAATTTGAGGTCCGACCACCGTTTCCTGAGTTGATCTTTCGATCGTCGTACTCTGACTCCTGACCACTTTCGCCATGATCTTGGCCTTTCTGACATTGGGGTTGGGGTAAGGTCCATACTTTCCGTCATAGTCGGCCTTCTTCAGGATGTCGACCAACTCCAACATCTCCCCAAAGGACATATTTGAGGCCTAAAATCTCCTTCTGGATCGGGACGTCTCCGGATCCGGGCTTTCCTCCTCCACCTCCTCGTTCCTGTAATTTGCACGCACCTGCTGTGTATCCGCCATGTGCTCTTCCCCCACTGCGCAGAATGAAAAGGGTCGGGGAATAGACTAGAAAGAACGTCAGGGGTGGGCGGAGTTACACGCATGCGCAGTGTGTATAAAGCGCAACACGCGTGCGTATTACATACGATCTGTGAGCGGAGGAAGGAGCATCGGAGGCGCCGATCGTAAGAACGAAGGTAAGAGACAAACTTGGGCCTATACTGCTTCTAGATTGAGGCCTATATTGTAACAAGATTAGGAGAGTTTTGGCTGACATTAGGGTTTGTCTTGTGTTGTGTCTTGCAGTGAAAATGGATATTTTGAACGATACTGACTTCATGGCAATATTCATTGACATGTTCAGGGAGCTGCCTTGTCTGTGGGAGATAAACCACCCACATTATAAGAACCAAACAAAGAGGAAGGCAGCGCTGGATCAACTGTTGGAAATTGAGATATAAGAGGGGGAGGTGCTGCGCTATTGGGACTAATAGGCTTTTTCACACCGCTAGACACCGAACTAGTTCGCTGCTCGTAGGAGAGAGGCTTGCTCTGCACTGTTTTTATGTGAGTGCATCTGCTTAAAGATTCTTAATAAAGCATTACCTGGTTTAAACATACTTCACTATCAAGTACCTTTTGTCCTGCATATATATATCTGAGATGTGGAGGCTGAGCTAGGACCCGCGCTGGTCCAGGACCCCAGCTAGGACCATAGCCACTTGTAACCAGCTGCAATTAGGATTTCTCAACACCGGCAAGCGTGGATATAGGGATGCGATTGAGGCTCAGGACCTGGCGTCTTAGCTACATTTTTTGCGGTTGACCTAGCACCGCTAGGTAAGGGGCCACTGCTTACATTAGTGTTTTATGCACGAAGAGGACACTGAATGAATAGCATCCGAGACACCCCACTGTTGTCTTATTGAAAACACCAGAATTTGTTTTTGCACCTTAAATGACTCTTACACTGGCACTTTAAGTTTGCTGCACCTACTGGCATGTCCTTTGTCATTTGACTGCAGGCCAGCACAATATATTTTAAATCACCACTGTTGGGACATTTATTTATACCATTTATTATTCATACTGCTTTGGATTGATTGGTTTGAATAGCGATATTTAGATCACCAAAAAGCACTGGCACTTTGTACGTTTTGCACCATTTATAAGGATACGTTTTTTGTGTTTTTTTTATTTTATGTATTTAATGTGATTTAGAGATATTCACATGAAGAAGTTTTTATACACCTTTATCCACTAACACATGATGTTGATTATCACGATTTGAATGTTTTTAGTGTCAACACATATTTATGCGATTTATTCATTTATTATGCGATTTTATGTCATTTAGTATATATAAATTGATCACAGATAGAGACTTACAGCTTTCTTCTGGTTAGCGCAACACCTCCCCCTCTTATATCTCAGTTCGATTTTGGGTTTTTGTCTGACCTTTTTTCGGTGCATGCAGCTGTACAGTCATATTTGTGCGCTTTAACTTTTTTTCTGGGTTCTTGTCTTCTCTTCTTTTTTCCAATTGGGTAGCACAGGAATATTCTTATTACAATTGTTGGAAATTGTGAAGCAGGTGATCCCCATGGCAGACATCACATATTTGAACCAAATTGTACACACGCTGCGCTTATCAAAATAAAAAATAGGAAATTTCCACTAAAATATTAATAATGTGATATTGTGCCTAACATATACAAAATTTATTATTAACTATTAATACTATACTATACGTTAATGTACAATAAATTTCAATGAATGAATAAATAGGTAAAAGTGCTCCAATAAGCCTGTGTATTGCAAATATTCCACAAAGCTTATGCAATTTTAAAACATTAATAGATAATTCAACACAAACATCCATGCGATTTAGTGTTGCATCCAAGCATATCAGTACTGCATCTATGCAATATGGTGTTAGTGCAATGTTCGAACGATAAAAAGTTAAAAAATACAAAAAAAAACGCATCCATGCGATTTGGTGCTACATCCATGTGATTCTATTCAATTCAGTGCTGTGTTGCTGTGCAATGATTAAATTAACAGTCCGATTTAGTGTTGCATCCATGCATTTCAGTGCTGCATCTATGCAATATGGTATTAGTGCAATGTTCAAACAATAAAAAGTTAATTAAATAAAAAAAATGCATCCATGCGATTTGGTGTTGCATCCATGTGATTCTATGCAATTCAGTGCTGTGTTGCTGTGCAATGATCAAATTAACAGTCCACAGATCTTCCACAATCCATTCATGTCTTATGGTGAACACAAGCTAAAGTGCTGTGCGCTCATACAAGTGCTCCCCCCCCAGGTGATAGCCCCTCACCTTAGGGCGTGCGACCTTGCAATTAAGCTTGGTCAGAATGCGCCTTAGAACCTCTCTGGGTTCAATGTTATATGCAGGGTCCTGGATAGATTTGCACTGGTGCCTCTGTCCCTCACAGCAGTCCCGTTTGCACCTCAATATATCAACATAAAAAGGACTTCATGGTGCAGTATGTACTAAATTTATTAAAATCATAAACAAATCCCACAATAGGTACTCACAGTAACAAGGCGCTTAAAGGCACCACACTAAAACAGCAGAGACGAACGGGCAACAGCGGCCGGTATGGGGTGGCGTGCTAATCTGTCCCAACAGGTTGTATGTATAACGTTCCGTCCTGTTCCCTTCCCCTACGCGTGTTCGATACAAGGGGTATTTCGTATCTTCATCAGGGGTGATTTGTATTGTATTTGTTTAACTTGTATTTGTATTTTTTAACTTTTTATTGTTCGAACATTGCACTAACACCATATTGCATAGATGCAGTACTGATATGCTTGGATGCAACACTAAATCGCATGGATGTTTGTGTTGAATTATCTATTAATGTTTTAAAATTGCACAAGCTTTGTGGAATATTTGCAATACACAGGCTTATTGGAGCACTTTTACCTATTTATTCATTCATTGAAATGTATTGCACATTAACGTATAGTATAGTATTAATAGTTAATAATAGATTTTGTATATGTTAGGTACAATATCACTTTATTAATATTTTAGTGGACATTTCCTATTTTTTATCTTGATAAGCGCAGCCTGTGTACAATTTGGTTTAACTATTTTGCATGGTTATGAGACATGGTTATGAGACAGCTGATCAATTGCAAAGATATACTATTTTGGAGACCAGATTTGGTCAATTACCTGGAGGCTCACAGGACTACAAATTAGCATCACATATTTGAAGATCCTAATTGGTGGCCTGAGGAGCACATATGTAAGGGAGCATCAGAAAGTCCAGGATTCGCAGAGATCCGGAGCAGCAGATGACATCTATGTCCCCAGGATGTGGTACTATGGCAGGCTGCATTTTCTGGCAAGCCAGACTGAACCCAGGCCAGCACTCTCCAGTCTTCCTTACACACTTCCTTCCCCCCCAGCTGAGGCTTCTGACACCCAACCTGGGCCTTCCAGGCAGCACCATGTGGAGGAGTCCAGATTGAGCCAGGTATAGCATTCCTCTAAATATTTCAGGTTGTCCAATCAATGATGTTAACTAGATGTTAGTTTGGAGTACTAATTTATGATTGTGATTGATGATGCTAAACATTACAACCATGTCCCTTTTTCATACACAGGAAAGTCTCAGCCAGGAGGTGGCCAGGCCGAGCAGGCTGCCTGATATGCAGGTCCCTCCCCTACACCTGCAAAGAGAAAGTGGCAGGAAGAGGAGTACCCTAGAGGAGGCTGCCATAGGCCTCTTTTGGAAGGCTACAGAGGCCCTGGGAGCACCCCACACTGTGGAGGAGGACTTTGCTGCCATAATTGCCTGCAAAATGCAGCGGATGGAGGAGGGCCAACAACTCATGTGTGAGTCATTAATGTTGGAAGCTTTCAATAAGGGGTTGAGGGCCCAAATAACATCTGAGACCCACATTTGTGACCTCACACATGGTCCTCCTCCAGGTCCTACTACTCCTCCTCCTCCTCCTCCTCCAGGTCCTACTAGTCCTCCTCCTCCTCCAGGTTCTACCCCTCCTCCTGCCACATCTCCAACAGCAGAGCCACAGCCAGGAAGGATGCGTGGAAGGAAGACAAGAAATTGATGACCCTGGATCCAGTCTGGTCTGGCAAAAGATGCAGCCTCTTGTGGTACCACAGCCTGGGGACACAGATGTCATCTGCTGCTTTCCGGATCTCTGGGACTTCTGCAATGGACTGCACTCCCTTAAATATGGACTCCTCAGGCCACCAATTTTGATGTTCAAGAATTGATATCTGCCCTGGGGGTCCAAAGCTTTGCTAATTTCTGCTGTTTCTCAAGCGTTGCCTCCCTCTTTGTTTGGTTCTGAGCCCTTAATAAAGGATTTTTGGTTTCAATTATACTTGCCTATGTGTGTTTTCCTTCAAAAAGGACATTTTGTTTGTGAGGATTCAGGTACATTTCAAAAATACAATGTGAAATTAACAAGAGACACCAACACCAAACAATCTCCTTGAGATTAAATAATACAAGATAATAATGGTGTTGTGGTAACTTGACACACAAAACACACACAAAAATATTCTGGAGTAAAACTAAAAATAAAATAAAACAAAGATCAGCCTTGGAAAAAATACAAACCTAAAATATAAAAAAAATATGCCTTAAAAAAAATATATATATATTTTTGTCAGATGTGACAAATCAAAATATATTAAGGGAATCCCGAAAAATATTAAAGAAATAAGTTTGTGAGAAGTCTGTGTGAATATGAGCAGCAAAACTATTTCATTCTTCTCACATTATAAAGAAGAAGAGAGTGCGCTGTATTAAACCATTTTTAACATTGCACTGTGACGAAAGTGTTGTATCCATTGACCGAGCTGTTCTGTCTCGGAATTTCTTCTGAGCATGCATGGCACTTTGTGCGTCGGAACAGGCCACACACGTTCGGAATTGACGCAATTGCATTTTGTTGTCGGAAAATTTTATAGCCTGCTCTCAAACTTTGTGTGTCGGAAAATCCGATGGAAAATGTCCGATGGAGCCCACACACGGTCGGAATTTCAGACAACACGCTCCGATCGGACATTTTCCATCAGAAAATCTGACTGTGTGTACGGGGCATAAGTCCTCACAGTTACTCTTGGTGGGTGCTGGAACGAGCCCTGCTGTGAAATATTATATCAAGAATTGTAATTACATGCACCTGTTGAACAGGGGCAGAAAAATTGGGCCTTTGGTGGTGGTGGTGGTGGTGTTGCCACAATACTGTAAGCCCTCACAGTTACTCTTGGTGGGCGCAGGAATGGGCCCCGCTGTGAAATATTAGATCAAGAATTGAACAGGGGCAGAAAAATTGGGCCTTAGGCACTGGTGCAACAACACTGCAACCCCTCACAGATGCTATATTTGGAGCGCAGGAATGAGCCCTGCTGCAAAGTATTGCATCAAAAATTGTAATTTATACGTCCCTGTTAAACAGGGGCTGAAAAATTGGGCCTTGGGCACTGGTGCTGGTGCCACAACACTGCAACCCCTCACAGATATTCTAGTTGGAGTGCAGGAATGAGCCCTGCTGCAAAGTATTGCATCAAAAATTGTAATTACACGCCCCTGTTAAACAGGGGAAAAAAAATTGGGCCTTGGCCACTGGTGGCGATGCCCAGAACCAATAAATGTTCTTACAAGCTATCAGCATGAAAATTGAGGAAGAAGAGGATTGTGACTCAGCATAACAGGATAGTCACTCAGCATCAGCATAGGCAGTCTTGAAGGGATCTCACATTAAAAAAAAAAATCAATCGGTTACATCAGCATCAGGTGCTTGGTAGCTGGTGATCCAAGACTAATTCATTTTTAAGAAGGTTAGCCGATCAACTGATTTGGTGGACAGGCGCATGCTGTGATTGGTTACAAAGCCTCCAGCAGCACTGAATGTGCGTTCTAAAAGAACGCTGGATGTAGGACAAGCCAGTAGCTTAATTGCATACTGTGCAAGCTCTGGCCAGTGATCCATCCTCAAGACCCAGTAACCCAGAGGATTTGTGGGAAAGGTGTCCAAGTCTGATCTTGCCCCTAGGTAATCCTGCACCATGTGAATCAGACCCTGGCGATGGTTGCTGGAACCAATCAGGCCTTGGGGCTGCGGACTAAAAAATTGTCTGAGCGCATCGGTCAGATGGCCACCTTCTCCACCACTCCTTCTGTGACTGACCGAAGCCTCAGCAACACGTTGTCAAGGAGGACCAGGAAATTGTAACCTCCCAGGCTGTGGAAACACGTTGCACAAACCTTTCTGCAAGGCCTCCCGAAGATGTTTCATCCTCTGCTCCCTCTGCGATGGCAAGATAAGGTCTGCAACCTTACCCTTGTAACGTGGATCAAAGAGGGTTGCCAGCCAGTAATCATCCCTCCCGAAAATACCATGAATACGAGGAACCTTCCACAGGCTTTGCATGATCAGGAAGGCCATGCAGCGTAGGTTTGCTGAGGCATTCGGTACAGAGTCCTCTGGGTCACTAAGGACAACATGATCCGCAGCCACCTCCTCCCAGCCACGTACAAGTCCATGGGTTTCTTGGGGCTGTAAATGATCCCTTGAAGACTGCTGCTGATGCTGAGTGCCAGGCTCCACCTAAATGCTGACACAATCCTCCTCGTCCTCTTTTTGTGTGATCGGCAGGCACGCAGGAACACTGTCTGGATAAAGGGGGCCTTGAGAGGTAAGGAAGTCCTCCTCTACCTCCCTCTCTTCTGCCTCAAGTGCCCTGTCCATTATTCCATGCAGCGTGTGCTCCAACAGGTGGACAAGAGGGACAGTGTTACTGATGCATGCACTGTCACTGCTCACCATCCTAGTGGCCTCCTCACATGGTGACAGGACAGTGCATGCATCCCTGATCATAGCCCACTGGCGTGGGGAAAGAAACCAAGGTCCCCTGACCCTGTCCTGGTGCCATAGTCGCATAGGTACTCATTGATGGCCCTCTGCTGTGTGTGCAGCTGCTGCAGCATAGCCAACGTTGAGTTCCACCTGGTGGGCATGTCACAGATTAGGCAGTTCTTGGGCAGGTTAAATTCCTTTTGGAGGTCAGCCAGCCGAGCACTGGCATTATATGACCTGTGTAAAAGCACACAGACTTTCCTGGCCTGCCTCAGGACATCCTGCACCACCAAGTTAAGGACTTGAGCCAAACAGGGCTCATTGGTCAGTTGTCTCTGTCGGAGGGCGGAGAGGAGGTTGGTGCCATTGACGCAAACCACCATACCTGGCTTAAGCTGGCATGGCGTCAACCATCTCTGAACTTGCCCCTGCAGAGCTAACAGAATCTCTGCCCCAGTGTGGCTCCTGTCCCCCAAGCACACCAGCTCAAGCACTGCATGGCATCTTTTTGCCTGTGTGCTTTCATAGCCCCTTGAACGCCTACGGAGCACCACTGGTTCCGAGGACAAATCAGCACAGGAAGAGGCCATGGAGGAAGAAGAAGAGGAGGGGGTGGAGGAGATAGGTGTGGCAGAATCACCACTAGTAGAATTTTGGAGGCGTGGTGGGGGAACAACCTCCAACACTCCTGCACCCTGTCCTGCATCCTTCCCAGCTGCCAGAAGAGTCACCCAGTGCACGGTGAAAGATAGGTAACGTCCTTGTCCATGCCTGCTGGACCATGAGTCAGCGGTAATATGCACCTTACCACTGACCGCCCTGTCCAGCGAGGACAGTCGGTGTGCTGCCCTTAAGCTGGCCCCTGGAGGGCATCCTGCCTCGTTGGTGATGTGCCTCCTCCTCCTCCTCTCACCTATCAGGCACCCACGTGGAGTCAGTGACCACATCATCCCCTCCTTCCTCATCACTGGAGCAAACCTGGCAGTAAGCTGCAGCTGGGGGAACATGACTGCCAGATTGCTGTCCTTCTTGGGCACCCCCTCTCTCTGGGCTCACGTTACTCATGTTACTGCCTTCCTCTAGCTGGGTACCATCATCAGAGCCTTAAAAATGCTGGGCATCCTCCTGGAGCATGTACCCAATGCTGTGGTCAAACAGTTCGGGGGACTCCTCAGGAGGACATGGTGGGGCTAGGGAAGGAGTGACTGATGCCATTGAGCTGAGGGAAGAGGCCGCGTTAGCAGCTGCTTTGCCAGACAAAGTACCCTAAGCCTGGGTGAGAGAGAATGAGGAGGATGAGGATGGCTTGGTCATCCACTCGACCAAGTCTTCCACATGTTGCCGCTCAACGCGGCCAGCTGCCGACAAAAAGAACAAGCGTGTCCCACGGCCACGTGCTGATGAGGATGCACCATCTCCACGACCAGCACAGTTACCTCTAGACACAGAGCCTGCTTGCCCTCTTTTATTGGATTGTGACTGTCTGCCTCTCCTTGTTGGCCTTGCAGACATACTAATGGCCTGCAGTGAGATGCAGCTGCATAAAGCTGGGATGAGATATATATATATATATATATATACTGCAGCTAGCAGAATCAACTGCCTGCCTGTAGTATTATTAGTATGAGCAGCAATTGTCTTCAGGTAGCTTTATTTGCATACTGTGCAGAGGACACAGTACACTAACTGTAAATACTGCAGCTGCCTGCCTGTGGTATTAATAGGATCAGAGCAACAGCAATTGTCTTCAGGTAACTTTAGGTGCACACTGTGCAGAGGACGCAGTACACTAACTGTAAATACTGCAGCTGCCTGCCTGTGGTACTAATAGGATCAGAAGAACACCACCAATTTTCTTCAGGTAGCTTTAGGTGCACACTGTGCAGAGGACACAGTGCACTAACTGTAAAAACTGCAGCTGCCTGCCTGTGGTATTAATAGGATCAGAACAACAGCAGCTTTAGGTGCACACTGTGCAGAGGACAAACTACACTAACTGCCTGCCTGTGCTAATAGGATCAGAAGAACAGCGCTAGGGATGAGCTTCGTGTTCCAGTCGAAACCATGCTCGACTCGAACTTCGCGTGTTCGGTCGTTCGCCGAATTACGAACGATATGGGCCGTTCGGGCCAAATTCGAGTGGTGCGTCACGGCCCATAATTCACTGCGGCATCACAGTGCATTGCTGGCTGATGATTGGCCAAGCATGCACTATGACCTGCATGCTTGGCCAATCACAGCGCTGTCTGTACAGAGAGCCATAATTGGCCAAAGCCAGGGTGGCTTTGGCCAATTATGGCTCAGGGGGTTTAGTACACGCCCCACACTATATAAGGCCGCCTGTACGACGGCCCTGTGTAGTGTGTTCCGGCGTTGAGAGAGAGATAAATAGACAGAGACAGTACATTTGATTTTATATAGAGTAGTCAGGCAAGTCAGTTAGCTGCACTTACAGGGTATTGTGTATATATATACATCCTAGGTGTTGTATGTATTGTGATGTTTGGGGAACCAGCTAGATCGCAGGACACAGGCTTTTCACTCAAAAGGATATTTATTGAACTTAAATAGCTTTACAGCAGCAAAAACAAAAGAAAAGGGTTTCAGTCTCACCGACTTGCAAAGTCCAGAACTGCTATTGCAGTTAAACAGTCCTTAGTTTCTGTTGCAGGTACGTTCCCCTAGCAAGAGGCTTCCAGGCAGGACACTGCTATTCACTGTTGCTGCATAACAAAACACCATCCACCATCCACATTCTCCTCTACACTCCTCCACACCCTCTCTAACATCCTGTCTTGTTTTAAACCCACTTCCTCTGACAGGTGAGTTAACCCTTTTTTGTTCCCTTAAAAGGACCACAGTCCAAACAGAGGGGAAACATAGCGTCCTTCCAGGACCCAGCCACGGCGTCCTGTACATATCCCCCCCTGTGCCCCAACGCTATGGAGGTGGAGGCAACAGTGGAGCTCAAACAATGGACTCGGGAGAGGGCATCTGCATTTTGATGCAGTCTCCCGGGCCTATGCTCCACTACAAATTTAAATTCCTGGAGTGCCAAGAACCACCGAGTAACCCTGGCGTTATTCCCTTTACCCTGTCTCAACCATGTTAAAGGGGCATGGTCAGAAATCAGCCTAAACTTCTTCCCCAAAAGGTAATATCTGAGGGACTCCAGAGCCCACTTAATGGCCAGACACTCTCGTTCAATTATAGCGTAGTTTTTCTCCGCTAGTGTTAACTTCCTACTGAGGAAGACTACCGGGTGCTCCTCTCCATGAACAACCTGAGACAACACCGCTCCCAATCTTACATCGGAAGCATCAGTTTGGACAAAAACTCTTTTGAAAAATTGGGTGCTACCAGGACAGGGTGTTGGCACAGTGCCGACTTGAGCTCCAAAAAGGCCTTCTCAGCGTCTGCATGACCGATGACGTCCACCATGACCGATTTCCGACCCTTAGTCAGATCGGTCAATGGAGCCGCCAACGTGGCAAAGTTGGGTACAAACCTCTTGTAGTATCCCACCATGCCCAAGAATGCACGTACCTGCTTTTTTGTGAGGGGACGGGGCCAACTCTGTATAGCCTCTACCTTGCTGGCCTGATATTTCACCACCCCTCTACCCACGATATAGCCCAGGTATTTCACCTCCTCCATTCCCAAAGCACATTTTTCAGGGTTTATTGTAAACCCCTCCTTCCAAAGAGAGTCCAGCACTACCTGGACTTTGGGCAAGTGTGATTCCCAGTCTCTGCTAAAAATGACTATGTCGTCCAAGTACACTAAGGCATACTTCCGGTGAGGTCTTAAAATCCTAATCCATTGCTCGCTGGAATGTGGCTGGAGCAGTTTGCAATCCAAAAGGCATCCTTTTGTACTGAAAACTCCCCTCTGGGGTAGAAAAAGCCGTTTTCTCCCTAGCAGCCTTAGTCAATGGGATTTGCCAATATCCCTTGGTAAGGTCTAATGTAGTGATAAACCTGGCTGGACCTAGTCTCTCAATAAGCTCATCTACCCGGGGCATGGGGTAGACATCAAACCGTGAAACTTCATTAAGTTTCCGGAAATCATTGCAGAACCGCAGAGTCCCGTTGGGCTTCGGTACCAACACAATCGGGCTCGACCACTCACTCTGCGATTCTTCAATAATCTCCAGGTCTAACATCTTCTTCACTTCCTCTGAAACAGCCTTCCTTTGGGCCTCTGGGATGCGGTAGGGCCGGACAAAAACTTTGACTGCTGGTTCCGTGATGATATCATGCTCTATGGTACTCGTGAGCCCTGGCAAGTCTGAAAATTTTTCTTTATTTCTCTGCAAGAACTCCTTTGCCTGCTGACTTTGGGTTTTAGACAGGGTATTTGCTACTTGGACACTCTCCACCCCAACCCGAGGCTCCAAACTTGCACTAGCCAGGGAGGTCACTGGTTCCCTCTCTGTCCAGGGCTTTAACAAGTTTACATGATATATTTGATAGGGTTTCCTCTTACCCGGTTGGTGGACTTTATAATTCACCTCTCCCACTTTTTCTACAACTTCAAAGGGGCCTTGCCACCTGGCTAAGAATTTACTTTCCACAGTGGGAATCAACACCGCTACTCGATCCCCCACTTGGAAATTCCTTATTTTAGCAGCCCTATTATAGACTCGTCGTTGAGCCTCCTGGGCTTTTTGTAAATGTTCCTTGACTAGTGGCAACACAGTTCGGATCCTCTCCTGCATTTGGGAAACATATTCAAGAACACTCTTATGCTGACTAGGTTCACTTTCCCACTCCTCTTTAACAAAATCCAGTAGTCCGCGAGGTCTCCGCCCATATACCAACTCAAAGGGCGAAAACCCAGTGGAGGCCTGGGGCACTTCCCGGATAGCAAACAGGAGAGCTGGTAACAGACAGTCCCAGTCTTTCCCATCCCTTTGTACAACTCTCTTGAGCATAGATTTAAGGGTCTTATTAGCGCGTTCTACTAACCCATCCGTTTGGGGATGGTAGACCGATGTGCGCAGCTGTTTAATCCGGAAGAGCTTGCACACATCGGCTATAACCCTCGACATAAACGGGGTGCCCTGGTCCATTAGTATTTCCTTGGGAAAACCAGTCCGTGTAAACAACTGGAATAATTCCCGGGCAATAGCCTTAGAGGAGGTATTCCGCAGGGGTAGCGCCTCAGGATATCGGGTGGCATAGTCGAGAATCACCAGTATGTAGGAGTGACCTCGAGCCGACTTCACCAAGGGACCCACTATATCCATGGCTATCCTTTCAAATGGGACCTCAATTATGGGCAGAGGGACCAAAGGATTCCGGAAGTGGGTCACCGGAGCGGTCAACTGACAGGTGGGACAAGAGGTACAGTATCTCCTTACCTCTGCTTTCAGACCTGGCCAGTAAAACCGGTCGGTGATCCGTGCCTCCGTCTTTTCAACTCCCAGGTGTCCCCCTAAAACATCATCATGGGCCAGGTCTAGGACCTTGCGTCTATACTGTTGGGGTACCAATAATTGCTCTACATTTTCTCTCACTTTGGTAACCCGATAAAGCAATTCATTACATATTGCAAAGTGTGGCCACCGCTCATGCGCACCTGGCTCTTGGGGAACCCTATTTATTACTACCACCTGTTCCCGTGCATGGGCCAAAGTGGGGTCCTGCATCTGGGCAGTACCAAATGTCCCCTGTGGAACACCCAAATCCGGCAGGGCAGGGGTAACGGCCACTTCCTCATTCTCTTCCCCCAGCATTACCTGAAGTGGGGAAGGTCCCCCCCCTCTTCAGTGTTCAGGTAGGTCTGTGAACCACACATTTTGACACCCTTAATAACACCAGCACTACTTTCATCACCATTAACCAAATCATTAGCATTTTTAATAACATTCGGCATTTTAGGGTTATTTCTCTCAACCGCAGGAACAGAGGGACTCGTTTCTCCCCAGTCTCTGGACCATCCAGGCAGTTCTCCTTGTCCCCACAGTTTTGCAAATAATGGACAGTCTCGTCCTATGATAACATCATGTACTAAGTTCTTTACCACCCCCACCTCTTGAGTACCAGTGCCACATGCTGTGGAAATGGACACCGAGATGAGAGGGTACTCTCTAGTGTCCCCGTGAATGCACACTACCCTTAAAGTTTTTCTTACCAGACCAATCTTCCCAATTACTCTAGGATGGACCAGGGTTACCATGCTTCCGGAGTCCAGCAAAGCCCGGGCAGGGAGGTGGTTCACTTGGACTTCACACTCGAATTTCTCTTCTCCAAGATCAATATGTGTTGTGCATGCTTTCTGGGCATAAAAAGACCCCCTCCGAAGAACCCCGCATTCCATGGGCTCCTCTTGCAGTGGGCAGTGGGCCCGGGTATGGCCCCAAGAATGACATCGCCAACATTGTACATCCCCTCCTCTCCGAACAGGAACAGATCGCTGAGAAGGTATCGGGAGTGACTCTTGACCTTCCGTTGTGTTGGTTCCAGGGCTCCGGGGAACGTCCTTTCGAAGGGCAGCAGTCGAACGAATAGGCCGTGGCAGACTGGGTCCTTGGCGCTTGGTAGGGCCAAGCAGATCCTCCACCACTGTGTATCGTTCTACCATCTCGACAAGGAGGTTCACTGTTTTGAGGTCTCCATGGCTGACCCACCGTTGAAGGTCGTCTGGCAGTGACCTTAGGTATCGGTCCAGCACGACCCGCTCCACAATTTGGAGGCCAGACAACATTTCGGGCTGCAGCCATTTTTTTACCAGTTGCACCAGGTCATGCATTTGAGACCGTGGTGGACGATCCGGACGATACTTCTATTGGTGCACTCGTTGGGCCCGAACAGCTGTAGTTACCCCCAAACGAGCCAATATTTCTGCCTTTAATTTTTGATAGTCTTTAGCGTGATCTGGTGGCAGGTCGAAGTAGGCTTTTTGCGGATCTCCGGTTAGGAAAGGAGCAATTAGGCCGGCCCACTGGTCCTGGGGCCACCCTTCTCTCTCTCAAATGTAGCAAGAAATGCCTCTACATCATTACTCAGGGACAACTTCTGCAAACAATGGCTTGCCCTCACGGTCACCTGGTTGCCAGGGGCAACAGCTGCTTGCTCACGGCCCTGAGAAAGCTGCTACACTACTTCTTTTAAGGCAGTCACCTGAGCCTGCATAACCTCTTGCTGGGTCGCTTGCTGGGCTGCCAACTGGGCCACCAACAGGCAAGTGTTTTCTTGCTGTACCTCATGGCGAGTCTGCGCTTGTATATTAGCAAAGGACAGCTGTTTAATTAGCTCCTCCATTGCTTCAGCTTTCAGGGTTTGTGCGGCTTTAACCCAGGACATAAATCCACTATACTGTCCCTTTAAATGTCAGTTTTAAGTCCAATACACAAAAAAAAAAAAAAAAAAAAACAGCAAGAAAATGCCTGTTACTCTGTCCTGCCCGCATTCGAGCACCACTTGTAATGTTTGGGGAACCAGCTAGATCGCAGGACACAGGCTTTCCACTCAAAAGCATATTTATTGAACTTAAATAGCTTTACAGCAGCAAAAACAAAAGAAAGGGGGTTTCAGTCTCACCGACTTGCAAAGTCCAGAACTGCTATTGCAGTTAAACAGTCCTTAGATTCTGTTGCAGGTACGTTCCCCTAGCAAGAGGCTTCCAGGCAGGACACTGCTATTCACTGTTGCTGCACAACAAAACACCATCCATATTCTCCTCTACACTCCTCCACACCCTCTCTAACTTCCTGTCTTGTTTTAAACCCACTTCCTCTGACAGGTGAGTTAACCCTTTTTTGTTCCCTTAAAGGGACCACAGTCCAAACAGAGGGGAAACATAGCGTCCTTCCAGGACCCAGCCACGGCGTCCTGTACAGTATATATATATATATATATATATATATATATATATATATATATATATATATATATATATATATATATATACACTGTTTTCAGTTTAGCTAGATCCGTTCCTGTTATTCTCTTCCTACTTCCTACAGGCAGGCAGGTGTTTTTACAGTATTTACAGCTAACTGAAGAAAATTGCTGGTGTTCTTCTGATCCTATTTGTCCTATTAGCTACAGCATTAACAGTTAGTGTAGTGCGTCCTCTGCACAGTGTGCACCTACAGCTACCTAAAGACAATTGCTGGTGTTCCCATACTAATAATACTACAGGCAGGCAGTTGATTAGCTGCAGTATCAGTATCTATATACATCCCAGCTTTGGTGTCCGTTTATGAAACAGTGATGAATCATCACTGCAGAGATCGCCGGCATTCGCTGTGTAAATTCTTCACAGGAGTGTGCCGGTTTATCATCCTGTGTAGACTGCTTCTCTTCAGGTGAAGAGAAGCGATCTACAAACGTTCACAACGCTCCCTGTGAATGGGAGGCTGTAGTCTCGGGAGAGATCCCGAGACTACGGTAGTGTAAAACAAAGTGAAAGTAAAGTATTAAACAGCACACTTCATTAATAAAATGAAAAAATTAAACTATAAGTCCACCATTCACACATATACACCCCCCCTTATTGTAAAACTTAACTAATATTAACATTTTACACAATAATTAAACATGTGCTTTTATTCTCATGAATGGTGTATATATAAAATGGTTTATCCTGTATCTGTCAACCATCCGTACACCGTTGATGAAAATTTTAATTTAATTTTAATATAAATTAATAATTAAAATAAAATTATATAAATACAAATATTGAATAAAAAAATAAAAAAATAAATTAAAAAAGTGAAATGAGATTCCCCTCTATAATAAAATTGACCTGTCCATGGGTTCAAACCATCTCTTTGGGTGCCAAAATATATATATAAATAAATAATATATATAAAATATAAAATATGTTCATATTTTTTTTTTTTTTTTTATATATTGATTAAAAAAAAAATATATATATATATATATATAAATAAATTATAACATATTGATTCAATAAATATATATGTACTGTCAATTAAAACCACCCAATAATAGAAACATGGTACACTCTTCTAAAAGTTAAGTGAAAAATTATATTTTAATCATTTGAGGGGTTAGTGATTGGAGAGTAAGGAGAGCATGGAGGGTGTAAGCAAAAAAAGAACTGCAAAGTTCAGCCATGCGCAGAATTGCGTTTTGGTGTCAAGGGCGGTGAGTAACTGGGACCGATTGTTTGGTTCCCAGTCTAAAAGACTCTCTTGTTCGAGGAAAGCCGAAATTTGGCAATCGATTGTCCTGGAAGTCAACGCCGCAGGGGACATTGCCCGCAATGTCGATACGTGTAGGCGTCGATTGAATGACATTAAAGTTCAGATAAAGAAAAAACTGACCTACATAGCAAGACATCAACGTGGTACCGGGGGAGGACCTCCAGCGAATATCACCTTCTCCTGCTATGAGGAAGAATTGAAGGGGTGCCTCGGGCCTGACGTTGTCAGTGGTTTACCGGGAGAACATGATTCTGATGCTCATAGTAAGTAATTCTTTATAAAATTCAATTCAATATAAATTTTTTTTTTTTTTTCAATATAAATTAAAATTTTTTTATAAACTAATTGAAACATTTTTTTTTTCACAGTGTTAGGAGAACCATCGGGTACAGACCATAATGTAGCCGAAGTATATGAGGGCAATGAGACAATGCTCCTCTTTGAAGATGATGGTAAGTAGTTTTTTATATTAATTTCTTAAAACCGCTTGTCCCCCACCCACAGATCATTTACTGTGGGCGGGCGGAATGGGTAGGCTGAATAACGTATATTCACGTCATCCAGCCCGCTCCTGTTTAATAACACATTGCACGCCCATTATGGTGTGCAGCACGCCCCTCCCACGACACTGGACACAGCAGATTTTGGGTCCCAGTACTGGACCGCTTTGAACAGTAGCGGTAATCAGCCTATGCTGGTTTTGTTCAGCAAACACCCAGCTGTAAATTGAAAGTGAAGCCCGGACCACAACTGCTCACTTTGCCCCCCTTCACATCGGGCCAATTTGACATGCGATTTGACATGTAAAATCACATGCCAAATTCCCGCCTATTGCTGGCAATGGTGCTGTCATAATTCTTGCGATGCTGTATTTGCGGCACCACACCGATTCACAAAAGTAGTTCCTACACTACTTTTGGTGATTTCGGGTGCGAATTGAATAGACATCTGTGCAACCCGCACAGATATCTCTCAAATCGCCCCCAAAGTCGGACCCCAATGCTGAACCCTCAGTGCCCATGTGCAGTAGTTAACCAGCTTTGAAGCCAAAAGGCCGGGTTTCCTACAAGGAATGCTGGCGGCAGCACCCTGGAGTTCATCCTAGATCGGCTTTGAGTGCCGACATCGTGGGCTCTCTCGACAGGTAAGTGCCCTAATATTAAAGGTCAGCAGTATTAAAGCATTTGTACCCGAACAACATGGGAGAAGTCAAAGATAATCGGGCATAGTGTCGCCTCCTCCCACCTGATTTAAATCTGTCATACTACCATGTCACAATCGCGTGCATTACACGGCACTTATGGGTTTAAATCAGGTGGAGAGGAGGCAATATATCACCTCTTCATCACCTGTCAAACACACTTTGATCGCTTTTCAGAGGAGCACCAGTGCCTGCTGCACTTGTGAAAGGGCCCTTAGTTGCATTCGGCAATGGCACCCTTAAGAGTTGTTTACACATAAAGTTCATGGGTGGTAAAACCATGCGGTTGAGTCATGGTTTTATCACCCCCAATCTCTACCCCCTTTAGCTGCTGAGGCAGCATTCAAAGGTGTACACATGCCGCGGCAGGAATTCAGCCCCATGTTACTTTTGGAGGTTGCTACAGCCTGGCCATCGCAACCCTTTCCAGTAAATGGGGCCACTCTGCAAGCGCCTTGCAACTGCATGCTTCTGCGGGGTCCAAGGGGTTAAAGAATGTACTGACAAAGCAACACAATGCTGCCTGCTTTAACCCCTTGTTTGTTGTACTGTAAAAGGTTGCAGGGCACTTGCAGAGTGGGCCTCATTCACTTGAATGGGTCATGCTTGGCAGGTGCTACACCCAGCAGCTATGGCAGCATATACTATTATGCCCAGTGTATTGCTTCACACTGAACTGGAGATCTCTTATTTCCTTCTGCTGGCACCACTCTGGAGACTGCTAGCTGGCATAAGAGATGGAGTACAGTTGGTATCAGTTCGCAGTGGATAGGGGACGGCACCACAGAGGAAGCACCAGCTTATGCAGCTCTTGCTCCCTGCTACAGCTCCAACTTTACAAGTAGTCCCTCTGCATTGCACTTTGATGCTCTTGTATGGTGGGTCAGCAAGCCCAGACCACGATCTACTAGTCACAGTCAACCAGTCAACTGTCCGCAATCTACTCTTTGCTGACCCCTGCTCTGAAGAATTTTAAAGCATCACCTATGGAGATTTTTGTGTGCTGTAATTTTTGGTAATTTCACGTCAGCACTGTATTCTAAGACTTGGCAGGTTTGGTATCTATTTATTCAACGCAACCTCATCTTTAATATTTTACCAAACAATGGGTATTAAATTGTGTGCGTTTGCACTTAAATTCATTTATTTTTATTTTTAACTAAAAGTTTAATAAAGGACAAAGAAAAAAGGACCAAAAATGTCACCTTTAATCTCACAGGGCCTCTGCTTTCCGAAAATGCACCCCAACTCTCCTTGTCTATCCTCTCCTGCTGACATTCTCAGCTCCTTCTCTTCTCTGTACGACCTCATAGGAAGCCAGTTCCTATTGGGCCCCACCTGCTGGCTGACTCCAAAGCTGGGCTTTGTGTCTCTATATTGACACACAGCGGTAATCTGACCTTGAACCTGCTTGCTGCTGAAGGCTGGCTGAGAGGGCTGTTGTTTAAAGCCTGGTACAGTTTTTCTCCATTCAACCCAGTCGATTGAGCAAAAAAACCTGTCAATTTTTTGAGGGAGCCACTGTGCTAACGAACACAACATTATTACAGTGATCTCATCTGCTGAGCTGTTCGATTCTGACAGAGGAACATATCATAAGTGGCTCCTATGAGGGTAGTGTTACATGGCATTAATCGTCTATATTTTGTATATTTGTCTCACATATGGCCCAATTACATAGGGAGTTATTGTCCACATCTTTTAGAGGTGCCTTATTATAAATATTAAAATGGAGTAGTTTATATTCTGATTAATGTGAACCAAATTAAATTTGATATGATTGTTGTGTTTTACAGATGACACTCAAATACCTGAAAACGAAGAAAATCATGATAGCATCAATGGTAAGTGAAAAATCCCGTCATGTAGATGGTTGATAATTTATTTAAAAAATACCCGAAGCTGTGCTACAATATGAAGATGTTTAAGTGGTTTTAAAGCATACACAATTTTTACCTTAAAGTGGAGTTCCACTCAAAAGGTGAACTTCAGCTTATCTGTCTACCCCCCTGGTGCCACATTTGGCACCTTTCAGGGGGAGGGAGAACAGGTACCTATTTTGGACAGGTACCGGTCCCCACTTTAGGGAGACTGGGCCGCCCCCTCCTCCTGCCTTCACCGCCAGATCAATCTAAAAGCACAGTGCCCATGTGCAGTAGGGGACCGGCTGTGCAGCCAAAAGGCTTCACTGCAGGGTTCCCGTAACAGAAATGGTGACAGCTGCACCCGACAGATGATCCGAAGATCGGCTGGGGTGCCGACATCGCTGGCTCCCTGGACAGGTAAGTGTCCATATATTAAAAGTCAGCAGCTACAGTATTTGTTGCTGGTGACTTTTAATTTTTCGTGGAGAGGCAGGACCTCCTCTTTAATACATTCCTTGCATTATGGTACAACATGTCTGCAGGTCTTGTCTCCCCTCACTTACGGGACTTGCTGGCTACGCTGGGGCACCGGGAGCCACTGGCTCCCACTGCTGTCAATCAAAGCCTGTGACAATGAAGTTGGGGCGGGGCAAAATCTACTGTCTGTGTAATGGATGTAGCAGCAGGGCTTGGGAGCAAGCACAAGTGATCCCATGGGCAGTGGCTTTCCGTGGGGGCACTGGACAGACAGGAGTGGCCAGGAGCAACGTTGGGGGAGGGAAGGGGGTGGGGTCTCTGAATAAGAATAGGAGTTTCAAGGCCGCTCTATGCAGTTCCATTGTACAGAGCAGGTAGGTAGAAAGATGCTTGTTATTTAAAAACAAAATGTCACCTTTACAATCTCTCTTAGTTGATTTTATTTTCTTCTCTTTGTAGTTCCAGTTGAAGATGAAAATCAACCTGGGCCTTCAAATATGGGTAACTATATATTAGAATAATTAGAAGAATTACAAATGTATAATTTTCCGATTAAGCTTTTTAAAAGAAATTCTTACTTTTTTTTCAGAACCACCTGTTATTTGCAATGAAGATCAGAGAGATGCCATGGATATGGAGGAATTAATAAATAGTAAATCTAAAACACCTTAAAATACTGATATTTAATATAATTTTTTTTTGTAGAATAATACATTTCATAATTGTATTTTTATTATGTTGCAGATAATGAGGAGGGTAGGCACCAGGCATCAGCTGATCCCCGTCCAGCACCAGGTCCCATACGGGTCCCAAGAGGGAGAAGGAGAAGAGAGCTCTTGGCCCAAAGAGAGGAGGAAGCCAGCAATGCCTCTTTGCTTTTGTCCCAAACGTTAAACTCCATGATTGAAAATTTAAAAGAGAGACAGCAGCAGCAAGATCAGGCGATGGAAGAGGAGCGAAGTTTTCGCAATTCCCTTATATCAGAATTAAGAAGGCATAATGACCTAGTGGAATCACAGCAAGCGCTCCTCAAACAAATGGTGGAAGAACAAAAAAAAATGTCATCTGCACTTTTTTATGTGGTGGGGTCCATTTCCCAACACCTTGCCCCTACTGACCAATCCCAAAATCTCTAAAAAATATTATTTTACATTTTTTCAAAGTTTACACTATTGTTAAAAAAATTTGCACTATTGTTTAAAATAAATTGTTTTATTTTATTCCCAAATACAATTATTTGAAGGGAATCATTTTTGTTTTGTTTTTTTTCTCATCAAAATCATATTTATTTTTATTGTAAAGACATCACAAATTATTTTTACTTTTTAAGACATCAGCATACATTTTGTATAATTCTACTGGGATGCCATCGGGCCCAGGGGTCTTGCCAGGCTGAAGTGTCTTTACCAACTTTATTATTTCCTCCACCGTGATAGGTCTATCAAATTTATTCTGAGTAACCGGGTACCGGGTAAGTTGTGTCAGGGGGCACAGAAACATAGTTGTAAGTAGCTAGTGCTAACAATTAGGGTGCAAAAACAGTACAACGTGTAAGCTGTAAAAGCAACTCTCAGTGTTGTGAGCCCTCATGATCGCCTTCACTTGGTCTAACGACTTCTGCAGCTTCTGCGTCTCCACCGAGTAGTCCGGTAAGATCAACAGCCTGTTTTCCTGTAAACGGAGGTTGCTAATCAACCTGGAGGCTCTGATTATTTCAAAAAGTTAATCAAGCGTAGGATGAGGGTTTGGGAGGTGCTCCTGGAGGTCGGGGTTTAGGTGGAAATCGATCCGCCTGCTACGCAGCCTAGTAAGGGGAGAAATGGGCATCAGGCAGCAAAGCCCAGTAGGTGCAGGCAGTAAAGGGCCCTCCTTCTCGCTGTCGCTGATGTGCCTGGGTTCTGATGTTGCCATCTTCCTCAACTGCTCTGCATCTGTAAATTTAACAACATAATATACATATTAACATTAATGGAAAATATTTTATTTTAAAGATGACATTTATACTCTTCTGCATATTGAAACATCTGTTAAATATATCATCTGTTCCCCACAAGCTCCATGGTCAAGAAATAAATGTTGACATGACAATTCATTGCTTATTAAAGTGGTTGTAAACCCTTACAGACTACTTTGACCTACAAGTAAGCCTAGATTAAGGCTTACCTGTAGGTCCAAGAAGTATCTCCTAAACCTACACGGTTTAGAAGATATTTGCTAAAAGACAGGCACCGCTGTCTATGGCGCATGCATCGTGGACAGCGGCACGCAGGCGCACTGAGCGCACAGCTGCTAACGGCAACACGCCGTTAGTGGCGGCTCCCGTGCTCATGCGCGTGAGTGACGTCATCGCTGCTTCGGCCAATCACAGCGCCGGAGCAACGATACCCGGAAGAAGATGGACGCGCCGTACCAGAGGGGACAGCGGTGACATCGCAGGCTCCTGTGTCAGGTAAGTGACACATAATGGGCTACTATGCGATGCATAGTAGCCCATTATGCTTTATGTTTGCAGGGAAACAAAGAGGAAGTAAACCCATCAGGGTTTACTTCCTCTTTAATTGTCAAGTGAAGGGGCTA
Organism: Lithobates clamitans; assembly: GCA_037952925.1. Taxonomy (NCBI): domain Eukaryota; kingdom Metazoa; phylum Chordata; class Amphibia; order Anura; family Ranidae; genus Lithobates; species Lithobates clamitans. The sequence goes on along the minus strand of JBBGZY010000325.1, from coordinate 3,737,963 downwards.
ATCCAGCTGGTGATCTAGCCTCTGGAAGGACGCAAAAGATTTTTTGGCGGGATGCATACAGAGGCTATAGAGCAGGGGTGTCCATAATTTGTTCAATTAGGGCCAGATCTGATGAAGTGAACATGCGAGTGGGCCAACCATTTTGCCTGACATTCTTTTTAACCATTTAAATTCAGTCTAAGTGTGTTCGTACAAGCACTAATACACTGCCCAACAAGAATTATCTTGCCTTTGTGGCTGTGAGTGGTGATGAGCTTGGGCGTGTTCTTTGGATATACCGTATTTATCGGCGTATATCACGCACCTTCACTTTAAGAGGGAATTTTATAGAAAAAAAAATATTAAAATTTTAAATAAAGAACTGTGAAGCAAAATAAAGGTCAGTGCCTATCAATGCAGCCTAATCAGTGGCCATCTGCAGCCTCACTATTGCCATGAATGCAGCCTTACCATTGGCATCAGTGCAGTCTGATCGATGGCCATCTGCAGCCTCAGAGGGGACAGGGAGGGGGCGGGACAAGCTCTGACACATTACATACAGGAGAATCCCCAGTTTACTCGGAGTCCTCTTTAATACAAAGTCCCGCCTTCTATGATAGACAGGACAGTAATTTAATGGCAGCCAAGGAGATGAGACTTCCTAATACAGACGCTGCGGAGTAAACAGGACTTTCTCCTGTATGTAATCTGACAGCACTCGTCCTACCCTCTCCCTGTCCCCTCCAAGGCAGTGCCGATAAATACGTTATATATATTTTGTGGCCCCGGGGGCCTAAAAATATATATATATATCCAAATTACTAGGGGGCCTATTAAACCAGAATGCGGGGCCGCAATTGGCCTGCAGGCCGGACTTTGTACATACCTGCTATCGAGCGTCTGTGACGTGACCTGACATCAATCTGTAGCCTGTTTGCAAGTGATTCAGGACTACTGAATCTTGGTGTATTCCGACAAAGAAGCCGGGATAACGCCAAAGTATCGAACAGGCCAGTTAATTTCACCGACAGCAGACTATAGCCCATTGTCAGGTGAATGCGGGTCACAGGAGGGCAGAACGAAGTTCACTACTATACTGTAATACTTACCTGCTCTGTGTGATTTTGCACAAAACAGCCATGATACTCCTCTTGTGGGGTACCCCACTTGCACTTCTTGCACTTCCCCCTACTGAGTGCACCTATAGCAAGTCACTTGCTATGGAGTGACTCGTGTGCTTGCTCCCTAGCTAGCTCTGTGTGTCCATTGACACACAGAGAGCAGCTAAATCCTGCCCCTTGCTACATCCTCAAGTAAAAAATGAAATACAGAAATCCTTGTAAATATTCGACTTACATATACAATGCCAGGTGTCCACTTGAACAGGATAGGATCACAAACATTAAACTAATTAGTCGTCCTTCTTTGTAGATCCTAGAAAACATAATATTAAATTTTAATTAAAAAACAGAGCACATTACAACAACATATACATTTACATTTAAATTATTAAATAATTACCCTGAAATGATTCTGAATAAGTCTCTGACGGACATGATTCCCTAGGTCTGAGGAATCTTCAGAGGCAGCCGGGAGTGCCGGTATTTCTGGTGGCAGATCATCATTGATGTGCAAGTCTACATTGTTTGCAAGAGCAATATTGTGTAGAATTGCACATACAATAATGATATCTGACACCAGTTCCGGAGAGTGCTGTAAAAACCCGCCAGTTTTGGAGAGGCATCGGAATGTGGATTTCCACATTCCAAATGTCCTCTCGATAACTGAACGGGTACGGATATGTGCACTATTATATCTAACCTCGGCCACAGTCTGGGGATTCGACAGAGGCGTCAGCAACCAAGATCGACATCCATATCCTGCGTCTCCTAGAATAACAAATGATAATATCATAAGTAATATTTAACAATTAGTTAAAATAGATAATAAAGAAATATAAATGTGCTTACCCACCAGCCAGCCCTCTGGCATTTGTCTTTTTTCGAATCGTTCAAAGAGAGCTGACTGCTGCAGGATATGGCTGTCGTGGCAACTTCCGGGAAACCCAGATCTGATACTCATAATGCGCTGGTGGGAGTCTACCACCACTTGCACATTTAACGAGTAGTAGCTTTTCCTGTTACGGAATTGCTCCTCCCTATTATGTGGTGGTATCAGCGGAATATGAGTACAGTCTATGGCTCCCAGGCAATTTGGCATCCCTCCTTGTCGGAAAAATCCAACCTTCACCTCTTGCCACTCTTCATCGGTTGTAGGGAAATGGATGTACCTATCCATATGTCTCTTGATAGCTTTCAGAACCGGTTTCAGGAATCTAGAAAGACTGGGACGACTAATTCCAATGATCCGAGCACATGACGGCTGAAAGTTACCCGTCGCTAAGTAATTTAGGACAGCCAATAGCCTGACAATGGCAGGGATTGCATGGGTTCTCCTCGTCAGGGGTTCAATTTCATCTGATATGAGGTGGTAAACCTCCATGACCCCCTGACGGTTCAGCCGAAACATGTCCTCGACATCATTGTCAGACAGCTCATCCAGGACTGTGCGTCTACGGAACACACGAGGCTGTCTGAGCCTAACATTTGTGATCCTATCCTGTGCAATGCGAACAGCTGCTGCTGCGACAGCTGTTACAGCTAATAGTAGGGTGGTCTCCTCAATATCCATGTCTGAAATAAACAATAATAATATATATAAGATTTACAAATGTTGGCTCATTTTGCTAACTATTATGCATATAATATATATATTTGTGTGTGTGCATATCTTTTTATACTTATATGGCAGTACATCGTGTACTGTTAAATCTATCTAACAACATAAAATAATAAAAACATGTCTAAAACAGGTTTTTCTGCTAGAACTTAGAACCCCCAAACATTATATATGGTTTTTCTTCGAACACCCTCGAGAATAAAATGGCGGTCGTTGCAATACTTTTTTTTGCACCGTATTTGCGCAGCGTTCTTAAAAGCGCACTTTATTTGTAAAAAATTCACTTTTTTGAATAAAAAAATAAGACAACAGTAAAGTTAGCCCAATTTTTTTTTATATTGTGAAATATAATGTTACGCCAAGTAAATTTATACCCAACATGTCACGCTTGAAAATTGCGCCCGCTCGTGGAATGGCGTCTAACTTTTACCCTCAAAAATCTCCATAGGCGACGTTTACAAAAATTCTAAAGGTTGAATATTTTGCGGTACAGAGGAGGTCTAGGGCTTGAATTATTGCTCTCGCTCTACCGGTCGCTGTGATACCTCACACGTGTGGTTTGACCACCGTTTTCATGTGCGGGTGCTACTCGCGTATGCGTTTGCTTCTGCGCGCGAGCTCGTCGGGACGGGGGGGGGGTTTTAAATTTTTTACATTTTTATTATTATTTATTTAACAATATTTTATTTATTTTTAAACTGTTTTAAAAAATAAATAAATTGTGTCACTTTTATTCCTATTCCAAGGAATGTAAACATCCCTTGTAATAGAAAAAAGCATGACAGGACCTCTTAAATATGAGATCTGTGGTCAAAAAGACCTCAGATCTCATATTTACACTAAAATGCAATTCCAAAAAAAAAAGTCATTGAAAAAAATTACATTTGAAAAAAAGTGCCTTTAAATGGCGTGGACGGAACTGACGTTTTTAGGTCGCTTCCGCCCAGCAGTGTCATGGAGACGAGTGGGCGCCATCTTAGCCTCACTCTTCTCCAGACACAGGACGGAGACGGATGTGATCGCCTCCGCCGCTACCGACGGCTCCGGTAAGCGGCGGAGGGCACCGGATCGTGGCGGGACCACTTTTATCTGAAAGCCGACCGCCGCACGAAAACGGGGATACCGGGGTATGGCAGCTAGCTGCTGCCATAACAACGATATCCGCCGCCAAAGTTTGGACGTACATCGTCGTGCGGCGGTCGGTAAGTGGTTAAAAAAAGAAAATAAATGCCAACTTTCCTGCTGAAGCATCGATCTGGTGTTGCATCAATCCCTCAATGGCTCTAATGCATAATAGTGAGTGATCATGTGACAGTTGATCGCTAAGTTCACACGCTTCCCGAAAATAAAGCTGTGACTGCCAATCACTTTACTCTGCTCTGTCCCCTCCAGTGCTCACTGGAGCAACAGGATATAGAGTGGGAGTGAGCTGCCTACTCTGGCTCTCAGCAGTGCCATGAAAGACTGAGCCAGATGCCGACATTTGTGTCAGGATCCTTACAGAGACGTAACAGATGTAAGCGGTCCTGTAAGGCCTAGCTGAGAGGGTCCACCCCCCCCCCCTTTATAAAAATATCATTTTTTTTAAATTAAATACACTAAACTCATTATTAGTGAACAAAAATAAAACGATTTTAAAATCCAAAACTATATTAAGTTAATAAAGCTCTGTGTGGAGAAGGTCTTGGGGCTCATTCACAAGGGTGCTGTGGCCTGTGTAGTGTGAACCACACATTTCTTTATGTGACTGGAGCTGGGTGCTGGCAGTCTATATTAAAATAGTGGCATCTTTTTTTGGGGGTCGGGAAACAATCCACCCCCCCCCCCCACTTGGTCGGTCAGGTCACAGGTAGCCCCCCCCCCCGATTGGTCGGTCACCAGCCCTACACTTACCCCATCTAGGTTGTGTGCAGCGCTTCACCCTGCATCTCCTCCTTCTCGACTTCCCTTGGGTCTTTAGCTTCCTCTTCCTCGGCGGACAATAGGATTTCTTCTTCCCTCTGCCAATTGGGTGATGGGTCTCAGGACCCACTTCCTGATTGGCTGAGGGGAGAATAAAGAAGACAATAGCGAATATTATTTTGCTATTGTCACATAAGTGGGTGGGCATGGGGCGCATTGATCAGTGCTCTGTGTCCCGAGCCAACCCTTTTTGGAAGACAATTAAAACCAATTTGCTATTCTTGTGCTTCCAAAAAAAACCCCGTTGGAATCCATGTGTACGGTGCCCTGCATGTAGATTAGGGGGGCGGCGCTCCTGCACCCCATATGGATAGGCTGCCACTGTGTATATATGTATATATATATATATATCTATATATATATATATATATATACACATACATATATCTATACACACATACATAGATATATATATATATACACATACATATATATAGATATATCTATCTATCGATCGATATCTATATAGATATCTATCTATCTATCTTTATTTATATATATATATATATATATCTATCTTTATTTATATATATATATATATATATATATATATATATATATATATATATATATATATAGATAGATATAGATATATATATATATATATATATATATATATATCTATCTATATATATATACAGATATATATATATTGAGATATATATATAGATATATGCCCACATATATAGAGCTATGCACACACACAAATATATATATATATGTCTAACCTGGTGTAGAGCTTAGGTGGGGGCTGGTGAAACACGGGGAGATGTAATTCCTATCTCTCTTGGCGGCAAGATCGAAGGAGGAAGTCAATAAACTTCCTATTTCCTCCTATCTTCTCGGGTGAATTCTCTCCTCCCTCTCCAGTTCACCAGCTCTGGGCTGGTGAACTGGGGAGTGTGAATTTGAGCACAGATCGCCAGTGAAGTGCTGACATCAACACTTCATAAACTGGCCGTTTCTGTGCATATTAATGAGAGCTTCACTGCAGGCTGTGAAGATCAACGGAGAACGAGTTCTCCGTTGATCTTCACACTTTGATAAACCGCTAATGGTCAGAGATGAGCTGTGATCCCCAGGATCACAGCTTATCACTGCTTCATAAACGGACACCTTTGTGCAGCTACATCTCACTGCAGGCCATTAGTATGTCTGGAAGCCAATAAAAGAGAGCAAGCAGGCTCTGTGTCTAGAGGTAACAGTGCTGGTCGCGGAGATGGTGCATCCTCATCAGCACGTGGCCGTGGGACACGCTTGTCCTTTTTGTCGGCAGCTGGCCGCGTTGAGCCGCAACATGCGGAAGACTTGGTAGAGTGGATGACCAAGCCGTCCTCATCCAACTCATCCTCTCTCACCCAGGCTCAGGGTACTTTGTCTGGCAAAGCAGCTGCCAACGTGGCCTCTTTCCTCGGCTCAATGGCATCAGTCACTCCTTTCCTAGACCCACCATGTACTCCTGAGGAGTCCCCCAAACTGTTTGACCACAGTGTTGGGTACATACTGCGGGAGGATGCCCAGCATTTTGAAGGCTCCGATGATGGTACCCAGCTAGAGGAAGGCAGTAACGTGAGCCCAGAGAGAGGGGGGGCCCAAGAAGAAAAGCAATCTGACAGTCATGTTCCCCCAGCTGCAGCATACTGCCAGCTTTGCTCCAGTGATGAGGGAGGGAATGATGAGGTCACTGACTCCACGTGGGTGCCTGATAGGTGAGAGGAGGAGGCACATCACCAACGAGGCAGGATGCCCTCCAGGGGCCAGCTTAAGGGCAGCACACCGACTGCATCCCACCGCAGAGATCCGGATGTGCAGGGCGCTGCTGTCTCTGCGCGTTATTCCAAAAGTTCTTTGGTGTGGGCCTTTTTTGAGATGAGTGCATCAGATCCCACTGCTGCTATTTGCAACACATGTCTTAAGCGTATCTCGCATGGCCAAAATATCTCCCGCTTGGGCACCACATGCTTGACCAGACATATGGTGACTAGATAATTAGGGGGCGTTAGTGGTTAGCTCATGCATATACTATTATAGTGCAACTAATTATAAAATTGTGCTTGATGTGTACTTTATCTCATGAGCAAAAAGAGATAAGTATAAATGTACAGTTGGTGGTAAGGTTATACCATGAATAATAACACACAAAAGCCAACAATACTAATAACAGTGACAGTGGTATACTATCTCCATATACAGTGAAAAAATGAAATTATAAATTGCAGTGATATCTTCCAAAGTGAGTCAGTATCTTCCTGTCGATAGATAAAAAGTTCCTTCACCAAAAGAAGAAGAGGAGGAAAATACACCTTGTAGAAATGGATATCTGCTTACCAGATACCAATGACCCCTTTAATCAAAAAGAGAGTAATTAGCGCTTTTGCAGGATTGTGCCTGCTCACATGGATGGCTGGACAGCTGGATGATGATTAGGCTAAGAACCCCTCCGGTCCCAATCGTTCAATCATGGGATATATTTGAAACAAACAAAGTCTCCATAGTGTAAAACCGTTTAATATAAAACTAAGAATAAAAAACGCCAAATGGCTGCTTACATTAGTAGGTGCCTACCCGGTACTGGGGCTGCTTGCTTGTCAGGGTAAGGTTGAGATCAAAGACCCGTCACACCACATCGAAAGACAGCGTGCGTTCCTACCGGCATGTGGAAGGCAATGTTTTGGCCTCGCTGGACAGGGCGGTCAGTGGTAAGGTGCATATTATCGCTGACTCATAGTCCAGCAGGCATGGACAGGGAAGTTACCTATCTTTCACCGCGCACTGGGTGACTCTTCTGGCAGCTAGGAAGGATGCAGGACAGGGTGCAGTAGTGTTGGAGGTTGTTCCGCCACCACGCCTCCAAAGTACTACTAGTGGTGATTCTGCCACACCTCTCTCTCTCCTCCACCCCCCTCCTCTTCTTCTTCCTCCATGGCCTCTTTCTGTGCTGATTTGTCTTTGGAACCAGTGGTGCTCCGTAGGCGTTCAAGGAGCTACGCAAGCATGCAGGCCAAAAGATGCCATGCAGGGCTTGAGCTTGTGTGCTTGGGGGACAGGAGCCACACTGGGGCAGAGATTCTGTCAGCTCTGCAGGGGCAGGTTCAGAGGTGGTTGACGCCATGCCAGCTTAAGGCAGGTATGGTGGTTTGCGACAATGGCACCAACCTCTTCTCCGCCCTCCGACAGGGACAACTGACCCATGTGCCCTGTTTGGCTCACGTCCTTAACTTGGTGGTGCAGCGGTTCTTGGGCAGGTACCCGGGCTTATAGGATGTCCTGAGGCAGGCCAGGAAAGTCTGTGCGCATTTCCGCAGGTCATATAATGCCAGTGCTCGGCTGGCAGACCTCCAAAAGGAATTTAACCTGCCCAAGAACTGCCTAATCTGTGACATGCCCACCAGGTGGAACTCAACGTTGGCTATTCTGCAGCGGCTGCACATGCAGCAGAGGGCCATTAATGAGTACCTGTGTGTCTATGGCACCAGTACAGGGTCAGGGGAACTTGTTTTTTTTTCCCCACGCCAGTGGGCCATGATCAGGGATGCATGCACTTTCCTGTCACCATTTGTGGAGGCCACGAGGATGGTGAGCAGTGACAGTGCATGCATCAGTGACACTGTCCCCCTTGTCCACCTGTTGGAGCATCCGCTGCATGGAATAATGGACAGGGCACTTGAGGCAGAACAGAGGCAGGAAGAGGAGGACTTCCTTAGCTTTTAAGACCCCCTTTATCCAGACAGTGTTCCTGCGTGCCCGCTGATCACACAGGAAGAGGATGAGGTGAAGGAAGAGGAGGAAGGGGAGGATTGTGTCAGCATGGAGGTGGAGCCTGGAACTCAGCATCAGCAGCAGTCTTTAAGGAATCATTTACAGTCCCAAGGAACCCATGGACTTGTACGTGGCTGGGAGGAGGTGGCTGCAGGATCATGTCGTCCTTAGTGACCCAGAGGACTCTGGACCGAATGCCTCAGAAAACCTATGCTGCATGGCCTCCCTGATCCTGTAAAGCCTGCGGAAGGATCCTCATATTCGTGGTATCAAGGAGAGGGATTAATACTGGCTGCCAACCCTCCTTGATCCATGTTACAAGGATAAGGTTGCAGACCTTATCTTGCCATCGCAGAGGGAGCAGAGGATGAAACATCTTCGGGAGGCCTTGCAGAAAGGTCTGTGCAATGCGTTCCCAGAGACTGGGAGGTTACAAACTCCTGTTCCTGGACAACGTGTTGCTGAGGCTTCGGTCAGTCAAAGAAGGGGCGGTGGAGAAGGTGGCCGTCTGACCGATGCGTTCAGACAATTTTTTAGTCCGCAGCCCCAAGGTATGATCGGTTCCAGCAACCATTGTCAGCATCTGTTTTACATGGTGCAGGAATACCTAGGGGCAAGATCTGATTTGGACACCTTTCCCACCAAAAATTCTCTGGGTTACTGGGTCTTGAGAATGGATCACTGGACAGAGCTTGCACAGTATGCAATTGAGCTACTTGCCTGTCCTGCATCCAGCGTTCATTCGGAACGCACATTCAGTGCTGCTGGAGGCTTTGTAACCGATCACAGGGTGCACCTGTCCACCGACTCGGTCGATCGACTGACCTTCATAAAAATGAATCAGTCTTGGATCAACACCAGCTACCAAGCACCTGATGCTAATGTAACTGAATATTTTTTTTTTAAATGTCAGATCCCTTCAAGACTGCCTATGCTGATGCTGAGTGACTATCCTGTTATGCTGAGTGACTATCCTCTTCCTCCTCAATGATCATGCTGATAGCTTGTAAGAATATTTTTGGTTCTGGGCGCCGCCACCAGTGGCTAAGGCCCAATTTTTCAGCCCCTGTTTAACAGGGGCATGTAATTACAATTTTTGATGCAATATTTTGCAAAGGTTTGTTGCTGCACTCAACTAGAGTATTTGTGAGGGGTTGCAGTGTTGTGGCACCAGCACCAGTGCCTAAGACCCAATTTTTCAGCCCCTGTTTAACAGGGGCGTGTAATTACAATTTTTGATGCAATACTTTGCAGCATGGCTTGTTCTTGCGCTCCAACTAGAATATCTGTGAGGGGGTTGCAGTGTTGTGGCACCAGCACCAGTGCCTAAGGCCCAATTTTTCAGCCCCTGTTTAACAGGGGCTGAAAAAGTATATGCTTGGCCAACTCGAACTCGAAGCTCATTCCTAGTCAGAATTACTGACATTCATCTCACACTGTGACCCTTTGTACAAATGTGCATATTACATGTAGGATTTCACTTTTCACTGGCACCAGTCCCCTCAGCTTAGACAAATAATCAACCAAAATCTGCCACCTATCATCTAGATTGGGGCACAGCTCCAAGCATTGGCTTTTTGCTAGGTGTATAGCACCCGGAAAGCTTGGGTGCCTTACCTATATGCACTTGCATGGCATATGATGGCATATGAGGGGGCCCGGAGAGAGTCAAAGGACAGTTTCTTTGATGGTGCCCCTTTCTAGATGCAAATGATGTAAAGGGTTTCCAGAAGAATCAATTCTGGGCATTAATACTAAACAGCAATGACAGGACATAAAAAAAACATATAATAATAAATAAAAGTAAAAAAACAAAAAAAAATATATATATTGTTTTTTTACTTTTATTTATTATTATTATATGTTTTTTTTTTTTTAAAGTCCTGTCATTGCTGTTTAGTATTAATGCCCAGAATTGATTCTTCTGAAAACACTTTACATCATTTGCATCTAGAAAGGGGCACCGTCAAAGAAACTGGGCCCCCTCATATGCCATGCAACTGCATACACACACACACACACACACACACACACACACACACACACACACACACACACACACACACACACACACACACACACACACACACACACACACACAGTGCACCCCTCACATTTCTGTAAATATTTTATTATATCTTTTCATGTGACAACATTGAAGAAATGAAACTTTGCTACAATGTAAAATAGTGAGTATACAGCTTGCATAACAGTGTAAATTTGCTGTCCCCTCAAAATAACTCAACACGCAGCCATGAATGTATAAACCACTGGCAACAAAAGTAAGTACACCATGAAAATGTCCAAATTGGGCCCAAAGTGTCAATGTTTTGTGTGGCCACCATTATTTTCCAGCACTACCTTAACCCTCTTGGGCATGGAGTTTAACAGAACTTCACAGGTTGCCACTGGAGTCCTCTTCCACTCCTCCATGATGACATCACGGAGCTGGTGGATGTTAGAGACCTTGCGCTCCTCCACCTTCCGTTTGAGGATGCCCCACACATGCTCAATAGGCTTTAGGTCTGGAGACATGCTTGGTCAGTCCATCTTCTTTACCTTCAGCTTCTTTAGCAAGGCAGTAGTCGTCTTGGAGGTGTGTTTGGGGTTGTTATCATGTTGGAATACTGCCCTGCGGCCCAGTCTACGAAAGGACAGGATCATGCTTTGCTTCAATATGTCACAGTATTTGTTGGCATTCATGGTTCCCTTAATGAACTGTAGCTCCCCAGTGCTGGAAGCACTCATGCAGCCCCAGACCATGACACTCCCGCCACCATGCTTAACTGTAGGCAAGACACACTTGTCTTTGTACTCCTCACCTGGTTGCCATCACACACACTTGACACCATCTTAACTAAATAAGTTTATTTTGGTTTTATCAGACCACAGGACACAGTTTCACTAATCCATGTCCTTATGCTGCGTACACACGATCGGAAATTCGGCCAGCAAAAGACCGATGAGAGCTTTTGGTCGGAAAATGCGACCGTGTGTATGCTCCATCGGACTTTTGCTGGCGAAATTCCTGCAGGTTCTCAATTTTTCAGTCAGAAAAAGTTCCTATCCGAAAATGCGATCGCCTGTACAAATTCCAACGTGCAAAATTCCTACGCATGCTCGGAAACATTTCGATGCATGCTCGGAAGCATTGAACTTAATTTTCTCGGCTCGTCATAGTGTTGTATGTCACAGCATTCTTGATGGTTGAAAGTTCAGAGAACTTTTGATTGACCGTGTGTATGCAAGGCAAGCTTGAGCGGAATTCCATCGGAAAAACCATCCAAGTTTTTTCCGACAGAAAATCCACTCGTGTGTACGCGGCATTAGTCTGCTTGTCTTTAACAAACTGTTTGCGGGCTTTCTTGTGCATTATCTTTAGAAGAGGCTTCCTTTTGGGACGACAGCCATGCAGACCAATTTGATGCAGTGTGCAGCGTATTGTCTAAACACTGACAGGCTGACTCCCCACCCCTTCAACCTCTGCAGCAATGCTGGCAGCACTCATACGTCTTTTTCCCAAAGACAACCCCTGGATATGAAGCTGAGCACGTGCACTCAACTTCTTTGGTTCACCACGTTGAGGCCTCTTCTTAGTGGAACCTGTCCTGTTAAACCGCTGTATGGTCTTGGCCACCGTGCTGCAACTCAGTTTCAGGGTCTTGGCAATCTTCTTATAGCCTAGACCATCTTTATGTAGAGCAACAATTCTTTTTTTCAGATCCTCAGAGAATTCTTTACCATGAGGTGTCATGTTGAACTTCCAGTGACCAGTATGAGAGAGTGAGAGTGATAACACCAAATTTAACACACCTGCTCCCCATTCACACCAGAGACCTTGTAACACTAATGAGTCACATGACACTGGGGAGGGAAAATGGCTAATTGGGTTCAATTTGGACATTTTCACTTAGGGGTATACTCACTTTGTTGCCAGCGGTTTAGACATTAATGGCTGTGTGTTGAGTTATTTTGAGGGGGCAGAAAATTTACACTGTTATACAAGCTGTACTTTCACTACTTTAAATTGTAGCAAAGTGTCATTTCTTCAGTGTTGTCACATGAAAAGATATAATAAACTATTTACAAAAATGTGAGGAGTGTACTCACTTTTGTGAGATACTGTATATATATATGTAGCGCCACCCCCGAAGGTGAATTTGGATTCTCTGATCTCCGCCTCAACTCCAAGAATGACCTCAGCCCCTCTGACACACATGGTTAAATAAAATTACTGCAAATACATTTAAGGACACATGCAGTAAAAAACATTATCCTGGCTGTGGATTATCACCAAAAATAGACACACATCTAGTAGTGATAAACAAGTTGAATATATTAGCATGGTTTAAAGTATATGGAAACTTACAACACTGCTAAACCTTGCTACAAATAACTAATACATTAGAAAAGACAACCTTCAATATTTAGCAACTGCAGGTATAGAAAGGGCAGTAATCTACAGTCAGGCCCACAAATATTGGGACATCAACACAGTTGTTTTCCATGGTCTTCCGGGTCTTTTGATGTTGCTGAGCTCACCGGTGCGTTCTTTCTTTTTAAGGATGTTCCAAACAGTTGATTTGGTCACACCTAATGTTTTTGCTATCTCTCTGATGGGTTTGTTTTGTTTTTTTCAGCCTAATGAGGGCTTGCTTCACTGATAGTGACACCTCTTTGGATCTCATATTGAGAGTTGACAGCAACAGATTCCAAATGCAAATAGCACACTTGAAATGAACCCTGGACCTTTTATCTGCTCCTTGTAAATGGGATAATGAAGGAATAACACACACCTGGCCATGGAACAGCTGAGCAGCCAATTGCCCCATTACTTTTGGTCCCTTAAAAAGTGGGAGGCACATATACAAACTGTTGTAACTCCCACACCTTTCACCTGATTTGGATGTAAATACCCTCAAATTAAAGCTGAAAGTCTGCAGTTAAAGCACATCTTGTTTTATTTCAAATCCATTGTGGTGGTGTATAGAACCAAAAAGATTAGAATTATGTTGATGTCCCAATATTTATGGACCTGACTGTATATGCCCTTAACACAGGCGCTGAGAGGGAGGAAAGAAGACTTGTCAACTTCTCAGCTCCTTCTGGGCCGCAAGCACCTTTGAGAGGCAAACACACAACAAAAAGAAAAGGGTTAAACAAGTACAGTAAGCACAGTTCTGTAATGTTGCAGGTCCTGAGGTGAAAAATACTAGTGTCTTCTATTAGCAAACGGTGGGGCCCTTGTTTTAAAAGAGTAGGTTTGAACAAGCTTGCATGAAGTAGTAATCCTCTATAATGTAGAGACTTAAAAGGGCAAACTACTAGAGGGCAGCTCCAAACAAGCATCCCGTGACACTGAAAAGGGAAATTGGTGTCTGCATGCAGTTTCAGTATGGTGTCAAGAAGGATGTTGGGTTTGCACCCTCTCACCAATCCTCTGTGCGATGACACAATGATAATCCCAGGTGCTGGTTCAGGCTCCTGATGCTCCTAGCAACGTTGTAAGGCACTGGATCCTCTTCTGAGGGCCGATCAAGATGACTGGTAGCAAAACTCGCAAGGTGAAGAGGCAGCGGCTGACACAATACCTGGATGGATATTACGATGCCTGAAACGGCATGGGCCGTCTCCGCTGAGCTGGGTGCTGCTTGGGTCACCGATCAGGGTTCCTTAACAGTGGCAGAACGCGTGGGTGACACTAATCCTGGCTCCCCTCTATCTTCTTGCAGCGCTCTCCCGGTCATCTCCGGAAAAACGTGTCTATCTCTCTCTCTCTGGTGGAGTTCCATCACACAGTCTTGTCACCTCACCACACTCTCTCTCTTGACAGTCTCTGGAAAAGCTTGGCTTTCTCTCTCTATAATAGGTCACACACTCTCTGGTGTCAGTGTGTGTCTCTTTCTCTCTCTCCCCTTTACCCTGATGCTGGTACCTCAGCCCGCTCTCCCCAGACAGCTCTCCCTCCTTAATAATAGGTCACACACTCTCTAGTGTCAGTGTGTGTCTCTCTCCTCACTCACTGTGTCCCAGCAAAGGACATTTTTGAGCCTTGGTATCTCCCTCACTTTTAAGCAATCTCCTCTCCTCTGTCTCCTGTCAGCACTCTCTCTTTCTTTTACCTCAGTACTTTCTCTATTCCATCCCCTCAGCACTTCCTGAAACTCCCAGCATGCTCTGTGTCTCTGAGTTTTTCTGTATATATATATATATATATATATATATATATATATATATATATATATATATAGTGGCTTGCGAAAGTGTTCGGCCCCCTTGAACTTTTCAACCTTTTGCCACATTTCAGGCTTCAAACATAAAGATATAAAATTTTTATTTTTTGTGAAGAATCACCAACAAGTGGGACATAATTGTGAAGTGGAACAAAATCTTTTGGATTTTTGAAACTTTTTTTTTTTAATAAAAAAATGAAAAGTGGGGCGTGCAAAATTATTCGGCCCCCTTGCCTTAATACTTTGTAGAGCCACCTTTTGCTGCGATTACAGTTGCAAGTTGCTTGGGGTATGTCTCTATCAGTTTTGCACATCGAGAGACTGAAATTCTTGCCCATTCTTCCTTGCAAAACAGCTCGAGCTCAGTGAGGTTGGATGGAGAGCGTTTGTGAACTGCAGTTTTCAGCTCTTTCCACAGATTCTCGATTGGATTCAGGTCTGGACTTTGACTTGGCCATTTTAACACCTGGATACGTTTATTTGTGAATCATTCCTTTGTAGATTCTGCTGTATGTTTGGGATCATTGTCTTGTTGGAAGATAAATCTCCGTCCCAGTTTCAGGTCTTTTGCAGACTCCAACAGGTTTTCATCCAGAATGGTCCTGTATTTGGCTGCATCCATCTTCCCCTCAATTTTACCCATCTTCCCTGTCCCTGCTGAAGAAAAGCAGGCCCAAACCATGATGCTGCCACCAACATGTTTGACAGTGGGGATGGTGTGTTGAGTGTGATGAGCTGTGTTGCTTTTACGCCAAACATATCGTTTTGCATTGTGGCCAAAAAGTTTGATTTTGGTTTCATCGGACCAGAGCACCTTCTTCCACATGTTTGGTGTGTCTCCCAGGTGGCTTTTGGCAAACTTTAGACGAGACTTTTTATGGATATCTTTGAGAAATGGCTTTCTTCTTGCCACTCTTCCATAAAGGCCAGATTTGTGCAGTGTACGACTGATTGTTGTCCTATGGACAGACTCTCCTACCTCAGCTGTAGTTCTCTGCAGTTCATCCAGAGTGATCATGGGCCTTTTGGCTGCATCTCTGATCAGTCTTCTCCTTGTCTGAGCTGAAAGTTTAGAGGGACAGCCAGGTCTTGGTAGATTTGCAGTGGTCTGATACTCCTTCTATTTCAAAATGATCGCTTGCACAGTGCTCCTTGGGATGTTTAAAGCTTGGGAAATCTTTTTGTATCCAAATCCAAATTTAAACTTCTCCACAACAGTATTACGGACCTGCCTGGTGTGTTCCTTGGTCTTCATGATGCTCTCTGCACTTTCAACAGAACCCTGAGACCATAGGCGTGCGCACAGGGTGTGCCAGGGGTGCCTAGGCACACCCTAATTACCCCGTGTGGTGCATTTCCAATGTTTACACCCCTGATATTTCACCAAATAAAATAAAAAATCTCTTTTTTTCTCCAAAAAATTGCAAAAAAATTATGAAAATAATATTGTAACTGTCCTACTGACACCATTCACTGCTCTGCTGACAACTTCCGTGTATATATACACGTGCACACACACGCATATGTGTTTGAGCTTTGGGGTGCACACCCTAATGCAATAGGCTGCGCACACCTATGCCTGAGACTATCACAGAGCAGGTGCATTTATACAGAGACTTGATTACACACAGGTGGATTCTATTTATCACCATCAGTCATTTAGGACAACATTGGATCATTCAGAGATCCTCGCTGAACTTCTGGAGTGAGTTTTCTGCACTGAAAGTAAAGGGGCCGAATAATTTTGCACGCACCACTTTTCAGTTTTTTAATTGCTAAAAAAGTTTAAAATATCCAATAGATTTCGTTCCACTTCACAATTGTGTCCCACTTGTTGGTGATTCTTCACAAAAAATTAAAATTTTATATCTTTATGTTTGAAGCCTGAAATGTGGCAAAAGGTTGAAAAGTTCGAGGGGGCCGAATACTTTCGCAAGCCACTGTGTATATATATATATATATATATATATGTCCAGTGTCTGACAGAGAACAGCAGTGTATGTGCAGTACATTAATATAAGGGAAGTGACTTATAATGGGAGAGGGCAGGCAGTGACAAGTGTGCAATGGGAGAGAGGGAGGCAGGAAGTATAAATGGCAGGCACATATCCTTAGTTCTGTTCACAGGCCCCGTGTACATTCAGCGAAGCAGACAAGGTGGCAGAGCAGTCTGTTTCCATTGTAGGAATGTAGGCAGAATAAAGCAGGATGACCTCATGGAAGCCATAAAAAATTATACTTATTTATGTTTTTATGGTATTAAGTAGTGGGGCCTATGTCTACAGGGGGGCTGATCTAAGGTCTGAAGTCCATGAAAGAATTAGGGCTGATCTGAGGTCTGACATGTATGAATTAGGGCTGATCTGTGGTCTCACATGTATAGATTAGGGTTGATCAGTGATCTCACATGTATGGATTAGGGCTGATCTGACATCTAACATGTATGGTTTGGGGCTGATCTGTGATCTCACATGTATGGATAAGGGCTCATCTGACATGTATGGATTGGGGTTGATCTGTGAACACACATGTATGGATTAGGGCTCATCTAATATGTATAGATTGAGGCTGATCTGTGATCTCAAGTGTATGAATTAGGGCTCATCTGACATGTATGGATTGAGGCTGATCTGTGATTTCCTGTGTATGAATTAGGGCTCATCTGAAATGTATGGATTGGGGGTGATCTGTGAACTCATGTGTATGGATTAGGGCTGATCTGACATCTGCCACCATGTATGGATCGGGGCTGACCTGTCATCTCACATGTGTGGATTAGGGCTTATCTGACATCTGACATGTAAGATTTGGGACTGGTCTGAGGTGTATGAAGTGCAGCTGATCTGAAGTCTGAAGTGTATGGATTGCAGCTGATCATAGGTCTGAAGTGCATGCATGTATTGGATGTGATTTGAGGTCTGAAGGTGCAGAAATTGTGACTGATCTGAAATATTTATGGTTGGTATTTACTCGCAACAGATAATTCTAAATTGGGTGTAGTTAAAATAAAGATCCTAAAGGCCAAACATACCACAACTAATGGGCCGTACACACGATCAGATTTTCCATCGGGAAATGTTCGATGTGAGCGTGTTGTCGGAAATTCCGACCGTGTGTATGCTCCATTGGACATTTGCTGTTGGAATTTCCGACAACAACTTTTTAAGAGCAGGTTCTCAAATTTTCTGACAAAAAACTTTGTTGTCGGAAACTTTGAGCGTGTGTCCACAAGTCCGAGGTACATAATTCCATGCATGCTCAGGATCAAGTACAAGACAGAAGCGTTCGGTCTGGTAAAACTAGCCTTGGTAATGGAGATAGCACATTCGTTACGCTGGAAATTTTTTAATATTTCAATGCATCCCATTCTCTTCTTCTTTATAAAGCCAGAATAATGAAGTTGCTTTGCTGCTGATATTCACACACAGTTCTGACAAACTGATATCTTTATTATTTCTTGTGATCTCCTGAATAATCTTTTTCTTTTGCCAGATCTCCAGAATATTTTTTTTTTTTTTTAGAGAGATCTACTTTTTTTTTTAATCAATTTAATTTAATCTCCTTAATTTTTTTTTTTTTTATAGTGATCTCCATATTTTTGTCGGTTTGTGTGTCAAGTTACCATAACACTATTATTATCTTGGTTTTTTTTTTAACCTCAAAGAGATTGGTTGGTGTTGGTGTCCCTTGTTAATTTGACATTGTATTTTTGAAATGTACCTGCCTACTCACAAACAAACTGTCCTTTTTGAACTAAAACACATAGCCAAGTATTTGTTAAAAAAATAGTAATTTATTAGGGGTCATAACAAAATAAAGAGGAAGGCAATGCTGGATAAACTGTTGAAATTGGCGAAGCCTTTGTACCCCAGGGCAGACATCAATTATTTTACAGGCAAAATTGTTAACCTGAGGAGTCCATTTAATAGGGAGCACAATCCAGTCCAGGACTCCGAGAGATCTGGAGCAGCAGCAGATGACATATATGTCCCCAGGCTGTGATCTTACAACAGCCTGCGTCTTTTGCCAGACCAGACTGAACCCAGGCCATCACTCTCAAGACTTCCTTGTACGCTTCCTTCCAGGCTGTGACTGTGGTGTTGGAGTTGTGGCAGGAGGTGGAGGAGGAGTATGGTCCAACTCATATACATGACTTTTGTTTGTGAGTTGGCCCCTCACCCTCTTATTTAGGGCCTGAAAGATGACAGCCTCACAGATGAGGCGTTGGCCCACCTCGATTTCTTTCATCTTACTGGCCATCATACACGCAAAGGCCTCCTGGACATTAGGGGTGTTTGTGAGGACCGCAGTAGCCTGCCGAATCAAACCAAGCGCTTACTCCCCCCCATGCTCCTTCCCTTTCTGGGCCTTTTTGTTGGTAGGTGGAGGGGAAGAACCTGCGATTCAGTCAGGCTACTGGGCACAGCCACCTCCTGGCTGCCACTTTCCACGGCCTCCTCCTGGCTGAGACTTTCCTGTCTATGAAAATGGGACATAGTTTTAGTTTTTTGGTCATCAATCACACACAATTTTGAGCTCATGACTGTTGCAAATTGAATGTTAACAAATAGAAAAGACTATCATTCTGATCCAAGCATTTTTCATTCTTGTCCCATTTTTGGCTACTACTGTTTATTGATATGTAAACCACTTTGTTAAATCAGAAATTAGTGATCTATAATAGCATCTAGTTAACATAATTACATTTTTGACAAGAAATATGTTGAACAATGCTATACCTGGCTCAAGCGAGGCTCCTCCACATCTTCCTGGGTGGAAGGCCC
Organism: Lithobates clamitans; assembly: GCA_037952925.1. Taxonomy (NCBI): domain Eukaryota; kingdom Metazoa; phylum Chordata; class Amphibia; order Anura; family Ranidae; genus Lithobates; species Lithobates clamitans. The sequence goes on along the minus strand of JBBGZY010000325.1, from coordinate 3,718,507 downwards.
AGGTTGTATGAAGCCTCATCTGAGGTGGAAGGAAGAGTGGAAGGAAAGGTTGAGAGTGATGGCCTGGGTTCACTCTGGTCTGACAAATACCGCAGTCTGTCATAGTACCAGAGCCTGTGGACATAAATGTCATCTGCTGCTGCTCCTGATCTCATGGAATCCTGGACCTTTTTGCGCTCCCTATTATATGTGCTCCTCAGGCCACCAATTTTGCACTTCAAATAGGTGACGTCTGCTGTGGGAATCACCGGCTTCACCAATTACAACAGTTGATCCAGTGCTGCCTTCCTCTTTATTTTGTTTTGTTTAAATTGGTGTTTCACTTGCCACAGACAGGGCAGCTCTCTGTACGTATCAATAAAGTTGGGGAGGAAGTCATGGTCATTAAATTAAAATCCATTTTCTCTGCAAGTCATAACACAAGACAAACCCTAATGTCAGGCTAAACTCTCCTAATCTTGTCCCAATATAGGCCTCAATCTATAGGCAGTATAGGCCACTAATCACTGATGCCCCAAGTAAAATTGTACCTTCGTTTGCATGATCGGTGCTTACGCTACTCCGTCCTCCGCTCACAGATCGTACGCATGACGCACACGTGTTATGCTTTATCTACACTGTGCATGCGTGAAACTCCACCCCTGATCTTTTTTCTAGTATATTTCCTGCCCCTTCTCTTTCGGCGCAGTGGGAGAGCACATGGCGGAGAGCCAACAGGTGCATGATATCATCAGCAATGAGGAGGACGAGGAAAGCCCGGGGGCCACAAACGTCCTGATCCAGGAGAAGATTTAAGGTGTCAAATATGTCTTTTGTAGAGATGGTGGAGATGGTGGACATCTTGAAGAGGGCCGACTATGACAAGAAATATAGACCGTACAGCTACCCAAATGTGAGAAAGGCCAAGATCATGACTAAAGTTGTCAGAAGTCTGCAGAAGAATTTTGGGGTACGACGATCCAAGGAGCAATTGAGGAAATGCTGGTCAGACCTCAAATTGAGGGAGCAGGATCAGTACAGAAAGATCAAGAGAGTGCTGCAAAAAGTAAGTATTTTGCTATGTGTTCCAATTATTATTACTTGCGTGCTGCTACATGTGCTTTTCTTTACTGTTGTACATTTTAAATTGGCGTGGACACAGTAATCATCATTCACAGTAAACATCGTTCATTCACAGTAAACATTGTTTGTTCACACTAAATATCATTCGACCCTTAATACAATGATTTTTGCAGATGCAGGTTAACTACATTTGTTCAGGCGTATTTGTATGAAAATAACTTTAGTACATTGTTGTCTAGATGTGTTTGTAAATAGAATGCAATGAAAACTTGATTCAGTGTAAGAATAGGACACTCAGCAGCTGTTTAGACATCTGGACGCAGGAGCACTAGTGTGGGACACTAGAACACCCTTTTTAGGGTGTCCCACGCAGGTGCTCCAGTGGATACTAGGGGTCTCTCCATCTGTGAAACTTTAATAAAAAAAAAGGTAAGTATTCCAGCTTTAGAAAGGGAAAAAAAACATGTTTTCAGCTTGGAACCCTGCCAAAACAGACAATTGTATGACACTTCCAAGCAATGTTTCATATTCCTATTTCTTGCCTCAAATATCTGTGTGCTAAGTATACATTATTTTTTCTTCACATAGGGGAGAAAAGATTTGGGACATCTGAGGACACCAAAAACACCACACCTCCTAAAGAAAGGGAAATCCCCACACACCCTGAAGAAGATGTGGAGGGAGAGGTTCAGGAATTGGGCGAAATAATGACCACAACAGGTCAGTGTCTGAGACCACAGCTTCAGGTAATAGATGTATGCATGCATATTTATAGTACATGGTGTGTTTTTTTATTTGTAGGTAAAGAGGTGGATGTTGTGGAAGAAGAAACTCATTTCACCAGTGCAAGTGCACACATCCTCATCGGGAACATGATGGCGTGCAATCGGGAATTAGAGAAGATAAAGGAAAACATCAATGATATTGAAAAAAGACTCCACAACATCATTGATGTTTTAGGCATAATGTAAAACACCCAAAATTTTTTACATTTTGTCATTATATTTTTTATTTTCAAAAAGTTTTAAAGTCATTTGAAAGCCAAATTTTGAAGATGCACACAGTGTGTCAACATGTGCTATCTGCCATCACGGGATGTCAATGTACGCGTTTTGTGGGTGCAACCCCTTCCTTGCAACTAAAGTAGATGAGAGGAAAGGGTTGCGCCCCGAAACACATTAATGTTGACTTTAGGCATGGGGTCAGGAGGAAAATCCACATTTTGACTCCCAATTTGTGTGCATTTTCAAAATTTGGCTTTTCCAGGGGTGACATCACCCATCTAATGAAGCCAATATCAACACAGTTTGGACATACTAATGTCTGATATTGCCTTCACTTTGTCACAGTTGAACTTTGTAAGTTCCTGAGTTGTGTATGTTTTATGGTTTTAAACATGCCTGTTTAACCCAAAAAAAGGCTATTTGTACTGTCAAACCTAAAAATGTTACACAACAAATATGTTGGTTTTTTCAAAAACCCTTTTCTAACGCACATGTGAATGTGCTTTGAGTAAAATGTTTTATACTCAACAATGTGTGGCTTCTTCTTTCAATGCTCAATACCAGTTTTTGTAGTAAGTTGGTGTAGTTTACAGTGACAATGGGGGTAATTACTAAAGGCAAATCCACTTTGCACTGGGGGTAATTACTAAAGGCAAATCCACTTTGCACTAGAAGTGCACTTCTAGTGCAAAGTGGATTTGCCTTTACTAAATAACCCCCACAGTGCTCTAAAATTTGCCACATTCACACCACTTTAGGGACTCAAAGCAATTAATTCATGGAGCTGAAAAGTATGATTATTTTTATCATTAATGCATTACATACATTAACAACAAAAACAATGTGTGTGTGTAGCAGACCCACAACAAAATAATAGTTAGCTGAAGAAGAGTCACCTCATGTATCAAAGAAATTACGTTTGCACTATTGAAGAAAATGGCCAAAAAAATAACAGAGAACCTAGGAGACAGCTAAAAGAAACACAAGCAGTAAATCAAATTTTAAATATTAGATATTAGTTCAGTTTATCAAAAAATATTTATTAAAAAAATGTTTCACACATTGACTGGCATATCAATGGCCCCCGCATTGTACTCGGGCGGGCGCTCTGGGGGGGCAAGCCAGGACGGCCAGGTTTAAGTGCCGTCAGAGTTGTATTTTGAAATCCGGCCTCAGCCCCAACTGAGGCCACATAGTTTGTTGCATTTTTTCTGAGGTAATTGTGGATAATGCAGCAGGCAAGTACAATATGGTTCAGTTTATATTCCGCCATGTGGATTGCTGTCAGAAACAGGCGGAGACGGCTGGCCATTATTCCGAACGCATTCTTCACTACTCTTCTGGCTTTGGCCAGACGGTAGTTAAAAACCCTTTTGTCCGGGGTGAGGGTCCTCATGGGGAACGGCCGCATCAGATGGTCTCCCAGCCCAAACGCTTCATCAGCAACGAACACAAAAGGAAGACCAGCTACATTGTCTTCCGCAGGTGGTAAGCCCAAGCTGCCATTCTGGAGCCGTCTGTAGAACTCCGTCTGGGCGATGACTCCACCATCTGACACCCGGCCATTATTCCCCACGTCCACATACAAAAACTTGTATGTCACCAACATCACTGTCAACAGCTCAATACTATTAAACCCCTTATAATTTTAATAGTATGACCCCGAGTTGGGGGGTGGGACGATGTGGACATGCTTCCCATCGATTGCCCCTCCGTAGTTAGGGAAGTCCCACTGCTGAGCAAACTGGGATGCCACAGTCTGCTATTCCTGTGGGTTTGAAGGAAACTGTGGAGTCAAACAAGAAAAAAAAAGTAGTACTTTTGCACATAACATTGCAAGCAGATTAGACACAAACATTCTTGGCCAACATAAGTGTAACAATTATTGAAATGAGTATTTAAAGGCAAAAGTATAAAGTACACTTATCAGATTCAGAGAATGGCCCCCTCTGATGGCCCATTGTAAAAATTTTAGGGGGGGGGGTGTTTTGGACAGGTAACCCTCTCCATTTCATTGAGAGCTGAATGCATAAATAATGTGGATTACTTTGGCCAGCCCCTCCTTATTACACTATTGGCAACCCACTGGACAGGTAAGAAGTGTCATAATCCAAAAATATGAATACACACTGTACAAATTGAAGCACATTTTTACATTATGCAATTACCTATTAAGATAATTGGAGAACAAAACTTTAAACAGTACCATTTGAAAGTATTCAGGCAGGCTGACTTAGTGGTTGGGGGGAGGGAGGGTTCCATATGAGTTTTGCCCCCCCCCCCCCAAAAAGCCTCTTGCCTGAATTTAATGATAAAAATAACATTTTTACACATTTTAGGGGGGTTTTAGGGTAAGCACTACAATGGAGCTGACAAAATACATTGTTAAGTGACTAGGCTAGGTGTATATGGGATCAGGATAGCATGTTGGGGAGGTTAGTGAAGGCAAATATGCATGAAGGACAAAAAAGGAACTTTAAAAGCTTCCAGCATGCATGAGGACAAAGAGGACATTCACAGCATATTACAATCAGGGTAATTAGGGAATGAGGAAATAAATGCAATACATTAGCAAACATTAAATACATAGATTGTTATGTTAAAGGAGAAAACTTACCTTAATATATCCCTTCTGCAGGACCTGAATGATGGCAGAACAGGTCTCTGGAATAATGATCCCCAGAGCCTGGGGGGAGATGCCTGTCGAGAACTTGATGTCCTGCAGACTCCTCCCCGTCGCCAAGTACCGCAAGGTGGCAACGAGCCTCTGCTCGGGATTGATGATTAGCCACATGCAGGTGTCCTGCTTTGTGATATAAGGGGACATCAAAGCCAACAGACGGTGAAAAGCGGGGTCCGTCATCCAGAGATAATTCCTGAAATCATCAGGATTTTTCTCCTGGATCGCCCGCAACAAAGGCATGTGCGAGAATTGGTCACGCTGGAGCAACCAATTCTTCATCCATGAACTCCTCCTTGCCCTGGACTGGACTTGGGTCAAAGAAAGAACTCCAACACCAAGCCCTTGCACAGCACCAACTCTACGATGAGTATGTACCTGCAACACGGCTAGAAAACTGTCGGCTGGTCAGAACAAACTAACAGAACGCACTGAAAATCAGAAAGAACCTGAGAAGAACGATCGGAAAATCAGAAACAAGCGAACAAGAACGCACTGAGAAACAGATACGAACTGACAGCACGCACTGAAAGACAGGAACGAACACACAAGTACAAACTGAAGAACAGATATGAACTGAAATGCACGAGGCTGAAAAGCGCGAATCGTCTCTCACCAAACCTACTAACACGAGATTAGCAGAAGGAGCCCAAAGGGTGGCACACTGGATATTAAACTTCCTTTTTATAGTGCCGTCATACGTGTTGTACGTCAGCGCATTCTTGCCGATCGGAATTTCCGACAACATTTGTGTGACTGTGTGTATGCAATACAAGTTTGAGCCAACATCCGTTGGAAAAAGATCCATGGTTTTGTTGTCGGAATGTCCGATCGTGTGTGTATATAGCATTAGCCATAAATAACAGGGACAGGGATCACACATATGCCCTGTACACACGGTCGGATTTTCCGACGGAAAATGTGGGATTGAAGCGTGTTGTTGGAAATTCCGACCGCGTGTGGGCTCCATTGGACTTTTTCCATCGGATTTTCCGACACACAAAGTTTGAGAGCAGGCCATAAAATTTTCCGACAACAAAATCCGATCGCGTCAATTCCGACCGTGTGTGGACAATTCCGATGCACAAAGTGCCACGCATGCTCAGAAGAAATTCCGAGATGGAACAGCTCGTTCTGGTAAAATTAGCGTTCGGAATGGATAGAGCACTTTCGTCAAGCTGCAATCTTTAAAATTGTTTAATACAGCGCACTCTCTTTTTCTTTATAATGCAGGAGTTCTCACAAACTTCTTTCTTTATTATTTATTGTGATTCCCTCAATATATTATGATTTGTCACATCTGACCAAAAATCTGTATTATTTTTTTTTGTGTTTTTTTTTTAAACCCTGATGTGATTTTTTTTATTTTTTTTTGGTTTGTATTTTTTTCAAGGCTTATCTTGTTTTGTTTTTTTTGTTATTTAACATCCTGAATATTTTTGTGTGTGTTTTGTGTGTCATATTACCACAACACCATTATTATCTTGTATTATTTAATCTCAAGGAGGTTGCTTGGTGTTGGTGTCTCTTGTTAATTTCACATTGTATTTTTTAAATGTACCTGAATCCTCACAAACAAACTGTCCTTTTTGAAGGAAAACACACATAGGTGAGTCTAATTGAAACCAAAAAACCTTTATTAAGGACTCAGAACCAAACAAAGAGGGAGGCAACGCTGGATAAACATCATAAATTGGCGAAGCCTTTGACCCCCAGGGCACACATCAATTATTTTACTGCAAAATTGGTGGCCTGAGGAGTCCATTTCTAAGGAAGTGCAGTCTGGTCCAGAAGTCCCAGAGATCATGAAAGCAGCAGATGACATGTATGTCCCCAGGCTGTGGTACTACAAGAGGCTGCATATTTTGCCAGACCAGACTGAACCCAGGGCCATCACTCTCCTATCTTCCTTCCACGCTTCCTTCCCAGCTGTGGCTCTGGTGTTGGAGATGTGGCAGGAGGATGAGTAGGACCTGGAGGAGGAGGAGGAGGAGTAGGACCTGGAGGAGGAGGAGGAGGAGTAGGACCTGGAGGAGGAGGAGGAGGAGGACTATGTGTGAGGTCACAAATGTGGGTAGCACATGTTATTTGGCCCCTCAGCCCTTGATTGATAGCTTCCAAAATTAAGGATTCACACAGGAGTCGTTGGCCCTCCTCCATCTGCATCATTTTGCAGGCAGTTATGCCAGCAAAGTCCTCCTCCACACTGTGGGGGGTTCTCAGGGCCTCTGTAGCCTTCCAAAAGAGGCCTATGGCAGCCTCCTCCAGGTTACTACTCTTCCTGCCACTTTGTCTTTGAAGGTGTAGGAGAGGGACCTGGATATCAGGCAGCCTGCTTGGCCCAGCCACCTCCTGGCTGAGACTTCCCTGTGTATGAAAAAGGGACATGGTTTTAGTTTTTGCATCATCAATCACAATCAGAAATTAGTACTCCAAACTAACATCTAGTTAACATCATTGATTGGACAACCATAAATATTTAGAGGAATGCTATACCTGGCTCAAGCTGGGTTCCTCCACATGTTGCTGCCTGGAAGGCCCAGGTTGGGCGTCAGAAGCCTCAGCTGGGGGGGAAGGAAGCATGGAAGGAAGAGTGGAGAGTGCTGGCCTGGGTTCAGTCTGACCTGCCAGAAAATGCAGCCTGTCATAGTACCACAGCCTGGGGACATAAATGTCATCTGCAGCCTTGGATCTCTGGGAATCCTGGACCTTCTTGGGCTCCCTTAGATAAGTGCTCCTCAGGCCACCAATTAGGATCTTCAAATAGGTGATGTCTGCCATGGGGATCACTGTCTTCACAAATTCCAACAAATTATCCAGCGCTGCCTTCCTCTTTGTTTGGTTCTTATATTCAGGGTGGTTTATCTGCCACAGACAAGGCAGCTCCCTGAACATATGAAGATTGGCATAAAGTCCTTATCTTTCAAGATATCCATTTTCACTGCAAGACACAACACAAGACAAACTCTAATGTCAGCCTAAAGTCTTCTAAACTTGTGCAAATACAGGCCTCAATCTAGAAGCAGTATAGGCCCAATGTTAAATCTTACCTTCGTTATCACGATCGGCGCCTCCGTTACTCCTTCCTCCGCTCACAGATCGTACGTACTATGCACGCGTGTTACGCTTTATAGACACTGCGCATGCGTGAAACTCCACCCGCCCCTGACGTTCTTTCTAGTCTATTCCCCGCCCCTTCTTGTTCGGCGCAGTGAGGAAGAGCACATGGTGGAGACACAGCAGGTGTCTGATAATTACACCAACGAGGAGGAGGAGGAGGAAAGCCCGGAGCCTGAAACGTCCCGATCCAGAAGGAGACGATTTAAGGCATCAAATATGTCCTTTGGGGAGATGATGGAGATGGTCGACATCCTGAAGAGGGCCGACTATGATGGGAAATATGGACCTTACCCCAACCCCAATGTCAGAAAGACCAAGATCATGGCGAAAGTGGTCAAGAGTCTGCACCGGAATTTCGGGGTATGACAATCGAAAGATCAGCTCAGGAAATGGTTGTTGGACCTCAAATTAAGAGAGCATGAGCAGTACAGAAAGATCTGGAGAGTGCTGCAAAAAAGTAAGTAGTTGTGCTGTGCGCCCACCTGGTTCCCAGCCTCGTTTTTTACGGTGGAGGTGTCGGAGGTTTCCGGAGCGTTCCGCTTGTCAGAACGCCAGGATGATCACAGAGGGGAGGCAAGAAAATGCCTCCCCATGGCCCCTCCCCTTGGTAGGCTGGGATTGCAGGCTGTGAACAGCTGATAGCAATAACGGACACGTGAGTGAGTATAACTAGTGACAGCCTAGATCTAGACAGCTCAGCTGATCCCTGACAGAGTAAGACGGCAACCATTCTATGAGGTAAGCACACATGCAAACAGTGGGTCATGCTGCACTGCTGTGAGCTTGTCTATAAATCCTCTTTAGGTTTAATACCCTCTTTTTGGTTCTTTTAAAGGCCTCCTATGCACCTGTCTGCTAAACCTGGTTATCAGACACTGTGCATTTACCTGTAGTATGCCATAGACACCAATAACTTCTCCACTAGGAACTATTAGGTGAGCTTCTCCCTCTCTTGGTCTTTAGTCTTAAGACTAGCCATTTTCACATGCATTTTATAGTATTTACTCTTTATTTTTGAGCATCAGTTTCAATTTATAAGAAGGTTTTAATTTCATTCCTTCAATCAACTACTTGCACCCACACATGATCATTTATTCACTGCCATTCCAGCCATATAGGCACACAACATTTACACTTTTTAAATGCTTGTCATCATTATTTTTCCTTTTTTCACTTCATAATATTGTCTCACACTAATCATTATTTTTTTCACATTTTGGCACATTTTTTCATCGCATGCATTGAGATTTTCTCTTATAATTTTTATATGTGTTTTTTATTTATTTTTTCATGCTCCGCACTTGGTAAATCACTTATTCCCCCCACACAAGGATGTCCCTACTTTTTCACATCATGCTTTTTTCACCATGTAATACAACATTTATCCACACTGTCTAGCCTATATACACCTTTTCTCTCCTTTTTTCTTTGTAGCACTCGCACTCTTTATACAAAAGTCTACAATGTACCAGTATTATGGTGATATGATAGACTTAATGCAATTATAGTATAGAACGCCGCTTATCAGAGGATATGATAGACTTATTGTAAATATAGTAGGGTTTAAGATTCATGCTAACAGATATTCATTTACTCTTTCTTTAGCTACATACACAGGTCATGGGGCTCTATACGTCAGAGTAACAATAAAGCACAGATACTTAGTGTGTTCAATCTTTCTCTATACCTAAGCAAACTAATTTACATATGTGATATATCGTTTTTTGAAAGTCAGATATGACAGTAAGAAACCCCCCCTTTTTTTACTATGATGCACTCATAGGTGTCCTGCTCTTTACCTGCATCCAAGTGTGGAGGAGAGCTACACATCTGTGATCGTTCGTAAGCCCCACGGGTTGGTCCTGTTTCCCCCTTGGGGTACAGGTAGGGACAGCGGTGTAATGGAGTCCAGCGTCAGAAGAGGGGAACTTCTCTGATCCTTCCAGTTTTTAAGATAACTCCGGTTAAGAGTGTATACGGTACCAAGGGTAAATATCAAGTCATTATGCAATACCCATATTTAATGATACATAAGGAATATATGATTATATATATATATATATTTTTTTTTTTTTCTTTGATGCCTCTACAGAACCTAAAGGACCCCCTGAGGAAGACAATGACCATGTAAATGTCGAAATGCATTGGGGTCTCGGGGTCTTCGTTATTGGCAAGCATTACTATAACCATTAACGATACTGCTTGGAGTGGTAATACACATACACTCCTTGTGATTTATTGTGCGATTTTGTGACAAATTTTCAGCATAACCAATATATGTACCCTATATACTTGATTCTATGTGTAACCGGAGCTCATATTTTAAATCTTTGTAGTCTTTAAAGTATGTTCGGAGTATTTTTCTAATAAAAACATTTTTTTATAAAACTTTTCGCTTGCTGCTTAAAAACCCCATGGGGAACTTCTACAATTCTTTTTAGAAAATATCATTTCGGGGTGTGCAGCCAATTTGCCCCTGGTGTATAGTCAGTTGATGTTAGAGTAGTTGTGCTGTGTTCCTATTCTTTATGTTTATTACGTTCGTGCTGCTCCATGTGCTTTTCCTAACTGTTATCCAGTTTAAAATGTAAACTTTCATGTTCATGGGCACATTATTCGTTCGTATAAAACATTGTTTGGTCGGCCTAGAAAACACCATTGTTTTGGCCATATGCATTTGCCCACATTTTTTATGGCCTACTTGTCTGCAAATAATTTGGTTGGGTAGATGGGTTTGTAACTAGAATGAAATGCAAACTAGATTTTGTGTAAGGAGAGGACACTCAGCAGCAGTTTTCACATCTGGACGCTGGAGCACTAGTGTGGGACACATGTGCTGCAGTGTATATTATAGGGGTGTCTCCATCTGTGAAGCTTGTACAAAACAGGTAAAGTATTCAAGCTTGACAAAGGACACTAAAAATTCTACATCTTGGAACTCTGCCAAAATAGACAATTGTACCCCACTTCCAAGCAATGTTTCATATTCCTATTTCTGCCATCAAATATCTGTGTACTAAGTATACTTTTTTTTCTACATAGGGGATAAAAGACTCGGATGACACCCCTCATCTGAGGAGACCACAGACCCCCCACCTCTGGAAGAAGGTGAAATCCACCCAAGCCAAGCTGAGCAGGAGGAGGAAGACGTGGTGGAAATTGGCACCACAACAGGTGAGTGTCTGCGAGCACAGGCTCAGGTAAGAGATGGATGCCGGCATATTTATAATACATGGTGTGTTTTTGTTTCTATCTTTTTAGGTGATCGTGATGTTGTGGATCCAGATCCTTTCACTTCTGAAAGTGCACAGATCCTGATCGGGGAGATCATGGGGTGTAATAGGGACTTGGTGATAAATGGGGAGTACTCAGAATGGTCAGGGGTGGGTAGTGGGGTTCCCCAGGGTTCTGTGCTGGGACCAATCCTATTTAATTTGTTCATAAACGATCTAGAGGATGGGATAAACAGTTCAATCTCTGTATTTGCAGACGATACTAAGCTAAGCAGGGCAATAACTTCTCCGCAGGACGTGGAAACCTTGCAAAAAGACCTAAACAAATTAATGGGGTGGGCGACTACATGACAAATGAGGTTCAATGTAGAAAAATGTAAAATAATTCATTTGGGTGGCAAAAATATGAATGCAATCTATACACTGGGGGGAGAACCTCTGGGGGAATCTAGGATGGAAAAGGAGCTGGGGGTCCTAGTAGATGATCGGCTCAGCAATGGCATGAAATGCCAAGCTGCTGCTAACAAAGCAAACAGAATATTGGCATGCATTAAAAGGGGGATCAACTCCAGAGATAAAACGATAATTCTCCCGCTCTACAAGACTCTGGTCCGGCCGCACCTAGAGTATGCTGTCCAGTTCTGGGCACCAGTCCTCAGGAAGGATGTACTGGAAATGGAGCGAGTACAAAGAAGGGCAACAAAGCTAATAAAGGGTCTGGAGGATCTTAGTTATGAGGAAAGGTTGCAAGCACTGAACTTATTCTCTCTGGAGAAGAGACGCTTGAGAGGGGATATGATTTCAATTTACAAATACCGGACTGGTGACCCCACAATAGGGTTAAAACTTTTTCGCAGAAGAGAGTTTAACAAGACTCGTGGCCACTCATTAAAATTAGAAGAAAAGAGGTTTAACCTTAAACTACGTAGAGGGTTCTTTTTTTTTTTTTTTTGAAAAAAGTTTTTTATTTTGCACAACAAGTATACATATCACTCGTATTACAAATATTCCATATGTTCCATTGGCAGAGAAATTCCATAAATATAGCAGTCATATTACAATTTTAACATTTTAACATATGCTCTTCCCATCATCATTTCTGTCTTATGTTAGTATACACGTGCATTTTCTCCCCCCCCCCTATAACAGAACAATGCACTCCCCCTCCCCTTCCCCTTCCCCCCCACCTTCTTCCCCCGGGATGTCTGCATTTCGGTATGCTTGCCCTGTCTCAGGAGCCAAGAAAAAACCATATCTAGCCTATCTAGAAAGGGGAAGCAAACTTTCTATTATCATCTCTCCAGCCTTTTTACTCCATCACTCGTACAGCATATTAGGGCATCTCCATATCCAGAGTGTTCTCAGAGTCTATCCATCTAGACCAAACTTTCCTAAACTTCTTGGTAGCCCCTCTAGCCTCGTAGGTCATTTTATACATCATTAAATCTGCGTTTATTATTTTAATCCACATCCCCAGCGTCAATTGTTCCTCATGTATCCATCTCCTTGCTATAAGCTTTTTAACACCAAAATACAGGATCCTTAGGAACAGTTTTGTGTGGGCATTCAAATCCTCTTGATCAAAAATCCCAAGTAGACACCGCATAGGAGAGCAAATATTCGGTAAAGCAAACTTATCTGATATAAATTCAGTAACCTGAGACCATAATGGTCTCACCTTCATACATTCCCACACCATATGTGCAAATGTGCCCTCCTCCTTCCCACATTTATGACATATAGCAGAGTCTCTCCTATGCATTCGATGCAATCTGGTCGGTGTATAGTATTGTTGATGTAAATATCGATATTGAATCATTCTGTCCGTGGAGGAGATAACAGACACCAAAAAAGTGTCCAGTACCTCCTGCCACAGTTCCTCCGACAACTCCGGGACGATCACCTCCCATCTCTCCCTGGCCTTAGAGGTCAGAGCTACCTGACCCGGACCCACCGCCCCGTAATATCTGGAAATCCTCTTTGACTCATCCGGGTCAAGCAGTACCCTTTCCAAATCTGTATTCTGGACACAGATCTCAGACCCTCCAAACTGGGTGTATGCTGCGTGCCTTAATTGTGCATATCGGAAGAGCCAAGACCTCGGCACTCCAAATTGCTCCCGCAACTGGGTAAACGTGCACAAACGACCATCACTACAAATTTGGTGTAGATATTTAATACCGTATTTTGCCCATGACCCTGGGCCATCAGAGAGTTTCATAAACTCCCCCAATGATCGATTGTACCACAAGGGACTGTTAGGAGACAGCCATAAGGGTTCATCACCTCGTCGCTGAGAGCACAGGTGAAAAACCCTTCCCGGTAACGCCATCACCGAACCTATCTTCCTACCCGGAACCCCCCTCCTATATAGGACATTCTGCAGGGTCTCCTGTGATGTGGCAAGTGCAGCTTCCAACAGGGCAGTAGCATTAGGTGTCTGTGGAGACAACCGCCAGTGCAGGAAAGAGAGCTGTGAGGCCATAAAATAGGAGCGCAGATCCGGAAGGGCAAGTCCCCCCAATGTAACTGGTAGTTTCAAAACCTTTAAAGAAACCCTGGGAGCTTTAGACCCCCACAAAAAACTGACAATAATGGAGTCAATATTCCTAAAGACCCGCAATGTCACGAAGACCGGGGAGTTCGAGAGGACGTATAGAAACTTTGGCAGGAAGATCATCTTGAATAGATTTATCCTTCCCATCAAGGTGATCGGTAAATTCTGCCACCTTTGCACTTTTTCCCGAAACTTCCCCACAATTGGTGACAAATTGGTCTCCAGGAACTTGGAGATGGGGAGTTGAATCTCAATTCCCAGGTATCTGAAAGAGGGAGATAATGGAATGGGGCATCCCAGTGGAACAGTCACCCCCTCATCTATAGGGAAAAGAGAAGATTTTTTCCAATTTATACGGAATCCAGAATAATCTCCAAATTTCTGTATCAGTCGGAAAGCCTCTAGAAGCGAGGGTCCAGGATCCTGCAGATATAAGAGCATGTCATCTGCATAGAGTGACACTCGCTCCTCAAATTCCCCGATCCTCAATCCAGTCAACTGTGAACTAGATCTCAGCTGTACCGCTAAGGGCTCTATGGCCAGGGCAAACAGTAGGGGTGAAAGTGGACACCCCTGCCTGGTGCCCCGAGCAATGGGAAAGGGATCTGATATAATACCATTGACCCGTATTCTAATCAAAGGGTCCGTATACAATAGCCGGACCCATGAGATGAACACCGGGCCAAAACCATAGGATTTCATCAATTGAAACAGATACGGCCACTCAACCGAATCAAAGGCCTTCCTTGTATCCAAGGAGGCCACCACCCTAGTCCCGGAGTTGTCATGGACCGTCTGAAGATTCAAGAAAAGCCTCCTGATATTCATCTGAGTGCACCTACCCTGAATAAATCCTGTTTGGTCTGCGTCCACCAGCTTAGGAATGACTGACTGCAGTCTGCTTGCAATTATTTTGGCCAATATCTTTGTGTCAACATTCATTAGCGAGATCGGGCGGTATGAATCACATTCCCGAGGATCTTTCCCCCCTTTAGGTATCAGGACTACCAAGGCTTCCCTCATAGAAGGGGGCAGCCCACCGCCCCTCCTAGCCTCATTAAACACTCTAAGCAAGCGGGGAGCTAATCCATAGCGATAGGTGTGATACCACTCTGATGGGAAGCCATCCAACCCAGGAGATTTTCTAGGGGGGAAGGAGGCAATTGCCTCCTCCACTTCCTCTACTGTAATGCCGGCCTCCAAAGCAGTGCTGTCGTCCTCCTCCAATTTTGGGAGATCAATATCTGCTATATATGTTTCCACTGTTTCTGACCCCAGAGGAGCACAAGACTTGTATAATTCTTTATAAAAAAGGACAAAAGTGTTCAAAATATCTGCTGAGTCGCAGACCTCCAACTTACATTCGTCGAAAACCGATTTAATATGTACCGGAACGTATTCCGGCCTTGCCAAGTATGCCAGCAATCTGCCATTCTTGTCACCAAATTCAAACAAACGCCGACGTTGAGCGAGGCCAAGCTTCGTAGTATGTTCTGTTAGTGCTGTCTTGTACTCCCGTGTTGTCATCCGCAATGTCAACAGCCTCTCCTCAGTGGGATCCCTGACATACTCGGCCTCCGCCAGAGAGACCTCTGTTTCCCTATGCTGTAGTGTGGAGGCCAACTGCTTCTTAAATCCCTTTACTTCCGCCATGAACACCCCTCTCAACGTGGCCTTAAAGGCCTCCCACTGAAGCAAAAAGGACCCAGATCCGGCATTATCAGCCCAGTAATGTTTGATAGCCTCTGTGCACTTAATTTTTATATATTCTTCCTGAAGCCAACTAGCCTCCATCCGCCAAAGTCGCAACCCAGGCTTCGGTCCCAGATTAAGCTCCAACAGCATAGGGGAATGATCAGAGAGAGCCCTGGGCAGGTAAGACATCTTCTGAACTAATGGCATGCCCTCCCCTTCCGTTAGGATAGTGTCTATTCTGGAGAGCATCCTGTGTGTTTCGGAGTAGCAGGAGTATTCCCTAGTGTCAGGATGGTGAAACCGCCAGACATCTCTAAAGCCATGAGCAGACATCCATCCTGCCAGTGGGGCGGGAGCACCACTCGTCCCCCCCAGCCTGTCCAGCACTGAATCAGAAACTGAATTAAAGTCCCCCAATATGAAGATCCTCCCCTCCGCTACCTCATATGTATCCTTCATCATATCATCCAAATGAGTTAGCGCAAAGGGAGGAGGAACATAGAGATTCACAAATGTCAATGTCATGTTCATCACTTTCAAAACAAGTATCACATATCGCCCTTTAACATCTGTTCTTACTGCTTGAATGGATATGGGCATGGCCTTGGTGACCAATGTAGAGACTCCCCTCGCATACGAGGAGTAGCTGGAATGATATGCCCCAGCAATGTGAGCCCTTTTTAAAGAGAGAAGCCTGGAGCCCTGGAGATGAGTCTCCTGTAGGAGTATCAGGTGAGGTTTGTATTTTTTTATATATTCAAACACCAGGGAGCGCTTGAACTTAGCATTTAGGCCTCTGACATTCCAGGCCACCACCCTCAAATTTACCTCCATGTGAGATATGAAAAAGCAGAGACAAGAGTCGAGTGGAGGTATTCCCTCCAGTCTTGGGTATGGTTCTCTGTACAAACGGGCTTCCAGGCTTCTCCCCTTACACACATTCCCCCATACTTTATACCTTGGGCAGTACCTAATGCAGAATCCACAAGTAAAGATAATTCCATCTGTGCATTAACATAAACCCTTTGTCCCAGTAAACAGCCCAACTGCCCCCACCCCCCTCCCCGCACCCAGCCCCAACATGCCAGGCACTTTTTTCCCATAACCAGAAAATAAGTAGGTAACAGAGATGCGACTCAAAAAACCGTCACATAAGACCAGTCGCCAAAAGGGCGGCCAGTTCTACCCGTATTTGTTCAAGAACCGTTCACCTGCTATTGAACAAAAAAGGGGGCAAAAATAGTAAGCAAAATCTACTAATAGAAAAATATATTGCCTAGAGCATCTTGCAGACTTAGCATATATTGCTGGCAATTGACATAAACAGTCCCATACAAAACTTTTCCCCTTTTTTCTCTCCCTCCCCCCTTCTTCCCTCTCCTCCAAACAGTACTAGGAGGTATGGAGAGAAAGAAATTGTAAACACAAAATATTCATTTCCCTATATTATGTGTCCCATAGGGTCAGCAAACTGGTATATCCATGCCAATATAAAAAGAAAAAAAAAAAAAATTCTTATTCAAAACAAAAAAAACCGTTCAGTTCCCCATATTGTGTTCCGCATGGGAGGATCATCAAACTAGTATATAAGTGCGTCTTCCATGTCCATGCACAGCTCTAAATGTCATTCTTGAGGGAATAATGCAGGGGTTAAAAAACCCTTTTCTCCTCCCACGCTTCCAGCATGCATGCAAAAAACATTTTTTTTTTATAGGAGAAACCTGAATATCATTTTAGGTTGGTCTGAAGGAAACGATCGAAAAAGAGGAAAAAGAAAAAAACCCCATAGAACCCCCCCCCCCCTATTTATTTTCACAAAAAAAACCCCAGGTTCTGCTGACATTTCTTCTTTGGGTCTCCAATCTAGTGATGTCTCCACAGGACTCACTCACGGTCGGTTGGGAGAGATTCTATTTCGTTGGCGACCACGTGTATCCAACCACTCTGAGGCCTCAGTAGGATTGTTGAAGAAATATACTTTCCCATTATCCACCACCCTCAATTTGGCAGGGTAGAGCATGCTGTATATCAGGCTAAGTTCCCTTAATCTCTTCTTTACAGGATGAAAGGAAGCCCTCTGCTTCTGTGTAGTTGCAGAAAAGTCAGGATATATAGATATACGGCATCCATCGATCGTTAACTCAGGGCCTGTTCGGGCTCCCCGCAGAATATTTTCCCGGTCACGGAAGTGCAGTACTTTTGCAATCATTAATCTAGGGGGGGCTCCCTTTGGAGGTGCTCGTCCTGGAATGCGGTGTGCCCTTTCAATTGCAAATAAACTTGTAAAGGTATTAGAGGGCATATGTTCCAACAACCACTTCTCAAGGAATTCTTCAGGATGTCTCCCTTCCACCCCTTCCGGGAACCCCACCAGCCTAATATTGTTCCTTCGCATACGGTCTTCCATATCCGCCATCTTTAATGTATGTTCAGACAATGTCTTCTTAGTCACTTGTGCTGCAGTGTCTAATGGCCTGATTACATCCTCCAATGTATTAAGGCGGCGATCCGTGATCTGTGCCTTTTCTCTTAATTTTTGCATGTCATGCTTCATGAAAGAGAATTCTACCTTCAGCTCCTCAAAGTGGTTTATTAACTTGCTCTGACATCCTTGTATGGCCTCCATAATTTGTGTTAGGGATGGCTCCTCTCCCCCCTCCACCGCTCTGTCAGCACTGGCTCTAGTGTCTCTCAGCCTATCTAGGGATCTCCCCCTCTTCAGCTCATCAGCCCACCGGGGTTTAGGACTCACCCTTTCTTGCTGAGGAGGCGTTTGCTGTGAAGGATCCTCCGGCCTGTGTAGCGGCGGCCATTCGTCCTCCTCCTGTGTGCCGGCGCCATTTTGAGAGCCCCATGCATATTTCGCCAGCCGTTCTCCGGTTGATTTTGGCCAGGGGGGGCCGTATTTCACCATCCCCAGAGACTCCCGGGGTGTCCCGGAACTCATCCCCCTCCACCTGAGAAAAAAGTGGGTGTCTTTAGCCCAGGATCACTGCAGGATCTGTAGTCTGCTTACGGAGCTCCGTTCAGAGGCTCCTCACATGCCGCTCGCTGGCTCCGCCCACGTAGAGGGTTCTTTACTGTAAGAGCGGCAAGGATGTGGAATTTCCTTCCACAGGCGGTGGTCTCAGCGGGGAGCATTGATAGCTTCAAGAAACTATTAGATAAGCACCTGAATGACCGCAACATACAGGGATATACAATGTAATGCTGACACATAATCACACACATAGGTTGGACTTGATGGACTTGTGTCTTTTTTTCAACCTCACCTACTATGTAACTATGTAACTTGGAAAACATCCTTAAATACATCAATGATGTTCAACAAAAAATGAAGAACATCATTGATGTTTTAGAGAGAGTTTAAAACCCCTCAAAATCCCTTTTTTTTGCACTTTTTGTGAGCTAAAAATTTTTAGCATTTTTTGACATATTTGCAAAAAGCCAAATTTTGAAGAGGCACACAGTGTGTCAACATGTGCTATCTGCCATCACAGGAGATCAATGGACGCGTTTTTGGGGTGCAACCCCTTCCTCAATAATAAAGTAGCTGTGAGGAAGGGGTTGCACCCCAAAAACACGTCCCTTGATCCCCCATGATGGCAGCTAGCACATGTTGACATTCGGCAATTGGTGTGCATCTTCAAAATTTGGCTTTTCTAGGGGTGACTTCACCCCATCTGAACGCAATATCAAACATAGTTTGTAAATACTCATGTCTGATATTGCCTTCAAGTTCTACCAAATGTGAACTTTGTAAGTTCAAGATTTGTGTCTTTCTTGTTGGTTTTAAACATGCCTGTTTTATCTTAAATGGACATTTCTACTTTTTCTAACGTGACCCCAAAAATTGTTATACAACAAACATGTTGGTTTGTTTTAAGAACCTTTGATAAATACACATGTGATTGTGCTGGTATTAAAAAGATTGTTAATCAAGAATGTGTGGATTATTGTTTCAACGCTTCAACACTTTTGTTGTGCTCTAATTGGTGTTTTCAGTGACAATGGGGGTTATTTCCTAAGGGCAAATCCACTTTGCACTACAAGTGCAGTTTCAAGTGCACTTGTAGTGCAAAGTGTCTTTGCCTTTAGTAAATAACACTCAACAGTGCTTTGTAAGGTTACACATTCACGCCATTTTCAGGACTCCCCACATTTTTTTATTTACAAAAAGTTTCAGACATTGTCCGGCATAATGATAGCCCCCCTACCCTCAAAGTATTCAAGGTATCTTAGACGGACATCACGGGCACTCGGGGGGGCAAGCCAGGACGGCCACTTTCAAGCGCCGTCAGGGTTGGTTAATTTTGAATTCCAGCCTCAGCATAGTTGGCAGAATGTTGCCGCTAAAAATTTGTGGAGAACTCAGCACGCCAGGATGATATGATTCAGTTTGTACTCCGCCATGTGTATGGGTGTAAGAAATAGGCGGAACCGGCTGGCCATGATTCCAAACGTGTTCTCCACCACTCTTCTGGCTCTGGCCAGCCGGTAATTAAAAACTCTCTGGTCCGGGGTGAGGGTCCTCATCGGGAATGGCCACATAAGATGGTCCCCCAGCGCAAACGCTTCATCTGCAACGAAGACGAATGGGAGTCCTTCCACATTGTCTTCTGGAGGTGGAAAGTCCAAGCTGCCATTCTGGAGATGCCTGTAGAACTCCGTCTGGGCGAAGACTCCATTATCGGACATCCGGCCATTCTTCCCCACATCCACATACAAAACTCGTAAGTAGCCGACACCACCGCCAACATCACAATACTATTGAACCCCTTATAGTTGAAATAGTATGACCCCGAGTTGGGTGGTGGGACCATGTGGACGTGTTTCCCATCAATTGCCCCTCCGGAGTTAGGAAAGTCCCAACGCTGGGCAAAGTGGGAGGCCACAGTCTGCCATTCCTGTGGCGTGGAAGGAAACTGTGGAGTCAAACAAGAAAAAAAAATAGTCATTTTGCACATAAACAGGGAAAGCAGATTAGACACAAACATTCTTGGCCAACATCAAGATAACATTTATTTGAGGGTGTTTTTAAAGACCAAAGTATAAGGTACACCTATCAGATTCCCCCTCCCCACCCCCTCTCATGGGCCATTTCTAACATTATAGGTGGGGGGGGGACTCTTGGACAGGTAACCCTCTCCACTTCATTGAGAGATGAATGCCTAAATAATGGGTATTACTTTGGCCAGCCCCTTCTTAGTTACACTATTGACAGCCACTGGACAGGTAAGAAGTGTCATAATACAAAGATATAAATACACATTGTACACATTTGAGCACATTTGTACATTCTGCTAGTACCTATCAAGATAATAATAGTATACAGAAACTTTTAACAGTACCATTTGAAAGTATACAGGCAGGCCCTTGCACTACATGCTTTGGGGAATTCATCCATAAATCTGACCACAAGAGAGATGGGTATAGTGTGTATGGGTTTGGCAAAGGCAGCAGATAGATGATTGAGGATAGATAGAGAATTGGGATCAGCTGACTTAGCAGTTGGGTGGAGGGAGGGTTAATAAAAATGATTTGGGGAGACTACAAAAAAAAGTCTCTGGCACTCTGCCTGAATTTAACCACTTAAGGACCGCCTCACGCCGATGTACGTCGGCAAGGCGGCACGGGCAGGCAAAATACACGTGATTTGCCTCCCGCGGGTGGGGGGTCCGATCGGACCCCCCCGGTGCCCGAGGCGGTCCTGTTTTTTCCCCCGGCGATTGGAGGTGAGGGGGAGGCCATCCATTCGTGGCCCCCCCTCGCGATCGCAGCCGGCCAATGGGAACATTCCTTTGCTGCTGTATGCTAAACAGCAGCAAAGGAAATGATGTCATCTCTCCTCGGCTCGGTATTTTCCGTTCCGGCGCCGAGGGGAGAAGACTGAAATGTGAGTGCACAAACACTACACACACAGTAGAACATGCCAGGCACACAAAACACCCCGATCCCCCCCGATCGCCCCCCGATCACCCCCCCTATCACAAACTGACACCAAGCAGTTTTTTTTTTCTGATTACTGCATGGTGTCAGTTTGTGACAGTTACAGTGTTAGGACAGTTAGGGTTAGCCCCCTTTAGGTCTAGGGTACCCCCCTAACCCCCCCTAATAAAGTTTTAACCCCTTGATCACCCCCTGTCGCCAGTGTCACTAAGCGATCATTTTTCTGATCGCTGTATTAGTGTCGCTGCTGACGCTAGTTAGGGACGTAAATATTTAGGTTCGCCGTCAGCGTTTTATAGCGTCAGGTACCCCCATATACTACCTAATAAATGTTTTAACCCCTTGATTGCCCCCTAGTTAACCCTTTCACCACTGATCACCGTATAAGTGTTACGGGTGACGCTGGTTAGTTTGTTTATTTTTTATAGTGTCAGGGCACCCGCCGTTTATTACCGAATAAAGGTTTAGACCCCTGATCGCCCGGCGGTGATATGCGTCGCCCCAGGCAGCGTCAGATTAGCGCCAGTACCCCTAACACCCACGCACGCAGCATACGCCTCCCTTAGTGGTATAGTATCTGAACGGATCAATATCTGATCCAATCAGATCTATACTAGCGTCCCCAGCAGTTTAGGGTTCCCAAAAACGCAGTGTTAGCGGGATCACCCCAGATACCTGCTAGCACCTGCGTTTTTCCCCTCCGCCCAGCCCAGCCCACCCAAGTGCAGTATCGATTGATCACTGTCACTTACAAAACACTAAATGCATAACTGCAGCGTTCGCAGAGTCAGGCCTGATCCCTGCGATCGCTAACAGTTTTTTTGGTAGCCTTTTATTGAACTGGCAAGCACCAGCAGCCTAGTACACCCCGGTCGTAGTCAAACCAGCACTGCAGTAACACTTGGTGACGTGGCGAGTCCCATAAGTGCAGTTCAAGCTGGTGAGGTGGCAAGCACAAGTAGTGTCCCGCTGCCACCAAGAAGAAGACAAACACAGGCCCGTCGTGCCCATAATGCCCTTCCTGCTGCATTCGCCAATCTTAATTGGGAACCCACCGCTTCTGCAGCGCCCGTACTTCCCCCATTCACATCCCCAACCAAATGCAGTCGGCTGCATGAGAGGCATTTTCTTTATGTCCTCCCGAGTACCCCTACCGAACAAACCCCCCCAAAAAAGATGTTGTGTCTGCAGCAAGCGCGGATATAGGCGTGACACCCGCTATTATTGTCCCTCCTGTCCTGACAATCTTGGTCTTTGCATTGGTGAATGTTTTGAACGCTACCATTCACTAGTTGAGTATTAGCGTAGGGTACAGCACTGCACAGACTAGGCACACTTTCACAGGGTCTCCCAAGATGCCATCGCATTTTGAGAGACCAGAACCTGGAACCAGTTACAGTTATAAAAGTTAGTTACAAAAAAAGTGTAAAAAAAAAAAAAAAATATATAAAATAAAAAAAAATAGTTGTTCTTTTTTTTGTTCTCTCTCTCTCTATTTTCTCTCTATTGTTCTGCTCTTTTTCACTGTATTCTATTCTGCAATGTTTTATTGTTATTATGTTTTATCATGTTTGTTTTTCAGGTATGCAATTTTTTATACTTTACCGTTTACTGTGCTTTATTGTTAACCATTTTTTTGTCTTCGGGTACACCATTCACGACTTTGAGTGGTTATACCAGAATGATGCCTGCAGGTTTAGGTATCATCTTGGTATCATTCTTTTCAGCCAGCGGTCGGCTTTCATGTAAAAGCAATCCTAGCAGCTAATTAGCCTCTAGACTGCTTTTACAAGCCGTGGGAGGGAATGCCCCCCCCACCGCCTTTCGTGTTTTTCTCTGGCTCTCCTGTCTCAACAGGGAACCTGAGAATGCAGCCGGTGATTCAGCCAGCTGACCATAGAGCTGATCAGAGACCAGAGTGGCTCCAAACATCTCTATGGCCTAAGAAACCGGAAGCTACGAGCATTTTATGACTTAGATATCGCCGGATGTAAATAGCACCATTGGGAAATTGGGGAAGCATTTTATCACACCGATCTTGGTGTGGTCAGATGCTTTGAGGGCAGATGAGAGATCTAGGGTCTAATAGACCCCAATTTTTTCAAAAAAGAGTACCTGTCACTACCTATTGCTATCATAGGGGATATTTACATTCCCGAGATAACAATAAAAATGATTAAAAAAATAAAGAATGAAAGGAACAGTTTAAAAATAAGATAAAAAAGCAAAAAAATAATAAAGAAAAAAAAAAAGCACCCCTGTCGCCCCCTGCTCTCACGCTAAGGCGAACGCAAGCGGCGGTCTGTCGTCAAACGTAAACAGCAATTGCACCATGCATGTGAGGTATCACCGTGAAGGTCGGATCGAGGGCAGTAATTTTTGCAGTAGACCTCCTCTGTAAATCTAAAGTGGTAACCTGTAAAGGCTTTTAAAGGCTTTTAAAAATGTATTTATTTTGTTGCCACTGCACGTTTGTGCGCAATTGTAAAGCATGTCATGTTTGGTATCCATGTACTCGGCCTAAGATCATCTTTTTTATTTCTAAAAGGATGGTAGGTGGTGTGTCCTAATAGATACGGCACCTCATCCCGATTGAAAGAATTCTCAAGATGGGAAAGAGGGGGAAGGGATTATTGCGGTGCCACCAATAAGATAGAACAATTTTGTTATAAAATCATCTTGTTTATTTTATTTTGTATCAAAAAGGGCTAAAATAGTACATTAAACATATAGAAAAATCACAAAAATTACAAAAAACAAAGACAAAAGTGCAGTTGAGATAATAGACCGTCACCAATGATGTTGAGGGGTGATCGTAGTCTTTTGTTCCCAACTAGTTTCGCCAAAACATTGGCTTCATCAGGGGAGTGTGTAAATATAATGCAGAGAGTAAAATCACTAAAACAAAGAAAAATGTATTATTAAACCAACACACACTTGTAGCGCCAGAGGCAGACGGTCATATCGCAGGGCGGTCATATTGCCGTCCATCCATATCCCCAATCCCCCCAACCAAGGCCCACACCCGGAACATACTATACAGAGATCTCAGGACACAAGGGAGACACCCCAAAACACCGGCAACGGAAGTTACACTCAGCCCAGTAATTGGCTACAGGGGAATTAGAGGGCACCTAAAAAAGAAAGGTTTAGCATGTAAATATTGGGAAATTCTTTTAATCTTATTTATAAACTGGGGGGGAGCTTAGCCTCAATTACATACCCTGGTTACATGCAAAAATAGGGCGCACGAAGTTACATGGAAAAAATTCACAGTGCACTCAGTACATACCGAAAAACCGCAAGAGTGTGATCAAAAAAACTGAAAAACAGAATTAAAGGAAGTAGTATGAATAGAATGATCTTAACAATTTTTAGATGAATCAAAGTGATATCTATTAGAGTCAGATAGGGGAACATAGTAAGTGTTTGGTATAATAAGAAGGGCTTACCAAAGAGGCATTGTAGCTGGAGATGAAAGTGCATCCTATGAATGAGGTTCTGCCAATATACAGGCTAAACAGTGGAACCTTACCAGTAAGTCCTTCTAATAGCACCGGCTATGGCAGGTGATCTAAGAATCAATGCATGTAAATATGCTGTCAGCATAAGACTCAGCCATTGTAGCCATTTGCAGCAGTCATAATAAAAATGAAAACTAAAACTAATTAAAAAATATCGGCAGTAATAGGAAAAGGTTTTTTGAATTCTGTTACCTTTCACATATACAGCCTGTTCCCCATGAAGGTCCCTTCATGTTTTTTCTTGTCTTTCTTCATTTTCAAAAACAAATGAGAACTGCAAAATACTCACCATGCCTCTCAGCAAATAGCTTGGGGTGTCTACTTTCCAAAATGGGGTCATTTGGGGGGGGTTTGTGCCACCTGGGCATTCCATGGCCTCCAAAACTGTGATAGGCAGTGAAGAGTGAAATCAAAAATTTACACCCTTAGAAATCCTGAAGGTGGTGATTGGTTTTCGGGGCCCCGTTCGCGGCTAGGCTCCCAAAAAGTCCCCCACATGTGGTATCCCCATACTCAGGAGAAGCAGCTAAATGTATTTTGGGGTGCAATTCCACATATGCCCATGGCCTGTATGAGCAATATATCATTTAGTGACAACTTTGTGCAAAAAAAAAAAAAAATGTGTCACTTTCCCGCAAATTGTGTCAAAATATAAAATATTCCATGGACTCAATATGCCTCTCAGCAAATAGCTTGGGGTGTCTACTTTCCAAAATGGGGTCATTTGGGGGGGGGGGTTGTGCCCCCTGGGCATTCCATGGCCTCCAAAACTGTGATAGGCAGTGAAGAGTGAAATCAAAAATTTACACCCTTAGAAATCCTGAAGGCGGTGATTGGTTTTCGGGGCCCCGTACGCGGCTAGGCTCCCAAAAAGTCCCACACATGTGGTATCCCCATACTCAGGAGAAGCAGCTGAATGTATTTTGGGGTGCACATAGGCCCATGGCCTGTGTGAGCAATATATCATTTAGTGACAACTTTTTGTAAATATTTTTTTTTTTTTTTTGTCATTATTCAATCACTTGGGAAAAAAAAAAAATTCAATGGGTGCAACATGCCTCTCAGCAATTTCCTTGGGGTGTCTACTTTTCAAAATGGGGTCATTCGGGGGGGGGTTTGTACTGCCCTGCCATTTTAGCACCTCAAGAAATGACATAGGCAGTCATAAACTAAAAGCTGTGTAAATTCCAGAAAATGTACCCTAGTTTGTAGACACTATAACTTTTGCGCAAACCAATAAATATACGCTTATTGACATTTTTTTTACCAAAGACATGTGGCCGAATACATTTTGGCCTAAATGTATGACTAAAATTGAGTTTATTGTATTTTTTTTATAACAAAAAGTAGAAAATATCATTTTTCTTCAAAATTTTCGGTCTTTTTCCGTTTATAGTGCAAAAAATAAAAACCGCAGAGGTGATCAAATACCATCAAAAGAAAGCTCTATTTGTGGGAAGAAAAGGACGCAAATTTCGTTTGGGTACAGCATTGCATGACCACGCAATTAGCAGTTAAAGCGACACAGTGCCAAATTGGAAAAAGACCTCTGGTCCTTAGGCAGCATAATGGTCCGGGGCTCAAGTGGTTAAAGCACAAATTACATTTTTACACATTTTAGGGGGTGTTTGGGGTAAAGCACTACTATGGAGCTGATACAATACATTGTTAAGTGACTACATGAGGTGAATATAGGGCCAGGAGACCATGCTGGGGAGGTTAGTGAAGGCAAATATGTATGAAGGACAAGAAAAAATATTAAATAAAAATCCAGCATGCATGAGGACAAAGGGGACATTCACAGTATATTACAATCATGGTAATTAGGGAATGAGGAAAGAAATACAATACATTAGCAAACATATACAATAAAATGTGATATTAAAGGATAAAAATCTTACCTTAATATACTCCTTCTGCAGGACCTGTATGATGGCAGAACAGGTCTCTGGGATAATGATCCCCAGAGCCTGGGGGGAGATGCCTGTCGAGAACTTCAAGTCCTGTAGGCTTCTCCCCATCGCCAAATACTGCAGGGTGGCGACGAGCCTCTGCTCCGGAGTGATGGCTTGCCTCATGCAGGTATCCTGCCTGCTAATATAAGGGGTCAGCAAAGCCAACAAACGGTGAAATACGGGGTCCGTCATCCGGAGAAAGTTCCTGAAATCATCAGGATTATTCTCATGGATCTCACGGAGCAAAGGCATATGACAGAACTGGTCATGCTGAAGCAACCAATTCTTGGTCCATGAACTCCTCCCCACCCTGTTCATGGACTGGACTTGTGTCAAGGTCAGGACCCCAACACCAAGCCCCTGCACAGCACGAACTCTACGAGGAGTACGTATAAGCAACATGGCTAGAAAACGGTCGGCTGCTCAGAACGAGGTACCAGAACGCACTGAAGAAAAGCAAGGCCTGTGAAGAGCAACCTGAAAAACAGTAACGAACGAACAAGAACAGAATGACAAGAGTCACGCGTCACTTGCTGCACCCACAAGCACAAACTGAACAGCAGAAAACGATCTAAAAACCACGAGTCTGAAAAAGCGCATAACGTCTCTCACCAAATTTTTACTAACACGAGATTAGCAAAAGGAAGCCCAAAGGGTGCCGCGTTTGGTTCTGAACTGGCCTTTTCTAGTCTCGTCATACAAGGTTTACGTCACCGCGTTCTTGGCAATCGGAAATTCCGACAACTTTGTGCAATCGTGTGTATGCAAAACAAGTTTGAGGCAACATCCGTCGGAAAAAATCCATGGATTTTGTTGTCGGAATGTCCGATCAATGTCCAATCGTGTGTACGGGACATAAGACTTTAAGGCTATGTTCACAATAGCCTGCACTGTGCATTTTGGTTGCGGAAATCGCATCGATTCTTGCTCCCGCAACCACCCGCAGCTGAATCCCACTGTTCTTGCTGAATGGTACCCCCACGCATCTCAGCCCACAGTGCAATCGCTGGTGTGGGAACCGCAGGGAAACCACATGGTCAAAAAGACAGCCACGTTTTTAAAAAGGTGGTTCTGTGGTTCACGCAGCACAGCAGCCCAGCGGCCGGCACTAGTGTGAACCAAGCGTAAGTCCAGATTAAAGTTTGATATATGTAAATACCAACATTTTTGTGTGTACACCAGTTAATGGATTTTGCAATAATAGTGTTGCTAATGGTACGTTAAGTTCATAATTATTATAGATGTAGTAATGAGTTTAACGTGCCATTAGTAGTAAAAATATGACTGTAAAAATTAAAAATAAACTAAGGCTATGGTGCACTATCATTTTATTCCATGCCGGTTGTTTAATGTGTGTAAAAATGGCACTTGATGTGCAAAATTTTGCTGACCCCTGAACTAAAGTTCTGCTTACATGGCCTATTCTTTTACATGAAACACATTATTCAATACCCTATATTACTCTCTGAATAGATAAATAAATATTTCAACTAAACATGCAATTAAACCACAACTGAGTTCAAATTAAAATGAATCTAATTTTCTTAGCTCATTTTAATTTGTTTCCAGTAAAACAACCAATATGGGTCTTACATAACATTAAAATCTCTGGATCTACTTTGAAACACCCACTCGGTGGCCTTTTTGAACCTGTGTAATTTTACTGCCATTTATAAGCCAATAGTTCAGGAAGAAGAAGTTACCGTAATTATTTGATAAGGGTTTATCAGCTAAAATGAAAAGCTTTTCATGATCTTGCTCATCTGATTGACACTTCCCGCTTCATAAGTATAGAGACTATAATCACCAGTATTAAAAAAAAAAAACGTAACTTTTATTAAAAGAAGAAATTATTCCTGCACATATCTATGGCAAGACAGCCTATTATTAAATGCACTGAACTATTTAAACTGATTTGAGACAGCAAGCTAAATTAACCTTCAATTCCTTGTTTCTGGGTCGGCAAAAGCAAATGTACATAAACAGGAGGTTGTTCTATGCTAATTAAAAACTACACTGTTTCAGGGTCAGTTGCTTCATGGTGGGTAATTCTACCAAATAAAAGTAGCTCAATTTGCTCCAAATTAACCACTGCTTTAAAATGGTGAGATATTAGCATTAAACTCTCATTTTCAAAGATGCATAGCTGTACATAGAGGCATAAAACAGGAAATTTATATGTAAACGCACCAATAGACTAAATAACTATTGTTTAAGCAATTATTTGTAGCATTGTAAAAGGTAACTGAAAAATGCAAATTAGGTTCCCTGTCATAGCCCTGTGGAGAATTTAATCTGCCATTAAATAAGAACCCCACTAAGTACCACCTGTGTGTAAAGGGTTCAAAAAGTCCTATTATAATTTTAGAAAAAAAAATCATGAAAAAAAACCTCTAGAAAATATAATTAAAAAGAAAAGTCTGCAAGTGTCTCTGTGCTTATTGTCTCCCCTACCCCTATCTTGCCATATAAATATTGTAAACAATTGTATTGATTTAGTAAGGGTTTTAGCTGCTATATTTCTAGCTAGTCTGTATGGTTAGTCAGAACTAGGGATGAATCGAAAACCCCCCGGTTTGGTACGCGGCAGAACATGCGAACAGGCAAAAAAATTGTGCGCAATGTGAACATCGTTAAATCTATGGGACTCGAACATGAAAAATCTAAAGTGCTAATTTTAAAGGATTATATGCAAGTTATTGTCATAAAAAGTGTTTGGGGACCCGGGTCCTGCCCCACGGGACATGTATCAATGAAAAAAAGTTTTAAAAATGGACGTTTTTCGTGAGCAGTGATTTTAATAATGCTTAAAGTGAAACAATAAATGTGAAATATTCCTTTAAATATCATGCCTTGGGGGGTGACTATAGTATGCCTGTAAAGTGGCGCATTTTTCCCATGTTTAGAACAGTCCTTGCAGCAAAATGACTGAGCCCCTTGCGCTTATGCGGGGCTCCATGGGACAGTACTACTGTTTTCCCCCCCTCCGTTTTTGTTATTGAGTTGCCCCAGGTGATGGCAGATTTCGGAGCAGCATGGCAACGGTTTCCGATTGGCTGAATCAGGTGGGATTGAGTCGGGCTGTGGTTATATAAGCCGGCAGCTTTCCTGCTCCGTTCACCGCCTGAGGAGACCTTGCAGAAGACAGACCCCGCGCTGCTCCAGACAGCGTTACCTGTAAGATGGAAGAGCTGCTGCGCCGTCTTATCCACAAACTGAAAGCTGTGGAGGGGCTGAGTGGTTGAGGTGGTGCTTAGAAGAGGATGCGGTTCCGTCGGCGTCAGCCTTGGCTGACATAGAGCATGCCCAGTCAGTGCCCACTGAAGTCATTGTAAATGACAGTCACCCAGCTCCCCTTCCTGGTAAGAGGACAGGTCGTAGAGGTAACAGGGGAAAGAGGTTGAGATGGGACGATTCTCCCTCTTCCCCTGTGAGAGAACAAGTGAAACAAGAAAGGTCACGCTCCTCAGACAGAGCCAGAATGGAATCACCTCAGATAGCTTCTGCGGGCATATCCTGTGAGGTGCCAATATCTGGGCATCCTATTAGCATGGAACATAATTCTGGTGAGAGAAATGATTCACATTTAATAGAATTGGGTAAAGTAGTTGGTTCTTTAGCCAATGTACTTGCTAAAATGGGTGAACTTATTAATATTGGTAATGTTGGTAATGTATGGAGTGGCGGTGGCTCAAGAGGTTTAACTGTATCAGATAATGCTGTTTTTTCACAAGGTAACCCCGCCATGCCAGTAAGTATTAACCATTTGAATAAAAATGTTTCTGTTGATAAATTACCTGTTCATAATATTAATATTGTTCCCTCTATGCCTGTTTCTGTTTCTAATCCTACACTTTCTTTACCTGTTAAAACTCTGGTTTCTGAATCCTGTTTTAAAGAGGCTCTCCCATGTGAATTATCTCCGTTTGGATACTTATCCACTACTGTTAAAAGAAAAAAATATAGCGTGGAGAATTCATAGATATTTTATCATTGCTCCCGTCATCTAAAGAATTTCTGTTAAAATCCGATAAAAGAACAGATGATAGGTCTGAGGAAGATAGGAGGAGGGCAATTCCCCGAACTTTTCAGAATTGGCTTCAGGCCGTTTGTATCTTTGCCTCTGTTATGGGTGAACGTTTTCCTGATAAATGCTCAGGTTTGTTTCAGCACCTGGATATAGTAGTGGAGGCATACCGCCATTTTGGTGCCATTGCTTGGTTCAGTTATGATGAGAGCTTTAGACAAAAGCTCTCTGTTCACCCATCCCTCCATTGGGGGGTAAAGGATGTAGGTTTATGGCTGAACCTGATGCTGCCACAAAGACCCCAATATACACAGAGACCTCAATTAGCGAATGTTCAACCGACTTTTCGTAAAGGAGTATGTTTTGCATATAATGATTCCCAATGCAGATTCCTATCGAATTGCAGATATAAGCACAAATGCTCAATGTGGTGATGTATGGTGTTCACCACATTGTTGCGAATAGATAGTCACAAGTAACATTGTTACTAGCAACATATGTTTCAGGGTGCTCACTACATTGTTGCGTATTGATTTTCATAAGTAACATTGTAATTAATAACACATGTTTTGTTTCACTGTTGAACACGTGGTGTGAGTATAGGATTTAAATGTTCCTAATATAGAAAAATAAGTCAATTTCACGATTTTTTAAATATATGTCTATAGTAATAACATTTTTCATGAGTTTTTGGCCGGATTGAAATGGCTTTAAAGCGAGGGTCCACCTATCTATCGTTTTTTGTTTTTTTTTAGTTCATTCACAAACTTTTCTTCTCAGCATTACATACTGACATATTGTGTGTAATATGTCCACCCGTGTCAGATTTCGTCAGAAAGAATAACTTATATTATTCACTGCAGGCGGTTTCCATCTTCATTGTGGGCATTTGAAGCCCACAAGCATTTATTTCCTGGATGTGGTGAATGCTGTGCTCCCAGCATTCACCGCTCGTTCCCGCACATGCTCAGTGGCATCCTGGGAAGCCTGAGACTAGCTCCCAGGAGTCTGGGAGAGGCTAGAAACACGCCTACTCCCACGGAAGGAGAACCAGGAAGTGCAAAGAAGAATAGAAAAATAAAAGGTAATTGCGGTGATTTAAATTTTTTTAAATGGCATGTCAGCATCTAGGCAAGGAAGAGAATACATACAGATATTGTTCAAAATTTGGGTGGAACCCCGCTTTAAGTGTGGTATACCAATAGTAGTCATAACTATCGGGATCACTTATATTTAATACACACTAAGGTATGATGCGCGCTGGTTACACTATTTACTATTGGTTTTGGTGCCTTCCTGGATGGTCATTGGTGTGCTAAAGAATGGCCTGTGTCTTGGAGGTCGCCATATATTAGCCGTAATTTAGTCTTGTTAGAATTATTTCCGGTAGTGGTGGCTATTACTATTTAGAAGGAATTTTTTGAGAATAAACGAGTTATACTACATACGGATAATAAAGGAGTATTTTTTGCAGTAAACTGTTTGTCATCCAATTCTGAATTAGTGATAAAATTACTCAGTTTTTTGGTTTTGCAATGCATGACGTTTAACATTTGGCTGAAAGCAAAACATGTCCCGGGTATTACTAATGAAATCGCCAATTCCTTATCTTGTTTGTAGTTCCAGTGGTTTCGGGAACTCGCTCCAGAGGCGGACCAAGAAGGTTTCCATTGCCCAGATTTTCTCTGGGGCCTGATATGGGAATAATTGAAGAAAACATAAGAAATTCCATCACTCATAAAACTTGGGAAGAATACTCACAAGCTTGGTTTAGATTGTGTCATTTTTGTGAAGAACATAATTTTTCTTTAAATACAGTTAGTGTGCATATGGCGTTATGTTTTGTCTCCTCTTTAATTCAAGCTAAACTTAGCCCTGCTTCGGTTAGCAAAATTGTAGCAGGGGCCTCATTCTTTTTGAAAATGTCAGGACTTCCTGCTATTAATTCCTTTTTTTCTGGTCAAACAAATGCTAAAAGGTTTTAGAAGATCCTTTCCAGCTGTTGACAGGAGACGCCCTATTTTCTCTGATTTATTGGTAAAATTGATGTCTACATTGGAATCAGTTTGCTTTTCCTCTTTTGAGACTATGCTGTTCAGAACAGCATTCGTTTTCGCATTTTTTGGTGCTCTTAGATTAGGCAAATTCACGGCACCTAATACATTTTCTTCTTCCTTTTTAGT
This sequence comes from Lithobates clamitans, assembly GCA_037952925.1. Lineage (NCBI taxonomy): Eukaryota > Metazoa > Chordata > Amphibia > Anura > Ranidae > Lithobates > Lithobates clamitans. The sequence goes on along the minus strand of JBBGZY010000325.1, from coordinate 3,685,518 downwards.
TTTTTCAGACATCTCTGTTTTAGAAGATTCAGTTAGGATTTTTATTCGTAGATCCAAAATGGATCAATCAGGCAAGGGTTGTTGGTTAACTCTTTATAGAGCCCCTATTCAAGTCATATGTCCAGTTTTTAGAGTTACTCAATATCTTTCTTCTCGACCCCCTTTTACAGGTTTATTCTTTATTCATATTAATCTATCTCCTAACTAGATACCAGTTTTCATCTGTCCTGTCTTCTTGCTTAAAGAAACGTAACCTTTCTGGTTTTCATTTCTCTTCACATTCTTTTAGAATTGGGGCGGCTACTGAAGCCAGCCTTCTCGGGTTTTCTAAGGATGGTTTAAAGAAATTAGGGCATTGGGATAGTGATAGATTTAAATTGTATGTTCGTCCTGATCTGGTTATTGTTTAATTCTCCTTAATTCTCCAAGTGCATCATTTGGATAATAGGACATTCCTTTATATTTTGAGCCAAAAGGAGAGCTTCCATCAAGAATGGCACAATCAATATTGGTCTGGATGAAAGACGTTTTCAGGTTTTATGGTGGGGAATAAGAGGGCTGAGATAGAGGAATTTAAAGGATCAGTTCATTTACTTGTTAGGTCTGTGGCCCTCTCCCGATGCACTTATTATTCATGCCGGAGGTAATGACTTGGGCAGGATCAAACTTTGGGATTTGATTTGCGAAATGAAGAGAGACTCATCTTCTTTTACGTTGTTATTTCCTTCTATAGTTGTAGTTTTTTCCGAAAAAGTGCCAGGACTCCTTTGGTCAGAGTTAAGTAACCTTCATTACATAGACAAGATTAGAAAAAATGCGTAAATAGAACCATACGTAACTTAGTCATTCCTCAAGGAGGTTTTTCATATCGCCATATAGACCTGGAGGGTTTATATAGAATGTAACCATACACCTGTCGGAAGTTGGTTTAGACATTTTTATTTTAGGTTTGAAAAATATGATTGAGCAGGCCACGGCATTTGGGGGCTTCAGCCACTCATTTCTTGAGTGGCTTTCAGCTGTTGGGGTTTGTCATCCAGTTCAGTTCTGAATGGACTATGTGATATCATTAATAAATTGAATATTTTATGGTTATGGAATTTTAAGTTAAAGATTTTGTTATAAATGATTATTGTTCATCTTGGGTAACCCCTTAATAAATGCCGTGGCCATTATTGCCAACATGAAATGGTGTTGTGTCTCTTATTTCTTTATTGTATATTACCAACATGAAATGGTGTTTGTCTCTTTATTTCTTTATAGTATATCCTTTTTAGTCCTTTGTGCTGTCCCATGACTGAGCCCCTAGCGCTTATGCGGGGCTCCATGGGACAGTACGGAGAGCTTTAGTATGCTCCACTGTTCCCCCCCCCCTCCGTTTTCATTATTGGGTTGCCCCAGGTGATGGCAGATTTTGGAGCAGCATGGCAACGGTTTCCGATTGGCTGAATCGGACGGGATTGAGTCGGGCTGTGGTTATATAAGCCGGTAGCTTTCCTGCTCTGTTCACCGCCTGAGGAGACCCTGCAGAAGACGGGCCCCACGCTGCTCCCACCCTCCTTCCCTAATTATATATTTTTAAATCTGTCATGGCATTTTTTAGTGGGGTTTGTCATCCAGTTCAGTTCTGGATGGACTACGTGATATCATTAATAAATTAAATATTTTATGGTTATGGAATTTTAAGTTAAAGATTTTGTTATAAATGATTATTGTTCATCTTGGATAACCCCTAATAAATGCTGTGGCCATTATTACCAACATGAGAACGTGTTGTGTCTCTTTATTTCTTTATTGTATATTACCAACATGAAATGGTGTTTGTCTCTTTATTTCTTTATAGTATATCCTTTTTAGTCCTTTGTGCTGTTCCATGACATTTCTAAAGGAATAAAAGTCATTTAAAACTGCTTGCGACTGTACTGTAATGTTGCCCCAGCCCATTACCAGACCCTTTGGGTCTGGTATGGATATTAAGGGGAACCCCGCACACAAATTAAAAAAAAAAATATAGGCCCCCAGGTCCTATATACTCTGAACAGCAGCAGTATACAGGCGGTCCCCGGGTTACAAACAAGCACATGTAGCAGAATGCAAGTAATAATAATTAGAACACACAATAAAATACTTTTTTGCAGCACTCTCTTGATCCTTCTGTACTGATCCTGCTCCCTCAATTTGAGGTCTGACCAGCGTTTCCTCAATTGTTCCTGTCCATAATGGGCGTGGTATTGACACAGCAAATATAGAAATATAAGAACCGTCAGAAGCCGAGAAGCATCACACAGCGGGAGCCTCCCATCATGGATGCGGAGTGACCCGAGAGTGAAGAAGGGAAGAAGACGCCATGGAGGAAGATGCCGGACGAGAATACCAGAGCAAGAAGCAGATGATCGGAGGAAGAAGAAGAAGAAGAAGAAGATGGAGTAAGAAACCAAAGGAAGAAAGAAGATAGAAGAAAGAAGAAAGAAGAAGCATTTAAATAAAGGAATTGTCCAAAATTGTCTCTTGTCATTTTTAACATTTTTGACACTTTTTTTGTGAAATGGTAGGTACTTTTGTATCCCCTTACCATTTCACACAGGAGGGGCGGGACACCAAAGCACCCTCCCAATGTTGAGGGCATGTGGCCTGATACGGTTCAGGAGGGGGGGTGTTCCTGAAGGGTCTGGTATGGATTTTGAGGGGGACCCCCACGCCATTTTTTTTTAAATTTTGGCACGCGGTTCCCCTTAATATCCATACTAGTGCCGTTTTTATCAATGAACTTTTATGTGTATTGTCGGAGCGACAATTCATTAATAGCCATTTAATTTCTAGGTATGTCTGACTTTTGGGAGGTAAAAGTCCGCTGGAGCCCACACATGATCGAATTATCCGACGGAGTCCAGTCCGCCGGACCAAGTCTACCGGAAAGTCCGCTCGTGTGTACGCGGCATAAGGGTGTAAAATGGTGATTTCACTTCCTCACTACCTTTCACAGTTTCGGAGGCCATGAAATGCCAAGATAACACCACCCCCCCAAATGACGCCATTTTGGAAAGTAGACACCCCAAAGCTATGTGCTGAGAGGCATGTTGAGTCCATGTAATATTTTAAATTTTGCCACAAGTTTTGGGAAAATTGCAAACTTTTGACATTGTCACTAAATGATATATTGCATTAACATGCTATGGGCATATGTGGAATTACACCCCAAAATACATTCTGCTGCTTCTCCAGAGTATTGGGATACCACATGTGTGGGACATTTTGCGAGCCTAGCCATGTACAGGACCCCAAAAACCAATCACCGCCTTCAGGGTTTCTAAGGGCATAAAATGGTGATTTTACTCCTCACTACCTATGACAGTTTCAGAGGCCCTCAAATGTCAAGATAGCACAACCCCCCCCAAATGACCCCATTTTGGAAAGTAGACACCCCAAGGTATTGGCTAAGAAGCATGGTGAGTATTTTGCAGCTCTCATTTGTTTTGGAAAATAAGGAAAGTCAAGGAAACATTTTTTTTTTCTTTTTCAATTTTCAAAACATTGTGACAAAAAGCAAGATCTGCAAAATAATCAACATGCCTCTCATCAAATAGCTTGGGGTGTCTTCTTTCCAAAATCTGGTCATTTTGGGGGGTTTTGTGCTATCTTGGCATTTCATGGCCTCCAAAACTGTGATAGGTAGTGAGGAGTGAAATCAAAAATGTACGCCCTTAGAAAGCCTGAAGGTGGTGCTTGGTTTTCTGGGTCCTGTATGTGGCTACACTGCCAAAAAGTCCCACACATGTGGTATCCCTGTACTCAGGAGAAACAGCAGAATGTATTTTGGGATGTAATTTTACATCTACTCATGGCATGTTTGAGCAATATATCATTTAGTGACAACTTTGTGAAAAAAAGTGTAATTTTCCCGAAACTTGTGGCAAAATATAAAATATTCCATGGACTCAACATGCCTCTCAGCAAATAGCTTGTGGTGTCTACTTTCCAAAATAGGGTCATTTGGGGGGGTTTCTGCTATCTGGGCATTTCATGGCCTCCAAAACTGTGATAGGTAGTGAGGAGTGAAATCAAAAATTTATACCCTTAGAAAGACTAAAGGCAGTGCTTGGTTTTCAGGGTCCTGTATGCGGCTAGAGTGCCAAAAAGTCCTACACATGTGGTATCCCTGTATTTAGGAGAAGCAGCAGAATGTATTTTGGGGTGTAATATCAGATATACCCATGGCATGTGTGAGCAATATATAATTGCAGTGACAACTTTGTGTCAATTTTTTATTTATTTTTTGTCATTTTTCAATCACTTGTGACAAAAAAATTAAATATTCAATGTACTCAACATGCCTCTCAGCAAATTCCTTGGGGTGTCTACTTTCCAAAATTAGGTCATGGAGGGGGGTTGTACTTCCCTGCCATTATAGCACCTCAAGAAATGAGATAAGCAGTCATAAACTAAAAGCTGCATAAATTCCAGAAAATGTACCCTACTTTGTAAACGCTATAACTTTTGAGAAAACCAATATATATATACGTTTATTGATTTTTATTTTTTTTACCCGAGACGTGGAAACCACAGAGGTGATAAAATACCACCAAAAGAAAGCTCCATTTGTGGGGAAAAAAGAACGCAAATTTAGTTTGGGTACAGCATTGCATGACCGCGCAATTACCAGTTAAAGCAGTGCAATGCCAAATTCTAAAAAGTGCTCTGGTCAGGAAGGGGGTGGAATCTTCCAGGGCTGAAGTGGTTAATGCAGCTAAAGACTTGGTGGAATCCTAGAACACAAAACTCTTGGTCGCAAATTGAATGAACAGCTCTCAAAACGGACCTCAAATCCATCTTTGGAACGGTTATTCTCCATCCTCATTTCTCACATCACGTCCTGGATACGATCACCGCAGCTCTCAGAGTCTGGTCTTCCTTGACGGATCCTCCACATCTTCTTTCTATCACAACTCTACAGCGGGTACTATTAAACTCTTTAGAACATCTTATCCCTGATATAGCCCTTCAAACTTGGAAAGGTGCAGGCATAGGCACAATATTTCAACTTTACTCTGATATATTTCTACTTTCATTCCAAGATCTATGCTCAACCTACTCTATCCCATGATGCACCTTCAGATAATTCCAAATCCGTCATGCCCTACAACACATTAAAGTTTGCGATTCCCTGATTCTGGACAAACTTCTGGAACTTCTTGACTCCTCTAAACCCTGCTCCAAATATATTCTCTGTTCACCGCTACATCTCCTGCTGAAAAACCTTTGACGCTGCATGTTTGGGAACATACACTATCCTTCACCATTACTTCTGAGCTATGGGAAGCAGCATCCTCCTTTAACTTTGAAATACTCACGCTGCACCACTCATTGGGAATCTTCTCAGAAGCTTCTACACAACTAGTACTTCACTCCTACCAAATTAGCAACAATTTCCCCAAATTACTCCCCCCTTTGCTGAAGACAATGCGGCTCATTAGGTACTCTCTCTTATATTTGGTGACACTGCTCTCTTATCCATAACTTTTGAGCCCAAGTATTTTTGTTAATAACCAATATCACTGGACTCAAACATCCACCTAATCCAAAACCTGCTTTATTGGGCTTAGACATGGATTCCTGGCCTCTTGAGCTCCATCCTATACTTACCTATATCTTCATTGCGGCTCAACTTTCCATTGCGCACAGCTGGAAATGACCGACACCCCTGAACACACCACATTCACACATATTCTTAGTGATCATGCTTACTATGTGTACTCCTTTGCTATAGCCCATCTCTTGCTAAATATATTTTACCAACAATCCAATCCCTGGATACAACATCCCATTTACTTACCTTAACAGATCTGTCAGGCGGTGAGAGCCTTTGGCACGAGTGGACCTTTTCTTTTTTTGTGGCAGCGTTCCTAAATAACTAAGGGGCGGGGTGACCCCTGCCTCTTATGGCTTCATCAGCCAGGGGCATGCTGGGTCGATGACGTCACAAGGGGTGGGGTCACCTGGTAACATCATCTGGTGTCCCCCACCCCTTTGTTATTTAGGAAGTGTCAGATGGGAGAGCTGTTAGATGATGGGAGCCTTCGGTGTGTGCGAACCTTTTCTTTTTTCATGGCGGCAGGCATCATGATTGATGATTGATGGATCTACACTGGGGGACATTTTTCTAAATTTTTATTTTTTAAATAAAGAACATGTCAAAAACTGTCTAATGTCTTACATTACTTTTTTTTTGGGTGAATATGCGCCCGCCCGCAGACCCCCACAACCACTGCCCAGGGTTGTGGGGAAGAGGCCCTTGTCCCCATCAACATGGGGACAAGGTCCCTTGGGGGGCGCAGAGCCCCTCCTGCCCCAAAGCTCCCTTTCCATGTTGAGGGCATGTGGCCTGGTATGAATCAGGAGGAGGGAGCTGCTCACTTGTCCCCTGCCTTTCCTGACCTGCTGGGCTGCATGCTTGAATAAGGGTCTGGTATGCATTTTGGGGGGGACCCCGTGGCATTTTTTTTAAATGTTGGTGTGGGGGTTCCCTTCAAAATCTATACCAGACCCGAAGGGCCTGGTATGCATTGAAGGGGGACCCCACACTGTTTTTTTCCCATTTTTTTATTGCCGGCAATACTTTTTTAGATTCAGCTGTCAGTGGGGAACCTCGGACTCCTCGGTTTTTAAAGTTTGTAACCTTAGTAACCCATTTCACTGCCAGCCTCTCTCCTTTATCAAACGATAATGCACAGTGTAAGTGGTTATCGAAATTGATGCCTTTTAAATACCTTTTTTTTCTTTTGAGATCTTCAGGCCGGTCATGTGACTCCCGGCCGCTCTGCTGCTCTGGTCCACGGGCTACAAATTGAGGGGCCGAGATCTCCCACTGATGTCAGCCAGGGGGATATGTGACTGCTGGGTGACTCCTGGCTGCTCAGCCCCTCCTGCCGTAGCCCTGGATTGGAGTAGGAGAGTGGCTGGGAGTCACGTGACCGGCCTGAAGATATCCCAAAAATGTATTTAGAGGCAACACTATGCATTATCGCTGGATAAAAGAGAGGGACAGGCAGTGACATTTTTAAAAGTTGAATGAACTACTAATAGCTGCAGGAGTGGGGGGGTGGAGACAGCTCACACAGACATATGGAGCTGACAGGTGGGGGGGGGTCGAGAGGAGGACAGAGGAGAGCTGCAGATGACGAAGGTACATAAACTGACCAGCAGCCACGATAAACCATCATCAGTTTACAAGGGGAAGGCAAGAACAGGCAGGATTTTTACAGTTTAGAGAGTGGCAGGTTAGACAGCACAAGCACTGTGCTGTTTAACCTGCTATAAGGGAACAGGCTCCTTAACAATGCCTATTTAATAATGTAAATAAATCTAATGTTATTTAAACCGAACCCAGGTGCATTTGGCTCTTTACTAATGACCACACCAGAAAAAACAAAAACAAGACATTTTATTGTGAAACAATAAAATACAAGAAATATACCGCCATCACCATAAAAACATGGATACGTGTGTGCAAGGTAAAAAGTTAACCAACTATATACAAAATAACAACAGCAAAAGGAGGGCAGTTGGGTGACAGGGATCTAAGAGTGGGGTTCAAAAATGGAAGCAGAGTAACGGAACAAAACAGGCCAGGAGCAGGACATGCTAGTTCACAGATAAATCAGAGTACAGCATACTAATCAGGTTTATGCAGTATAGCAATGTTTATACTGTAAAGTAGCTAAATTCTGTAGCTAAATAACCCCCCAGCAGGCAGGCAGCATCAGGTGGTTACTAATTACTATTACTGGTGCTAATATACAGGATTTATATTGTACCAGCAGTACAGTTTCTCTACAATTCAGTGCAATAGGGTCCAGAGTGCTCTGCTCGTGAAGGCTTATAATCTAATTGTTAGAGGCTGTGGGGAGCCACCTGCAGGTGGACAACAATATAGCCACATTCAAATACAGAAGCCTCAGGACCACCCACAGGTAGTCCAGAAAATCTGCAGGTCCCTAAAAAGAGGAAATGTGTACCAAAAGAGAGCAAATACGAGAAGTTATAGTTTACAACAGTTTAAATCAGGGATATATATTCTTTATTAACAAAGTGAAGCCAGTTTAAATTTTAAAAAAGCTGAAAAGTTATTGCTAGAGAATGTCACCTTGTTAAAAAAAAATACAAACAAGCTTTGATCTGTATTGGTGGAAGAAATCTAACATTTGGTTGGGGCTAGGGCATGAACATAAACCCTCCTTTTTCATGGTGGTACATTTAAATACTGTATGTACAGTATCAGGGCTGGAAATCAATTTGTAAGCATAACAAATCTTCATATGAGAGACTAAAGAGAGCTATATGTTCCCATTTTCCCTAATACAAGGATAAGACAACGATAGCTGGCCTCCAGGCTGCAGGGCCAAAGAGAGGCCACGTTCCCAGGAACTATCCAACTCATTGGAATACATATTCTGTTTCTGCAAACTCTCTGTGCACTCTTACCTTTCTTTTAAAAGTACAGCACTTCAAAGATCTTTCCTAATGGTGTTTACATTTTTGAGGATTTTGCTTAATAACTTATATTTCCTTTCACAAAACCCTCAACAGTGTGATTAAATGTACATGATATCATTGTCGAAAAATTACTCAACAGTTGACTGAAGAACAAAGTTCAATTAAGCACTTGTTTCCTTTTATCATGTGGCTCCAATAAATCAGAGCATTTTTAGATCTATGACCTGATTTCATTTTAAGGTCAATCAATATTCTTTGGATCTACTGTTGGTTCGTATCTTTCATCATCTTCTAAAGCAGGTTATAATTTAGCAAATCTCTCATTTAGAAAAATGATCATTGAGAACACTGCCTATCTTTTTGTACCATCGTATCTAGCTAGACATTTACAATACCTTTACCTTACCTTCCTTAGTTGCCTGACTTTGGATAAAGGCAACTGCATGGTAAAGTGTTTCGGTTGAAATTTGATGACTAACTCCAGGAATTAGTCCACCTGTTTAGTTGCTGTTTCCTCTGACCTCCGTCATGTTTCCTGACAATCTGTGTGTTTCTTGCTTTCATTTGACATTTGGCTCTGGTTATCCCCAGCAGTAAACTTTGGGTGCACTCCTTGAATATGCCGCTGACTTATCCTGGCTAAGATCCGTAACCTATCTAGCCATTATCTGCTCCCAGTAAAACCATATTAGGGGGTGTGCTCTGTTCACTACACAAGTTTTCATACTCACCAAAAGGGGCTGTGGTGATGACCAGGCACTTCCAGTGTCATCATTTCTATCCTGCTGTTGGCTCTCCACATTCTCTGTTATACTTGTTTTCTTGCTTAACCACTTCAATACAGGGCACTTTTACCCCCTTCCTGCCCAGGCCAATTTTCAGTTTTCAAGGCTGACGCACTTTGAATGGCAATTGCGCGACGCTGTACACAAACTACATTTTTATAATTTTATTTACATACATAGAGCTTTTTTTTTGGTGGCATTTAATCACCACTGTGTTTTTCTATTTTTTGCTAAATAAACAAAAAAGGACAAAAATGTTATAGATTCCACAAACTATATATGGTATATATCTGAAAATTATCAATCCTGATGTACTGACGGCCTATCTCATTTTCTTGAGGCCCAACAATTTCAGAACAGTACAGATACCCCCCACATTTGGAAAGTAGACAGTCCAAGGTATTTAGTAAGAGGCATGGTGATTTTTATGAAGTTGTCATTTTTTGTCATAAGTTTTTGGAAAATTAGGATTTTTTTTTTATTTTTATTTTTTACATACTGTCACCAGTGCAGTACAGCATCATTATATGTGGCGGTGATCAGGGACACTGACTGGTGACAGTACGAAACAAATAAATAATAAATCACATTTTTCTTTATTGTTTAAAAAAATAAAAAAATTGGTCAGAGCTAATCACATGGTACAGATGGGCTGTGATTGGCCCAGTTTGTACCATGTGATCACACTGACCAATCACAGCTAGCAACACAATTGTATACAATAGATGGCTTGAAAGGAAGCCATCTATTGTATACAACTGTCATGTGATCTGCTGTGATTGGTTACAGCGGTCACATGGTAATGGCAGTGGGCTGGTACAGTGATCAGTGGACACAGCCGGTGACAGATGGCAGCGTGTGGGGTGCGATCCGGGAGGTTGTCATATGACGTCCACCTGGATTGATGAGCAATTCCCACCAGCATCATTATGCTATACGCTGGGAAGGAACTGGTTACATTAAACCCACTAGCCTTTTGAAAAATAAACAATCAGTCTTGCCTTCAAGCTCTGCACTGCTAAAGCTGAAGTCTAGTATATTTTTGGTGGGGGGACTCAAAACCAAACACATTATGTATGTGTAATGGTGTGTATCCCACCTGCGGTGGCTGATTTTGAGATAAAAATACACCTAAAGTGCATTTTCCATCTGCTGGATGCTGCCTGGAGTGAAGTGAAGTGATGCTTAACAGCAGCAGCTGCTTCAGAGAAAATTTATGCTGCTCACCCACCCCTTTCTGCTCTCTCCGCCATTCAAATTGCTCATTTTACTACACTCACACAAAGCATGTCTTTCCGTGAATGGTTGAAGGAGATCCTGTTATGCAATGGCTCCTCCTCCATTAATAGAGTGCCATGCATTCTGGGACAATAATGATAGGAGTTCTATGAATGGCAGAGAGGGCAGAAAGGGACAGGTGCAAAAAGGGGAGAAAGGCTGGTGCCATGAAAGTCAGTTAAAACATTATTTTATTATTGCATGTGAACAGCAGTCAAAAAAGGCAATGCATTTCGGGCCTTAAAGTACAAGTCCACCCTAACACTAAAATCTCCACATCTACAGACATCCACAATCTAACACTAACTTATCTAACACTGTAAAGAAGAAATCAGTATACATACCTTTTTTGAAGCTGACTCGATCCCACGCTGAGCTGTCAGAGGTGGCTTCACTATGAAAGCAGGTGCAGAGGACACAGCCGACAACGGAAGCCCCATAGTAAGTCTATGGGTGACATCACTGCCCATTCATTTCACGGCCATTGTCGGCTGTGTCCTCTGCAGAGCTAGAGACCAGACAGGCTTCAAAAAAGGTATGTATACTGATTTCTTCTTTATAGGGCTAGATATGTTAGGCTTATGTTGTGGATGTCTGTAGATGTAGTGATTTTAGTGTTAGGGTGGACTTATCCTTTAATCACGGCTCAGGGGCAGATGGTTGGCTTTCTCAGTAAAAGCTGGTGCTGTCAGCTTTTCCAGTTCTACAGCCCAGAAGCAACCATCTGCTGGTAATGGCATTCACAAAATGTGTTTGGTGCTGTATCCCATATATATATATATATATATATATATATATATATATATATATATATATATATATATATATATATATATACAGTATCTCACAAAACTGAGTACACCTCTCACATTTTTGTAAATTTTTTTTTATATCTTTCCATGTGACAGCACTGAAGAAATTACACTTTGCAACAATGTAAAGTAGTGAGCGTACAGCTTGTATAACAGTGTAAATTTGCTGTCCCCTTAAAATAACTCAACACACAGTCATTAATGTCTAAACCGCTGGCAACAAAAGTGAGTACACCCCTAAGCGAATATGTCCAAATTGGGCCCAAAGTGTCAATATTTTGTGTGGCCACCATTATTTTCCCAGACTGCCTTAACCCTCTTGGGCATGGTGTTCACCAGAGCTTCACAGGTTGTCACTGGTGTCCTCTTCCACTCCTCCGTGACAACATTACGGAGCTGGTGGATGTTAGAGACCTTGCGCCCCTCCACCTTCCCTTTGAGGATGCCCCACAGATGCTCAATAGGGTTTAGGTCTGGAGACATGTTTGGCCAGTCCATCACCTTTACCCTAAGCTTCTTTAGCAAGGCAGTGGCCATCTTGGAGGTGTGTTTGGGGTCGTTACCATATTGGAATATTGGAATATTGCCCTGCGGCCCAGGCTCCAAAGGGAGGGGATCATGCTCTGCTACAGTATGTCACACTACATGTTGGCATTCATGGTTCCCTCAATGACTGTAGCTCCCCAGTGCCAGCAGCACTCATGCAGCCCCAGACCATGACACTCCCACCACCATGCTTGTCTGTAGGCAAAACACACTTTTCTTTGTACTCCTCACCTGGTTGCCGCCACACACGCTTGACACCATCTGAATCAAATAAGTTTATCTTGGTCTCATCAGACTACAGGACATGGTTCCATGTCCTTAGTCTGCTTGTCTTCAGCAAACTGTTTGCGGGCTTTCATGTGCATCATCTTTAGAAGAGGCTTCCTTCTGGAACAACAGCCATGCAGACCAATTTAATGCAGTGTGCGGCATATGGTCTGAGCACTGACAGTCTGACCCCCCACCCCTTCAACCTCTGCAGCAATGCTGGCAGTGCTCATACTTCTATTTCCCAAAGAGAGCCCCTGGACCAGTATGAGAGAGTGAGAGTGATAACACCAAATTTAATACACCTGCTTCCCATTCACACATGAGACCTTGTAACACTAACGAGTCACATTACACCGGGGAGGGAAAATGGCTAATTGGGCCCAATTTGGACATTTTCACTTAGGGGTGTACTCACTTTTGTTGCCAGCGGTTTCAATGTTATTGGCTGTGTGTTGAGTTATTTTGAGGGGACAGAAAATTTACACTGTTATACAAGCTGTACACTCACTACTTTACATTGTAGCAAAGTGTAATTTCTTCAATGTTGTCACATGAAAGGTTATAATAAAATATTGACAAAAATGTGAAAGGTGTACTCACTTTTGTGAGATACTGTATATTTATATATACACTGTATATATACTGAATTACACTTTTAAGAAGACTGAAATCTCAGCACTGTTAGGAAGACTTTAAGCAGATCTTAATGAATATAGTTATGAGATTAGAGATTAATATATTCATTATCGTCATTCACCCTCTATCGTAAACTCTCTTGACGTTGGCAACATATAGCAGGGATAAGGGGGCATGTTATATTATGTTTGTGCAGCACATGTTTGCTGAAACCCGTACAGTGCATACAGTATATTATATGTACACCAGCTTTTGGTAATAAAAGCTGCATTTTAATGTTAAAGTCATTGCTGTAATCTTTTGGTTTGAAGTGGAAATTAAGCATCAGACATATGACCACAAAAGGTTAACAATCTGCCTGTACACTGCAATTTACAAACTAAATGAAAAGTTGCTTTTATTTACTGGGTGCCCACACATTGCTTAAAAACTGTGCTAAAAATCTCCCTGGTGTATTTCACCCCTACAAAGAATACCACACTGTTATGCTTTACTTTCCTCAAGTTTAAGTGTATAATTAAATGCTGCACGCGATTCTTTAGGCAACGTTTAGAAAATCTTTGATTTTGTTTTATTGAAATCCCACACTGAGTAATCCATTAATGTACATTCTGCACACTGTCTTTGAATACACTTTGTTCCTGGTCTTCTTTCTCAAAGACACAACATTGCATTTTCTTGTACTGTAGGTGGGAAGTGAGATGGATAAAAATAATATAGATAATTTGCTGTACACTTACGTCTCCTATTTTCCATTTTTACCCCCATGATTTGTTTGCGACACTAAGTACTTATAATAACATTACATTATTTCTATTATTATTATTAGCATCTATGTGGAAGGCATCCGGTTATAATAAAATAAAGAAAAATACATCAGCAGAAGAGAAACATTAGTTGCATTTGCATTGTGCTGCAAACCCCTCTATCTGCACACCCTTCCACATATATGTCAGGTCCCCAAAGGCGAGGTGACAGATGCATGCCATTGGGGTCAGAAGACCACTGCTAAAGTAGTGGATCTTGCGGCTGACTGCCGAGCTCTGAGTGGTTCAGAAAAGCAGGTCCTCTGGAGCACCAACACGGAGCCCACTGGGAGCTAGAGCATAAGATTCCCCAGGGCGCAGAGTCTAAGAGCCAGCAGGTGTTCAACCAGAGCCCCTAGTGGTGGGGATGGACTTCGCTGCAACTGGCTCCAGGTCGCGGCCCCCAGGGTCTCCCAGCTTCCGCTCACAGTGTGCTACTGGAGGATAGAGAGGAAGCAGCAGACAGAGATAACAAAGAATAGTCAGGAGATAGGCCAAAAGGTTGGGGCAACGAGCAGATAGGGGTAGCCACAGAACATGCCAAAGGTCAGGGTATGAAGCAGACAAGGATAGTCAAGAACAAGCCAAGAACTGTAAACAGAATCAGATGTAGAGTACGCAGGGGTTGGTCTCTAAGCTGAAGAAAACAGTGAGGTAAGCAGACAGACATGAACATTACTGTAGACTCATAAAAGAAACCCCTCTCTTACGAGCCCTCCCCCATGTGGGCCCAGGCTTGGAGGGAAACCTCAGATGAAACCTCCTCAAAAGACGAGGCGCAAAGACATCAGATGCAGTGATCCAAGACCCAATGCACAAAGTACTGAAGAATGCCTTTACAGACCCGGGAATCTATAATTTGACTAACCTTGTACTCCTGATTATCCTCACAAACCGGGGCCTCAGTAGAGGACGAGAGAACTTATTGAGGACTAAAGGCTTCAGAAGGGAAACATGGAAGGAGTTTGAGATTTTGAGGCTTTTAAGGATCTGAAGTTTGAAACAAACCAGATTAAGCTTAGAAATTATAGAGTATGGGCCAATGATTCTTGGGGCAAACTTCAGAGAAGGAACCCGAAGCTTGATATTTCTGGTGGAAAGTCAGACTTTGTCCCCTGGCTGTAGAGAAGGCGGTTTACGCCTGGGATGGTCAGCAAAACCTTTGAATTTGTCAGCAGCTGCCCTGGGGGAATCATCGCCCCAAATAGAATTCAAAGATTCCTGAGCCATAACCAAAGCTGGAATGTCTGGAGAACAGGTCATAGGAAGAGGGAGCAGAGGGTGTCTTCCATAAACTGTAAAAAAGGGTGTCCTCTGAGAACCGGTGTTTACATGATTATTGTGAGAGAATTCTGCCCACGGGAGTAGAGAGGACCAATCGTCATGATGAGCAGAGACTAAGGTGCAGAGAATGGCCTCTAACTCCTGATTAACCCTCTCAGTCTGTCCATTGGATTGAGGGTGGTAAGATGAGGAAAAATCCAACACAATATTGAGGGATTTGCAAAAAGCGCTCCAAAAATGAGAAGTAAGTTGAACACCCTGTTGGAAACACTATGAGAAGGAACCCCATGGAGGCGGAAGATTTCGCGAACAAAAATGGGAACCAGAGCAGGAGCAGAAGGGAGACCAGGAAGAGGAACAAAATGAGCCATCTTGGAGAACCGATCGATTACCACCCAAATGACCTATTATTCTCAGACAGTGGGAGATCGGTGATGAAATCCATGGCAATGTGAGACCAGGGCTCCTTATGAATGGGCAAGGGCATGAGAAGACCAGCAGGAGCTTGTGTGGAGGATTTAGACTAAGCACAGACATGACAAGCCTTAACGTAGTCTTTGACATCCGAGCAAAGAGTAGGTCACCAGTAGTGGCAGGAAGGATCGGAGGAACCTAGCATGACCTGCCACCTTGGAATCATGTCCCCAACTAAGGATCTTAGCTCTTAGCTCAGTGGGGACGAAGGTCTTGCCAGGGGGAATTTTTGACTCCAGGGTAGTGGAATGGGCAAGAATGCATGAGGTTGAAAAAGGGAAAAAAGAAAGGTGAACAAAGGAGAATCTCAGTCCAAGATCTGTTATGTATAGCCCCTAGAAGTAGACCATCCAGTGCGCAGGAACCTCATGGGTCAAAGCTGTCAGAGTGCATGAGGTATAGACCAACTGCTGCCAGATAGTGGTTTATAGTCTAGACTGGCACCCAGTGAGATCTGCAGTGTAATTAACAGAAAAGGTGTAATTTTTCCAGTAAAACCAGATCTTGCAAAATTGTTTCTCCTTACGACTGGAGGAGGTGAGTTTGCCTTCCATTGCATGAATTTTGTTAATTTTGCATAGCCAAACAATCATAGGAGGTGGTGATGCATGCTGCCAATACAAGGGGATGCAGACTTTAGCTGCATTGAGTAAATGGATTGTGAGTGGATCGTGGGTGACAGTTCATAGCACTTGGACGACAGGGGAGCCAGGTGAAGCAGGTAGGCCACAGGATCATCGCCCAGTTGTACATCAGTAAGTTTGAATACTAGGTCATAAACCCATGACCAAAAAGATTACAGAACTGGGCAGCTCCAGAATATATGGAGATACAGTAAGTTCCTTCTTGAGTGGGACATCTCCAGCACTTCAGTGAAGTTTGAAGGAATTTTTTTTGAAGGGAAGCAGGGATCCTGTACCATCATGTTAAAATTTTAAAACCAGTTTTCTAGAGAGAGTTGGAGATAACCACACTTTGAGTGAAACATAGGATGCAGACTTTCTATTGGTCTGAAAAGCTGATGTCCAGGTTTGCCTCCCACTTAGTGATGTAGGATGGATCTTGTTGTTCTGGGGAAAGGCAAGCAACTTGTAAGAGAGAGATAGACCATGCCTAATTGGGAGAGGCCAAAGTACATAGCTAGCTTCACATTTTGACCACATTTAATTGTCTAATCTGTTAGGCGTTAATACTTACTTAAAGAGAAACAGTTACCAGATCACACTTCCAATTTCTCATCCAAGATTTTACAATACATGGCCCCTTCCTTGGCCCCTCAATGCTGCAAAGTTGGCCTGTACCTTTAGCAGAGAAACAGCCCCAAATGATCATGTTTCCACCTCTGTGCTTGACTGTAGGGATGGTGTCCTTAGGGTCATAGTCAGCATTTGTCTTCCTCTAAACACAGTGAGTCGAGTTAATGCCAAAGAACTCAATTTTGGTCTTATCTAACCACAGCACTTTCTCCCAATCCTTCTCTGAATCATTTAGATGTTCATTGGCATGACTGTACATGTCCCTTCTTGAGGAGGGGGACTCGCTGTGTATGGAGGAAGAAAAATGATTACTATGACCCTTTGGGGCTGTTTCTCTGTTAAAGGTACAGACCGATTTTGCCGCATTGAGGGTCCAATGGACGGGGCCATGTATTGTAAAATCTTGGATGAGAACTTTCTTTCCTCAGTCAGGACACTGAAGATGGGTTATGGATGGGTCTTTCAGCATGACAATGACCCAAAACTTACCGTAAAGGCAACAAAGGAGTGGTTGAGGAAAAAGAACATTAAGATCATGAAGTGGCCTAGCCAGTCTCCAGACCTTAATCCTATAGAAAATGTAGGAAGCTGAAACTTGCCTGCAGTATAACAGTACCTGCCACCATGGGTCACTGGGTATGACTTTGAAAATGTGCAGCTACAGTTCCTCACGCGCTGAACTAACAAGTGGGGGTTGAACCATGCCCCAGAGGAAAAGTTTTCCATTTTCAGCGTGCCACGCGCCAGAGCAAGACAGGCCGAGGAAGATGGCGGAAGGTGTTGGGAACACGCTTGCCATGCAGCGGGTATCTGATTTGCAGGACCGGGTTCTGATTGACACCGGCGTTCAGTTGGAGCTAACCGGAGGACTGGCGTTGGGAGTGATTGATGGAGTGGAGAGGCTCTGTATGCTGTGTCCTGGATGTCGGAGGCCTACGGTTGGAGTTACCGCTTGGGCCCAGTGTGGACATTGTGGTATCCAGTTAACACGATTGGGACCTGTTCAACAAGAGGTCAGATACTATTCTGCTAACATTGCAATGGGACTTTGTCTGCCGCAAGAACAGGTGATTCGGAAGGCCAGAGAGGGTCGTGTATTGCCTGCAGCAGCAGTGGAGGAGCTCCCATCTGATTCGGCTGAATAAGAGCCACCTGAAGATCAGGTAGGATCTAATGAAAAAGCCTGTAGCCTGGCTGGGGACCCAGGGACTGTTGAAGTTGTTGCCCAGTCTTTGGAAGAAACCCCTGAGGAGCTGGTTAGCAGTAAGCCCCTTGATTTGCCCGTCCGGAAGGAGCCTAAGTTACATGAGGGGGATCCCTCGGGTGAGCCGGACAGGGTAGACGGAGGCTGGGCTGTGGATTGGGGATCACCACAGATTCTGCAAAAGTATGGATCTATGGACAATCTGTTCGAGTGGTCATCTCCAGAAGAGTTTGATTCAAGTAGTGAGGAGGAATATTTTCTGGAAAGTTCAACTTCAGTGGAGGCTTCCACAGTAGTGTCAGGAAAGTTGTCTGGAACAGTTAAAACTCCAGTACACCCGTTTAATGTTTCGAGTACTACTCTTCCTACTAGGACAGCTATGTTTCAACAATGGGTCAACAGAGCTACTGACGCATGTGTTTTGCCTGGTAGAGGAAAGGCTAAAGACTTGCCTAGACTCTCAAGATTCCAAAGAGAGGTTCAGAGAAAAGTAGCTCAGGAGTGGGGCTTTAACTACGCCTATGTTCCGGAACATATTATGGAAATTACTGAAGGTTCCCGGGAAGCATGGGAGGATGAATTTGTGTGAGATTATCTTCACGTTCCTAAGCCAAAAAGGACACCTGACAGTGAGGTTTGGGTCCCGTTTAGAGACATTCATCGTGAGTGGAGACTTGGAAGAGCCATTCACAAAGATAGAGTGTTGGTGGTAAAGGCTGGACAAAATACACGTAGCTACTCTATCTCGGTGAGAGGACCAGGGGACAGTCGGAAAAGGTTGCCTGACCCGAGGTACTATTTTTGAGCAGGATTGTTGGAAGTGCATTCACAAATGTATTTCACTACCCAGATTGACTGCAGGATGGCAGATGGGTTAGGGTGGGTTTTCCCCAAATACTTTACCCAGCAAGAGACTCACATTCATGGTGCCTAACAAGGACAAAGTTATGGACACTAGGATGTGTTGTCTCTGCTAAGTCCCTTTGCTGCACAAGTACTCCTATAAGGACTCTTGTTTAAGAGAAAGTTTATTTGCCAACGGGCAGACAGATTAAACTGTTGAGCATGTCTGTTTGGAATGCGCTCTGCAGGAGGACTGCTGGACTCCTTTTGAGGGAGCGATTATCCCAACAGAAATGTACATGCCATAAAGAATTGTACATCTTTAATTGATTACCCAGTAGCGGATGATAACCCCCTCTGTTTGGTAATGTGTGTGTAGTAGTTAGAAATGTTTTGTGTCTTCTTTTAGGAATATTGAAGATCTGATGGCTGTCTATCTCACAGATGAAGACCTGTGGTAAGCAGAGTATTCCTCCTGCGGGAGCAGTGCTTTGGTTTGGCTTGTATGGGATGTTAGCTGTAGGGACCTACAGTCAGGCCATGTAAATTGTATAAAATACGTTATGTTGCCATTGTGTACAGAGATATTGATGTTATTGTTTTTTAGGTTTATTTTCCTTTTCCCACATTCTATTTGATGTAATGAGATGCTCTTTCCTCCTTAAACATTAAGGAGGTACTCTGAATTCATTCCCCACAACTGGGGACAGTTGTGATTTAAGTGGGGGGTGTATGTAGCGGGCACCTACTTTTAGGTAGGTGACCTTTTTGTTAGTTTATAGTGTCAGGTAAATTTAGACAGGCTTGTGCTATTACAGCAGGCCTGTTCTTGTTTATTTTTCATTTGAGTGGCAGGTAGTTTGTATGCTAGTCTCAGCCAATCATTAATTTGCTTGGTAATGCCCGGGACTCTCATATAAAAGCTAGGTCACATGGTCAGTCAGGAGTTGATAGAGAGTCTTCCGGGAGTGCGTGGAGAAGCCAGCCTGGTTCCCGAAGGGGAGAGGTCCCCCCTCCGGGGAGCCAACGGAGCTCCCCCCTTGCGAGAATGGTGGGGAACCGGTCTCCATGGAGGAAGAGACGACACCTTACAGCATGTAGTCGCTAGTGTCGTTGGCCGCCCCTGCGGGGAAGGGAACGGGCCATAAAGAAGGAAAAGGAACTAAGAATCATTGCAGGAGAAGTAGCAACAAAGCGTATGAAAAGTCATGCAAATGAAGATGTTATTCAGAGTGACTCTTTATCAATTATTCTCTATCAAATCTACTTCCATCTTCCGTGATTCAAGAAATCACACAAAGTGATTTCCTAATTATCCGCAAATGATTCTAGTTTTTCCGTAAGAGACAGCGAGAAGATGATAATGTAACAAAAGAGCATCTCAAAAGAAGTCCTTCTCTCATCCCAGTTCATGTTAATTAATAAAGCAAGAGAAAAAGTATTATGGACTGTGTTTGAATTTTATGGGCTGCAATGGGTTGGGTGGTAAACGTGAATTACGAGTATAACAATTATTCAGCCGCTGCTTGGAGGGTAAGCGCTACATTATGATGAAATAAATAATGCTCTTGTGTAATACAAACTCTAGCTTATTTAAACTTTTTGTAAAACTGTAAATCTATACTGTTCTTCAGGATTTCAGCAGAGGACAAACTAGGATTTGTGACTGCATTGGGCATACAAGGTTCATTTTAGTTTGTTGCAGAAGTTCTGGGGGACATAAATCTACAATGCTAAAACAGATAAGCAAATGATTCTTACTGCACAGAAGAAGATATGTGACTAGCAACAAGGGTCTTTTATATTGGAAGCCTCACAGTTTAGTTTTTCTAAACAGCCTCCTATTAGGGCCCCCCTCCTATCCAAGGCCCAAAAGCAGCCGTGTGGGCTGCTATGACTAATGCTGCTCTGCTGCTGGGGAACTCTGTGTCTGCTGGGCTGCTGACATTTCCAAGATGGTAGTGCTCATCTTGCAATGCTGCAAGATAATTCATCTTCAGCACAAAGGGAGGACTTTTAAGAGAAGTTGCATTGCATAATGTAGGTAATTAAAAATTAAACACAATTGATATCCTGGATTGCTAGCTAATAATCTAAAGAGAGGTTTTCTTTTAAACAGTTACTAGGTTAATTCACCTTAACTACTAGATTAATAGCATAATGTGCTACTAAACCCAGGACTCTGCATTCACTATATCTGGTCTCCCACAGTACACAGAACATGGAAATGCAATTATTTTAGTAAATATAAACTGGTAAATACATTTTCTCATCAGCAGTACATAGCAGTTTTGTCACTTCTAACAGTGTCTGCTTAAAGCTTGTAGAAGGAGTTTTAATTGTACTCTGATTGTCCCATGAGGCTGCAGCACCCCTGACCCTCTAACTGGACAATGCTGACCCTGTGCTGATCACATGCACCTGCCGCCTACCGCATTGTCGACCCAAAAAAACAAAACAAAACAACGATCCGCCTTCTGAGGCAGCTGGCCACTGAATGTCTCCTCTGCACTTTGACAGTTCTTATATAGGTAAGGGCAGGGCCACCTAGCAACGTCACCTGGTGGCTCTGCCTCCCCTTGTAACCTCACGGACCTTTGCATGCTGGGTCGATGTTGTCACAAAGGGACGGGGCCACCAGGTGACGTTGCCAGGTGGCGCTCCCGTACCTATATAAGAACTGTCAAAGAGCAGAGTAGGCATTTGGAGGCCAGCCATCCCAGAAAGCAGAGCATTGTTTTTTGTTTGTTTTTTCAGGTAGGCGATGCGGCTGACAGAGTGATTGATGATGAATTTACATTGTGGGACATTATCTTTTTTCTTGTTTAATAAAGGATTTGCCGAAAACTTGTCTCCTGTTTTTTTTTTGTACATGTTTTTGGTGAATGGGTAGGGGTACAATGTACCCGGTACTCATTCCCATGGGGGGGGGGTCCAGGTTCTGGGGGCCTCCTTGTTAAAGAGGGCTTCCAGACTTTGATAAGCCCCACAAGTGCAGACCCCCACAACCACGGTTGTGGGAATGAGGCCCTTGTCACCATCACCATGGGGACAAGGTGCTTTGGGGCACCCCGTGCCCCAAAGCACCCACTCCCCCATGTTGAGGGCATGGCCTGGTATGGTTCATGAGGGGCTGGGGAGCTTGTTGGTTCCAGGTTTGACTGTTTTCCCTGCCTTATAGAGACTTCTAGAACATAGGGGCAGGAAGAGTCAAATGGGCAGCTTGAATATTTATTGTGCTTCAGCCAATCCCTGGGGAAGTGTGCCCAAAAGGTTTCTGCTCCTTGGAGGCAGTTCTGCTGGAGTCGATGTTCATTGAGGTGTAGGGCCTATTCCTAAGAACCATTGGAGCTAATTACAGTTTCTCACAAAAGTGAGTACACCCCTCACATCTTTGTAAATATTTATTTATATATATTATGTCTTTTCATGTGACAACACTAAAGAAATGACACTTTGCTACAATGTAAAGTAGTGAGTGTACAGCCTGTATAACAGTGTAAATTTGCTGTCCCCTTAAAATAACCACTTCAGCCCCGGAAGATTTTACCCCCTTCCTGACCAGAGCACTTTTTGCAATTCGGCACTGCGTCGCTTTAACTGACAATTGCGCGGTCGTGCGACGTTGAACCAAAACAAAATTGATATCCTTTTTTCCCACAAATAGAGCTTTCTTTGGTGGTATTTGATTGCCTCTGCGGTTTTTATTTTTTGCGCTATTTTGTTAATAAAAATCACAATAAGCGTATATTTATAGATTTATAGCATTTTTATTATTTATTTATTTTTTTACTGGTATTGGCGGCGATCTGCAATTTTTATCGTGACTGCGACATTATGGCGGACACATCGGACAATTTTATATTTTTGGGACCATTTGCATTAATACAGCGATCAGTGCTATAAAAATGTATTGATTACTGTAAAAATGTCACTGGCAGTGAAAGGGTTAACACCAGGGGGCGATCAAGGAGTTAACTGTGTTCCCTCAAATGTGTTCTAACTGTAGGGGGGATGGGACTGACTAGGGGAGATGACAGATCGCTGTTCATACTTTGTATGAACAGACGATCTGCTACTTCTCCCCTCAGAGAACCGGAATCTCTGTGTTTACACACAGAGATCCCGGTTCTCGCTGTGTCATGAGCGATCGCGGGAGCCTTGCAGTCATCGAGACCGCCAGGCACTCACATCAGCTCCAGGGGAGAGCAGCGGGCAGGTGGCTGCCTAAGGAAGCAGCGTAACATAACGTTGATTCACCTGCCTGTGCCATTCTGCCGCAGTGAAACTGCGGCGGCTGGTCGGGAACAGGTTAACACACAGCCATTATTGTCTAAACCACTGGCAACAAAAGTGAGTACACCCTTAAGTGAAAATGTCAAAATTGGGCCCAATTAGCCATTTTTCCTACCCAATGTCATGTGACTCATTAGTTTTACAATGTCTCAGGCGTGAATGGGGAGCAGGTGTGTTAAATTTGGTGCTATTGCTCTCACTCTCTTATACTGGTCGCTGTAAGTTCAACATGGCACCTCATGGCAAAGAACTCTCTGAGGATCTGAAAAAAAGAATTGTTGCTCTACATAAAGATGACCTAGGCTATAAGAAGATTGCCAAGACCCTGAAACTGAGCTGCAGCACAGTGGCCAAGACCATACAATGGTTTAACAGGACAGTTTCCACTCAGAACAGGCCTCGCCATGGTCAACCAAAGAAGTTGAGTGCACGTGCTCAGCGTCATATCCAGAGGCTGTCTTTGGGAAATAGATGTATGAGTGCTGCCAGCATTGCTGCAGAGGTTGAAGGGGTGGGGAGTCAGCCTGTCAGTGCTTAGACCATATGCCCCACACTGCATCAAATTGGTCTGCGACGTTGAACCAAAACAAAATTGATATCCTTTTTTTCCCACAAATAGAGCTTTCTTTGGTGGTATTTGATTGCCTCTGCGGTTTTTATTTTTTGCGCTATTTTGTTAATAAAAATCACAATAAGCGTATATTTATAGATTTATAGCATTTTTATTATTTATTTATTTTTTTACTGGTATTGGCGGCGATCTGCAATTTTTATCATGACTGCGACATTATGGCGGACACATCGGACAATTTTATATTTTTGGGACCATTTGCATTAATACAGCGATCAGTGCTATAAAAATGTATTGATTACTGTAAAAATGTCACTGGCAGTGAAAGGGTTAACACCAGGGGGCGATCAAGGAGTTAACTGTGTTCCCTCAAATGTGTTCTAACTGTAGGGGGGATGGGACTGACTAGGGGAGATGACAGATCGCTGTTCATACTTTGTATGAACAGACGATCTGCTACTTCTCCCCTCAGAGAACCGGAATCTCTGTGTTTACACACAGAGATCCCGGTTCTCGCTGTGTCATGAGCGATCGCGGGAGCCTTGCAGTCATCGAGACCGCCAGGCACTCACATCAGCTCCAGGGGAGAGCAGCGGGCAGGTGGCTGCCTAAGGAAGCAGCGTAACATAACGTTGATTCACCTGCCTGTGCCATTCTGCCGCAGTGAAACTGCGGCGGCTGGTCGGGAACAGGTTAACACACAGCCATTATTGTCTAAACCACTGGCAACAAAAGTGAGTACACCCTTAAGTGAAAATGTCAAAATTGGGGCCCAATTGTCTTTGGGAAATAGATGTATGAGTGCTGCCAGCATTGCTGCAGAGGTTGAAGGGGTGGGGAGTCAGCCTGTCAGTGCTTAGACCATATGCCCCACACTGCATCAAATTGGTCTGCATGGCTGTCGTTCCAAAAGGAAACCTCTTCTAAAGATGATGCACAAGAAAGGCCGCAAACAGTTTGCTGAAGACAAGCAGACTAAAGACATGGATTACTGGAACTATGTCCTGTGGTCTGATGAGACCAAGATAAACTTATTAGGTTCAGATAGTGTCAAGCGTGTGTGGCGGCAACCAGGTAAGGAGTACCAAGACAAGTGTGTCTTGCCTACAGTGAAGCATGGTGGTGGGAGTGTCACGGTCTAGGGCTGCACGAGTGCTGCTGGCACTCGTGCAGTTTATTGAGGGAAACATGAATGCCAACATGTACTGTGACATCATGAAGTAGAGCACGATCCCCTCCAATCGGAGACTGTGCCGCAGGGCAGTATTTCAACATGATAACGACCCCAAACACACCTCCAAAACGACCACTGCCTTGCTAAAGAAGCTGAGGGTAAAGGTGAGGGACTGGCTAAGCATGTTTCCAGACATTAACCCTATTGAGCATCTGTGGGGCATCCTCAAATGGAAGGTGGAGGAGCGCAAAGTCTCTAACATCCAGCTCCGTGATGTCATCATTAGGAGTGGAAGAGGATTCCAGTGGCAACGTGTGAAGCTCTGGTGAACTCCATGCCCAAGAGGGTTAAGGCAGTGCTGGAAAATATCGGTGACCACACAAAATATTTCCACTTTGGACCCAATTTGGACATTTTCACTTAGGGGTGTACTCACTTTTGTTGCCAGCGGTTTAGACATTAATGGCTGTGTGTTGAATTTTTTTGAGGGGACAGCAAATTTACACTGTTATACAAGCTTTACACTCACTAGTTTACATTGTAGCAAAGTGTCATTTCTTCAGTGTTGTTACATGAAAAGATATAATAAAATATTTTAAAAAATGTGAGGAGTATGCTCACCTTTGTGAGATACTGTGCATGGCCAGGAATTCCCAGCCCCATAAGCAAAGTGGAGATGACAGGGGTGAAATCACTGGGAGATGAAAAAGTTGTGGAACCACCCTGTTTTGTTGCATAATCTTATCCTTTGTTAGGAAGTCTGTATAAATGTTATTCCTTTGATTTTCAAAATTGAAGGTGTAAATTGATGTCAGATGTTAAAACAACATTATATGTGGAAGCCTGGTGGTTTTAAAGGCCCTCATTCCTGGTTAGGTATGGTGGTTCCATTTTTTTTTTAAATAAAAATATCAAACGTGCCTATACTTACCTATGGGGATGAGCCAAACACCCCCCAAGTTCGGTTCGCACCAGTCCAGAACATGCGAACAGGCAAAAAGTTTGAGCGAACATGCAAACGCTATTAAAGTTTATGGGTCACGAACATGAAAAATCAAAAGTGCTAATTTTAAAGGCTTATATGCCATAAAAAGTGTATAGGGACCAGGGCACTGCCCTAGGGGACATGTATCAATGCAAAAAAGTTTTTAAAATGACAGTTTTTTCAGGAGCAGTGACTTTAATAATGCTTAAAGTGAAACAATAAATATGAAATATTGTTTTAAATATCGTGCCTGGGGGTCCCCTTAGTCTGCCTGTAAAGTGGTGCAACTGTGCAACGTGTAGAACAGTGCCACAGCAAAATTACATTTCTAAAGGATAAAATGTAATTTAAACTTGCTTGCGGCTGTAATGTATTGCTGGCTCCCAGCAATATAGATGAAAAGTCAAGAAAAAATGTTGTGGGTTCCCCCCCAGTCCATAGCAGGCCCTTTGGGTCTAGTATGGGTTTTAAGGGGAATTTCACGCCAAAATAAAAAGAAAAAAACAGCATAGGGTCTGTTGCCTGAGAGACCCAAAAAATGTAAAAATAAAAAGGAAAAAACTCTGCCTCCATGGAAGGCTTTCTGGCGACTGCTGTCTTTTGGCTTTGACAGCTGTTATATAGGCAAGGGCGGGGCCACCCGGTGACGTAACTGGATGACCCCGCCTCCATCTGATGTCACATGACATAACATGATGTCAGAAGGAGGCGGGGTCACTCAGTCACGTCACTGGGTGGCCCTGCCCTTGCCTATATAACAGCTGTCACAGCCATGAGATAGCAGTCGCCGAGAGGCCTCCCATCGAAGTGGACCTTTTTTTTTTGTCGGGTCCATCTGGCGGCGTGATTGAAGATGGATGGACATTGTGGGACACTTTTTCTTTTTATATTACAAAGGTATTGTCAAAAACTGTCTATTGTGGTTTTTACTTTTTGACACTTTTTTTGGTAAATGAGTAGGGGTACAATGTACCCCTACCCATTCACATAGGAGGGGGCAGGATCTGGGGGCCGCCTTGTTAAAGGGGGCTTCCAGATTCCGATAAGCCCCCTGCCCGCAGACTCCGACAACCAATGGCCAGGGTTGTTGGGAAGAGGCCCTTGTCCCCATCAACATGGGGGCAAGCTGCTTTGGGGGGACCCCGCAAGCTGCAGCAAAAACGACATTTCTAAATGAAAAAAATGTGACTCAAACTTGTTCGCGGCTGTAATGTATTGCCGGATCCCGGCAATATAGACGAAAAATCAAGGGAAAAAACAGCGTGGGTCCCCCCTCCCCCCTCAAGTCCATACCAGGCCCTTCAGGTCTGGTATGGATATTAAGCAAAAAATGTAAAATAAAATTGCATCTGTTGCATAACTGGGATTGCCACAATACAAGTTGTGAAAGGCAAGTCTTTATATGGGGGCTAAGCTTGATGAACCCTTGGGCAGTGAGTCATGTTCACTGAAGTGTAACGCCGTGTACACACGAGCGGAATGTCCGACAGAAAAAGTCAAATGGGAGATTTTCATCATATATTCTGATCATGTGTATGCCCCATCAGACTTTTTACGTTGAAAATTCTGACGGACCTAGAAAGAGAACATGTTCTAAATTTTTCCAACGGAACCAATTCGTATCGGGAAAACCGATCGTCTGTATGCTGTTCCGACGTACCAAAAACGATGCATGTTCTGAAGCAAGTACGAGACGGAAGCTATTGGCTACTGGCTATTGAACTTCCATTTTCTAGTCCCATCGTGCGTGTTGTACGTCACCACGTTCTGGACGGTCAGAATTTGGTGTGACTGTGTGTATGCAAAACAGCTTGAGTGGAATTCTGTCGGAAAAACCTTCAGAGTTTATTCCGACGGGAAAACCGGTCGTGTGTACAGGGCATAAGACTACAAATTAATTATTAAACAAATTTCCTGGCAGCTTTTCTAAATGTACATATTACTTATTATGTGGGAAATCATCAAGGCAACAGCATTGTCGCACAGACTCTAAACAAAGTATACAAAACCATATAGGAAAGTTTGTTCAGTTCAAGTAGCATTGTTGCACCAAGTATTTTGCTCTTCTGCAAATAATGAACATAACAATGAACATCCATGCAGTGAAAACTGTAGAGAATGGCACCATGTGCAGATAGAAAGAGCTATTATGCTCCATGAACAATTTCCCACTCTCCTAAGTAATTGCTACAAAATAACAGGTAACGAAAAGCAAAAGGGATCCTGCACATACTGCCCTCTAAAACACTCAGCATTGTTTGTAACATGAAGAACCTTGCCCTTTTGGAGTGGGCATACTTTTGCTAGTCTACAAAAATGCATTATTAAAAAATGTGCTAAGTATATTTTTTCAGACAACCTTTAAATCCACACCAATTTGAGAAAAGTCAGCAACCCCGTGTCCAATACTCATAAAAGGCTATTTATTGAATTTCCATCAGTAATAAAAGATCCAATACACATATAAATAATAATGTGTGCTGGTACCTTATAATGTCATGCCTCCATCCCCTATTTGCATATACAAAAAATTAAAAACTTTTTTCATGGGACTTTAAATGAGGTACAACATTTGCATAAAAATATTTATTGAACAATACATGAAAATCATTTACATAAGAACATTTTTTAAAATCAGCAAGCTTATTTGTATATATATTTGCATATGCTGGAACATATACAAATTCCAAAGTTTTTCACAAAACGTAATTATGGGTACAACCTTTAGCTCAACGTGTTTCGTGACAATAATCTCACTTCTTCAGGAGAATACACCCACTGTAAAACAAATCAGCTATATAGCAATCTAAGATAACACTTCCAGATGGAAACCACTGCCAGGAGTCCGGCTCGAGAGATGTGGGGGGAAGAAATGGCACTCCAATGGGAAAACCGAGGAGCAGTACCAAGTGCTGATATGTATGTAAGAGCAATCATCCCAGACATGACTCCAGGTCTCACAGAAAGAGGAAGATCAAATACATAAAACTGACAAAGAATTTCAGTTTTTGTTGGCTTTAGTCATAGCCCTTGTGGGCTTTAAATCTACATCCATCTCCCTCAGTGCAGCCCATATAGTATAATACTTTATCCCCTACTCCAGAGAGCTTCACCATGTGATCTTGCTGGCATGGTACAGCTTAAAAATCTGTCTGGGTCCTGTGCCTACTTCACCATAGTCATGGTGGCCTTCAGACATTCAACACATTATGGACCATTCTTAGGTCATGCATACAAGTGTTTTGATACCAACCTCTAAAGATAATTATTATAATGGGAAACAGACTTTAGGATGAAACAAAGGGGAGTGTTAGTATGACTTAAAGTGTAACTAAAGGCAAAACTTTTTGTTTTGTTTTGTATAGAGCGGATAGTGATTACAACACCTGTCAGTTTTTATTGTTGGTTGTGTTGCCGTTAGGGAGATTCAACCTCTCTATTTGTTCTGTTCACTGTTATCATCAAGTGAAAGTAAAAGAAAATCCCAAAATATGGGTTGTCCATAGAGAGGTAAATCTTCCAATAGGGACACTAGTTCTGGTGACCCTGGTATCACACCAGGGCTCCTTCACTCTGGAGGGATTTTCTCTCACTTCCTGTTTTGGCTAAAGGACAGGAAGTGAAGGGAAATCTCCCCAATGAGAAACACATGGCAAAAAAAAAACTGACCGGGATATAACCCTCCCTTACTGTATTCAAAATGGGAAAAAAGTTTTGTCTTTAGTTACTGTGCACTTTAAATGATCCTGTACTTTGGCTACTCTGGGCAAAGTAACAGGTTTGCTTGATCCTTTGCTCCCTATTCTGCTCATGCATACCTTCCCTACTCTTATCCACCATCTTTGCTCAATGGAACCTTAAGAAAAATCTCTGTGTAGGTTTAGGTTAGTCTTGGTTGGAGAGCTTACCCACAGCTAGGGTCAGCCCCATTACCCCTATCACAGACCTGCTTCAGTAAGAATTAAAGTTGGACTCTGTGATAAGTAAATTATGTCTAAATACAAGAAGCGTGTGTATTCTTACTTAAATCTTGGTGCAGTTTTTGTATTACTTCCAAATCTGTTCAGTAATCCAGCTTGAAACTTTACCTCACTGCAGGAGGTTTTGTAATAGAGATAAGTCACTACTACTTTCTCTCCTCTGCAGGGTGACTGGTCTACTATCTGCCTTCCTTCTGTAGTTTTCTGCAGACTGCCTATAGTAGGCGAATCTACTAGGTTCACCCCCAATAAAGCACAGTCTTAATGTCACGACTACTTTTATATTATAAAACTTCGTTTGAAAAGGCATTTGTTGAACACAAAGTGGATTTATATCCCTTTTGCCTTTTGAGGAATATAATATACGGTATTTGAATTAAAGTTTTTATGCTCAGAATGTAGTTCTAATTTTCATAATATCCATTTGTATGTAATGTACAGCCTTTTGTACTACCGGTATGTGTGTGTTTTGAAAATAAAAAATAATAGCAGTGCCTAACCCCACAGTTTTAAAAATGCGACCAAAACTTTCAGCAGGGAGGAAACACTAGGTAGTTTCAAGGAACATGTGATTACTCTTTCATAACGATGGACTTGTCATTGTTGTCCCATGGAGCTTAGTTCTGTGCAAAGACTACAGTAAGGATGGGTTCACACTTATGCAAGTTGGATGCAGCTTTTTCCGCATACAGTACAAATTGCAAACCAGTGACTGTGACTGGCTCTCAATGGAGTCGGTTCACACAGCTCCAGCCACGGTCTGCATTGGAAAAGGGTCCTGAGTGTCTTTACTTCATTTCAGGTGTGAATTCAGGCAAAAAGTCAGACCTGATTCGCACCTGAATCAGTGTACTGAGACGCACTGGACCCCCTGCTGGGACCCTCTTAGCCCAGGGGTAGGCAACCTCGGCCCTCCAGCTGTTTTGAAACTACAAATCCCATCATGCCTCTGCCTCTAGGAGTCATGCCTGTGATTGTCAGGGTCTTGCAATGTCTCATGGGATTTGTAGTTTCAAAACAGCTGGAGGGCCGAGGTTGCCTACCCCTGTCTTAGCCTATACAGGATTTTAATTTTACTTCTGGACTTTGAATGGAAAGGTGGGGGCGAACCTGTTGTTTTTCCCTGCATAGCACAGTACAAGTTACAAATACAAGTCCCAACATGGCCTGCTAGCCTATACCAGAAAAAGAAAGTGTTTTACACTGAATTGTTCACTGCAGGAGGTTTTGTAATAGAGATAAGTCACTACTACTTTCTCTCCTCTGCAGGGTGACTGGTCTACTATCTGCCTTCCTTCTGTAGTTTTCTGCAGACTGCCTATAGTAGGTGAATCTACTAGGTTCACCCCCAGCCGTGCAAAGGCTAAATAAAGCACAGTCTTAATGTCACGACTACTTTTATATTATAAAACTTCGTTTGAAAAGGCATTTGTTGAACACAAAGTGGATTTATATCCCTTTTGCCTTTTGAGGAATATAATATACGGTATTTGAATTAAAGTTTTTATGCTCAGAATGTAGTTCTAATTTTCATAATATCCATTTGTATGTAATGTACAGCCTTTTGTACTACCGGTATGTGTGTGTTTTGAAAATAAAAAATAATAGCAGTGCCTAACCCCACAGTTTTAAAATGCGACCAAAACTTTCAGCAGGGAGGAAACACTAGGTAGTTTCAAGGAACATGTGATTACTCTTTCATAACGATGGACTTGTCATTGTTGTCCCATGGAGCTTAGTTCTGTGCAAAGACTACAGTAAGGATGGGTTCACACTTATGCAAGTTGGATGCAGCTTTTTCCGCATACAGTACAAATTGCAAACCAGTGACTGTGACTGGCTCTCAATGGAGTCGGTTCACACAGCTCCAGCCACGGTCTGCATTGGAAAAGGGTCCTGAGTGTCTTTACTTCATTTCAGGTGTGAATTCAGGCAAAAAGTCAGACCTGATTCGCACCTGAATCAGTGTACTGAGACGCACTGGACCCCCTGCTGGGACCCTCTTAGCCCAGGGGTAGGCAACCTCGGCCCTCCAGCTGTTTTGAAACTACAAATCCCATCATGCCTCTGCCTCTAGGAGTCATGCCTGTGATTGTCAGGGTCTTGCAATGTCTCATGGGATTTGTAGTTTCAAAACAGCTGGAGGGCCGAGGTTGCCTACCCCTGTCTTAGCCTATACAGGATTTTAATTTTACTTCTGGACTTTGAATGGAAAGGTGGGGGCGAACCTGTTGTTTTTCCCTGCATAGCACAGTACAAGTTACAAATACAAGTCCCAACATGGCCTGCTAGCCTATACCAGAAAAAGAAAGTGTTTTACACTGAATTGTTTATGTTAATCCAGAACCCAGAGAAAATGAAAGGATAGGTCTTGTGCCAGGAACCTGCAAAACTGGTGTTTTATATATTACATTTAAGTAATGTCATTACTTTGGGGAACGTGTGCAAAATTAAATTTGATGAAATCCTTCATAGAAAATGTCATGTAATGCTTTCAATTTAATAATCACATGAAATATTGTAAGTCATGTAAGAAAACCTGAGTCGGGCTGGTGAATGCTACCCCTCTAGGGAACCTGTGCCAAGAAGTATTTAAGCCACAAGGGCAAGACCACCCAATGTCTGGCCCTAGAAAATAAATTCACTCACCAGTCTCACATCACCACTAACATATTAAATGAATTAAGTCAACATTTATGGCTGTGAGAACAAAAACACCCTGGCACGGGAGTATTGTTCAAACAAAATATCATTTTGGAATCAAACAGCTAGAAGGCACAGAGTTTCCTTTTACTTGTGTGGGACTTATAAATTTTGCACAGATCCTGCTAAAACAGGAAATTCTAATTATGTTGACACCTACTTTCAAAATAAATATTCTGCACTATAAAACAATATCAACCATAAAATATTGTCTACAATTTACTTTTGAGAAATGTGGAAATTATACCATGAGGGCCAGCTCACACTTTTTATTGGAATTATGTGTACTAAAACGTAAACTAAAGCCCAATTCCAGGCTCATTAAGCCACTGCCTTGTCATTAGCATTAGTATTTTCAACCTACCGTTTGAGCTCCTTGAGTTGGCTGTTGGGCTGGTAGAGCTGATAGGGAGCCCAACGACCAACTAAAGGAGTGCACATGAAAGGCTGAACATGTTGCTATGCAGCATAGTCTTAGAGTTGCAAATTTGCAACAAGAAGTTCTATTACTGACAGGATCCCCAAGTAAGAATGTTGGTCACAGATTCATAGCAATATTTGCTTAAGAAAATTGTATACAGGTAGACATGATGTCAAATAAAGTGAAAAATAAATGTTGGGTTTACATTTTTACTTTAAAGGATATCGAATCCCAAAAACAAAAATATAAAGTTTTTCAGCTTACCTGTCCTCTGAGGTAGTGGCTGCCTTAGTTTTTTCTGCAAGTACAGAAAAATACCTGCACCTTCATGTACAAATAGGCACTAAAGTGTGTTCCCAAATTGTAATTTGTTCTATAGTTCAATGTAATTTTTGGTGTTTCACATCTCCAAAAGTCTACTGGGAGAAGAGGGCCGAAGGTAGGATCAAAGGCAGTTTCTGCCCTATATCTGCTTCTGCTTTGGCTGAGTACCATTGGCTTATTTTGGGGATAGGTTAGGGTAGGATTAAAACCCTTGACAGTTTATTTTTTGCTGTCCCAACAGTTTTCAGATGGAAGATTTACCCTCCCCTCCCGTTCTGGTAACAATTTTAAAAATGCCCATAATTTTCTTTCCTAGCAACAATGGTCACAAAAACAAATAGACTGGGTGAATCTTCCTTAACTTCAGTCCACCATGTTTGACAAGCAAATTGATACTCCTAAAAAGCTTGCACAACAGAATATACTGTATCTATTTAGTCCAAAAATAGGTTGACCCTATAAGCTGATGTTCTGAGAGAGGCCTAACTTTTGGGGACCCACCTTACCTTAACCATCCGTAGGACTTAAACCTTAAGTCCTACGAAATGCTGAAGAGATTACAGGCAGGCATTAATATAGTTCATAGGCTCAACCACTTGAGCCCAAACCTCCTGCTATGGGGAACCAGCTCATATGTCTGCTGTGATAGGTTGAAATCATTCAGTAATTTGGGCTTGCACAATTTTTTTAATAAAAAAAAATGTAATTAAAAATTCAAACACATGTTTTAAAAAAAGTGAATTCAGATCCAATGACCTAGATCATCTGAGTAGGTCAGGTGATCCACTAATGGATTGACATAAAAGAAGTTTGCTCATTTGTAGTAGGTGTAGTAAGTATACCTATAATACTTTATAGTACATCCCTAGAAATGGTAACTGTGTCCCCAACCCTTCATATCCCCACAACATGTGTTTCAGATGAGAAAAGCCAGAGCAGGCCTTTGGTATATTTATTTTAAAAGTAGTCCTTCCCCACAGTGAATACAACACATGGACGATCAACAGTACGAATAAACAAAATTTTCCAGGTCACCGGCTGCTCCAGACTTGGTGGATTGTGTTCCATCAACTCCAGGGTAACCAGGAGCTGCTTTATTGTTTGGATCAAATTTGGGATTGATGGTAAGTAAAGGAGACACCAGTTTCTGTTTATTATGATACTATTCACCAGAGATCCTACACAGCAACAAACAGTGGACAGTTTGTCATGCTGAGGTTAGACACACCATTTAAATTAAGGAACATGAAAAGGTCCTATTGCTTAGGTTAGCCCACACATTATAGTAAGTAACATGTGATGTTCAACAAAGGTTAAAGGGTCACCATCAAACGAACTTTTTGCTATTTTGTAATTGGCATTTCACTAAGTGGCTTATTTCTACAACATGTCAAATACTACATTAAAACCTCTGTCCCTGGAAAACGATCTTTTTTTTTTTTCTGAGAAGGGGACATAAATGACAGCAGATGGCAATGCTCTCCTCCACAGCAGTCGGGTTATTATTTAAATGCTCAGCTCCTAATTTTAGGCCAAGCCAAGTGCATGTCATTCAAGACATCATTGTGTCTGTTTACCTGCAGAAAAGTTATTATTTTGCCTGTATACTTTACTGTAGACATCTAGAAAAAACACAGTGTAAGCTGATTTGTACTTATACACTTCAGATGAAAAATGTCATTTTGAGTTGTGAAATAAAAGACAAAGGAGGACAAATGCAGTTGTCTACATAAATACAAAAAGTACAGCACAATAATATGACATTGCAATCACCTATACTGAGTGGAAATACTAGAGATGTAAAATTTCCAGAAATTTTTGAAGCTATTGGAAAAAAGTTCCGTGTTTTTGTCCAGGAAAAAATGGACATTTTTGGAATTTTTTTAAAAAATTCAATGTGGAGTAGTTTTACAAATTGAAAGTCATTTTGTTACACTGGGAACGTGAAATGCAATGTATATAAAAGTATTATGCAAAAATAAAAAATAAAAAAAATAATACCAGCTTATTCAGTATATAACTGAGCTTGCTTTTTAAAATTGTATTTTTGTTACAAATTGAATAACAAGGACTGTATATGTTAAGAACATTTCAACTATACAAGAAAACAGGTAACCACTCCCCTTTCCCTCATAATAATTTATAAGCTTCCTGCCAGTATGCATTTTTATGCATTGACAATACTGATCCAGTAGCATATATTGCAAGCTTGATCAATGTTCTCCTTATTTTCAGGTGTCATTTTATCTATAAATGAATGGATTGTGTATTTTGGGAGAAAGTGGTTTGCAATACTTCCTTACTTGAAGATGCTGCTGGTGAAGAAACATTTTGTGATGATCCAGAAGCAGTCCATCAATTGCAGCCACTGGGCCCATCAAATGCCACCACTGTGCCCATAAAATGCAGCCACTGTGTCCATGAAACGCTGCCACTGTGCCATCAAATGTTGCCACTGTGCTCATCAAATGCTGCCACTGTGCCCATCAAATGCTGCCACTGTGCCATCAAATGCTGCCACTATGCCCATCAAATGCAGCCACTGTGCCCATCAAATGCTGCCACTGTGCCTTCAAATGCTGCCACTGTGACTTTAAATGCTGCCACTATGCCCATCAAATGCTGCCACTGTGCCCATTGACTGCTGCCACTGTGACCCCCCTGCTTACTCACCATCTGCCTGGCACTTACCCTGTCTCAGTGGGGCAGTGGGTGATGGCGGCGAGAGGTGTCTTCCATGTGCCTCATCCCATCCTCTCCTACCTATAGGCGTCCAATCACAGCGCCTGCTGTTTCAGCCAATCAGGTGACGGGTAACAGACCTGAGCACCTGATTGGCGGAGAGGCGGTTCAGTGTTAGGAAAGCGAATATTCATTCGCTGTTCTAACACACCTGGGTGAACTGATCGCAGTTCACCTTTTTTAAAGCCTATTAGAGCATATGGCTCTAATCAGGTGCTTCAAAAACACCCCCCCGCCGCTGTAATTCAGGGACCTGGCGCCCGAAAAGCGGCCAGGTGCCTGAATAGGGGGTGGCAGCGGCGGCCCTGGATAGATTCATACAATACATGAATCTATCCATTGGTCATAGAAGGGGTGGCTGGAGAGAGGGGGCGGTGCCCGTGCGCCCTTAATGGATGCACCGCCACTGGCAGAAAGAGTGTTTCTGGAATGAGAACTCTGGAGGGAAAAGCTACATTTCAACAAATTTGTCAGACAAATTTACCCACTTAGGCTGGGTTCAAACCTATGCGAATTGGATGCAGCTTTCATTGCATAGCAGGAGAATATGACCGGCTCTCTATGAAGCTGGTTCACATTTCTCCTGGGTGGCTGCGTAGCGCACTGCACAGAAATGCTGGGCGTCTTTGCCTCAGGACCAACTTCAGGCTAAGATTCCGCCCTGATTCATCCCTGAAACAGAGAACAGGGACGGACAGCATTGCTGTGCGATCCGTGGCCGGTTTAGGTGTGAACCGAGCCTTACCTGGCAATTAAGGCCCGAGAGGACAGAAACTATCATCTACTGTATCCCAACAGTCACCCAACTGTAGGAGGTACAATATGTCACCCACAAGCAAGCTTAACTGGAGTCTTTCCCCTTTAATGCCCCCAAGTGACAGAAATGCACATTTCTCTTGTTTGAGAACTGCATTGTACAGTGTTACTTGCACTGTATTCCAGAATTTGCTTGTCTTCAGCTGAGAGAACTTGCAAAAGTTTAAGACGTCACATAAAGTCTTTCAATGAGGTCTTAATGTTATATAGTTTAAATACCATGTCATAGATATATTATTTATCATTGTAAAAGAACATATTCCACACTTCTTTTTTTTTTTTCAATTTTCAAAAAAAACAGGTTTTTAAAAGTAATGGTAAAAAAACTTTTCCCCCAATTTTTCTGTTTTTTTTCCCAGGCTTTTCCATCTCTAGGTAATACACTGACAATTAAAATATATTTTTTTAACTTATAATCATTGGATATGCAGCATAGACATCTCAAAGAAACCTAGCCATAAGAAGAAGCCAATGCTTACCTCTATATCTACAAATGCTAGTTGTTTGACTCTCATGCTAACACTCTTCTCAGAACGTCTGATTTTTCCCTGATCTTTCTTAATTTCAAAAGATTTTTATTTTGAGGAAAAAGAGCAATTATACAAAGCAGGATTATACTTTGTCCGGTATCAGCATTAAGAAACAGAACAGTGTCTAAGCAATAAATACTATAACAGTTGTCTACAGCGTGTATTATATGTGGTCAAGGATTCCAGGGCTCAGTAAATAGTCTAACACAAAAAGAGGGCGTCAGAGAAAGCTATATGCTGTCGCTCAAGGGACCGTCTTCTACCTGGCACCCCATATGGGAGCACACTGTGCCGGGACGAGGGACCTCAATACAGTCTCGGAGATCCGAGCTCTCCCTATAATAGCTCACATCTCAAATAAAATTACATCCCTGAGGGCCTACGAGGGGAATGGGAATTGAAAATTTCCTTGTTCCACTGCTGTGGTTGACACGGAAATGATCAAAGCTGAGCAGACATAGTAACCATGTAACTGAAGTAATACCAAGGTCTAGAGGAGACCTGAAGAGGAGAGAATAGTAGGAAGGAAGAAAGGAAGAAGAGGAGGGAGGGTGGAACATCTCTCATGCGTTTAGAGTATGCTTTATGTGGATCTATCAGTAGAGCCTACAGTTACTCCTACAAATCGAGCCCATGGATTCCAAATACCCTCAAATTTCTTCACAGTGTCCTGAAATATGCTAGTGAGTTTTTCCTGGGCCATTATCCAGGATATTTTCCTTTTGGCTGCAAGGAGAGAAACTCCCGGACGTTTCCAGGCTCTGGCAATCGTGAGCTTAGCCCCCAGCAGCACAAAGTGAACCAGTCTGCTCGAGGACTTCGGGATCCCCAGGATCGGGGCGTTAAGCAGGGCTACCTGAGGAGTTCTGGGAATCCGAGCCCCCACCAGTTCTTCCAAAATATTGAATATTTTTTTCCAGAGGGAGCGAATTTTGGGGCATTTCCACCAGATGTGGGACATTGTGCCTTGGAGTTGACAACGTCTAAAACAGAGAGGGTCAGATGGAGGCCAGTCTAGTCGGTGTTAAGTATCATCTGGAGATCACTTTCAGGTTGGCCTCCACTAAAGTTGTATTGAGGACACCCTGGAAGGATCTGAAACAGGATCTCTGCCAATCTTCTAAGTTCCAATTAAATTGGAGCTCAGATTCCCAGGCCTCCATAAAAGTTGTTTTTGAGCATGGCAATGTAAGTGACGAATAGATCA
Source organism: Lithobates clamitans (assembly GCA_037952925.1). Lineage (NCBI taxonomy): Eukaryota > Metazoa > Chordata > Amphibia > Anura > Ranidae > Lithobates > Lithobates clamitans. The sequence continues at coordinate 3,647,085 of JBBGZY010000325.1, read as the reverse complement.
CCGAGATCCCACCCCTCTGGTCTCTGGCTTGACCACACCACATTTCATAATCAGAGAACTTTGGAGGGAAGTCTTTATCTTTACATAACGATGGCAAGAAATGGGAGATTTGACTGAACCGAAAGGTTTCAGATAAGGGCATATCTATCGTTTTGGTTCAGTGTTTTAGAGTGAAGGGGCCTGCGGCTGTGAAAAATTGTCCTATTCTGTACAGGTCTTTATCCACCCACCACTTGAAGGCCATAACATTTTTCCCCGGAGGGAAATCTGGGTTATTATAAATATGAGTGAGGGGTTTGTATACCGAAACTAAAGCTTTGGAAGAACGTAAGGAATCCCATAGAGCGAAAGAGTGGGCCGTGGCTAGTATAGAGGGTCTGTTTCTTGGGGGCATCCATAGGAGGAAGTCTAACGTGAAATTAAGAACTGCCTGTTTTTCTATTGCAACCCAATCAGGTTTTTCAAAGTTAAAATAGACTGTTGACATTTGGGCCAGTTTGGCAGCTTGGTAGTACTTTAAAAGGTGGGGTAAGCCCAGCCCTCTTTTTTTCCTATGTAGATAAAGGGTTCTTTGGGAAATTCTGTATCCCGCCTTACCCCAGATGAACTTTAGAAGTATTCTTTGGAAAGATCTAATATGGTCCTTCTGGAGAGGGATGGGTAAGGCGCGAAACAGATATAGCAATCTGAGAAGTAGTGTCATTTTAACTGAATTTACCCTCCCCAGCCAAGAAATTGCTACGAGACCAGGAATTTAGGTCTTTTTCCAGCTTACGGTACATGGGAGGGTAGTTATGGCCATACAGAGTTTCAGTTTTAGCTGTTAAGTTAATACCTAAGTATTTGATGGAGGAGTCGCTCCATTTGAAGGGAAAGTTTTGTCATAAGAGATTAACAGTCTCGGGTGTTAGTGAGATATTAAGAGCTCGTGATTTTGAGTAATTAACTTCTAAACCGGACAGTTTGGCAAAGGTATCTAGGGTTTTGCATAAATTGGGAAGGGAGGTTACTGGGGAGGTGAGAAAGAGTAAGACGTCGTCCGCATATAACCCGCATTTATGGGTTTTGGAGCCGCAAGTCACTCCCTGGATGTTTGGGTTATGACGAATTGCAATAGCAAGCGTTTCAATGGCCATTGCAAATATGATCGGCGAAAGTGGGCACCCTTGCCTAGTCCCTTTTTTAATTGTGATGGGTTTTGAGTAGTATCCTTGCAGGCACTGCAAGGATACTAGCACTGGGGTTGGGGTAAAGGGCCTGTATCAGTCCAAGAAATCTTTGTCCAAAGCCCCATTGCTCTAACATGGTAAAGATATATGGCCAAGAAACAGGGTCGAATGCCTTTTGTAGGTCCAACGACAGGAGCATTCCAGATTGTTTAGGACCTCCCGCCCAATTAGTTTGAAGGATGGAGACCAAGTCTATGGCCCGCCTTATTTGGTCTGGACCTTGTCTGCCCGGGATGAAACCCACTTGATCCTTATTGATATATGTATTGATGAAGGAAGCCATGCGATTAGCAAGAATCTTCGTCAAAATTTTGACGTCACAGTTTATAAGTGATATGGGGCGATAGTTTCCAACATCTTCCGGATTCTTATCCGGTTTAGGGATCACTGCAATGTATGCAGTATTAGGTTGTGGATCAAGTGGGTTTCCCCGTGTTTTAGAGTTGAAGAAGTGTGTTAGATGTATGGCTAAGGTATTGGGGAAGGTCTTGTAATAAATGTTGGACAGACCGTCCGGGCCAGGGGCTGAGCCATTTTTTAGTGATTTTATTACTCCAAGTACCTCTCCCTCCATGAAGGGGACTTCAAGGCTGTCCCTATGTTAATAGGGTTGGAAGCCAGATCCCCAGTCAGGCGACCAAAGAAATAGGGGCATGTTGGACTATTCCGGTACAATAAATGTGGGTGACAATATAGAGCATATAACAGCGATAGTAAAAGTTATAATTGATTTTATTGATGCAGAGGACAAAACAATGGTAATGCGATAAAACATAATAAAAGTACAGGTATATCACCAATGGGGTCATTAGTATACAGTACAACACATAATCTCAGATATCATATTCCTCGACTACTTTCGCGGACATAAGCCGCTTCGTCAGGAGGGAATCTGAAGATGGTTTATTCTGACTAAACAGTCTGAACCTAGCAAATAGGAAACATACAATGAGGTTTACCAAAATACATGATCAATACAAATGATGTTCCAACATCAAAATTAACAAAGGGGTAATAGAAAATTGCGGGGGAAAAGGGGCGAATCTGCTTACCCATGTCCCAACAGACCCCAGGCGCAAGGCCCCACCACCAGAAGATGATCTCCCACGAAATGACGGGGATAATAAGAATAAAATGTATATTATGAAGAAGTAAGGTAACCTAGATTACCACACATGGGAAGTGAAGCATATAATAATAAGGATAATAAATAGTAATGATGATGATGACGAAGAGAGAGGGAGTTGTGAATGATGTGAAAAGTGAAATTTAATTGAGTTGCAGTGTGCAAAGAATAGAAGGGAATACATATGGTGAACAGCGAAGATGAGAACAATAAGCATATAAAGTGTTATGTAGTGTAGAGGTGAAAAGTTAGGGTGGGGCAGGGGATAGTGGGGAAAGGAAGGAGGAAGGTGAAGGGAATGGATGGGGAAAACCGGGGGGGGAAGAAGAGGGAGATGGGGGAGAAGGAACCGGGGAGAAGGGGGGGAAAGGAAAGAAAGGGGGAGAAAAGGGGAGGAGGGAAAAGGATGTGACAGTGTGGAACTATGAGGTGAAAGGGGCATAAGGGTACCTGATACTAGTATGAGCATGGAAAGGTTCCCAGGGGAGGCACCCTGCCAAGGGCTGATGCCATAGTAAGGTAGATGGAGAGATACTAAGGACTGCAAACGATGGGTGAACACATAACAAGGCATGTTCACCCCAGCCTAGAGCATCTACGAGGGAAAAAAAACACTGTGTTAGATATAACCAATGCTAGTGCCCAGGGGTATGGGACTAAAGTATAAAGATAAGGTAGGTAATCGCCTCAAACTTTCAATAGGCTGGCTAGGGTACAGAGACTTGGGGACCAAAGACCGGACCGTCAAACAAACAGGCGAAGCCTGTTATTAGTAGCTCCCGACCCTGTGACACTGTGTCACATGCCGGTAGGACGCCGGCGCATGATGTCACAGGGTCAGAGGTCCCACACAGCGCGCACGTGAGGAGGTCGCGCGCGCATGCATGCTCACCGGCCATATGGCCACGGGAGCGAAGTCCCCGCCATGACCAGTGCAAGAGGAGGGGGCGGTCCCGTTTCCGAGACCGATCCCTCCACCAGGGACCTCACCAGGCCGCCGCGGGAAAGCATAGGCGGAGGGGCCAGCGCCGGCACCTTAGTTGGGACCAGGGACAGGAGAAGCAGAGGGTCCCAGTACAACAAAATAATAAAATGAAAATTGGAAAGTTATTCAAACATAATAAAAGGATAGATTTATAACTGGAAAAACTTAAAAGGCTTAAAATGGTAAACTAGGGATTGATAAATACCCTAGAAGCCAGTGCAATGGCCCCACCGAGACATAAACCCATGAACACCTAATTGCATAATAAATGCATTTAGGTTAAGAAGGGCCAAAGACAAAAAACACATAATTGGGTAAAAGCATGTGGATAATGGGGCGGGTAGCCAAGGTAAAAGTGTCTGTCCGAACTAATGGGCATCTGGCTCGGAGGGTTGCATCGGGGCTGATTGTTAAACCATAATGGTAATATAAGGGGGTAAAAATATGTACAAAAAGAGGCCCCCAGAAGACACAAAACATATGTGTCAATGGGGGTTGGTTAAAAATGAGGGGTGGGATAACTGTGGTCGGTAGGGTGGAGGGCAGTTGATAGCCCATCCACTGAAACAACCCACCCAAGTATCCCACTCGACATAATGCCAGGTGTGTTATCCACCCAATGTATACAAGTAAATGAGTGGCCTCTATAACCTCATTGTATGTTTCCTATTTGCTAGGTTCAGACTGTTTAGTCAGAATAAACCATCTTCAGATTCCCTCCTGACGAAGTGGCTTATGTCCGCGAAACTAGTCGAGGAATATGATATCTGAGATTATGTGTTGTACTGTATACTAATGATCCCATTGGTGATATACCTGTACTTTTATTATGTTTTATCGCATTACCATTGTTTTGTCCTCTGCATCAATAAAATCAATTATAACTTTTACTATCGCTGTTATATGCTCTATATTGTCACCCACATTTATTGTACCGGAATAGTCCAACATGCCCCTATTTCTTTGGTCGCCTGACTGGAGATCAGGCTTCCAACCCTATTGATTATTGATTTCTGGATGATGGTACATATGTATTATTGCTGCTACCTTAACATTTAATTATAGAGGCCACTCATTTACCTGTCCCTATGTTCCGCTGAAAGCAATGGAAGAGAGAGACCACCCAGAAAGAAATCTAGAGCGACGTCCTGCGGGGGAGATTTTGGCGAGTAAAGGTCGCTATAAAAAGCCTGAAAGGCCTCTATGATTTTGGAGGGATCAGCCGTGGAGCCCTGACCTGGGATCTTTATTTTTGGCATAGTGTGTGATTTAATTTGGGGCGTTAGTTTGGCGGCCAGCATAGAACCCACCTTGTCCCCTTGGGTATAGAATTTGTGTTTGTTCCAGCGAATTTGTTTTTCCACCTTAGCTGTGAGGGCCAGGTTGAGCTCCAACATGGCCTTGTCTAACTGAGACATCGAAGAGGGGGAGGGGTTGGATTTGTGAAGTGTCTGAAGTTTGGAGAATTCGGATTCTAGGATCTTAATGTCGGCCTCTCTTTCCCTCTTAAGTTGGGAAGCTAGTCTGATTAGCTCCCCTCTAATGAAGGCTTTGTGGGCTGTCCATAGTATTTCGGGTAATATGCCCTCGGTTTTGTTTAGAAGGAAGTATTCTTTTAAAGATTTGTTTAGCATAGTGACATGGATTGGGTCTGTGAGAATAGATTTGTTTAGTCTCCATTGTCCCCTGCCGATCTGCGGTGGTGTGTGTGTATGTCCATGATAACCAATGAATGATCGGACAAAACAGTGTCTTTGATATGGGACTTTATGATCAACGGTACAGACTGTGTTTTGACGAGGAGGTGATCAATCCTAGCATAGGAGTTGTGTGGGTGAGAGAAGTGTGTATAGTCCCTCTTAGTAGGGTTCAATTCCCTCCAGACATTCGCTAACCCATGGGCATGAATGAGTCTAGCTATTTTGAGACTTTGTTTGGTAGGGCGGGTAAGTCGCTCTGCAGGGGGCCTGGATTTGTCCAGCCCTTGATCAAAGGCGGTGTTTGAGTCACCACCAAAAATAACCATACCTTCTAGTGCTGGAGAGAGGATGCTCAGAAGGTTCTGAAAAAAATAAGCTTGGCACTTATTAGGGGAATAGTAGGAGACTAGGGAGTAGATCTGTCCATCTATTTTACCCTTAACTAAGAGAAACCTGCCGTTTGGGTCTTTAATGTCTGCAATCCAGCTAAAGTTGCAAATTTTGGCAATAGCTATAGCCACCCCTTTGGACTTATTTTCTGCACTGGCCAGATAAAAATTTGGATAATGGGAGTGGGTTTCCTGCATTAGAACGATATCCAGTTTAGAAGATTTAAAGAAGTTAAACATTTTTCGTCTTTTGACGGGAGAATTTAGGCCCTGAACATTGTGGGTGGCAGCCCTTAAAGTGTCCGGTGTGACACCAGCCATGAGATCAGAGAAAGTGATTGCTGCAGAACCCTCCGTCACTTACCAGGGCTGAAACCATCGGGAGCCGCGCTGATAGTGGATGCGGTGACTTGTCCACGGTAGGAGCCTCCGATCGTGGGCATAAACCTCTGTATTGGGCTGAAATGAGAAAAACCTGTAAGTGATGTTCTGTGTATTGGGGAAGGAAGGGAGGGGAGAAGAAAGACGAGAAAAGGAAAGAGAATAGAAGGAAGAAATGGGAGAGTTCCCTCCCCCCGGGGCCACATGTAGCCCAAGGAGGAGAGAGGACCCCCCCATCATCTCACTGTAACATGTGAGAAAAATCGATATCAATAGTCCGACTGTAGAGTGACTAAGGGATAGTTGGAGGCACATGCATTCTGCCCCAAATCAGGGCACCCTACAACCTGTGTTGAATGTTAAGTATGATGCTAAAGCCAAGCCAGCAAGAACAGGTTACAATAATTGAAACAAAAATGTGAGTTTTCCTAACTGTACCCCATCTTGAACGCACCGCTCTCCAATTCTCTACAGTGCAGAGAGTGGAGGTGGAGCCACGGGGAACTGAGCTTGAACAATAAAACAACAATAAAAAAGAAAAATGGAAAAAAAATTGTTAAGCTAGGAAAATTTCAATTTCAATTGTCCCCTATCAGTGGAGGCACATCAGTGGGTAAAAATTACTCCCAAGAAGAGGGAGAGAGTGAGTTCTTCTATCAGGAAGTCAGTCACTAGCGATAGAAGTCGACATCAGGAGACACAAAGAGTAAAGAGGTCGTGTGGTCATGGTGGACCATAGTGGGAAGATCTTCTGGACTTATTCTTGGACCATAGAGGGTTTGGGGAGCCAGCCGGAGGGGGACGTAGCTTCTCTCCCATTATAAAGTTGGAGAAGGAGTGGTTTTGTCCCTTGTGAGAAAATTTGACCGCAAATGGAAAGGCCCATTTGTACTTGATTTCCTTCTGAGTCATTGCAGATAGCAGGGGTTTCAGCATTCTTCTGCGCTGTATGGTGGAGGGAGAAATATCCGCATAAATTTGCACTACGTGGCCTTGGCAGGAAACTTGAGGGAGCGACCAGGCCTGTTTCATGACGGCTTCTTTGACTTTCTAATAATGCCATTTGGCAATAATGTCCCTAGGAGAACCATCTTTCCTGGGCCCTATGAACCCGGTCCAGTTTCAGACATGCTGTTGGAATGTTTGGGATCAGTTCTCTCATAAGGTCCTGCGTTGCTGCTGCGACATCTGTGACTGATTCTGGTAGGCCTCTGATCCTAAAGTTCAGCCTCCGAGATCTGTTCTCCAAATCATCTATGTGTGAGTTTGCTGTATCTAATTGGTCTTGGAGGGATTGGATCAGGTCAGAGTTCTGGTGGGAGACTGCAGCAGTCTGTTCAAGCTTTCCTTCAATGGCGTCCATTCTGGAGCCTATATTCTGCAGGTCCGCTTTGATGTCTCCTGTTATTTTAGCTGCCGTGGCCTCTAGACCCCTTTCAAGGAGAATGGAGAATTTAGAGAAGAGATCTTCCATCAGAAGCTGGGTGTTCTGGGTCGACGGGCTGAGGGGGATAGGAGCGGCATAAATGGAAGCCATCGGGCCTGCCGGGGAGAGGGCCTGCTCTCCAAACGTGCGGCTGAAAAGGGACTCTGTGGAGGCCGGCAAGGGAGTCTGAGCGTACACTCCTGCATTGTGTGGGCGGGGGGTGATGTGGAGAAGGGTGGGAGTCAGCACTTGCCTGTGTTTCGGGGTGGCTTTTTTAGGTGAAGCATGGTGCTGTGCAGCAGCAGCAGCCGCGGCGGCCATTTTGGTACACCCGATGTGGGTGGAGGCAGCAAATTCAGGGATCAGGCTTCTCCTTACCCCGGATGCCAGCATATGGGGTTGTTCTCTGGTGATTGGGGGGTCTCCTGAGCCATTTCTATGGCTGTCGAGCGGGGTCGGAAAGGCTCGCTGGGCGCATCTGAGATGGTGAGGTGGGAGCTCCTGGCTCAGGCGGCCATCTCGGAACTCTCGCGCATGCGCATTCCTTCCCTGATCTTTCTGATCTGCACATTTGTTCTAAGTCAGTTACTTTGAAAGTGTTCACTCCAAAAGTCAGCATATCAGCCAGACAACTAGCATTTTCAGAAGGAGGAATGTTATGGCAACCCTAAAATTTGCTCACTGCAAATTTATTATAAATGGCATTGTATTAGTCCAGGAAGATGCTTATAAAAACTTTGAGGTTGATTTATTAAAACAGTAGACAATGGTAACACTGTATAATGAATGTTCAGTTTGCTCAGTGAATAGATTGAAGCTGTGTTCACTTTAAATCCTGAGTTATAGAAATTGAAAAAAAAAAAAAGATTTTCTTAAACCATAATGGGATGATTGAAATAAAGGCACTTTTACCTTATTCACTGCTCTAAGGAAACATTATTTTACATAAAGAACCTGCCCTACTCCATTAGTACATCAACCTCATTATTTTCTATTCCAGCTCTTTAGCTAAGCCACAACTTTACTTATTGGGCTATATAAGCTTTTTTATAAATGAACCATGTAAGATGCAATGATTATTCAAACAAAAAGTTAAACTTTAAATAACTCTACTCAGTAATGTTGTGACACTTTTAATTTATTACACTAGGAATTTGCACTTGCAAAGATTTATATTATATTATTAGTGAAAGATCATTAAATCATGGCATTGGTAGTAACGTTAAACTAGACTTCAGGTCAGAGATGATACTGCATGTGCAGAATATCCAAATACCAGGCTGGTCTCAGATCGCTATTAAGAACATTCTTTTTTTTATCTTCAGAATGCTTTGATATAGGAAAATTTGTAAGGGCAAATTCTCAGCAACTGTGAGGTAAGCTGTAAGGCTGTGCAGCTAATTGCTTGAGAGAAAGCAGCTTGAATGTAAATCTTCGTTCAATTACAGAACCGCCCCAGGAGAAGAAGGGCTTATTGAAATCACATTTTTAGAGATACAAAAAATTAAATAGATCTTATCGGTCAGTAAAAACATCTCCACCTCAATGGCATACTGTACAGGGCTTGAGAATAATCCCCTAAAGACAGCATATTTTCTGTAGGTTGCCATTGAAGTTACTAGCAAAAAAATGTTCCTTTTTTATGTAGTGAAATATGCATAGGCTCATCTCATTTGAATAGTTTGTACCTTAACTTGGAATTTACTGTTAAAGGTATTGGGATTAAATAACTAAAGTCTGGAGGCAATTAATATTATAAAAAGACAGCATTGTCTTCTTAAAATCCAAATTATTTGCATATTATAACAAATATAAATGGTAAAAAGCTTAAAGTGATACTAAAGTCTCGCTTATTTTTTTCTCTTTAAAAATAACAAACATGTCATACTTACCTGCTCTGTGTAGTGGTTTAGCACAGAGCAGCCCAAATCCTCCTCTTCTCGGGTCCCTCTTCAGTGCTTCTGTCCCCTTCCTCCTGTTGAGTGCCCCCACAGCAAGCAGCTGCCCCCTCTCTCTCCTGATTGGCTAACTGACTTTGATTGACAGCAGCGGGAGCCAATGGCGCTGCTGCTGTGTCTCAGCCAATCAGGAGGATAGTCCCAGAAAGCGGAGGCACTCATGTACATCAATGGAAAAAGGGATGATTAATGCGCTACCCAAAAGAAACTAAACAAGCTGCTACAAACCATGTGACAAAAATGTGAACAAATATTAAATATATTGTAGCGCTAAAACAAACATGCGCAATATAAGTAAATATAAATAAAAAGTCTCTGTGCATGTGAACATAAAGATAGTCCACAGTGAATGTGAATAATTTGTGTGTCAGTTCTATCTGCTTCTCAACTGTCAACTCGGATGTCATCAAACTTGGCGAATAGATGGAATACGCATACCAGAAATGTTGGATTCTACTGCCATGAGCATAGAATCAATTGAGCTTGGTGCCACCCAGGGCAAAGATGTAGAATGTTGGAGGCAGGGTAGAGCCTCTGCAGGGCCGAGATGTCACCTCTTGATCCACGGAAGCAAGGCAAGATGGGTTCCAAGATAAAAGTGGTTTCTCAGTTCCCCGAAATATGTGGAAAGAAAGAGGAATGCTTCACACATAGTGTAACTCAGGCTATTTCAACATGCCCCTGTTGAAGGTCATTGGACCGAAACACGTAGGGCGGTTTTTACATACCCTGTACACTGCCTTTTATTCATGATCACTTTTTATATGTATTGCGGTTTTTTTAGTAATAAAATACCCTGAGTTACACTATGTGGAAGCATAGCTTTGTTAAATCATTAATGAAAATAATATTGGAAAGCTTTGACTACCTAGAGAAGGCCAAAACTCAATGACCAAGTAATATGAATTGTAGAGTTTTAATTTTCCTTTAACCACTTAAGGACCGAACCTCTTTTTGAGATTTGTTGTTCACAAGTTAAAAACATTTTTTTTGCTAGAAAATTACTTAGAACCCCCAAACATTATACATTTTTTTTCTAACACCCTGGAAAATAAAATGGTGGTCATTGCAATACTTTCTGTCACACCGTATTTGCGCAGCGGTCTTACAAGAGCACTTTTTTTGGAAAAAATACACTTTTTTGAATTAAAAAAATAAGACAACAGGAAAGTTAGCCCATTTTTTTATATTGTGTAAGATAATGTTACTCCGAGTAAACTGATACCCAACATGTCACGCTTCAAGATTATGCCTGCTCGTGGAATGGCGACAAACTTTTACCCTTAAAAATCTCTATAGGCGACGTTTAAAAATTCTACCGGTTGTATGTTTTCAGTTACAGAGGAGGTCTAGGGCTAGAATTATTGCTCTCGCTCTTCTGATCGTGGTGATACCTCACGTGTGTGGTTTGAACACCGTTTTCATATGTGGGCTCTACTCACGTATGTGTAAGTTCTGCACGCAAACTCGGCGGGACGGGCCGCTTTAAAAATTTTAATTAATTTTACCTTTTATTTTTTATTTGTACACTGTTCCTTTAAAAAAATTGTGTCACTTTTATTTTTATTACAAGGAATGTAAACACCCTTGTAATAGAAAAAAAGCATGACAGGACCTCTTAAATTTGAGATCTGGGGTCAAAAAGACCTCAGATCTCATATTTACACTAAAATGCAATAAAAAAAAAGGCCTTTTAAGAGCTATGGGCGGAAGTGGTGTTTTGACATCGCTGCCGCCCTGCAACGGTATGGAGACGGGTGGGGGCCATCTTCCTCTCACTCGTCTCCATACCAAACACTAGGGATGAGCCGAACACCCCCCTGTTCGGTTCGCACCAGAACATGCGAACAGGAAAAAAATTCGTTCGAACACGCGAACGCCGTTAAAGTCTATGGGACACGAACATGAATAATCAAAAGTGCTAATTTTAAAGGCTAATATGCAAGTTATTGTCATAAAAAGTGTTTGGGGACCCGGGTCCTCCCCCAGGGGACATGAATCAATGCAAAAAAAAGTTTTAAAAACGGCCGTTTTTTCAGGAGCAGTGATTTTAATAATGCTTAAAGTCAAACAATAAAAGTGTAATATCCCTTTAAATTTCATACCTGGGGGGTGTCTATAGTATGCCTGTAAAAGGGCGCATGTTTCCCGTGTTTAGAACAGTCTGACAGCAAAGTGACATTTTGAAGGAAAAAACACATTTAAAACTACCGCGGCTATTGCATTGCCGACAATACACATAGAAGTTCATTGATAAAAACGGCATGGGAATTCCCCACAGGGGAACCCCGAACCAAAATAAAAAAAAAAAAATGATGTGGGAGTCCCCCTAAATTCCATACAAGGCCCTTCAGGTCTGGTATGGATATTAAGGGGAACCCCAGCCAAAATTTAAAAAAAAATTGACGTGGGGTTCCCCCTAAATTCCATACCAGACCCTTCAGGTCTGGTATGGATTTTAAGGGGAACCCCGCGCCAAAAAAAAAAAAAAAACGGCGTGGGGTCCCCCTAAAAATCCATACCAGACCCTTATCCGAGCACGCAACCTGGCAGGCCGCAGGAAAAGAGGGGGGGACGAGAGTGCGGCCCCCCCCCCCTCCTGAACCGTACCAGGCCACATGCCCTCAACATTGGGAGGGTGCTTTGGGGTAGCCCCCCAAAACACCTTGTCCCCATGTTGATGAGGACAAGGGCCTCATCCTCACAACCGTGGCCGGTGGTTGTGAGGGTCTGCGGGCGGGGGGCTTATCGGAATCTGGAAGCCCCCTTTAACAAGGGGACCCCCAGATCCCGGCCCCCCCCCTGTGTGAAATGGTAAGGGGGTACTTACCCCTACCATTTCACTAAAAAACTGTCAAAAATGTTAAAAATGACAAGAGACAGTTTTTGACAATTCCTTTATTTAAATGCTTCTTCTTTCTTCCTTCATCTTCTTCTTCTTCTGGTTCTTCTGGCTCTTCTGGTTCTTCCTCCGGCGTTCTCGTCCAGCATCTTCTCCGCGGCGTCTTCTATCTTCTTCTCCTCGGGCCGCTCCGCACCCATGGCATGAGGGGGGAGGCTCCCGCTCTTCTCTTCATCTTCTTCTCTTCTTCAGCTTCTTCTTCATCTTCTTCTTCTTCTTCTTCTTCCTTCTTCTCTTCTTCCTGTCTTCTCCGGGCCGCTCCGCAATCCATGCTGTGGCATGGAGGGAGGCTCCCGCTGTGTGACGGCGTCTCTTCGTCTGACGGTTCTTAAATAACGGGGGGCGGGGCCACCCAGTGACCCCGCCCCCCTCTGACGCACGGTGACATGACGGGACTTCCCTGTGGCATTCCCCGTGACGTCACAGGGAAGTTCCTCAAGTCACCGTGCGTCAGAGGGGGGCGGGGTCACCGGATGGCCCCGCCCCCCGTTATTTAAGAACCGTCAGACGAAGAGACGCCGTCACACAGCGGGATCCTCCCTCCATGCCACAGCATGGATTGCGGAGCGGCCCGGAGAAGACAGGAAGAAGAGAAGAAGGAAGAAGAAGAAGAAGAAGAAGATGAAGAAGAAGATGAAGAAGAGAAGAAGATGAAGAGAAGAGCGGGAGCCTCCCCCCTCATGCCATGGGTGCGGAGCGGCCCGAGGAGAAGAAGATAGAAGACGCCGCGGAGAAGATGCTGGACGAGAACGCCGGAGGAAGAACCAGAAGAGCCAGAAGAACCAGAAGAAGAAGAAGATGAAGGAAGAAAGAAGAAGCATTTAAATAATGGAATTGTCAAAAACTGTCTCTTGTCATTTTTAACATTTTTGACAGTTTTTTAGTGAAATGGTAGGGGTAAGTACCCCCTTACCATTTCACACAGGGGGGGGCCGGGATCTGGGGGTCCCCTTGTTAAAGGGGGCTTCCAGATTCCGATAAGCCCCCCGCCCGCAGACCCTCACAACCACCGGCCACGGTTGTGAGGATGAGGCCCTTGTCCTCATCAACATGGGGACAAGGTGTTTTGGGGGGCTACCCCAAAGCACCCTCCCAATGTTGAGGGCATGTGGCCTGGTACGGTTCAGGAGGGGGGGGGGCCGCACTCTCGTCCCCCCCTCTTTTCCTGCGGCCTGCCAGGTTGCGTGCTCGGATAAGGGTCTGGTATGGATTTTTAGGGGGACCCCACGCCGTTTTTTTTTTTTTTTTGGCGCGGGGTTCCCCTTAAAATCCATACCAGACCTGAAGGGTCTGGTATGGAATTTAGGGGGAACCCCACGTCAATTTTTTTTTTAAATTTTGGCTGGGGTTCCCCTTAATATCCATACCAGACCTGAAGGGCCTTGTATGGAATTTAGGGGGACCCCCACATCAATTTTTTTTTTTTTATTTTGGTTCGGGGTTCCCCTGTGGGGAATTCCCATGCCGTTTTTATCAATGAACTTCTATGTGTATTGTCGGCAATGCAATAGCCGCGGGTAGTTTTAAATGAGTTTTTTCCTTCCAAATGTCATTTTGCTGTCAGACTGTTCTAAACACGGGAAACATGCGCCCCTTTACAGGCATACTATAGACACCCCCCAGGTACGAAATTTAAAGGGATATTACACTTTTATTGTTTGACTTTAAGCATTAATAAAATCACTGCTCCTGAAAAAACGTCCGTTTTTAAAACTTTTTTTTGCATTGATCCATGTCCCCTGGGGCAGGACCCGGGTCCCCAAACACTTTTTATGACAATAACTTGCATATAAGCCTTTAAAATTAGCACTTTTGATTTCTCCCATAGACTTTTAAAGGGTGTTCCGCGGCATTCGAATTTGCCGCGAACACCCCAAATTGTTCGCTGTTCGGCGAACTTGCGAACAGCCAATGTTCGAGTAGAACATGAGTTCGACTCGAACTCGAAGCTCATCCCTACCAAACACCCAGAAGGATCTGATTGCCTCCGCTACCAACGGCTCCGGTAAGCGGCGGAGGGCACTGGAGAGCGGCGGGAGGGGGGCCCCCCTCTCCCGCTGCTGATAAAAGTGATCTTGTGGCGAATTTGCCGCAGAGATCACTATTATCGGAAACCGGACCGACTGCTGAAGAAGAGGATACCAGGGATATGGCAGCTAGCTGCTGCCAAAACAACAATATTCCTCTTCAAAATTAGGACATATATCAGCGTGCAGCGGTCTGGAAGTGGTACAAAGGGAATATTTGTTTTATTACTGCAAATAACTATTAATCATCTCATAAACTACAGTCCCCCAAGTGCTATTTAATGCTATGGTTGCATGATGAGTGGTTATGTGGCAATGATATGCTGGAAAGTTGGGCTAGTCTTCAAGTTCCTGATCACCTGACAACCAGTGTTTGGACACCCACCTCCCTCCCTTTCATAATTTCAAATAGACCAAGTGAACTGCACTTGTGCTCCTGCACATTTGAAATGGTTAAAAGATAACTGTACTTTTTTACAGTTATCCTTTAAAGGGTTAGTTCATCTTTACCAAACAACTGTTTATTATTATTATTATTATTATACAGGATTTATATAGCGCCAACAGTTTGCGCAGCGCTTAACAAAATGAAGGCAGACATTACAGTTACATTACAATTTGGTACAAGAAGAATCAGAGGGCCCTGCTCGCTAGAGCTTACAATCTACGCGGGTGGGTCAATTGATACAAAAGGTAATAGCTGTGGGGGAAGAGCTGATGGAAAAAGTAAAACAGTGTATTAGTTAGAAGCAGGATAAGCTCATAGCTCATTGATCAAACTCTGATCAACTCTCGGACATTAATTGCAAGTATTCTTCCTCCCCAATTCTACCTTATTTCTTTGTGGTTGTATATTGTCTTTATCTTTTTGAAACATCTCTTTTCTGTAAATATTTTATTTGCACAACTTGTTCATATTAAACCTTTATGTTGAAAAGTGTTAACCTTGTCTCTAAAGCTCTTAATGCAGACCTGTCTGTGGTGGCAGTGTGTGTTGCAAACGCTTATTCTAAAATCTTAATTGGTATTGCTAAAATTACGTATCTCCCCCAGCTCGGTCTTTTAAAACGGGGGGTGGTGGCAGTTAAAGGGTTATTTGTCTATGCAGATAAGGAACGCTTTAAATGAAAACAAATTGTGCAGCTCTGACTAAAGTTGAATATTTGCTATAGGTTTAGGCCATGGTCGGCAACCCGTCGATCGCTGTCCACCTGTCAACTGCCTGCAGGTGACAGGTGGACCACAAATAGGTTCCTGCACCACCGATCCCTGCCTTCTAAGTGCCGGTCCTTGCCTTTCCTCCTAGCCGGCTCCACCCTGCCATCCCATCCCAGTCTCTCTCTCCTTCCCGTCTCCTCCTTAGCTCTGCCACGCTTTCTTTGTCCCGGTCCTTCTCTCCCTCCCCCTCTATCCTCCTCCGCTGCTGTCATCAGTGAACAGTGGAGACTCAGAGGAAACACAGCTCAAGACTGAGGGTGAGGGGAGGAGCCAGCCAAATGAACTTTTGAAGTTGAAGTATGAAGTTAAACTGCTGGTGATTGGTTGCTTGGTCACAGGGTAGTCCTAAGCAACCAATCACATCCTGGGAGTATTCCAGTTAGGCTTCGGAAGGTATGTAAATGGCCTACACCTATAGCATTGGCATTATTCAACTGTAGTCAGAGCTGCATAGTTTTTTTTTTTTTGATTTACATACACCCCCTACCTGCCTAGGCAGTTTTTTTTTATAAAGCTGAATTAATCCATTAATGGAGCACCATCCTTCCCCTAGCACCCTCACGTTCCCGAAAGACTAAAAGACCAAAAGACTAATACTCACCAGTGCTTACTTCTGCCAGGTCCCCACCGTGTGGCCTGCTGTGAATCATGCAGCCAAGGATTAAAACTCTAGCAACAATATTGTGGCCCCAGTCCCAGTACTAAATTGGCAGGTGATACTGGGCCTCCCAATGACACCTAACCCTCTTATGTTTCTATCAGACATTTATCACTCACTTTCCACCCCAAAATAAACTCCCACTTTTTTACACATCATATTATGCTAGAAGGCAAATTCTTCACAAGTGGAAACTCTCTTCCTCACATGTTATAATGATTTTTATTCGGCTGTTAGATCCACATTCTCCAAATATCAGTTGGCATATACAGTATAAGCAGAGGCTGCCCAGCTAAATATTAGAAAGATATGCTGTAACTATGCTGGAACTATTGATCTATGGCACAGTCTCTTGAGAACAAACGTTGTATTTCTTTCAGCTTGCATAACAGTGTAAATTTGCTGTCCCCTCAAAATAACTCAACACACAGCCATTAATGTCTAAACCGCTGGCAACAAAAGTGACTACACCCCTAAGTGAAAATGTCCAAATTGGGCCCAATTAGCCATTTTCCTTCCCCTGTGTCATGTGACTCAGTGTTACAAGGTCTCATGAGTGAATGGGGAGCAGGTGTGTTAAATTTGGCGCTATTACTCTCACTCTCTCATACTATTCACTGGAAGTTCAACATGGCACCTCATGGCAAAGAACTCCCTAAGGATCTGAAAAAAAGAATTGTTGCTCTACATAAAGATGGCCTAGGTGAGGAGTACAAAGACAAGTGTGTCTTGCCTATGGTCAAGCATGGTGGTGGGAGTGTCATGGTCTGGAGCTGCATGAGTGCTGACGGCACTGGGGAGCTACAGTTCATTGAGGGAACCATGAATGCCAACATGTACTGTGACATACTGAAGCAGAGCATGATCCCCTCCCATCGGAGACTGGGCCACAAATCAGTATCCGTGATGTCGTCATGGAGGAGTGGAAGAGGACTACATTGGCAACCTGTGAAGCTCTAGTGAACTCCATGCCCAAGAGGGTTAAGGCAGTGATGGAAAATAATGGTGGTCACACAAAATATGAACATTTTGGGCCCAATTTGGACATTTTCACTTAGGGGTGTACTCACTTTAGTTGCCAGCGGTTTAGACATTAATTGGCTGTGTGTTGAGTTATTTTAAGGGGACAGCAAATTTACACTGTTATTCAAGCAGTACACGCACTATTTTGCATTGTAGCAAATTGTCATTTCTTCAGTGTTGTCACATGAAAAGATATAATCAAATATTTACATAAATGTGAGGGGTGTACACACTTTTGTGAGATACTGTATCTCTGTTAGTAATGCTTTTAATTGTTTTATGGGTATCACTGGCAAAATATCATAACATCGTTAAACCTTGCTTTCCTCTTATTCTTTCATCCATCGTTCCAGTCAATAGACACTTATATTTATATAGTACTTAGTACATTTCACCATTTTAATTCAACATTTTTTTTTAGTTATTGAATTAAACCAGAAATAACCCAGATGTAGCGACGGTATCAGCCAGCCTAGTGTATGTGTTAATGACTAACACTTTGTATTGGCCGTTCAGAGTTATTAATGATTTGCCTGGGGTGGCAGAGGAGGGGATTTTAAGAACTTAGGGGTGACAAATTGTGTTGGAGAAATAAGGGGGAACTAAAGAAATTTAATTTCCTACAATATAATTCAGCACAAGCTGTGTAAACATTTGAGTTCATAAAGAAAGAAATAGTTGAGAAAGAAAACAAATGTTCTAACATTCATGGCAATATTACCATCCACTGCCAGGCCTACCTCTTGATACATTCTATACTGGTTTAAGGATTTGTGAAAGATTTTGGATTAGCAGGACTAGCATGTGTTATGTCTAATGACAGAGAACAACACGGAGGGTCAAAAAAATGAAACTTGTGTTGAACTTTCAAAGTGTAGAATTCTACTTGCTTAAATCTCTGAGATTTTTGTACTTAGAATTGCAGATTATAGTAGTTAAGTATGCTCTAGGGTGCCATGAATGTTAAACATTATACTATTTCTTTTGAAAATTAGTATATTGTAGCCTATTAATAATGAACACTGCTACAACAGAATTTCAAGGTTCTTTGAAATGTTATTAAGTTAAGTTTCTAATCACATAGTAGTATATTTATAAATCAGTGAATGTGACTTTCACTAAACATTCACTGATGATGAATCAATCACTGTCAGTTAAAACACACACACCATAATGGTTTACCGGCAGTAATGCATAAAAAAATCTAAAAAAATATATACTATGTTTATTTTATTATTTTTGTTCATTTATATTGTACCAAAACCTGGCTGTACAAATCACCTAGCTAATATGACTCACTGCTAGTTAGGAAACCAAAAGCCACCGGAACCCTAACAACCAGCCTGCTCAGGAAGCTGTCACCTTTAGCATGGGGTAAAAAGTGCTGCTAAATGCAGTACTTCCTGATGCAACAGAGGTTTGGTGTTTGAGTGAATACCCTATTTAGTAAATAGACAAAAAAAAGGGACAACATTTTTGAAAAAAAGAAATTTTTCTTAATTTCTGTTATAACATTTTGCAAATAAATATTCTTTCTTCATAAATTTAGGGCAATATGTATACTGCTACATTTGGTGAATACATACCTTTGTGAAAATAACCCAAATCAGTGTTTATTATTTAGTCTGTAGGAAAGTTATAGTGTCCACAAACTGTTGTTTAACCACTTGCTTACAGGGCACTTAAACCCCCCTCCTATCCAGACCAATTTTCAGCTTTCAGCGCTGACGCATTTTGAATGACAATTGCGCGGTCATACAACACTGTACCCTAATGAAATTTTTATCATTTTTTCACCACAAATAGAGCTTTCTTTTGGTGGTATTTAATCACCTCTGCGGTTTTTAGTTTTTATTAAAAAAATGTAAAAAACTGATTTTTTTTTTTTTTAAATGTTTATTTTTTTATATTTTGTTATAAAAAATTTTAAACGGGTAATTTTTCTCCTTCATTGATGTACGCTGATGAGGCGGCAGTGATGGGCACTGATAGGCGGCAGTGATGGGCACTGATGGGTGGCAGTGATGGGCACTGATGGGTGGCAGTGATGGGCAGCACTGGCAGGTGGCACTGATTGGCACTACAGGTGGGCATTGATAGGTGGTACTTGTGGGCATTGATAGGTGGCACTTGTGGGCACTGTTAGGTGGCACTGTGGGCACTGTTAGGTGGCACTGTGGGAACTGTTAGGTGGCACTGTGGGCACTATTAGGTGGCACTGTGGGCACTTTTAGGTGGCACTTTTAGTGGGCACTGATGAGGCAGATGTGCCTCTTCCACTTGGGGACCGATGTCCCCCACATCCGATCCGGTGATCGGCTTTTTTTTCTACTCGTGCTGTCAACGTGAGTAAAAAAAAAAAACGATTACCGATATTTTGTTTACATCATGTGATCAGCTGTCATTGGCTGACAGCTGATCACATGGTAAGGGGCCGGGACCGGCCCCTTACACAGATCGGTGATCAGCCGAGTCTCAGTGACTCGGTGATCACAACGCGCCCGGCGCGCGCCCTCCAGGGCGCGCGCAGGGAGCGTGCACAGGGGAGGCCGTCATATAACGGCCTCCCGGGAATGTAGGTCCGCGCTGTGGCCGTCATTCGGCCATAGCGTGGATGTCTAGAGGATATACTGTGTATCTGAAAATTGATCAATCCTGATGTAATGATGGCCTATCTCATTTCATCTCATCTCATTTCAGAACAGTACAAATACCCCTCAAATGACCTTTTTGGAAAGTAGACAGTCTGAGGTATTTGGTAAGGGACATGACACATCTTTTCAAGTTGTAATTGTTTGTCACAATTTTTTTTTACATACTGTCCCCATTGCAGTGCAGCATCATCATATAACTGATGTGGCGGAGACCAGAGACACTGACTGGTGACAGTACTGTATGTTAAAAAAATGTAATGTAATTGTAGTTAAAAAAAGTTTTTTTCTATTTCTTTAAATATTTTTCTTTTTCCTTTTAGTTTTTTTTACACTTTTTTTTTAACATATTGTGACCAGATCAATACAGTGTTACCATGGTAACACCATAGTTTTTTATTTTATTATTTTTGCATACTATGATTGCTTACAGCAGTGAATTTCACTGCTATAAGCAAATATTTTTACTGATTGACAGTGTGTAGACACTGTGTATTGTTGTGATTAGCTGTAATTGACCACAGCTAATCACATGGTACAAATGGGCTGTGATTGCTCCTGTCTGTATCATGTAATTACTGTGAACAATCACAGCTAGCAACACAACTGTATACAAAAAAAAAAAAGTGTAACGCATAGAATCAGGAAAATTGTATCTTAACCAGTTACCAACCGGCCCATAGCCAAATGAAGGCTGCAGGCTGGTTGGATAACTCTGGGAGGGCATATTATGATGTCCTCCCGGAAAACCACTCCCGTGCGCCCCCCGGGGCGCGCACACGGAAACATCCGTGTTCGCCGGGTTCACAGGACGTGGTGCAACACGGTTCTCGGTAAAGGGCCAATGACAGCGGCCCTTTACCACGTGACCGCTCCGCCCAATGACGGAGCGATCACAAGTGTCAACAAAGCAGGGAAAGCAGGGTCATCAGGAGTTAATTGCTCTCCTCTCCTCACACCGATGCAGCATGAGAGGGGAGGAGAGCTTTACGGTGCCAATCTGTAAGTTTTTTTACTTATATCAGTGTCACAACAGTGCCACAACGGTGCCCAACAGTGCCACAACAGTGTCATCTGTGCCACATCTGTGCCATATGTACCACCTGTGCCACCTCTGTGCCACCAGAGCCACGCCAGTGCCACCAGAGCCACACCAGTGATACTACAGTGCACACCAGTGCCACACCAGTGCCACCTGTGCCCATCAGTGCCACCTGTGCCCATCTGCACCACTGCAGTGTCACATCAGTACCGCCTGTGCCCACCAGTGCTGCCTGTGCCCACCAGTGCTGCCTGAGCCCACCAGTGCCGCCTGTGCCCACCAGTGCCACCTCTGTGCCACCAGAGCCACACCAGTGCAACCGGAACCACACCAGTGCCACTACAGTGCACAACAGTGCCACACCAGTGCCACATCAGTGCCACCTGTGCCCATCAGTGCAACCTGTGCCCATCTGTGCCACCTCTGTGCCACCAGAGCCACACCAGTGCAACCAGAGTCACACCAGTGCCACTACAGTACACATCCAGTTCACACCAGTGCCACCTGTGTCCATCGGTGCCACCTGTGCCCATCAGTGCCACCTGTGCTCATCAGTGCTCATCTGCACCACATCAACCTCACCAGCCACCAATATGGCAAAAAAATTATTTACAATCGAGGAGGTCTACCAGCATCTCAGCATGATCGATTTGAGTAGCGGGGAGCTCTTTGAGTCTCAGTCCGATTCGGATTCAGCCTATGAACCCGTGACAAGCAGCGGCTCTGATACAGAATCGGAAGAGGAACGTGTGCCCATGAAAATAGGGCGTTCTGGTGTGGAGCAGCAGCCTACTACCACCTCAAGCGCAGTGCCGTCCACCTCAAGAGCAGTGCCGTCCACCTCAAGCACAGTGCCGTCCACCTCAAGCGCAGTGCCGTCCACCTCAAGCGCAGTGCCACTGCAATAAAGGCCAGGCACCAGTAGGGTGTCATCTCAGCCCGAAAGGGATAGAGGCCATGCCAGCCTTCCCTATGCCCTTCAAAACCCCCTGTGACTTCTCCCTAATTCTGGAGCAGCAAATATCCCCCCTTTTACCGCCGAACCAGGTGTCCAGATGAACACCGATGATTTTGTCATGCTTGATTTTTTTTATTTGATTTTCACCGAAGACTTACTATCGTCCATTGTGGCCCAGTGCAATCTCTATGCACAGCAGTACATAGTAAGCAACCCTGGCTCTAGTTATGCCCGTCCCTTTGAGTGGAGAGAGCTTACCATAGAGGAATTCAAAATTTTCTTAGGCCTAACTTTTACTATGGGACTCACAAAAAAAAAGAAATTTACTCATATTGGTCAACTAACCCCATCCACCACATGCCACTCTTCTCATCGATTATGCCAAGATCAAGATACCTTATGATTTTGCGCTTCCTCCACTACAATGACAACACCCAGTGCCCTCCCCGAAATGACCCAGCCATTGACAAATTGTTCAAAATTTGGCCACTCCTAAATTATTTCTCTGAAAAATGTCCCCAGTTATATACCCCCGACCAGAATATCTCTGTTGATGAGTCCCTTATAAAATTCACAGGCAGGCTTGGCATCAAACAGTTTATCCCCAGCAAAAGGGCCCGAAATGGGGTGAAAATGTACAAACTTTGCGACCAAGCCACGGGGTACATTTACGCCTTCCGGGTATTCGAAGGGAAGGACTCCCAACTGCATCCCCCTGAATGTCCAGAATATATTGGAGCCAGCGGCAAAGTTGCCTGGGAGCTTGTTTATCCAGGGGTACGACCTTTATGTGGATAATTTTTATACAAGTTTGCCCCTCTTCCGCAATCTTCACCAGAGGGACACCCCAGCATATGGTACCATAGGAAACCAATAGAAAGGGTTTCCCGCAAAAACTGGTCATTAAAAGGTTATGACGAGGGGAGACGGCGTCTTTGTGGAACCAGGAGCTCCACATGCTGACGACAATTCATAATGACACCTACGTGGAAGCCTCCAGAAGAAACGGCCCAGTCCAGAAACCAGCTTGGGTCTATGATTATAATTTGTTTATGGAGGGAGTGGACTTCAATGATCAGATGATTGGACCCTACCTTCCCACAAGAAAATCCCATCATTGGTATAAAAAAATGTCCATTTATTTTTTCAGTTTGGCCATGTATAACACCTATGTTATTTACCAAAAATCTACTGAGACCCCCGTATCCTATCTGCACTACCAGGAACAAGTAATCTCCGCCCTTTTGTACCCTGAAAGCCCACCAGAAAATATTTGCTCTGATTCCGTGAGCAGACTCCACTAACGCCACTTTCCTGACAAAACCCCCCCCGTCAAATAGGCCACAGACATCAGAAGAAATGCCGGGTGTGCTCCAGAGGAGGAATTAAAGGAGACACCACATATTATTGTCCCCAATGTCCTTCCCATCAGGCCTCTGTATAGGTGAATCTTACTATACTTATCTACATTATTAGGGAAGTATAGTAAATGTAATTCTCATTTCCTGTCATTTTCCTCCACACCCCTTATGCCACTGCACTGAACCTGACATACCTCAGCCTTGTCTGGAACCGACCCTGGTCTGTTATACGACCAAGCTTCTGCCTAACGCTAAACTGTACCTACCTCTGCCTTCTCCGGAACGGACCCTGGCCTGTTATACGACCAAGCTTCTGCCTAACGATAAACATTCCTTTGCCTTCTCCGGAACTGACCCTGGCCTGTTATACGACCAAGCTTCTGCCTAACGCTAAATTGTACCTACCTCTGCCTGCTCTGGAACTGACCCTGGATTGTTTGACCACGTTTTTTGCCTGCCTGTTGGACTGATCATTTACCCTGCTATGCTAGTGGGATCACATATGTGAGGGGCTCCAGAAATGTTTTTCTGGATGAATAAAACTAATGTTTTAGTTTTCTCATTCCCAGATTTAGGATCTGGAGACTCGGAAGCTTCAAAGAGATTTGGGTGGGAAAAGCCTCTACCCCTGTCCCCATTCTTTCCTGGCCTGCTGCTTGGTCCATGTTCCTGTTTACTACGAGGACCAATATTTTGGCACTGCTGGCAATGTCGCTTCTTGCTTGTCTTCTTCTACTAAAACCACAGGTAATCTTTTGTTTACCCTTTGCTCAGCAGAATGTATTTTAGTGTGTAATTCCTGGTATTTTCATGCTATGTTTTAGAAATATGAAGGGCCTTCAAAAATGTGATAGATTGTAAGGAAATTAGATGTGTAATCTATGCTTCTAGAACGCCTGAATGTGCTACTTCAATGTTGGGCCTCTGTATGTGGCCAGGCTGTGTAAAAGTCTCACACATGTGGTATCGCCATACTCAGGAGGAGTAGTAGAATATATTTTGGGGTGGAAATATCTTAGAAATGGACAACTTTGTGTAAAAAAAATGCATTTTCATTTTTTTTCCACATTTTCCAAAAACTTCTGAAAAAAATGAACCATTCAAAAGACTCATTATGCCTCATAGGTTATATATTGGGGTGTTTGCGTACCAAAATGGGGTCACTTTGTGGCCATTTCCATTGTCCTGGTTCTCCAGGGCCTTCAAAAGTGTAATAGGTGGCTGAGAGATTAGATGTGTAATTTATGCTCCTAGAACTCCTGAATGTGCTACTTCAATGTTGTGCCTCTGTATGTGGCCAGGTTGTGTAAAAGTCTCACAAATGTGGTATCCCCATACTCAGGAGGAGTAGCAGAATATATTTTGGGGTGTCATTTGTGTAATGTACATGCCATGTGAGAGAAATAACCTGTTATGACAATTTGGTGTGAAAAAAAAAATAAAAAAAATCTTCATTTTGCAAAGAATTGTGGGAAAAAATATCAACTTCAAAAAACTCACCATGCCTCTTATTAACTACCTTGGAATGTCTACTTTCCAAAAAGGGGTCATTTTGTGGGTATTTGTATTTTCCTGGCTTGTTAGGCTCGGTTCACACAGGGGCAACATGACTTACAGCGCAACTTAGCAAGGCGACTTGGAAGCGACTTCAGCGCGACTTTCAATGTGACTTGAAGTCGCCTCCAGGACAGGCAACTTTGCCTGTGGCCAACCAGAGCTAATCAGCTCTTGTGACATCATTCTTGGTCCTGTTCTTTTCCTGGTTCCCTGTTCCCCGTGTTCTGTGACCACAATGTTCACTTTGCGTTATTTAATGACAGCTGTCGTAACAGCTGGTGTTGCAGTATTGATGGAAGAAGAAGAGGGGGAGAGGAAGCGAAGGATGAGGATGAGAAGAAGACATCACTACTGGATCCATCCTATTATTGCTAATAGAGATAACAGAGGCCAGTTCTGGGCCATGTATGAGAATTTGCGTGTTTTTGAGGACAAATTTTTCAACTATACCCAGATGTCGATCGCAAGGCAAGTACATATGCTATATGTGGATCTACACATATGAACTAGCCTATTTTTCATATATTTTTTTTAAAATTAGTATCTTTTGCTACACAAAGTCTTTTTCAGCCCCAAATTTTATATATATATTTTGTATCATTGACCCTAGAGAATAAAATGGTGAACGTTGCTATTTAGCTGAATTGGTTGTTTTCTACCTAATGCTGACCATCCACTCTAATCAATGTTATTGGGGTGGTTGTTTGAACTTGCATGCATCACCCCGGCAGAACCCCTTCAATTAGAAGCCTCAAATTTGCATATGGTAGGCTTAAAGCGGTAATGTGTGCGTATAGCTACAAATGGCTGGTATTTCTTATTTTCAATATATTAAATTAGCTTTATTACTCATTTTACAGTTTCGATGAATTGCTTTGTCAGGTTTACATTCATCTGGAGCGACAGAATCCATCATATAGGAGGAGTATCTCACCTACTGAAAGACTGATTATTACACTAAGGTAAACTATCTATTTTTTGATGCATATTAGTATTATATTAGCAAATATACAAAAAAGCCGCGCTAAAAAAATGATCGATCAAATAATTTGTGAAAATAGTCCTTGTGATAAATGTCCGACACCAATATATTATTAAATTAAATGGTGAAAAAATGTTGTTTTCAATGATCAATAGATGATGTTCAGGTATCACACTTCCTGTAAGATGAAATGCTTACCAGATAGCAAGCCAAATAAGACAGGTGGCTATAAACCCAGCCTGGGCCTTTGGGGAACCTTTCCGCATAAGTCCTGGACAGAATTCACTCACAGACCGGATCAGATCCACGAAGGTTGTACCCAAAAAATTGTTTTAAATAACATAGTGTGATACTGACATAGATGGGTTTTATTTATTTTTTTAAAAATAAAATAAAAAATGACACTCCACCAGTGATAAATCATAAAACTCATACAATATTTAGTGCCGTAGGCCCAAAAGGAACAATGAAGTGAGTGACATCAACCATACAAATTAGTGAAAAAATATCGTGTATGAAGAGCTAGTGCAAAAACCATCCAAAAAAGCCGCTTACCAGAAATGAACCCAAAAAGGCATGTGATAAAACACCAGATGATAGATGGAAACAAGGAAGGGATCTGAGGCCGCTTACCAGATTTAATCAAGATTGAAGCATATAACTAGTTAGCAGAAGAGGTGAAGGAATACCAAGGTGCAGATCTGAGGCCGCTTACCAGATACAATATAGGTTGGAGCATATGACTATTCAGCAAAAAAACAGATGAAAGGAAAACCAAGGTGCTGCAAACCACATAAAAGACCTGCTTACCAGACAGCAGGCTCTTTAATGGCAGATTAATTATTCACAGAACCGGCTTCCTGACTTGGGGCTGCGAGGATCCATTAAGCCATCCATAACTCGAGCTCCGCAATGCATGTATATAAAAAATGATGGCAATAGTGTAATATGTACAAACTATTTATTAAAATAAAAAAATAACACTTACAGTGTAGCAAGATAAAAAATCACAACGCCGGCTGGCATACGAACAAACTCCCGTCCTCTGTGAGGCAGCGTGGTGACGTCAGCACGTCCCTCCCAAACGCGTTTCATCATAGGCTGACGTTCTCAATGGGGAACGGGCAGCGTGCTAAACCACCACTAAATATACTGGATCCAAGCCTCGCTCTGAGTGCCGCTGCGGGAAACACAGAGCGCCATCTTGGATATGGGCATAACTCATGTATGTTCCCATAGGGGAACGCCAATCAGAGTCCCGCCAAGGAAACATCAAGGCATCAATTTAAATACAAGCACCCACATTATTTATGTTCCGATCACGATAATCCCAAAAAGGAGTATAAATATCGCACCAGCCCTCACCTATGTCTCCCTAACAGCTAAAACAAGCAGTGAAGGCTCAGAAATGAATGCTTATATCCGATATCTCTACCGATACTAACAATAATAATATTAAAATGTAATGATTATTATAGAATGAAATCAAAATCAAAACAAATATAAAATGAAAATGAAAATAAAGGTACATAAATTAATAAAAATATATAAAAAATATATATATAAAATGATTATAATAAAGAATGCCTTGAGCCTTTACAGGGGTTCCAAAACACATTTTGTCATAGGCAAGGTCAAAAATATCGAACCAGCCTCAAAAAAAGGAGAAGAAGTTATTCCTAATATAACAACATCAACCCAAAGGTTGATGAACACTAATGGCCCCAAAACCCATTTAAAATAGATAGAACAAAACAAAAAGCTCATATTATATCCCATCAGTAAATTTAAATAATGTACTGATCATAATAAACCCAAAAAAGTCTGAAAAAAACACCTGAATATCTAATTTAAAAATACATAATACTCCAAATATGTTAAACTTCAATAATAAGACCAACACATTTATAGTAAAGGAGTACTGGTCAGGCTTAAATGACAGAAAAGATCAAGAATTGTCAATGAAGGCATTGACATCTACGTCGATGTTAAGTCCATGTGGGGTATAGGTCTTAACTTTATGGATCCAGGACATTTCTGACCTGGAAATTTCCTGCACCATGGAACTACCACGCCAATGGGGTTTGCATCTGTCTATCCCTAAAAAGAGGGTGTTAGAGGGGCCCCTATTATGTACCAAACGGTAGTGTTTGGAGACTGAATGGTTCTTAAATCCAGTCAAGATGTTAGTAACATGTTCATTAAGCCTAACTTGTAGGGGACGTTTGGTCCGCCCAATGTATTGCAAGCCACAAGGGCACTACAATAAATAGACCACCCCAAAGGTGGAACAAGTGATGAATGGGTTAATAGAATGGGTCTGTCTTGTACTAGTGGAAACAAAAGACTGGGTCCTCCTATTAGGGCAGTTATTAAAAGAGCAAACACGACATTTGTTACATTTATAGAAACCCGTTAATTGATCAAAAAACGTGGTCTTGTTAACCAGAGGATCCAATATGTTGGGAGCCAACCTATTCCTAAAAGAAGGAGCCCCTCTAAACACTATTTGCGGTTTAGATGGCAAAACCGGGTTCAAAATCCTATCATTGGTGATAATATGCCAATGTTTGGAGACCAGTTGTCTCACCTTCTTGTGCTGAAGAGAATAGGTGGTGACAAAGGGTATTCCAAAATCATGGCCTAAATTATTGGTCTGCGACTTATCCCGCAACAAAACTTCCCTATCCATATCACATACTTCTTTAAGCACAGGCAACAACTTCTCCTTGGTATAACCTTTCTCTAGGAACCTGTCAGTGAGAATGTCGCTCTGTGCCAGAAACTTATCAGGATCTGAGCAATTCCTACATAGTCTCATATATTGGCTTTTGGGTATTGAATTCAGCCATGGCCTATGATGACAGCTCTGCAATGAGATGTAGGAATTGCGATCGGTTTCCTTAAAAAAAGTGGATGTGGACAAAACACCCCCTTCGATGGTCAAAGTTAGATCCAGAAAGTGTATCTGAGTTTGACTCATCTCAAAATTCAGGTGAATCCCTCGATTATTTATATTGAGAGAGGACATGAACTCATGAAGCTCCTGGCCATCACCATCCCACAGGAGGAGGATGTCATCTATATATCTAGCCCACAGGATAAGGTGGGAGCTCCTGTGAGCATAGATGACATCCTCCTCCCACTTGGCCATAAAAAGATTGGCCAAGCTGGGGGCATATTTCGCCCCCATAGCAACGCCCCGACTTTGGCGATAAAACTTCTTTGAAAACCAAAAATAATTGTGAGAGGCCGCATAGCCAAGAAGCTCCATAATAAAAGAAATCTGGCTTACAGGAAGGCCAGAATCCTTAACAAGAGCTCCCTCTACCGCATCCAGACCCATATTGTGGGGAATGATAGTGTATAAGGAGGTGACATCCGCAGTCACCATCCATATACCTGGCCTAATATTTAAATCCGAAAGGAGGTTCAGTACATGCCTTGTATCCTTAATATATAAAGGCATCCTCTGAACCAAAGGCTGGAGATAAAAATCAATATATCTGCCCACCCGGGAAGTGATTGAATCAATGCCACTCACAATAGGGCGTCCCGGGGGGCAGATAGGATTTTTGTGGACTTTCGGCAAATAGTATATGGTTGGTGTCCTAGGAGCTTTGGGAATTAGAAATAGGCTTTCTTTGTCTTTCAAAATGCCCATTGAGGAACCCTTAGATATAATTTTCTTAAGCTCCCTCAAATAACCATTCTTATGCCCCCGTACACACGGTCGGACTTTATTCGGACATTCCGACAACAAAATCCTAGGATTTTTTCCGACGGATGTTGGCTCAAACTTGTTTTGCCTACACACGGTCGCACAAAGTTGTCGGAATTTCCGATCGACAACCACGCGGTCACGTACACCACGTACGACGAGACTAGAAAAGGCCGGTTCAGAACCAAGCGCGGCACCCTTTGGGCTCCTTTTGCTAATCTCGTGTTAGTAAAAGTTTGGTGAGAGACGATTCGTGCTTTTTCAGACTCGTGGCTTTCAGATCGTTTTCTGCCGTTCAGTTTGTGCTTGTGGGTTTGTATCTGCTCTTCAGTGCATGCAGTCAGTTCGTATCGGAGTTTTCTGTGTGATCTTGCCTGCTCGTTGCTGTTTTTCAGGTCGCTCTTCACAGGCCTTGCTGTTCTTCAGTGCGTTCTGTTACTTCGCTCTGAGCAGCCGACCGTTTTCTAGCCATGTTTCGTATGCATACTCCTCGTAGAGTTCGTGCTGTGCGGGGGCTTGGTGTTGGGGTCCTGACCTTGACACAAGTCCAGTCCATGAACAGGGTGAGGAGGAGTTCATGGACCAAGAATTGGTTGCTTCAGCGTGACCAGTTCTCTCATATGCCTTTGCTCCGTGAGATCCGTGAGAATAATCCTGATGATTTCAGGAACTTTCTCAGGATGACGGACCCCGTGTTTCACCGTTTGTTGGCTTCGCTGACCCCTTATATTAGCAGGCAGGATACCTGCATGAGGCAAGCCATCACTGCGGAGCAGAGGTTGATCGCTACCTTGCGGTATTTGGCCACAGGGAGAAGCCTGCAGGACCTCAAGTTCTCGACAGGCATCTCCCCCCAGGCTCTTCTTTGTGGACATTTACTGCTTGTGTTTGAGCTGACCCTGACAGAAGTGTGTGGAGTCCAGAAAATGTTGTGATTGTGTAACCTTATACAAAGCACTGTTGGCTGTTATTTACTAAATGCAAAGACACTTTTCACTACAAGTGCACTTGCAACTGCACTGAAACTGCACTTGTAGTGCAAAGAGGATTTACCCTTAGGAAATAACCCCCATTTTCTCATAAAACAACAATTACATCACCCCAAAAGTGTTGTAGCGTTGAGACAATAATCCACACATTCTTGATGAACAATCTTTTTAATACCTGCACAATCACATGTGCATTTACCAAAGGTTTTTCTGACAAACCAACATGTTTGTTGTATAACAATTTTTGTGGTGTCATTATCCAAAATCAAAATGTGCATTTTATAGAAAACAGGCCTGTGTAAAACCCACAAGAAAGACACAAATCTTGATCTTACAAAGTTCACATTTGGTAGAACTGGAAGGCAATATCAGACATGAGTATTTAGGAACTGTGTTTGATATTGCGTTCAGATGGGGGGAAATCACCCCAGGAAAAGCCAAATTTGGAAGATGCACACAAATTTCACAATGTCAACATGTGCTATCTGCCATCAGGGGGGATCAAGGGACGTGTTTTGGGGGAGAAAGCCCTTCCTCACCGCTAATTTATTATTGAGGAAGGGGTTGCACCCCCAAAACGCGTCCATTGATCTCCCATGATGGCAGATAGCACATGTTGGCACACTGTGTGCATCCTCCAAATTTGGCTTTGGGAAAAATCACAAAAGCATTTAGCACATTGTAGCACACAAAAGAAGAAAGTGATTTGGAGGGGTTTTAAACTCGCCCCAAAACATCAATGATGTTTTTATATTTTGGAATAACATCATTGATGTTTTGCTTGATGTTTTCCAATTGTAAATTACACCCCATGATCTCCCCGATCAGGATCTGGGCACTTTCGGATGTGAAAGGATCTTCATCCACAACCTCACGATCACCTAAAAAGAGAGGAACCCAAAAATAAATTAGGTCTAAAAATTATGCCGCCATCCATCTCTTATCTGAGCCTGTGGTTGCAGACACTCACCTGTTGTGGTGACTAGTTCCACCACGTCTTCTTCCTCCTGCTCATCTTGTGTTTGGGGGATTTCCCCTTCTTCCAGAGGGGGGGGCTCTGGTCTCCTCGGATGAGGGGTGTCCTCCGAGTCTTTTCTCCCCTATGTAAAACAAAAATGGTATACTTAGCACACAGATATTTGATGGCAGAACTAGAAATAGGAAACATTGCTTGGAAGTGGGGTACAATGATCTATTTTAGCAGAGTTCCAAGATGTAGCTTTTTTAGTGTCCTTTGTCAGGCTTCAATACTTTACCTGTTTAGTACAAGCTTCACAGATGTAGCCCCCCCTATAGTATACACTGGAGCACCTGTGTGGCCCCCCTAATGAAAAGGGTGTTCTGGGGTCCCCCACTAGTGCTCCAGTGTCCAGATGTGAAAACAGCTGCTGAGTGTCCTCTCCTTACACACAATCTAGTTTGCATTTCATTCTAGTAACCAAGCCATCTACACAACCCAATTCTTTGAAGACACGTATAGGGCCTCAAAATGGTGGCCAAAGACATATGGCCTAAAAAATGGTATTTTATCATCCGAAATAAAAATGTGTGATCAAAAAGGAATAATGTGCCCATGAACATGAAAGTTGCCATTTTAAACTGTACAACAGTTCCTAAAAGCACATGGAGCAGCACGAACGTAATAAACACAAAAAGAATAGGAACACAGCACAACTACTTACTTTTTTGCAGCACTCTCCGGATCTTTCTGTACTGCTCATGTTCTCGTAATTTCAGGTCCGACCACCGCTTCCTGAGCTGATCTTTCGATCGTCGTACCCCGAATTTCCGGTGCAGACTCCTGACCACTTTCACCATGATCTTGGCCTTTCGGACACTGTGGTTGGGGTAAGGCCCATACTTTCCATCATAGTCGGCCTTCTTCAGGATGTCCACCATCTCCAACATCTCCCCAATGGACATATTTGAGTCCTTTAATCTCCTTCTGGATCGGGACGTTTCAGGCTCCGGCCTTTCCTCCTCCTCCTCCTCCTCGTTGCTGTAATTAGCATGATCCTGCTGTCTATCCGCCATGTGCTCTTCCTCCACTGCGCCGAACGAAAAGGGGCGGGGAATAGAATAGAGAGAACGTCAGGGGCGGGCGGAGTTATACGCATGTGCAGTGTGTATAAATCGTAACGCGCACGTCTTATGTACGATCTGTGAGCGGAGGAAGGAGCATCGGAGACACCGATCGTGCTAACGAAGGTAGGATCTAAACTTTGGCCTATACTGCTTCGAAATGGAAGCCTATATTGTAACAAGATTAGGGGAGTTTGACCTGACATTAGGGTTTGTCTTGTGTTGTGTCTTGCAGAGAAAATGGATGGGTTCAACGACCACAATTTTCTGCCCCTGTTCATTGACAAGTACAGGGAGCTGCCCTGTCTGTGGCAAGTGAGACACCCCCACTATAACCACAAACAGAAGAGGCAGACAGCGCTGGAGAAACTGCTGGAGTTGGTGAAGCCGGTGGTCCCCACAGCAACCATCCCCTATTTAAAAGCTAAAATTGGTGGCCTGAGGAGCACGTACCTTAGGGAGAGCAAGAAGGTCACAGATTCCCTGAGGTCCAGAGCTGCAGCAGATGACGTTTATGTCCCCAGGCTGTGGTACTATGAGAGACTGCGATTTCTGTCAGACCACACTGAAGTCAGGGAATCCCTCTCCACTCTTCCTTCCACTCTTCCTTCCATCCCAGCTGAGGCTTCCGATGTCCAACCTGGGCCTTCCAGCCAGGAAGAAGTGGAGGAGCCCAGCTGGAGTCAGGTATAGCATTGTTCTACTGATTTCTGGGCAATAAAGAAATGATGTTTACTAGATGTTATTATTGATCATTAATTGCTGATTAAAAAAAGTGTTTTACATTTCAATAGACAGTAGTGGGCACCCAAAATTGGGACAAGAATGCAAAATGCTGGGCTCAGAAGGATAGTCTGTTATATTTGTTAACATTCAATTTGCAGCAGTCAGGAGGTGAAAATTGTGTGTGATTGATGTAAAAAAAACTAAAACTATGTCCCTTTTTCATACACAGGAAGACCTCAGCCAGGAGGAGGCTGTGGAATGTGGCAGTCAGGAGGAGGCGGGGATTAGTGTCAGCCAGGAGGAGGCGGGGCTAAGTGGCAGCCAAGAGAAGCCTGGGATAAGTCGCAGCCTGACTGAGTCTCAGGTTCCTCCCCTCCGCCTTCCATACAAAAGGGCCAGGAAGGCCACTCCCAGTCCTGTGCAGGATTCAGCATACAGGCTGATCCAGGAGGCTTCGGCGTCCCTCAGAGCCTTCCCCAGTCCTGAAGAGGCCTTTGCCTGCATGGCTGCCACCAAATTGCTGGGCATGCAGGAGGGCCAACGCAAGATCTCTGAGGACCTGATTTATAAAGTCCTACGTAAGGGGGAGAGTGGGGAACTGACACACAAGACGGATGTCATTGAGATGGACGATCCTCCTCCTCTTCCTGCTGCCACAACTAGACCACCACAGCCAAAGGCTGGAAGGAAGCGTGGAAGGAAGACCAAAGAGTGATGACCCTGGGTTCAGTCTGGTCTGACAGAAGATGCAGTCTCTTGTATGACCACAGCCTGGGGACACAGATGTCATCTGCTGCTTTCCGGATCTCTGGGACTTCTGGACCAGACTGCCCTCCCTTAGATATGGACTCCTCAGGCCACGAATTTTGCTTTTAAATAATTGATGTCTGCCCTGGGGGACCAAGGCTTCACCCACTTCTGCAGTTTCTCCAGCGTTGCCTCCCTCTTTGTTTATAGTTGTGACCCCTTAATAAATTTTTTTTAGGTAAATTCTACTCTCCTGTGTGTGTTTTCATCCAAAAAGGACAGTTTGTTGGTGACGATTCAGGTACATTTCTAAAGTACAATGTGAAATTAACAAGGGACAACAACACCAAACAATCTCCTACAGATTAAATAGAACAACATATCAATAGTGTTGTGGGAACTTGTCACAAAAAACACACAAACATTTTCGGGAGTACAAATCAAAATCACCAAAAAAAAAAATTAAAAAAGAGAAACACAAAAAAAAGAATTTACATTAAAGTCAAAAAAAAAAAAAAAAATGTTGTCAGATGTGAGAAATCAAAATATATTGAGGGAACCCCGATAAATAGTAACGAAAGAAGTTTGTGAGAAGTGTGTGTGAATATGAGCAGCAAAACTACTTAATTCTTGTCACATTATAAAGAAGAAGAGAGTGCGCTGTATTAAACCATTTTTAACATTGCAGCGTGACGAAAGTGCTGTATCCATTGCAAATGCTAAGTTTACCAGAACGAGCTGTCCCGTCTCGGAATTTCTTCTGAGCATGCGTGGCACTTTGTGCGTCGGAACAGGCCACACACGGTCGGAATTGACGCAAACGGATTTTGTTGTCGGAAAATTTTATCTCCTGCTGTCCAACTTTGTGTGTCGGAAAATCCGATGGAAAATGTCCGATGTCTCCCACACACGGTCGGAATTTCCGACAACACGCTCCGATCGGACATTGTCCATCGGAAAATCCGACCGTGTGTACGGGGCATTAGGGTCAGAGGGGAGGGGGGTGTAGGTATCAGTATCACTAAGGATCCTAGCCATTTCTGCCATGTAATCCTTGCGATCAAGTACCACAATCCCTCCCCCCTTATCAGCGGGACGGATAACAAGATCTTTGTTTTTACACAAAGAATCCAAACCTTCCTGAATGATCTTGGAATTCTTAGCTTTTTTTATTTCCAACATCTCAAGATCGCGCAAAATAGCATCTCTAAACACTTTCAGTGTAGGGGCAAGTACTCCAGGGGGGTTAAAAAGGGATGCATTAGCCAAACCCGAGTGCACAAATTGATCGGTGGATAAAAAATTCCTTATAATAGGATTACTGATCATCATCTTATTTTCAATATATTAAATTAGCTTTATTACTCATTTTACAGTTTCGATGAATTGCTTCGTCAGGTTTACATCCATCTGGAGCGACAGAATCCATCATATAGGAGGAGTATCTCACCTACTGAAAGACTGATTATTACACTAAGGCAGTGTTTCTCAACTCCAGTCCTCAAGGCGCCCCAACAGGTCATGTTTTCAGGCTCTCCATTATTTTGCACAGGTGATTTGATCACTTTCACTGCCTTAGTAATTTCCACAGCCGTTTCATCTGAGGGAAATCCTGAAAACATGATCTGTTGGGGCGCCTTGAGGACTGGAGTTGAGAAACACTGCACTAAGGTAAACTATCTATTTTTTGATGCATATTAGTATTATATTAGCATCATCCTCACTTCCGAATTTCTTTATCCACCAGCTGCCTGGACTGATGGCAGTGCCAGCCACTCAGCAAGCTGCTCTCCGCCCCTCTACATCTCAGCGCTCCAATGAGCGTGGAGGAGCAGAGCAGGAGAGCAGCTGACTGACAGTCAGAAGCTCTCAGCTTGGGGAGGGTAGAGAACCGAGCCATCGACAATGTTTGTTGACTCAGTTGTGTGTGAAGAAGTGGCAGTGGACAGATGCAGCATCGGTGCAATGCTACATCCACCTAGGTAAGTATGACTATTCCAAAAAAAACATACCGTTGAATAAATATTGCAAAATTTAGCACACAAACATCCATAAATTTGTAAATAACAAAAAAAGTTTTATATTATAGTGTATATATATATATGTAAAACAGAAACATTTTTATTATTTACAATTGTTCGTAAACTGGTTCGTAACCGAAGGGTGCAGAGCTGGTGGAAGCCCTTGCGGAGAGTGTTGGTGGTAAATTGGTGGAATGGTGACTGAATGGTTGGTACCCTGGTGTGCCAATTGTTGATGGAATTGGGGATGGAGACGGATAGGGGATTGGTGGATGGGCAGGATTCATGGCATTGCCATACTCATCAGAGTATGGACAGAAGCGAGGGGGATAGTAGGGGTGAATTCTGGGTGGTGGAGGGTTAGGGTATGTATAGTAGGGACCGGATGGTGGTGGTGGTCCAAACATGGGTGAGGTGGGAATTGATGGCTCATTGCGCATACTGGCTTCAAGGAGGTCCATCACTTCCTTCTTGACATCATGCTTGCGCTCCTGGGGAATTTTTTTAAGCATTCCTGCGACCATTAGACCAAAGCCATTATCTTCTGACTGTAGATCTTCTAATTTTTGGTTCATTCATTCTACAGCGTCCACAAATCTGTCCATATTGTGACTGTGCCTTTCCCTTGGTGGTCTGCTCCTACGCTGGCTTCTGAGCCGGATCGGCT
Organism: Lithobates clamitans; assembly: GCA_037952925.1. NCBI lineage: Eukaryota > Metazoa > Chordata > Amphibia > Anura > Ranidae > Lithobates > Lithobates clamitans. Next base: position 3,610,559 of record JBBGZY010000325.1, on the reverse strand, counting down.
GAGCCGGCTGCTGCATATTTAATGAAGCCTCTCCTTGGTTCCTCTCCTGGGCTGCTTCAGAATCTTCCAGTAAAGAATGATCCAGCCATAGCGACCCTCCTGCTTCTTGGGATGCAGCTTCTTGCGATTCCTCCTGCCCTTCATTACGCACTTCCCAACTGGATTGTGTTCTGCATTAAACATATAATACAGTTAAGGCACATTTAAGGCACCCCCTTCTTTATAGAATTGTATAATATCACTTTACAAATATGAAAGATGTTATCTCACTCTCTCAGATCCATGAAAGGCCTCAGAAACTCCAGTTCATCTGCGTGTACGTAGGGTACCACCCTTTTTGTTGCAGATCCACTCCTGGCATCATTAATTTTTTGGAGGTACCGCTTAAAGCAGTCGCGCAATCCCTTCCATCTATTTTGTAATATCGATACTGCAAAACATAAATAGGAACATAATGAATTATGTATTTTGTCTTTCAGGCAAACGGTCATTCCCTAATTAGCTTACATTATGATTTCATGGTGGGCAGGTCAACAATCAGCTGCATCATCAAAGAAACCTGCCAAATCTTATGGGATGTTCTTAACACCATAGTTATGAAGAGGCCTACCAGAGGATTGGCGTGATATAGCAAAAATATTTTGGAGTCGGTGCAATTTCCCAAATTGCATTGAAGCTATAGATGGGAAGCATGTGCGTGTTATAAAGCCTGTTGGTAGCGGAAGTATGTACTTCAATTACAAAAAATATTGTGCTTTTGTACTACTTGCCCTGGCCGATGCAAACTACTGCTTCACCTATATAGACATAGGATCCTGCTTTAGTTGCTGCGATTCACGGATTTTTGCTAATTCCTCCTTTGGTGAAAGGCTACAGGATAATCTGTTAGATATTCCTGAGAACTGTCGTCTTCCTGGCACAACTGAACCCCCAATACCCTATGTGTTCATCGCAGATGAGGCTTTTGCATTGGGGGAACACCTAATGAGGCCTTACTCCAATAGGAACTTGACTACTCCTAAGAAAGTCTTTAATTATCAACTAACAAGGGCAAGAAGGCTGGTTGAATGCAGTTTTGGAATTCTTGCCAATAAATGGCATTTATTACATACGCCTATTGCATTAAGCATTGAAAATGCTATTACCACTGTTAAAGCAGCTTGCGTGCTGCACAATTATGTTAGGATACGTGACGGATATGTGACGGGTACCGTTACCCTTATGCATGACATGGAAAGTGCACACCTCATTGCTACAAGGGGATCCAGCGATGGTGCCACTGTTCGAGAGCAATTTGCTTCGTACTTCCTTTCACCGGCTGGTGAATTAGAATGGCAAATGGAAGCCATTTCCTAACTGCGTTGATTACTTCCTTAAATATATAATTTGCTGCTGTTGCTTTTTCTGTAAAGTTTTAGAGCCTGCAGTTTAGTGAGTTTCTAATTTTGTCATGCTATGTTATACTGTCGTTAATGTTTTAAATACTATTTTTTGGTTACATTTTACAAAAACTGTGATAATAAAGCAATCATTATTTTGGCTGATATTGATCATTCATTATCTACATTTATTAACAATAGAAGTATACATCAGTGAAAGACTGCACCAGGGTTCTTCATAGTTGAAAAATAGAAAGTGCAGCTCTGGATATATAACGTGAAATTAGGTAAATGATGATAAATTAATAAATCAAATGACATACAACAGTGAATAGCTTCCCATCATGAATAACAGCTCAACAAATATGTACCAATTAAGTGCTCAAAATATTTGCAAGAAAAAATTAAATAATTATTTGATCAATGTGAAGGTGAGATAAAGTCCAAAAATTTCGTATTTGATGCAAGACTCAGGGTCAATATTCCACCACTAGTGCTGCCCGCCACCTGGTGAAGAAGTAATGGAGGCTTACCGGAAAGCCTGCGACCGCCCTTATTCAGGGGGGTCAAAACAGGCTTAGTAGAAAGCTGTAGATCGCAGAGGGTGCACTCCGGAAGACACTGCTGAGATAAACACCCGCCTCCTTCATTGACAGCTGGTCAGCAGTAACTCAAAACACTTCACAAGGTGTAATCCCAGGAACGCTTCGCAAAGAGCAGTTAACGATTGCATCCACGTATCCAGCAAAAGTGAGCCATGAGTGCCAAGGGAGAAAAAGAAAAAGAGACTCCACTAGTGTAGAAGATCTTTGGCTGGTTTATTTCAAGTTAAAAACATGAACAAATAGTTCTTAGCAGAGATAGATAGCAGAGATATGGTATATGGTCAGAGATATGGTCAGTAGTAAGTAACACAGAGTGAATGGGTCACCAGGATGTAACACACAGCTCAGAGGTACCGAGTAAGTTATGCATAGTACAGGGATCAGTAGTAAGTAATGGAAAATTCAGGAGTCAGTGATATGTATGAATATAGCAACTGTATATAAAAAACAAACATACAAAAAATGAACAAAGGTTTCTGAAGCTAAAAACACTTTGCCGACTATACAAACAACAGCAATAGAAAGCAGTTCTGATTTGGCATAGTCTCTCATCCATTGTTTGGACAAAAGCTTGACTAGGCATGAACTTCTTGTTTGGACAAGTACTACTGTTTTATGGAAGTCATTGAAAGACCCTTGGATTGGCCACATATTTTTCAACTTTGCTACAGTTTCTACTGTGTAAGAAAAATGTGTCAGAAAGGGAAGGAGAAATCAAAAACTTTTAAAAGGAGAACTTGCATATATGTATTTAACGACTGCACAAACTTACTATTGTAAATGTTGAAATAAAATTTATAAATACATAAGTACATAAATAAAAAGCCTTTTTCTTGAAGCATTATTTCAGTGAAGAAAAGCATATGGGCTAGACATTAATTTGTTCACAGCCTTTTAGCCATGATGACCGATAGGTCTAGTGTTCTAGACAGGTATCTGCAACAAAATGTAATTACAACATGTATTTACAACATGTACATACATGTTGTATGTAAACCCAACATGTATATAAACCCTTAAAGAAAAAATAAGAATAATATGCTGCCTTTTAGTGTGAGCTTTTTGCTCAATCTGTTTTCTCAGTGGCAAAAAGAAAATCTGTTAATGATGCCAATACTTTTGCATGTGTTCCTGCTTCCTGTTTTAGCTGACAACACTACCCACAGGTCTATAATCTGGTGGTAGCATTGCCAGAATAACATGCACTCATCCAGGCTGGGACAACAGGATGTCCTAAAGCAGCGATCCCCAACCTTTTATGGCACCTCATGGTGTTTGGTGGATGAGCCAGGAGATGGGATATTCTGTTCTCAGCCCCCCTTCACACCACAACCCTCTTTTACAGCACAGTCCCGCCTTTATATCAGTGTCCTCAGTTCCCCTTCACACCACAGCCCCCTTTACATTACAGTGCAGTCCCCTTTACATCACAGCACCCCTTTACATTAAAGGGGGCACTGTAATGTAAAGGGGGGGCTGTTATGTAGAGGGGGCTGCACTGTAAAGGGGGCACTGTAATGTAAAGGGGACTGTACTGTAAAAGTGGCACTGTGATATAAAGGGGACTTTACTGTAAATTGGCACTGTAATGTAATCACAGTGCCCCTTTTTAGTGCAGTCTATTTTAAATTACAGTGTGCCTTTACAGTGCAGTCCCCTTAATAGTACAGTGCCCCTAGCAATCACAGCCTCCTCCATCACAGTTCACCTCCAGTCTGTCCCCCTTCCTCTCTCCCCGTTCTAATCTCTGCCTCCCCTGCTTAGGACTCCTACCTTTGGCAGGGCAGAGGCTGTGTCCTCTCCTGGCTCCTCCGCCCGCCCACCTGACGATGTCCTCTTATCAGCAGGCCAGGGGGTGGGAAGATCTCCAAATTCCAATGTTCAGCACTGCGGTCTGCCCAGGGCTATCACAGACCGTGGTCGTCACTCACCTCCCGCTGTACAGCCCTGTCACCAACAGGCTGTGGACCTGTTGGGGATCCCTGTCCTAAAGCACACCACAACTTCACCAGCAATATGATGATGCTTCAACTTAGACTCGACCCAATGCCTGGACACTCTAAAGTTCAAAGGAAATGGGTATTTATCAGCTGTTTTTTATATTTAATTATTTAACGTTATTATTATTTTAGTAAAATTTTTACTATTTAGATGTGCATTACTAATTGCTTCCAATGTGTGGTTTCACATATATGCTTAAGAATATTTTACGAAATCTTTTTTTTTTTTATATTTCCAAAAAAGTGAACCTGTTCTAATAGTAAGTCTTATAAATGAATGCTTTTACTGCATATCAGACACAACATGGTGACAATACACACATTTTCTTCTACTGTGCAGAGCATCTGTATTATTCCAAAAGCCCTTCAAAGCTCCTATGCAAATAGCGACATTAGGAAAGTCTGAGCATTAACAAGCCTCCCATATGACAATTTTCATGCTTTGAACAGTGGCGTCGCTAGGTGATGGCTTCTGGGTCCCATAGCCCCAAGTCTCTTACCGAGTGCAGCGGGGCAAGGCCACCTGCCCTTGGGCCGCTTTGAGAGCAGTGGGCCCAGGCCGGCATGTCAACTGCACATGCGCCGCTGCCACTCAAGCAACCCTGTACATATTCAGTCATTTTCGGACAGGCGGGTGCATGTGCAGTGACATAATGGGCAGCACCATTTTTAAATTTAAGGTAGTAGTGGCACTCTGAAGTCTCAGTGGTGGTGTGCACCTCTCATCACGGCCCAGTAAGACCCCTCCACAGCCTCTGACATCTGTACCATGTCCACAGCCTCTGTCCTGTACCATGTCCACAGCCTCTGTCCTGTACCATGTCCACAGCCTCTGTCCTGTACCATGTCCACAGCCACTGTCCTGTACCATGTCCACAGCCACTGTCCTGTACCATGTCCAAAGCATCTGTCCTGTACCATGTCCAAAGAATCTGTCCTGTAACATGTCCCCCGCCTCTGTCCTGTAACGTGTCCCCAGATATGAGATGAGATATATAGTGTAAATTTTATTTAATGTTATAAATATATATATATCAATAATAACAAACCATGGGATCTGCACTCAGATATGTAACAATATATATAGATAGATAGATAGATAGATAGATAGATAGATAGATAGATAGATAGATAGATAGATAGATAGATAGATAGATAGATAGATAGATAGATAGATAGATAGATAGATAGATAGATAGATAGATAGATAGAGCATCTCACAAAAGTGAGTACACCCCTCATATTTTTGTAAATATCTTATTATATCTTTTCATGTGACAACACTGAAGATCCCCTCCCTTCAGAAACTGGGCCGCAGAGCAGTTTTCCAATATGCTAATGACCTCAAACACACCTCCAAGACAACCACAGCCTTGCTAAAAAAGCTGAGGGTAAAGGTGATGGACTGGCCAAGCATGTCTCCAGACCTAAACCCTATTGAGCATCTGTGGGGCATCCTTCAATGGAAGGTGGAGGAGCGCAAGGTCTCTAACCTCCACCAGCTCCATGATGTCGTCATGGAAGAGAGGAAGAGGACTCCAGTGACAACCTGTGAAGCTCTGATGAACTCCATACCCAAGTGGGTTAAGGCAGTGCTGGAAAATAATGGTGGCCCCACAAAATATTGACACTTTGGGCCCAATTTGGACATTTTCACTTACGGGTGTACTCACTTTTGTTGCCAGCGGTTTAGACATTAATGGCTGTGTGTTGAGTTATTTTGAGGGGACAGCAAATTTACACTGTTATACAAGCCGTACACTCACTACTTTACATTGTAGCAAAGTGTCATTTCTTCAGTGTTGTCACATGAAAAGATATAATAAAATATTTACAAAAATGTAAGGGGTTTACTCACTTTTGTGAGATACTGTAAACACATATACACACACATATATTATAAAAATGTGTATGCCCGCCCAAGCATATGACTTTCTTTACTTCGCTGCTATGGGCTCTAGCCCCAGATCTTTTGTAGCCCTAGCAACGCCCCTGCCTTTGGATAAATCACTCAGACAATAAGTACATGTTCATATACAGTATATTGCGGTGACCAGCATTTTATCACACTGTAAGATTGCTAGTCACCACTAGGGCGCACAAAAAACAACTGTTTTCTATGTGATCTATTCGCACTTCAATGCAGTTGGGAGGTGCAATGGAATACAGACATGCTGCATTTTATTGCAGCACACAGGAAGGCACTGCATGTCACTGTACAGCAGCACAATGCACAGTGCGGGTGTACAGTGCCATAAATGAAGTGTCACTTTTGTGCACTACAAATAAAGTTTGTACAAAAAAAGAAGAGAACTGTGTGATGTGGTAAAATGTGCATCACACCGCCCCCTACCGTCAGCTCACTGCAGCCGGGAGGAAGCACTGCGCACAAACTAAACTGCTGAGGTTTAGTGTGTGAGCAGTGTGAACTGGCCCTAAATGTTAAATTGTGGGATACAGGTGTACTTATGATCCAGATCAAGCATATAAAACATGTGTTGATTGGGCCATATAACCCAGAACTGGCTGGTTCTTCTCCCAAATTTTACTTATTGTTCAGAGCTGAAATCAAGAAGAAAAGCCAGCCAATCTGAGTAAAATCAGCACACATACACTTGTTAGACACACAGTTAACCCTTGATTGCTCTCCTGATCACCCCTGTCACCCAGCCAGTGCCATTAGTACAGTGACCATGTACCGTATTATCCCTGATCACTGTATTAGTGTCACTGATGATGTCAGATAGTGTCAGTTAGTGTCTCTCCCAGCCAGTGTCCTTTATTGCTTGCTACACTATCACAGTCATGCTAAGTCAGTGATCACCGTCGTTACTAGTATAGTGTCTGTCCAAAACATTTTCCTGGTCACGATCAGAACTATACTAGTATCCCCAATAGTATAGTGTCCCCAAATTTTTTTTTAACAAATACATGTAGCAGGATATATTTTGGTCTTAATTTATGAAAAAAATTAATTTATTAGATATGTTTTATAACAGAAAGTAGATAATATCCTTTTTTTTTGTTTATATAATACAAAATAAAAAATCTAGTGGTGATCAGATACCACCAAAAGAAAGCTCTATTTGTGTGAAAAAAATTAGATACATTTTATTTGGGTACAGTGTTGCATGACCACCCAATTGCTAGTTAAAGTGAATAGCAAAAATAGTCTGGTCATGAAGGGGGTAAACCTTTTGGAGGTCAATTGTTAAAAATAGATATGCAAGGCAATACATTTATATATATACCATTAATATAAAAGACAAATATAAATACCTTTTTGATCACATAATCTCTGGTCTCAGCTGCTTAAGGGGCTTAGAGAACTGGGGTGGAGACTGCAGGGCTTGCCATCAGGAGGCAAGAAGAATGCAGTACACTGATCTTCCCAGTGAATAAAAGTGAGGGGTGGGGCATAAAATGTCCCCACCCCCACCACATATGGGATTGTGAAAGGCTAGTTTAAATTGCTAAAGTTTTATTTATAAAAAAATTAATACTTACCACAGATTGGACAAAGGTGCTGGCAGTCATCCAATAAACGGTCCTCAGGCATGAGCAGGTAACTATAATAGAAAGAGGATGCATCATCATACAGGCAGACGGAAGAAGACACAGAAAGAAGCTTCTCCCCCCCTCCCCCCCCCTGTCGTGGCCCTATTTATGAGGTCTATAATTTATTGGTGTTGATATTTCATGTTGGTATTTACTGTCCCTTGTTACTTAAAAGGGCTGTTATGTTGGTTTTGTTGGTTTTAAAGTAATAGCTCGAGCTTATATAGCTGAGCTATAGTTATGTTATTTAATATTTTACTATATAATATAAGTATTGCTTAATTAAATGTAAATAATCTTAAAGATTAGTTTATGAATTATTATACCTATAATAAAGGGCACTGCCTATTCAACCCACAGGTTATTGAGTCTTGAATATTATTTTGTTTGATATATAGAAGTTCTGTCTATCCCAGATCCCAGAGTGTGTGAGCACAAGTCTTGGCCATTGGAGGACAGACTGGCTGTGTTCTCAGCACAGCCAGAAAATTGACCACTCTGATATGGATGTGCTCTCATGCCTTGTGTAGTCAGTCTGAGGTAGGAAAGTGGGGAACTGGCAGGATCATCAGGTATTTCACACAAAGGAAGCAATACAAAGAGAACAGAATACCTTTTAACACAAGTACAAGGTACAACAGACACATATCAGGAATATGAAATGTTGGGATAACATACTCATAATTTATGTCAAGTATTGTTTCCACAGGGTTGCTAAATATTTCTGAAAATAATAGAATTATAAAATTATATAAATGTTTTAAAAAAAGACTTCTTATCTTTATCATCACAGTTGTTTGCATTTCACACCAACAGACAGCTAAAATTCAGAAGGGGGAATGGCTCAGCTGTTATGTAGAATTTTAATTATGCATTACTATTTCTTGATTTTCTCAGTATTTTCACACTTATTATATAACAATTAAAAGGTAATTCTTCAGGTTTAGTGAGTGCAGCAATACTAAGGCCATCTGTTTAGTATGTTGGCTATAGAATGGATTTGTCACATGGCTCATATCAATGTTTAAATATCATACCGTATCTCTGCCTTTGCTATTAGCAAGCGGTCCAGTAAGAATATACTGTATTTATCGGTGTATAACACACACTTTTTCCCCTTGAAAATAGAGTGCAAAAAATGCGTGCGTGTTAAACACAATATTTTTTTAAAAAGCCAATTGGGGGAGGGCGCCAAATCCCATATCTCCTTAATTAACCGAGACCTTGCTTACCAGAGAATCCAGGCTGAATCCTGTTGGAGCAGGGACTCACCCGGGAGGGGCATGCTAGTGTGGACACTCCTGCACCACAACATATGCTGGGTGTTTGGTGTCCCATGAGCTGCGATCTCAGTGCTGTATAGGCAGCCGGCATCCCATCATCAACATCACTGGCTGCCTTTCTCAATACAGACAGTTCAGATTCGACTGAACCAGCCCCCTCCTCCCCTTCGGCTCTGATTTATTCTATATACACAGACAGGAGGAGGAGCCAGGGAGGAGGAGAGACACCACTGTACATTTGCCGCTCATCTGAGGTCTGTGTGATTATTATACACAAACACTATAGATGACACTTGCAAGGGGGGGGGGGGGGTGTCAGACAGGGAAGGGAAAAAGATGAATACTTGCAGTGATTTGGGTGTGGGGTGGGTAAGAGGATACTGTATGTGCTAGGGGGTGTTTTGGGAGCAGAGGGGACTTGTGCTAGAAGGGGGGATGGATGAAATCTGACCACCCCCCCAGCACAAGTCCTCTCTCCTCCTAAAGCACCCCCTAGCAAATACAGTATCCTCCCAAATACCGCCACTCCTTAATTTAAAGAGATGCTGGCTGCTACACTGGGCACCCCGCTAGAGATGCAAACCACAATTGCCCCGGTTCTCACGCTACTGCCCCCCTGCCAGGCAAGTTAAGGGAGACAGATGGCTCCAGGGCCAGTTCACACTATGAATCACATGGGGGAATTGAGGGGTGTGGGGATCAGTGCTAGGATGGGAAAGAAGAGGGGATAGTGCTGGGTGCTTCAAAGTTCTTTATTTAAAATTTACGGTATGTGGCATCATGTGATGCTCGATAAATGACTGGCAGATGTTGTCTTTACAAAATCTGTTAATTTATAACTAACATTTTGGAAAACCAAAAAATACTAGTTGCCCTCCCCTGCCACAATAGCATTTTTTTATACATTAGCAATGACACTGGGCATGTCAACAGGTAATGGTAGAATATATGCAAATGGATGTGTGTTTGCATTCCTTAGAATATTAGCATGTGTATTGGAATGGCTTAATGTGCCGTTGTAAATACAGCTGTTTAATAATGCATTAGCTCTAGCTGTTCTGAAGTCTCTGGAGGGATGGTTACAGCAGGATGGCTGAATATGACCTAAATAAAGCCTCTTGTCTGATACACTACATGTGTCATAACAGTTATCGCCCTTAACATGTCCGTAAATGTCACAGTTACCTGACATTCTAATTCAGCTTAGAATAGATACATCAAGTAAGATCTTTTTTAATAGAACATTTTTAGATCACTGCACAGTCTGCTTGAATGATGCAAGATATAGACAGAAGGTGCCTCTGCAACAGCACACTCTTTTACATAATCACAGGTGTCTGTTTAATACATTCAGTAAAATAACTGCTTGTTTTAATTCATCAAATCCCAACCTAATTTATTCAATTAGTTTTTTTTTTAATCTTGATCTTTTATGAAAGAGTACTTTAAAAGAGATAGCAACAGATAAATACAGATCTCTGTACACTTAATGCCAGTGGTCACCAATTGGAGATTGGATCAGGAAAAGGGGGGCATTAGTTGGACATGTAACTCAGTATATGTACAGTACCTAAAATTATTTTATTCTATTTAAATGACAAAATACTCTCCACTGTATAAACATTCAAAGTGGAAAGCTGTGAAGCCGAAGTGGAGTGAAATAAAAAACAGTAAACTAAAATACATCAAAATTATCATTGTGGGGATTGTCATATCATTATCAAAAAAGTGACCATTTACCATCAGACACAGCAGACACAGCTTTTTTCCAGTAATAATTGGCCACAATTTTTTATCAATCAGGAGAACAATCTTATATAATGTTATTTGCATAGTACAATATTCTGGGCCACGTGAACACGAGAAAACAAAATAAAAATATTATTTATATATATATATATATATATATATATATATATATATATATATATATATATATATATATACACACACCTGTATGTATGTATATTTATGGTCGGAGCCCTCCGTCCTGAGAGATATGAAGTACATAAACACGTCACAAGACTAACAACATAAAATAGACCTGAAGTGTGCCCTGGCCTGCTGTACAGTAAACCCAGGTCTGCTGGGCGATATGCCAAGAGTAAGGGCGCATACCCTAAGAAAGTAAATGGATGTTTCTGTAGAGAAATTGTTTTAAAGAAGTACCCTGAGAAGGGGAATGGGTGGGTACCGCGCACTGGAACCGACACAGACCATCCACAGACCATCCTCCCATAATTTCATATACTGGCCATACTGGCCTTCCTATTTATGGTCGGAGCACTCCGTCCTGAGAAATTTGAAGTACATAAACATGTCACAAGACTAACAACATAAAATAGACCTGAAGTGTGCCCTGGCCTGCTGTACGGTTATCCCAGGTCTGCTGGGCGGTATGCCAAGAGAAGGGCACAAAAAGACTTGGTTAGGGAGGTACTTATTTATTTACGTTTAGTAAGACACTACAGGGCAAGGTTACTGAAGGCTCGTGACATTTCTGCTTGTGGATTGGGGATGTATCGAGCGAAGCAGGTGGATTTCCACCTGCCCATCTTTTTGATCATGTGGTCTGGGACCCTGTTTCGTGAGGCTGCTGATGCTGCTCCAATGCGGAAAGAATGTCCAGAAAAATGGCCGGGGTCAAGGCCTAAGTTGCGCAAAAGGATCCTGACGTGACCAGTGAACTAGTTGGTACTTAGAGGGCTAATCGGGAACGGTAGTAATGGGCTGTCCTGTGAGGGATCAGACAGATGAGCTAATAACTGATCTAGAATGAACACGGGGCACCAGGCGCTATGCGTTTGGAAAAGTTTGATATCGACCCCCGGACCGAACTGTTGTGTTTTGGGCACCCCGAGTTGCAAAATGAAGTAAGTCTGGTGGCGTGTGAGGTGGCGTGTAACATCTTACAACAGGGGCCGGTGACTGTGAATTCACTGGGGAGTAAGAAGCTGTAGAAGGCCAGGTAGATGGCTACTTGAATGACCAAGCTGGGTAACAAGCCAAAGGGGAACGTGAGAGGATGGTAGACATGTCTCGGAACATGGCACTGGTCACCGGTAGGCATTTACTACTGATTTGGGGCTGTTGCCTGCATAGGATAGTCTTGACCGCGTGGGCGGCGAACAAAGATGGCTTTGTAAGATCTTGTAGGGAGATGAAATGCTGGATGCCAGCTAGGTAGAGTCTAATGGTATTGTGCGATACTGCCAACTGTGTGTGGCAGTATGATATGAAGGCCAGGATGTGATGGAGACCTCCTGAAACTGCCCCAGGGTTTGAGGCTAGGAAGCTGTCATAGATCTTCCAGGCAGTACGGTAGGCCTTCAGGATGTTGTGAGATAATGATAGATTAATGAGGTAGGTAGCGTCATGAAGGTATTGTTTCAATCCAAGGTTAGCTGCGACCAATGTGGGATAATAGACAAGGTCGAGTCGGCTCCAGGTTCCTGGGAAAAGAATGACACAAAGTTAAGACGAGATAGTGCGTCGGCCGAGGTATTGCATTTGCCTCGGATGTGAACACAGAGGACATTAAATTGGTGCTGTAGGCAGTGCCGGGACAAGGTCATCTGGTGCCCAGGGCAAAGATGGAAAACTGTGCCCCCCCCCCCGCCACTGTGAAAGCTACAACACCTACAGACGATGGGATCTATACTGGGAGTTTGTTAAATACTAGTATTGGCGGCGATCAGTGACTTAGGCGTGGTTCACACTGGGGAAACTTGTCACGCCCCATTCAGTACAATGACACTGTTCTAATCGGAGCGACAGGACACAGCACATCAGGGCACAGGTCACAGTACATCAGGGCACAGCACATCAGGGCACATCAGGGCCCAGCACATCAGGGTGCAGAGCAAATCAGGGCACAACACATCACGGTACAGGGCACAGCACATAGGGGTACAGGGCACATCAGGGCACATAGCACATCAGGGCACGGGGCACAAAGCACATCAGGGCACGGAGCACATCAGGGCACGGAGCACATCAGGGTAAGGAGCACATCAGGGCACATGCCACATCAGGGCACGGGGCACATCAGGGCACGGGGCACATCAGGGCACGGAGCACATCAGGGCATGGAGCACATCAGGGCATGGAGCACATCAGGGCACGGGGGCATATGGCGCATCAGGGCACATAATGGCACATGATGGGGCACATGGCACATTATGGGGCACATCAGGGCACATCATGGGGCATGTCAGGGCACGTCATGGGGCACGTCAGGGCACGTCATGGGGCACGTCAGGGCACATCATGGGGCACGTCAGGGCACATTATAGGGCACATCATGGGGCACATCAGGGCACATCATGGGGCACATCATGGCACATCATAAGTCACATAGCACATTAGGTGGCACATTGTTTACTAGCCTGCATGCAGAGCAGCGCTGGAAGCATCTGTGATAAGTTCTCTCTCTCATGTCACGCTGCTCCCCGGCGGCCCCTCCTCTCTTCTCATCCATCCCAGATGATGTCACAAGCAAATAGGGAAGGACGAGAAGAGAGGAGGGGCTGCCGGGGAGCAGCGTGACATGAGTGACATGAGAGAGAGAACTTATCACAGATGCTTCCTGCACTGCTCTGCATGCATCTCGATCTACCCGTCAGGTGCCAGCTGTCGGCGATTGACTGGTAGATCCTCCAATGCGGGATAGAAACCCTGATAGGGAAGTGAGAGGCGCGGCGGGGCTGGTCTCAGGCTTGTGCCAGGTGCAGGAGTGCACTCAGCACATGTTAAAAATTACCAATTTTCGCACGGCCTCTGCATAGGTAGCAGGAATTTTTACAACACTGGTTCACTGGCGCTTCTATTGCGCCCCTCTTCCTCCATTAAATGGTCCCACCCAGGGCATCTTCCCCTTCCGCCCCCCCCCCCCTTGTGCCGACCCTGGCTGTAGGGATAGTTGCACCAGCCTGCGCAAGAAGAACATGATGGCCAGTGACTTGGACCTGCCTTTATTTACGATACTGGCTGTGGCTTGATTGTCTGTGGCAAACTTCACTGTTTGTCCTGGCCATGAGCTGCTGCAACAATGGGGTAGAGTTTGAGCAAAAGAGGAGGACTGACTGGACATGGGAATCAGGAGGATTTCTGGCAGCCATGACCCTGCAAACCAATAATGGCCAAAAATTGCTGCGAAGCCTGTGGAGGCTGCGGCGTCTGTGACTACCTGAGGTGAGGAGGAAGGTGCTAACGGAATGAACATTGATATGCCATTTCTTTTGCTATAGGAACATTGAGATTGTTGAACAGCTCTCTCAAGCTGTTTAAATCTACTGGGGGTTCGTTAGGTTTCTCGATGAGGAAGAAGTCGTCTAGATAGTGGATCATTTTCTGAGAACATGTGTGATGTGACAGGATCCAGGAAAGGGACTGGGCAAATGTATCAAATGGTCACAGGCTGCTTTTGGAACCAAAGGTCAATTTAGTGGCAAAATAGTACAAGCCTTTCCACTTGGTTCTGTGCCATCGCCAGAGGTGCGGCTCAATTGGTAGTAACTTGAAGGCGTCTGAGAAGTCCACTTTGGACAGCCAAGCGCCTGCTCCTATACTAATGATTGCTTGAATAGCTAGGTCTACTGATGAGTATTTAAGGGAGACTGCTCCGAGGGTATGAGGGAGTTTAAACTTGGATTTTGAGTGGCACTAGAAGTGGAGGAAAGCTGGGGAGGTGTATGCCACCCAACTCGGAGCTCCAGTTTGCCATATGGGTGGAAGGCTGGCAATTAGCGCAGAGTGGAGTGCGTAGGCCAGCGAAATGGCGGCAGAACAGCTCTGTATGGATGGTGCTCCAGTTGGTAGTAATCTGGAACTGAGAGAGTCCGGCTGCTGCCTTAGCGGACAAGGTGTGCAGGGAAGACAGTCGTGCAGATGTCAGGCGTACCTGTAAGTGAGGGCACGGGCACGACAGTGATGACAGGGGCTGGTAGGGGCGTAGCTGGGCATAGCTCCAGGGCTCCCACTCTTGCCTGGACATCAGTGACTGCTGTTGACAGTGTGGTCAGCAAGGAGTGCAGCTGAGTAATCGCTGAGGAAATAGACTGCAGTGACACCTGGGTGCCTGGTAGGGCTGCCACTGGTGGTGGAAACAGCAGCCTAAAATGCTCTGCTTACCCAGTTGTGGCAGGGTAGGAAATATTCCTGCACCGCAGATCTGCTGTGAGCTTGGGAATGGTCCAAGCTCTGGGAGACTGCGTGCTGGGCATGCAGAGGGCGATGGCGGGGCGGAGGCGAAGTCATTGCTGTTGGCCTGCGGTGTGGCGTCAGCTAAAACCAAGGCGGCGAAAATGCATATGTTTAAGGAAGGTTGGAAAGGTAGGAGGGGATAGATGCCTTTTAGGTAGATAAGATGAAAGGCAGAAGGAAAACAAGAAGGACAGGACAAGGACTGACAGGCTTACTGACAACTAGTTTGCGTGCGAGCGCTGTTGAGTGTGACTTTAGAAACCTCAAAAGAATGCGTGGCAACCGAGGGGAGCCAGGAGGTGACTGGCTAGGTAACCGATAGCTCGGGTGCCCATCTGTGCTCGGCACAGACCAATGAACCAGAGCCCCCAGGGAGGACTGGGGTGGGTAGCTGAAGTCTGGTATTCTAAGTAGGAATGTTGCGATCTGTAGTTTATTGACGTATGTTCGGTCTGCTAACGCATGCACTGCCAGCAAGCTGGACGTTAGGCGACCTTGTGTGCATGGTGAAGGATCTTGGTTCGCTCTTCGAATACAGAGTGAAGTGCACAGAAGTATGTGACTGTTACTAACACCTCGGGATCAAGTCAAATTGTGTATGTGAAGTAAAATATGTTGTGAAAGAGTGTTTAAGAGAAAAGTAAGGGGGGATCCCTTTGAGCTACGCACCTGACTTGATGCTCTAGTAATGAAGTCTAGGTTGAGATCGAGAACTGAGTCGACAGGGAACCTGTAGTAAGGTGACATGGGAATTTTGTTTTGACGAGGGGGATTGCAAAGAGCTGTTCAGGGCAAAGCTGGCCCCCTGGTGAAGATGCAAGCCGACAATGTTTTTTTTTTTTTGGGAGATACTGTCCAAACCTGGCAAGGGTGGACCAGCTGGTAGTCTAACTGACCTAAAAAGGGAAAGCGACAGAGAAAATGATGAGCAGCCGTGTTGCTACTGGAGATGATGAGTGGCGGTTTGAGCCACTTGCTGAAATGCTTGCAGCGATTGCAAGGCAGCAGCCTTAGGCCCCTTTCACACGGGACGGATCCGTGTTGATCCGACCCGTGAACATCCGCTGCTCAGCGGGGATCTCTCCGTTTTCCCCAGCTGGCCCGGCAGATGACAGGGCGGGACCCGCACACTGTGCAGGGACCGCCCTGTCAGATCTCTGCTCTCCCCTATGGGGCATCGGAGGAACACGGACCGTCTGTCCGTGTTCCTCCGCTCCGCTCTGCAGACGGACAGAAAAATAGGATTTTCTTCCATCTGCAGAATCGGACGAGAGCGGGGCCGGATGATATCGGGTGTTAGCGGATGTACATCCACTGACACCCGCTATCCCATAGGGATGCATGTATGTCCGTATTTCATCCGAAAACGGATGGATGAAATACGGACATACGGTCCGCATGTGTGAAAGGGGCCTTATTTGAAAGGTGAAAGCAAAGTTAGCAGAATTATAAGTATGTAGGAATGACCGTGCGCAACACTGTACAAATAGATGGAGTGAGATGTGAATGTTAATGCTTTGATAAACGTAAGGCTGGGGATCTGAATCGTAAGCTCCACTGTATTCGTAAATGCCGATGCAACTAGTTCAAAACGGGCTGGGGTGTGAGCACTGGTGGGGTTTGTTTGTGAGGGATCGGTCGATGAAGTTTGTATTGCCAAGGATCTGAATCGTTGAGCCGGTGCTGCGACTGGACTTGGATCGGTTGGTGAAGTTTGTATTGGCCGAGGATCTGAATCGTTGAGCTGGTGCTGCGACTGGACTCGGATCAGTCGGTGAAGTTGTATTGCCAAGGATCTGAATCATTGAGCCGGTGCTACGACTGGACTCGGATCGGTTGGTGGAGTTCGTATTGCAGAGGATCTGAATCGTTGTGCTGGTGATACGACTGGACTCGGATCGGCTGACGGTGTTAGTAGTTGAAGGGGCTTGTGATTGCCAAGGATCCGAATCATAGGGTCGATGTTGCGACCAGATTCTGATCGGCTGTTGGTGTGTGCTTGGTATCCAGTAAGAGGTTTAGGGGGTCAGTTAGGTGAAGTGTGTGTTTTCCGTACGAGGTGTAGGGGGTCAGTAGGTGAAGTGGGGGTTTAGTAGGGGATGTGGGACGCAGGTTCGAGACCCTGCGCCATAAGCGACTTGTTCCGAAGGTGGCTTGTGCTATTCATACGGTTCGTACCGCCTAGTTGGTAAGATACAAATGGTGCCAAGTGGAGGCTGCCATGAGTCGTAACGTCGCAGATGCGACTGGGCTCGAATGAGGAACGGAGATAGGCAGTAAGTACGAATGCGTGCGAATAACCGAGTAAGACCTATGAAGCTGTAAGCGGTTTACGAAGAGGATCATAAAGCAATGGTTCGGGAGAAGGTAACAACAAGTCCTACCTGTGACAGCGAGCGTGGGACAATCGATAAGAACCTACAAACAATCTCGAAAGCACAACTACACGGACACGCAGTGAGTTGGCAGAGTCGGCCTCTGCAATGCATCTGATACGAATCAGAAAACGTATGAAATGAATCCGATATAATTTGGTAGTAAGGAGTATCTGATACAAATTGGTTGTAGAGTGTATGCCATCCCTTTCTGTGAAACTGAACAACCACCCATCCCCCCAGGCTAATCAAGTGCAGAGAAGGCACCAGGTGGGTTTTATTACACCTCAATCAGCCACAGAAACCCATACAAACAATACATGCTCATCTCCAAATGGATGAGTGAAACCTATGGCAAGTGATATCGGAGAACGACCGACAGCGGCTCGGAGGCTTGGATCTACGAATGAATTGTATGTTTGGCAGAAGGAACTTAGGAATGTACTATGCCTGTGCCGAATAATGTGGGGACATGAGCGACAACAATTCAGAGGCAGGTTTTCTACGAAAGCGGTGCAGGATAGGAAGCATAATAAACCGCAAGATTGCACATGATACGAAAAAGGTTTGGATACTACCAGCGATAGGGATGAGCTTCGAGTTCGAGTCTAACTCATGTTCGACTCGAACATCGGCTGTTCGCCAGCTCACCGAACAGCGAACAATTTGGGGTGTTCGCGGCAAATTCGAAAGCCACGGAACACCCTTTAAAAGTCTATGGGAGAAATCAAAAGTGCTAATTTTAAAGGCTTATATGCATGGTATTGTCATAAAAAGTGTTTGGGGACTTGGGTCCTGCCCCAGGGGACATGTATCAAAGCAAAAAAAAGTTTTAAAAACGGACGTTTATTTCAGGAGCAGTGATTTTAATAATGCTTAAAGTGAAACAATAAAAGTGTAATATTCCTTTAAATTTCGTACCTGGTGGTGTCTATAGTATGCCTGTAATGTTTCCCATGTTTAGAACAGTCTGACAGCAAAATTACATTTCAAAGGAAAAAAAGTCATTTAAAACTACTCGTGGCAATAATGAATTGTTGGTCCGACAATACACCTAAAAGTTAATTGATAAAAACTGCATGGGATTTCCCCACAGGGGAACCCCAAACAAAAATTTTAAAAAAATGGCATGGGGGTCCCCCTAAATTCCATACAAGGCCCTTCAGGTCTGGTATGGATATTAAGGGGAACCCTGCGCCAAAATTTAAATAAAAAAATGGCGTGGGGGTCCCCCTCAAAATGCATACCAGACCCCTAACAAGGGGACCCCCAGATCCAGGTCCCCCGCCCTGTGTGAATGGATAATAGGGTACAAATGTACCCCTACCATTTCACAAAAAAAGTGTCAAAAAGGTTAAAAAACACAAGAGATGGTTTTTGACAAGTCCTTTATTAATTTCTTCTTCTTTCGGCTTCTTCTTCCATCTTCTTTCTTCTGGTGTTCTTTTGGTGTTCTTCTTCTTCCTCCATCTTCTTCTTCATCTTCTTCTTCTCCATCTTCTTCTTCTTTGTCTGCTCTTCTTGTCCCAGGCTTCTTCTCCGCTCCGTGCGCACGATCCGCCTCAGTGGGTGTCTTCAGCCGTGTGGCGCTTTGCTTCTTCTGACACTTCTTATATAATGGAGGGCGCCTCCCTCCTCTGATGCACGGGGAATTCACGGGACTTCCCTAAGGCTTTCCCCGTGTTGTCAGAGGGGGGTGGGGTCACGTAACCGGGTGACCCCGCACCCTCTGAGAACACGGGGAAAGCCTCAGGGAAGTCCCGTGAAATCCCTGTGTGTCATAGGAGGGAGGGGTCACCGGGTGGCCCCGCCCTCCATTATATAAGAAGTGTCAGAAGAAGCGAAGCGTCACACGGCTGAAGACTCCCACTGGGGCGGATCGTGCGAACAGAGTGGAGAAGAAGCGGGATGAGAAGAGCGGATGAAGAAGAAGATGATGGAGAAGAAGAAGAAGAAGAAGATGGAGGAAGAAGAACACAATGAAAGAACACCAGAAGAAAGAAGATGGAAGAAGAAGGCGAAAGAAGAAGAAATTAATAAAGGACTTGTCAAAAACTGTCTTGTGTATTTTAAACTTTTTGACATTTTTTTTGTGAAATGGTAGGGGTACATTTGTACCCCATTACCAATTCACACAGGGGGGGCGGGGGTCCCCATTGTTAAAGGGGGCTTCCAGATTCCCTTAAGCCCCCCCGCCCGCAGACCCCCACAACCCTGGTGGTGAATGAGGCCCTTCTCCCCATCAACATGGGGACAAGGTGCTTTGGGGGGCTACCTCAAAGCACCCTCCTAATGTTGAGGGCATGTGGCCTGGTACGGTTCAGGAGGGGGGGCGCTCTCTCATCCCCCCTCTTTTCCTGCGGCCTGCCAGGTTGTGTGCTTGGATAAGGGTCTGGTATGGATTTTTTTGGGGACCCTACACCATTTTTTTTATTTTGGCACGGGGTTCCCCTTAATATCCATACCAGACCTGAAGGGCCTGGTACGGAATTTAGGGGGACCCCCACGGCATTTTTAAAAAAAATTTGGTGTGGGGTTCCCCTTAATATCCATACCAGACCTGAAGGGCCTGGTATGGAATTTAGGGGGACCCCCACGCATTTTTTTTATTTTGGTTCGGGGTTCCCCTGTGGGGAAATCCCATGCAGTTTTTATCAATGAACTTTTATGTGTATTTTTCGGACCGACAATTCATTAGAAGCCGCGAGTAGTTTTAAAAGACTTTTTTTCCCTTGAAATGTCATTTTGCTGTCAGACTGTTCTAAGCACGGGAAACATGCGCCCCTTTACAAGCATACTATAGACACCCCCCAGGTACGAAATTTAAAGAAATATTACACTTTTATTGTTTCACTTTAAGCATTATTAAAATCACTGCTCCCGAAAAAACAGCCGTTTTTAAAAATTATTCTTGTATTGATACATGTCCATTGGGGCAGGACCCAAGTCCCCAAACACTTTTTATGACAATAACTTGCATATAAGCCTTTAAAATGAGCACTTTTGATTATTCATGTTCGTGTCCCATAGACTTTAATGGTGTTCCCGTGTTTGAACAAATTTTTTGCCTGTTCGCAAGTTCTGCTGCGAACCGAACCGGGGGTGTTCGGCTCATCCCTAACCAGCGACAGTGAGTGGGAACCGCCGACAAAGACCATGAATGAAGAAGCCGAAGAGCACCTGCGATTGAATGCACAGACTCCCGAACACGAGGTGAGCTAGGAAGAGTCGGCTCCGTGACGAGCGGTACTGCGCACTGGACCCGACACAGACCATCGTGGATGGTCTGGTTAAATACCCTCTGGGCTCCTCCTATAATTTCAGGCCACCATACTAGCCTTCCTATATATATATATATATATATATATATATATACACATACACACACACACACATACACAGTGCCTTGATAAAGTGTTCATGTCCCTTGAAATTTTCCACATTTTGTCATGTTACAACCAAAAAAGGAAATGTATTGTATTGGGATTTTATGTGATAGACCAACACAAAGTGGCACATAATTATGAAGTGGAAGGAAAATGATAAATGGTTTTCCAAATTTTTTACAAATAAAATATCTGAAAAGTATGGCGTGCATTTGTAATCAGCCCTCTTTACTCTGATACCCCTAACTAAAACCTAGTGGAACCAATTGCCTTTAGAAGTCACCTAATTAGTAAATAGAGTCCACCTGAATGTAATTTAATCTCAGTATAAATACAGCTGTTCTGTGAAGCCCTAAGAGGTTTGTTAGAGAACCTTAGTGAACAAACAGCACCATGAAGGCCAAGGAACACACCAGACAGGTCAGGGATAAAGTTGTGAAGAAGTTTAAAGCAGAGTTAGGTTATAAAAAAATATCCCAAGCTTTGAACATTGCATGGAGCACTGTTCAATCAGTCATCCGAAAATGGAAAGAGAATGGCACAACTGCAAACCTACCAAGACATGGCCGTCCACCTAAACTGACCAGCCATGCAAGGAGAGCATTAATCAGAGAAGCAGCCAAGAGGCCCATAGTAACTCTAGAGGAGATGCAGAGATCCACAGCTCAGGTGGGAGAATTTGTCCACAGGATAACCTCAAGTTCTCGACAGGCATCTCCCCCCAGGCTCTCGGAATCATTATTCCAGAGACCTGTTCTGCCATCATTCAAGTCCTGCAGAAGGACTATATTAGGGTAAGTTTTCTAGTTTAACATCACATTATATGTATTTAATGTATGTTAATGTTTTGTATTTCTTTCATCATTCCCAAATTACCATGATTGGAATATGCTGTGAATGTCCTCTTTATCCTCATGCATGCTTTAAGCTTTTAATGCTCCTTTTTTGGCCTACATGCATATTTGCCTTCACTAACCTCCCCAGCATGCTATCCTGGGTCCATACACACCTAGCCTAGTCACTTAACAATGTATTTTGTCAGCTCCATTGTAGTGCTTTACCCTAAACACCCCCTAAAATTTGTCCAAATGTTATTGTCGTCCTTAAATTCAGAGGCTTTTTTTGGGGGTCCCAAACTCATTTATAACCCTCCCCCCTTAAATTTTTACAATGGGCCATCAGAGAGGGTGAGGAATCTAATAAGTGGACCTTATATTTTTGTCTTCAAATACTCCTTAAAATAAATGTTATACTGATGTTGGTCAAGAATGTTTGTGTCTAATCTGCTTGCAATGTTATGTGCAAAAGTACTAATTTAATTTTTTTATATTTGTCTCCAGTTTCCTTCAACGCCACAGGAATGGCAGACTGTGGCCCCCCATTTTGCATAGCGTTGTTACTTTCCTAACTGCGGAGGGTCAATTGATGGGAAACATGTCCACATCATCCCACCACCCCACTTGGGGTCATACTATTTTAATTATAGGGGGTTTCATAGTATTGTGTTGATGGCGGTGGTGTCGGCGACATATGAATTTTTATATGTGGACGTTGGGAACAATGGCCAGATGTCGGATGGTGGAGTCTTTGCCCAGACCGAGTTCTACCAGACGTCTTCAGAGTAGTGGCTTGGGATTGCCACCTGTGGAAGAGAACGTGGCAGGACTCCCATTTGTGTTTGTCGCAGATGAAGCATTTGGTCTGGGTGATAACCTGATGAGGCCATTCCCCCAGAGGAGCCTCACCCCGGAGAAGAGGGTTTTTAATTACCGGCTGGCCAGAGCCCGAAGAGTCGTGGAGAATGCCTTTGGGATAATGGCCAGCCGGTTCCGTCTATTTCTTACGGCAATAAATATGGCGGAGTACAAACTAAACCACATAGTTCTAGCATGCTGCATACTTCACAACTTTTTAAAGAGAAATGCTCCTAATTATGTTGCTTCAGTTGGGCCTGAGGTTGGACTTCCTGAAACTACCCTGGCGGCCCTGGAAGCTGGCCTTCCTGGCTTGCTCCCATGAAGTGCGGCAAAAATATGTGGACTATTTTATGGGTAGGGGGCCATTGCTATGCCAGCAAATTTCGAAATAATTTCTATTTTTTTTTAAAAATGTATCTGATAAAATCTTGATTTTGATTTACTGCATACAGACGAATGCATTTTCGGATAAGAACTTTTTCCGAAGGAAAATAGAGAACCTGCTCTTAATCTTTTGCTGGCTGGAATTCCGCCAGCAAAAGCCGATGAATCATACACACGGTCGCATTTTCCAACCAAAAGCTCTCATTGGATTTTTGCTGGCGGAATTTCCGATCATGTGTACACGGCATAAATCTAATGGGACTAGCAATCAAAGACAGCAATGCCTAAAAAGATACTATTACTTCTATTTGTTTCTCTAAAATAAAATAAAAGGTTTATACTTTGCACAGAGTGGCCCCTTACCTCTTCTTCTGGG
Source organism: Lithobates clamitans (assembly GCA_037952925.1). Classification (NCBI taxonomy): domain Eukaryota; kingdom Metazoa; phylum Chordata; class Amphibia; order Anura; family Ranidae; genus Lithobates; species Lithobates clamitans. Next base: position 3,587,312 of record JBBGZY010000325.1, on the reverse strand, counting down.
GTCCTCTGCCTTCGCTGTCTGCTCCTCCTCTTCTTTGTGTGTACCCATTGCAAGCAATGTGCTATAAGGCCACGTGTACGGGCGCGCTGCTGAGCTGGGCTGTGTATGTCCATGGACACACACAGCGCGGCTTAGTTACGCCTAGCATCCTCCTCGCAAGATTTGACTGACAGCAGCATGAGCCATTGACTCCCACTCCCAGCTTGATCAAGTAAGGTGGCAGGTAAGTATTATAAAGGAACAGAAAGTGGGAATTTCTTTACCCTAATGCAAGTAATGCATTAACCGCTTGCCGACCGGCTCACGCCGATATACGTTGGCAGAATGGCACTCCTGCGCAAACTGACGTACCTATATGTCAGTCCGCAAAAGCAGGATAGCCGGTGTGAGCTGGCTGCACGCTGCGGGAGGGTGCCCGCGGGTTCTGCTGACTCTATGTCCACCGGCGGCCCATGATCATGGCGAGGAGAGGCAGAACGGAGAACTGCCTATATACACAAGGCATTTCCCTGTTCTGCCTAGTAACATGACAGAGATCTTCTGTTCCCTGTCACCGGGAGCATCGATCTCTGTCATGTCAGTGTGGTAGCCCATCCCCCCTACAGTTAGAACACGCTGAGGGAACACACTTAACCCCTTGATCGCCCCCTATTGTTTAACCCTTTTCTTGCCAGCGACATTTATACAGTAATCAATGGTTATTTTTAGCTCTGAACTCTGTATAAATGTCGCAGATCACCGCCATTGCTAATAAAAAAAAAAAAATTATAATAAAAATGCCATAAATCTATCCCCTATTTTGTAGACACTATAACTTTTGCGCAAACCAATCAATATACACCTGCGATATGTAGAAGAATTAATATTGGCCTAAACTGAGGAAGAATTTTTTTTATATATATTTTGGGGATATTTATTATAGCAGAAAGTTAAAAAAATATATATAGCTTTTTTTAAATTTTTTTGTTTATAGAGCAAAAAATAAAAACCGCAGAGGTGATCAAATACCACCAAAAGAAATCTCTATTTGTGTTTGGGGGAAAAAAACGAAAATTTCATTTGGGTACAGTGTCGCACGACCGCAAAATTGTCAGTGCCAACTTGTAAAAAGTGCTCTTGCCAGGAAGGGGGTAAAATCTTCCGGTGCTGAAGTGGTTAAGGTAACATAGCACCAGCCTAGCATAGGATGCTAGGTAACTGTATTTTTTGGTTCCTTCTGTAATCAGGGGAGCAGTAATTTTGTTTGGCCTGTTCAAGGTTTTACAGACTGGAAATTTGATTGCTTCCCCCTGCCTCTGGAAGAAGCTTCCAGAACATAAGGAGGGAGAATTCAAATAAGCTGCCTGAATATATCATTTATCATGTTCCAGCCAATCCCTGCACAGGAGGGTCCAGAAGGGGGCTGGAAAGTTGATAAATAGTCTAAAGCACTGGAGAGCTGGGTTCCTTCTCACAAGGAGGCTTCCAGAGCCTTACGCACTGTTTCACTGGGCAGTCCATGAACTGTGCAGCTGTTCTATAGGCTTCAGCGGTTTCAGGGCTGAGGGCCTGGATGGATCTGCTTAGAAGCTGATTGCAGGACCTCACCACAAGAGGTATTGTCTTTAGAAGGAATGTCTCACTCACTAGATCATGTTCAGAGGAAGCTGGAAGCTGGCAGCTGTCCTGTGAACTTGTGAGTGAAAACCCTAATTTGATCCCTGTGACTGTAAAGTGTCTTGGAAGTCATATTGGTAACCAGATGGCAAAGAAACTTGCCTCACGATCTTCAGCTATGAGGCCTTAGACTGCTTTAAAAATTGCCTCATGGTCGGTCCCCAGCTGTGGGGCCTTAGACTGCTCAGATAGTCACATTTTATTAAGGAAAAGATTGTCCTTTAATTGCTATGTGCTAACTGGTTTGGAGTATCCCATACCCTAATCCCTCTCCTGTTAAAGTTTCTTTAGGCAATAAATGGCTGGTGCTTGCGGGCGTGGGCAACCTCTGTACTTTCAGGGAAGAACCAGTTAATACCAGTAGCCCCTATAGAAGTAACCCTACAGTAAAAAAAAAAAAAAAAAAAACACTTTTGAATTTAGAATCACTTTAATTTCACACAGCAGATAAAGTTATGAGGCTGTAGGCACAGGAGTGCCTAGGCACCATCACATATTAGGAAGTGCACTGCTAAATTAGCATCAGAAATTTATTACAAAATGTACTTGTTTCAGGGAACAGCATAGGTACAATTTCTAAATTTTCAATAAAATTGCAAATCACTTTGGTGAATGTGGTGCTACCTTAAACCTTCTGTGTTGCCAGGTCCTTGGTTTCTTAGGAAAGGGTGGGTGTTTTTTAAATAAAAAGCAGGGAAAAAAAACGAACGAAGATGCCACATATGGCCCAACAGTGTCATTGGAAGTCAAAAATGCCCTTATTTTGACTTTACTAATCTACATTTACATAATTAATAAACTATGTGATATCCTACTGGATAATCTATTTATTATAATCAACAAGGGCAATAGGGGGACCCACATTCTAGAAGATACTCCTCTACCGTTTTTTTTTTAATTTGTTTATCCACAGAGGACTATCTGATCTGCATTGTTATAGTCCACAAACACATCTTCAAAAGAAGGCACAGGGAATGTGTTGCTTGGGCACACCTAGTTACCACTGCAAAAACTGTATATAAGAGGGCTTGTGATTGGCTGTGTCTTAGTGCCAATCAAGGCAAATCTCTGACCCAATTCTTCTTGGACAGGACAACTACCCTCCCGCTGGTAGATGGAACCCTTCACTTTATTGTGTCAAACTCCTGGCTGTAGGCCCGCTCACAACATCCCTGGCTGTAGGCCTTAATATTCAGGAATAAAGGAATGTCCACACATGAAATATATTTATCTCACTTTACTGTAATTTCTCAAAGATGACCATGACATTTGACATCACATTGACATAATGGCAGAACTCTTCAGCGAGGAATGCCATACACAGGAGCAGACATTCTGTAGCTGTCATTTAGGCATAGAACACCAGCACATAATTTGTAAGCCATCTTTCTTTATCACTTACTCTCCTTGGGAGAGCCATAGAGTCGGAACCACTTCCCCCATTTGTACTAAATCCACAGCCTTCAGCTGTTTTTTCTAAAAGGGGTCTAACACCCAATTACCACATTCCCTGTCCCAGACTATATGGGGAACAGAGCCATCTAGTGACAAGCAAGATAACTTCACCTGCTAGCATGTATTTTGAGCAAATGGATAAATATACATTAGAGTTGAGCAGACCAGTTTTAACCCATGCTTGGGGAAGGTGGAGGGCAAAGAATACCTTACAATAGGACATTGTTTAAATGATCATCACCACTACAACAGTGTAAGGCATGTTTGTACTCAGTGTTCCAAATCTGAATGATTGGTTTTATTTACCTCAATAGTTTCAAAGTACTCTTTTGTTAAAAAAAAATGAAAAACCTTAAACCTTCATAAAGTCATAATGTTGCAGAACTATAAATTTCAGTATGTGTCCAATAAAGTGGTAAAACCTTGCTTTATAATTCAAAGTTGTATGTCTTTTGGTTTTACTGGGGAGGCTGTCTATAAACAATATTTCAAAAACATAGTGTTGAGGTGGTCATGTAACTAAATATCCCTATATAATTTCAAGGGTCGCTGGTTCAAATCTCAACCACGACACTACCTGCCTGGAGTTTGCATGTCCTCCCTGTGCCTGCGTGGGTTTCCTCCGGGTACTCCGGTTTCCTTCCACACTCCAAAGACATGCTGGTAGGTTAATTGGATTCTGTCTAAATTGGCCCAACTATATGTATGTATGAATGTGAGTTAGGGACCTTAGATTGTAAGGTTGTTGAAGGCAGAGACTAATGTGAATGTATAATGTATATGTAAAGTGCTGTGTAAATTGACAGCTCTATATAAGTTCCTGAAATAAATAAATATAATAAAATACAGTTACATTATACAAGATGATTAGTGACACTATTTAAAAGATTTCTTTTGTTCTCTACAAATACAGATGCACATAATTTAAATAATAAAGCCCATTTCAGATTACTGTGGGAAATCGCATAGAGTTTTTTTTTGTAATCTCACTTCCAAATTATATTATTATATAACACTAGCCATATACCGTAAGATTCTAATTAATAGCATACCCAATATTTAAAGCATCCTTATAATCTAATAGTCAATTTGTTGGATTACTGACGATTATTATTTATCACTGGCAACCTATACCTACACAATTATGGATACATTTAGTTGAATTTAGTATAAAGATATCACTGTGTACTGAAGCTATTATACCTAGGGCTTATTTATAAATGAAATGATGGTCAAGTCCCCTGACATCCACCCAGTATTCTTTCAGCAACATTCACCCTATTCATAAAGCAAAATTGGTGGACATTTGCTCAACATTCAAACATTTGGTGTGTAGCAACAGTTTCAGCACTATGCCGAGCTCCAGCCAACGATTTGCCGGCTGTATTAAAAGCCCTTTTGACAATTTACTGTACTTGTGACATTCAGTGGATATTCAACCGCTACCACATTTGCCTGGCGAACGTTTATTATCTTATTAATGATGACTGTCAAATGCTAAATGAATGATGTTGAATAGCTCTAAAGGATTTCCTGGTAAATATTAATAATTATGCCTAAACTTGTAGTAATATTAAACCTTCAGCATATTTTAGTTAAACAAACTGAGCACAATAAAATAAACATTCCCTAGCACACTATTTGTTACAATTCTTACACTAGCACTATAGTTTACATCTTACAATGCTGCTGGCTCCTGCTATCTCAATGTTGCTTCCCTGAACTTCCGGTCTTCACAGGAAAGAGATAGCACTGGAGAGTGCTGTCTCAAGTCAGTCTATTATCATGGAAAAAAGAGGGGGGAGGGGTGCCTTGCCATCATAGGCCATGGGGCTATGTGTTTCGATTGATGCACACAGTGTAGAGAGACATCAATCTAGTACATGCATGCAAGGGTGGCTCCATAGGGTGCTTCAAGAGAAAGGTGCCACCCTGAAAGAGGCTATGGCACTAGCTTAAATGGGAAAAAGGCAGAGATTAAATGATAAAGAAACTGCATACTCAGTAAGTGATTAAATCAGCTGCTGGGAGTGCTTAAAACACAGAGTTTAATATCACTTAAACAATTCACTTCATCTTCATTTTATTTTTATTTAATGTTTTAGAAAGTTTAACCTAGAATTCAGTTTTAAAGATGTGAGAAATTTACAGAGTAACACTATAATGTGATATGCCATAAATACAGTGTATTTTTTGTACAGAGTTACATGTTCTATAATTATTCAGCTCCATTAGAGATAAGTCAAGGTTTCGGAATGAACCTGATTTTGGACCGAATGTCGGCTGTTTGGACATTCAGACAAACATCCCAACTTTTGCCCATTTGGTCCCCTGTACTGTGGGAGCCCAAAATCACATATAGAAGTAGTAGTTCTAATGCTTCTATATATGACAGCTTCCCGCTGTCACTGGTTTCTAGAAACAACTGAGATTATCAGGAATCCCCACCCCTTTTAAGTAAAGGGATGGGGATGGCATTGATATCACTGGCCATATTTGGTCAATGATATCACCATCATCCCCACCCTTTCTTTTATAGCTGGTAACAGCACAGGGAGCTGTCATTAGGGTATGTGTGCCATCAGGATTTGTCGTGTGCACTGTTTTTTTTTTTTTTTGGGTGTGCCCTGGACATTATGATTAATGATGGATTTACGAGGAGGACATTTTTTTTTCTTATTAATAAAGTATGTTTGAGTGTCTTTAGGTCTAGGCTATAGTCCTAGGGCCATGACAATGATCCTTAAAGAGCCTCAACACACTCTCCAGTGATATGCCCCTTTATGTGTCACATTTCCAGTGTGCTGGGGCTCTTTAAGGATCATAGCCCCACTGCTTTATATAGTGTTTCCAATTGTTTGCTATCCACGGCATGAAGAAGAAGCTGCAAAAGGCATGCCCTGAAACGTGCCCCGCAAACTCTGAGATACCCCTCTGGGACAAAGCACTCTGGACACAGATGTGATTTGATGAGCTTATATATCTTCTGTTTTTAGTAAGTGTTTTTAAAGGGGTTGCAAACCCTCGTTTTTTTTTTTAAATAACAAACATGTCATACTTACCTCCACTGTGCAGTTCGTTCTGCACAGAGTGGCCCCGAACCTCTTCTTCTGGGATCCCCTGGCGGCGTTGGTGGCTCCTCCCTGCATCGTGTGTCCACGTTGGAGAAGCCCTCACCTTGGTGGACACCCATGCGAGCGTGCTCCCGTGTCCCGCATCTGTGTCCATTCACACAGAATGCAGGACTCGGCCCCGCCCCCAGCGCCACGTCATTGGATTTGATTGACAGCAGCGGGAGCAATCAATCTATCCAATCAGGACACAAGACACCAGCTACAGATGGTGTGCTCATTCCCGGCCAGAGAAAGATCCGTGTCAGGTGTGGAAAATGGGGGGCTGGGGGACTGCAGCACTACAGAATGTTTTTCACCTTAATGCATAGAATGCATCAAGGTGAAAAACGCTGAGGATTTACAACCCCTTTAATCTGTTTTGAGGCAATAAATATCCTGATGTTACTGCACTTAGAAGCACCTTCTGCTTGTGCTTTAGCTATAATATGTGTTGTTAAGGAGATATCTGTGGCCCTCCAAGTGCTGCGGAGGACTATCATGCCTCTACCCCACAATTTTTGTTTGGCAAGAAGACATGAAATAGCAATTAGACAGGTTGTAAAAAAAACTTTGAAATCACAATTTTATCCCTGAGATCATCAGGGTGCAAAAATCTCTGCAGAACACCTCTCTCACCCCCTTCCGTAGGCTAAATAGAAGTTATTGCTCATGATTTGGGTTCTACCAGGAGAAAACTTCTCTCAGGGTTGTTAGGTCATGCCCTTTAGTGTCTATCAATAGCCTGAAAGAAACCTGTGCTTAAAAATATTTAAGCTGACATCACCGATTCCTCCTTTTCAAAATGCAAGTCGAATGACTGCTATGATGATTCACTGGCTTTAAAGAATACGTTAACCCAACATTTAATATTCTTGATATGCAAGAGCACAGCGCGGTCAGTTTTTTGGCTGTGCTAGGAACTCAGCCTGCTCTCCTCCAATGATCAGACTTTGCTGACATGCCCCCCTGCACAGCTTTTCATTGGGAAGACCAGTGTGCTGATGTTTCTCCTCCCTGAACCAAAAAAACTTGTGTGAGCCACTCAGGCTTTGAGGAGCAAGTCATCAGTTCACTGCTGTGAGTGCAGGCTTGGGAGGGAGCTTCTCCCAGCTACAGAAGTCACTATGTGTAGAAATGGATCTCCATGTAGCTGCACATCAAAACAATCCCACTAGGAGCCCAGGCCCAGGCTGAGATATTAGTGGGATCATTTCATTTTGCGGCTACAGGGATATCCATTTCTACACGCTGTTTCTCCTCCCCAGTTCTCTGAGCTCCTTATGCAGCTGAGAACAGAGGGTGTGTGATCCCCTATAAAACGGAAAATGAAAAGGGAAATGTATAATTGTATACACAAACCTGAAACCATAAAATGTATATACAAATGTTTTGCCTCTCAATTTTATTTTAAACTGAATGGATTGTTTTACAAGGTGAAGGTTTGTATATCCTTTCATATTTTCTCTTACTGGCCTACAAAAATATGTAATTCAGGTGTTGTGGCCTCACTTTTGCATAACTTGGTGCACAAAAGTTTACAGTGAATGACTCAGAAGGTATTAGTGCTAGAGAGCCAGGTGAAGGCCCAGCTGAGGTTTTACACCTTTTTTTCTCTTTATAGACCTTTACCACTGTAGATTATAATTTTTAAATGATTTTGTAAATGGCTTAAAAGAGAAGTAAGGGTTTTTTTTTTTGGCCCATTTATACTTACCTTTGTGGATGCAGCATCAGTCCAATGCTGCATCTGTCCTCCGCCGCCTTTACACTGAGAACCAAACCATCAAACATTTACAATGGCTCGGTTCTCACAGCTCCCTGAGAGGAGAGCTGCTAACTGTCAATCAGCAGCTCTCCTCTCTGCTCCTCCAAGCTCAGAGGAGTGCTGGGCTGTGGAATGGCGGGGAGCGCCCATCTCAGTGGCTCGGTGAGAGGCTGAGACAGGCATCAGTCCAGGCACCTGGCAGATCCAGACTTTATTGTTGTGATGACACGGTGCCTGGACTGATTCCAGTGATGTCAGCAGAGAGCGGACTTCAGTCCGCTCTCTGCTGAAAATGGGTCACAGGAGTGCAAAACAAAATGCACTTCTGTGACCCTTAGAGCCCATTCACACAGGGACGACTTGTCAGGCGACCTAGTCGCCTGACAAGTCGCCTCCCGTTCTGTGCTATGGAACCGTTCTAAGGGGAGCGACGCAAGTCGCTCCGACTTAGAAAAAGGTTCCTGTACGACTTCGGGGGCGACTTGGGGGACTTGCATAGACTTCTATACAGAAGTCGTTTTGCAAGTCGCCCGGGCAGTCGTGTGCAGGTCGCCTCGCTGAGGCGACCTGCAAGTCATGTTACCCCTGTGTGAATGGGGTCTTAGGAGAAGCCCAGCCAAACGAGCTCAGGCTGGACTTCTCTTTTCAATTAGTTATTTCTGCAAAAGGAAAAAGTGTTACTCCAGTGCTGTTTGCTTACTGTATATAGATGTTATATAGATGTATAACTAGCACACCCCTGATCACCAGTGTCCTCCCATAGACTTGTTTTGTTGAGGAGGGGGTGCCTAATCAGGTCGAGGTCGGTTAGACTACAGGGTCAACTTAGGAGTGCAGACTGTTTGGCCATATTTACTCAAACTATGCAACTGCTCTTATAGTAAAGAAAAATAGTAGAAGTAAAGCTATAAAAAAAAAGGTATTTCATATGCAACTGCTCTTATAGTAAAGGAAAATAGTAGAAGTTAAGCTATGAAAAAAAGGTATTTAATACAATTCCAGTAAAACAGAATCTTTATTTCTCTGGCTTCTGTAGCACATACACACATTACAATTACAGACCATGGGACAGCACTACTGAAAACACAATGCAGTGATACAAAACAGTAAAACATCCACTTTAAAGACAGTGTCCTAAAAATACTAAATCTAGTTAAACTCACAAAAATCTGCTCTACTTTTAAGCTGCTACATGTTATAATAAAATATGTAGCTCCCAATTTGCGGTTTGGTATTGCTAACTACACAGGGCTTAGTATAGTTGGATTTAGAAAACATAATTAATTTAGCATATGCATTGGATGCCATTTTAATGCTCCTTTTTTTTACAAGCTCCAAATGTCTGATGGTAAGCATTTGGGAGTTATTCACATGTCTCTGTGGTATCCAATAACCAGAGTGGAACGAAGGGAACTAAAAAACCATCCTGGAGTAGAAGCAAGGGACCCCTTGTCCTTGTCACTGGAAGTAAATGCAGATTCTCAGTAGAATACATTGTATTGTAGTTTTAAACAACACGGCAGAACAGTAATCTAACCAATGGGTTTAGCACTTCTCTTTAATCAATACCTGGAAAATTTAGAATGGTGTTATTCTTGTCAGCGGGATGTAAATATGAAGATTGTCCATGTGTGTTCTGTATTACAGGAGTTAATGTGTTAATGTACCAAGTCGTACATCTTCTGCCTGTGCTAGGTCGGTTGAGCGGATGCACACTGTGAAATCCATTTGTTCCTGTATTATCCTCATACAGGTTTCTCCTTAAAAGATGTCTGTATCTCAGAGGGGCATTTTCATCATTACAGAGGAAGGCCATGAAAGCTCATATAGCCTTTAATCAAGACTCTGCAGCCACACTGGGCTAGTAAAGCTTATTGACTTCCCAAATATCAATCAACTTCACAGAGCTGAGAGTCCCATCTATATTGTACTAGGATAGAAATGATTTACCATAGCTCACCCTCCTCTCAGTATTAATTAAAATTTATTTTTATGAAGTACAGGTAGTAGCTGTCAACAGCTAGGCTATAAACCATTTATCTCCTAGTAAAAAAAAAAAAAAACATTTGCAGGCAGGTAGGATTTTCTGAACTTTAGTTTTTTTGTATGGATTTATATAAAGATATTGCTGGCTTGCATTTTTCATACTTTTTTTTCCCAAATGGGGTTCATCCTGCATCTAAGAATGATGCCATAGTTTTTGAATATGCACAGCAAAAAATTAGAGCAGCTGATGTGTTATACACAGTAGTAATTGGACTCTTTAAATACATTTTTTGCTGAATAAATTACCCAAAACACTGGCTAAATCTACGCACAGCATTGCATGTACCCGCATAACTGCTGTTGGCTCTCCATCTGAGCCAGACTAAGGCCGGCATTTAACCACTTGCTGACCAGCCCATAGTAAAAATACGTCATTTGTTTGATGTTAAATACAGGAGTTATGGTAGAAGCTAGCTGCCATAACCCTGGTATTTTTTTTTACTATGGGCGATTCTCTTTCAAATAAAAGTGGTCCCACGGGCAGATTCACTTTTAGAAGGTACCCCTCCCACCGCATCCCAGTGTTCCCGGGCCTACCTGACCGATCGGTAAAGCCTGGGAGAATTCCAATGCTGCCGTTAGCTAGGTATGGAGAAGAGTGAGAAGAGTGAGACCAAGATGGCAGCCACTCATCTCTATGCCCTTGGAGGACCAGAGCGCCGTCTGATGTCACTTCCGATGCCTGGCCCATAGTATATATATATATATATATATATATATTTATTTATTTATTTATTTATTTTTCTGTTAAAGCAAACTTTAAAAATATATATATACTTTTTTGATATTTTGCTTTTAAAGGTACATGAGAGATTTGGGGTCTTTTTGACCCCAGATCTCTCAATAAAGAGGACTTATCATCCTTATTTCTATTACAAGGGATGTTTACATTCCTTATAATAGGAATAAAAGTGATAAAAAAATAAAAATAATGGGACAGTGTAAAAATAAAAAAGATAAAAAGTAAACTAAATAAGAAAAAGTGCAGACGTGAACGCATTCGCAAGTCGCGCATATGTAAACGGTGTTTGAACCATACATGGGAGGTATCGCCATGAATGTTAGAGCAAGAGCAATAATTCTAGTGCAAGACCTCATCTGTAATGCAGCGTACACACGAGCGGACTTTTCGACCGGACTGGTCCAATGGACCGAGCCCAGCGGACAATGCGATCATGTGTGGGCTTCATTGGACCTTCAGCAGACTTTTTCAGTCGAAAATCTGACAGACTTTAGATTTGAAACATGCTTCAAATCTTTACGTTGTAACTCTGCCGGACCCAGAAATCCGCTCGTCTGTATGCTAGTCCGACGGACAAAAAACGATGCTAGGGCAGCTACTGGCTTACAACTTCATTATTTTAGTCCGGTGTACGTCATCACATAAGAATCCGTCAGACTTTGGTGTGAGCATGTGTAGGCTAGTTCGTTAAAAAGTCAGTCGGAAGTCCGTCAAAAGTCCGTCGAAAGTCCGCCGGAAATTCTGCCGGACCAGTCCGCCTGTGTGTACACAGCATTACTCTTAGTAGGTAATCTGTAAACATTTTTTAAAGTGTCGCCTATGGAGATATTTAAATACTGTAGTTTGTCGCCATTCCACGAGCGTGCTTAAGCATGGCATGTTAGATATTTATTTACTCAGCATAACATCATCTTTCTCATTATACAAAATTGGGGTAAATATTGTGTTTTTTTTGTTTTTTTATTCATTAAAGTGTATTTATTCCAAAAAAAGACCGCTGCGCAAATACTGTGTGACAAAAAATATTGCAATGATCGCCATTTTATTCTCTAGGGTCTCAACTACAAAATATATATAATCTTTGGGGAATCTAAGTAATTTTTTAGCAAAAAATACTGATTTAAACTTGTTAAAAAGCCATACACGCTAATTGTTTTTTTTTTATCCAATTGATGTACAATTCGATCAAAATAGTCAAATCCACAAACAACTGTATAGTCATAGCTCCCCTTCCTATCAGTTTATGGTTGCCATACATGCTTCAATTTTTTCTTTTTCATTCAATTGATCTGCAATTTAATCATTGCAATTAAATCTACAAAAAATGAAGTAGCTTTAAATTTCCATCTGAACAATGTATACTCAGATTCGTTTAAACTGAATCGATTGGTCAGGGTGCAAAATTATTAATTATTTTGCATTGGTCAGCAGCACCGACATACTTTGTCCATGAATACGATCATTTTTTCAAGCAATCAGAAAATAAAGATGGGATTAATGATTTATGATCCTTATGCCGTGTACACACGACCGGACTTTACGGCATACTTTGCCCGGCGGACTTTGACGGACTTTACGACGGACTTTCCGAATGAACGGACTTGCCTACACACGATCAACCAAAGTCCGACGGATTCGTACGTGATGACGTACGAACGGACTAAAACAAGGAAGTTCATAGCCAGTAGCCAATCATGTTTCAAATCTAAGTCCGTCAAACTTTTGATAAAACAAAGTCCGCTGGAGCCCACACACGATCGAATTGTCCGACTAAATCCGGTACGCTGGACCAAGTATGCCGTAAAGTCCGATCGTGTGTACGCGGCATAAGTTACAATTTCATCTTAACTATCGACTGAAATCCACTTCCCAGTATCCCAGTGTACCAATTGAATTAATTAGGGACTATCTATCAATTATTCTGATCAGAAGAGATCAATTGGAAAAGAAGTTGATCATTTATTAACCCCTTCACTATAACCGTACACAAATTTGCATTCATGGCTTGAAGGGGTTAAACCGGGGTGATGCCTGCAGCTGCAGGCATTATCCCGGTACTGTTTTTTAGAGCCAGTGGTTGGCTTTTTAGTGATAACAGCCGCTTGGACATTCGGACAACAAAATCCTGGATTTTTTTTACTGACGGATGTTGGCTCAAACTTGTCTTGCATACACACAGTCACACAAATGTTGTCGGACATTCCGAACGTTAAGAACGCGGTGACGTACAACACGTATAACGAGCCAAGAAAAATGAAGTTCAATAGCCAGTGCGGCTCTTCTGCATGATTCCGAGCATGCGTGGACTTTTGTGTGTCGGAATTGTGTACACACAATCAGAATTTCCGACAACAAATTTTGTTGTCGGAAAATTTGAGAACCAGCTCTTAAACATTTGTCAGAAATTCTGACAATAAATGTCCGATGGAGCATACACAGGTCGGAATTTCCGACAACAAGCTCACATCGAACATTTGTTGTTAGAAATTTCGACCGTGTGTACGGGGCATAAGTAGCAGGAGGGGATGTGTCCCCCCCAACACCTTCCACTGCTCTTCACCAGGAGATCTGAGCCACCAGCCGGCTTGTCCACCGCCTAGGCGGAGACCAGAATGAAGCCGAATTCGGCTTTGATCGAGTCTCCGATGTAAAATCTGGGAAGCAACGTCACTTCCAGTTTACTCGGCTGCCAAAGGCGCCAATTTAAAAAAAAAATGACAGTATTCAGAATCACTGATTTTGGCATTCTGAATCCTTTTAAGTGCAATGGAGGGGTTTGGGGTCTTTTAGACCACCGATCCATCCATAGAGAGTACCTGTCACCACCTATTACTGTCACAAGGGATGTTTACATTTCTTGTAACAGCAATAAAAGTGATCGAAATTTTTTTTTTTTAAAGGGACAAAGTAAAAAAATAAAAACAGCAGCAGGAATCAGCTGATTCCTACCGCTGAGATTTGCACTGGGCAAATCGCCCGTGCAAATATAACCTAAGACCTGCTGTGACATTATACCCTTAGCACCAGTGACACCATAGACCTTTATGGTGTAACAAGCCCAATAAGCACCACTAAATACAATCTGTTTGATGGTGCCTAAGATTTGGGTGCTCTTGTACATGAAGAAAGCTGAACTTTAAAACTGAAAAACGTACACTTGAAACATTTACCTCTGTATGCAGTTTCCACATAAAAACCTTTTTCTCTTTTTTCATAATAGCAATTGATTAAAATTCCTGTTCTACCATATGGTAAGCAGTCCTCTCTTAAACTTTTATTCTCACTAATCTTTCCATTTTTAACACAAATAAAATCACTTGTTTGTTTGCTTCTTGCTTGCTCTTAAACAGCCTTGTAACAGGAGGAAATAGCAAACATATGCCCCCCCCCCCCCCAACTGCTGTTCCCTGGAGGTGACCAATGAAAATACAACATGTGGTCTGCTTTTCTGGAGCACAGCCAGAGTCTGTGCTCTTTAATTGGCTGTGAGGTCCCCCTACAGCTGCAAAACATTAGTGACAGCTTATCTTCAAATAGGGGATTTTCATTTTAACCTCTTTATGGACAGTGCTGCATAGCATGCAAAGCCCGGAAACAGTGGAAAAAATTACCATCAAAACCTAATTTCATTTTTTTTACAATTATTTAAAAACTAAACAATATTGGATGTTATATAGCCTCATATTTCTGTTTAAACAATTGCCAGAACTAACAAGCATCTTGCTCACTCTGACCAGCTACACAAACTGTGCACAGTTAGGCCTGTGAAGGACAGGATTTTTGCATGCTGCTGTTTTAATATTGAAATTTGGAGTGTTTATCTCCAAGTGCTTAGCTTTTGCAGGGATATTATCCCTACAATATATACAAGAGCCTGGCAGTAGATGAGCGAAATAAAAATAAAAAAAGGGAAATAAAAAACAATCCCTGTAAAAACTTACTTAAAGGGAACCTGTGAGGACAGAAATCTGGGAGCTGCAATCACTTTTTTTTTTGAAAGTTTAAAGAATAAGTTCACCTTTGGGAACATGTTACATGTTCCACCCGTTTTCACATGTTCCCAATGCTGCAACAGCTGCCCTCTCTCCCTGTGTCAACAATACAGAAAGAAGTTCCTGGTACTAGCTGACACTTTTTAAAATCAGCGCGGCCGTACGGGGCTCTGCTCACACAGCCACGTCATTCATTCACACAGCTCCGTGTGTGAATGAACTACAAGCCTCGGCATCCTTTGCGGTTGTCGGCTTGTACTTCTCAATGAACTACCATGGTGCTGTGGAGCTCCGTGGTGGTTCAATGATTTGTTTTTGTTAGTGTATCTGCCTGGCCGTACGGAGAGTACGGGTATACAGAAATACTGACAGATCCGCAGGAGACCTGCATTGCACCAGCGATCTGCCTGATCGTGGGTGCAATGCTTTACAGGCTCCAAAAGAAAAAATAATAGATGCACATTTTTTTACCTGCAAAAAAATGTGTATTTATTTTTTTCTAAAAGGTGAACTTATCCTTCTGGCCGGGTTCACACTGGCACGACATGACAGTGGTACCACTTTGGATCCGACTTTGCCCTGCGACTTTAAGTCTGAAATGCGTCCAACTTCAATGAACAGGGATCCGACTTTGATCCCTGACAATACTAGGCACTATCTAGTATGAATCTTTAGGGAGAACTCCACGCACAATGTAAAAAAAAGAAAAAAAACGGCATGGGTTCCTCCTCAAGGAGCATACCAGGCCCTTCGGTCTGGTGTGGATTTTAAGGGGAACCCCCACAATCCATACCAGACCCTTATCTGAGCACACAGCCTGGCAGGTCAGGAAAGAGGGTGGGGACGAGCAAGCACCCCCCCTCCTGAACCGTACCAGGCCGCATGCCCTCAACACGGGGGGGTGGGTGCTTTGGGGATAGGGGGGCCCTGCGCCCCCCATCCAAAAGCACCTTGTCCCCATGTTGATGAGGACAAGGGCCTCTTACCGAAAACCCTGGCCGCTGGTTGCAAGGGTCTGCAGGCGGGGAGCTTATCGGATTCTGGAATCCCCCTTTAACAAGGGGGCCCCCAGATCCCAGCCCCCCACCCTATGTCAATGAGTATAGGGTACATTGTACCCCTACCCTTTCACCTAAGAAAGTGTCAAAAATAAAACGCAGTACACAGGTTTTTAAATAATTTATTATGGCGTCTCTTCTGACTTCTCCCCTCTCTGGCTCTTCTGCCTCCTCCACTGATGTCTTCTGCCTCTGCCAGTTCTTCTCCCCTATCCGGGTCTTCTCCACTCTCTCCCCAGTTCTTCTCCCTCTGTCCGCTATCTTCTGCCTCTGCCAGGTCTTCTTTGTTGTCTTCTGGCTCTTTTGCAGGGCCCCCCTGCCTCCAAAGCACCCACCCCCCCATGTTGAGGGCATGAGGCCTGGTACAGTTCAGGGGGGGTGCTCACTTGTCCCCACCACTTTCCTGACCTGCCGGGCTGTGTGCTCGGATAAGGGTCTGGCATGGATTTTGGGGGGGACTCTCCCAACCGTTTGTTCGGCGTGGGGGTTCCCCTTAAAATCCATACCAGACCGAAGGGCCTGGTATGCTCTTGGAGGGGGAACCCATGCTGGTTTTTTCTCTTCAATTTGGCGTGGAGTTCCCCTTCAAGATCAGAGCACAAGTCGCATCAGTTAGGACGACGATCCGACTTTGGACCGGCTTCAGTGATATTCAATGGGCTGAAGTAAGATCAAAGTCGGACCAAAGTAGTACAGGGAGCATTTTCAAAGTCAGACTCACTTGTGTCAGACCAGTTAAGACGGCTCCCATAGGGAAACGTTGATGTTCACACATCATGCGACATGAGCTCCCAATGTTGGAGCGTTTGTCATACCAGTGTGAACCCAGCCTTAGGGCCTGTCACTCTTATGCTGGCTTCATTATTCAATGAGACACTGATCTGAAAACAGCATGCCGTCAGAGAAGACTGAAAAGTCAGAAATCCTGTCCTACATGCTTGCTCCAGTTCCCAAAACATAGAAAATTAGGACCTGTGTGACAGCCCCAAAGCCTGAATCTAGCCCTGCCCTTTAGAGCCAAGCCTAGCTCTCAGGAAAAAAAAAAAAGGCATTCCATTAGAGACTTAAAACTAGAAAGCAGCTATGGCTGCAATACTTACCACCTTTCCAGTGCTGCACCTGAAATAATTAATTTACTGCCACTGAATGCTCTCACATGGAGGAATCATTGTACTCAGAAGTCAATAGACCCATCTCAATAGGGAGCATCACCATGTTGCCCTGCACTCACATACTGTGCAACATCACTGAGGACCACCTACTGCCAGGGAGATCTAAAGAGAAAGAAGGTCCTGCACATAATGTGACCAGCCTGGAGACATCTGATAACAGCAAAAAAAAAAAGCCAAAGAAGGTCCCCTGGGTCCTCTGGTTACCTTTTCACGAACAGAGGTTAATAAAGTCCATATGCCCAGATCAAATGTAACCGTTTCAGTATGCATTACACATGACAATAAGTTGATGACTATACTTTTTTACATTGTTTTTAAGAAATAATAATTTGTTAATTTTATTATTTGTAACTGGACAAAATGCCAAAATATGCCTTTTTTTGTTATGTTATGCATTATAGTTTATCATTATGTATTTCACTCTGCTGTACAGTTGTATGCATTCACTCTGCTCGGCTGAAGCTGCTATATAGGCAAGAGAAGATTGTAAAAACTTGCAAGCAGAGATAAACAGTGTGTTCAGACACAAATTGTGCTGAGGAACATTATAATACAGATTGCATTAATCTAGAGGTTAAGCAGCCCATAAATAAGGGATAATGGTCATTGGATCAAGTCAGTCTGTCTGCCTGTCTTTCCCTTTACTTTCATTGGATGTATGAGGAGGATGTAAACATTCCCACAGATGCAGCTGGTACAGATAAGACTGAGATTATTGATGGCATTACCAGCTTATCAACATCTCCATAGGGATCTGTATTGCTGCCCATCTATTACAGTTCCTTACTATCTTTATATTGCTCTTCAATCTGGGTTAACACAATAACAGGTAATACCTGTGTTATATCATATACAACTGAGAATAACCTAAATTGGGTAATCAGAAATCTGCAGACATCTAAAGTCACCATTTTCTCTCTCCCAGATGGTTAATATAAACTATCTGTAGGATAACATCAGAGTGTGTAGAACAATGCTAAGACCGATCTGATGTTCTGTAAACATTCATTATAAAATGTAAACTAAATAGGAAAGTTGATTATATACAGGGGAAAATAAACTTTTTTTTGTACAGTTCAGTTAACTAAATTAGGTAAATTCTTTTTTCACTTGGCACATAAAATAAATTAAAGCTCAGAGTTGAAAAAAATATGTTCAGCACATTTGGAAACCAAAAAATAACCTTTTGGTGTAACTCTCACCATTTTCCTATCACTGACCTCCAGGCACTCAACACTCAGTGGCTGGCCCTCCTTCAGGTTGAATGATGCCAGCATCTGTTAACCCACTTCCTGTAAGCCCTGGGCACCATGGACACCTCCACAGGGGGTATATTATTACTTTTCCTAGAGTCACAGTATAATGCAGCAGACGGGGTTGTGCAGAAGCCACTAGTGATCGCCATTCTCTGTAGCATTGAGAACAGCTCACTGCTGTTGGAGAAGAGGAAGGACCCTGGGTAGTCATAGGACTAGCCAAAAGGCATTTGGAAAAAGGTATATTCACAAATTACATTTTTTTTAAATTACATGCAGAGAGGGGAGTGGAGGGATTGTATTTACTGGAATTTGGTTTCAAAGCATATCTAAAGCCATAAGCCATTTTTCTTGATTTTAGATAGACTAAGAAATTGTTAAAATGTAAAGCAATGGGTTTTCATTGCTTCACTCTATTTACCGTTATCATTGAAAGTGAAAGTATCCTAAATTTCCTTATTTTGGTTGACATTGCAGCACTATTAGAGGGGAAATCTTAGCTTTGGCACACTAGTTCTGGTGACACATTTGGTTTCCACCCCGTTTGAGGGATCTCCTCTCACTTCTCAATTCCCCCTTTATGTGACACAGATGGAAAAAAAAACAAAAACTAACGAGAGTTATAACCATCCCATACTCTAGCCAAAATGAAAAAAAAAAAAGGTTTGCCTTTAGTTCACTCACTGCATGGTGAATTGCCAGCCGAAGGTGCAGGGGGAGATGCCAGGTCTTGGGGCCCCCCAAAGTGACAGAGCGCTAGGGCCCAGTCGCAAGTGTGACCTTTGCGATCCTGGTAATTCCACCACTGGCAGAAAGAAAGAGCATAGTCAGGCTCAATTGATGAGTGTTTGTCACAGCTCACTCAATTCTCATAATCCCCACTGCCATAATCTTTGGGGGGTGGGCATCAGAGGAGGTAGATTTCTGCTAAAGCAGGATGCAGCAGCAGAAGGGACTCATCTCACTGAAGGTAAGTAACGCCCCTTGTAGTGATCTTAGACTTCTATACAGTTGGGTATGGCTGTCATTTAGGCAATATTTAAATTGCCACCTCCAATTCTATGAAATATAAATACTTACCTCTGCTTCAACACTCTGACGCTTGTGAGGTCCCTCTCTAGTGAAGGCATCTTCTCCCTGGCTTCATCAAGGTGCCTGTCTACAGCCATTTTCATGTAGACAGGCATAGTATAGACTTCTATACAGCTGGGTGTGGCTGTCATTTAGGCAATATTTAAATTGCCACCTCCAATCCTATGAAATATAAATACCTACCTCTGCTTCAACACTCTGACACTTGTGAGGTCCCTCTCTAGTGAAGGCATCTTCTCCCTGGCTTCATCAAGGTGCCTGTCTACAGCCATTTTGATTGACTAGTGCTGGATGGCATCACTTCTGTGTATACACCAGTGTTCAGTTGTTCAGGAGTCACTGGTGATAATGGGTTCTCAGTTCTTCCATGATTCTGTAAGCTGCTCAGTTCCCACTGACACACCTGGTTGAAAGGTTAAAACTGCTCCCACATGTGTAACTTAAAGTGATTGTAAAGGCTCGTTTTTTTGTTTTTTTTTTCCAAATAACAAACATGTTTTACTTCCTTCCTCTGTGCAGTTGGTTTTGCACAGAGCAGCCCCGATCCTCCTCTTCTCGGGTCCCTCTTTGCTGCTCCTAGCCCCTCTCTCCTTTAAGTGAAAATTACAAAAGGGGGTGCCCTGGGGGATTTTTTGGGCATAGGGTAGTAACCAGAAAAGGTAGTAACAAGCGTATAAAATATATAAAATACAACATTTATTGAATAAAAAGCATTAATAGAATTGGTACATAAGGTATATCAACTAAAAAACAATTTAGTCAGACTGGATAGTTACATAACAGCTAAATACCGAGACACACAGTTGATCTCATGATGAGAGGCCAAGCAATATGCGTGTACACAGGAGCCCCAACATGTTTCGGAATATAGGTATAAATAATTAATTCCTTCTTTAGGGGTTGATTTGAAACAAGCTGTTTTTTGTCTGGAATTTCTTTTGACAGGAATCTCAAAAAAGGGGTATGGAAATAATACAAATATGTAAGAGCATAGTAGATAGTAGCATGGCATATAGATATGGCAGGTAATAAAAACAGGTGGTACTCACAATGTAACTATATTTAGTGAATTAAAGTACACGTCAGGATTCACACAAAGGAGAGGCTTCCATCTCTAAACTGCTCCATAGCACAATGAAATGCTCTTGATATTGGCTAGGGGGCTGAGTATGAATCCCCACAGCGTCGATGATACATTGTTGCCTGTGTCAAATAGCATATTGTGTAGTGTAAGTAAAGCATGAAGCATCCCTGCTGACAGAGGACACCAGGGCCCACACAGACTGCAACCAGTCCCTTGGCTTTTGGATTACAACACGGCAACGGTACTTCCAGTGTTTGGTCTCTGACATGAAGCAAACCGTTACCTCAGCAATAGTTTGACTATCTCTCTGATTGCTCAATCACAGAGAGGTCACCTTGCTCCCCTCTCAGGCTCTGATTCCTCAGGCATATGGCACAGAATGCGACAATTGATCTGCACCTCTCCCTTTACTCCCAGGACTGCCTCAGTTCCCCTATAAAGCCAACAAACTCTTCTTTGTCTCCCTTCCCCTGATTGCAGAAATTTTAGGGTCCTAAAGGCTGCTGCTGCTCCATTAGCTTCCATTGTACAGTGTTCCTTGGAGACTACATATCCCAGAATACCATGCACTGTTGCCCCTTGCAATTTCCTTCAGATTGGCTTGGTTCCTCTGCTGCCAGGAGGGGAGGGGGAACAGAAGAGAGGGCGATAGAGTGAGCAGACACACACACAGCCCACAGCTGCAGCTCTCAAGGCCGCTCTGTTTATACAGAAACACTCCAACCAAGTGCACTGGTGGGGGGGTGGGGGAACCAGGGGATCAAGTTTACTCAGAGCCCCCCTAACCCCGTTCTGCAGACAGCAACTAGGCAAGGATAGGGAGTAGAGTGGTGTACAGGCAGAGGATCCCACACCTGTGACATCCGGCTGCAAAAGCATGCATTGACTAATAACTGTCACAGTAGTTAGCATGCTCATGTTGGCTCTCAACAGAACTGTCAAGACATCAAATTACTGGCTGGTGCCATAGCTGGTCACATGTGCAACACCATGGTAACTGCAGATCAAACAGAGACTAAGCTTCCTTGGCTATAAAAAATGGGAGGGCATAATTCCACTTTAAAATTGTGTGTTTTCCTTCCTAGTGACTATGGTCATCAGAACATTTAAGCATTGACAGTGATAAAAACCTGACAGGGGTTCTAATATTTTTTACTAAAAAGAAAAAAAACAAACAAACATTTTTTGGCTAATTGTGTTCCAGGACTAGTATAGACATACATTTTCCTCACTCTGGGTCCATGCATCAATGACCAGAATGCTGGCAGAATGAGAAATGAAGTGACCTATTTTACGGGCCCCCCCACTTTCATGGGGAGTGGGGACTATCATTTTCACTGCTCCCCTTATCTGTCAGCTATCACACTTGTAGGAAGCTTGTGACCTGTCAACTGACCTTAGAAGATTTTCTAGAATGAAAAGTAGGTGGGAACACAATAGTGACCCCTACTTATGGGACTTGGGACTGATACAAATTGGTGGTTTTAGGCTCGGTTCACACTGCTGCGCTGTGAATTTGTTCAGTTTTTTGTCCTGTGGGAGGTGTGAATTTACCGCAAATTTACTGCGATTTTACCGCAAATTTCAGGAGTTGGACATAGCTGCGATTGATATTCTAGCCAATGGAATCATAATGTAAAACAAAAAAAGGTGTTAACTTCCTGTGTACTTCCTGTTTTTTGTGTAGAGTAGTGTGGTGGAATTCGCACATATGCGAACCATCACTGCGATTCAAGAACGATTTACATTGATGTCTATGGAGACTAAATCCACACGCAATGCAGTAAACTCGCACAATATCCTTTTTTTATCGCATCGCATTCGTAGAGGAATCGCAACGCATGTATGTGAACGACCATCATTGAAAACAATGACATTAGGGATGACATGCGAATTTAAGGTGCTTTTGACGCATCGCATTCATTATGAACTCGCATCAGTGTGAACCGGGCCTGAAAGCTAGAATTATTTGATTTGTTATTTACCTGTCATGTGATTTTTTTTTAAATCTCCTTGAATGTTCTGCAGCTTGTCAGGTGACCCAACGGCCTATGAGATTAAAGAAGAAATATAAGAAATGTCAGACCAGTGGCTGCAGCTGAAGAAGACACATCCCTCCCTCCCTCTCCTTGTCGCGGTCCTTCATTATGTGGCTTTATCCATTTTGCGAAAAGGGACAGTTGGTAGCAATGGTGTATTAGTTGTTTGGTTCAAGCTTTAATGACTGAACCATTGGTATCATATAAACATGTACTTGTATGGTTAAGAAATAAATATAGTTATCATTCTAAAAAAATGGTTTATTATTGGTCTCCAGTCCCATGCATCTAGGATCCTATATAAAGTCCAGGTCATAGGCTCAAGGCACTAGTCTTCAAGACACCTCACCCTCCCGCCTTTGATGCAACCATTATTATGTACCTTGTCACCTTTCTTGGCAAATTTTTTTGGTCATTTATGCTGTTTTCAGCCTGAATGGGTTGGGTTCTGGTAATGGGTGTTTTTAGTCTTGTCCATTAAGTTGAATATTTTCATGAAGACTATTTTACATAAACTATTTGTAAAGCCAAAAAGAAAGGGCCATGGCCATTTTTTCTCAATTTCTGTATCTTGGTTTTTATTTATTTTGTTTTTCAGCCTTGCTGCCTGCAGTCCCATAAAATTGCCGTTTTCCTTGTTCTTCTAGTCATCAGTTACCTAATTGGGAAGATAGAAGGTAGTCATCTCAAGACAGTTGGTCTAACTATAAATTCATCCATTGATAGCTAGTGGGTACACGTTGTGTGAACCACAAATTAATTGAACATGTAATACAGTAGATTGTAATGACCCCTCATGCATGTGCACACTCAGAAATGAAGCAAAAAACAGAGGAGCTCAGCTAACAATGCTGAACAATTGCAGTGACATTATCCTGTTGTATTTCCTTGCTCAGCATTCTGACAGAGCACTTTTAATTATTTCATCTTGCGTGAAACAGACTCCTTGTAATGTCACGCTTTACTTGTAATACAAGCCTCTTATTATCATTGTCACCAAGTGGAACCAAGTATGTGAGGTAATATCAGACATTTACTTTCATCTCACACGGGGGAATGCTTGCACAAAGACCTAAATTCATACACAATAATGAAGGAAATATCGATGTTTCCTTTCTCCTTTTTGTTTTTGCCTTTCCACGCCACTCCTCATCATTCATCTCTATGAACACAGGTGTCATACTCATAACCCATCTACGATTTTCTAGAAAGTAAAGGCCTTAGCAAACTTTGTTTTTATTTGTATTCTAAGTGTAATCAAAATGAACATCTTGTACATGGTATCTTTTTTTGGGTGTGACATAAGACAAAGCTCAGCTCATTATTGCACTAAGGTAAAAAACCTTCTGACTTCACAACCACTTTAATTTGTCCTGGTGATGGTGACCATTGTAACTGGTAAAAAAACTGAGGGAAAATCTAATATTCGGAGTTGCCACAGAAACAGGTATTAAATGGAAACACTTTTTTCTGTGACAACTCTCCTTGGGAAGATTTATTCTTACTTCCTCTATGTCTTGAGAAGCGGAAGTGAAATCTATTCAATTTGCACAGATAGAAAAAAATGTCAGGCATTATATTTATTTCCTACTCTATCAATAATTAAAAAAAAAATGTTGGCTTTAGATGTACTGTAACTTTCCTGTTCTCAGGACACAACAGGAATTCAGAGGAAATCACTCCCAAGTGAGATAAATCACCCTTACACAGTTGTCATCAGAAAAAGTGCCCCTATTGAAAGTATTGAAAGAATTCCCCTCTACCCCTGTTCTGATGGCATCTTAAAATTTTGAATTTTTGCTCAGATTTTTTTTACCAGTGAGTGTAGCTCCCTAGCAGGGATACAGATGGAAATCATTAATTTGACATGGTTTCCAATCCTTCATCACACAATCTAAACCAGAAAAGATTTGACTTTAGATTCACCTCAACATTTGTTTCATGCATTACAGCAACTCCCATCGCAAATGTTTCTATTTAGGCTTTGTTATTGTTTAGGCTTTGTTCACATGGGTGTATCTATGCGTACATCCATGCGAACAACAATGCAGATATGCAGATGCCTGTCCATGAATGCAGACAGTGTGGGAACAGGTACCGACACCTGCACGGCTGTCAGATTGGGTCCAGAGGCTGTGTCTACGCAGCCGCTGTATCCCATTAAACATGAATAGGACTGCCTGCATGTGGATGCATGCAACACCTGTTCATCCCATATGGACAAAGAAGCCCCTTTGCCTGGGTGTACACATAGAGGTTGATTTACTAAAGGCAAAGAGATTGTGCAGTTTGCAAAGTGCAATTGCTCCAGAGCTTAGTAAACGAGCAGAAACTGCTGACTTCTATCACCCATTCACACACAATCAAAAATGCTGTTTTTTTTATTTTCCTTACATATGATTGGTTATTCTTTGCAAAGCGAAGCTTTACCTCATGTACTAAGCTTTGGGGCAACTGCCCTTTGCAAAGTGTACAGTCTATTTGCCTTTAGTAAATCACCCCATAGATACTCTCTTGTGAACAAAGCCATACTATAATGCCACCTTCTAAATTACCCAACCACAGAAGAGACACACATATAGTAAGTCAGTACAGACAATGCCACCTGTTAAGCAGTGTGAAATACATCCTTCATATAGCTTAAGCCCAGTACACACTGGCCGAATGTCGGGAGACATCAGCCGGTGAAAAAAAAAAGGCCGACATTCACCTGCATGTATAGTAGATGGGGTAGTGCTAAAATAAAACAATAAAATGCTTAAAAAGAGTTAATGGAAACATCATTCAAGAAAGTCCATAGTAATCTGATTTAACAGTAAAAAGATCAAGTGAAAAATCCGCTTGTAAGGACACCAACACCCAAACACACTGCCTCTTACCAGCAGGTACATTCCAAAAGGCATGGGTTATTTTTCCAGCAACTACTTCTCAGCAGTATGGGGGATAAAACTCAGCAACTTCTTCACTTGGATGTCAACAAGCCTGGATAGCTCTCAGTGACAGGTCCTTACCAATATGGATTTAAATATACCAACTCATCCACCAATGCAATAACCCAATGAAAAGAAAAGAACACTTCATAGTGCAGAAGTCCCAAACATGTAAATTTATTGCAAAGTTTAAAAGGTGATTACACTCACATTTCAGTGGCAGATAATAAGCATGTGAATAGGAGAAACGTCCAGCGTTTCAAACCAAGAAGATGGCCGCTGCATCCCAGCAATACAATTGCGTCACACGTTACAGGCTCCTCTCTACGCGTTTCGCCATCGTTGACCTTGTCAGGGGCGTGTGTATGTCAGCCCATCTGCCAGAAGCCAGCCGTTCTGGAAAAACAGCGGCCCCCTGGCTCCTGATCAGCGCTGACTTTAGTGTTCCCTGTCAGAACACAACAGCTTAGCGGGGGAGATCAATGTACTAATGACAGATAGTTAGTACAGCGGCTCCTACCAGAGTTTACAGGTTTTTTTTCATTCAATCCACTTGGTTGAATGAAAAAACTATTAGTATGTACCCGGCTTAATCTTGTGAATGATTTTCTCACAGAAGTCTTTCAACAAAGATGATGACCCTGCTATCTTACAGACAAAAAGCCACTCAATTGCCCAAATATTATTCTTTTATTGACTATTTTCAGTAATAACATAATTGCAAACCTATGATTGTTTCTCTTTAAAAAGTAAATGTTAAAATGAAGAAAAAAACTTTGAAGACAATTAAGATTATAAAGACTTCTTAAAGCTGGATTAAAGATGAGCAGCAAAACAAACTTTTTAAAAACAACTATGTGAACTGTCTTATCTACCAAAGGATTTGTAAATTGAATGAGCAGAAGCATGCTGATGAGATCGCTCTGCTCTCGCCCACTGTCTGCATGTTCTGTGTCAGCACTGGCATTATCTGTTTGCCCCCTAGTGCTGGCCATCGCTCTTCCAAACGCAGTCCTGTGCAGTGGATTGCAGGAGGATAGGGTTCAGCTTGAAGTTGTTCTTTTTAGTTGTCACTATAATGCATACTATCTCTGGTCATTAAAGTGTTAACATCAAGTCAGCCACATACACAACAAAAAAGATGTCTTAGCTGTCTTATTCAATTTAGTTACATAAACGTGCAACAAGTGGGCCATGTACATTTTAGCCAACATACATTCAATTAATAGAAAATTAAGAGTTCTAGATGAACTCCAGTGCTGCATTCCCCTAGGAAATCTTCACTGGGATGAAAGGGGTTTTGGTCCTGTGAAAGGCTCTTAGGGGAATGAATCATTGATCTTCATGTATAAATAAACGATTTTTTGCTAATATAACATTGAGTGTTTGGTGTATTTATATTAGGCTTGCCAAAGTGAGTGCAGAGATAGGTTTATCCCTGCAGATAGAATTGCCCATGGGACCATAAGGCTGACACTCATATATAAATAAACATATCTTTTGGAAATATCACTGTGTTTATTTGGTGGTGATGTAAGGAAGGTCAACAAACCTTTCTACTATGGCACAGTTGGAAACAACATTTTTGTGAACAGAAATAACTGAAAGGTGCCCAAAATACACTCAGAACTTAATGACTGATGGAGATGCCAGATGCGCATTATGCTTGTGCACTCAACGGCAATTCCCATTTATTTTACTTTTATTAAAGGACCAGCTAGTCTAAAGGAAAGAGAGCTACTTAGTGGTAAAGAACTGTTTGCATGAATGTAAAAATAACAATGACAGTGCAAAAATTTAGATATTTTGGCCTCTGCTACATGGGCGATTGGCAGCCTCTGCAAAAATGTAGTGCAATGATTTTGTAATAGACATTTAATCACTATGTAATTGATGACAAATAGGCTGCCTTCAATATTAGCTAAGTCCACCTTTTGGAAAAAATAATAATTGCACAGTATTTGCTACAAAAAAAAAAGTTCATTTTTACATTTTTGCCTATAGGCCTACACAGCATTTCAACTGCTATTACTGGATTGCCATTGCAACTACGATTACTGACTCACAGGTGTAATGCCAGGCTCCTGAAAACTATTCCTCCAGCTCTCTATCTGTACCAAGGTACAGACTTTCAATTGAAGAGTTGGAAGAAGTGCCAATGGACTTCACTACACATGTATTCTTTGTAAAAATACCAGTCCATCTGCCACGGTGGATTTGTGGTTCAGATCTCTGTGATTCAAAATGAGAAAATTACAGCAGTAGGGTAGAAGAGAGAGGGGGTTGTTTTGCAGGTGAGGGTGGGAGTCTGACTGGGCCCATGTTACACCCTAAATTTGGGTCAAATTTGTAAGAAGGTATAAAAGGTGGAATTAGCCTTCAAGTCAATTTATTTTGCTGAAGCATTGTGTATTAAAATTTAATTTTTTTAAATACAAGGCATGTTTAAACTTTTTTTATCATTTTTTCCGTTTCAGTGCAGACAATCTTCTGCAACCTCTTTAAAGCCCTGTCCAACCTAATTACTGTACATGCAATGGCTGCATGGAATTTCTGGTGAGTGTCCTGATAGTGACAACAGTGGACCATGTATGTGTAATGTTTACTGAAACAAACCCTTGGAATATTTATGTGAAAGTATACCTTTACAATGGCAAAGTTGGGACACAGGAACATTGTGTTTTCACCATATAAAATGATGAGCCTAAACAAGTTCCTTGATAGCAGGATCAGCAGGAAACTTTTAAATGACATACAACTTGACTTTAATAAGGGACCTTTCACACTAATGAACTTTTGATTCGTTCCCATCTTTGGTGGGGGCCACTGGACGCGTATGGTGTCATACACACTCTGTTAGCAGGTCTTAGGGAGGTGCTGGCGCACTGTGAAGCTGGAGTGATGTCTGGGGCTTCTTCCTCTCTTCCTCTGTTGTAGCTGTGTGATCCACAGCACAATCTGCCACCTCCAGTGTCAGTGGTCAAGGGTTCAGGGTTCCATTTGAGGCCTCAGCTCGCCCTCTTTATGCGGGACCATCAGATTCCTCTGGTCAATGGCTGACGGCGTCTGCAGTAACTACAGCTGGTATAGCTTTTAACGACAAAGCGGCTGACTGAGGAGTCACCGGGTTGATGGGGTATGTTTGACAAATGCTGCAAAAATGCGATGTGTATGTGTGTTTTGAAGGGCCTTTGGGTGCGCATCTAAAACCAGAAGTGAAGGAGCGTATATGGAAGGGTGAATATGTGAAAATTTTTTCTTTGTTGCCATTGGAGAAATTTAACTTTAAAGTTAGACCAGATGAAAGTAAGGAGAAAGAATATGGCAGTTTCGGTTTATTCCCCGTACGTTCTCAAACTGGTTGCAGGGGTTTGCAATTTTAGCTAGTGCCATTGGGGAAAAGGCCCCTGAGAATTTCAAAAACATAAACAAAGACAAGGCACCTCAAATGCAGAGGTTTAACATATTTTAATATCCCCAACGGGATTAAAAACACTTACAAGATGGGATGATAAAAAAGGCACATCGTAGGAATACGTGGATGGATGCGGTCTACAGCATTGGAAGCGGTCACGGCAGGAGGAAGTCCACAGGCTTGTTAGTGTGTGAACACCACGGATCCAGTCTTCAGTCAGCAGCAGAGTGTCCTAGACGCTGAAGCGCCGGCGGAACTGACGTAGTCCAAGGAAAGGAAGAGAAGACCTGGAAGTGATGTCAGCCCTGAGGGACAGCAAACCAGCCTGGACCGCAACGCAGGGCGGATGAGGTCATAAGAAAGAGACACGTTTCGGAACTCTAGATGGTTCCTTTATCAACCTAGGGGTAGCTTTGCACAATATATATTCAATGGGATGGCCGTGGGTGGCAACAATAATAAAGAGGCAGGAAATAGACAATATGAGATAGCATTCTTAAGGGGAAGAGAATATTTATAAGAGTGTATATATAAAAAGTGTGTTACACTTATTAATAAAAAAAGGTCATAAAAAGAGAAGTAGTAGAAAATGTTTAAAATTGTTGGAATATTAAAAAGCACATATATGTATAGAAAGAACCAACAGCAATCTATAAAATATAATATATAAGTGTGTATGAACAAATATGTGGTGCAGGCTGGTAGATAAAGTACATAGTGTTCTGGATGTAAGCATATAAGCCTATGCATACACACACACATATACACGTACATGCATATATATACTAAGAGCATGCATGTCATAAATAAGTGTGTATACTAAATATAAATGACGTATGATGTCACATGATGACAAAATCATATATAATGACTCTAGCAAAGGACAAAGGTATGAGGTATATGGAATCTTAAAGTATTGCACTGACTTCAAAGTCCTCATTTAACCCTCCAGGGGCCAGAACGTTTAAAAGAAAAATCCAGTACATTTCCCTATGGCAAAGTCTTCTGTAGCGCTCAGCTAGAGGAGGGTCTCTAGGCATAGCTTCAATGACCCAGACCTTAAGGCCGTCTGTGGATTTTTTTATGTGATTGGAGTAGTGTTTAGGAACACTATAATTATCCAGTCCACCAGTAATAAAGCGGCGATGTTCACCAAAGCGTTTACGCAATGGCCAAATGGTTCGCCCTACAAAAAAGAGGCCACAAATACATGTAAGGCAATAGACGACATGGTCAGAGGAGCAGGTATGAAAGCCCTTTATCTGATATGTTTTTCCTTTTGCATGAAAATCTTTCTGGCCATGCGTCACAAACCAGCAGGTTTTACAAAGAGGCTTACGACATTGGTACATCCCAGAGATGGCTAAAAAAGTTGGTATATAATGACCAGGGGGCGGAGGTTTCACCTTAAGTTTGCTGGGTGCTACCTTGCTTTTTGTATTGGGCACTTTTCTGTAAGCAAAGTAGGGTTTTTCAGGCAAGGCAGAGAGAAGATGCTCATCTCGAAGGAATAACAGCCAGTGTTTCTTCACAATTTTTTCCATCTGTCTATGTCGGGAGTGGAACTGAGTGATAAAACGTAAGTTGTTATTCTGGGTATTGGCACGGGGAGAGGGCCCTACCGAAGAAGATGCATTCTTATATTGAAGATAAGCCATTTCTACAAGAAAAACCTTTGTTGAGAAATTTTTCTTTGAGGATTTCACTCTGGTTATCATAGTCCTCACCCAAAGTGCAATTCTTTTTCAGTCAACAAAGCTGGCTTTTGGGTACATTATTAAGCCATTGAGGGTGATGACAGCTGTTATAATGAAAGAACGAATTTCCAGCTGTGGGCTTAGTGTAATTTTTAGCATGTATTTCCTTACTAACCGAAAAAAGTTCAAGATCTAGAAAAGCTAATCTATTTTTATCTATGACAGAAGTGAAATTGAGGCCCATGTTGTTATTATTGCAATATGTGACAAAGAGACTATGGATGCACTGCCATCCCAGATGATGATCACATCGTCTATATATCGACCATAAAAGACAATGTGAGAGGAAAAGGGGTTGCTATGCCATATGTATAGGTGTTCCCAGTGCCCATAGTGAGGTTAGCATATGAGGGTGCAAAATGTGCCCCCATAGCTGTCCCATTTAGTTGAAGGAAAAAATCATTCTCAAACTTGAAATAATTATGGGTCAAGCAGAAGGAAGTGGCCTCGGCAATGAAGGAGGCTTGTCTGGAGTTCAACATGGGATCCTGGCATAAGAAAAATTGTAAAGCATTGAGACCCACATCATGTGGTATAGAAGTGTACAAAGAGAATTGCTCCTCCCCTTTATTATTTTGTTATCTGGACTCTATCAGCGAAGCCCAGCGAGTTTATGGTGGGATTGCTTGGTTTCGCTATGATGAGCAATTTTGTCAGCGCAAGGCAGTCCAGCCCTCTTTACGGTGAGACCACATAAACATCATTCGTTAGATGAAACTGATGTTGTCTCCACAGAGTTCGGTTCCTCCCTTTCAGGGTGGGGCCAAGGGTGCGGCAACCCCTTCACAACCAGCCGCAAATTGCAGAGGGTCATGTTTGCAATTCAATTCCGGGTATTGCAAGTTTGGCACCGTGTGCTGTTTCCGTCATGACTGTTCAGGGTGTGAAGGGTCTCATGCGCTGTCCAGATGCTTCAAGCATGAAAAAGGAACAGGAGGTGACGCTGGAAAGAGGGAAGATGCCGGTAAAGGTAGAAAAGATGGAGCTTTTTTCTAAAGCGTTATTCTCGTGGGTTTCTTGTGGGGTTTTTCAGATACCCTGCCAGTTGCTGGTTGTTCCTCCTATGGCAGACAGCTTGCAGTCATCTCGTTAACATCCAGCGGTCGTTTTCAGGAAAACTTTTCAAATGAGTTGCTTTAGGTCATATGGCTGGCCCCTTTTGATTCACCGCCAGTATTTCCCCTTTGGGTATTATCCCCAAAAAAGGACCGAATAAGTTACGTGTCATTCATCACTTGTCACATCCTAAAGGGGTTCAGCTAATGATGCGATTAATCCAAAGCTTTGCATGGTGTCCTACACATCTTTTGATATGGCAGTGTCGTGGGTTCCTAGGTATGGTAAAGGTTCGTTGTTGGCCAAGACTGATATTGAGGCGGCCTTTCGTTTGTTGCCGGTACATCCTAGTTGTTGCCATCTGCTGGGGTGCAAATGGCAAGGGCAGAATTTTGTTGACAGATGTTTATGAATGGTCTTTGCCATTTCTTGTTCATTGTATGAAATGTTTATGTCAGGAGACGCAGGTCGCCTCCGTCTGCCGGGCTGCGGGGCGCATGCGCAGTGGGCTAGTGTTGAGACGTGCACCCGTTCGCGGCCTGATGGTGCGGCGCGCGCGGGTGCACGGCGGTCCCCGTGTGCGCGCTGTCGCCCGTGCGGGTGCCCGGTAGCGCGTCACGCTGACGCGCTCGCCGGGAGGCTACATCAGACGACTCCAGCGACCAGTCGGGTTGCTGGTTTGTCGTCAGCTGCTACTGTGTACCTAGTCCTGAGAAGTTCCCTGTTCCTGCTTACTTGATACCCCTGACCTCTGCTCACCATAAGGATTACTCTGCCTGTTTGCCTGATACCCCTGACCTCGGCTTGTTTAAAGACCACTCTACCTGCCTGCCTGATACCCCTGATCTCTGCTTGTTAAAAGGACTATTCTATTTGCCTGCCTGATACTCCTGACCTCTGCTTGTTAAAGGACCACTCTGCCTGCCTGCTTGATACCTCTGACCTCTGCTTGCCCTACGGACTTCCTGCTCTCAGTCACACCGGTCCTGCACGGTACCCGCCGGTGCTTTCCTACACCTACAGTGAATCCAAGTCTACCTTCCTATTTTCCGCAACCACCGGAAGCCCGTGCCTCCGCGTGCTTCCGATCCCCTGTATCACCCTCGGGGGTTCGGGTGCGCGTGGTCGTAAGGGCGAGCCACTCTCGGCATCTCGGCCTCGGTGAGTATTGACGTGACAGTACAAACCAGCCAGATGTCTGAGGCCGACAGAGCGCGCTCCCCCTTGGAGATCCTGTGTCAGCAGGTCTCCACCCTGGCAGACTCGGTGCAGAGACTACAGGAGGGATATACGCAAATTGACAGCCGTCTCCAACAGCTGATGGGACCACTCCCTTCTGCCGCCGCAGCTCCTGCACCCAGCAGTGAGGGCCCGCTTCCCCAGGCTACCGCCAGTCCTACAGTTGTCATGGCTCTTCCGGAACCTAGGGTCCCCACACCGGAACGGTTCTCAGGGGACCGTCAGAAATTTAGAGCTTTTAAGAATGCATGCTCACTCTATTTTGCTCTTCAGCCCCGAACCTTTGCATCAGAAGTGGTTAAGGTGAGATTTGCGATCTCCCTGCTGTCTGAAGAACCTCAGGCCTGGGCCCACGGCTTGATGGAGTCGGGAAGTCAGGTGCTTAATACAATCGATACGTTCTTCGAAAGTATGTCGCAGCTTTATGATAACCCACAACGCATGGCTACGGCCGAAGCCATCCTGCACCACCTAGCCCAAGGAAGGAGACCAATTGAAGATTATACGGTGGAATTCTGTAAATGGGCGGCCGATACAAACTGGAACGAGCCAGCCCTACGCTATCAGTACCGTCAAGGCCTGTCCGAACTCCTCAAGGACGAGTTGGCCAGGATGGAGACCCCCGCATCTTTGGAGGAGTTAATCCAGGCAGCCACAAAGCTGGATAGACGTTTGCGGGAACGTCGTTCAGAACGGTTCCAAAGTCCACGCCCTGTGTGGACGACATCAAGACCCCAACCTATTCAAATACCGTCTCCTATGGCAGCCGGGTCTACTACCCTTCCCGATACCGAACCTATGCAGCTTGGTCTGGTACGGGCTCCACTGACCTCGGAAGAAAGGCAACGTAGACGTCAGTCCAACGTGTGTCTCTATTGCGGGGGAGCCGGACACTTCCTGCGCAACTGCCCGATAAGGCCCAGTAAGTTCTTTCAGCCAAAATCAATGAATTGCCAAGACAACAATACTTCTAAATCTTATGTCATGTTGTTTATTTCTCTACAGCTACTGGAAGGGGAGTCCCGCCTGCCAGCGATCATTGATTCAGGTGCATGTAGCTGCTTTATGGACGCTGCTCTGGCCCGGAACCTGCATGTACCCTTGCAAACCAAAGCTCAACATCTACGGGTTCACTTGGCTGATGGGTCTCTTCCAGTTCAGGCCCAATTACCCAGGAGACCCAACCCATTCTTGTAACTACTGACTCCGGGCATCAAGAGCTCCTACGCCTAGACCTTATTCACTCTCCCATGTTTCCAGTCATTCTAGGCTTACCCTGGCTACAGGCTCACGATCCTCTGATCCAATGGAGTACTAAGGCGGTTTTGTTTCCCTCTTCATACTGTTCTCAACATTGTCTTCCTTTGGAGCCCAAGATCTGTGCCACAATTACTGCTCCTTCAGTTAACCTCCAACATGTTCCTCAGGAGTATCTTGAGTTCCAGGAGGTCTTCAGCAAACAAATGGCCGACCGCCTCCCGCCTCATCGACCTTATGACTGCCCAATCGACTTACTGCCAGGGTCAGAGATTCCATTTGGTCGTATATTTCCCCTCTCAGAAACGGAGCTGGAGGCTCTCAAACAATATATTGATGAAAACTTGAAGAAGGGGTTCATCTGTCCTTCATCTTCACCCTCTGGAGCGGGTATATTCTTTGTCGGGAAGAAGGACGGCTCCCTTAGACCCTGTGTGGATTACCGGCAGTTAAATAACATCACCATCAAGAATAGGTATCCACTGCCGCTCATTCCAGAGCTGTTCCAATGGTTCCGATCAGCTAGAGTGTTTTCCAAATTAGATCTCCGGGGGGTGTATAACCTTGTCAGAATTAGGGCTGGGGACGAATGGAAGACGGCCTTCAGGTCCAGGTTCGGGCATTTCGAATACTTGGTGATGCCATTCGGGCTTTGTAATGCTCCAGCCACCTTTCAACACCTAGTGAATGACATTTTCCGAAAATACCTAGATGATTTCCTTGTAGTCTATTTGGATGACATACTAGTTTTTTCTTCCACGATTGAACTGCACAGGGGGCACGTCAAAACAGTTCTTGCCATTCTGAAGCAACACAAACTCTACTTAAAGATGGAGAAGTGTGAGTTTGAGAAATCAGTCCTGCAATTCTTGGGGTTCATCATATCGGCAAATGGGGTTGAAATGGATCCCAAAAAATACAGGCTATCCAAGAGTGGCCAGCTCCATCTGACAAAAGGGGAGTCCAACGGTTTATAGGATTCGCCAACTTTTACTGGAAATTTATCGTCGGATTCTCTGCTATAGTGACACCTATCACCCAGCTAACCCGCCAGCACGGTTCATTCCGGTGGTCCCAAGCCGCACAGGAAGCCTTCCTGAAACTAAAAAACCTGTTCAGCTCCGCTCCCATTCTCCGACACCCTGATCCTTCTCAACTATTTGTATTGGAGGTGGACGCATCAGAGATCGCAACAGGAGCAATTCTTTCCCAAAGACAAGGACCTAAAGCCATCCTACATCCAGTTGCGTTTGCATCCCGGAGACTCAGCCCAGCGGAATTAAATTACGATGAAGGTGACAAGGAGTTGCTGGCCATAAAATTCACCCTGGAGGAATGGAGATATTTACTTGAGGGGGCACTCCACCCAGTGATGATCTTCACAGATCACAAGAACCTTGAATACCTCCGAACAGCAAAACGACTCAAACCCAGACAAGCCCGTTGGCTCTATTCTTCTCTCGCTTCAATTTTCATATTTCTTATAGACCTGGTGCAAAGAATGGGAAGGCAGACGCCCTTTCTCGGATGTTCTCAGCTGATCCCCAAACTCCGGAACCAAGCACAATCCTCTCTCCTCAAAATTTCCTTGGGCTGGCACAGACGGACTTAATATCATCTATCAAAGCCTCATCCAATTCATGTACGGAACCAGAGGTACAGTCTTTGAAGAAAGATGGGGGTTTTTTTTGGATCCGGGGAAAAATTTTTGTACCTCAGAAAACCCGGTCAACAACTCTCAAAATGTGCCACGACCACAAACTGGCCGGGCACTTCGGAGTTAGGAAAACATCTGACCTGATCTCTCGCACCTTCTGGTGGCCGGGGTGGAGACGGGATTGCAGGGAATACGTGGCCTCCTGTCCTCTGTGTCATCGGAACAAGGGCCAAAACACCAGGTCCTGGGATTTACTTAAACCCCTGCCTATTCCAGAACGACCATGGACCGACGTGTCCATGGATTTCATCGTGGACTTGCCGGCCTTAGGAGGCTTTTCTACTATTTTTGTCGTGGTCGACCGTCTATCCAAGATGGCCCATTTTTTGCCCATGGAGGGTACCCCTTCTGCAGTAGAGACGGCCAATATCTTCCTGAAAGAGGTCATAAGGCTCCACGTTGTACCAAGGAGTATAGTGTTGGACAGGGGCGTGCAATTTTAGTCCAAATTCTGGAAAGAACTCTGCAAAGCCTTGGATATCAAAGTGTGCCTCTCGTCAGCCTACCACCCTCAGAGCAACGGTCAAACGGAGAGAACGAACCAGACCTTAGAGCAATACCTCCGTTGCTTCTGCTCAGGATCCCAGGATGATTGGGCAAATCTTCTCCCGTATGCAGAGTTCGCTTATAATAACTCCATTCACGCAGCTACTAACCAAACGCCTTTCTGGGCGAATTGCGTATTTCATCCCACATTCCTGTCTAATGACATTCCTGAAATAGCAGTCCCTGCAGTACACGACAGAATAACCTCCTTACAGGCTAACTTCCAGAGGATCCAAAACATGTTGCAGAAGGCTCAAAGGGACTACAAGGAGCAGTATGACCGGAGTAGGAAGGAGAATCCAACGTTTGATATAGGGGAAGAAGTCTGGTTATCCACCTCTAACCTTAAACTACAGGTGTGTCACGTACCTGGTAGGTTGTGAGCCTGAAGTGCAGGAAAAGACCTCCCTTACAGCTCCCACTCCCGTTCCCCTGGAATGGAGACAGAGGGCCAGGAGTGAAGAGTGGTATGGGTGCCTGGCAGGATCAACAGTTGCTGAAAGTCCAGTAGTGGTGGCACCCTCTGGAGTCAGTAGACTGAGGACAGAGACTGGAATGCAGGACTGGAACCAGGAACAACAGCAGGTAATAGCAGACTGGAAGCTGGACTGGAACAACAGCAGAAGATAGCCTGGAACACTGGACTGGAACCAGGAACAACACCAGGTAATAGACTGGAACGCTGGACTGGAACACAGCAGAAGATAGCCTGGAACGCTGGGCTGGAACACAGCAGAAGGTAGCCTGGAACGCTGGACTGGAACCAGGAACAACAGCAGGTAATAGACTGGAACGCTGGACTGGAACACAGCAGAAGATAGCCTGGAACGCTGGGCTGGAACACAGCAGAAGGTAGCCTGGAACGCTGGACTGGAACCAGGAACAACAGCAGGTAATAGACTGGAACGCTGGACTGGAACACAGCAGAAGATAGCCTGGAACGCTGGGCTGGAACACAGCAGAAGGTAGCCTGGAACGCTGGGCTGGAACACAGCAGAAGGTAGCCTGGAACACTGGACTGGAACCAGCAGAAGGTAGCCTGGAACACTGGACTGGAA
Source organism: Lithobates clamitans (assembly GCA_037952925.1). Taxonomy (NCBI): domain Eukaryota; kingdom Metazoa; phylum Chordata; class Amphibia; order Anura; family Ranidae; genus Lithobates; species Lithobates clamitans. The sequence goes on along the minus strand of JBBGZY010000325.1, from coordinate 3,549,867 downwards.
CCAGGAACAACAGCAGGTAATAGCAAACTGGAAGCTGGACTGGAACCAGGAACAACAGCAGGTAATAGCAGACTGGAAGCTGATGAACACAGCGGAGGGTCAACAAGCCGGTGGTCAGTAACGTTCGGACAGCAGAGGTACCAGGGGTAATGCAGAGGGATGGTCAGGCAAGCCAAGAGGGTCTGGTGCAGGCAGATAGCAGGATCGTCAAACAGGAAGCCGGGTCAGATAACAGGAAACACAGATCAGATCAGGTAACACTCACAGAACGCTGTAGAGCAGACAGCGGGGATGGAGTGTGACAGGCCGGTTTAAATAGCCCGCCTGGCACTAGCGGGAGTGCGCGCGCGCGTGCCCGTGCGTGACAGCACCCGTGAACGCGCGCGCATGCGCAGTGGAACCCGCGGCCGTGTCCCTCTGCGTCTGGATCGCTGATTATTGGCAGGATCTTCATGACAAGGTGCCATCTCGGAAATTGGGACCTAAGTTCATTGGTCCTTTCCCTATCAAAAGGATTATCAATTCTGTGGCCATGGAACTAGCACTGCCAAAGATGTACAGGATCCACCCTGTCTTCCACGTATCCCTGTTGAAGCCTGTTGTGCCCAGTTCTTTCCCCGAAAGAGGAGAGGTTCCTCCCCCACCAATCAGGGTGGACGGGGAGAACGAGTTTGAGGTGGAGGCCATCCTTGGTTGAAGAAAGAGGGGCAGGCAACTACAGTACCAGATCCAGTGGAAAGGATACCCACCTGAGGACAATTCTTGGGAGCACGCAAGGAATCTACATGCCCCTCGTTTAATACAAACCTTTCATTGAGACCATCCAGAGTTGATGTCTAGCTTAGGCACCCAGTGTCCGCCCTTAGGAGGGGGGCACTGTCAGGAGATGCAGGTCCCCTCCGTCCGCCGGGCTGCGGGGCGCATGCGTAGTGGGCTAGTGTTGAGACGTGCACCCGTTCGCGGCCCGATGGTGCGGCGCACGCGGGTGCATGCGGTCCCCGTGTGCGCGCCGTCGCCCGTGCGGGTGCCAGGTAGCGCGTCACGCTGACGCGCTCGCCGGGAGGCTACTTCAGACGACTCCAGCGCCCAGTTGGGTTGCTGGTTTGTCGTCAGCTGCTACTGTGTACCTAGTCCTGAGAAGTTCCCTGTTCCTGCTTACTTAATACCCCTGACCTCTGCTCACCATAAGGATTACTCTCCCTGTTTGCCTGATACCCCTGACCTCGGCTTGTTTAAAGACCACTCTACCTGCCTGCCTGATACCCCTGATCTCTGCTTGTTAAAAAGGACTATTCTATCTGCCTGCCTAATACCCCTGACCTCTGCTTGTTTAAAGACCACTCTTCCTGCCTGCCTGATACCCCTGATCTCTGCTTGTTAAAAGGACTATTCTATTTGCCTGCCTGATACCCCTGACCTCTGCTTGTTAAAGGACCTCTCTGCCTGCCTGCTTGATACCTCTGACCTCTGCTTGCCATACGGACTTCCTGCTCTCAGTCACATCGGTCCTGCACGGTACCCGCTGGTGCTTTCCTACACCTACAGTGAATCCAAGTCTACCTTCCTATCTTCCGCAACCACCGGAAGCCCGTGCCTCCTCGTGCTTTCAATCCTCTGTATCATCCTCGGGGGTTCGGGTGCGCGTGGTCGTAAGGGCGAGCCGCTCTCGGCCTCGGTGAGTATTGACGTGACAGTTTAGTTCCTTTTTGGTTCGGGATGCTTCCAGGCTTAATTCAGTCATCCATGACTTAGATGATTTCTTGTGCATAGGGCCTGCTGGAAGTACTATCTATGCCTCACTTTTGGCCATGGTCCAACATGTTTTCCAGTTTTTTGGTGTGCCACTGGCCCCTGACAAGAAGGAGGGCCTGGCCACTGAGCTGTGGTTTCTGGGTATTGTCATCGACACTGTGGCGATGGAATGGCGTTTGCCTTTGGACAAACTTGAAGATCTGAAGGGGACAGTGGTCTGCCACTAGGCAATGCAAAAAACAATTCAACTTCATGCTTTGCAATCTCTCTTGGGCAAGTTGTATTTTGCTTGTTGCAGTATGCCCATGGGCCACATTTTTTGTAGACGAATGGTGGCTGCTACAGCTGGCATTAGGACACCACATCCTGCTATTCGGCTGGGGCAGGATCAGCGTGAGGACTTTCGAGTGTGGGATTCATTTTTGGTTTCTTATAATGGTCTCTCTCTTTAGCTGGAGCAGGTGATTTCCAATTTTGATCTAGAACTGTTCACTGATGTGGCGGGCTCTGCTGGTTATGGAACCTAGTGTCAGGGTCATTGAAGTGCTGAGAGTTGGTTGGCCAGTGGAATGGATGGAGGTTGGTTTAGTGCGTACTTTGGCTGTTCGGGAACTGTTTTCCCATTGTACTGTCCATGGAATCGTGCACGTTCCAGGTGTTGATAACTCATTGATTGATGCTTTGTCTCATTTCCAGTGGGAGAGATTCTGTCAGTTGGCACTGGAAGCAGAGCAGCGTGGAATTCCATGCAACAAGCATCTGTGGAGCATTGCGTTTCCACTTCCAAGTTCTCAATTCATCATTCAGTATGTGCGTCAACTTTCTCCTCATACTGCAGAGTGTGGCAGGAGTGTGACACTATATTGGGTATTCTGTTAAGAAGATGTAACACTGATCAGTCAGGGAGGGGTTGTTAGATTGAGTTGTGTGTGGTTCCCTCTTCTCCAGTTTGCCTTGTCCGGGATGTGGGGGTCTTTTTTCCCAGTTTCAGCCAAATCTTCCGGGAGTTTTCTTTATGTATGCCGATGGGACAGAAATGTCTCAATTCCAGTTTAGAGCTGTGTTCAGGAAATGGCTGTTGTCCGTTGGTTGGAGTGCAAACTATTCTTCCCATTACTTTTGGATTGGGGCGTCAATGGAAGCAGTCCGATGAGGACTTAATGACCAGGTCGTTCAGCGCTGTGGGTGGTGGAAATCCATCAGATTTTGGTAATACTGTATGTGTGCCCTCATTTATTGTAACTTATAAGGTTTGCTATCTGTTGGATTGGGCTAAGTTGTGTGGTCCAATATAGTTGCCAGTTCTGAATGGCGTATGGCTCGCTCTGTTGAAAGATCAACAAAGCCAGGATAAAAGGTGAACTAGGAGGTAGAATTTTTTTTTTTGTCTGAAATGGGGACCTGGCAATACGTCATTGAGAGCTGGAGGATGAGACCTGGTGATATCTGAGAAGAGATGGTGTGCATCTGAATGCCATCTGAATTAATTTATGACATCTAGGATTGCAGGAGGATATTCAGTGGGCCTTCCGGTTTTGGGGGGGCAACACGTGCATAAGGTGTCACGCTTGTGTGCTGTGGCAGGGGGTCTATTGGGTCTTTGAAGGCGGTGCTGATTAAACAATTGTGGAAAATTGTGGGTTGGGCTCATCTGAGGTATGGGTGCGCCTTTCTAACAATACAGTGTTTACATCGGGGTATTAATGAGGTGGTATCTGGTAGTACGTAAGTGGTTTATTGTTCCTGAGCCAGTGTAGTTGCGGCTGGGGGCCTTTGATTGGGTGACAGATACAACCGGTTAATCTAGAGTATATAGGCCTTCAAAGACCTTAGACCGGGCATAGGCTGAGGTTGGTTTATTTGTTATGCATTGACTGTATTATATGCATTATATTTCTTGTGAAAGTTGTATTTAATGGTTTGTAATTAAAGGCTGCTATGGCCATTGGACTCCAAATAAAATGTGTTGTCTGGTCCGAACTAAATACATACGCACTTATAACATTGAACATACACAACCAGACAGTCTCTGAAGGAATAGAAAGAATAGAGACTTAGTAGTTAATGAGTGACACCGCTCCTAAGATAAGTTACACCTTATGCCGTGCACACACGAGCAGAATTTTCCGTCAGAAAAAGTCAGGCAGGAGCTTTTCATTGTATATTCCGATTGTGTGTATGCCCCATCTGACTTTTTACGTCAAAAATTCTGACAGACCTAGAAAGAGAACATGTTCTAAATTTTTCAGGAAAACCGCTCGTCTGTATGCTGTTCCGACATACCAAAAACAATGCATGCTCTGAAGCAAGTACGAGACGGAAGCTATTGGCTACTGGCTATTGAACTTCTTTTTTCTAGTCCCGTTGTACGTGTTGTATGTCACCGCGTTCTTGACGGTCAGACTTTGGTGTGACCATGTGTATGCAAGACAGCTTGAGTGGAATTCCCTTGGAATTCCGTTCGGAGAAACCTTCAGAGTTTATTCCGATGGAAAAAAACGCTAAAGACACAAACTGAACAACCTAAGTGACCATTGGCTTAATGTTATGCTATGAAAAATATTGTCGTATGTAACCTTTCTCAACCAGATACATTTCTTATATGTATGTTTACCAAAGCGGCTGCATCTGTACATGTATCTTCAAATGTTATGTCTTGGATAACCAAATAAAAATTATTATATAAAAATAAATGTGTCATCTGGTCATTTTAGAAGGGGGGATTGGTCAAGTGTTTAATGTTTTATAGATAATCGGAGCATCTGCATTCTGCAGGTCCCTCAGTCAAGAATATGGTCTGGAGCTGAGTGAAACTAGGAGGAGGGCCAGCATGACTGGGGCCTGCAAAAGAGGTGTAGTGTTAGTGAGTTCAAAGTAGAGGGTGTGTCCTGTAGTGGGTAGAAAGGAGGGGGGGGATCGTGTTACAGCTCAGTCAGAGCTAATCACAGCATCAGCCAGTTTTTACCACCCTCCCTCCTTTGTTTGTTTTGGTTTGGGGGAGCCTCCTACTTTCTCAAGGTGCTGCGGTATTTGTAGTGGGTTTTTGTGTTTTATGTTGTTAGCTTGCCATTCAATTTCTTGGTCCTTTTATTTTCTTGTCATAGCAGCAGGCAGGCGGTCTATTGGGTCTTTAAAAGCGGTGCTGGTTAAATAATTGTGGAAAATTGTGAGTTGGGCCCATCTGAGGTATGGGTCTCCCTTCCTAAACGTGGAGAATTGTGGGTTGGGCCCTTCTGAGGTATGGGTGTCCCTTTGTAGCAATACAGAGGTAACATCAGGGTATTAGGTTGTATCTGGTAGTACATACGTGGTTAATTGTCCCTGAGCCAAAGTAGTTGCGGCTGGGGGCCTTTGATTGGTGGCAGGTGTAACCAGTTAATCGTGAGTATATAGACTTTCAAAGACCTTAGATTTTATTTTCTTGTCATAGCAGCAGGCAGGGGGTCTATCAGGTCTTTGAAGGCGATGCTGGTTAAATAATTGTGAAAAATTGTGGGTTGGGCCCATCTGAGGTGTGGGTGTCCCTTCCTATTAATATGGCGGTAACATTGGAGTATTAATTAGGTTGTATCTTGTAGTATTTAAGTGGTTAATTGTCCATGAGCCGGGGTAGTTGCGGCTGGGGGCCTTTGATTGGGTGGCAGATACAACTGGTTAATCGTGAGTATATAGGCCTTCAAAGACCTTAGACCGGGCATAAGCTGAGGTTGGTTTATTTGTTATGCATTGACTGTATTATATGCATTAAACTTGTTTTCTTGTGAATGTTGTATTTAATGGTTTGCAATAAAAGGCTGCTATGGCCATTCGACTCAAAATAAAATGTGTCGTCTGGTCATTTTAGAAGGGGGGATTGGTCAAGTGTTTAATGTTTTATAGATAATCGGAGTCTCTGCATTCTGCAGGTCCCTCAGTCAAGAAGATAATAAATATTTAGCCTGAGTATACACATAGAGTTTCTGCCCCCCATTCCATGTCAAAATACACTGAGCAACGCAGCTGATTGAATGCCACTTTTTCAGCACAGCCATTTGACAAAAGCCCATCTAACAATCAACTTCTGTAAAACAGAGAGGCCTACACACAGATCGAAATTTGACCAGTTCCTACTGAATCAATCAAATTTTGATACATGTTTATGCAGCATTATCTCCCCCACTGCTCACGCTGCTAAATGCATGCACATTCTAATCAAAATAGCTTTCCTCCTTAACTCTGTTAAGAAACCAACATTTTCAGGAGTGCCAATATTGCTGCGCTCAGTGGGTTCTCCAGTTGACTCCAATGTCACAGCAGAACACAGTAATATCCTGTCAATACCTACTGTATACTCATCATGGGAGTTTGCTGATCTGTTCAGGGTGTGTGTTTACTTGATACAGTGTCCTTACTTACAAATGTACTGCCAAGTGTTGCAGGGACAGTATACTACCTCAGGAGGTTCTTCACTTAGTTAGACCGGGTGCAGAGAAGAAGGGGAGCAGTGGACCTCTATCACCCAACCTGGACCCTGAGCTCTATCACCTAAAATGGTGGTACACACAGCACTATGAAAAGTCCACAGAGAAAATGATTTTGAGTTGAGATTTACCCTACTATTTTCAACATACTTACGTCAAGCATTTACAATTCAGGAAGAATATTGTGTTTCCATGATCTGGGCCTAGGTTTGCTTTATTGTAAACCTGTCAGAGATCTGGGCAATTCAAAGTTAAAATATAATTTAAAAAACGTTGAGTTGAAAGCCTAACTGAACCCTTGCAAATTGCATTACTGTAATGCAGTTAGTCTGCATAAACAATATTAAATATGGAGCTTTTGTACTTTGTTTAGTGCTGCAACAGGTGGTAAAATACCCTATGTTGGCTGCACATATAGTCTAACTGCAGCTCTTTCATACCCCTTCTCTCTAGAAATCTGAGAAAGAGCCACATATTTATTACTGTATATATATATAGCCTGTCTGTATTACAATAATAAATAAGGAGGATTTATTTGGGCTTTCACTTTTAACTAGTGAAAAATGAATGATCAGTAGATACAGGATATGAGTTACTGAAATCATATGGAAATCTTGATACTTTTTTGTACAGGCCAAGCTTGGCCCATACCATACCACACTACTAAAGGAGTATGGTATGAACCCTCAGTTGGTTCATAGAGTTAACCATTATAATAAAGCTAAAGAGCGAAACAGGGGTGGAGCCAGTCTCAATTTATGCAAGGAAATGAGCTTTGCAGATAATATCAGCTGCCTAAATCATTGAATCTACTGATAGTTATTCTTATTTTAATTTAACCTCTGCTTATTTATTGTTTCATTACATGCGCATTTGGAATATCTCAGTTTTGCTACTGATTTACTAACTAATAAGTGAAAAAATGAAATACATGCTTCTAAAAAATCTTCCTTACCTTTCCTTTTTTTTTTTTCATTCATTTTAAAAGGGACAGCTGGCAGCCTCCCATGGGAGTTCTAGTCAAAAGCTAGATGAGTGCTGAAAATACTACATCTACTATACTGCCATAATTTTAGTGTATAACTGCATTGTCACTAAAACTTTTACAACTGTGCATGTCCCGGGAGTATCTTAAAAAACATACCAGGATGCTGGGTTATCTTTAGTGAAGCCCTGTTTCCATCAACATTGCCTGCAGCCACCTGGCTCTGAGAATTTCCGGCTGTGCTGTTGGGAGAGAGGAAGCTTGTTCAGCCTAATGTGAGGCAGGTCTTTTGTCTCTAAGACCCCTTTCACACTGGGGCAGTTTTCTGGTGCTTTAGCGCTGGAAATAGCCTCTGCTAAGCGCCTGAAAACTGCCTCCAATTCATTAAAGTGTGACTTTTCACACTGGGGAGGTGCGCTTGCTGGACATTCTTAAAAGTCCTGCAAGTAGCATCTTTAGGACAGTTTAGGAGCACTGTATTTAGCGCTCCCAAAACGCCCTGCCCATTGAAATGAATGGGTAGTGCTTCCAAAGCGCCTGAAAAGCGATTCGGAAGCGACACAACATGTGTGTTTTTAACCCCTTCTTTGGGGTTAAGAGCACTCCGCTAGTGCTAAAGTGCCGCTAAAACAAGCTCCGCTTTAGGGCTAATGCGGCTGTGGTCCCTAGAGTGAAAGGGGTCTAAATAGCACCTTCTAGTGGTGGCTGAGGGCAGCCTACTTACAGCAAAAATAAAAAAGATGTACCTAAGTGCTGTGGTGCGGCGGCAGCTGACACAGATAAGTAATGTACCAAACATATAAGACCCCTTTCACACTGGGGTGGTTTTCAGGCACTTTAGCACTAGAAATAGACCCTGCAAAGCACCTGAAAACTAACTCCCATTCATTGCAGTGTGTCTTTTCCCACTGGGGTGGTGCGCTTGCGAGATGTTACAAAAAGTCCTGCAAGCAGCATCTTTGGGGCAGGTTGGGAGCGCTGTGCTTCCAAATTGTTTTGAAGGCGCCGCAAAATTGGAGTTTTTACCCTTTTTTTGGGTAAAAAACGCAAACATCCCACTAAAACAGCGCTAGAGTGCCACAAAAATGTGTGGCGCTTTAGCGCTAATGGCCGGGCGTCTCAGTGTGAAAGTAGCCTAAATAATCTTAAGAAAAAGTGTGTAGTGCCAAAAGTAAATGAACAGCAATGACATGTAAATACTGTGTTATAAATAGACAGCACATTGAAATAAACTCCATTGAAATAGTGTTAAAGTGAAAAAAAATGCTGAAGTGAAAAAAAAAATAAAATATATATATACCGTATTTATCGGCGTATAACACGCGCCGGCGTATAACATGCACCCCAAGTTTAGGAGAGAATTTTCAGGAAAAAAACTTTTAGGAGGGAAGTTTAAGGAAAAGAAACTTACATTAAAATGCCCATCAATGCAGCCTCATCAGTGTTCATCTGCAGCCTTGTTAGTGTCATTGCAGCCTTTTCAGTGTCAGTGCAGCCTTGTCAGTGCAGCTTTGCCCCGGAAAGAGCCGAATACACCCGACTATGTGTATCTCGGCTCTGTGATTTCGGCGGCGCTCGTTCAGCACCGCCGAGTCCTTCCGAAGTCCGCGGCGCCATATTTGAAACTACTCGCTATGTAAATGTCGGCGGCGATCGCCGACATTCACATAGTGATAGCGGGGATCGGCGTATAACACGCAGCCACGACTTTCCCCTGATTTTAAGGGGAAAAAAGTGCGTGTTATACGCCGATAAATACGGTATATATATATATATATATATATATATTTGACATTTGGTGTTTACAAGTTAAAATCTGTATTTTTTTGCTACAAAATTACTTACAGCCCCCAAACATTATATATATTTTTTTAGCAGAGAATCTAGAGAATAAAATGGTGATTGTTTCAATATTTTATATCACACGGTATTTGTGCAGCTGTGTTTTAAACGCAACTTTTTGGGAAAAGGGACATTTCATGAATTTAAAAAAAAACAAACAGTACAGTTAGCCCAATTTTTTTGTATAACGTGAAAGATGATGTTACGCCGAGTAAATAGATACCAAACATGTCACACTTTATAATTGCACGCACTCGTGGAATGGCGACAAACTACGGTGCCTAAAGACCTCCATAGGGGACGCTCTAAAATTTTTTTTACGATTACCAGGTTAGAGTTACAGAGGAGGTCTAGTGCTAGAATTATTGCTTTCGCTCTGACGATCGCGGTATGGGGTGCTGTGTGTACATTAATGAGGAAAAAAATGAACTTAAATGATTTTAGCAAATGGCTGCAATATAACAAAGAGTGAAAAATGTAAAGGGGTCGGAATACTTTCCGCCCCCATTGTATATAAGTCCAATCTTAAATGAAAATCAACAATAAAATAACAATATAGTGAAAAATATGTATTTTAAATTCTCAGTCCCATGATAAGTTTAGCAATATAAACTTATTGGTGAAAACACAATAGTTCAGTGCAAAAATGTGCACAAAACATTGGTGGTGACTTGAAAAGTGAAGAGTAGGGATGAGGCGAACACCCCCCCGGTTCGGTTCGCACCAGAACCAGTGAACGGACCGAAAATTTGCACGAACTTTAAAACCCCATTGAAGTCTATGGGACTTGAACGTTCGAAACCAAAAGTGCTAATTTTAAAGGCTAATTTTCATGGTATTGTCCTAAAAAGGGTTTGGGGACCCGGGTCCTGCCCCAGGGGACATGTATCAATGCAAAATAAAGTTTCAAAAACGGACGTTTTTTCGGGAGCAGTGATTTTAATGATGCTTAAAGTGAAAAAAAAAGTGAAATATTCCTTTAAATATCGTACCTGGGGGGTGTCTATAGTATGCCTGTAAAGTGGCACATGTTTCCCGTGCTTAGAACAGTCCCTGCACAAAATGACATTTTTAAAGGAATAAAAGTAATTTAAAACTGCTTACGGCTTTAATGAAATGTCCGGTCCCGGTTATATGGATGAAAATCAGTGAGACAAACGGCATGGGTACCCCCCCAGTCCATTAACAGGCCCTTTGGGTCTTGTATGGATATTAAGGGGAACCCCGCACCCAAATTAAAAAAAGGAAAGGCCCTCTGAATAGCAGTATACAGGTGGTGCAAACAAAACAGGGACTGTAGGTTTGTTGTTAAGTAGAATCTGTTTGTAATTTTGAACTGGTACATTTTTAAAGTGTAGCTCCAGCCAAAAAATCTATTTTTAAGCTTTTTGGAAAACATAGGGAAGGGTTATCACCCCTGTAACATTTGTTTTGCTGTCTGTGCACCTCTTCAGAAGATTTTACCTCACTTTCTGTCCCAATGACAAATGTTTTTTGACAATTTGGGGTTTTTAGTGAAACAAGGATTGGTGATAAAGCATCAGTGGAGAGGAGACACGTTTTTCCCATATTAACTCTTACAGGAGAGAATTTCCCTTCCTAGGGGTACATTTCATCTCACTTCCTGTTGTCTCCTTCCGTTTGCAAGTAGGAGTCGTTTGTAATTTGGATGTTTGAAAGTAGGGGCCTGCCCTATATACTCTGCAGAAATTGCGGCCTTAGGTGTTGGTGTTGCCACAACACTGTAAGCCCTCACAGTTACTCTTGGTGGGCACAGGAATGGGCTCTGCTGTGAAATATTAGATGAAGAATTGTAATTACATGCCCCTGTTGAACAGGGTCAGAAAAATTGAGCCTTTGGTGGTGGTGGTGCTGGTGCCACAACACTGTAAGTCCTCACAGTTACTCTTGGTGGGCGCAGAAACGGGCCCTGCTGTGAAATATTAGATCAAGAATTGTAAATACATGTCCCTGTTGAACAGGGGCAGAAAAATCCTGTAAAATATTGCATCAAAAACTGTAATTACACGCCCCTGTTAAACAGGGGCTGAAAAATTGGGCCTTAGCCACTGGTAGCGGTGCCCAGAACCAAAAATATTCTTACAAGCTATTAGCATGATCATTGAGGAGGAAGAGGCACTGGTGCTGGTGCCACAACACTGCAACCCCTCACAGATACTCTAGTTGGAGTGCAGGAACGAGCCCTGCTGCAAAGTATTGCATCATAAATTGTAATTACACGCCCCTGTTAAACAGGGGCTGAAGAATTGGGCCTTAGCCACTGGTGGCGGCGCCCAGAACCAAAAATATTCTTACAAGCTATCAGCATGATCATTGAGGAGGAAGAGGCACTGGTGCTGGTGCCACAACATTGTAACCCCTCACAGATACTCTAGTTGGAATGCAGGAACGAGCCCTGCTGCAAAGTATTGCATCAAAAATTGTAATTACACACCCCTGTTAAACAGGGGCTAAAAAACTGGGCCTTAGGCACTGGTGCTGGTGCCACAACACTGCAACCCCTCACAGATACTCTAGTTGGAGAGCAGGAACAAGCCCTGCTGCAAAGTATTGCATCAAAAATTGTAATTACACACCCCTGTTAAACAGGGGCTGAAAAATTGGGCCTTAGGCACTGGTGCTGGTGCCACAACACTGCAACCCCTCACAAATACTCTAGTTGAGTGCAGCAACGAACCCTCCTTGCAAAATATTGCATCAAAAATTGTGATTACACGCCCCTGTTAAACAGGGGCTGAAGAATTGGGCCTTAGCCACTGGTGGCGGTGCCCAGAACCAAAAATATTCTTACAAGCTATCAGCATGATCATTGAGGAGGAAGAGGATAGTCACTCAGCATAACAGGATAGTCACTCAGCATCAGCATAGGCAGTCTTGAAGGGATCTGACTTTTCAAAAAAAATGATTCGGTTACATCAGCATCAGGTGCTTGGTAGCTGGTGGTGATCCAAGACTGATTCATTTTTATGAAGGTCAGTCGATCGACCGAGTTGGTGGACAGGCGCACCCTGTGATCGGTTACAAAACCTACAGCAGCACTGAATGTGCGTTCCGAAAGAACGCTGGATGCAGGACAGGCCAGTAGATCAATTGCATACTATGCAAGCTCTGGCCAGTGATCCATCCTCAAGAACCGGTAACCCAGAGGATTTTCGGTGGGAAAGGTGTTCAAGTCAGATCTTGCCCCTAGGTATTCCTGCACATGTAAAACAGACGCTGGCGATGGTTGCTGGAACTGATCATACCTTGGGGCTGCGGACTAAAAAATTGTCTGAATGCATCGGTCAGACGGCCACATTCTCCACCACTCCTTCTTTGACTGACCGAAGCCTCAGCAACATGTTGTCCAGGAACAGGAGTTTGTAACCTCCCAGTCTCTGGGAACACGTTGCACAGACCTTTCTGCAAGGCCTTCCGAAGATGTTTCATCCTCTGCTCCCTCTGCGACGGCAAGATAAGGTCCGAAACCTTACCCTTGTAACGTGGATCACGGAGGGTTGCCAGCCAGTATTGATCCCTCTCCTTGATACCACGAATATGAGGATCCTTCCACAGGCTTTGCAGGATCAGGGAGGCCATGCAGTGTAGGTTTGCTGAGGCATTCGGTCCGGAGTCCTCTGGGTCACTAAGGACGACATGATCTGCAGCCACCTCCTCCCAGCCACGTACAAGTCCATGGGTTTCTTGGGACTGTAAATGATTCCTTAAAGACTGCTGCTGATGCTGAGTGCCAGGTTCCACCTCCATGCTGACAAAATCCTCCTCTTCCTCCTCCTCCTCCTCCTCTTCCTGTGTGATCGGTGGGCACGCAGGAACACTGTCTGGATAAAGGGGGCCTTGAGAGCTAAGGAAGTCCTCCTCTTCCTGCCTCTGTTCTGCCTCAAGTGCCCTGTCCATTATTCCACGCAGCGTGTGCTCCAACAGGTGGACAAGGGGGACAGTGTCACTGATGCATGCACTGTCACTGCTCACCATCCTTGTGGCCTCCTCAAATGGTGACAGGACAGTGCATGCATCCCTGATCATGGCCCACTGGCGTGGGAAAAAAAAACAAGCTCCCCTGACCCTGTCCCGGTGCCATAGTCGCACAGGTACTCATTGATTGCCCTCTGCTGCGTGTGCAGCCGCTGCAGCATGGCCAGCGTTGACTTCAACCTGGTGCGCATGTCACAGATTAGGCGGTTCTTGGGCAGGTTAAATTATATGACCAGCAGAAATGCACACAGACTTTCGTGGCCTGCCTCAGGACATCCTGTAAGCCCGGGTACCTGCCCAAGAACTGCATCAGCAAGTTAAGGACGTGAGCCAAACAGGGCACATGGGTCATTTGTCCCTGTCAGAGGGTGGAGAGGAGGTTGGTGCCATTGTCGCAATCCACCATACCTGCCTTAAGCTGGCATGGCATCAACCACCTCTGAACCTGCCCCTGCAGAGCTGACAGAATCTCTGCCCCAGTGTGGCTCCTGTCCCCCAATCACACCAGCTCAAGCACCACATGGCATCTTTTGGCCTGCGTGCTTGTGTAGCCCCTTGAACGCCTACGGAGCACCGCTGGTTCCAAAGTCAAATCACAGGAAGAGGCCATAGAGGAAGAAGAAGAGAAGGGGGTGGAAGAGAGAGGTGTGGCAGAATCACCACTAGTAGTATTTTGGAGGCGTGGTGGCAGAACATGTAAATAGATGAATCCGCGCTTAGGACAATGTAAGAGCTGCTGCCTATCCCTAATTAGTTCCCCAAGTGGTCTAATTACAAAGATATAATAGATAATTTGGGAGTACGAATGGCGCTGCCCTATCTTATAAATTAATCCAAAGTGGGTACAAATGTCATAAGCTACAATCTGTGTTCAATAAACTATAACATATAGGGGCTCCACCACTAAATGACGTAATATGGTCTAAACCAGAACAATGACCATATATGTGAAGAACAAAAAATAAATAAATAAGTACTATCTCATTCAAAATTAAACTTCTATCACCACAATATTAAAAGTGCCTCTCAGGTTTGGAATTAGGTGAATAATGTGAGAAAAATAATACTACAAAAAATTAGTTGATATAGTCAACATTAACCCCAAAGTTCAAAAGTATTGTGACAATATGGCGCCTGTAAGAGGAAAAAATTCTTATTGAGTGAAAAACATGTGTGAATTAAAGTGTGAGTGCAGAAGTTATTTTAACGCTCCCAGTTTCTATACAAAATATTAAATTAGGTTAAAATTAACCTCAGGGTTCAAAAGTATTGTGACAGTGTGGCCCGTTAGAGGGGACCTCCCTTTTAAATGAAAAACATATGTGAAATAAAATGTCAGTGCAAATATTATATCGCTCCCAGAGATATTGATCAGTGTATCAGTGGTAGAATCTCTAATGAGATTTGCAATAGATATATTAAATATTAAATCCCATAAAAATCGTACATAGAAATTTGTTTACAGTCTATTACTTTTCTTGGCAAGTGATAATGGACTTCTTAAAATATACTATCCATCTAAAACCAGAGAGTTATTATAGCCATATGATGTAAAAAGCAAAGTTCAGTATATGTGCTGTTTATTCAGTCTTAGGAACATAAACCAATGACTTCTGTGCGTATTCCTCAAACGGTGACTTGAAGTGCTCGCCCCCCAGTGCTCCCCCACTCACCAGAAACAAAAACCCCCACAGGGGTACCGAGCGATAGAGTGGGTGCCTTGGGATGGGTGTTATTCTCTCCTGTCCTGCTGCTGTTCCACAATTCTGAGTGATCCCTTCAGTGGTTCCAGGATGAGCTGTGCGTTCCAAATAGACCAGGCTACTCCACCGTTTACCACCTTTATCTGTTAAACTCTCCAAAATGCCCAGAGAAAAGAGAAACACAGGGGGCTTCCTTCGTGAAGTATGTCTAGTTTATTATTGCACAAAAACAATCCAAAAGTCCATAGTTTAAAAGATAAAGAGAAGATACTAGTATACACAGGCACCGCTGTATGCAAGGATGGGACCAGAAGTGAGATGTAAGCGTGCGTCCCACCTTGCGTTCCAGCCTGCACTTCCGGGTATGACGTGTGAGCGTGACTCCTCCTTACGCGTTTCGTCATAGGACGTTTTCAAAGACGGTGTCGACGCCTCACGCTTCACACAATAATATAGTCATATGGCTCACAGCTCTCCTCCCCTAATTATGGTAATATCGCTCGGGGGGTGGGAGTGTGATAGAGCCGCCGGGCTATCCATGTACAAAGCAATGTTATACATACAGCCTTGACATTTCTAAACATTTTTTAACCTGTTACATTCTGTTAACTACTGCTAAGTACTCCAAATGTTCATGATGTTACAACCCCATGATTAGTGTCTCTTGCACTCAGAATTTATTATTATAAATAGACATTATATCTGAGTTATTAGTTGTATGGTCACGTTGGAGGCAAAATTTCCACATATCTTGTACAGTATATAATGGAAAAAGACTATACATAAAATACAATAGGTTAGATACAGGTGAGTTTTAGGATGAAAAAATACAATTAAAATTATAAAAATAAAAATAAAAATAAAAATAAAAATAGGAATACAAATAGGATCCGCAATAAAAATAAATAATAAAAAAATTAATAAAAATAGGATCCCCAACAATGTTGCAATTTATTATAAAAATACGTAGAAGGATTTAAAAAACATTAGAAAATAAATAAAAAATGAAAAATGAGAAAATGAAATATAAAATATGAAATAAAAAAATGAAAACTGAATAAAAAAATGAAAAAAAAAATTGTTTTCTATATAAATATGTATTAAAAATGTATTTAAATTCATATTTCACATATACCCAACACAGACTAAGGGGGAATGTAATATATGTGTTCGAGGGTAGGCTAGATTCGTAATTAGGTAGTCTTTCTGGTAGCATGTATAGTTGCACATCTTTTTATAACGGTAGGGGCACGTATAGTGCAAGTGGCGGGGCCTCACACCAAGATATCAATCGGCCACTATATACACCGTAATAATAAATTATAAAAGCTGAAATTATAATCTATATTGATACCTTTGGTATCAAGGAGGTAAGTGTGTGGCCTTCTGGGAGGTCTAGATTAACCTCCCATTAAGCAAACCTTATTAAAACACTTTAAAAACCTTAACAAGAAATATGGGATGCGGAATAGGAGAAATCCAAGGGGGTGATTAAATAAGAGGAATCCATATACTTAGGGCTAACAATCGACCCCTAGGTTGGTGCCTCTACAGTGGGAAGATAACAATTTCCTCATCATAAATCCCCAAGAAAGAGAGAACAGGCGGTGATTGAAACACCCGTTATCACTGTGTATATAGCTAAAATTAAACCCCTCCGTTTATATCTTGTGGTTATCTAGGGGTTGGCTATATAACAATTTAAATCTATGTCTAAGTTGAGTCCTTTAGGGGCAAGGGAACCTAGCCGGTAAATCCAGCTAGTTTCATTTCTGGAGACTAAAGTTTCTCTGTTGCCTCCACGCCAGTGTTCCTGTACTGAGTCTATCCCATAAAAGTAAGTACACTAGGATCCCTATGGTGGACCTATAGTGTGGTGGCAGAACAACCTCCAACAATACTGCACCTTGTCCCGCATCCTTTCCAGCTGCCAGAAGAGTCACCCAGTGCGCGGTGAAAGATAGGTAACGTCCCTGTCCATGCCTGCTGGACCATGAGTCAGCGGTAATATGCACCTTACCACTGACCGCCCTGTCCAGCGAGGTCAAGACATTGCCTTCCACATGCCGGTAGAGAGCCGGAATCACCTTCCGTGAGAAAAAGTGGCATCTGGGAACCTGCCACTGAGGAACCGCACATTCCACAAACTCACGGAAGGGGGCAGAGTCTACCAACTGAAAAGGCAGCAGTGAAGTGCTAGCAATTTAGTCAAGCTAGCATTCAACCGCTGGGCATGTGGATGGCTGGGAGCGAACTTCTTTCGGTGGTGCAGCAGCTGGGGCAGGGAAATTTGCCTGGTACAATCTGACGTCGGTGTACCGATAGCAGATTGCCCCCAAGTACTTGGCTGTGACACACCTAATTCTACACCTTCATTCCTCTCAGTGCAGGTCTCAGAGAGGACTGAAGGTATAGTGGGGTTGGAGATCCCAGCTGATGAGGAGCAAGGAGAGGTCCTCTTTGTTACACTACACTAACTGTAAATACTGTAGCTGCCTGCCTGTGGTATTAATAGGATCAGAAGAACACCACTAATCTTCTTCAGGTAGCTTTAGGTGCACACTGTGCAGATGACACAGTGCACTAACTATAAGTACTGTAGCTGCCTGCCTGTGGTATTAATAGGAGCAGAACAACAGCAATTGTCTCCAGGTAGCTTTAGGTGCACACTGTGCAGTGGACGCACTACACTAACTGTAAATACTGTAGCTGCCTGCCTGTGGTATTAATAGGATCAGAAAAACACCACTAGTTTTCTTCAGGTAGCTTTAGGTGCACACTGTGCAGAGGGCGCCCTACACTAACTTGTAAATACTGCAGCTGCCTGCGGTACTGTACTAATAGGATCAGAAGAACACCACTAATTTTCTTCAGGTAGCTTTAGGTGCACACCGTGCAGAGGACGCACTACACTAACTTGTAAATACTGCAGCTGCCTCCGGTACTGTACTAATAGGATCAGAAGAACACTAATTTTCTTAAGGTAGCTTTAGGTGCACACTGTGCACAGGACGCACTACACTGTAACTGTAAATACTGTAGCTAATAGGACTAATAGGATCAGAAGAACACCAGCAATTTTCTTCAGGTAGCTGTAAATACTGTAAAAACACCTGCCTGCCTGTCAGTAGTAGGAAGAGAATAACAGGAATGGATCTAGCTAAACTGAATACAGTGTATATGTATATATATATATATATATATATATATATATATATATATATACCTAGGATATTTATAACTATATATATATATATATATGTATATATACACAATACACTGTAAGTGCAGCTAACTGACTCGCCTGCCTACTCTATCTAACTTAAATCAAATGACACTGTCTCTCTGTCTTCTATCTATCTCTCTCTTAACGCCGGAACACACTACACAGGCAGCCTTATATAGTGTGGGGCGTGTACTAAACCCCCTGAGCCATAATTGGCCAAAGCCACTGTGGCTTTGGCCAATTATGGCTCTCTGTACAGACGGCGCTATGATTGGCCAAGCATGGGGTCATAGTGCATGCTTGGTCAATCATCAGCCAGCAATGCACTGCGATGCCACAGTGAGTTATGGGCCGTGACGCGCCACTCGAATTTGACGTGAATGGCCCATATTGTGCGGAGTTCGGCGAACGACTGAACAGGCAATGTTCGAGTCGAACATGCCTTCGTCGAATACGAAGCTCATCCCTAGTGATAAGGGGATCCACTACAGTGCTCCAGAATCATCCACCGCACCCCTGTGGACACTTACCAGAAAAGCTGGCTGCCAACTCGGTATCGGTCAGTGGCCTGACATCAGCACTAGTGTCTCCTACCTGATAAGTTTCGTCCAATGGGAGGTTATCAAGGGGTACTTACACCAAAAAACGATGAAAAGGCAGAACGATACTATATAGAAAATATATATTCAGCAAGGCTACATAAAATTTTTTGATTACATTAATTATCTACTATAGAGTACATTTATTTTTATTTGATAAAGTGCAACAGTAATTTAGGACAGAAACACAATGCTCAAAATCAGTTGCATTACAATAAGGTAGAGAAGGAAGCGACACCTGAGTGTAGTATTAGAGACAGCTTTTAATGGCACAGATAAAATCACACTTACAGGAAACAGGAAATACAAAGGCTCATCTGTGTGTCAGTGGTCTATAGGGAAGCCTCAGATCTGGATCCATTTTTCTATGTAGAGATGGGAAGCTGGAGTCATTGTTGCTGCTCAGCCTGGAGCAGATCCTGTGGCCATCAGGAAGAAGCTGGGGCTGAGGTCACGGGTCATGGGATCACTTCTGGGGGAGGACTCCACAGAGTGAGAAGGGTTGGATAGGCAGGCTACGTGCTCGGAAGTGCTGCTCCTTCTATTGGCCTGGGGTGGAAGTGTCAGTATAGTGCTATTTATATGCTGGTGCTGTGGAACAACAAGTCCCAGTGCTGGCCATAAAGAGCATAAAAACGGGCATTTAAGCTGGACAATATATAACGAATATATAAAATGTATAAATACAAAATAAATGATTAAAAATACAGTTTAAACACATGTAAAAAAATCAGTAAAAACAATAATAATAATGAAAACAATAATAACTAATAATAACTGCATTACAATAGTTAGTAGTTGTGTATATGCATTATATATCAGTTTAGGGAAGTGCTGTTTATTTTATCAATTATTTTTATATTGGTTATACTTCATACCCGGGAATTTAAATTAATAGACCTGAGAATAGAGGTGGGAACAGGGGGCAGGGTAGTGGGGCTAAAAGCAACCTGCATAGTGCACTGCACCAAACCATATTTTATGGTTGCAATATGTGCCAAAATAGTGTCAAGGGTTGTGGCACACCACATCGACGAGTTAAACAGGGGTGCAAAATATGGTCTAGCAGTGGTGTCAGTGTGAGCAAAAAAAATCTATGCATTGGTGGTGTCAGTGGAAGCATAAAATGCCTCTGTGTCAGTGTCAAGGGGAGTAAAATGTGCCTTTGTGTCTGTGTCGGTGAGAGGAAAAAAAGCTGCTGAATTGGTGTCAGTGAGATAAAGGAGTGACTGCTTCCCCATTGGCTGCAACAGTGAAGGAGATGTCTCTCCTTCACTGTTCCCTTGCTTGCAAATTAGATTTTGCAGCATTTTGAGCCAGGGAGGGAACACTCCACTAGGCTAAATGGCTGCCTTAAGCCAGCCATAGATGGTTTGAATCTCGGCCGGTTCGGCAGGAACCAGCCGAGATTCAAATCATGTATGGGGAGGCTGAATGTAACGATTGATCGATCAACTTGGGTGCAACCAGCCTGCAATTATTGCTAGCGGCTGTTATACCTGCTAGCAATTATCAGTGTGCTCTCCCAGCAAGGACATCTTCTCCTGCCCCTTTGGTCAGACTCAGTAGTTCTACCACTGGTCTTGTGTATGTGTTGTCTTTGACTTTTATGTCTTCTGAGTGGACTTTCCCCATTCAAATCCAGAAATATATGCCATTGATAAGTGTAATTTGATAGAAGTTTATTGGTGTGGTGGCACATGTCTGGATATAAATGCAAAGCATAGACATATAACACATACACAGGTAATTTCATATATATATATATATATATATATATATATATATATATATATATATATATATATATACACACTGTATAGCATGGATCGTCATATTGACATCCATATGCACACACACAAAGGTTAGGTAGCACAATTAACTTTGCAGTACACAACAGTTTAGGATATAGATTAGTACCAGATGTGTGGAAGTATGCATGAAAAATAATGAAAGGTTAGAGTAAAATAGTTATATATAGAGATGGGGTCCTTAAAAAGCATGTAGCTACATCCTAAATTTCCGACGCGTTTTGGGATGGATGTTAAGGAATATCTGCAAAAGACAGAGTATAAGTATATCTAGTTTTAAAACGAAATTTAATGACAAGAAACAGGGTTCCCGATCCTAAATACTTACATACAACCAAAGGCAAAAAATATATATATGCAGCTGTGGAGGGTGGGGACCACCAGGGCTTGAAAATGTGTCTGTGCCGGGAGCTGAGGTATTGAAGAGGCCAATTGCAGTGGGACGCAGGCAAAACAACCCCAGAAAAACAAATATCCATTTTCATAATGTGGTAAGGCGTGATGGCCAAAGGTAAATTAGGCAGAAGGGTCTGTATTGGATAAATAAAATATCGATCGGATGTCATATTTAGTACAATAAAAGTGAATATAAACTGGATAACAAGATGAGAAACTGAAGAGAATACGTGTACAAACAGGGTTGGATACATAAAATATCCATCAGATGTTATACTTAGTGAAATAAAAGTAAATAGAAACTGCATACCAAGATGAGAAATTGAAGAGAAGACATGTACAAACAGGGTTGTGGTTGTAGACCACAACCTGTGTGGGGAGTGGGAGTGATGAGTAACCATAAGTGAGGACACCTTAGATAACCCGAACCTCAAACAAGCAATAAGGAAAGATGAAGAAAGTGTCAGACAAAGCAATGTAGAAATCCCAAGATAGTTACCTTGAGTGTCTACTAGTAAACCAGATTCTCCAGCAAAATGTAGTGTCAATGAATGTGCAGTTGAAAAAACTGTGACAGGGGAGGTGCCTGATATATGTCCCACCCGCCAATGGGCCCATACCAGCGTCATGCTAGCATGGCAATCGTGGGGAGGAGCCAACAGACTGGGCAGCAACCACCACCAGAAGCCGCTGCCAAACATTCCCCACAGAATCGGCTGAGAAGGAAGACAGCCCTCCGCCATGGTGCCTGGTAGTGACATCACACAAGAGGTGCGGTGCATGGTGCCGATGAGCTGTAAAGACATCTGCCCGGTCCGCCACACCCCCAAGCAGGGCGGAGAAGAAGGGGAGAGGGAGGGCGCTCAGAGCTCATCGCAGCTCCCAGGTGTCAGACTTCAAAACGTCCCAGAGCGGAACCAAAGCATCCACAACCAATATCCAAAATTGCTATCTAAGTGCAAAAGATATCACCGAATGACTAATCTTATAGTGTCTCATGTGTGTGGACCCATGACAGGTTCACTCACCACACAGGATAAACCTTACAAATAACACAGATAGCAGGGGAACACTGCCCATCTAAGTCAGACTGCCTCCATCCCTGTTGCATAGGCAAAAAAATGGGGGAAAAAAAGCTGTGGGACTTTAACCTCCCTGGCGGTATGATTATTTCAGATTTTAGGTGCTGAAAGCGGTACCATTATTTTGCATGGGAATTTGGCGTTTTATATTGTAGGCCTGTAATTCTTAGGAATAACTCACTTAAATCTGTCCAAACAAGAGTCTAGTAGACATCCCGGGTATGATAAAGTTTGAAAAACAAAATCATAATATAATAAATAACTATAAATAATTATAAGAAATAATAATATAATAATAATAAAAATTATTCAATAATGTAATCAAATCAAAAACACTGAAATTTGCTCAGTTGCAGAATTGTCGCTGTCATTACTTTTCAGTGTTTGATGGTCTAAAAGCACTTTTGATGTAAACGGACATTTTTTGGTTGCTATGGACAATCTCCAGTTTCCTGGCAGAAAGAATAGTGTTTATAATATAAAACTTGCATGCAGGGCACTGGACAAACCACTAGGGACAAATGGGGATGTGTAATTATTTGATACGGTACTGTAATCTTACAGATTACAGTATACTGTATCTATACTGTGCTTTTTACTTTTTGAATTGGCACCAAACTCCATCTCGTGCGTCGCAACGTTCGCAGGGAACGGAGCTCAGCACTGTGAATCGAGCAAGACACGGCGGCTAGCAGATCACAGTGGGGAGACATCGCAGGATCCAGGTGACAAGGTAAGTAAGCTCTTCCTGGATCCTGCGATGCGATCCCGAGTCTGGCTCGGTGTTACCGCTGTTGGTACTGAAATCTCACACCGAGCCAGACTCGGGAATACCGCCAGGGGGGTTACATGAGGCACATATATGTATATATGCCTCCATCCCTATTCAGGTACAAAAGAGGAGGAAATTTGGAACTTTGAATGAGGCAATTTGACTTGATAAGTGTAATTTGATATAAATGTATTGGTGTGTTGGCATATGGCTGGATATAAATGCATAGCATAGACATATATCACATACACAGGTAATTTCATATATATATACACTGTATAGCATTGATCGTCATATTGCCATCCGCCCCTGAAGAAGTATTGTAATACACAAAACGTGTCGGAAACTTAGGATGTAGCTACATGCTTTGTAGCCCCCCTGGCGGTTTTCCCGAGTGTGGCTCGGGGTTAAAATTCAGTCCCATTAGCGGTAACCCCGAGCCACACTCGGGATCGCATTGCAGGATCCTGGGGCGGCGTTACTTACCTTGTCCCCGGGATCCTGCGATGTCCCCCCGCAGTGTCCGAGGGCTCCGTCCTCTGCCCGAAGCCTCTCTGTGCCAGGCTCCGTTCCCTGTGAGCGGCGAGATGCACGGGGGCGGAGCCTGGTGGCAAATTCAAAAAACTTTAAAAAGCATAACACATACAGTACTGTAATCTTACAGATTACAGTACTGTATGAAATTATTTCACATCCCTTTTGTACCCAGTGCTTTGTCCTATGCCCTGCATGCAGTTCTATATTATATATACTGTTCTTTCTGCCTGGAAACTGGAGATTGTCCATAGCAAACAAAAAGTGTCCCTTTACGTCAAAAGTGGTTTTAGACCAGCTAGAAAACAGCGATAGTAAATTAGAACACTTGCAGAATTGAGCGATAGTGAATCGTGGGGAAATTTATTTTATCATTATTTTATT
This sequence comes from Lithobates clamitans, assembly GCA_037952925.1. Lineage (NCBI taxonomy): Eukaryota > Metazoa > Chordata > Amphibia > Anura > Ranidae > Lithobates > Lithobates clamitans. The sequence goes on along the minus strand of JBBGZY010000325.1, from coordinate 3,526,325 downwards.
TTTATTTTTTTTAATTATTTATTTTTATTTATTATATTATAATTTATGTTTTTGTGTTTCAAACTTTATCATACCCGGGATATCTACTAGACTCTTGTTTGGACAGATTTAAGTGTGTTATTGTTAAGAATTAGACCTACAATATAAAACGCCAAATTTCCATGCAAAATAATGGTACCGCTTTCAGCACCTAAAATCCGAAATAATCATACCGCCAGGGAGGTTAAGGACCCCATCTCTATATATAACTATTTTATTCTAACCTATTTCATTATTTTTCATACATACGTCCATACATCTGGTACTAATCTATATCCTAAACTGTTGTGTACTGCAAAGTTGATTGTGCTGCCTAACCTTTGTGTGTGTGCATATGGATGTCAATATGATGATCCATGCTATACAGTATATATATATATATACTGTATGAAATTACCTGTGTATGTGCTATATGTCTATGCTATGCATTTATATCCAGCCATATGCCAACACACCAATAAACTTATGTTAAATTACACTTATCAAGTCAAATTGCCTCATTCAAAGTCCCAAATCCCCTCCTCTTTTGACACCAACATTAGGGCCCTATTCCTCTGAACAATATCAATGATATGGCCCTATTCCCCTTCCTACTGACCACAGGTACTATATATTGTTTTTCTCCCACTGACCACCAAGCTTAAGACTTTGTTTACTCTCACTGACACTGGCGCATCTTTTTCTCCCACTGACCATAGTCCGGCCCTCCTACAATCTTAAGAAAGGAAAACTGTCCCTTTGTTTAAAAAGTTTGCAGACACTTGCATTAGGGTTTAGAAGAAATAGATTACTGTGACATGTGCCTAACAAACTATCCATAGGAAAACCGTGACTTAAGCTTTATCATGCATGACAGCAGTATAGTCAATGGATGGAATAAAATTCTATCAAATTGCACCCAAAACTTGGAAACATGTTACTGTTCTTACAGCTTCTATTAGAAGTATAGCACAGAATATAGAAACTAGTTTATCATAATGTTTTCAGCATTTTTTAAAGATTTTGTAGATGTTTGCCATTTTTAGCTGGTTGTCATTTTTTTTAAACACAAGAAACATGAACCCACTATATAAAAAGTGCTAATTTGTACTTCAAAAATGAATTAGTGTGCTTTAAGTGCACTGTGATGAAATCTGGATCTCGGGAAGAGAAACTATCTATTTCTCCTTCCCATCAAGAGCCTGTAAGTTATGCTTGTTTTTCATTTTAGAATGAATAAATAAATCCATAACAGAACGTAATACATAGAGAATAAAGTGCTGAATCGTTCCCAGTAAGACCCAAAAATAACAGTATCAGCAAACTGAGTGTCTATTTGCATGTGATAAAAAGCAATGTGGAGACGTTTTAATTAAGAATATTTTGGTAATATATCATTTATTACTGAGATAGCTTGCTTACAATATGCAAGGGACATTCATTTAGATCAGTATTAGCATTAATGGATGCTGTCACTATATATACTGTGTATGTAGCTGGTTTCTTTCCTTCCCCGAAATATAAACAATTCAGCATCTTTCCATGTAAGTAGTGCTTATAATAAGCAGTCTATTGTCTACTAAATAGTATAAAAAGGGAACATTACAGAGAGAGAGGAATTTTTCTGTTGGAGGTCATCCGAGACTCACAGTCACTCATAGATACTGAACATAAAGTCACCTAACTATGTGGTTTACATACAGTATCCTATGCAACCATTAAATAGCAAGTTTTTAGGAAAATGTTCTCTGATGAAGTCCCACCAGGTGACACAACGCTCCACAAGGTTTAGCGCCGCCCACAGAGGCACATTAGCTAAGGGAGAGAGGTCCAGCTGTGAGAACGATGAGCTGACCACACAGCTGTATTTTTATATGAGCATATTAAACGGTTTTATTGTGAGTAGATTTTATTGAGATAAGTAGGAAGGCCAGTATGGTGGCCTGAATTTATGGGAGGAGCCCGGGGGGTATTTAAGCAGCCCGCTCACCTGTGGTGCTTGTCGGTTTCCTGTGCGCGATATACGTCCCTAGGCCGACGATTTGAATGCCAGCGTCCGCTAGTTCTTGTCTCGCAAGTTCCCGTTTTCGCAAAATTCCGTGCTCGAGAGTTTCGAAGTCCGTGTTACCGATTCGTAGTTCGTACCGCGCGTCTGGCTTGGCTGTCGCAGGTAGGGTCCCATCGGACTTTGTTTTTTACGCATTGTTAGATATCATGTCACTAAACCGTGATATCAAACTTACGAGTCACTCGCAATTTCACAAACGTATCCGCAATGCATACCACTCGCACTTTCGTTATGTTACCATTTCTCGTTATCTGAAAAAACCACCGCGACATAGACGTCGCTTCATTTCAGGCATGTCTAATTATTACCAGGCGTCAGCAAACAGCCGTAGCGATTCGCAATTCCTTATCGAACCACGTCAGTTCGATACCAATCATTTCTCAATTTTGAACATTTCTAAATACATTTCTAACATTTCAAACCATTTCGAATCATTTCTTTCATTTCAGTCACGTACTGCGCTCCGATTCGAATCCAGTAGCATCTCAAGATGCACCGATTCGCTCCGGTGTGCCCCAGTAGTTACGGCCTCATTTCAGTACATGCTCCAGAGTCACGTCATTATCAGTCGCTTTCGACTCACCGATTCGTACCTCTGTCATGGTTATCATGCCACGTATCACGCTCCGTTACGAATTCAGTCGCATGGAAATGCACCAATTCGTCTCGGCGTGTCCCAGGTATTGGCCACATTTCAGTACATGCTCCAGAGTCCGATTCGCAGTCAGTCGCTATAGCGGCATGATCGATTCGCGCCTCTGTCATGGCAACAAAATGTTACACCTGCACTTACCGCGCTCCGGTTCGAATCCAGTCGCATCTTCGATGCACCGATTCGTTACGGCGTGCCCCAGGGCCCGGCCTAATTTCTGAACATGCTCCAGAGTCCGGTTCGTTGTCAGTCGTAGTTTGCGGCCCACCGATTCGTGCCTCTGTCATGGGAATCATTTCAACTGTCACGAATCACGCTCCGATTCGAATCTAGTCGCTTCCATGATGCAACGATTCGTCCCGGCGTGCCCCAGGTATTTTCGGCCACATTTCAGTACATGCTCCGGAGTCCGGTCGTTGTCAGTTGCAGTCGCAACATGATCGACTCGTGCCTCCGTCATGGCACGTGCCTCTACCATGACAAATCATTTCATTCATTTCATCATTTCAATCATTTCTCTGTCACGTACCGCGCCCCGATTCGAATCCAGTAGCATCCGAGATGCACCGATTCGTCCCGGCGCGCCCCAGTTGTCTTGGCCTCATTTTATTCGTACTCCACAGTCTGACTAGTCATCTGGTGCAGCCGAAAAAAAAAAAAAAAAATGTGTATGTGAATATATATATATGTATACAAAAAAAAAAAATGTGTGTATGTGTATATATATATATATACACATATAAATAAAGTAGTATAAATTAAACGTTTTCGGCCCCAGCCAACACCTGCATCAGAACTTGGTTAGCTATCAGTTGCGGCATAACCAATTCGTGCCTTTGCCAGGACAAACATTTCACGGTTACATACCACACTCCAAGTCAAATCCAGTCGCATCCGTGATGCACCAATTTATTCCGGCATGCACCAGCGTTTCTTTGCCTCATTTCAGTACATGCTCCAGAGTCCGGGCCGCAGTCAGTCGCAGCTGCGGCACAACCGATTCGTGCCTCTGTCATGGCGAAACCTTTTTCATTCATTTCACTCTAAGGCAAACATTTCATTTATTTCGCTGTCGCATGCCGCGCCCCGATTCAAATTCAGGGCATCTGTCAGACATCCATTCATCCTGGCAAGCCCCAGTTGGCGCAGCCTCATTTATGCAGTCATGGCACACCGATTCGTGCCTTTGTCATGGCACAAACAGTTCACTCATATATTTAATACCATGCACCTGTCGCTTAAACATGCTACAATGACCTTCCAAACCAGGTAGTCAAACACTCCACCGGTTCTCATCTGTCATTTCCTCTAGGTCAGTCGAGAAAAAAAAAAAAAAAGGGGGGGGCCACACCCCGTCTTCCTTCGAAGCTCAGTCATGGTCCCGATTTCATTCGTTGAAACCTTCGCCTCGCGACTATACCCCCTCATAGTCACTGCACATCCAAGTATAAACTTCTTGCAATCATCGCAAATACGCATCCAAACACAACTTCTTGCATGTCATTGCAAGCTTGCAATTGTTGCAAGCACACATCCTATCATGACTTCTTGCAATCGTTGCAAGTACGCATCCAAACAGAACGTCTTGCAATCGTTGCAAGCACACATCCTAGCACAATTTCTTGCAATCATTTCAAACACGCATCCGATCACAAAAACTTCTCGCAAACGTTGCAGGCATGCATTCAAGCATAACTTCTTGCAATCGTCGCAAGTACGCATCCAATTACAACTTCTCGCAGCCATTGCAAGCACACATCCAAGCTTAACGCTTGCAGTCTTGCAAGCACATGCAGCAATACGAACTTTTCACAGTCACTACAAACACATCTCCACCGACAGGAACTCCCTTGCAATCATTGCAAGCACACATTCAAGCACAAATCTTACAATCATTACAAAACACGCATGTCAGCATAACTTCTTGCAATCATTGCAAGCACGCATCCAGTCGCAACTTCTCGCAAATGTTGCAGGGACACACCCAAGCACAACTTCTTGCAATCATGGCAAGCACGCATCCAAACACAACTTTATAATCGTTGCAAACACGCATCCAAGTATAACTCCTTGCAGCCCGTGCAAGCACATGCAGTAATACGGACTTCTTGCAGCCACGGCAAACACATCTCCATTGACACAAACTCCCTGGCAATTGTTGCAAACATGTATTAAGCACAACTCTTGCAATCATTGCAGGGTTCGCATCTTAGCAGGACTTCTTGCAGTCAGTACACATTTCCAGTGGCACTCAATCAGTCACATATCAATCTTCAGTGGCACTTAATCGGCCACTTGTCTCCGGTGGCATTTCATACGAGCCACTCATCAATTTCTGTATCATTTCTCGCTTAGGTCAGTTGAGTTCAGGTTCCACCCCGCACCAGGTATCGTATTGCCACACACAGCTGGCTCCGCATAACATCATCAGGCTTTACCAGCCAACATCCAGCATTTCTCGCCCTCACAGGACCCCAGAGAGTCATCCGTGTTTACGGCTCATACAGTAGAATCCTTTCTATGTGGCGTCCAGAAGCATCAGACCACAGCTAACGGCAAACGTTGCCCATCACAACTGCCATCTTCAGGGACATGTCAAAACCTCAGACATTCCCCAGTCTAGTCAAGCAGCCATCTACCTGGCCCTCTGAGGTTCTACGGCCTAACAATTCACTTTTACTGGCACAGGCAGCCAGGTACTACGTACACACAACTTAACTCGCTGGTAATACCATTATGTCCTTCAGCTTGTAGTCTCTAAAAATTCAATAAACCGGAACCGAGGTCTACAATAACCTCCTCCGAATAAACGAACACCACGCAGGCCAGCCTCCCCCTTGACAAACTGCCCCGTATCAGGTTAGTTACCCAAGACTTCAACCATATACGGGTGTGTACTAACAAGTAGCGGCAGTCTTTCCTAAGAACGCGGACCTATCAATGTCGGAAGGTCCCGTACTACGTGGATCGGTGTATCAATGGTTATACCTTAAACTCTAGGGTCTTATCACCTACGTTGCCCTTGTCACCCCAGGTAGCAACAGATGCCACAACCACCACAGGCATCGCGGCAATTTTTGGCCATCATAGGTTTACAAGTACATGGCCCCCAGAGACACTCCTAAACCCCGGGTTTACCCGGACTTCCTCCCTCTTCAAGTTACACCCAGTCATGGCAACCGCTTAACTCTAGGGTCTTATCTGGACAGGACAGGTCGTGGCTTTGCCACCGACATCCAGTCCGAGGCGAGCCTCTTAATGAAGCCAGGTCCGCATCGCTCTGTTATGTCCTTCTTGCGCAGGCTGGTGTAATTAGCTTGGCAACACCAGTTTAATGTCCACTGCACGTTCGTTCCAGGCTGCCATCTTCTGGGACATGTCTAATATATTAACCAGTTCACTGTTGGGCCTTCTCCCCAGTTTGGTCATACAAGCAGCCATTTACTCGGCCTACCACGGGTTCTGGTGGCCCAGCGAGTTCACCCGCAGCAATCCCGCAGGCCAAGTTCTGTGTAATTGGCTCGCTGCCAAAACCATTTCATCCTCCACCCTGCAGTGTCCAAAACCCAGCAATCAGCTCCAGGATAGTCATCCATCTCCATAAAGTAAACAACGTCCGGTAGCCAGTAACCATACTCGACCGCCTACTGTCACTCCTACCGGAACACCCAACCTCTAGTCCCCTATTACCTTTCCGGGCAACCCTCGAGTGCCTGCCAGTCCATCAAAAACCCGGGGGTTCTTCTACACTGCCTACACCTCTACCCCAGTCAGCACTCCAGTCACTCTTTAGTATTGGGGCAGCCTTGGCAGCATTTCGGCATGGGTCCCAGACCACGTCATCAAGAGACTCAGCAGGTGAAACTCTGCCTACCTCGCCTGTACGTCCCCACTCCTTAGGTGGAAACGGCACAAGCATTCACCAAACTTGCTCAAATAAATAAAGCCAAAACTAATAAAACCACACCCCTACCTGGATGTTTTTGCCCCCTTATTCTGGCATACCGACCAGCAGACCAAGGCACACTTTCAGGTCCATTTCATATGATGAGTCCACACTTTCAGGTCTATTTCCGATGGTAAGTTTTGTGTTAACTACAAATGTTATCTATGTCCATATCGGACATAGGGCTCCACCCATAAGTAGGAAGGCCAGTATGGTGGCCTGAATTTATGGGAGGAGCCCGGGGGGTATTTAAGCAGCCCGCTCACCTGTGGTGCTTGTCGGTTTCCTGTGCGCGATACCCACCCTCCCATCCCCATTTCAAGGCATTCATTTCATTCATTCATTTCATTCATTTCTCTCTACAGAATAATCATTTCTTTAACTAGGGTATGCCCCCTTATTCTGGCATACCGACCAGCAGACCAAGGCACACTTTCAGGTCCATTTCATATGATGAGTCCACACTTCCAGGTCTATTTCCGATGGTAAGTTTTGTGTTAACTACAAATGTTATCTATGTCCATATCGGACATAGGGGCTCCACCCATAAATAAAGCTGTTTATGCAATGGGTACTGCTAAGATTTGATTCCTTTTGTCTTCCACTGATATATGAGAAATTGAGGGTGTAATTGTTTGGGGTGGAGGATGGGAATTCTGGCCATTAAGTAGTGCAGAGGATTCTGCAGATTTGAGCGCTGTTTGAACACTATCTGAATGTGAGGTCTCAACTTCTAGTAAGGTGGCTTATTTGTATAGAACGTGGTGGTGAAGGTGCATGGAGTGCATAACTAAACACATGAAGATTAGTGCATGAGGATTGCTTGTTATTTGGACTATAACACTTTATACACTGGACTTTTATGTATAAAATGGTCACGTGGTTACAAATGATATTTTTTAAAGTTTTAGTACACTATAGATATAGAGCGCTGCTGAATTTATATACATCCGTGTGTTGTATTAACACTTTTTTTATCATGCATCACCGCAATGCTTGGCAGTGCATTAAGGTGTCTTTCATTTTAAATGGCATCCTAAGACATTTTCCAAATTCACTACAATACACCTACAGTGCATGTGCATTGTAAGGCATCACAATGCACAGATGAGAACCATAGATGGGTGCACTACATAAAAACAGAATATACCCCACATTAAGTTGTCCAAGGAAGGAAAACTGGCGACAGGGTTATGGGTGGCCAAGGCTCGATACATGTTATGAGTAAAGGCTAGCCGATGCAGTCCAATCCAATAGAAGAGCCACTGTAGCTTGAAATGCTGAAAACTTTAATGATGGGTCCAATAGAAAGGTGTCAGGACACTCAGCTCATTGCAGTTTGTTGCATTTGGGGCTGTGTAGCCTCAGACCAGTCAGAGTGCCCATGCTGACCCATGTCCACAGCCAAAATTGTCTACAATGGGAATGTAAGCATCAGAACTAGACCAGAAAGCAATAGAAGAATATGGCAAGGTGTGCTTAAGTCAAGAATGGTTTGAGGAACACAGCAAAGCATTTGAGGTGTTGACTTCAAATTGTCCAGATCTTCATCCATCTGAGAATGTATGGGATGTACTGGAAAAACAAGTTTGATCCATAGAGGGCCCCACCTTGCAACCTACCAGACTTAAAAGCCCTGCCATCCAGCCAGACGTCTCTCTCCTCCTTTCCACAGATATTCATGCTATTATTGGACTGATTCCTTCCTTTTCCACTGGACTACCGATACCATCCTCCAGGGACATTGCATTTCATCTATGTGTGTATGTGCTCAGTCATCTGCACCCCTGCTTGCCTGGATTGGATTGTGCTCCAGCTACACTGATACAGCTTCTACCTACAGCCCTGTGTTTTTCAGCCTTCCAGCCTTCACTATGCTCCTGCACATGCCTTCTCCTACTTTCATGTGAGTGGATATTTTATTTAAAATAAAGTGTTTATGATAATTTCTCAGAGGCGCCCCTATTCCTTGTCTTTTTTTACCAGACTTAAATGATCTGCTATTAGCAGTCCATGCCTCAATGGGTTATGGTGAGTAGTCATAACGTTATGACTGATTGGTATATATACTGTATATAGACTGTATAATCTAAGGAAATAAATAAGAAACACATAGACACATAGACAACCAGTAGTGTATGAGTTGGAGATGAAAATGCAGCTCATTATTGTTTCTCCTTTTTTGTCTCTGTGTTGAACCAGAGAAAAAAAGCTAAATCTTTCTGCAATAACCACTTCTACCATTGCACTCACACATGCTGTCAGTAAAAATCTTCTTAAAAGTAAAACCTTATATATAAATTATTATTGCAAATAAACCTTAAATATTTGAAATGTTGTTCTTCCCATGTTGGCATCCAAAGTGTCGGAATCTTGTGAAATGCACACAAAAAGTAATACTAAGCAGGAACACTGTGGTACATAGACTGTCACAAAGTGTTGAAATATTTCAGCCTGATGCTGAACGCATTGTTAAGTATCTATTGACAGACGCTAGCTTAAATGTCTCTTATATCAATCAGCAACGTCTACAGCTACTGGATAATATGTAAGGGCAAGGTGAGGTATGATAAATCTCAGTTTTTTCCCACACAGAATAAAAAGATTTAAAAGTAAGCACTATTATGTATTTGCTTCTACATGTTTGGCAGAATGCTCACATTCCATTCCATTGTATTCAAATACTGTACATTCACTTATTTTCTATATAAATGTAAGGGCAAGCTGTTCATTTGCCTGTGTATTTGGTATGCAAAGTACTATAATATGGTACAATCCATGGCAACTAGTCAGCTTTAACAATATACAGACTATTAAAGTGAAGCTGTCACATTTGAGGCAAGATCACAAGATCATGGTGTTGGCTGAGACACTACAGAAATCACCATTACACTTTATATTCCTGCTTTATTGCCAAGTTTTCAGCACTGAAAGATCTGTGTTTTTTGGCACTTTTTATTTGTTTCTTAAATAGAAGCTTAAAAGAGTACGATCTCTGTATCTAATAATCTAATGCGCACGGGAGCCGCCGGTAACGGCACAGTACAACTGAAGCAACGGCCGTTGCTTCAGTTTGCTTAAGTGTGCATGTGCCGATGTCATCGGCACATGCAAATACAGAGATATCTCCTAAACCATGCAGGTTTAGGAGATATCCAGTGTAGCTACAGGTAAGCCTAATTATAGGCTTGCCTGTAATATAAAGTGGTTGTAAAGGGTTTACAACCACTTTAAGTTACACAAAGCCAGGGGTTTTGATTATGCAACATTACGACTAGTCACTTGCATCCTAACAACCAATGACTTCATCATTGGATAAGGAGAATGTCTCTTGCCTCCACAGCATTTTTGTTTGACCTCTGCCCCTCTCCCTGAGCACAGGGGTCACATTAGCTGACTGATGGAGAGAATTGAGGGAAAAGAGAAACATTGGAATACTAGTAAGTACCAGCATGAAAAAGTGTATTTGCTTTGGAAAAATAAATCACCTCTAACATTGTGTGTCCTACGTGTGTAATGTTGCTGGATTGTGTAAAATTATTGGAATAGTTTTTACATTTTAGAATGGGGTGCATTTAGACTGTCCATCATTTTAAAGGGTGCCTTGAGATTGTCTATAATTTAAAGGGCGCCTTGACTAAAAAAGGCTGAGAAACTAAGATTTAGGCCAACCTTTCTGAACCAGGGTTACTCCAGAGGTTGTTAAGGGTTTCTTAAGCAGTAGGCATTTCCCAACTCTCAGATAAGTAATCGCTGGCACCTATGATCTTCTTAGACACAAGGCCGGATTAAGAGCATTATGGGCCTGGTGCTGAGGATTTTGGTGGGCCTTAAGGGCTGTGTGTCGGCGTGCACCCTGAGGTGAAAGTGAAATAGTGCAGCAGCACAGGCCCAATACCATGGAAGTCTCAAGAGCCCTGCATTGGCGTGCGTAGCGCGCCCTGAGGGGAGGTTGAAGGGCACAACTGTGCAGATCTAACACAACATTACAGAAACTGAATACATGGCTCACATTAGGACTTTTCACAGTGCCCGTTATTAATTCCGCCCAGCCCAGGTAGCGCATGCAGATACAGGACCGGTCAAGGCCAGGGGGATCTCTCCCTGTTGGCCCATTGCTTACCATGTGCAGCCTGTTCTTTTTGGGCGGCTGGGCCCAGGGCTTTTATTTTCAGGGAATAGGTGCAGGAACCCTCCCTTCCTGCAGGGGAGAACACCACATCATAGGGTGGGTGTGGCCAAATTGTACAGTGGGAGGGTTTTAAAGGGACATTGTTCAATAAAACCAGGAATGCATAACACAGGGTTCAGGAGAGCGTAATACACAGAGTGCTGGGTTCAGGAGAGCATAATACACAAAGCGCTGGGGTCAGGAGAGCGGAATACACAGAGCGCTGGGGTCAGGAGAACGTAATACACAGAGTGCTGGGTTCAGGAGAGCGAAATCCACAGAGCGCTAGGGTCAGAAGAGCGTAATACACAGAGCGATGGGGTCAGGAGAGCGTAATACACAGAGCGCTGGGGTCAGGAGAGCGTAATACACAGAGCACTGGGGTCAGGAGAGCGAAATCCACAGAGCGCTAGGGTCAGAAGAGCGTAATACACAGAGCGATGGGTTCAGGAGAGCGTAATACACAGAGTGATGGGTTCAGGAGAGCATAATACACAGAGCGATAGGTTCAGGAGAGCATAAAACACAGGAGCGATGGGTTCAGGAAAGCGCAATACAACAAGCACTGGGTTCAGGAGAGCGTAATACACAAAGCGATGGGTTCAGGAGAGCGTAAAACACAGAGCAATGAGTTCAGGAGAGCGTAATACAGAACGCTGGGTTCAGGACAGTGTAATACACAGATCATCAGTGCCCAGCCATCAATGCAGCCTTACCTGTGCCCATCAATGCAGCCTGATCAGTTCCCATCAGCTCAGCCTCACCAGTGCCCATCAATGCAGCCTCAAGCCACCAGTGCCCATCAATGCAGCCTCAAGTCACCAATGTCCATAAATGCAGCCTCACCAGTGCCCATCAATGCAGCCTCACCAATGTGGCATTGGTAAAGCTGCGTTGATGAGCACTAGTGAGGCTATATTGATGGGCACTGCATTGCCCATCAATGCAGCCTCACCAGTGCCCATCAATGCAGCCTAATCAGTACCCAGCCATCAGTGCCCATCAATATAGCCTCATAAGTGCCTAGCCACCAGTGCCCATCAATGCAGTCTCATCAGTGCCCATCAGTACAGCCTCATCAGTGCCCAACCATCAGTGCCCATCAGTACAGCCCCATCAGTGCTCAGCCATCAGTGCCCATCAATACAGCCTCAGTGCCCATTAATGCAGCCTCATCGGTGCCCAGCCATCAGTGCCCATCAATGCAGCCTCATCAGTGCCCAGCCATCAGTATCCACCAGTACAGCCTCATCAGTGCCCATCAATACAGCCTCAGCAGTGCCCACAGCCATCACTGCCATTAATGCAGCCTCATCAGTGCCCAGCCATCAGTACCCATCAATACAGCCTCACCAGTGCTCTGCCATCAGTGTCCATCAATGCAGCCTTATCAGTGCCCAGCCATCAATACAGCCGCATTAGTGCCCATCAGTACAGCCTCATCAGTGCCCAGCCATCAGTGCCCATTAATACAGCCTCATCAGTGCCCAGCCATCAGTGCCCATTAATACAGCCTCATAATCAATGCAGCCTCATCATCAGTGCCTGGCCTTATCCCATCAGCCTTACCTGGCTCAGCTGGCTGTGGCGTGCCCTGACATCTGAAGAGGAGAGCCGCCTCAGTCGGTTTACACAGAGTGAGCCGCGGCCGAGTGACACATGAGGTCCTGTTTCCTGGACCAGGTAGGCTCCTATGATGGATGGCTCAGCCGGTCTAAGTGGAAGATGGAAATCCCCGGACACTATGTAAAACGGCAGTGCTTACCCCCCCCCCTGATGCTGCTGAGCAGCGCGCTGTCACTTGTAGTATAGAAGCCAGGCTTCTGTGTTTACAAGTGACAGAAAATAACAGTGACAGTGAGTCTGGCCAGCCAGGGCCTATTTTAAGGAAGGGGCCCGGTGCTGCAGCTCCAATAGCCCCTATGTTAATCCGGCCCTGCTTAGACATCTGTAAGGATGGGGGGGTATTGGGTTCTTCCCAATGACCAAGTGTAAGGAGCATTGTTCCCATAGTCCATCACACTAGAGCTAGCCATACTGTACACATTTTTATTTTCATTCAGCTAAACAGCTCCAAATTAGACTTCTACATCCACACTAATTTGGTGGTAAGAAGAGTACCCCCTCTGGGACATTGTATCTAGACAGTAGCACCTGCTGCTGTCAGAATACACGGGTCAGCATCTGCAGCAGATTGGCTGCACAGCTCATTGAGAAAAATGTTTTAACATGTCCCTTTAACAGATGTCTATCAAATATTCGACTTCTGCTAAGTGGGGATGGCCACATACTGACTGAAAGTCCCTGCTGAACCAGTTCAATCTTGATCAGTGTATGGCCATTTTTATGCACTGCGAACTGTAGCTATAGTCATTGTTAGCAGGGGTTCCCTGAGTTTGTAAAGTTTCTTCAAGGATTCCTTGGTGTTACAAAAGGTTGAGAAAGGCTGACCTAGAAGACTATGGGGTTGATTTACTAAAGGCAAATAGGCCGTTCCCTTTGTAAGGGAATTTCCCTTAGCTATAACCTGATGAAAAGTCATTTTTCAAAAAATACCCAATCAAAAAAAAAAAAAAAAACAGCACTTGCACATAATAAGATGGTGGAAGTTAGAGCTTTACCTCATCAAATAAGCTTAGGGGAAATTTCTTTGCAAAGTGAACATTTCCTTGCAAAACGAACATCTTTTTTGACTTTAGTTAATCAACCCCTTTGTCTCATTACCAAACTGCAGTATGCCTGGGTGTTCTTGCTTAGGTGATGGAAACCTATCATGACAGAAATGCCTAGACAGTCATTTGCTGTATAAAATGTCAATAATTTGTCTGTCACACTGATCCTTTAGGTTTAGTACTTTCTTCTATAATTGACTAGGACTGAGTATGCAGCAAGTGATGTTAAAATCAGAAGTAAAAAATCTTGATCTGTCTACTAGTTTCATTAAAGCGATAATAAAGTCTTGTTTTTTTTTTTTCTTTTAACCGCTTCAGATCCGGGCCATTGCCAAATGACGGCAACAGCGCGGATCTGAATTGCCGGGACTACGTCTATTGACGTCGTCCCGTGCACGAGCAGCCTGCGCGCCCCCTGCAGGGCGCGCGGCGCGCTCGGTAATCAGCGAGTCTATGAGACTCGCCTGATCACAGATCAGAGTAAGGGGTTGGTCCCGACCCCTTACCACATGGTCAGCTGTCAGCCAATGACAGCTGATCATGTGATGTAAACAGAGGCGGTAATCAGCTATTTTTCCTCCTCGCGCTGACAGCATGAGGAGGAAAAAAATACCCGATCACCGGTGGCCGTGATCGGGACATCAGTCCCGATCACGGCGATCAGACTGTCACCAAACAATAGGCAGCAGTGCTGCCTACCAGTGCCCGCCAGCGTCACCCATCAGTGCCCACAGTGCCATCCATCAGTGCCCACAGTGCCATCCATCAGTGCCCACAGTGCCATCCATCAGTGCCCACAGTGCCATCCATTAGTGCCCACAGTGCCACCCAGTGCCCACAGTGCCACCCATCAGTGCCACCCATCAGTGCCCACATCAGTGCAACAGTGCTGTACATCAGTGCCACCCATTAGTGCCCATCAGTGTCACCTACCAGTGCCCATCAGTGCCGCCCATCACTGCCCATCAGTGCCCCCCATCAGTGCCGCCCATCAGTGCCCCCATCAGTGGTACCTATCAGTGCCCATCAGTCCCACCTATCCTTGCCACCCATCCGTGCCACCCTTTAGTGCCACCCATCAGTGCCACCCAGTGCCACCCATCAGCACCCATCAGTGGCCATCAGTACCGCCTTATCTGTCCCCATCAGTGCCACCTTAACTGTGCCTATCAGTGCCGCCTTAACTGTACCAATCAGTGCCGCCTTATCTGTGCCTATCAGTGCCGCCTTATCTGTGCCTATCTGTGCCCATCAGTGCAGCCTATCAGTGCCCACCAGTGCTGTCTAATTCAGCGCATATCAATGAAGGAGAAAAATGACCTGTTTGCAAAATTTTATAACAAACAATTAAACATGATTTTTATTTTTTTCAAAAATTTTTTGTTTGTTTAGCAAAAAATAAAAACCCCAGCTGTGATTAAATACCACCAAAAGAAAGCTCTATTTGTGGGAAAAAAATGATAAAAATTTCATTTGGGTACAGTGTTGTATGACCGCGCAATTGTCATTAAAAGTGTGACAGCGCTGAAAGCTGAAAATTGGTCTGGGCAGGAGGGGGGTTTAAGTGCCCGGTAAGCAAGTGGTTAAATAACAAACATGTTATACTTTCCTGCTCTGTGCAATGATTTTGGACAGAGCAGCCCTGATCCTTCTCTCCTCAGGTCCCACGCTGGCACTCCTGGTTCCTCTCTCCTGCTGAGTGCACCCAAGCAGGCACGCTCCCGAGCCTCAGCTCTGTGTGTCCATTCACACACAGAGCCATGGCTCAGCTTTGCCCCTCCATCTCCTGTTTGGCTCACTGGCTGTGATTGACAGCAGCGGGAGCCAATGGCCAATCAGGAGTGTGAGTCCCCAGAGAGCCAAGACTCTTGTGGACTTTGCTGGATTGAGAGGGGGCTCAGGGGAGTATTAGGGGGACTGCTGCACACAGAAGGTTTTTCACCTTCATGCATAGAATACAGGAAGGTATAAAACCTTGTGCCTTTACAACCACTTTAAAGGCACAGAAAGTATAGGCACAGGAGTAGCAGCATGCCAGCCAGGCAAGAACCATTTTCCAAAGAAGGTCAGTAATGATACCCTCTTTTTTTCTTTTCCATGAAACCATGTACACAAAGCTATAAAAGCTTTAGCAATTCTCTGTACTGGCATCTCCCCAACTAAAATATGGGTTTTGGGTGGACTGACCATTTAAATCTGCCTGTTCTTAGTTTTGTTAAAATCTGTTTTACATGAAGAAAGAATTTTACACTTATGTTGTTATGTATTTCCAGCATCCTTTTACCATTAAATTGTACTCTAGAAAAAAGTGCCGATTACTGCATGTGATAAATGTATTCATGATGTGTTTAATGTGGAGGTGTATAGATGTGTAATTTATAAATATGACATGTGTCCATATGTACAGCATATGTGAGTGTTGGTTACACATTTCTTTGACAAGGCTTTACATCTTGTGTTTTTTTTTGCATCTAATATGGAAGATATATATCTAGATGGCATTTAGTGCTGACTGTACAATTACTATGTAGTAGTCACTAAATCTGTCATGTTTGTGTGTATTCCTATTTCTAACAAATTAATTTGGTATGCTGCTTGTCAGTACTGTAAATGAATGTGTATGACCTGTAGTGCATGCCTTTTGTTAAACACATTCAGATTTGATACTTAGCATATGTGTGTCAGTATTCTATAGGAGATATTTCCTCCACTTCGCTATACTGTATGGCTGCCATCAGAAGAAATGATCATGCTGCTATCTATGGTTGCAGTAAATTACTTATAATAGATACCACAAGAGCCTGCAAAAAGCCTAAGAAGGCTAAGGGGACTAAGCTCCAGGGGCGGAGTGAAATGCATTGGGGCCGTGGCCTGGATGGAATACAGGCTGAAGTTGTCACTCCATTCATTGCAGTAGGGCATCATAGATGTGCGACTTCCAGGGATTACCCTTCCTTTCTTGAACATCTGCGAGCCGTGCTGTGCTTTGTGAACGATCCCCCAGCCTTCTGGGACCTATGATGTGTCCCAGAAGGTTGCAGGCAGGGAAAGGGGGAAGGAACTTCTGGTGGAATTGCCTAACCAGATACCCTCTTCCCCGCGCAAAGGAAAGTTCCAAAAGAAGAAGAGGAGGGGAGAGAAGGGCATAAAGAGAAACTTTCCTTTTAGGGTGAAGTTATGCCTTAAGTTCTGGAGGTTGCATATTGGGGCTAGGATAAATGTTAGGGTTGGGGGTGGTGGGGTTAAAGATGTCCATACTCCAGTATAATTTTTGTTTGAAATGTTTGTTTTCCCCTGACTTGCACTCTTGAGAGATATACATATTTAATAGGAAAATTTTGCCTGCACATATGACCATGCCCAGATTTCTAGGGCTGCTTCAAACAGTGGCAATCCTAGGGTCACAGACGCCTGGGTGCAGAAATATTTGCAGCGCCCCCACTTTGGCATGCTCATCGTACTAACTCCTCCCCTTTACAAATGTTTCTATGCCAACGACTCAAACACAGAGATGCTCGCCTAAAGGAGTCTTCGTTACCCTGGGATCCTCCCATGATCTCTTAACAATAAACAATATACAGGAAGAGAAGTAGAGTACTCTAATGGGACCTGGAGGGGGTCTCTCTAATGGACACAGAGAGGGCTTCTATTAGAGAGTCTGTTAGAACGAGCCCCCAGACATACTGCAGACATGCTACAGGAGATGGTTAGAGACGGCATACATGATACAGGAGATGGTTAGAGACCGCAGACATGATACAGGAGATGTTTGGAGACTGCAGACATGATACAAGAGATGGTCAGAAACTGCGGACATGATACAAGAGATCAATGCAGCCTCACCAGTGCCCACTAAATGCAGCCTTATCATTGCCCACCAAATGCAGCCTACTAGTGCCCACCAACTGCAGCCTACCAGTGCCCACCAAATGCAGCCTACCAGTTCCCACGGTCTAAAACCAAACTGGTAACTCCTTCACTCTGCGCCTGTAATGTGATGGGGTGCAACATGAAGGACGTCACATACCACTGAAAGTGAAGCTGTGCTGAACTTCCACTAAACAGCAGTGTGTAATGAGGGGGTGGGGGGTGCATTCCTCACTTCCCCTCACTGCCACAGGCAGCTAAGGCCAACTAAAATTTCCAATGGCTGGGATCCCCCATAATCAAACTCCCAGATCCCCCCACAGATACTCCCACTTTTATCACACCTCCCCAGATTCCCCCATCCTAATTATACTCCCATATACCCCCCCATCCTGATCACACCTCCGTGAATATCCCTACCCCGATTACAACCAAAGATACCCCCCATTCTGATCTCACACACCCAGATACCCCTACACTGCTCACACCCCCAGATAACCCACCCCACCCTGATCACACCTCCCCAGATACCACTACCCTGATTATACCCCTAGATACCCCTCTACACACTGCAGAGCACTCCATCTATAAAGAGAGAGGGGCTGAGTGAGAGATAGAGAAGGGGCTGAGAGAGAGGGCGGCTGAGAGAGAGATGGGGGGCTGGGAGAGAAAGAGGGGGCTGGGAGAGAGAGGGGGGCTGAGAGAGAGGGGGCTGAGAGAGAGAGGGTGGGCTGAGAGAGAGAGGGGCTGAGAGAGGGGGCTGTGTGAGAGAGAGAGGGGGGCAGAGAGAGAGGTGGACAGAGGGCGGGCTGAGAAAGAGGGGGGCTGACAGAGGGGGGCTGGGCTGTCAGACAGGGGGGAGATGGGAGAGACCCCTAGCCCTGTCCCTATCCACAGTCCCTCCTCTGCCCCCCATCCTAGTCTGTATCTGCAGGTAGGTCTGTATCAGTGTATGATGCCCAGTACCTTCTTGATCCAGGAGGTGCTCTGCTCCTCCTTCCAGCAGCTCCCTGGCAGCTTGTGCCTCCCGCTTGTCCTTGTCCTCCAGGCCTCACTGACTGCTGATGCTGGAGCAGAGAGGAGGTTGGAGAAGATGGAGTCCAGGCTTTGGGACTCCGGGGATGCTTCTGAGTGCCACTTCGGGTGCCAAGGAGGTTGTGAAGCTCTTCTCTCTCCCGGGCTCCCAGCTGCCCTTGGTGTTCACCTTCCAATCGGACACAGCCTCCTTCTGCGGGGAGCCTCCCACTCACCATGTGGAGATGCCTGAAGGCAGTAAGATTAAGGCACATGAAAGGCTGGAAGACTATGGCTCATGGAAAGCAGGAAGGAAGGACCAATATGGAACATGGAAGGCAGGAAGGAGCACTATGGTACATGGAAGGCAGGAAAGAAGGATAACTATGGTACATCGAAGGCAGGAAGAATATGGCACATGGACGGTTGGAAGACTTTGGCAAATGGAAGGCTGGAAGACTATGGCACATGTACGGCAGGAATGAGGGACCACTATGGCACATGGAAGGCAGGAAAAGAAGGATCACTATGGCACATGGAGGGAAGGATCACTATGGCACATGGAAGGCTGGAAGAGTATGACACATGGAAGGCAGGAAGACTATGGCACGTGGAAATCTGGAAGACTATGGCACGAGAAAGGCTGGAAGAGTATGGCACGTGGAAGGCTGGAAGAGTATGGCACGTGGAAGGCTGGAAGACTGTGGCATGTGGAAGGCTGGAAGACTATGGTACATGAAAAGCTGGAAGACTATGGCACATGGAAGGCTGGAAGACTATAGCACATGGAAGGCTGGAAGAGTATGGCACATGGAAGGCTGGAAGAGTATGGCACGTGGAAGGCTGGAAGAGTATGGCACGTGGAAGGCTGAAAGTGTACGGCACGTGGAAGGCTGGAAGAGTATGGCACATGGAAGGCTGGAAAACTAAGGCATGTGGAAGGCAGGAAGACTATGGCACGTGGAAGGCTTGAAGAGTATGGCACATGGAAGGCTGGAAGAGTATGGCACATGGAAGGCTGGAAACCTAAGGCACGTGGAAGGCAGAAAGAATATGGCACGTGGAAGGCTGGAAGAGTATTACATGTGGAAGGCTGGAAGAGTATGGCATGTAGGCGGCTGGAAGAGAATGACACATGGAAGGCTAGAAGACTATGGCATGTGGAATGCTGAAAAACTATGGCACATGATAGGCTGGAAGTGTATGGCATGTAGAACAAGACAAGTGGCACCAGAGATGTCTGCCATTCTGACCTGCCTCCACCTTCAGCCCCCTGACATGCACTCTTGCGATACCCAAGTATTCATATTTAACAGGAAAATTCTGCATGCACATATGACCACGCTCAGATTTCTAAGGTTGCTCTAAATGTTATTTTTCATTAGTAGGGTAAATAGAAAATACTAGAATATATTTCTCAATTTCAGCCAACAAGTGGAATTCTAACCATTTCTCTACAGATGTTGTGTTAACAAAGACCTTAATAAGACAGAGGAGGGACCCCACACCGCTCCATTTGCTGAAAGAAGAGGTCACATTTTACCTAGTGGGCTGCATAAAGGGGTTGTGGGCGAGCACAGGGGAGACATAGGGAGAAGGTGAGGCAGACCTAGCCTACCTCCTTCTCATATGGGCTATACAGTTGGCGGGGATGTGTAGCAGGCGCGCCGGCGGGCAGGGATGTGCACACTTCACTGGGCGGGTGAGTGGGCAGTGGAAGCACTGAGCGAGACCACGGCGCCCTCGACTGATGTGCACTCTAGGCAGCCAGGTGCAGCTGCTGTGGGACACACAATACTAACTGTGCTCGAGGCAGCACTCTAGGGACTGCCGGTGCCTTGACACTTTGGCATCCCGCCCTCCTGCGGCGTCTGGGTGCAGTGCACACCACGCACCCGCCCAGGATCGGCCCTGGCTTCAAATATTTTTTTTCATTAGTAGGATAAATAGAAAATACTGCATATGAATATTTTATATTTCCCACTTTCAGCCAACAAGTAAAACTCTAACCATGTCTCTGCAGATGTTATGCTAACAGACAGAGGAGGAACTCACCTCCTTCCTCCATTTGCTGGAAGAAAAGGTTGTATCTTACCTAATGGATTAACACAATATTTCAGAACATAAACTAGGTAGTGGTGTTGGGACATGAATGAAAATTGGGAGGATGGACCTCAAAAAAGGACCCTCTGGTGATGGACAAATGATGTCCGTTACCTCTTCCTGGAAATAGACTACACAAAAACCCTAACTAGATAAAGGATTTTATCAGTACCAAATGTTAGGGGATGAGTAGCTTGCTGTAGCTTCTCATCTCCTAACTGCAGTGGGGTGATGAGGAAAAATACTAAGAGCATTTATAATATTTTCTTTGTCCTATCTGTTTGTGGCATATTTATACCTTTCCATGTTATGTCTATATATTTTAAACTTTGTACAATACAATCTTTTAGACTTTTCACCCATTTGGCACCGATAAAGTCCTTTATCTAATTAGGGTTATTTGTGTGGTGTTGGGACACGATGACAACTATTAATACGTGTTTTCCCTTTGGAAGAGAATGTCCATGTGTGCCCCAAAAATCATCACAGAATATGGATGACATTGGCCAGACCAGATGGGGCATAGTGGAGTTATGCCGCGTATACACACGAGCGGAATTCCTGACAGAAAGAATCCGATGGGAGCTTTTCATCGTATATTCTGACTGTGTGTATGCCTCATCGGACTTTTTCTGTCGAAAGGACGGACGGACTTAGATAGAGAACATGTTCTATATTTTTCCGATGGAACAAATTACTATCGGAAAAAACGCTCGTCTGTATGCTGTTCCTGACACACCAAAAACGACGCATGCTCTGAAGCAAGTACGAGACGGAAGCTATTGGCCATTGGCTATTTTTGTTTGAAATTTTTGTTTTCTGAAGGTTTTGATTTTCTAATAATTAATGGGGTCAAATCTGCATTGGTTCTCAACCATAATTACCATAAAATTCAAAGGAGCTGGATAAAAAATGTTTCTCAAATGAACAAAATTTTAAATGTAGATGTGGTTTTTGTTCAGGAAAAATCATACATATTGTAATGAAACCTGTTTAATATGTCAGGGACTTTTTTCAGCTAGCAGGTCTAGGAAAAATTTTAGGGGCTTACAAATGAAACTAGTTGACTGAACGATGGCAAGAAAGAATGTAGTAACCAATGATTTTTCTATGAATGTTTAACCACTTGCTTACTGGGCACTTTAACCCCCCTCCTGCCCAGACCAATTTTCAGCTTTTAGCGCTGTCACTTTTGAACGACAATTGCGCGGTCATACAACACTGTACCCAAATGAATTTTTTCCCCACAAATAGAGCTTTCTTTTGGTGGTATTTGATCACCACTGGGTTTTTTATTTTTTGTTAAAACAATTTAAAAAGACCAAAAAAAAAAAATACAAAACTGTTTTATATTTTGTTATTAAACTTTGCAAACAGGTAATTTTTCTCCTTCATTGATGTACGCTGATAAGGCTGCACCGATGGGAACTGATAGGCTGCACTGATGGGCACCAATAGGCTGCATTGATGGGCACTGATAAGGCGGCACTGATGGGTACTGATAGGAGGCACTGGTGGGCACTGATGAGGTGGCACTGAAAGGCAATAATAGGTGGCACTGATGGGCACTGATGGGTGGCAGGTATAGGCACTGATGGGTGGCAGGTATAGGCACTGATGGATGGCAGTGATGGGCACTGATCGGCACTGGTAGGTGACACTGATAGGCAGTATTGCTAGGTGGCACTGATGAGGCACTGACTGGCGGACATTGATAGGTGGCACTGGTGGGCATTGATAGTTGGCACTGGTTGCTGGCATTGTTACGCACTGGTGGGCACTGATTCGTAGCACTGTGGGCACTGGCAGGTGGCACTGGCAGGCAGCACTGGTGGGCACAGATGAGATGGCTGTGCATCTTCCTTTTCGGGACCAAAGTCCCTTGCACAGAAGCCGGTGATCAGCTTTTTTTTCTCCTCACACTGTCAGTGTGTGAGGAGAAAAAAAACGATTACCGATCTGCTGTTTACATCACGTGATCAGCTGTTATTGGCTGACAGCTGATCACGTGGTAAGGGACCAGGATCGATCTGTGATCACCTGAGTCTCATTGACTCGGCGATCACAGCACGCGCCGCACGTGCCCTGCAGGGGGCATGCAAAGGAGAGGATGTCTATTGACGGCCTACCGGCAAAGTAAGTCCGCGCTGTAGCCGTCCTACAGCTATAGCGCGGATCTAAATGGGTTAAATTAAAATTTTACTGCAAATTGTCACCTTTAGAGCCAGTTTAAGGTTTAAGCTTCAGCTACAGATATCTATTTATTTATTTAATTTGTATTAATAACTCATAGTCTGTGAAGGTAAAGTAGAGGGGATGAAATATAATACCTACATTTTAAAGTGAAGATATTGTCTAAGGTGTCTCCAAGCCCATAAACACACAGAAGCTTTGCAGTCAGGTCAGTCAGGTTAGTGTTACAATTTGGTGCCCATATTAATGTTGTAAAGCCTGTTTAGTTTTGATGAGTGTACGTTTATTTGTTCTCTCTAATCACCTTCTCTTACACATTCCACAGCCAAGCCTGTAACCGTGCCAAGTATGCCTTGTACATCAGGCTACAAATGCCATTTACATGCAATGTGCCTTTCTGTTTGTCATTATATAAATGTCTGGGGTGTTCATATTATTTATATAACAAATGCTTGCTGTCTCAGAGAGTTTAGAGTAGCTCCCCTAGTGAGCATGTCTAGGCTTCTAAGTACATGAGGTTTACTGCATGTTAATTGTTGTTGTTAATACATTCTTCCCACATTGTAAGCATCCCAAGGGTGTGTGCCGTCCATAGCTCATTACAACGTACAGTAAAAAATAAATTTTTTTTTTTTTTTAATGCTTACATCTACCGAGAATTGTTCACATAAATATAGGTAAAGGTTTCATTTGAACCTAAAAAACAGAGCTAAACTTAAAGTGCAATAAACAATCTCATCCACACGAGGAAAACAATTTGGTGTATCCAACTTCGTGCTAAAATTTTTTGTTTTTTTGCTGGATTACCCTGCTTACCTGCAGTAATAAAAAGCAATGGTTAATCATACAGTGCAAATATTTTACCACTGAACTATATTTCTTTATACTTAATTTTTTCAGAACGGTACTAGAACATGCATACATATATTCCCTGATCATACCCTAAACTGTGCAGAGATTGTGCAGATAGATCTAGTATGGGCCTTATCTAGGAGAAGCAAACAGCTAAGAAAATCCGGCCTCCCTCGTGCGCTTTTTATCGAAATCAACTATAGACATAAAGATGATCAATGCCCAATCAGGCCTATTTGTTCAGAACTGGGCAACAAGATCATATCAGAGACAAGTGGCACCAGAGATGTCTGCCATTCTGACCTGCCTCCACCTTCAGCCCCCTGACATGCACTCTGGCGATACCCAAGTATTCATATTTAACAGGAAAATTCTGCATGCACATATGACCACGCTCAGATTTCTAAGGTTGCTCTAAATGTTATTTTTCATTAGTAGGGTAAATAGAAAATACTAGAATATATTTCTCATTTTCAGCCAACAAGTGGAATCTGAAAAAGAAAATTGTTGCTCTACATAAAGATGGCCTAGGTTATAAGAAGATTGCCAGGACCCTGAAACTGAGCTGCAGCACTGTGGCCAAGACCATACAGCAGTTTAACAGGACATGTTCCACTCACAGAACAGGCCTCGCCATGGTGGACCAAAGAAGTTGAGTGCATGTGCTCAGCGTCATATCCAGAGTTGTCTTTGGGAAATTGCCGTATGAGTGCTGCCAGCATTGCTGCAGAGGTTGAAGGGGTGGGGGGGTCAGTCTGTAAGTGCTCAAACCATACGCCGCACACTGCATCAAATTGGTCTGCATGGTTGTCGTCCCAGAAGGAAGTCTCTTCTAAAGATGATGCACAAGAAAGCCCGCAAACAGTTTGCTGAAGACAATCAGACTAAGGACATGGATTACTGAAACCATGTCCTGTGGTCTGATGAGACCAAGGTAAACTTTTTTGGTTGAAATGGTGTCAAGCGGGTCTGGAGCTGCATGAGTGCTGCCGACACTGGGGAGCTACAGTTCATTGAGGGAACCATGAATGCCAACATGTACTGTGACATACTGAAGCAGAGTATGAACCCCTCCCTTCGGAGACTGGTTTGCAGGGCAGTATTCCAACATGATAACGACCCCAAACACACCTCCAAGATGACCACTGCTTTGCTAAAGAAGCTGAGGGTAAAAGTGATGGACTGGCCAAGCATATCTCCAGACCTAAACCTTATTGAGCATCTGTGGGGCATCCTCAAATGAAAGGTGGAGGAGCACAAGGTCCCTAACATCCACCAACTCCGTGATGTCGTCATGAAGGAGTGGAAGAGGACTCCAGTGGCAACCTGTGAAGCTCTGGTGAACTCCATACCAAAGAGTATTAAGGCAATGCTGGAAAATAATGGTGGCCACACAAAATATTGCCACTTTGGGCCCAATTTGGACATTTTCATGTAGGGGTGTACTCACTTTTGTTGCCAGTGCTTTAGACATCAATGGCTGTGTGTTGAGTTATTTTGAGGGGACAGCAAATTTACACTGTCATATAAGCTGTACACTCCCTACTTTACACTGTAGCAAAGTTTCATTTCTTCAGTGTTGTCATATGAAAAGATATAATAAAATATTTACAAAAATGTAAGGGGTGTACTCACTTTTGTGAGATACTGTACATAGCTTTCTGTAGATCTGATAGCTATTGTATAGTGAGATCGTAAGTATATGGTGAACTTTAATGTATGGGAAGACTTCACATGTCCTCAGAATTTGTAAGGTAACATTTAGTCTATTAACTTATTGGCTGATGTTTACTTTTTTTTGTCATGTATAGCTATTGGCTTTACATAGGCTGTAATGTTACTCTAAGTTCTACTTGCATTAAAATGTTTAAAGAATATGTAAACCTTAAACTTTATTTCTAGCAGTCACATCACCATCATTAGGCTCTTATCTCTGTAGGGCTGGTGCAATGTGCAGTAATAAGCTGTAGTGGATCATGTGTTTTACCGAAATTTTGCAGAATCTAAAAGCTGGATATTGAGCAGTCCCTGATATCAGCAGATTGGCAAATCCACTTAATTCACTATAGACTAAGTGACAGAAGAGTCAGCTTGGAAATTAAACTACAGTTAAATATCCTTATACTTGTTTCAAGCATTGATGACCACAAAAACTCCAAAAAAGTCAGTTTCGGTGCTTAAACAGAACTCTGCTAGAAATAGTTTATTTAAACTTTAGCGTGCATCAGGTTATCTATTTTCCAGGGAAAAACAAAACCGTAGGTCTAAAAATGTGCATAAAGAAATACTACCTGTCATTATAAAGATCATCTCCCAGCAGTCCTTGTTGTAATGTTCCAAAGACAGATGCACAATTAAGTACTATAATATAGCTCCCGTAAATGTTGAGCACAAATATTGTTAAAGGACAGAGTTGTCATTGACTTTAGGAAAATGTCCAGTAACAGTTACATATAGTGCATGCATCTCTGAACAGACTGCAGTCCGCATGAAAATGTCTGTAATTATTCTCTGGAAAGACTGTGACCGCTTTCTACTAATTGTAGAAATGAATAATGGTTCCTTGAAGTTTGTGGTATTTATCTGTATGTCAATTTGTATAAAAAGTGGAGGATTGTAGGAATAATTCAGATGTGCAATGAATACAGCATTAGCTGAACACCAACTGCTAAGCAAAGCTATACTAATAAGATACACTATGTAGGAAGATTACATAAAAGTTATATATTTTTATGTCCCCTCTGTGTTGATGTATTAATTCATCTTGAGCCTGAAAATTAAACAATATAAGATGTCAGAACAAACTTTCAATGGCTTGTACTAAATCTAGCGTGGTAATTCCAGTTGTGACTTTGTTTGACCCTGTCTGTATAATTTGATCTTGCCAGAGTTTGCGTTAATAAACTTTGTTTCAAAGCAATGCATGTGATATTAGAAAGTGTTGTGTATGCAGACATGGTTATAGTATAACATAATCCCAAATTAACAGTTACACCAAGTAAACCCTCCCCCATGTCCCATTTTATTAATGCCCTGGGTCTACCTCCATCACCAAATCCAGTTTACAAGGCTTTGCAAGTCACTGATGTATGCAATTAACATTTTTCATATGTATATAATTAAACTCTTAAGAAACGTAAACTTAACACAAATTGCAGAACACATTGTTTATATTGAAGGTAAGAGACAAGAATTAAAATAAGTGGTGGATTAAGTGGGAAAGCAATTGGGAAGTCACATGGTCATGTATTGACGCCTGACTTGGGAGACTAGCAATAAACCTATTGTATATAGAATCTCTTAGCTGGGACTTTCAATACATGTGGTACATACATTGGGGAGACGTTAACATGGGGATTGCAGCATTGCAGCATTGCAGCATAAAAAAAAAAGTTAACTTTATTTCACAGCGCTGCTTTTCTCACTTTATTTTTCCTTATATTATTAAGATTAGGTCTAGCATAGTATAGATGACAATCATTGGTAATGTTCACTACTTAAAAAAAAATATTCCACAGAACTCATGGTTTAAAAAAGGAAGCACTGGGGTTGAATTACTAAACATGGAGAGCGCAAATTCTGGTGCAGCTCCGCATAAAAACCAATCAGCTTCTAACTTTGGCGTGTTCAATTAAAGCGTTACTAAACCCACAACAGTAAATATCAGTCTGTATATGCAGTAAAGCATGCCTGTCATACACACTGTGGAACCTAAAGGGGTTAATCCTCCACATTGTGTAAAAAAGGCTGTTTGAGCCTGTCTTCTTTGATCCTTCCCTTCCTTCCACTGTCCCCAATCCATCTCATTACAGAACAGAGCCTTGGGGGCATTCTGCACATGTTCATTTAGATGTGTATTGCTACAGAGATTTTTTTTTTTTTTTGGGAGGGTGCTTGTGATCATCACAGGGCCAATCAGCACTGTCCAGACAGGGGGGTCAGGGGTCCTGCAGCCTTATAGGACAGTCAGAGTAGAATTATAACTCCTCCTACAAGCTTTAACCAGGCACTGATAGAAGTCATCAGACTGCTATATACTGCTGATGAGAAAAGATATTTAGGAGTTTATATTTACTCAAATAATTGCATTTCCATGTTCTGTGTACTGTGGGAGACCAGATATAGTGAATGCAGGGTCCTGTGTTTAGTAACACTTGAAGCTTTGACAAAAAAAATGGAAGCTGATTAGTTTTTATGCAGAGATGCACCAGATTTTGCACTCTCATGTGTTAGTAAATCAACACCACTGTGTCGGTGCACTAATGCGACCAATTTCTACCCAGCTTGATACAAGCTGTTATATTTTTAAAGAACGGTGAAGGTCAAGAAACCACAATCATATGAGCACAAGAAACCAGTCACAATACATTGATAGCTATGGATTATGAGGTTTATGGTTTTTTCCCCAAGGTCATTTTAATAATCCCTCAAAAAGTGCATTTGCATGGAAAAAACTATTTAACCTAGATTTCTAGAAAAAAAAAACATTCTTGCCTTTATTTATATTTTCTGTTTTTTGGTGCAGGTACAATATAGATTTACATTCTATTTGGGATAGTAGTTTGCAACTCACATAGGTGTGTGAAGCCTATTGCATTAGGGTGTGCACCCCAAAGCTCAAACACGCATGCATGTGTGTGTGTATATATATACAGTATCTCACAAAAGTGAGTACACTCCTCACATTATTGTAAAAACTTTATTATACCTTTTCATGTGACAACACTGAAGAAATGACACTGCTACAATGTAAAGTAGTGAGTGTACAGCTTGTATAACAGTGTAAATTTGCTGTCCCCTCAAAATAACCCAACACACAGCCATTAATGTCTAAACCGCTGGCAACAAAAGTGAGTACACCCCTAAGTGAAAATTTCCAAATTGGATCCAAAGTTCAATATTTTGTGTGGCCACCATTATTTTCCAGCACTGCCTTAACCCTCTTGGGCATGGAGTTCACCAGAGCTTCACAGGTTGCCACTGGAGTCCTCTTCCACTCCTTCATGATGACATCACAGGGCTGGTGGATGTTAGAGACCTTGCACTCCTCCACTTTCCATTTGAGGATGCCCCACAGATGCTCAATAGGGTTAGGTCTGGAGACATGCTTGGCCAGTCCATCACCTTTACCTTAAGGTTCTTTAGCAAGGCAGTGGTCATCTTGGAGGTGTGCTTGGGGTAGTTATCATGTTGGAATACTGCCCTGTGGCCCAGTTTCCAAAGGGAGGGGATCATGCTCTGCTTCAGTATGTCACAGTACATGTTGGCATTCATGGTTCCCTCAATGAACTGTAGCTCCCCAGTGCCAGGCCAAACTCATGCAGCCCCAGACCATGACTCTCTCACCACCATGCTTGACTGTAGGCAAGACGCACTTGTCTTTGTACTCCTCACCTGGTTGCCGCCACACACGATTGACACCAACTGAACCAAATAAGTTTATCTTGGTCTCATCAGACCACAGGACATATGGTTCCAGTAATCCATGTCTTTAGTCTGCTTGTCTGTTTGTGGGCTTTCTTGTGCATCATCTTTAGAAGAGGCTTCCTTCTGGGTAGACAACCATGAAGACCAATTTGATGCAGTATGCGGTGAAAAATCTGAGCAGTGGCAGGCTGACCTTTCAACATCTGCAGCAATGCTGGCAGCACTCATACGTCTATTTCCCAAAGGCAACCTCTGGATATGACGCTGAGCACATGCACTCAACTTCTTTGGTCGACCATGGCAAGGCCTGTTCTGAGTGGAACCTGTCCTGTTAAACCACTGTAAGGTCTTGGCCACAGTGCTGCAGCTCACTGTGGCCAAGACCATACAATCTTGGCCATAGTGAGCAATCTTCTTATAGCCTAGGCCATCTTTATGTAGAGCAACAATTCTTTTTTTTAGCTCCTCAGGTAGTTCTTTGCCATGAGGTCTCATGTTGAACTTCCAGTGACCAGTATGAGAAAGCGAGAGCAATAACACCAATTTTAACACACCTGCTCCCCCTTCACACCTGAGACCTTGTAACGCTAACGTGTCACATGACATCGGGGAGGCAAATGGCTAATTGGCCCCAATTTGGACATTTTCACTTAGGGGAGTACTCACTTTTGTTTTGGTTTTGTTAAGGGGAACCCTGATCCAAAATAAAAAAAAATGTGTGAGGGTCCCACCCAAAACCCATACCAGGCCCTTCAGGAATGGTATGGATTTTTAGGGGAACCCCGCTCCAAAATTTAAAAAAATGGCGTGGGGTCCCCCCAAAATCCATACCAGACCCTTATCTGAGCATGCAACCTGGCAGGCTGCAGGAAAAGGGGGGGCGAGAGAGCAGCCCCCCTCCTGAACCATACCAGGCCACATGCCCTCAACATGGGGACAAGGGCCTCTTCCCCACAAACCTTGCCTGGTGGTTATAGTCTGCGGGCGGGAGGCTTATTGTAATCTGGAAGCGCCCTTTAACAAGGGGACCCCCGGATCCTGCTCCCCATGTGAATGGGTATCGGGTACATTGTACCCCTACACATTCACCAAAAAAAGTGTCAGAATGGTAAAAATTACAGTAGACAGTTTGGAACAAGTCCTTTATTAAAAATAAAAAAAGTGTCATGCGATGTAACTCAATCTTTGATGACAGCGCCGACAACCCGAGAAAAAAATGGAAAAACTAAGCTGTTATATAGCTGAGGGCGGGGCCACCCGGTGATGTAAACGGGTGAACCTGCCCCCTTCTGAAGTTACCTGATGTCACATGATGTCAGAAGGGGGCAGGGTCACCCATTTACCTCCCGGGGGCCCCGCCCTCAGCTATATAACAGCTGTAATTGCAAAAACCCTGCAGTCGCGGGATGCCACCCATCAAGCCAGAATTTTTCTGTTGTTTTTTTTTGGGGGTCATCAGTGCTGTCATCAAAGATGGAGTTACATCGCGGGACACTTTATTTTATTTTTATTGTTTAATAAAGGACTTGTCCCAAACTGTCTACTGTCATTTTACAATGTACCCAATACCCATTCACATAGGGGGGACTGGGATCTGGGGGTCCCCTTGTTAAGGGGGCTTCCATATTCTGATAAGCCCCCCACCCGCAGACCCCCACAACCACCGGGCAAGGTTTATAGGTTTGTGGGGTAGAGGCCCTTGTCCCCATCATAATGGGGACAAGGTTTTTTGGGGGGATCCCAAATCAAACTCCCCATTTTGAGGACATGTGGCCTGGTACGATTCAGGAAGGAGGGGCGTTCTCTCGTCCCCCTCTTTTCCTGCGGCTTGCCAGGTTGCGTGCTTGGAAAGGGTCTGGTATGGATTTTGGGGGGACCCCCACGCTATTTTATTTTAATTTTGGCACGGGTTCCCCTTAAAATCCATACCAGACTGAAAAGCTGGTATGGATTTTGGAGGGGCCCCCACGCAGTTTTTTAAAATTTTGATTTAATTCATTTTAATATTCATACCAGACCCAAAGGGCCTGGTAATGGTCGGGGGGGGCATGCCATTTTTTTCAATAATTTTTATCTATATTGCCGGGATCCGACAATTCATTACAGCCGCAAGCAGTTTTAAATGACCTTTTTTCCTTCAGAAATTAAATTTTGCTGTGGTACTTTTCTAAACATGGGAAAGATGCGCTACTTTACAGGCATACTAAGGACACCCCCCAGGTGCAATATTTAAAGGAATATTTCATTTTTATTGTTTCAGTTTAAGCATTAATTAAAATCACTGCTCCTGAAAAAACTGACGTTTTTAAAACTTTTTTTTGCATTGATACATGTCCCCTGGCCCACAAACACTTTTTATGGCAATAACATGCATATAAGCTTTTAAAATGAGCATGTTTGATTCTTCATGTTTGTGTCCCATAGATTTTAATATTGTTCACGTGTTCGCAATACTTTTTTGCCTGTTCGCAAGTTCTGTTGCGAAACTAACCGGGGGGTGTTCAGCTCATCCCTACTGATCCCCAAGACTTTTAGGCAAATTATTTCTGTGGACTGATGAGACCAAAATTTTACTTTTTGTAAGGTGTCCGTCCCATTACATCTGGCATTAAATGAATACAGCATTTCATTACAAGAGCATAATACCAACAGTCAGACATGGTGGTGGTAACGTGATGGTCTGGGGCTGCTTTGCAGCTTCAGGACCTGGACGACTTACCATAATTGATGGAACCATGAATTCTGATCTCTACCAGAAAATCCCAATGGAGAATGTCCGGCCATAAGTTTGTGACCTCAAGCTTAAGTGCACTTGGGTTATGCAGCAGGACAATGATCCAAAACACAACAGCAAGTCCACCTTCAAATGGTTCAAACAAAGCAAAATTTAGGTTTTGGAGTGGGCTAGTCAAAGCCCGGACTTAAATCCAATTGAGATGCTGTATCATGACCTTACACAGGCCGTTCATGCTGGAAAACCCTCCAATGTGGCTGAATTAAAACAATTCTGCAAAGAGTGGGCCAAAATTGCTCCACATCAATGTGAAAGACTCATTGTCAGTTATCGCAAATGCTTGATTGCAGTTGTTGCCGCCAATGGTGGCACAACAAGTTATTAGGTTTAGGGGGCAATTACTTTTTCACATAAAGCCAGGCAGGTTTGGACAGCTTTTTTACCTTAATAAATGAAACCATTATTTAAAAACTGCATTTTGTATTTACTCGGGTTATCTTTGTGTAATAATAAAATTTGTTTGATGATCCGAATCATTTAAGTGTGACAAATGTGCAAAAAAAATAAAAAATCAGAAAGGGGGCAAATACTTTTTCACAGCATTGTGTGTATATATATGTATATATATATATATATATATATATATATATATATATATATATATATATATATATATATATATATATATATATTAAAAAAAAATTGTATGCAACAGAGTGCATATAAAGGACGCCCCTTTGGATTTTAAAGGCAGGAAAAAGGGAGTAGGAGAAGTAAATAGGGATAAAAGGCAAACATATGCCAACTTTATTATTTTACAAAAATAGAAAAAAATGTCTAAAAGACAAGGAAAACATATACAATGAGCAAAGTCAATATCTTGGAGATAATTTGATATAAGACATACAGAGTATAAATGGATAATATCACCCAATGCCATCAAACCCCAAAGAACCAACCCAAAAGATGGGTATGTTGAGGGTGGGTGGCTAATGTGTGTATCCCGACATGTTTCGGAGAAGACCGTAGTCCAACTTGTATATTCCTTCTTCAGGGGAGTTTTACACAGATGGGTAAAAGTATTTCTTGTCTCTAGAACATAAATGTATAGATAAGTGACTGACAATAACATAGCAAGGGAGGACCTCAGGAAATGGTCTGTTTATTGCCATTATATAAAGTAACCAAGGTTGTAGTACTTACATAATCAAGCTCATGTCACAAATAAAAACATACAGGTAGGGGAATCACAAGTGGCGTGATGGCGTCACGCGTCCACGCGCCGCCGGCGGGTGAGCATCAACCGATCGTCATGGAGACGACGGCGATAGCGTAGGTACGCTCCCCCACGCGCAGCGAACCGGAGGCAGGGACGGAATTAAACCATCACTGACCCAGGCTGCACAGGAGGAGCCCACCCGCCGGGTGTCGCGCAAGAGCGGCAGTGCAAAGACACAGGGACACCCCGCCACACCATCTAGTGGACGGATAGAAAAAGGCATCTAGTATGTTTGCAAAGAATAATAAACAAATAGGTGGAAACAGAGAAAAAGGGGAAACAAAAGGGAAAAAAATCGGCAAATACTCTAATGCCCCATACACACGGTCGGATTTTCAGACGGAAAATGTGATAGGACCTTGTTGTCGGAAATTCCGACCGTGTGTAGGCTCCATCACACATTTTCCATCGGATTTTCCGACACACAAAGTTTGAGAGCAGGATATAAAATTTTCCAATCGTGTGTACACAAATCCGAAGCACAAAGTGCCACGCATGCTCAGAATAAATAAAGAGATGAAAGCTATTGGCCACTGCCCCGTTTATAGTCCCGACGTACGTGTTTTACGTCACCGCGTTCAGAACGATCGGATTTTCCGACAACTTTGTGTGACCGTGTGTATGTAAGACAAGTTTGAGCCAACATCCGTTGGAAAAAATCCTAGGATTTTGTTGTTGGAATGTCCGAACAAAGTCCGACCGTGTGTACGGGGCATTATAGTTGAGAAAGCATTCATAATAAGTAATTTAGCCATGCCAAGGCAGTCCCGATAGGGATAATGTATAAAGAGATTCCCTTCAACAACAATTTATACCAGGATATACCACTACATATAGTCAGAAAAATCAAAAATTATAACGAATATAATATTAGTGAGAAATTGAGTCTGACAAATGAACAAAATCAAAATGAAAAAAAGGGCGGGGAAGAAGAGGGAAAAAAATATGGAATAAAGTAAGCCAACAGTTCACATATTGAGCTCATAGAACCCGGAAGAGAAGCCTGGGAGGAAAGATCTAAAATTGAAGGCCTCATTTAATCCTGGTGGTGAGGTAGCTCATAAATTATGAATCCACCTGAGTTCACATTGGAGGAGATTCTTATTGAAATCACCACCTCTCGAGTTAAAGTGAATACGATCAAGTCCCAGGAAAATGAATTCTGGGAATTGAGGTAGAGTGTGCAAGGGCCATATGTCGGCCAATGGTTACATCGGGATCACGTTTTGAAATAGTTGAAATGTGTTGATATACTCTCTTCTATAGGGGATTGATGGTCTTCCCGAAGTAGTAGCACCCACACTCACATGTGAGTAGGTACACCACGCCGGGAGCATTACAGTTAATGAAGTGTTTGGGATGGAACAACCGTCCATTGGGTAAGTGAATGTTCCTACGCCTGTCCATATACTGACAGTAGGAGCATCTACCGCACAAAAAAGTCCCTAAGGTTTTACGTGTGTCCCCTCTGCGTGATTTATATTCACTTTTAACTACCCGATCACCAACAGATGGAGCTCTCCTATAGGTCACAGCCGGCGTATCTGTGACGAAAGGAGATAACAGCATGTCCATTGTGAGCAAGTGCCAATGTCTGCTCAGGATTCGTTTTAGTTGTTGATGCTGTGTTGTATATGTAGTGATGATTCTGGTAATACTGTCAGTAGAAGGTTGTTTATGTGTATCTAATAAGGCCTGGCGTGACTGGTTGCGTGTAAGAGGGAGTTTCCCGCTGTAGGCTTACGGTACAACTGACTCGAAAGGCTACCATCAGGTTGTTTCTTGACCAGTACATCCAGAAAAGTAATCTCTGTCTCACTGTACACCATAGTAAAGCCAAGGTTAAATTCATTACAGTTGATTGCAGCCAGAAAATTATGTAGAAGCTCAACTGTACCGTCCCATATAAGGAACACGTTGTCTATATATCTGCGCCATGTTAAAACATGGCACATATAGGCAGACAAAGAATCATTGGTAATAAGTGAATGTTCCCACTCCCCCAGGTACAGGTTGGCGTACGATGGGGCACAACATGTCCCCATCGCAACGCCCTGTACCTGGAGGTAGTGGGAACCATCAAAGCAAAACACATTGTGAAATAGTATGAATTCAAGAGAGTTCAAAATGAACTCGTTGTATTCTGGCTTGGATTCACTGAATTGTGAGAGTGTACGGCGCACCATTGCAAGGCCTAAGTTGTGAGGTATACTGCAGTATAGGGACTCAACATCAATAGAAACTAGAAGAATGCCCTCACTCATGATTACTCAGTGATACATAGGCCAAGCATCAACTTTCCAGTAGCAAAGTAGGTATTGGAATTTTATACAAGCTGAAGTCTAAATCAAGTTTAATTATTTTATAATTACTTTTAGACCTTAATTGACAGCTTTTTTAAATGTTGTTTTCAGTTGAAGGGGGATTGCATTAAATTATTGCACCGCAATGTTAAGCCAAGCATTTGGCTTGCAGTTGCAGTGCCGCCTGTCAAATTGGACATGCTGAGTTAAATTTGCCTCAGCAGCAAAGTAAAAAATTGCTACAGTAATATGCATATGAACTTACCTGGCCATGTTAGGTTTTATATGAGCAGTCATCAGGGGGGGTGCAGATCAACCACCTAATTTTGCCACCCCCTTGCAACCCATGTGAAAGTCCTGTGTTGCTAGCTGTGTATATTTTTGAAGTGATGAAAAAAAATATTGGTAATGCAGTACATGTTTGGACTATTTCTGCAAACATTTCTACAAACTTTTTTCCAAACTTACAGATGCAAAAGTCAAAAGATGAAAGAAAAATAATGCAAATCTCATCATTTTCCCTCAATCGTGTTTACAGTAGAGAGGTGCATTATTCACATGGCTCTCACTGTCTCCTTTGAATATGATGGTTTCTGCTAAGGAACTCAGCTTTAATGCAGTCCCTCTATATATTGCACTTGAGCCATTGTAGCTATCATTGATCTCTATAGTGGTTGCGGCTGTCAGTACAAATTGACGGAGCTTTGATTTCAGCTGTCTTAGGGATCAATTTCTTTTATATTTTGGCCCATGTACTATGTATCTGAGGGAAAGATGACACAAATAGCAAAACCACTGATGTGCACTTACCCTAATATCCTTGAGTAAAGGAGTTTGTGTAAGAAAACAAGAAATTAAATGCAGATGGAAATAAATTGATTAAGAAGTTATAAATGTAGACATAAAACCCTCTTCTCTAATTGGTTCTGCAGCCAACAGAAAACACTAAAAACATATTGTAATAACATCAGCAAAGCACGTTTTAATTTGCTCAATCTAGAAGAAAGGTCTTCCACCTAAGGAGGTGGAGGACCTAAATGCACCTAAGATGCTGGTTCATGGAGTATTTCTGTTTGTTATAACAAATGAATCATAATAGTTTACAGATTCTAAACTAGTAAAACAGAACTGAGTATATATTTTAGCTTGTAGTAACACAGTTGCTCTGTATCACATTCAAGTTTAAAATAATTATGTCAAAATTGTGCCCATTTCTGCCTAAATCAAAACAAACACCAGTATCCATGAATGAAAAGTGGAAGCAGGTACCTGTCAAAACCAGGTACCCGCTATCCCTCGCCCCCCGGAAGGTGCCAAATGTGGCAGCGGAAGGGGGAGGGAGACAGACAAGCAGAGCTTTCCCTTTTGGGTGGAGCTCTGCTTTAAGCTGCTCAAACACTGTGAAAAAAAACTGAGAAAATTGAAGAATAGTGCAGTGCTAAAAAATATACATCCTACCTCTTACATAAAGGAATGTGAAATTATACATCTCAGTCACCTAAACTTAGTGGTGACATGACAAACCCCACTTATTCAAAGTGTAATATATTACAACTCACTACATTCACCATATAACAATATGTCACCTGAATCCATAGCAAATAACATCATACAATAATGCACATTACCATATATTGCAATAAATGTCCTTAAAGTGTCCAAACAATCAAAATTGTCAATGTAAAATTGTGCAATTCACCTCCATGTGAAAAAGTGCAGATAATCAGATCTTTTGGAAATTGCAGAGCATATCACACATGCTTCCCACTGTGAAAATGCACTCACCTTCTGGATTTGACCCAAACTAACATATATCAAATAGGTCAAAATAGGCTTATGTCGTTTCCCAGGTTCCTACTGATCACAGATCCACCTCTGGGTAATTCAGAATTCCCCATGAGCAAGGTGAATATTATTATTATTATTATTATTATACAGGATATATATAGCGCCAACAGTTTACGTAGCACTTTACAACATGGGGGCAGACAGTACAAATACAATACACTTTAATACAGTAGGGATCAGAGGACCCTGCTCCTTAGAGCTTACAATCTAAGAGGGAAGGTCAAGAGATACAAGAGGTAATAACTGTTAGGTGGGGGCCAGATAGGCTTCTCTGAAGAGATGAGTTTTCAGGGATCGTCTGAAAGTGGATAAACCAAGGTGATAAAAAGACTCTCAGATAAGTCCCAGCAATCTCAATAGGAAATCCAATGTTTCTCACAATCAAGGAGAGAAAAAGAGCCACATTGTGTAAAACTAGCAAAGCTCCAGCATTTACAGTAAATGCCCCCCCCCCCACCTCCCCTACCCAACGAAACCCCCCACCACCTAATATTTTTTATTTTACAAAAACCCTATACACACTTTTTTCCTGCAGTCTCCTAGGCCATATGGTGATATCACAGCAGCTTCCTCTTTTTTCTCCAGCAGCTGGAGGGGAGGGGGAAGCTGATCATTCTTGCAGGATTGAGTGGCGCTAATGTAATTATGTGTGAGCATTGCTCAATCCTGGAGTATTGTAAGTGCAGCCTTCATGATGGTTCACCCATAGGGACATGTACATGACAGATTGGGCTGACAGGAAATGAGTGTAATGATATGGCTAGACAATGGAAGAAGCCATGGACAGTGTTGGAGTATAGAGAGGATATGTAGAAATGTAAAATACATGTTTAGCATGGGGGGGGATAAAAAAGCAAAGTAACATGTTCAGCTGAGTTCCATTTGAAAGCTTGGTGTTAAAATATATAGATACTTACTATATATTTATACAGGCGGTCCCCAGGTTACAAACATCCGACTTACAAATGACTCCTGCTTACAAACGGAGGGAGACAACAGGAAGTGAGAGGAAATCTACCCCTAGGAAGATAAATTCTCTCCTGTAAGAGTTATCATGGGAAAAGGTGTCTCCACTGAAGCTTTATTACCAATCCTTTTATCCACAACAGCCCAAAATGTTCAAAATCCATAGGGACAGAAAGTGAAGTGAAATCTTCTGACCAGGGGCACAGACAGAAAAACAAATGTTACAGGGCTGTAAGAAAGGCTGCGAGCAATCAAATTATTCTCTCTGGAGAAGAGATGCTTGAGAGGGGATATGATTTCAATTTACAAATACCATACTGGTGACCCCACAATAGGGATAAAACTTTTCCACCGAAGGGATTTTAACCACTTCAGCCCCGGAATAATTTACCCCCTTTAAGACCAGAGCACTTTTTGCTAAATGGCACTGCATCGCTTTAACTGACAATTGCGCGGTCGTGGAACATTGCACCCAAACAAAATTGACGTCCTTTTTTTTCCCACAAATAGAGCTTTCTTTCAGTGGTATTTGATTACCTCTGCGTTTTTTTTTTTTTTTTTGCGCTATAGTCAAAAAAAGAGCGCCAATTTTGAAAAAAAAGCAATATTTTTTACTTTTTGTTATAATAAATATCCCCAAAAAATATTTAAAAAAACAAATTTCTTTCTCAGTTTAGGTCGATATGAATTCTTCTATATATTTTTGGTAAAAAATCGCAATAAGAGTATATTGATTGGTTTGTGCAAAAGTTATAGCGTCTACAAAATAGGGGATAGATTTATGGCATTTTTATTATTATTTTTTGTATTAGTAATGGTGGTGATCTGCGATTTTTATCATGACTGCGACATTGCGGCGGACACATCAGACACTTTTGACACAAAGATAAAAATCAAGGTGGGCATCAATACTAGCTTACAAACCAAAAGTACTGTAGATTATTAGAAAAAATATATCCGCTGTGAAACCAGCACAGTCAATATCATGGGGAATTGGCTCATTTTTGTCTGTTGTCTCTTACAGTAACCTGATATCTGCTGATTTTTGTAGATGACAAGCACCATACATTGATGATCTAGTCTAGTGTGAGCCCATGAAATATAAGTCTATGCAGTATCAGTAGATAAACCTACAACCTGTGCAGCATTAACTAAAATACACTGCAGGCAGACGGGTGCTCATCTCTGTTACAGAGCAGGCAACAGTGATGGATTTACAAACAACACATCAGAAATTTATGTTTGTTGAGAAAATGACTTATCAAGCAAGTGTCTTGTGCCCAAAATAAAATGCGTGCATTTATTTGTCTACATGAACCTTTAAAATGAGTTCAGCGAAAAATGTAGGAACCATTAAACTTTTCAAAATGACAATACTTCAGTACTCTCTACAAGGGGACAGCAGAAATAAAACAGTTTTTGGGAGTATTTCACTTTATGAAATGTTTGTTCTAACAATAATTAAATCATTGTTTTTGCTGTCAGTTCTTTTATAAAATAAAGTAGTCAGACTTGAAACAACCTAAAAAACACATTCTGAAGTCAGACACAAGCCAGGACTGTTACACATAGTCTAATCTAATAAAAACATGCAGCTTTGAACTCAAAGGCTTTCCACAAGAGGCTCTTTGTAACATATGTTACACTCTTTCCACAACATTCTATGCTGCTATATCAATGGTTTAGGAATAATAGCATTTAGGGAAGATATTATCTGTTTGTTAGATGTGTTCTAAGCTTAGCCCATGGGTGCAACTCTGTAGATGTCTGTGTCTTCCTGCACAGACATAGTAGTTCACTGTGTGAAGGGAAAGGAGAACCACTGTGTGAAAATCAAGAACCATATTTGATTACATTGTATCATGTCAATGGGTTTGATTTACGAAAGGAAACTAGGCTGTTCGCTTTGCATGGGGGAGCCTATTGAATGCGGTTTAATCTCTCCAAAGAATACCTAAAAATGTGTAAGGAAAAATAAAAAAACAATATTTTTGCTTGAACATAGTTAGATGTTCAGCCGACAGAATATTAGCATGCATAAAAAAGGGGATATA
Source organism: Lithobates clamitans (assembly GCA_037952925.1). Taxonomy (NCBI): domain Eukaryota; kingdom Metazoa; phylum Chordata; class Amphibia; order Anura; family Ranidae; genus Lithobates; species Lithobates clamitans. Next base: position 3,486,158 of record JBBGZY010000325.1, on the reverse strand, counting down.
CTCCAGGGACAAAACAAAATTCTGCCACTTTATAAAACTTTGGTTAAGCCTCATCTGGAGTTTTCAGTCCAGTTGTGGTCACCAGTCCTCCAAAGGGATGTGCTGGAGCTGGAGAAAGTCCAAAGAAGGGCAACGAAACTAATAAGGGGACTGGAGGACCTCAATTAATAGGAACGGCTGCAAACACTAAATTTATTCTCGCTAGAGAAAAGACACTTGAGAGGAGATATGATAGCGATCTACAAATATCTCAATGGGGATCCCAGCATAGGAAATAAACGGTTCAGTCATAGGGAGTGTAAAAGGACACGGGGCCACATAATGAGACTGGAGAAGAAGCGGTTTAACTTTAAAATGCATAGGGGGTTCGTCACTGTTAGGGCAATAAGGATATGGAACTCTCTCCCACAATTGGTGGTGGATGCAGTGAGTATGGATATCTTTAAAATACTTTTAGATGTACATCTTAAAGAACACAACATACAGGGATATGGTAAATCATTATAGACACTGATACACATGCACCCACACAGGTTGAACTAGATGGACTATTGTCTTTTTTCAGCCTTACCTACTATGTAAGTCATCAGAGCTTAACCTCATTCATTAAAGTGTTTGTAACCCTAAACAAAAAAAAAAAATTGTCCCATTCCTTTAAACCATTAACAACAGCACAGTGCTTGTGCTGTGTACGTTGGCCCCTTCTATCACATAAAATACCTGTCTGATCCTGCCTGGTTCTGCCCTCCCCTTTTAAACTGACCACTGTTTATCATTGTTGCTGAGCCCTGACACCATGGTCAGTTTACGCATCTCCGTCATCTGCAGCTCTCCTCTGTCCCCCCCCCCCCTTTTCCCTGCCTGTCATCTCCGAGTGCTGCTATCATTTCTGAGTCTTCTTTCTACAATCCCCTCTGTTACATTAAATAATGTGCTCCAGTGTATGTGTTTTTTAAAAAATATTAGCCGCTGTATACCTTTTTCATAGCACAGCTCAGCCCTCACATGACCGGCCGCCTCTCTCCTCCTCTCCTCCTCCTGGCTGACGTCAGCGGCAGATCCTCAACCCCTCCTGCTGTAACTGTCTGATCAAGAGAGGGGAGAGGTGGCCGGTCATGTGATCGCCGAGCCACGTTATAAAATAAGGTATAAAAACCACATACACTGAGGCACATTATTTAATGCAACAGAAGGGACTGTAGAAAGAAGACTCAGTGGCTTAACAACCACAACCACTTTAAGCTCTGGGGAAACAACTGCAACCTTGAAAAGTAAAGAGTCTATTTGCTGTTAGTAAATTAAATACAATGAATTGCCTGTATTCCCTCCACCAGGCTATATAGATATAGATATCTATATATATATATATATATATATATATATAGATATCTACATATAGATATCTATATATATATATATATATATATATATATATATATATAGATATATATATCTATATATAGATATCTATATATATATCTATATAGATTTATCTATATCTATATAGATATATATATATAGGTATCTATATATACACACATACACACTATATTGTCAAAAGTATTGGAACGCCTGCCTTTACACGCACATGAACTTTATTAGCATCCCAGTCTTAGTCCGTAGGGTTCAATATTGAGTTGACACAGCCTTTGCAACTATAACAGCTTCAACTCTTCCGGGAAGGCTGTCCACAAGGTTTAGGAGTGTGTCTATGGGAATGTTTGACCATTATTTCAGAAGTGCATTTGAGAGGTCAGACACTGATGTGGACGAGAAGGCCTGGCTCACAGTCTCCACTCTAATTCATCCCAAAGGTGTTCTATCAGGTTGAAGTCAAGTTTCTCCACCCCAAACTTGCCCATCCATGTCTTTATGGATCTTGCTTTGTGCACTGGTCCAAATCATTTGGTGGAGGGGGGATTAGGGTGTGGGGTTGCTTTTCAGGGGTTGGGTTTGGCCCCTTAGTTCAATTGAAGGTAACTCCTAAGGCATCAGCATACCAAGACATTTTGGACAATTTCATGGTCCTAACTTTGTGGGAACAGTTTGGGGATGGCCCCTTCCTGTTCCAACATGACTGCGCAACAGTGCACAAAGCAAGGTCCATAAAGACATGGATGAGCGGGTTTGGGGTGGAGGAACTTGACTGGCTTACACAGAGTCCTGACCTCACCAGAATAGAACACCTTTGGGATGAATTAGAGCGGAGACTGTGAGCCAGGCCTTCTCGTCCACATCAGTGCCTGACCTCACAAATGCGCTTCTGCAAGAATGTTCAAACATTTTCACAGACACACTCCTAAACCTTGTGGACAGCCTTCCCAAAAGAATTGAAGCTGTTATAGTTGCAAAGGGTGAGCCAACTCAATATTGACCCCTATGGACTAAGACTGGGATGCCATTAAAGTTCATGTGTGTGTAAAGGCAGCCATCCCAATACTTTTGGTAATATATTGTATACTGTATATATAACACAGAGAAAATGTGGCTCAGAACTATCCAGAGTTATCTGGATTGAATGTGTATGTTTTTGTGTACATGGTTTAAATGGTTTATATCACTAGTGGATAATAATATACAAAAAATTTTGATAATTTTCATGATAATAATAATAAAAAACTATTTGCCTAAATATGTGGTACTACACCAGGAAGACTTTTCATTCATACAGACCTAAACTCAATCACTATAATTTCGTATAATATTCATATACGTAGGCTTTAACATGTTCATTTAATTTTCAAAGTACTTTTCTTTCTTAAATCTGTAGCTTTCATTATTACCTTGTTCACACTTTTTGGTTTTAACGCATGCGTTGTAAAGAAAGACAAACGTGTGTCATAATTTTTTGGTGTATTGTCATGCACTATGATTCCCAATAGTGTAATGAAATTGTGTGTAAATGCACTACAATGTATATTTAAAAATGAACTAAAAAATGAACAAAAGCAGATATGGATAGATATGGATAGATGTGAATGAGCCTTAGACAGCCTTTGTTTAGGCATTTCCTGTTATGGGGTGATACACCCCTGGTTGAGACTACAGGCGTTCATGGTGACACACATTGGGTAGAATTGTTGCACAGTTGTCACTTTTAAGAAGCTAGTTCTGAATGATGTGCAGACATCTATGGAACAAGTGCATGTAGACAGCATGTAGATACGAAGTGACTAATAGGAAGCACCAAGATGAAAAAAATGATAAAAAAAGGTGAAAACAGTATTTTATTTAAAAAAAAAAAAAACAGTTGGTTATATGGTGCTTTAGCAAACAAAATTTCATCAAATAATGGATTAGATCTGTTTTACGCATGTGTTTTCTTCTGGCTTTAAATTGAAAAACATTAGTGGGTCTCTGGATTAGTTATGGAATGGCAGTTTTAATTAACTGGAGGATGTGTTCTGTTACACCACTGTGAAAAGTTACTACATTTATTTCCAGAGTCAACCACTACAAAGACAGAGGTGTCAGAAAACCCCTTGCAGCTGACTTAGAATCTTTTCCTTTGGTTTTATAGATCTTACTCTGCACTTTGCTTTATAACATTTTCCTAATTAAGCTGTGTATATTGAGGCCCCAGATCAGTGACCTTCCTCTCCCTTCCTGTTGTCTGGATCACCTACTGTCTACCTTCAGGGACATTTCCCACAAGAAAATCATTAAAACAGCAACAGTGCACAGTTGAAAGAATTCATCATGTTGGTCCAAGTCTCGCCAGACCCCTGGCCCAAGGGCTAGTGTTCATTACTGTTCCCTGTAAAAAAAAAAAAAAAAAACGGTCTCTTGAAGAAATAAGGACAAAGTGTTTTCCCATACACTAAGGTTTACACACTGGATTTCTGCTTTAGTGTGCTGTTCTCTTTTACAGATGATTATGCTATATGTCATTTACAAAACTCTTTTTTTGTGTGTCTCTCCATTTATGTAGCAGATATAGGCACTAAACCTACTAGTCCAAAGAACACTCTTAGAAATGTTACCAATTTATAATGTGAGCAGATCAAGGAGTAAGTTTTATCCATTTGTTATTGACCTCCTGTCATCCATTGCTGTTCCTTGGTATTAGCCTTCCTAAAGTTTCATGATCATGATGGTGGAGCTTTGTTCTTGGTTATCCCTTGGAATCCAAACAGGCAGAACATTGCTGAGCTGCCTAGCCACTGATAGGAGTGATGTGCCCACTAGAGGAGTGACCACTTTCAGTGGGGATATAGAATCCTAAGCTGTAGTCAGCATAATGTGGAAACGTTTTCTTTTAATTAGCAAAAGATTCAGGAGGCAAATGGATACAGGTAAATTGGAAATACTACTTAATTATGGAAACAAGGAACATATTTAAAAGATACTTCTCCCATTTTCTGTGTGATAATTATTTTTACTTGTACTGTTGCATATGTTAATTTATTAAGGAAAGTCTTGGTTTTACTCATCCTTGCCATTTTCGACAAACCACAGTCTTGTAAAAGTTGTGAATTGCTTCTATATGGAGACACTTTTTAAACAGTGGAGTAGAAGAGAAAGCCAAATTGAAACCCTCCAATTACTGATATGTAAAGTAGATTTTTGTGCAAATGGGCAAACATTTTCGGCACAATGATAACAAATAATTGGAGCTGGACTTTGGCTACTAGCATATGTAAAGTTCAAAAAGAGATTGAAGCAAAAGCTTTTGGAGTGGCTTTGTATGCCTTTTGTTTACCAATACTTGAGGTGTTAAAGTAAAATTTTTGTGCAGAAATATAGGGGTTTGATTTACTATAACTAAGGAGTAGAAAATCTTGTGCAGCTGTGCATGGTAGCCAGCCAATCAGCTTCTAACTTCAGTTTGTTCAATTAAAGGGTAACTCCACTTTCATGGGAAAAAAATAGCAAAAAAAAAATAACAATAATACTGTATAGCATATACAGTAGCAACACAAGTCATACATATTGTAATTGAATTCTTTTAACAATTACCTTTTCTTTTGAATCTGCAGCACTGTAATTTTCTGTAAAATACAACGCAATATGGCTACTTGGAGTTGTTCTCCACACAGAATGTGCACAGAACATCCCCCAGAAACATAATTTCCTGCTTGTGTGATTGGCTCACTGATTTTGCCAGAAGTCTACACTAAAGCCGTGTACACACGGGCGGACTTTTCAACCGAACTGGTCTGACGAATTTTCAACGGACTTTTGACGGACTTCCAACTGACTTTTTACGAACGGACTTGCCTACACACGATCACACCAAAGTCCGACGGATTCGTACGTGATGATGTACACCGGACTAAAATAAGAAAGTTGATAGCCAGTACCCAATAGCTGCCCTAGCATCGGTTTTTGTCTGTCGGACTAGCATACAGACGAGCGGATTTATGGATCTGGGGGAGTTATGACGTAAAGATTTAAAGCATGTTCCAAATCTAAAGTCCGTCAGATTTTCGACTGGAAAAGTCAGCCGAAGGTCCGATGAAGCCCACACACGATCAGATTGTCTGCTAGACTCGGTCCGCTGGACCAGTCTGGTCGAAAAGTCCGACCGTGTGTACGCTGCATCAGAAGCTCCCAATAGGAAATAAAGTCTAAAGAGATGCAGACCCTGCAATTTTCCTCATTAGAGCCCTGCAGATGCATCAGCTGGTTGATAATTATGAAACCACGCCCATTAGATTCACTTACCACATGGACACAGACATACACACAGGGGTTTCTTCAGCATAACAAAATGTAGGAATCTGCAAAACATGTGTTAAAATTCTTGCAATGTACATACTGTGGATCAACCAGAGGGGAATGTTTTTTTTTCAACAAAAGTGGAATTATTCTTGACAAAAAAAATGGAAGCTGATTGGTTACTGTGCAGGGCTGAACCAGATTTTGCACTCCAGTTTTTGTAAATAAAGCCCACAGTTACATGGCGCAACATTTTTTTAAATCCATGTAGTTAAACCCATTCTTTGCTCTATACTGAAATATGTAGGTAAGAAAAATTACAAGAACTAAATAGTGACCTGACTGGCTTGGTATTGGGTTAACAACTTCAAGAAAGCTCCAAATATTTGTTTCAGTGTGGTCTAATGTGTTGCTAAAAGCTGTTAGTTTTTCTGGTAGCTGCAGGCATATTTTTACAAGTTTTTTTTTTTTTTTAATCTAGTTCTTACACTTTTATATAATAGTCTAGCCTGAGCTATTTTTACCCAATTAACTACCTTACCACAACATTTTTACATGGTGTATTTTTTATTTGCTTATGGCACGGATCCCTTTTTATAAATGAAAGTTTCCTGACCAGAGTTTCAAGACTTTACAGTCTTCATAGTTAACCCATTTCAGTTATACATACATGCTGATACTTTATGCATATGCATTTAATCCCTCATATGGTGGGCATAGATGTGTAACTACAAACAATATAACATACAAATCAGAAAACCTGGTATTAAAATGGTTTATTGCTAACTACATATGATTTTTTTGATCAAAGTATCAGATCAGCAATGATGGACACCATCATTTGTATTACAAAACAAACTTCATGCCTGCTTAAAGAATATGTTACCCTAACATTTAATATTTCTGATATGTGTATGTTGTACCATCTACTTGTTTAAAAAATGTTAAGAAAATGTATGTGAAATACCTGGTAAACCTGCAAGTCCCTCTGCTTATTTATTTCAACCTGACCACACTAGAAACAAGAACACACTTGTTTTCAATGTGGTCAGTTTTCTGACTGTGCTGGGAGAAGAGCCTGTCTGTCCTCCGATGATCAGACATAAACTGGCATGCCCCCCCCCCTTTCCCCACACAGCATGAGGGAAGATCAGTGAACTGATATTTCTCCATCTCCACCTCTCTAAGCCCCTTATGCAGCTGAGAACAGAGAATATGGGCTTGATTTACTAAATAGACTGTGTCCTTTGCAAGTGCAGTTGCTTCAGGGCTTAGTAAATGAGCAGAAGCTCTGCTGACTTCCATCATCCAATCATGTGCAAGCAAAAATGTAGTTTTTTTCATTTTCCTTGTTTGTGATTGGGTATACTTTGCAAAGTGAGACTTTATCTCATTTACTAATATTTGGAGCAACTGCAAAGTGCACAGTTTCTTTGCCTTTAGTAAATCAACCCCAATGCTGTAACCCCACTTACAGTATAAAAAAATAAACAGCATATACACAAATGTTTTACCTTTCATTTCTATTTTAAACTGAATTGGTTGCTTTACAGGGTAAGGGTTAAGATATACTTTAAACCCTAAATGGAAAACATTAAAAAAAAAACACTGAATATCATAAACAATTTTCATGTTTTGGGGTTTTCTCATCCTTCTTTGCCTCTCCATGCCACTGATCTCCTCCAGCCTCTCTAAGCCAATTCATATCTACAGTACATGAACTTCCTCCAGAAGAAGGCTTACATCATAGACCATACCTGAGCAATGTGTTATTTGAAGAAGGAGTCTAATCAGCCTTTCTAATTCTCTCAGTGAACTACAGAATACCTCTTCTTCCTGGAGATGAAGAGAGGTGTTTTTCCAGTTCAGCAAAATAGGGCTGGGCAATACTGAAAACATCCCTCGCAATTTAGGCACATCAAAGGCACCGTGTTGTCTGTCCACAAAAGGAAATTAGAAGTTGAGTGCATTTCTGGAAAATGAACAGGTTATTTGTCTGTATTTGCATAAAACGTGGGGTAATGTTCATGCATTTCATAGATGTGTTGCTTTTGTTTGGCCTGACATACACTTTAACCTACAATAAACATTAAAAAAGTAACCTTTGACATTTAACCATCATGCTTACATTTTACTTAACCCTAAAAGGGATTTCTTAACACTTAAACATGAACTAAAATGTAAAAATCATCTTGGCATTAAAAGGTCCTTGCAATAATTCTCACAATTTTAGCTTTTTTTTTGGCTTACAAAGCAATACATTATCCATAACTTACATGTTTTCTTTTACTTTGCACATGTTTCTTGCATGCCTCATTCTCTGCACCAGTGTTGTGCTAAAATTAGGAATTCCTATTCCAACATGATAAAAAAAGTGACTTCATGGCATTTATCGAAGTCTAGCAATACTTTGCAACACAGCAATGAGTGGTAACTCATTCACTAATATGATAAGGTGACCAGATTTGTAAAATGAAATCCGGGGACATATTTTTATTTTATTGACAAATGGTAAACTATTTTATAAGCATATTTTCTTCAAATGATATATGCAGTGTTTATGGAATGATTGTATGATATATATGTTATTTCTCATATTTCATCCATGAGATTAAAAAAAAGGTTAGGGCAGTATAGTGACAGTATACGGCAGGTTAGGGCAGTACAGTGACAGTATATGGCAGGTTAGGGCAGTACAGTGACAGTATACGGCAGGTTAGGGCAGTATGTAGTGACAATATACGGCAGGCTAGTTCAGTATGTAGTGACAGTATACGGCAGGCTAGTTCCTTATGTAGTGACAGTATACGGCAGGCTAGTTCAGTATGTAGTGACAGTATACAGCAGGCTCGTTCAGTATGCAGTGACAGTATACGGCAGGCTCGTTCAGTATGTAGTGACAGTATATGGCAGGCTTCTTCAGTATGCAGTGACAGTATACGGCAGGCTAGTTCAGTATGCAGTGACAGTATACGGCAGGCTAGTTCAGTATGTAGTGACAGTATACGGCAGGCTAGTTCAGTATGCAGTGACAGTATACGGCAGGCTAGTTCAGTATGCAGTGACAGTATACGGCAGGCTAGTTCAGTATGCAGTGACAGTATACGGCAAGCTAGTTCAGTATGCAGTGACCGTATACGGCAGGCTAGTTCAGTATGCAGTGACAGTATACGGCAGGCTAGTTCAGTATGCAGTGACAGTATACGGCAGGCTAGTTCAGTATGGAGTGACAGTATTCGGCAGGCTAGTTCAGTATGGAGTGACAGTATACGGCAGGCTAGTTCAGTATGCAGTGACAGTATACGGCAGGCTAGTTCAGTATGCAGTGACAGTATACAGCTGGCTAGTTCAGTATGCAGTGACAGTATACGGCAGGCTAGTTCAGTATGCAGTGACAGTATATGGCAGGCTAGTTCAGTATGCAGTGACAGTATACGGCAGGCTAGTTCAGTATGCAGTGACAGTATACGGCAGGCTAGTTCAGTATGTAGTGACAGTATACGGCAGGTTAGTTCAGTATGTAGTGACAGTATACGGTAGGCTAGTTCAGTATGTAGTGGCAGTATACGGCAGGCTAGTTCAGTATGTAGTGACAGTATACGACAGGCTAGTTCAGTATGTAGTGACAGTATACGGCAGGTTAGGGCATGTTAGGTCTGTATGTAGTGACAGTGTGCTCAGTCACTTACAGCATGACAAGTGATAGAGATTCCCGGGCAGTTGTGCTCTCACCTCCTCTTTCTTCTTTAGCTGCAGGATCAGCCTGAGGGGAGGAGTCTGTAGGAGGAGTGGAGGAGATAGCCACATCCTGACTCCGCCCACCAACTCCCCGAGGGACAGCCTAAGCTGATTAGACAACAGGGGAGTGTTACAGACAGCCTCCCCCATACCGCTGGACTCTCTGCTATCCCGATCAACTTTTTACAAATTGCAAGGACAGAGAAGGTGCAGACCCCCCCACCATGGATCTGGTACCCGCTCATTAAGGGTATTGTACTGGCTTAAAAGTGGCCCTGCCTGACGCCGCCCCTGCAATCCGGGGACAAATCCAGGGACAGATTTGTTCCAGGGAGAGTGTCCTCAGTCCGGGGACTGTCCCCAGAAATCGGGGACGTCTGGTCACCCTGTAATATGAGCAACAGAGGGAATTTAGTGACATGCAAGTGAAGAGCAGAAAATGTCAGAATAATGCTGCCTAACATGGCAATAGTATCCAAAATCTATGCCAGAATTAACCTGCACAGTGTAGGGATTGGGGAACAATGAGTTCACTTTGGAGGAGGTTGCCTTCCTCTGAATCACGGAATACACTTTGGGTATCTGATAGTGTATATGGAAGTTTTTGATTTGTTGTTTTTCGTTTCATTTTCCTTTTTTGGGTTGGGCTGAATGGACTTGAATGTGTCTTTTTTCAACCAGATTAACTATATAACAGCTTGGAAAGATTGTCAGGTTCAGTTATAATAATGTTTATGTTTCCTATATAACAGTCCGGTTGCAAACAAGTGGCATGGGGCTAGGCACTGCAAATGGCAGTACCACTGCAAAAAAATACAAAAATCGATTTCCAGCACCATAAGAACCAGCCCAAGTGTTAAGCTGTCACATTTAGCAGCAGTAGTAATAAGCTGCTAAATAATTCACTTCACTCACAGCAACTGGAGGTTTGGCTTGGAAAGCAGGGAGCAGCCCAGTTAATTTGCCTTTTCACTAAATACAAGCAGTCTGAACCTGAAGCCCATCTCCAGGGGCGGACTGATAACTCATGGGGCCCCCGGGCAATAGGAGACTATGGGGCCCCCAGGCAATCAGAGATTATGGGGCCACACAGTATACACACACACAGTATACAATCACATAGTATACACATACATGTACACACAGTATACACAGACAGATGTAAAAAAAACACAGATTTATACATACTGTCCCTGGTTTTACTGAGGCTGGCAACCCTGATGGGGCCCCCTAGTGGCCCAGGGCCCTCGGGCAGTGCCCGAGTGGCTCAATGGTCAGTCCGCCCCTGCCCATCTCTATATACTGTATATACAAAATATATAGCTTGTGAGGCACTGACTGATAGGGTTGTAGATGGTATGTATGTGTCAACTACACATGGTAAGGGACTGCAGGGTTTCTATCTTTTATGGAGAAAACAACATTTGTGTATTTTCACCGGTTAATAAGTTCTAGTCTGAGTCCTGGGGCGCGGAGGCCTTGTAGATCTTTGAGTGGGATATAGCCTCTATTCCTAGGTCTACATCTTTTATTTAGCCAGACCTCATTAGTCTCAACTGTGTCAGGTTTATTTATTTATTATATGTGAGCTGACTGGAGCTAAAGAGGAGTTCCACCCAGGCGGGCCATTAAAAAAAAAAAAATTAAAAGTCAGCAGCTACAAATACTGCAGCTGCTGACTTTTAATTGGACACTTACCTGTCCCTGGGTCCAGCGATGCGGGGGATCGAAGCCCCGCTCGTCCCCCCCCTCCGCTTGTCGGCGCCGGCATTTCAACTGTGGGCACCGGGCTGTGGCTTCACAGCCTGGCACCCACTGCGCATGCGCGAGCGGCGCCGCGCGCCGTGATTGGCCACTCAATCACCTGGGACCTGTAATGGGTCCCAGATGATTGACAGGAGGGAGGGAGAAGAGCCGAGCCCTTCCTGTGCCAGGGGGAAGTGATGTCACCAGCCCAGGCAGAGGAAGGGGCAGACTACGAGGGACCACCTAGCAACAGGCATTTAGAGGTAAGTAAAAAAAAAAAAATATCCAAATGTTTTTTTGTTTTTTTTTTTTAGAATTTTTTAGATATGTTTGTTTTTTTGGGTGGAACCCCACTTAAGGGCTCTCTCTCCCATTCTCTCTGCTATGAGAGCCTAACTGCTGAAATAACACTAAAAAAGTTCATATGCTTCTTGTTTGTTTGGGGCACCCTGTAAGTCACTATAGCAAGATACAGACTGGAGTACAGTGGGGTCATGGAAGCCATCACGAAAGCTGGAAACAGGCTGGAATACACTGGGAACACTGGAGGAACAAACTGCATGGGGAATGCTGTAGTCACTCAGATAACGCTGAGAGGCACTGGAGTTCACAAGAGAAGCTCCTGAGGAACACAAGGGGTCTGGCTGCAGGTGTGTGGATGTGTTGCTCAAATCCTGAGCCATGTACCAGCAAGCCTTGTCGGACCTAGTGCACCCTCTGTGTTTGGCTGCAGTGCCAACGGAAGCAAGAAGACAACAGCCACACATAGAGAGAAGGACCTAGTGCTGGAATGTGGAACTTATGAGTGTGACAAGTTTAGTTGGTGATTCAAAAGAGCAGGTGTTTTACTATGGACTTAATGTACAAAGCCCTGCTCCATTGAATTATGTTTGTTTACTGCTTGCTGCATAAAAGTGCAGGACAAACCTGCTGGACTGTTTTTTGGTGTTCCTGTCTCGATACTACTACCACTACAAGCTGAGCCTGTCCCCTTTGCAATATACAATATATAAAAATATATGTATATACACACAATATTCACATACACAAACACACACACTTTTTTTTCAGAGGCTATTTTTCCATGACACTAACTGATGTAGTAAAAGCTTGATATACCCTGTGAAGGTCTCTGAGACCTGCTAGACTATAACTGGGAGAATATATTTCTGATAGGCACCTTGTGGTCACTATCCACTAGCAATTCAGTTAGAAATGAGAAGCAAGCTGTGAAAATCATTTTCATTGTATGCCGGAAATGAAATACCCTTCTCTAGTTTCCAGCTTTGCTTCTTATAGAATTGTGCTGTGTGTTAGAAAATGTGACTGTTAAATCAATCAGAAAACTGAAAGTGCAGAAGCGATGTGCCAGGTGGATACCAGTAATAGAAAGAAAAGCACCATGGAACACACCATAAAGGACATTAAAGTGATGGGGTGCCATGAAGTCATTTTTTTGAAGACAAATCATGGCAGTTGTACAGCAGCTCTAGTTAGGACATTCCAACAACCAAGTAGCAGAAGCAAATCACAATATGTAATACTTCTGATTAAAATCTAATATTCTTGGCTCCTTTATGATAAGAATCATTGTGTTTTTATATTTCAATCCTTTTTATTTGAAGAAAACCAAACATGAATACAAAAAAGGACATTGCATCAAAATATATGACATTGAAACATGAGCATAATAAACCAATCTAGAGATTGACATGTGTAGATATCACATTATTAATAGGAAAAATCTTGGGTACTAACTTAGTTGGATAAAACTATCATATTGACTATAGTAAATACAAAACTGGTTCAATTTTTAAAAGACATAATATCCCCCCTTGTGGGAGTTATAACCAGATTCCCAGTTGGCTCATCGCAACTATATGAGAACCTGCCCAAGTTACCCGATTACATGTCCTAATGAATATCTTTCTGGAAATTAAAAAAGACAGGTATCCCACTTCCGGTTCCGGCACCGCATGGAGTAGCTGCTCCGCTCCTCAGCTCCTCAGCTCCTCAGCTCCCGCACACCGGACGAAAAAAACGACTTATAAAACCAGCCCAGGAGCCCCCATCCACCCTCGGCTACCTCCGGACACACTCTGCCAGCCCATGGACCGGTTCGTAGAAAAAACCGGCTCCCGCACACAAACCGCTCCGACGGCGCCGCCGGCCCAGCCGCAAATCAAGGCCCCGGTCTCGGCCTACACGCAGCCGCGCTCTGATACACAGGCGGCGGAAATGGAGATAAGCGGCAACACAGCCACTCACATCCCTCCACAAGACCCATCTACGCAGCCACAGCCTCACCATGTCTCCTTCCCTCAAGTATCCCTCTCCCAAGCCTTCTCCTTACCAGCATTCACCCCACAACATGCTGAGGACCAGCATACAGAGCGCATAGCTCAGGCTGTTGCAGCCCTTCTGTCCCCTATGATCTCAGCATCAGCTGTAAATGCGGGGATGAAACAAATAAAGGCCCAACTGGGAGAACACTCCACCAGGCTGAACGAGATAGAACACCGCATGTCCAATGTGGAAGAGGAGATGTATCAAGCCCAGGCCACAGAACAAGCACAAGACAAGACAAACCAATACATTATCCAAAAACTCGATGATTTGGAAAACAGATCTAGAAGGAGCAACCTGCGATTCGTGGGGATACCCGAATCCCTACAAGCTTCTGCCCTATCAGAATTCAGCTCCCACCGCGTTCCGGAAGCACTGGGCCTTACAGGATCTTGCACAGTGGAACGTGCGCACCGTATGGGTTCTTACAATGAAGAACGCAAAAGCCCTCGACCTATAATCGCTAAATACCTGAACTATTCAGACAAGGCCCTCATCCTTCAAAAGTTCAGACAATCACGCTCACTCCAAGTAGATGGTGTAACGGTCCTGATCTTTGCCGACTACTCCATTGAGGTCTCAAAAAAACGCAAAGCCTTCCAGCAGGTTTGCACAGATCTCTTTAAACAACAAATAAAATTCACGCTGGCCTTCCCGGCTACCCTCTGCCTCAAGACACTGAACGGCGATCAACTATCCTTCCAAGATCCCTCTGAAGCGGAGGCCTACCTGCGATCTCTACATCCAAACCCTCACCCTCATACCCCATCAAAAGCTGCCCCTATCAATCGCTCCCTGGACCAAAGGAGCCCACACGAAGACTCTCCCAAACGCTTCAGATCGTCATACCCGGACCAGCACCGCAACACCCTTCGCTGACCAAGGACTCGCAGCTATGATTATCCGAAAACCATCGAGGCAGCTCTTATAACACCACTTCAGGTTTGATCTTTGACTTTACTCATATACCTACACCCCCACGCTTTTCAATATTTTTCAATATTTTACTTTTCAATATTTTACTACTCAATGTATTGATGCCACATCTTCATCTTCTCACCTAGCACCTTACTGTTACAAATGTCTTTTAGTACATTTTACGTTCCTTATTGGCCTCACAGTGTATGGCTCAATTCACCCTCCCCCACATGCTCGGTCTGGAGAAGGAGCCCACGTAAGAACCAGCTATCTTAACATGGGCTCTTTTGGGAAGCAACCCCTGGTGTCCGGTCATGGGAGTTGTCCTACACAGTGACTCCATGCGGAAAAAAGAGAAGTTCTTACATGTACTTGTTTTGTTACTTTCTCTGATCCCCCCCTGTTTTACCCCCCTCCCCCCATTTTCCTTTACCCCGGGGCTCAAGTAATTCTCAGTACCTCGCTACTTCACTGCACGGTCCGCTCACCAACACCATACCTCCTCATATAGCTATGATTCTCTCTCACCACCTACACAGTGACAAATATCATACACCGACCCATATCCCTCTCAAGACCCCCCCAATTTGAAAGTAGTCTCCTGGAATGTTAAAGGTCTTAGATCCCCTCACAAGAGAATGAAAATTCTCCGACATCTCAAGCGAATCAAAACTGACATAGCCCAAATTCAAGAATCCCATTTACTAACCCCAGATTTTCACCGCATGAAGAGGCTTTGGGTAGGCACTGTCTTAGGCTCTGACGCAGTGGGTCGCAAAGCTGGTGTACTCCTGCTAATACACAAAAACCTCCCCTGCACAGTTCTGTTTGTGAAAACTGACAAGCAAGGACGCTTCATCACGGCACATGTTCAACTAGGTTCCAAGGAACTTGTGATAACAAATGTCTATGCTCCAAACAGCCCAGGCAGACAGTTCTACACGGAACTGTCTACTTGGTTACTTAGCAACACCCATCTCCCCCATTTAGTTGGCGGGGATTTTAATGATATTCTCCATCAGACGGATGACAGGTCATCTACTAAGTGCTCCAAAACTAGCTCCGACCCCCCAACCCCTTCGTACTTTGCAACCACTATGGATGCCATCCACCTCCAGGATCTTTGGCGCCTCTCCCACCCAGCCGACAGAGAATTTACCTTCTACTCCAATCCACACAATGTCTTCACAAGGATAGACTACTTCTTTGGCTCTGACAACCTTCTCCCCATGCTCCACAGCGCTGATATCCACGACATAATCATTTCTGACCATGCCCCCATTGAGGTAACACTCGACAATCTAGATCTAGCCCCACACCCTAACATATGGCGTTTCCCCTCCTACCTACACAACAATACAGACTTCCAGCAGTTCATGTCTGAGTCATGGTCTGAATACTCCTCGACCAAAGCCCCTCACCGGAACGATCCCAACCTTTTCTGGGACGCCGGCAAAGCTTACCTTAGGGGCCGAATCATTTCTTATGCCACTTCTTTTAAACATAACACTTTAACTAAATATAAGGCAGCCAGCGCACGCCTACACCAAGCACAACGCTCCCTGCACACTAAAGATTCCCCAGCCACCAGAAATGAATGGCAGGCAGCAAAAAGAGACTTTGAAACCTGGGCAAACACCCTTGAACTCACCAAAAAGGCCCATCTAGATGCCACCTACCACAAGTTTGGGAATAAAGCAGGCAAACTCCTAGCCAGACTATGCAAAGGTCAATTCCGCCCGACACATATCACATCGCTCAAAGATGCCATGGGTAACCTTCACTCCTCTCCACAAAAAAATCAATAAGGTAATGCTTAAATTCTATTCCACGCTCTACGCCCCAGACCCCATAGATAAACAGACAGCTTGCTCCTTCCTCTAGAAAATAAATCTGCCCAAAATTTCTCCTCAACAACTAGAGGCACTTAATGCCCATATCTCCCTTTCTGAAATATCAACCACCATCCGTAACCTAACCCTCTCCAAGGCCCCTGGCCCTGATGGATTTACTAATGAATTCTACACCTTACAAACCCTATTAGAACCTACTCTTCACCAAGTATACAATGGTATTTGGTCAGGGGGTACATATCTACAATCGGGGAATCAGGCCATTATTAAACTATTATCCAAGAAGGGTAAAGACCCCCAGGACCCGGGTTCCTACAGACCCATATCACTTCTTAATCTCGATGTAAAAATTCTATCCAAGATTGTAGCCACTAGACTAGAAGATATCATCCCTTCTTTGATACACCCTGCCCAATCCGGCTTTGTAAAAGGCAGAACAGCCACACTCAACATCCGCAAAGTCATGCTGGCCTTGGAGCACG
Source organism: Lithobates clamitans (assembly GCA_037952925.1). NCBI lineage: Eukaryota > Metazoa > Chordata > Amphibia > Anura > Ranidae > Lithobates > Lithobates clamitans. Next base: position 3,469,414 of record JBBGZY010000325.1, on the reverse strand, counting down.
CTAACCACTACCCAAACATAGACCATGCCATTATCACTTTAGACGCAGAGAAAGCCTTCGATAACATCAGCTTTGACTGGTTATCCATGACCATGTCTGCTATGGGCTTCAATGGTCCCTTCCACCATCTCATAAACGCCATGTACAATGCTCCGGCAGCAAGATTGGTGGCAGCTGGCCTTCTCTCGGATGAATTCCGCCTTCACAAGGGCACACACCAAGGTTGCCCCCTATCCCCACTCCTCTTCAATATCACCCTAGAACCTCTTTCCAGATACCTAACATTGACAGCTCCCCTACACGGTATAAAAGTTGGTTCACACAACTTACACACCTCACTTTTTGCAGATGACGTTCTCATATTCTCAGCCAACCCCCTATCAGATATGATTACCATAAAAAAGGTCTTCGACGAATTCCGTTTATGCTCAGGCCTCCGCATCAACTACAACAAAAGCGAAATCCTTCCCATAGGCACTCTCTCTAAACCATCTTGGGCCCAGAACTCTATCTTTCCTGTCGCAAATTCATATATTACATATTTGGGTATTAAATAGGGAAATTCCCCTCCTCACTCTACCACCTCAACTACCCTCCTCTGTTTTTAAAAATTAAGAATTAACTACCTGGATGGATCTGCCCCTCTCGCTCTTGGGAAAATGTCATTTGATAAAAATGAGTTTTGCTAGGCTATTATACCCATTGCAAACTTTACCGTTACTTCTCCATCACAAAGATGTGAAATCTCTCAATTCAGTGATATCAAAATTTCTATGGCAAAACAAAAGACCACGTATAGCTTTTAAAAAACTATATCTTCCCAGGCACGAAGGGGGCATCAGCCTCCCTCATATCAGAATCTATAATTTAGCATGTCTGCTTAGAACCAGTCTAGATTGGATTACACAGTCCTCCCGATACTCCAACTTTTCTTTAGAATCTGACATGGCTCATCCGTATTCATTAGTGGCACTTCTACACTGCAGGTGGAAGTCAGTTCCCCATCCTTTTCAACATAACCTCTTACTAAGAGATACTGCAATAGCATGGAGAGAAGCCAGGAAGCTGCTCAAGGTTTCTCCTTTCATGTCAAGCCACCTTCCAATTCAGGGGAATCCAGTTTTCCCTCCAGGTTTGGAATACAGACCCTTCACCATCTGGGAACAAAAAGGCCTCACAAAATTTTCTACCCTCTGCAATACTACGACGGGACGGCCATTACCCTTTGCAAACATAGCGGAAACCTTCTCTCTACCTATAACACATGCTCTCCACTTTGGCCAATGCATCAGCTTTTTAAAGAACGCCTGTAAAGAAGATAGCCAAAGGTTTCGACCTAACATCATAGACCAAATGATCCTGGATGACTCCTACAAAATCTCGGACATATACAAACCTCTCTTACACAAGTCCTCTCTTTCCCTCTCATCCTCATCTGTCGAAAATTGGCGCAAAGACTTGCCAGACCCGAACCTAGTGGAAAAAATTCTACAAGGCCTCAACACCGTGCATAAGTTAACACCAAACGAAATCTGGAGAGAAACCCAACTGAAAATAGCTCACAGAGCTTACATGCCTTTCTTATCTTCCAAATCAGATCAGAGCAAAGCCTTTTGCCCTCTATGTAATCTACCGAAGCCATCTCTGACTCATCGCTTCTGGAATTGCTCCTACATCTCTACCTTCTGGGACCAAGTATTAGCCTACATCTTTGAAGTAACCCTGGTAAAATTACCAAAGGACTCCTCATCTTTGGTCACTGGGATCCCAAACTGCTACCTTGGTCCCATACCACTACAAATACAGGTCACACGGGAATCTCAAATGCCACCTTCTCCCACAAAGAATGGACTCTGATTTGTCTTCTAATTGCAAGAAGAACCATCTTGAAACTTTGGATCTCCCCTCTCAGCCTCAACATCACCCACATCAAACGAGAGCTTCTACATCTCCTAATCAAAGACCGTCTAAACACGGATTTCAAACAAGAAAAATCTAAAGCCAACTTCTACTCCAAATGGCACTCCTTCATGCTCTCCTCCCTCTCCCAGGAGGAAATAGCCAACTTCAGCCAATCCTCGTTCTCATATTTCGACTCTCATCCCCCAATCCCAAAAGAGGCGACCTCCACCTCCCAAAGGGCACCCTCCACCTAAAGTCCTAAACACAGAACACTGACTCTGCCCTCATTAAATTATCTATGGATTATCTTCAACATTAGATTATCACTAGCTATCCACTTTAGCAATATGTACCTGGACAATTTTCTATTCTCCAACCTTGCAGTCCCCAACCCCCCCTCATTATGCTTTACCTTTTACCCTACCCCCTCCCCATATTTTTGTGTTACACTTCCCTTCGTTTCTGTTACTACCTAGCAAATGTTAGGGTTTCCATAAACAGATCCATCCAGGTATCTACTACTACTAATTTGACATTGGAATGTTATGATCTGTTTGTTATCTGTTATCCAGCCCTCCCTTCCTGGTATATAAGTGTATATCCCTCAGGTAAACACGAACATGTACCTAAGTTCAAATAACTATGTAAAATATTTTACAAAAAACGGCTGTATATTTTTTGTACGCTTTGAATATCTAAATAAAATCTTTTTGAAAAAAAAAAAGAAAAAAAGACAGGTATCCCAGCAATGAGGGCGAGGGCAGGGAGGGAGAGAGTAGGAGGAGAGGCCAAATGGAGGATTAAAGAAAAGAAGAGAGAAGTTTAAAATAGAACCAGATTAGACGTTAGGTATCAGGGTTTCTCACGGAGTAGACAATAGCGTAGAGGAATACAGGGCTGGTTAATGTATACGCGCCACTGTTCCCACTCAGTCTCAAATGCCTTGGAGGTGTCTAGGAGGATGCTGACCACCTTCTCTTGTACCATTATCCATGAAATCTTATGTTTGGCTGCTGCAAATGACACCAACGTTTTCTTCCATGCTCTTGGCCCCTAGCAATATGAAGTAAGTTTTAGAAGATGCTTCGAGCATCCGATTGGCTTGCTGTTCAGCAAGGCAATCTCTGGAGTTTTAGGGATTGCCAGGCCTATGTCCTTGTGCAGAAAACAAAAGATTCTATTCCAGAAGCCCCTAATATGTGGGCATTCCCACTAGGTATGTAAGAGAGAACCCACATGGCCACATTCCCTGAAACAAAGAGGGGAAGAGCCCAGAAAAATGATTGCCAGTTAGGAGGGGATACGGTACCATCGGGTAAACAGCTTCACACTCACCTCCATTAGAGATACATTCACTATTCCTTTAACTTCCTTGGCGGTATTCCCGAGTGTGGCTCGGAGTGAGATCTCAGTACCATTAGCTGTAACCCCGAACCACACTCGGGATTGCTTCGCAGAATCCTGGAAGAGGTGACTTACCTTGTCCCCGGGATCCCGTGATGTACTCCCGCTGTGTACGGCGGCCGGAACCTCCACTTGATCCTCTGTGTGTTCCGGCTTCCCTTCCCTGCGAGCGTCATGACGCAGGGGGTGGAACCAGTGGCAGATTAAAAAGTGTAAAACACAACACACACTATACATTGTAATCTTATTGGATTACATTACTGTATACAATAAATTGACCTCAGTTTGCCCCCCAGTGCTTTATCCAGTGCCCTTGCCTGCAGTTTTACTGTACTTTCTGCCTGGAAACTGGAGAACGACCATGGCATCAAAAAAGCATGCCTCTACTTCAAAAGCGGTTTATGACGTTCTGGAAAACAGTGATAGCGATACAGAATCACTTGCAGAATTGAGTGATAGGGATTCGTGGGGAAGTTCGTCATCAGACACAGAAAGTGATTTCTGCGACAATCCTGCGACTGACCTCAGTGATGTGCGGACTTGGTGCTCTATTGACTACCGTACGAATCACGTAGCACCCCCAAGATTCCCATTTACTTTAGCATCTGGTATCAAAGTGGATGTTAAAAATGACAACCCCTTGACATACCTCCAACTATTTTTGACCGATGAGGTTATTGAAAAAAATAGTTACGGAGACAAACCGGTACCAGGAGCAAGAAGCTGCTACGCATCAGAGGTTTTCAAGGAGCAGAAAGTGGGAACCAGTGACCAAAGAGGACATCTGGAAATTTCTGGGCCTAATAATGCTTCAGGGAGTGGTGGGGAAACCCCTGCAGAAGTGGTATTGGACAACCAATAAATTACTAACCGCTCCATTCTTTGGCATGGTCATGTCGGAGTACAAATTTTCCCTGATAATGAAATATTTGCACTTTAAAAATAATGAAGCTTTTGACAAAACTACTCATCCACCACCCAAACTCAAGAAGATTTGGGAGGTATATCAGATGATTATGAAAAATTTCCAACAGAGCTATGTGCCAGATAGATACATCAGCATAGACAAAAGTCTAATGGCCTACAAGGGATACAATATATAGCGTCAAAGAGGGCACAATTTGGTGTAAAATCTTTCATGCTATCTGAATCGAGCACTGGTTACATTTGGAATTTGGTCCTATAGGCTGGGAAAGGAACCAAATTCAACCAAAAATATAGTCATTATGGAATGGCAACCTCTTCAGTTCTTTCATTGATTGAGCCATTGCTAAACCAGGGCTATTGTGTAACTACAGATAATTTTTACACATCTCCTGATCTCTATGAGTTCCTTCTACAGAACAAAACGCATGCCTATGGAACCGTTAGGGCTAACTGGCCTGACATGCCACCAACCTTTGACGATAAGAAGCTCAAGACGAGGGAAATGTTTGCCTGGCAGAAAGGCAAAATGATGGTACTGCGATGGCGTGACAAAAAAGATGTGTGCCTAATGAGTACAATCCATAACACTTCCGCTTTCATGGTACACACAAAAGCTGGGAAAGACATCATGAAACCACAAGTGGTTATAGACTACAACAACACCATGGGATGTGTTGACAGAGCCGACCAGGCCATTACATTTTATCCAGCCATGAGAAAGCAACAAAAAAGTATTATAAGAAGATCTTCAGGCATCTTCTTGAGCAATGCCTATGGAATGCCTTCATTCTACTAAAAAAAAAAGAGTGACAAGCCTGTGGTTCATGCTGACTTTGTTTGAACCACCAAACACCAACGGCTGCAAACAGAGCTGGACGTTGTGCTGCTGGTGTTGTCAACCCAGAGAGCCTGACTGGTCGTCAATTTATGGACCACATCCCACCAACTGAAAAAAGTCAGCACCCACAAGGATGTGCGTAGTTTGTTGCTTAAAGCGTGATGACGCTGGAAGGAAAATCCGAAAGGAAACCAGGTTCTATTGTCCTGATTGTGACGTTGGACTTTGTGCAGTCCCATGTTTCAAAATTTACCATACCCGGGATGTTTACTGAAGCAATATGACTAGTAATATTGCACTCTTGTTTGGCCCAAAAAAATTTCAGTGTTTTTGATTTGATTATATTATTGACTAAAATTTATTGATTAAAATGTATTGTTATTATATATTATTTGTTATTATTTATAGTTATTTATTATATTATAATTTATGATTTTGTGTTTCAAACTTTATCATACCCGGGATGTCTACTAGACTCTGGTTTGGACAGATTTAAGTGAGTTATTCCTAATGCCGTGTACACACGAGCGGACTTTTCGACCTGACTGGTCAGACGGTCTATTCGACGGACTTTCGGCGGACAGGATCACACCAAAATCTGACGGATTCGTACGTGATGATGTACGACCGGACTAAAATAAGGAAGTTGATAGCCAGTAGCCAATAGCTGCCCTAGCGTCGGTTTTCGTCCGTCGGACTAGCATACAGACGAGCGGACTTTTCGATAGGAACTGGGTCCGGCGAAGTTCCGACATAAAGATTTGAAACATGTTCCAAATCTAAAGTCCGTCAGATTTTCGGCCGAAAAAGTCCGCTGCAGGTCCGATGAAGCCCACACATGGTCGAATTGTCCGTCGGACCAGTCCGGTCAATAAGTCCGCTTGTGTGTACGCGGCATAAGAATTACAGGCCTAGAATATAAAACGCCAAATTTCGATGCAATATAATTGTACCGCTTTAAGTACCAAAATCCGACATAATCATACCGCCAGGGAGGTTCAATTACCTACGGAAAAGATTATACCATGTCCCAGCTGGAAATCCCTCTCCCAACTCATAGGAAGGTTTTTCTGAAGTCTTTCTCAAAGCTGCGTAAATTATTGAAATTCTGCCTCTGGTCCCGGACTCCAGCACACAATTGCTCATAAGCCGTGATACGTGGGGGTTCCAGTTTAGAACTCCAAAGTGAGAGGATGAAGTGTCTAATTTGGACATTCGATGCTGCATCTACATACAGTAGGTGGGTATGATTGTTTTATGCTTATTATATTAAGTTATTAAAAGCTATACCATTATTTAAACTGCAATAAATCTAGTAGATGACTCAAGGGACAATATGGAGTTTAACCACTTCCCGCCCGCCCTATGGCGGATTGACGTCCGGGAAGTGGTTGTGTTATCCTGACTGGGCGTCATATGACGTCCAGCAGGATAACATGCCGCAGCGCGCCCCCGGGGGCGCGCATCGCGGCGATCGGTGGAGCGGTGTGTCAGTCTGACACACCGCTACACTGATCTTGGTAAAAAGCCTCCGGCGGAGGCTCATTACCACGTGATCAGCCGTGTCCAATCACGGCTGATCACGCTGTCAATAGGAAGAGCCGTTGATCGGCTCTTCCTCACTCGCGTCTGACAGACGCAAGTAGAGGAGAGCCGATCGGCGGCTCTCCTGGCAGGGGGGGTCTGCGCTGATTGTTTATCAGCGCAGCCCCCCCGCAGATCACCACACTGGACCACCAGGGATCGCCACTAGGACCACCAGGGAAGGGGCAACATGTGGATGGCCAGGTATGTACCCCATGGCCATCCACATGTGCCCAGTATGCCAAATCTGTGCCAATCAGTGCCCACAAATGGGCACTGATTGGCACAATTATGTTGCAGTGATGCCCAGCAATGCCACCCTTAGGGGCATCACTGCAAACAAGTAATGCCACCAGTGCCACCCATCAGTGTCCATTCATGCCACCTGTCAGTGCCCATCCATGCCCATCAGTGCCCATCTATCAGTGCCCATCCGTGCCCATCTGTGCCAACTATCAGTGCCACCCATAAGTAACCATCAATGCCGCCTACGAGTGCCCATCAATGCCACCTATGAGTGCCCATCAGTGCCGCCTATTAGTGCCCATCCGTGCCACCTATGAGTGCCCATCAGTGCCGCATACCAGTGCCACCTATCAGTGCCCATCAGTGCCACCTATCAGTGCCCATCAGTGCCGCCTATCAGTGCCCATCATCAGTGCCCGTCAGTGCCACCTCATCAGTGCCACCTCATCGGTGCCACCTGATCGGTGCCCATCAGTGCCGCCATATCAGTGCCCGTCAGTGCAGCCATCTCAGTGCCCGTAATTGAAGAAGAAAACGTACTTATTTACAAAAAGTTTTAACAGAAACAAAGAAAAACTTGTTTTTTTTCAAAATTTTCGGTCTTTTTTTATTTGTTGCGCAAAAAATAAAAACCGCAAGGGTGATCAAATACCACCAAAAGAAAGCTCTATTTGTGGGAACAAAATGATAAAAAATTTGTTTGGGTACAGTGTAGCATGACCGCGCAATTGTCATTCAAATTGCGACAGCGCTGAAAGCTGAAAATTGGGCTGGGCGAGAAGGTGTCTAAGTGCCTGGTATTGAAGTGGTTAACCAGCTCCCGTTGGCCTACAGACAAATGAGAGCTGGGCGGTATATTTGTCATTCTGGGTGGACATCGTATGATTTCCTCCCAGAACGGGCCAAGCTGCAGCACGGTCTGTCACCCATGGTCTGACATGGATGACTGATCAGTGCACCTGACACTGCCGGTACCATGTGATCGCTGTGACCGATCACAGCAGATCACATGACAACTGTACACAGTGTATGGCTTTGATTCATGCCCTTCATTGCGTACAATTATGTTGATCTCTGCGATTGTTCACACTGATCACATGGTACAGACAGTACCATGTGATCAGTGTGATCACATGTACCATGTGATTAGCTGTGGCAAATCACAGCTAACCACAATAGTAAGCACTGAATGGTGGTTATTTACTAAAGGCAACTCCACTTTGCACTACAAGTGCACTTGGAAGTGCAGTCGCTGTAGGTCTGAGGGGGACATGCAAGGAAAGTAAAAAACAGCATTTTTGCTTGTACACGATTGGATGATATAATCAGCAGAGCTTCCCCTCATTTTAGAGCTTCACCTCACATCTACAGCGACTGCACTTACAAGTGCACTGATAGTGCAAAGTGGATTTGCTTTAAGTAAATAAACCCCAATAAATCAATTTCATTCAGTAAAAAAATGGTTGCTTATAACAGTGAAATTCACTGGTATTAGCAATCATATAATGTAACAATAATAATGAGCACTTCCTCAAAAGTATTACAATGGTACTTTGGTAACACTGTATTGCTCTGATCACAGCGTGTTAAAAAAAAGAAGAAAGAAAATAAATGTAATAAACTGCTCTGTGCTCAATGCTCAGAGCGGACCCGAGAACTGAGTCTTTGATCACTCAGTTCCCGGTGCAGAGGTGGCAGGGGACAGCGGCAGATCGATGCTGCATCTACATACAGTAGGTGAGTATGATTGTTTATTTTTTTCAAATCTTACACTTTTAATCTGTAAAGTCCCAATAATAAATTAAGTTATTAACTACTTACGGACTGCCCGCCGTCATTATACAGCAGTACTTGGAAGAGAAATATTGTTGTTATGGCATCAGCTAGCTGCCATAACTCCAGTATCCTCTTCTTCCACTTTCAGATAAAAGTGGTCTCTGGGGCGGATTCGCCGCAAGATCACTTTTATCGGCGGCAGGAGAGGGCCCCCCTACCGCCGCGCTCCGGTGCCCTCCACCGCTTACCGGAGCCATCGGTAGAGGTGGAGGCGATCAGATCCTGTGTCCTCTGTTGTATGGAGTGGAGTGAGGGGAAGATGGCCCCCACCCGGCTCCATACCGATGCAGGGCGAAAGCAACGTCAAAACGTCACTTCCGCCCATAACTCTTAAAGCAACATTATTTTTATTTTATTTTTTTAAACAACATTTTTTTTATTGCATTTTAGTGTAAATATGAGATCTGGGGTCTTTTTGAACCCAGATCTCATATTTAAGAGGTCCTGTCATGCATTTTATCTATTACAAGGGATATTTACATTCCTTGTAATAGGAATAAAAGTGACACATTCTTTTTTAAAAGAACAGTGTAAAAATAAAAAATAAAAGGTAATATAAATAAGAAATAAAAAAATTTTAAACGCGCCTCGTCCCACCAAGCTCGCGTGAAGAAGCGAACGCATATGTGAGCAACACCCGCATATGAAAACGGTGTTCAAACCACACATGTGAGGTATCGCCGCGATTTTTAGAGCGAGAGCAATAATTTTAGCCCTAGACCTCCTCTGTAACTCAAACCTGTAGAATTTTTTAAACATTGCATATGGAGATTTTTAAGGGTAAAAGTTTGTTGCCATTCCACAAGCGAACGCTATTTTGAAGTTGTGACATGTTGGGCATCAATTTACTCAGCATAACATCATCTTTCACCATATAGTGCTTGTAAGACCGCTGCGCAAATACGGTGTGACAGAAAGTATTGCAATGACCGCCATTTTATTCTCTAGGGTGTTAGAGAAAGAAAATATATAATGTTTGGGGATTCTGAGTAATTTACTAGCAAAAAAAAATAAAAAATAAAGATTTTAACTTTCAAACAACAAGTTTGAAAAATAGGCCTGTTCTTAAAGTGGTTCAAAGCTACACCATTATTTAAACTGCAATAAATCTAGTAGATGACTCAAGGGACAATATGGAGTTTAACCAGCTCTTGCTCGGCCTACAGACAAATGATGGCTGGGATGTACATTTGTCATTCCGGGGTGGACGTCATATGACGGTTTAACGATGCTGTACTAAATAATGTGAACACTAACCCACAAGATGGCAATTAACTGAACTGTAGTGATGCTATCCAAATTATACCTGGTGCAAGCAGGGTTTTAAAGCCTCGCTTCACTTGCATTGAACTGTTCCCTTTTAAGGACTACATTTCCCAGAATCCATGCTGATCCCCTGCTTCCAGGAGTGAGGGGGGCAGATGTGAGTGGGGGATTTCACACAGGCAATGTTCTGCTCACACAGCAGGGAAGTGAGCGGTGAGAACCTGCTGCATAACACACAGAAATCCTAGCTCTGTCACTGTCACTCACACCACACTGGGGACAGTTAGAAAAAGTAAGAGAGAGCTGCACACACCTGGCTTGACTCATAATAATTATATGATTATCCCTGAAATCAATATCTTAATTTAGAGTCCAGACACCTGTCCAAATGCTCACGAGCATACCATGATCAAATAGAATATTTCATGATGATGCATCACATAACCTACTAGATCACTACTGAGTGCTGCATGTGTTCTTTGCCTGATAAGCCATACCACCTGTGGTGTCACTCTACACATACATCCTCCTCCAGTGCCACAGTGGCTCCCAATTTGAGAATAGCTTTGATAAATGAACTTTGCTAAACAGATTTTACTCTTTTAGTAAATTAACCCTACTAAACAGAAATTACCTCAATGAAACAAAGGGCATTATTAACCCCATCTTGTCTATCTTCCACGCTTTCAGGGTTGCCTTGCACCACCTCCCATCAGAGCAAACCACTTTAACACAGAATGACAGATATGGCAATTCAGTTTAATGACAAACAGCAGGATGCCTCATTATACTAGAAAGTGTTACCCCAAACCTACAGTATCTCACAAAAGTGAGTTCACCCCTCACATTTTTGTAAATATTTTATTATATCTTTTCATGTGACAACACTGAAGAAATTACACTTTGCTACAATGTAAAGTAGTGACTGCACAGCTTGTGTAACAGTGTAAATTTGCTATAATAACTCAACACATAGCCATTAATGTCTAAACTGCTGGCAACAAAAGTGAGTACACCCCTAAGTGAAAACGTCCAAATTGGGCCCAATTAGCCCCAGTGTCATGTGACTCGTTAGTGTTAAAAGGTCTCAGATGTAAATGGGGAGCAGGTGGACATGTTCCACTCAGAACAGGCCTCGCCATGGTCGACCAAAGAAGTTGAGTGCACGTGCGCAGCGTCATATCCAGAGGTTGTCTTTGGGAAATAGACGTATGAGTGCTGCCAGCATTGCTACAGAGGTTGAAGGGGTGGGAGGTCACCCTGTTAGTGCTCAGACCATACGCCGCACACTGCACCAAATTGGTCTGCATGGCTGTCGTCCCAGAAGGAAGCCACTTCTAAAGATGATGCACAAGAAAGCCCACAAACAGTTTGCTGAAGACAAGCAGACTAAGCTTATGGATTACTGAAACCATATCCTGCAGTCTGATGAAACCAAGACAAACTTATTTGGTTCAGATGGTGTCAAGCGTGTGTGGCGGCAACCAGGTGAGGAGTACAAAGACAAGTGTGTCTTGCCTACAGTCAAGCATGGTGGTGGGAGTGTCATGGTCTGGGGCAGCATGAGTGCTGCTGGCACTGGGGAGCTACAGTTCATTGAGGGAACCATGAATGCCCACATGTACTGTGACATACTGAAGCAGAGCATGATCCCCTCCCTTCAGAGACTGGGCCACAGGGCAAAATTCCAACATAATAATGACCCCAAACACACCTCCAAGATGACCACTGCCTTGCTAAAGAAGCTAAGGGTAAAGGTGATGGACTGGCCAAGCATGTCTCCAGACCTAAACCCTTTGAGCATCTGTGGGGCATCCTCAAACAAAAAGTGGAGGGATGCAAGGTCTCTAACATCCGCCAGCTCCGTGATGTCGTCATGGAGGAGTGGAAGAGGACTCCAGTGGAAACCTGCAAAGCTCTGGTAACCTCCATGCCCAAGAGTGTTAAGGCAGTGCTGGAGAATAATGGTGCCCGCATAAAATATTCACACTTTGGGCTGCACTCACTTTTGTTTCCAGCGGTGTAAACATTAATGGTTGTGTGTTGAGTTATTTTGAGGGGACAGCAAATTTACACTGTTATACAAGCTGTACACTCACTACTTTATATTGTAACAAAGTGTCATTTCTGCAGTGTTGTCACATGAAAAGATATAATAAAATATTTACAAAAATGTGAGGGGTGTACTCACTTTTGTGATATCCTGTATATAGATATAAGATCTGTTACAATAGCTTTACAAATGGTTTGCATTTTTGTCTCCAAAGAGATTCTATATAATCAGTATAATAGCATCTCTGACTAAATCCATCCATGCTGAAACAGTGCACCATTATTTATGTAGCCTGACAGAACCAAAAATATAGACAGCAGCAAACAACACAAGTATTTTATACTTTAAATACAATTCTAATAGTTAAATTAATATGTACCCCTGCTAAGAGAACACTCACACCTACTGGCTACTTTAATATGCATGCCATGCAATGTGTCTGTCTCCTTAGGCTTGCTGTTGGCGTGTGATTTAATGTGGCAGTTATGAAAGATTCTCAGGATGAGATCGATTCGCATGATAATGAAGCTTCTATTGCAATCTCCTAACTCTCAAAGGATATACCTTGTGCTTCAGCTGCTCCTTCTACAAGTACCACTTCACAATGAACAGAAAAACACTTTTGTTGGAATCGGAGGTATGATGGGGAGGAGAAAGTGGCTTTTTTGCTGTTTGCTAATGCAGTTGTGCTACCAGTGTTGAGAATGGAGCATTAATGAGAGGTAGCAGGACAGGTTCACATACAGCGCTTTAAAATGGAGCCAGGAAGTGGATATGTTTTGCCAATTGGTTTCCAAGCTGAGCTATATGAAGTACAGTTAATGAATTCAAAACTCAAGAGTTCTTGACAGCAGTAATGGATAATATACTATAAGTAAGGATATAATTGCCGTCTTAACTCCAGGTGTTGCTGTTCAAGCCAGATTGCCATGAAAGAGCTACTCTCTCTATGTAAAATAACTCAGTGCTAATGCTAATGCAGGAAAAAAAAATCAACTATTCATGTTGAAGTCAGAATGGTCTCTTATTTTATTTTTAGTGTTATACAGTCCAGTACTGGTTTGTTTCCTTTACAGCCTCAGTTCAAAACATGACTTGCTGGAGGTAAACTGGTTGTGATTTTAAAACCTGTTACCCAGTGGCCAACTTATCAAGAACAATAGGGGTGCCACCATTACCAGGAAAACCAAGTTGGATAACATCCAATCTGCTACAAGCTCAAAAAGAGAATTCAGTTTACACTTAATTATTACTTCAGTAGGCTTTTTGATTCCCTCATGTGGCTCTCAAATTAGGCCTAGTGACGTAAATGACACCTAATCATTTTGCTGCAACCCTAATGACATTATCTTGCATCTTAGGCTATGAGATGGCAAGTATGATACTATAGGTACCAACTGAATGATTTGATTCTAGAAATGTTATCACATCCAGAGTATATTTATACAGATTACCGTATGTTTAGGAAACCAGGCTGAACAGGTCCAATCAACCGGACATTAAAAAAGGCAGATTAAACTTCCACTAAACAACACTCCACTTCAAAACTGAGTAAGAAGATTACAGTAAATGGGACAAATCTTTGTGTAACTTACTGTATAATTACGGGAAACAAAATGGGTACTACATACATGGTAAGGGCATGCGCCAACAGGCTTTGGTCTTGTTTTGATTGCATCAGACTGACAACAATTTGGGGCCTTTTTATGATCCTTTAGAACTCATTGATAGGTAAATTTGGCCTGCAGCTGACCACCTTCTGAACTACATTTTACCTGCCTTAAGCAGGTTTGTATTCCCATCGACTTATATGAAAAAACAAGCCCACCAACACAGCCCCTCAAGGCAATTTCAATTAAATAATAACAGTCCTTTTTTTTCACTGTACACCACCATTATTTACAGGGCTTGATAAATAAATTTTTATTCATGACATACAATTTTCTTTCAAATAAAACCAAAGTATTTTATTGGTGGTGCCACAACACAGCAGCATGGGGTACTACATGAAAATTCTGAATGTGTGGCTCTAGGTCACAGTTTTTCTTAGAAACAAATTTTAAAAAATTGAGGAGGATCATGTGGAACAGTGATATTATTTTTTCCTGATTATTTTAATAAAATAAAGTATAAGCTTACATGAATATATTAGTAGAAAATGATCTGATAAGCTGAATGCAATAAAAAGGATTGGTCTATTCTTAGATTTATATTGTAGGTATATTGTATCCATCTTTATGATTTAACATAAACTGACTAAAGAGATAAAGCCAGCTATTTCTCAATGCAATATATTGTATCCATTATAAAATTATAAAATTACATTCTGCAAGATTTGTGTTAGTTGACAAATGTTTCAGATCAGTGAATGCCATCAGAATTATAAACAACCATGCCATATGAACATTTGTTTTAAGACAAATTTAGCCTATAGTCTTGTAGTACATTTAGCTTCTGTATCCAGAAACAAAAAATATGCCATGATGTGCAAATCTGTTTATTTCAGCCCATGGTGATGAATGTCTATTAGAAAGAAATGAAATGTGGAAAATCTGACAGTCTTAAAAAGTGAAGCTCTAAAATTTCAGATCTTATTTGGTGTTGATAGGCAATGATTGAAAGTTTAATTTAGAACTCAGATTTTAACCGTACCTTTGTGTATTGTCTATTAGGAAATTTATTGCTTTGCAATTTAATGCCCAGCTTTCTTAAATCCAGTTGGCTATGGCACAGACTCTTCAAAGTTTTAATGGACTTTGAACGCTATCTGTCTCCATACATATGACACAAAGCTCTTTTTGACCTTGCCAAAATGAAGTGCTACCAGTATCTGAAGCTTTGTAAGATCTGGTAGTGAGTCATTATTAAGGGAATATCTCTTAATATGAAACAAAGAGTGATTGTTTCTTTCTTAAAAATACCTAACTAAAGAGTTAACGTATATTAAAAAAAAGAAAAAGAAAAAAGAAAAGGAAACTCAAACCACATGCTTGGTTACACCCATTTTAATCTGGTTTTCAACAAACTGTCATGGAGAGGTCGTTGTTATTAAAAAGGTTTAATACTGCATTCCAAAACACAGACAAATAGTAAAATGCCTACTGTATATGTGCAAAGGTATTGTTAAGCATTCTGAGGTTGTACAATATTTGAACAATGATTTCTAGATGTGCTTTTGAAAACCAGTACGCTTATAAAAAAAGTCGCTTTGATGAATCTACAGAGGAATACAGTTCTTTAAATGCTTTGCAGTTTTCATATATGTACAATGACCTTTGGCTGTACTATGCATCCATAAATCTAATTTTAAAACAATATGGAGGTCTTTTTTTCTTGGGGATGGTAGGAGTAATGAAGGACTTGCAGAGATAACCACACTGAGAAAAGAACAGGCAACCATAGCAACCACTCCACCATCATCAGGAAATCCAGTTGGAAATTCGTAAGAATGCAAGACTTCACCTCATAACTAGAGGTTAGTATACACAGATAAAATACTGGGTAAAGTGGTTTCAAAAGGATTCCCACTAACAGATGATCCTCCATGTAATACAATACAATAAAAAAAGCAACATCTTTTCTTAAAATCACAATACCAAGCCTTCTCCTATTCTAAGGAGTTAGAACTACAAATACTGTATATTGAAATAACTGAAGGTTTCCATCACAGTATCACTCTCTGCAGGCTAAGGTAGCTTGGCTTCTACGATGAGGTTTAAAATACCATTGGTGAAGACAGTTGCTGCTGTAGAAAGGCTAAGTTATAGAAAATGCACAGTAAAATATTGATGCTGGCAGGTTTTCCTTTCTGAGGATCAGCTATACCTTAGGAGTCCATGCTATTTTTTTTTTAAAGGATGAATTTGATTGTCTTCCTTTCAGCCTGTCAAGGAAACAACATTTGCCCTCACTGACTGACTTTACCTCAGGAGAGTGAGAAGCCTGTGGTGATGTCACCAACCCCCCCTCCTTTCTCCACATCATAACCCTCCTCTTTTCCAGGAGTGTCCAAGAACTATCTGTGCTGGCCCAGCATCAGCATACCTCTGCGCACCTTCTTACATACCCTTTTATGTAACTGCCGGAAGAGGATCGAATGGGAATACTATAGAGTGTCACTTGAGTGCCAGCTCAAAATCTGCTGGTGCTGCTGAAATCAAATTTAGGATGGCAGCATCCAACAGTATTCACAGGAATACACGAGGTAAATAACATGCGTTATCAATATAACAAAATATTTTAAATGTTCATACAAGAACTGATTTGGTAAAGGCAATAGGGAGTTAATTTTGTAAGCGAAGTTGCACTGTGCAAGTAATTTTTTCTTCGAGCTTAATTAAAGTGGTTGTAAACCTGAAAAAAAAACGAATTAAGCCTTCTACCTGGTAAAGTAAAGGATGTCAAGGCATCTGTACCCAGTCTTGCCATGAACAGTTAATCCAGCACTGAGAAATCCTCTCCACTTTATTGCTGGGTTAAAAGCCGACACATGAGAAGAATTTGTGTCGCCACACCCCCACTGCTGTGACTGACATCTGACGTATTTCTCTCATGCACAAGCATGAGAGCAGGGGGAGTGTATTCAGGATTCCAGCAGCAGATCACCTCCTCCTACACACAAGCGCCGGGTAGCTTTGAAATGTGTGCATTAAGGGGGCCGTGCACACTCTGCGTATGACATGCATTCACGTTGGGGACTGCCGTGCGCTCACTTTCCTATGTCCATGTGCGAGGCTCAGTCGTGTGGCTCTGCCTGCCAGGGGGAGTGTAGAGATGGAAGGGAAGTCCTGTGATGTCACAACTCTGTCTTCCAAGCTCCGGCATTAAGACCTGCCCACCCATATCTGATGTTTATAGGGCTCATACAGGTGCAGGGACCAAAAATTGAAAGGTAAAAAAAGGGAGATGTAGGCACGTTACTATGGTTTTAATTTTTTTTTTAATTAGATGTCCGTGGGTTTACAACCACTTTAATGTTGTGAAATTTCACTCTGCAAACAACACGCAATTACATGCTAGAAAAATACAGTATTTTTGCTTGCACATGATTGGATGATGGAAGTTAGCAGAGCTTCACCTTTTTCACTTGGCTCTTGGGAAAATTCCCTTGTGGGAGGTCAGTAGTCTATTTAGTAAATCAACAACACAATCTTAAAGTGGACCTTCACCCATAACAACTTCTTTAGCAAGAAACATATATTCCACATTAATAATTGTGGTACCAAAATTAGTGTGTGCTGTCAATTCCTTCAGCATTGCTCCTGTTTCTACTTGCCAGAGGCTGCAATTTTCCTGAAGCCCAGAGCCCCTGAGCAGCAGTAAAGCTTTAGGCTGTCAGCAGATCGGCCTTTAGTGGCTTTGATTTGCGGCACAGTGCTGACAAATAGTGAGCAACTTAGCATGTGCAGGGTGAGACAGTGAATTACTGGATTTGTAATGGTATAAGCAGCTATTTTTAATGTATTACTTGCTATACCTGCAAAAGAGGCCAAAAAGAAGTGACCTAGCAAGACTTAATTTTTCTGACTAAAGTTCCACTTTAAAGTGGTAGTAAAGGCTTTTTTTAATCATTTACACCTACTGGCTTACCTGTAGGTACAGTATATATCTCCCAAACGTGCACTGTTTGGGGGACATTTATTTTAGAAGCACTGATGATGTCACCGGCGCAAACTCACTGTGCTCTCAATGGACGTTGCACCATCCATAGAGAGGGCCGCGCTGCGGCTTTGACACCCGCGCATATGCACTGGGAGTGACGTCATCACGGCTTGTCCAGTCAAAAGGCCGCAGCCTGCAAACCTGGAAGGAAAACTGTGTGAAGATGGAAGTCCCGGGGGGGGACCAGTGACAGCACTGCCCTTCGTTTTCAGGTTAGTCTTTCATAATGTGCCAGTATATGATGCATACTAGCACATTATGCTCTTAACTTGCAGGGAGAAGATTTTTTTGCAGTTTACTAGCACATTAAGGGAAGGTTGTTATTGACATAAATTGTTTCTTTAGGATTGAACTTGATGGGTAATTGCCTATTATTTCAACTTAACAATACTGCACTACTGTATATAACTATGTATCTTTAAGATTAAATTGATATAGATAACTTCTGCGCTACTATGTGCAAAATAATATAAACACGCGTATAAAGTGTAATAAGTTGTGAAAATTGTGAATAAGAGAGGTGCTGCTCAACACTAAATGTGTTCCCACATAAATAAATGATAGAATGCAAAATATTGTGAAGCACTACCTCACCCAGAACCTGCCTTGCTGGGCACCTGCATATACTCCAAATAATGACTAGTATATAAATGACAATCTGTGAAAGCCAATATAATATCTGCTCAAGCCCCTACCGGGGCTTTAAAGATATCTCTGTGTACTAAAAAACAATCAAAGTATTCACAGGTTCCATAAAGTAAATTAATAGCAGTTGAAGCAAGTAATAAGCTTGATATGACAATTCATCCAATCCATTTAGTTAGTGCTCTCATCTATATGCACTGTGCAAGTGTCTAGATATCCCATAGTGAAAGTCCAATGGTAATAACCTCCTCCCGCCCACGCTATAGCCAAATGACGGCTACAGTGCAGGTCTTAATTGCCAGGAGGACTTCAATAGATGTCCTCCCGAGCATGCGCTGTCAGTGCGTCCCTGCGAGGTGCCCGCGGCACGCTCTGTGATCACTTATGCCCTGTACTCACGGTCGGATTTTCCGACGGAAAATGTGTGTTAGGACCTTGTTGTCGGAAATTCCGACCGTGTGTGGGCTCCATCACACATTTTCCATCGGATTTTCCGACACACAAAGTTTGAGAGCAGGCTATAAAATTTTCCGACAACAAAATCCGTTGTCGGAAATTCCGATCGTGTGTACACAAATCTGACGCACAAAGTGCCACGCATGCTCAGAATAAATAAAGAGATGAAAGCTATTGGCTACTGCCCCGTTTATAGTCCCGACGTACGTGTTTTACGTCACCGCGTTCAGAATGATCGGATTTTCCGACAACTTTGTGTGACCGTGTGTATGCAAGACGAGTTCGAGCCATCATCCGTCTGAAAAAATCCTAGGATTTTGTTGTCGGAATGTCCGATCAATGTCCGACCGTGTGTACGGGGCATAAGTCTATGAGACTCGGCTGATCTCAGATTGGAGTAAAGGGCTGATCGCGGCTCCTTACCACGTGATCAGCTTACAGCCAATGACAGCTGATCATGTGATGTAAACAGAAGATCGGTGATCATTTTTTTTTTATTCCCTCACGCTGACAACGTTAGGGGAAAAGAAAGCGGATCACCAACTTCTGTGAGAATGACATTGGTCCCTCACACAGAGTGCCCATCAGTGCCACCTCATTTGTGTCCATCAGTGGAGCCTTATCAGTGCCTGTCAGTGCAGCCTATCAGTGCCCATTAGTGCAGCCTATTAGTGCCCATCATTGCAGCTGCATCAGCGCACATCAATGAAGGAGTAAAATTACCTTTTCAAAATTTTATAACAAACTATGAAACAGTTTTTTTTTCTCAAACTTTTCATGAGTTTTTTTTATCATTTTTTTAGCAAAAAATAAAAAACCCAGCAGTGATTAAATACCACCAAAATCAGCTCTGTTTGTGTGAAAAAAATAATAAAATATTCATTTGGGTACAGTGTTGCATGACCGCTCAATTGTCATTCAAAACGCATCAGTGCTAAAAGCTGAAAATTGACATGGGCAGGAAGGGGGTTTATGTGCCCAGTAGGCAAGTGGATAATAACTACTATGCGCACCAAAGTGCCCTCCACCGGTCACACTATGCGCTCACCTCCCAGGGGGACCCACATGAGGGGCAAGTAACGCCTTCCCCTTAGGGGTATCAATCCAGTAATCTGCCATTCCACTGTTGGTACAAGGGCTCCTGATCCCTTATACAGTATTCCTCATAGGTAAGTATCCTAAGGGTAAGGAAAGAACTGACATAGTGTTTAACTGTATAAAAACACTATAATTCATTAAAAAAAACAGTTTAAACTCACATTTACAGATGCACTATGCCTGGTGGACACAGGTTATTCGCTTGTGTGGTTGGGGTCAATTTCCCCTAGATCACTAAAATATCCGCAGATCTTTGACCCTGTGTCCCAGCGGCTCGCTCTCTGCTTCCCGATCGTACGCAATGACATCACAGGCTCTGAACTGACGTGTTTCGTCACTACACTTTCACCTCCTGCTAAAGTCACATGTGCAGTGACAAAACGCATCAGTGCGGGGGCTTGTGACGTCATTGCATTAGATTGGGAGGTAGAGAGTGAGCCGCTAGGTACACAGGGCCTAGGATCTGCGGATGTTTTAATGATCTACAGGAAATTCACCCCAACCACACAAGTGAATCACCTGTGTCCACCAGGCATAGTGCATCTGTAAATGTGAGTTTAAACTGTTTATTTTAATAAATTATAGTGTTTTCATACATTTAAACACTATGTCAGTTCTTTCCTTACCCTTATGATACTTACCTATACTGAATACCGTATAAGGGATCAGGAGCCCTTGTACTGACAGTGGAACAGCAGATTGCTGGATTGATACCCCTAAGGGGAAGGCATTACTTGACCCTCGTGTGGGTCTCCCTGGGAGGTGAGCACATAGTGTGACCGGTGGAGGGCATTTTGGTGCACACAGCAGTTATTGTTATCACTGAACATTCAATATTGGTTATCTAGACAGTTTCACAGTGCACATAGATGAGAGCCCTAATTGAATGGATTAGATGAATCGTCATATCAAACTTTTTACTTGCTTCAACTGCTATCAATTTACTTTACTTTATTACTACACTGTGATTAGTTTGATTGTTTTTTAGTACACAGAGATATCTTTAAGACCCCGGTAGGGGCTTTAGAAGAATTTATATTGGCTTTCACAGATTGTAATTTATATACTAGTCATTATTTGGAGTATATGCAGGTGCCCAGCAAGGCAGGTTCTGGGTGAGGTAGTGCGTTACAATATTTTGCATTTTAGTATCTGTAAGATTATTTAGCGCTTGTTCATACCAGCCTCATCGGGTTGCCTTGGACACCTTTGTCCAGTATTCATAATGCATAGACAAGGCAATTTGCTTTACATCCCAGTATATCCCATATCTCACAACTATGTGCTGTGTTGTTGTGCACTGGAAAAAAAAAAAAACATGTTGCAATTTCACACAGCATGTTCTGATGCACTATAATGCATGAGCAACGTGCTGTTGTGCACAGAAAAATAGAGAATAAATAGAGTGTAAAGTTGAATAACGTTTATAAAAAAAAAGAAGTCCAGCATAACGTGTGCTTTCTGGTGTGAACGAGCCTTTACATTGCATTGATCAGATTCACATAAATAAATAAATAAATAAATAAATAAATAGTCTTCTCTCACTCTTTAAAGGATACCTTTACAAAATGAGATAACCTTTCCTTATTCCAAATTTGCTATTTTTAGAAATGAACTTTTATGTTACTTATAAAAATTACTAGCAAGGGTATTTTGATGCAGAGCACCACAGTCTTGGTAAACTAGGTGCTAAGCTTTCAGGTCTAATTTTTTTGAGGAAACCTGTTTTTGTAGGAGTTGGAAGGAAGGTGTTATTTTAAAATAGATTAAATTTCTCCATAAAAAAAGAAATGAAACTTTAGGACAATAATTAAGAAAGCAGCACTATTCTGTAATGTGAGGTACTACCATACTATAAGCACTCATGCAGTCTTAGCAGTAAAGTGGTTCACGGAACACAAACTCACAGTCACGTGTATATTTCTACATGACTGAGCCCATATTTCTATGTTTATACAAATGAATAGAATACCTGGAAATTAAACACCTTCTTACATTACCTGCTGGTGTTCCGAGAGCAAGCATTCTGCCATGCTCCTTAAAAGACGAATTGATTAAAGTGCTAATAGGAGAACTTGACAGGAAAAACTCTGAGCGAATTAGCTTGCTGAGCCGTGGCAAACATCATCTGATTTTATATATGTTTCATTAAGAGGAGCTTTGACAGCTTTATGGGGGAACAGTGGTGTTTCCACAGCATGAAGAACCCCATAGCATGTTGCCAGATCCTGTACCATACAACCCATTTCATAGACAAATATTTAGGCAGTGAAAATGTCATTTTAAATGACTGGTTTGATAATCCCGTAAGCTTTTAAATGATCTGCCAAGTCTGGCAGTTTCACCAATGGAGTTGAATTCCAGTAGAACATTAAATAATAATGTGTAAACATGAAAAGGTGCTTTCGCACTTCCATTCATGGCCTTTTCCTCACTGCCACTTATCATAGATTAAATGAATAATTGCAAATCCTGTACAGATGTCTTTCCATTGGCATAGGTACGGTGTAATATGATATCAATTTAATTTACAGAAGTACCAGGTTCAAAGCTGTGTACTTTCCTTTTCTACAAACAAGAAAGAGGAAGATTGGTTTATCAGTGTTTGCATTAAATATTAATCTGACAAGATGTATAAATCAAACACACACAATCCGAAGTCGGAATAAAAGGATGATCTATGTGATTTTGTGGGTATTGTGTTTGAAGCTGAACACCAAGCAGCTAAAAAAAGACAAAAATAAGGCAGCTCTGTAATAATTAGGGTTGAAAATATTTTTATTGAGATAACCGTCAAAATATATAAACAAGTCATTAGAATAATGGAACAAAATGGTAAGTCAGCTCAATAGCTATTGCCCACAGCATGACTACATATTACAAAACTGTACATGAACTATGATGAGTGTTACTATAGGACACAAAAACATTTCGGAACTGTTGTCCATATGAAAAACAGAACAAAAAGAAGAAGGAAGAGAGAAAAGAAAAAGGAAAGGAAGAAACAGACAGGGGCAACCAGAGAAAATGGAGGAAGGTAAGGAGACAGGGGATAGGAGAAGATAAGGAGAAAGGAAAGGGTGGCTGGGAAAACACTCTGAGAACATTGAGCATTAGTAGTCACAGTTCAACAAGGAGAGGTACACCTGTAGAAGGAGGGGACAGTATGGCAATATAACGACAACCCCAGAGGTCCTAAATCAAGGCAAGGCCGGGGGTGACCCCAGCGGGCTCGAGAATATCGTAGCAAGGGTATCAGAGGAGGAGAAGCGGAGCCAAACATACCATAAAACCTTATATTTGTCAAAGTTCTTATTATCCATTGCCAACATCTCCGTGCTCAAAATGTCATTCACAGTGGAGACCCACAGGGACAATGGGGGTGTATTGGTGGTCTTCCAATATAAGGGAATGAGCTGTCGTGTTGCGGATAAAAAAAAGCAAAGAAGGTACCTCTTCTGAAATGCCAGGGATCATAGAGAAGGGAAATCGCTGGGATTGGAGTCAGATGCTCCTCATAAATTTTCCAAGGCCCAGGCGGAAAGCAAAAGAGCCTTTGATCGGAGAAGAAGAGGGGAACTGAACTTGCAGCTTGTTGATCAGTGATAAAGATCCAGCTGATTAGGATATCTGTTCAGGTTTCTGGGAGACCCAATTCCCTGGGCTTGGTGAGACCGCCATTGTGGTCATCCCTGCGGGACAAAGGTTTTATATAAATAAAGAAAAACTGATCATTGTAAGCAGCCCTGTAAGTAGTAATAGATTTGTCTTAACCCTTTACCTGCTACATCTGTAAGACAGCTTGTTCTGTTGAAAAACAACAGTGTTACTGACAAGATCATCATGTGAAAATAAAGGAAAGCAAACCTAAAAAAGAAAACAAATGCAGCCATCACATCCAAAGACTGACATACCTTTTTACCTGGTGAGGAGTGTTGATAACTAGAGAATTCCATCTGCTGTGGACGCAGCTCCATGCAGTCTGAATAATCCTTCTGGGTACTTTATCACTGCATATATGCCGAGCATGAGAGTGCAAGGCATTATTTTTTGGTGAGTGCGGCTCCATATGACTGGATCACGATCACAGCCGGTGTGGTGAAGGAGTTGTCTTTGACACAGGAAGATTTATGTTTGAGAGTCACTTTTTTTTACCCACCTTTGAGCACGGACTTTATTTTAGTATTTCATCTTTAACATTGCATGAACTATCTGCAGTTGTTTTGATCTTTTATGTATATTTTTCTTTTGCCACTAAGAGAAATGTTTATATATTTTATAATTTTTATTTATTCAAGGATTATGAACATACATTATTGAGTTATTTTGGTAGAGATATAACACTCACCACGGTCACTTAGTATATGGCAGAGTTGTACAGCTATAGCACTCTTTATTATCATTGTTTTTTTTGCATCACTGGTTATAATTTATAACTATTTTATTCACCATTATTTTTATGGTGTTTATAGTGCCACGACTTTATTTATTTAGAATACGTTTTCACATTATATATTTTTTAAGTTGGCAGCTACAGGTACCATAGTGTAATTTACACCCTAGCGCAGATATGGTACATCAGGTTTATTGTGCGCGACACTTGATCTCCTTTTTTTATATATATCGTAAATACCTGAGTCCAGAAGGGGTAAATCCTCTCACATTCCCACCAGACAATTAGATAAGTACCCGAAGTGGCTCCACAACCCCAACAAGAAGCAGGGGTGAACGGGAAAGCAGCTCTGTAATAATTAATATATATATATATTTTAATTTAAGTAGTACAATTACCTGAATTTGACTTGGTATCATCTGCTTGCAGTCACTGTATAGCAGAGCTCAGCGAAGGAAAGGTAGAAGCAGCACAAGGAACTAGTCAGATATGCTGCAATACTTGTGACAGGAGCAGTTTCAAATCCAACCACTGTCATTAGAATGTGATGATTGCTCTTACAACCAAATATTTTCTGACTCATGGGGCAACAATTTAAGTGCCAGCAGACTGACAGTGATTGTCACTCCACAGTTAACTCTTTACACCCACAAACAATAGCTCCCACAACTTGTGTTAACAGATGCACTGTTCACAGTATCTGCTAAAGTAATTCTGAACTTTAGGAAATGTCTATGACACTCACTGCCACACCCAGATAGGAAGGAATGAACAACATTTAAAACATTGTATCTGTCACAGTGGCAGGGATTCTTTCATTTTTGGTTAGAACATTTAGAGATTCAACTTAACAATTTTTAAATATCTCTAACCACTTCAGCCCCGGAAGGTTTTATCTACTTCCTGACCAGGCCATTTTTTACGATACGGCACTGCGTCGCTTTAACTGACAATTGCGTGGTCATGCGATGCTGTACCCAAATAAAATTGATGTCCTTTTTTTCCCACAAATAGAGCTTTCTGTTGGTGGTATTTGATCACCTCTGCAGTTTTTCGTTTTTGCGTTATAAATAAATAAATAAATACCAACAATTTTGAAAAAAAAAAACAATGTTTTTTTCTATTTTTTATTCTGCTATAATACAAATCCCCCCCCCCCCAAAAAAAAGGAAACACATTTCTTCATCAGTTTAGGCCAATATGTATTTTGCTACATATTTTTGGTAAAAAAAATCCTAATAAGTGTATATTGATTGGTTTGCGCAAACGTTATAGCGTCTACAAACTACAGGATAGATTTAGGGACTTTTATTTTTAATTTTTTTTTTTACTGGTAATGGTGGGGAGCTGTGATTTTTAGCGGGACTGCAACATTGCGGCAGACAAATCTGACCCTAAGTGACACTTTTTGGGGATCTGTGACACCAATACAGTGATGAGTGCTAAAAAAATTCACTGATCCCTGTATAGATGACACTGACAGGGAAGGGGTTAACTACAGGGGTGATCAAGGGTTTAAATATGTTCCCTGGGAGGTGTTACTAATTGTGAGGGGAGTGGATTCACTGATGAAATTGTGATTCAGCTTAACTGAAATATGATTTCTCACTTTTCCTCCCTGACAGATCATCGGTGCAATTTGTTTACATCGGGAAACACCGCTGCTTCGTTTCTCCTGTTAACGATCGGCGGGTTGCAGCGGCCATCACGGCCGCCAGACCCGCTGATTGGCTCTTGCTGTGTCCAATTACAGTGGGAGTGGCGGGAGCGGCTTGCCAGTGGCGTGTGCACCCCCTAAATTGTGTGCACAAAATCACATACAGGTATGAGATTTTGCTCACTCGGGCCGCCCTGCAGCAGTATATGTAAGTGGGGCGGTCCAGAAGCGGTTAATGAAAAAAAAACAAAAAAGAACAGATAAGATAATTTACCAAAAAAGGTTTTACAAAATAGACAGTGAGAACAGTAAAATAAATGAGATTAGAAGTAAAAAAATGCTTTAGCAAAGTTCTCCTAGGTTTTGATGTTATTTGTCTCATCAGAATTTTCTGCACCTTATAATATAGGAGTGTTCAATATTTTACTGATCCTTGTTTTTTAATACATTCAGGTAGATGCTTAATATAAATGTAATTTTATCATAACCAGGATTCAGGATTTTACATGGATTGAGAGGTGGTGCTATATGTAATAAGAAGTTTAGAGTAAAGCAGAGCCAGGCTCAAATGTGTATTGTTTATAAATTGTTTTATCCTGTTCATCAAGTATGATCAGGAGGATACATTAGAGCCCATCAAGTGCTCTGCTGTCTTATGAAATGGTGATTTTATGATCTCATCCTTGACGAGCAAGTTTTTGGAGGCATTACTGGATCAGAAATTTTTCTCCTATTTGATACATTATGACATCAATCTCTATACCCTAGATCCAGCCCTCTGTGACTGCATCATTGGGTAACTGGTAACTGTCCATACAGGGTGTTGTTTATATGGTAGTTATATGTTTTGTGATAATGCTGTAATAAAATGTATACTTTTTTATCAATTCTCCCTCTCATTGTGTACCCACAAAGTCAGCCAATTTTTTGACTTGGTCAATCCTTATATATATATTTGGGATGTTGGCATGGTGAAGGTTCTCCCTACCAGTGATTTTATGATGGACTTAATTAATTGGAAGTCTTTTGAGACTGTAAAGACCCTGGTCTAAGTATTGTGTTAAAGGATGGGAATGCTCATTCATGTCTGTGGCTTTTAACATTACTGTCCCTTGCTAGAGTACAGATATTAGATTTAAATCTAAATATTTTATCACAGACTTTTGGAGAAATGAGGATACCATGGTGTACAATCAGACAATTAGATGAGCTGCGTGTTGACAAAATCGCTTTTCCACATTCCCGGAAGTGCGGGTGGTTTGTTTGTATTCAGTTGGCGAGGATTTTTACTGTATAGCGCTATGTCCATTTCTTTGATGTAAGTGTGATTTTAACTTTTAATAAATCAAGTAAAAGGGTTTTACACTATTGGAGTGTTTTGTTTCTATGTCCCTATGCTTAGTCTGCCATGAGGCCACGAAGAGTCGGACACGACTAAACGACTGAACAACAAGGGGGGTTGATGTTTTGTGGAGAATCATCATACAACCTCTCGCCTTTTGGGGAGAACATCTAGAGCCACTTCTGATGACCTAAAGCTGGATTGCTCCATTCTAAGCCTTGATGACCTTTGTTTAATTAGAGGGTCACGTCACGTGTAGCTAGTAAACGTGTATTTCTTCTATAAGCAGTAGTGGTCTCACACACATACTTTTTCTTCTATAAAACATACCCAATAAAAATATGTAAAAAATAAAATCTCTTCATCAATTTAGGCCAATATGTATTCTGCTACATATTTTTGGTAAAAACAAAAATCCCAATAAGCATATATTGATTGGTTTGCGCAAAAGTTATTGCAACTACAAACCATGGGATGTTTTTATGGCATTTTTATTTTTATTAGTAATGGTGGCGATCAGGAATTTTTAGCGGGACTGTAACATTGCAGCTGACAAATCTGACACCAAGTGACACTTTTTGGTCACCAATGACACCAATACAGTGATCAGTGCTAAAAAAAATGCCCTGTATAAATGACACTGATAGGGAATTACAGGGGCGATTAAGGAGTTAAATGTGTTCCCTGGGAGGTGTTACTAACTGTTGGGGAGTGGATTCACTGGAGGAAAAGAGAATCGCGATTCAGCTTAACTGAAACATGATCTCTCACTTTTCCTCCCTGACAGATCAGTGGTGCGATTTGATTACATCGGCACACCGCTGCTTCGTCTCACCTGTAAATGATCGGCCGGTCGTGGTGGCCATCACGACCGCCGGACCCGCTAATTGGCTTCTGCTGTGTCTAACCACAGTGGGAGCGGTGTGGTGGCGGTGTGAGCGCCCCCTAAATCTCATGCACAAAATCACGTACAGGTACGTGGTTTTGTGCACCCGGGGCGTACTGCCACAGGAAAATGTAAGTGGGGAGATCCAGAGGTGGTTCGTGCCCCAGACCCGCAAGTCATGAACAACGTACAGGTACGTTGTTCCGTGCAGCCGGGCCGCCCTGCTGCAGTAAATGTGCGGTGGGCGGTCCTGAAGTAGTTAAATATTGGATTTCTTTATATCGCAGTTCAACATGTCATGACTTAAAATACACTGTGTTAAATATTTCACGGTAGAGTTGCTTCTTTTACCAATCTAACTTCATTTATTTATGCACAAGCAGTTTCTTTTTAATTTTTCAGATGAGATGACTAGTCTGCTGCTTTTCCTTTTATTGTCCAGTCACAGGATAAGGTAGGGAAGTTGACTTGTAAGTGTTATTAATGTCAGGCATAGAAAAAAATCAGGTCTCCTACCCTTCTAACTGGGTTGTGTTAGGACTGTGCATAAAACAGTTACATATACTGTATGTATTTATTTGTGTATTTAGCTGTTTGGAGTTCAGTTATAAGTATGTATGTGTTAATACAAGCTTACTGAAAAAACAGTATATTAAAATTCACTGACAAGTTCAATTTTCAGAAGCATAATAGTATATTTGAGCTTAATGTTGCATTAGGTTAATGTAGCCACTGTGTATAGCTGCACTAAATGTTTGGGGCCCACAAAGAGGAGAACAATAGAAAGACTGACAGAAAGTCTATGCAACCAAAACAGAAAATATAATTTCTTCAATTCTAAAAAAAATATTTTTCAGTTAAGTCAAGATTTTGATATTATCCTCAGAGTTTATATTATGAGTAATTTCCCTTTCTATATGTAAAAAGGCAAAACAAAAGAGGATTTGTCTCAGAGAAGAGCACAAATAGTTCTTAAGCACATGCCGACCAGCGAATGACGATGTATGTCGGCACAATGGCATGGCTGGGCAAATGGGCATACAGGTATGTCCCCTTTAAATCGCGGCATTGTGGGCGAGCACGCACCCACCGCGTACTCTGACCGTGCCCGCAGGTCCTGCGTACTCGATGTCCACTGGGGGCCCGTGATCATGTCACGGAGCGGCAGAACGGGGAGATGCCTGTTCTGCCTAGCAACATGACAGAGAACTACTGCTCCCTGTCATTGGGAGCAGTGATCTCTGTCATGTTCTAGTGAGACAATCCCCCCCACAGTTAGAATCACTCCCTAGGACACACTTAACCCCTTGATCACCCAAAGTGTTTAACCTCTTCCCTGCCAGTGTCATTTACACAGTAGTCAGTTCCTTTTTTATAGCACTGATCACTGTATAAATGACAACGGTCCCAAAATAGTGTCAAAAATGTCCGATGTGTCCGCCATGATGTCGCAGTCACGATGAAAATCGCAGATTGCCGCCATTACTAATAAAAAAAAGATAATAATAAAAATGCCATAAATCTATTCCCTATTTTGTAGATGCTATAACTTTTGTGCAAACCAATCAATATACGCTTATTGCAATTTTTTTTTACCAAAAATATGTAGAAGAATACATATCAGCCTAAACTGAGGAAAAAAAAAATTTAATATTATTTTGGGGGATAATTATTATAGCAAAAAAAAAAAAATATTGCTTTTTTTTCAAAATTGTCACTCTTTTTTTTGTTTATAGCTCAAAAAATAAAAAACGCAGAGGTGATCAAATACCACCAAAAGAAAACTCTATTTGTGGGAAAAAAAGGACATCAATTTTGTTTGGGTGCAACGCTGCATGACCGTGCAGTTGTCAGTTAAAACCACACAGTACCGTATGGCAAATAGTGCTCTGGTCAGGAAGGGGGTAAATCCTTCTGGGGCTAAAGTGGTTAATTTGCTTAAATTTAAAGAATGGTCTTTTGCCTTCTACATTTGTTCCAGTATTGATAAATTGATTCTCAATGTAAGATGGATGTGTACCAAGTTATCTTTTATTTGTGAATGTATTAGTGCTACTACTAACTTTTTGTACTTGAAGGAAATATCACAACTGTTTAACAACATACTTTACATTTTTCTGCCTAGTGCAACCTGCTGTTATCCCTTTTATTCATTTAGCAACCACTTTTTTAATTTAAAGAGTAACTCCACTCTGTTGAGAAAAAAAAAATATTCCCCTCTGGGTGATCTATGTACATTGCAAGGATTTTAACAAAGTTTGTTCCAGAGTCCTACCTTTTGTTATTCCAGGGAAATAACTGTTTATTTGTCTGTATCTGTGTCCATATGCTCAGTGAATCTTTATGGAAGTGTTTTTGTAATTATCAATCAGCTGCTGCACCTGCAAGGCTCTAATGAGGAAAGTTGTAAGGATCAGCATCCCTCAAGACGTAATTTCCCTTTGGGAGTATCTCACCAAAAAATTACAGTTGCAAAGGATGCCAAAAATCTGATTTGTATCTTAGTCAGGGCTTATTTTTGGCAGGAACATGGGGGAATATGGGGAATGAGGGGGAATGCATTCCGGCACCTCCAGCACTGAATGTATGTAATAGCAAGGGGTGTTGGGGTGTGCTGCAGGGTCTAATGTGACTGGCTGCTGGGGGATCTATTATCACCAGAGGGGGTCTATTTTTGCAGGAAAGTCTATTGATGCTGGTGGGGGCTCTATTGTTGCTAAGGGTGGGTCTTATGTTGCTGGGGGTCAGTTGTTGCTAGGAGGGATCTACTGTTGAGGGAGGGGTCTATTGTTACTGGCTGCTGCAGGGTCTATTGATGCAGGCTGTGGGGAGATTTGTTGTTGCTGTCCGAGTCTATTGTTGCTGGGGGGTATATTGTTGGAAGATGTCCATTGTTGCTTGGGGGATCTGTTGATTGGGGGTCTGTTGTTGCTGACTGCAGGGTATTTTTTACTGCTTTTCTTGTTATCATTGACAAATTCCATACAAATTACTTAGCACCACAAATGTTACTTCGTTTTGTATTCTCTAAAAGAAGCTGGACTGGGAGGTGGGTAGGGATTGGAACCAAGAGATAGTGCTTGAAGGTGGATGGGGGCAGAGACAAGGGGTGACTCTGAAAGGGGGAGTTCCTGCATCTATTTTCTTAGAAAAAACCCTGATCTTAGTACAGACTTCTGGCAAAATCAGTAAGCCAATTACACATACAGAAAATTACAAATCTGGGGGCATTCTGTGTACAGACCACCTCCAGGTAGCCATATTGCATTGTATTTTACAGAAAATTACAGCACTGCAGATTGGACTGAAAAGCTATTTTTTAATAACATGCAAATACAATGTGACTTGTTTTGCAATTGTATAGACTATATTATTTTTTTATTTGCACATTTTTTTTACACAAAAGTGGAGTTACCCTTTAAGTAACTTTTTGTAACTCAAATTTAGGTGTACTGTTGCCAACTTCTGTTATGTTGCACTACCACCAACACTTACATGGCAGAACACTAACCGACTTCCCATGACGTCATTTATATGTACAGTGCATAGATATACATATACAGTATCTTTGCATTCTGTCTCTTCCTCTTTCTGTCTTGCAGCCTTTCTGTGTGGAAGTACTAAAATCCAAACAAGGGATCTTTGAGGTTTCATCTAACCTGTCCATCCACAGCAGTGTTTGGTCAAAAGAAGTGACAAGGGGTGGCAAATCCCTTTAACAGAAAATACTTTTTCTGCCCCTTCTTTTTTGGGTGGATAGAGCGATTCTGGCCATAGTATCATCTCATCTTCAGTATCACCCATAGCAGGATGGCAGTGAGTAACGTCATCCAACGCGTAGCTCTTCCCCCGTACACGTAACTTCCTATGGGACTTTGTCAGTGGGGTGGAGCTACCAAGTTACCCATTGCATTATATAGGATGCTGGCTGCTATGGAGATTGTAGAACACTGGAAGCAGCGGCTGTTAAACTAGATCTAACATACACAGGGAACACAGACAGCAAGCTGATTATAACATGGTCATTAGACTTTATAATGTGCTAACTCAAACATATACTGTATTTATTGGCGTATAACACTCACTTTTTCACCATAAAAATTGGGTGCAAATAGCATGTGCGTGTTATACGCCAATACTTAAATTTTAGCTGCCTCAGAGGGGACAGGGAGCGGGCCGGGATGAGCGCTGTCAGATTAGATTCAGTGAGAATCTCCTGTTTACTTGGCGGCCTCTGTAATAGGAAGCCCTGTCTCCTGGGCCACCATTGGACCACTGTTCTGTTCGATCAGGCTGCACTGATGGCAATGGTGAGGCTACTGCATTGATGGCAATGGTGAGGCTGCTGCATTGATGGCAAAGGTGAGAGGCTACTGCATTGATGGCAATGGTGAGGCTGCATTGATGGCACTTGTGAGGCTGCAGATGGGCATTAATCAGGCTGCATTGATGGCAATGGTCAGGCTGCAGATGGGCACTGACCCTTATTTTGCTTCAAAGTTTCTTATTTAAAATGTAGTTTTTTTTCCTGAAACTTCCCTCTTAAAATTAATGTGCGTGTTATACGCCTGTGCGTGTTATACGCCGATAAATACGGTACATTGTTCATAATACAAATATATATAAATATAGGTGAGGGCCAGTAATATGACATCCTCAAGCACCAGACAATGTATGTATTATATTGTCTGTATAATATGTATTATATTATACTATATGTATGTATAATATGTATTATATTGTCTACATACATAATGTATGTATTATATTGTCTGGTGCTTGAATCCTGTTGTGTACCTCATCCAATGCAAAAGATGTAGCAAATGATCTTACATTGGTGAAACAGGACAGAAGTTGCAAACAAGGATGAATTTGCACAGACACACCAACAAGAAACATAAAGAAGATGAGTCATGCACACCAGTAGAACATCACTTCTCACAACCGGACTACACTATGGAAGACCTCAATGTCTTATTTCTTAATGGGAATTTCTAAATTATTCAGGAAAGGAAATCTTTTGAACTAAGAATGATAGTTCTATTTGACAAAAAAGATAACAGTCTAAATTTATATATGAGTTTTCTTATGCCGCGTACACACGGGTGGACTTTTCGACCGGACTGGTCCGACAGGCTTTCCAGCAGAGTCTTGACGGACATTTGACGGACTTCCGACTGACTTTTTAACGAACGGACTTGCCTACACACAATCACACCAAAGTCCGCACAGTAGTATAGTGGGTAGCACTCTCGCCTAGCAGTAAGAAGGGTCGCTGGTTCGAATACCGACCACGACACTAAATGCCTGGAGTTTGCATGTTCTCCCTGTGTCTGCGTGGGTTTTCTCCGGGTACTCCGGTTTTCTCCCACACTCCAAAGACATGCTGGTAGGTTAATTGGGTCCTGTCTAAATTGGCCCTAGTATGTATGAATGTGAGTTAGGGACCTTAGATTGTAAGCTCCTTGAGGGTGTAGGGACTGATGTGAATGTATAATGTATATGTAAAGCGCTGCGTAAATCGACGGAGCTATATAAGTACCTGAAATAAATAAATAAAAATAAGTCCAAAGGATTCATACGTGATGACGTACACCGGACTAAAATAAGGAAGTTGATAGCCAGTAGCCAATAGCTGCCCTAGCATCGGTTTTTGTCCGTCGGGCTAGCATACAGACGAGCGGATTACTGGGTCCGGCGGAGTTACGACGTAAAGATTTGAAGCATGTTTCAAATCTAAAGTCCGTCAGATTTTCGACTGGAAAAGTCAGCTGAGGGTCCGATGAAGCACACACAGGATCGGATTGTCGGCTGGACTCGGTCCGTCGGACCAGTCCAGTCGAAAAGTCCGTTTGTGTTTACGCTGCATTAGGGCTCATGCACACAGAACATTTAAAAATGCCAGCGCTCTGCCTGGAAAAAGCAGCTGTAAAAATGCGCTGCGTTTTTGACTAGCATTTATGGATGTTTGTGGCGTTAGCATTTTTATAGTAAAAACACTCCCTATAATGTAAAAATGCCTAAAAACGGCAAAAGCAGCTAAACGTGGCTAAAAGTTTGTTACTGCGTTTAGCCGCATTTAGTTGCATTTTTTGGCGTTTCACGTTTTTTTACAGCTCCACAGCCTTTACTCCTGGATGCACAGGCTGTCGCTTTTTTCTACTGCCCCTAAACGCTTATGCCTCCAAATGCCCCTGAAAGTTTATGTGTTCATGTACATATAGGGGTTGATTTAATAAAGGCAAATAGACTGTGCACTTTTGAAAGTGTAGTTGCACTCTGCATGGGGCAGTTGCTCCAGAGCTTAGTAAATGATGGAGAGCTCTGCTGACTTCCATCATCCAATCACGTGCAAGGAAAATTACAAAAACAGCATTTTTGCTTACATGTGATTGGATGATGGAAGTCAGCAGGCCTCTCCATTATTTACTAAGCTCTGGAGCAACTGCCCTTGCAGAGTGCAACTGCACTTTCAAACGTGCACAATCTATTTGCCTTTAGTAAGTCAACCCCATAGGCTAATATGGAGGGGCGTTTAGAGGCAGAAAAAAAAAATGTCAGATGCCCCTAACAGCAGCTGTAAAGTCGTCCTGTGTGCATGAGCCCTTACTCATTATTCAACAGTTTTATGACCCCCTCTGTGGCTGTCATCCCCCCCCCCCAGTCTACAGCTTTCCCTCTCTCTCTGTGTCTTCACTAACTATGCTAGTTTTTTTATTACCTTTGCATGTACCGTGTACCTTTGTTTGCTGCGTTTGTTTTTTTGTTGTTTTTTTTTTTTTTTATTTCCTTGACCTCAAAGATTGTCTTTTTTTAACATTCTGCTAAAACTTTTGTGAATTAGTACTGCTGAGACCTTCAGGACATAGCCTGAAAGCTTGTCCTGAAAAATTGTATATTAGTGCAAATAAAAAAAAATATCACGGACAGTACTCAATTGCAATTTCATAGTAAAATCAATTTCTCTGAAAATGCTCAGCTCATTACTATTCAACACTTTGTTCAGCTAATCCCAGCATACACTGTCAAAAGCCTTATCTGCATACAAGAACAACATAACTGTAAATAGTGGAAGGCCCCCAACAGTCTTCACTTTACGTACCCATGACAAAGTCTACTTGTGCTTTGCCTACTAATATGGGCAGCAGGATTTCAAGGTGGTCAGCCAAGGTCTTTCATATGTTTAGTATCTTAGTTTAATAAATATATTGGTCTATAAGTGCCTGATTGAATTAGATCTTTTCCTTTTGTTGGGTGGGACCTTAATGCATGCCTGGGTAATTTTGTTACTCTTTATGGCTGTATAAAAAAGACTAGGGTTTTGGAAATATAATTCTTCAGGGCTTTTCACGTGTTGGTATGAAAAGTTATCTTGTGTATAAAGTTCCAATAATCAGATTCAAACTTCTTAAACAGGTTTGATATCACAACAAGCAAAGAAAAACCTTTCTTTCACTTTTTCCCCATCATTTTTTCATTCTATAGATAATGTCTAAAAAATGTGATGTTCTTTGAATTTTTCCCTTTTTGCAATGTAGTGTCTTGCTGCAGACATGCTCCTTTTTCATGGCTGTTGTTTGTGGCATTCAGTGGTGTCTCAAATGTTCTCTAAAATACATACAAAATGACTGATTGTGACTATAGATCAGTCAGCAAACGCTGTGTGTTCCTTGCTGGTTAATTAACCCGGCAGGAGTTATGACTCCTACCTGAGCCGTTATAAGTAGATGTACGTTGTGTTCTGTCGTTTTTATTTCAAGAGTCTAGTAATTGTTTTGCAAATGCTGAATGTACTATTCCTTTGTGAAAAAAGTGAACAGTTAAAAGAAGACAAATGTCAAAGTTATTGCAGATATTTTTTACTGTATATGGAAATGGTTCAGAAATTTCAACACAGACACAGAGGTTCCTACCATGGAGTGAGATGAAAACATTGACATAAGACGTTTTACAGCTCATTCGATTATCTCTCTTTACCTTGCTAGCTCTAAACCAGGGGTAGGCAACCCTCGAGAGCCAGAGATCTACCTGAACATCATGGAAGAGTTCAAAAATTATCAGGGTGCAGCACCTTTTTTATTTCTTTTTTTTAGGGATATAACCTAGCAAAGCCTTCTGTCTACCAGAGCCATATTTTCATTTTTGCACATGGGGTGCTTAAAATGACCAGCTTTTATTTATGTAAGACCTTTATCCTGTTTGCTGTAACTGCTTAAAAGCATTAGCTGGAGTTTGGCTTCAATTTGTTAGTGTATTAAAATTTGCTAGTACATATAACACTCCCCTCCCCCCGGACTGACAATACTGCTGTCCGAAGGTGCCCCCTGTGCTCATTCACCCAGAGTGAGGACACAGGAGGTATGTTATTGGCCAGATCACCAGGTAAAAACAGAGGGAAAAAAGCCTAAGAAAAGAAAACTGCTGCAGCCACCATATCTAATGATTGGTAAGTTGCAATATACAGTAATACATTTTGGTTTTAGGTTTAATACTGCTTTAATCTATCCAAGCAGTATATATTTTATGAAAGCAGAGACCCTGTTGAATTATTATTATATCCTGAATTAATATATTAGCTTTATCAAACCCATATTTTCAGTAAAAAAAATACACAAATACACAACATTTAGTGGGTAACATATGAATGTATAGGTCAGGAATAAAAGTAATGTACAGTCCAGTGAATAGAGTGCAACAGTCGGGATTATGTACCATACACTATATTACCAAAAGTATTGGGACACCTGCCTTCACACGCACATGAACATTAAAGTGGTTGTAAACCCTTACAGACCACTTTGACCTACAGGTAAGCCTAGATTAAGGCTTACCTGTAGGGCCAAGAAATATCTCCTAAACCTACACAGTTTAGGAGATATTTGATAAAAGACAGGCACCGCTGTCTATGGCGCATGCGCCGTAGACAGCAGCACGCAGGCGCACTGAGTGCGCCGCTGCTAATGGCAATATGTCGTTAGTGGCGGCTCCTGTGCGCATGCGCGGGAGTGACGTCATCACGGCTCCAGCCAATCACAGTGCCGGAGCCACGATACCCAGAAGAAGATGGACGCGCCATACCAGAGGGGACAGCGGTGACATTGCAGGCTCCTGTGTCAGGTAAGTGACACATAATGGGCTACTATGCGATGCATACAGTAGTAGCCCATTATGCTTTACCTTTGCAGGGAAACAAAGAGGAAGTAAACCCATCAGGGTTTACTTCCTCTTTAATGGCATCCCAGTCTTAGTTCATAGAGTTCAATATTGACACTGCTCGTTTACTTCTGACTTACTTCCTGGACAGACTTTAGGTCATGACACAGGAAGGAGTTGACCGGCTGATCTCATTAGCACACACCCTGCATCATCTACCCTCAGCTTCCTAAAGTCTAACCAGGAAGTAAGGCAGAATTAATTGAGCGGTGTTTTTAAACATCCATGAAGAGAGTGAGGTAAGCGTGTGTAGAATAAATGGAAATGGATTTTTGCAAAATAAGTACATTAATGCTATATTGGTACCGTACATAGGGAAGCTGGCATTTGGAAAAAAAAATAAAGGTGAACTTAGCCTTTAAGTTGCACTGTATTAAGGCAGCCCATATATTTTATATGGGTTGGCAGAGCACCTTAATGCACTGGAAAACTCAACTAACACTTTTTTTAAGCAAAGATCCACATTGCATGACGTGTTGCATTCCACCCGTGTTGCCAGCTACAGTAATTGTACTTTGGGGTGCCATTCATGTTTCAGTACTAGAACGCAATACCTCTAAATTACCAAACTATTATTTTGTTTCCAGTGCTGAGCAAGTGTGACTGAGTCAGTTATGCAACACTGTATACAAATTAATTTTCCTTTTGAGTTTGTTTTGGTGATATTTAATAAGCACTGTTTTTTTGTTTTTTGTTTTTTTTACTATACCAGGAAAAAAATAACCAAACATATAAGAAAAAAAACTTTCTGAAAATAGACACCACCAGGGTGAGCTTATAAAATACCACAATTTTGGGGAAATAAGGAAACAAGCTAGTGTTGTGGGGGTTAAAACACAGAGCCTGGTAATGGTGCACTAGATATATTAAATGTACAGGTCATACACAGAGGGAGGAGGAGAAAGAGTTAATATACAGTGGGAGAATGGAGAATGAGGGAATTATTGTACAGATGTGCCAAATAGGTGAGGTGAAGGGGTTTACTTTATACACAAGGATCAGATCACCTCAGTACACTGTCTGTGAACCCAGTAGGCTGATGATGGATCAGCCTACTGGCTGCCCAAGGTGGATATATGCAGTGCCGTTTATCAACGGTAGAA
The DNA here is from genome assembly GCA_037952925.1 of Lithobates clamitans. Classification (NCBI taxonomy): domain Eukaryota; kingdom Metazoa; phylum Chordata; class Amphibia; order Anura; family Ranidae; genus Lithobates; species Lithobates clamitans. The sequence goes on along the minus strand of JBBGZY010000325.1, from coordinate 3,430,904 downwards.
CATTTTATTCGATATTGACCAATCTGAAAAGATATCCATCTATAATAACTACATTATCTACAAGAAGAATACACTGTTTGCCAACTTAAATGTCTCCATGTTTATTTGAACCTTCAGAACAGACCACATGCAGTGTGCCCAGAGACAGAAAAAAGAAAGAAAAATAATAAATTCCTTTTTTCAGTCCAGCCAAATTTCAATCCCATTGACAGAGAGAAGATCACATTTCCCTGCTTTACTGAAGGTAGGTGGTTCCAACAATATTCACGTGCTTCTTTTGTGTCCATCTGCAATAGTTCACTGATGGCCTCGCAAAGCCAGCTGTGAAACACAATAGAGTTTTCAGGTCAGACTTTTATATTTGTTTGCTTTTTCCTATGGGTTTCTCTTTTGCTGCTAGAATCACAGAGATAAACTTTTATAAAAGATGTAATAGGAAAGAAAAAAGGAAAGTGAAAGATTTTAAGGCTAAATGTTTATGTGCTTGAAATATCTACATCTACTGTCTTATCTGTCTCTGGCTTTCAAATTAACTCTTCAGTCTTCATGTTACTGAAAAGGTACAGGAGATCGCACATATTGTGGGGACTTTTCTGGTAATTAATATATCAAAAGACCAATCAGAACCAGAAAGTAGAGATGGCCACATCACAAGGAAATGGTTCACATGCCAATTTATAGTTTTTTATCTACTTTGGGAAAAAGTTAAAGAGGGCTTTCAAGCAACCTCAGATTTTTAATTGTGAGTCTTCCATGCATCAACCCCCTCCACTTTAGAGAGACTAAAGAAATAAAAATGGCAGCTTCCTTTATAGAACATATTAGTATACTCTCTTCTCTGATGTCCCTCCATTCCAGCATTGCAGCCTCCATCAGACTCATCAGTATTGAACACAGGCTGTGATTGCATCCTCTAGCATCACTGTTGTGTCCCTGTAGTGAGGTACAGGTAAGAGGAAATTACCACTACATGTGATAAAGGACATATTCATTTCTTCTCACGTGATGTGAGTGAAATGCCGATACGTCACACCACCATGTGACCCGGCTTCATCTTCATCTATACAGCTTCCTTCCACCTGCTGTCCCACCTGACCAACTTCCAGCACGCATAGCCATTCACTTGCACGGCACACACCAAGCTTTCTAGGCTATGAAGACGTAGAGGTGATGTCAATCTCATACACACCTTGACTCCCCAATCCGCTTTACTGCTACCTTGGAGGCCTGTGGAATTTGGAAGGAGAACAGACTAGCGGGACCGCTACCATCGTGAACAACCTGTCATTGAGGTCTGAGCATCAACTAGTATCTGGGTGAGCCTATTCCAGGGACGCTGCTCCTGATTTTTCATCCTTTTATTTCACCGCTGTTACCACTGCTGTGTGGAAGTCTCCTTACCCCTTCACATCAGGCTGAAGTTCACAAATTATTCTTCTCTTCTTCCACTCCTCTGTTAGCCTACATTGCATGGTGGTTAATCTTTCATCTACGCCTGCGAGCACCTGAAAACACAGCATCAGTCCACACAACACGGCCGGCTCGGTCCTCTCCCTACTGTTTTCAAGGACTATTTTTGATGTGCCCCTCAATTGCTGTTAGCCACATTTTTTTTGCATAGACATTGGCCATCTCTGTTTTTCATTTAACCACTAGCCGACCATCCGCTGTCGTTTGACTGTGGCAGAATGGCTCCCCTGTGCAAATCGCTTAAAGTGGAGCCAATGCGCATGCCTGGCGGGCGCAATGTTTACCTGGCACACGCGATCGCTCATGACAGAGAAGGAACGTGGATCTGTGTGTGTAATCACACAAATCCACGTCCTTTCAGGGGAGAGGAGAAAGATCGTGTGTTCCTAGTATATAGGAACACCGATTGGTCTCCTTCCCCAGGCAGTCCCATCCTCCCACAGTTAGAACACACAATGAGGGAACACATTTAACCCCTTGATCGCCCCCTAGTGTAAACTCCTTTCCTGCCAGTGACATTTATACAGTAATCAGTGTCTATTTATAGCACTGATTGCTGTATAAATGTCAATGGTTTCAAAAAAGTGTCAAAAGTGTCCGGTCTGTCAGCCGCAATGTCGCAGCCCCAATAAAAATTGCAGATCGCTGCCATTACTAGTAAAAAAATTAAAATAATTGAAATGCCATAAATCAATAACCTACTTTGTAGGTGCTATAACTTTTGCGCAAACCAATCAATATACGCTTATTGCGATTTTTTTTTTACCAAAAATATTGGCCTAAACTGAGGAAAATTGTTTCTTTTTAAAAAAAATTGGAATATTTATTATAGAAAAAAGTAAAAAATATTGTGTTTTTTTCAAAATTGACGCTCTTTCTTCGCTTATAGCGCAAAAAATAAAAACCGCAGAGGTGATCAAATACCACCAAAAGAAAGCTTAATTTGTGGGAAAAAGGAGATCAATTCTGTTTGGGTACAGCATTGCACGACCGCGCAATTGTCAGTTAAAGCGATGCAGTGCCATATCACAAAAAATGGCCCGGTCAGGAAGGGGGTAAATTCTTCCAGTGGAAAAGTATATCAATTCGTGTAAATGGTTGGCTGGAGGTGTGCAAATGGGTAATGCATGTGAGCCCGGGTCCTCCTTCTTTTATTTGATTTTTGACAACGTTGTCTCAAATATTTTTTATTATGGTGTGGTGAAGGTTGCTCTTATGTTGTGGAATTTCCATTGTATTAATACATTTCTAGTTTGTGATAATTCTACACCACTGTGTGTTTCTCTTTGGAGTTATTTGTATCTTGGTATTTCTATATCCAAGTTTCCCTGCCTCTGTCTTTGAAATAAATTTGTGCTCAGTCCATGCTGACCAAAAAAGTAGGTTTACTGTAATGTAGATATCCACAGATGCATATGCTTACCTTCCATTCCTTCCTCCTCTATCCCATCCAGCGACTACGAATGAAGAAAAGTCCAGTATGATCTACAAGTCACTGAAGTCGTGGCTTACACAGGGATATGTACTAGACATGTGCACATTGAAATATTTCGTTTTGGAATTTCGTTTTCGTCCGAAAAATAAATTTATTTAGTTACTCCTGAAATTCATTTTTATTTATTTTGTTTCGTTAAAAAAATCCAAAAAAGTCTGAAAATCCGAAATAATTAAGGTCGAATCTGTCATTGAAGGCTTATGGTGTCTGTCGAATGTTCTAAGAAGATTTGACGGAACAGCTAAACTGTACGACGCCACAATCTGATGTTGTATGACACTAGTAATAATTATATTTATTAATTATTGTTACTAGTCAACCAACGTTAGAATTTTTCTATAGCCTATGGGCGGATCTCTCTATGTCGAATCATCTTGGACTAATAGAGTTAGGTTAGGCACATTCAACCTTTTTTGCTATTGTCTTTATAATGTCGAATATTTTCTCTCTATGTAGAATAATCTTGGACTAATAGAGCTAAGGTTAGGAACATTCGACCACAGGTTCGATGGACACAGATGGCTATTGTCAGCGTCATGTCAAATCTCCTATCTATATCGAACTGTTGTCGCAACGAAAACGAAAATAAAGCATTTGTTTATGTCGGATCTTTCGGTTTTTAGATTCTACACGTTCGTTATCGTTTGTTAAAACGATAACGAAAATATCTGAAATTCGGACGAAAATGCATTCGGACGAAAATGATTGCACATGTCTAATATGTACTTCCCATGTAATACTGTTCATATGTCCATTCCCAGATAGCAAGCAATTGTGCTGCAAGTTTGAAAACGACTTGCTAAGCTATTGCTATACTTGCCTGGCTTCACAAGTTTGTTGCACAATTGCAGCAAGTCCGCATTGCATGACTCCAGATCAAATATCTTTGCAAAAATTCTGGAAGCCTACTGCAAGTTCTAGTTCAGTTATGTTGTACAATAGTTATCCCACCACAGGGGTTACTGTATCTGAATTTTCATGCTGTAGACTTGCAGAGCTCTTGCCGTAGTCTCACCACTGCAACTTTGCTCTTGCTAGAGGCTTGCAATGCAAATTTGCAACAAATTGGAAAAGTGTCAACCGGTGTCAAGCTTCAAGTGCTCTGCAAGTGTACAACTTGCCAGTGAAAATGTGCAGCAAGTTAACAGACTTACAATTCAACACTGCCACAAATTTGCTATCTGGGTTATTGTCACATAAAGTGAATCATATGCTCCTTTAGGCTCAAAGGTATAATTATTATTCAAGATTTGTATAGTGCCAACAGTTTGCACATTGATTTACAAAATAAAGGAAGAAAGTACAGTTAAAATACAATTGAAGACAAGAGGGTTAGGGGGTCACAGTGAGAGCTTACATTCCAAATAGAGAGACAAATTATACAAAAAGTAGTAACTGGGGAGAGATGAGTTGCTTGAGAAAACAAAATGCAGTTGTTAAGGAGGAGTGGTATAGGCTTCCCTGAAGAAATTAGTTTTGGTGATTGCCTTAAGGCAGGCAGAGTAGGAGACAGTCATACTGGTTGTGGTAGAGAGCTCCAGAGGATGGGAGAAGTTCTGAAAAAGTCCGGGAGGCGAGAGTGTGAGAAAGTGATGAGGGAGCTTGTCAGAGAATCTAATTGACCAGACTGTGTGGACTGCACAGAGGAAACCCAAAACACATATAAGTGAAATAATGGTGTTTAATAAATAAGTGACAAATAAAGAAATATAAACAGTGCAAAACCAACACAACAAACCCACTACAAACAACAATATATACAAGGAAATGGAGATACCGTAATCGTAAACAAAGCCAGGCCAAGGTCATACACAAGGAGATCAAACCAGCAGGACAGGAAGAGGGTGGATGGATGGGATACAGGGCAGGGATCCAAGGTAACCAGGAACAGAGGGGATAGGCTCAGGATAGGGATGGGATCAGATCAGGTCAGGTCAGGACAAGGCAGATGCAGGCTCAAGGTCAAAGTAACGGGCAGCAAGGTTAGAGTGCAGGGAGAGAGATACCAAGGCAAGCCTATGAGGGCTTGCCGGGTATTTATAAGGCTGGTAATTGACCTCATGTCACAGCTGAGCGCAGTGTGTGTTGTCTGCTCCATACTGCCGGGATCCATCCGCTGGTGGACATCAGTACTGCGGCCAAAAGATGACATGACACCAGCAGGGAAATATTCTCCTGACAGTTCAACACTGCCAGGAGACACCTGCTGGTGGACCCCAGTACTGCATGCCAAATGATATATCTTACCAGCGGATGGACCCTTTCCTGACAGTACCCCTCCCTAAAGGAGCGGCCTCCGGACGCTCCAACTGGTCTTAATTGTCCATGGTCTATGACATCAGGCAGAATGGTGGAAGAAGGCATTTCAGGCTGGTCATCAGGCACATCCGGGCAGACGGCTGGCATGTCAGAGTCTTTGAGCTGGGCAGCACACAGGAACAACTTGAGCTGGGCAGCACACAGGAACAACTTGAGCTGGGCAGCACACAGGAACAACTTGAGCTGGGCAGCACACAGGAACAACTTGAGCTGGGCAGCACACAGGAACAACTTGAGCTGGGCAGCACACAGGAACAACCCGAGCTGGGCAGCACACAGGAACAACTTGAGCTGGGCAGCACACAGGAACAACCCGAGCTGGGCAGCACACAGGAACAACTTGAGCTGGGCAGCACACAGGAACAAACCGAGCTGGGCAGCAGGCTCCGGGTCATCGAGCTGGGCAGCAGGCTCCGGGTCATCGAGCTGGGCAGCAGGCTCCGGGTCATCGAGCTGGGCAGCAGGCTCCGGGTCATCGAGCTGGGCAGCAGGCTCCGGGTCATCGAGCTGGGCAGCAGGCTCCGGATCATCGAGCTGGGCAGCAGACTCCGGGTCATCGAGCTGGGCAGCAGGCTCCGGGTCATCGAGATGGACAGCAGGCTCCGGGTCATCGAGCTGGGCAGCAGGCTCCGGGTCATCGAGATGGACAGCAGGCTCTGGAACATTGGGCCGAACAGCGAGCACCGTAAGGGCAGGCCGGATTACAGGCACCGGCTCAGCAAGCTGGGTAACGGACCCCGGCCCAGTGGGCTGGGTAACAGGCCCCGACCCAGCGAGCTGGACACCGGGCACTGGTTCAGCAAGCCGGATAACGGATACTGGCTTGACAGGCCAAGTGACGGACTTCGGTTTAGCAGACTGGGTAACGGGCACCAGTTCAGCGGACTGGGTAACGGGCACCGATTCAACAGACTGGGTAACGGGCACCGATTCAGCAAGCTGAGACACGGGCACCGAAACTCCAGGCTGAAACACAGGCACCGAAACTTCAGGCGGAGACACGGGCACCGAAACCTCAGGCTGGGATACCAACATCACGACATCAGGCTGGAAGACAGGTACCAGGATATCAGGCTGGAGGATGGTCACATCAAACCGGAAAGCAGGCTCATCAGGCTGAACAGTGGGCACATCAGGCAGAACAGCAGGTACTGGCACAACAGGCTGAACAGGTACATCGGACTGGTCAGTAATCGCTGAAGCGTCAGACTGGAACATGGACACTGGAATTTCGGGCTGAGCAGCAGGCACTGGGACCTCAAACTGGGCAGCGGACACAGGCATTGGCACAACTGGCTGAGTAGTAGACACTGGCACATCAGGCTGGAAAGCGGACTGGAAAGCCGGCACCGAGACATCAGACCAGGCAGCGGGTGCTGGAACTTTAGACTGGGCAGCAGACACAGGCGCTGGCACATCGGGCAGAACAGCAGGTACATCGGACTGGTCAGTAGTCGCTGAAGCATCAGACTGGAACATGGACACTGGAATTTCGGGCTGAGCAGCAGGCACTGGGACCTCAAACTTGGCAGCGGACACAGGCATTGGCACAACTGGCTGAGTAGTAGACACTGGCACATCAGGCTGGAAAGCGGACTGGAAAGCCGGCACCGAGACATCAGACCAGGCAGCGGGTGCTGGAACTTTAGACTGGGCAGCAGACACAGGCGCTGGCACATCAGGCAGAACAGCAGGTACATCGGACTGGTCAATAGTCGCTGGGGCGTCAGACTGGAACATGGACACTGGGATTTCGGGCTGGAAGGCAAGCTTCAAGACATCCGGCTGGAAGGCAGGCATATCAGACTGGATAGCAGGTGCATTAGACTGGAGAGCGGGTGCATCAGACTGGAAGGTGGGCACACCAGACTGGAAGGTGGGCACACCAGACTGGAAGGTGGGCACACCAGACTGGAAGGTGGGCACACCAGACTGGAAGGCAGGGACATCAAGTTGGAAGGCAGGGACATCAAGTTGGAAGGCAGGGACATCAAGCTGGAAGGCAGAAACCAAGACATCAGGCTGAAAAGCAAGCTTCGGGACATCAGGCTGGGAGGCAGGCATGAAGACATCAGACTGGGGAGCGGGCACAGACTGAAAAGCGGGCACCGGGACTTCAGGCTGGAAGGCAAGCTTCAAGACATCCGGCTGGAAGGCAGGCATATCGGACTGGATTGCAGGTGCATTAGACTGGAGAGCGGGTGCATCAGACTGGAAGGTGGGCACACCAGACTGGAAGGCAGGGACATCAAACTGGACAGCGGGCACAGGCATTGGCACAACAGGTTGCGTAGAAGACACTGGCGCATCAGGCTCGGTAGCAGGCACTGGTTTGACAGAATCAGGTGGGTTAGTTGGTGTGGAAGCAAGTTGGGTTACTGGCAGGATCGTGTGGGTAGGAAAGAATTTTTGTTTCTTTTTTGGTTTAGCCCGTGCAGTCTTGTATGTAGGTGCAGGGCTGAAAGAAAAGAAAGTAGCTGGATCGAAGGAAGACCAAGGAACTGTAGCTAGAGAGGGGTTTTGTGGGACTGTTACAGGTGGAAGAGAAGAGACAGGTGGATTGAAGGCGGGATAGGTGCTACACTTGGAGACTGGGTAGTAGTATTTGGTAGGGGGTTTGATAAACTGGGCTGTAGCTGAGGTTGCCATAGGCGACGGGGAGATACATTTTTGGGGAGACAGAGGATTAATGGCAGGGCTGGAGTATTGTGGCTTAGCAAAAGACAGGAGATCTGACCATACCTGCAGCACAGGTTGAACAAACGCTGATTCACACACAGCCTGACTAATCAAGGATTGCACCGACTGGATGCAATTAGACAACACTTGCTGTGAACAGGAGGAATAATGTTCCATAAAATAGGCTGGATCATCCTCTAACAACCAAACCAGGGATTCAACTTGGCCATAATTGAAGGGGGGCGAAAAATCATCACTTCCCTCGGGAATGCATGACAGGGCTGGTTTTGCACATAACTGGATCAGAGGCTGAACATCTTCAAAAGACATATACCCCTGATCCACTAGGGAATGAGCTGATCGGATAGTTTCCATCAGCCTGTCACTAGTCCACCCTTTTAAAATCTGGCGACAATATTCACCATCCTCTTCTGCTAGCAGAGAATAATAAAGAATTTCATCGAAATCCATATTAGCAGACCCGATAAACCAGGATGGTTTCCTCAATGCAGCCACGTCTGGTCAGGGATGGCCTTGGTATACTGTCAGAGAATCTAATTGACCAGACTGTGTGGACTGCACAGAGGAAACCCAAAACACATATAAGTGAAATAATGGTGTTTAATAAATAAGTGACAAATAAAGAAATATAAACAGTGCAAAACCAACACAACAAACCCACTACAAACAACAATATATACAAGGAAATGGAGATACCGTAATCGTAAACAAAGCCAGGCCAAGGTCATACACAAGGAGATCAAACCAGCAGGACAGGAAGAGGGTGGATGGATGGGATACAGGGCAGGGATCCAAGGTAACCAGGAACAGAGGGGATAGGCTCAGGATAGGGATGGGATCAGATCAGGTCAGGTCAGGACAAGGCAGATGCAGGCTCAAGGTCAAAGTAACGGGCAGCAAGGTTAGAGTGCAGGGAGAGAGATACCAAGGCAAGCCTATGAGGGCTTGCCGGGTATTTATAAGGCTGGTAATTGACCTCATGTCACAGCTGAGCGCAGTGTGTGTTGTCTGCTCCATACTGCCGGGATCCATCCGCTGGTGGACATCAGTACTGCGGCCAAAAGATGACATGACACCAGCAGGGAAATATTCTCCTGACAGTTCAACACTGCCAGGAGACACCTGCTGGTGGACCCCAGTACTGCATGCCAAATGATATATCTTACCAGCGGATGGACCCTTTCCTGACAGAGCTAAAGCACAGAAGGTCCTGCGAAAAACGAAGAGGACAGTTTTGGTGATATTTTGAGATAAGGTTGTGGTATAGCTGGGAGCAAAGTGAGTTGTAGATGGCTTTGTAGGTCATTTTTAATATTATAAATGTTATGTGTTTGCTAATAAGGAGCAGAGAGAGAAGGTGGATACTGAGTGGTTGGCAAACAGATGAGTGAGTCTTGTAACAACATTCGTGATAGTCTTGTCAGAAACCATGAATCAGACTGGGACAGAAGTACAGTTAAATCACACTTGTTTAATAATAATAAAAAAAAGGTAAACAGAGTAAACGTAGTCAAAACATAGCCAGAGTTCAGGAACCGGAACGGATAGTCAGACAGGCCAAAATGTCAGGGAGCCAGAGAGGAGTGTAGTAGAACAGCAAGCAGGATCTGGAGTCAGAAGGAATGTCAGCCAAGTAAGTCTTTAACAGGAACACAGGAGAACGTCTTTAGAGATGTGACCAAGGCAAAGGCAGAGAATATCTGGACTAGACGGCTTAAGTAGGCAGGACTGACGAGCAGGATATCATCAACAGGTGAGTCACTGTGGAGAGATAGGAGCTGGCAATTAGCCGACAGTTGAGTGGCCAGCTTTGAGAAGGAAGGGCTGAGCCCACCCCTGACAAGTCTAAAGGGAGGATTGCCTAGGTAGATGTATGTCAATGAGGAGGGAGTTGCAGTAGTCAAGGCAAGATAAAACAAGTGAGTGGATTAGTAGTTTAATGATATAGTTGGTTGGAAAGGGGTATATTTCCTTTGGCTCTTGGTGTTAAACAGAGCAGAGGAGAAAACAAATTAAAGACAAGTATATTCCGGAGATGGGGGTTAAAGAAAACATATTGCTTTGCAGTGAATGGTCAAAATACAGTTTTGCTTTAAACTAGGAGAATCAACATTACACATGGTTTGAATGATGGCTTATGTAAATAAAAAAAAAGAACCTGTGCTGTAGTGATACAGCCAAGAAAGGGCATCTAAGCAGGTTGGTTTTAGTTGTTCTCATACTCTAAAGCTGGCAATGACTTGTGAATACTTAGGTAAGAAATGTTTGAAATTCTCTGAGCACAGAGGATATACTGTATACTTTATTTTATGAATTCAGAACTCAAATTCAGCAATGGCCATTGTATTTCCATAGTGTATTTTATTTAAACTAACTTTTGTAACTTTTAACTTCCAAAGACAAAGAAATTATAAAGCAATCTGCACATTGTTGTAATTTAAGTCAGTAACTGCTAGCAGACAAGCGCCGTTAATGTAATTTTCATTTTCACTTAATTACAAGACACCATTGCAGCTTCATTAAATAAAGGCCATATTTCTGTAAGTAATTGAAGTGCTGTACACTCACCTTAGATAATATACAGCCAGTTAAGTTTACTACTGTAGCAGAATTATTGCGTAATGAGAATCTTGTGCAGGAATGGTGCAGGAATTACAGTATTTACACTGAAACGGCTGCATCTTTTAACGTGTTTTCTTAATGTGGATTTTGTACAGCCACCTGGAGGATAATTCTCATTTAAAGATTCCTTCTGTGCTCATCTTACAATTCCATGTTTTCCACTCACCCAATTGACAAATTTACATTGTGACTAAAGGACCTGTATGACGGGAAGTTTAAAGAAAAGTAAAATAAAAAAAAAATAAAAAATGGAGCCTGACTGTGAGCCAAAGCTTCTTTTTCAGTACTAAAATTAATCATTTTTCTACTCCCAAGCCTGTTCTCTGAGAGGTATTCATTGTGCCAAAGAAGTCATTTAGAGTTATTTTATTAACAAGAAGAAAACCATATATTTTTATATTCTCCTATCCTCTAAAAATTCCACTTAGTGTGTCACTAAGAATAGATAGACTGTCACCAAGAATAGTTTTCTTATTAGGTTTTTCAGCATGTATCATTTTGTCTATCACACTTAACTACAGTATGTTGTTAACAATGCATCCAAATTTGTCATCTGGGGGAAAAGGTTCCTGGACTTAAAGTGTTATATACACTATATAGCCAAAAGTTTGAGGAGACGAGACCATCGCATACAAGTAATTTAAACCATTGCTGTTATATCAGGTTAAAGTGTTGTGGTATGGTTTCTGTACCGGGCAGAAATGTCTCTTTCAACACATGATTTATCTGTCTTCAGGTTCAGTGTGCTCAATTGATTGGCAAAGCGCAAGACAGGTGGAATAAGGACTTCACTGTTTCCTGTATACAATTGTGCGTAACTCATCTACTGTATATTATATGCATTTAGCAAAATATGTATAAGTTTTATCTGTTTACAGCAAGTGAAGAACTTTTATGAACTCATCCACTAACACATATACTTATCAGCAATTACATTACTGAGGCACACAGTATCTATCTATCTATCTATCTATCTATCTATCTATCTATCTATCTATCTATCTATCTATCTATCTATCTATCTATCTATCTATCTATCTATGTATCTATCTATCTATCTATCTATCTATCTATCTATCTATCTATCTATCTATCTATCTATCTATCTATCTATCTATCTATCTATCTATCTATCTATCTATCTTTTGTATTACTATTAATCCAGACAAACGCAGCATAATTATGTTATCTTATAATTGAGGAACTGCTTTCTACCTAAATATTCTTTTCTTGGTGACTCTTAAAAATCAGTTGAGCAAATTAAAGAAGCACGCCAATCAAAAATCCATTTGTGGATAGAGTTTTAGGTTTGAATTGAGTTGGGAAGATTTAGAACCTCTGTCACTTTTTAAGGCTGCCTTACTAGAAAGGTTTCTGCTCTGTTTTTGTCTTGGAGACGCAGCAAGAAATGAGAGGAAAGCTCTCTAAAACAAAGGGAAATCCAAAGATTAACAGTTGTCATTGGCATACGTATCTCCATTGGGAGAGTTCCCTCACCTTCTGTTCCAATGAAAAATGTAAAATTTTAATTTATCCTATGTCTTACTGTCCCCATGATAATCTCCACCAAGACTGAAAGCAAGTGTCAGTCTTCTTATTCTACCCAGCTTTAGAAAATAAATTGACTTAGGTCCTCCTCTACGGATCAATTGATTCACCTCCCACCACTGCTCTGATTTTAGACTGCTCCATTATTATTTATATTCCCCTGGTACAAACCTTTTATTTTCTAACACTGAAGCCAAGTACACATGAGTGGACTTTTCGACTGGACTGGTCAGATGGACAATTCAACCGTGTGTGGGCTTCATCGGACCTGCAGCTGACTTTTTCGGTCGAAAATCTGACGGACTTTAGGTTTGGAACATGCTTCAAATCTTTCCGACGGACTCGAGTCCGGTCAAAAAAATCCACTTGTCTGTATGCTAGTCCGACGGACAAAAAATGACGCTAGGGCAGCTATTGGCTACTGGCTATCAACTTCCTTATTTTAGTCCGGTCATATGTCATCACGTACGAATCCGTCAGACTTTGGTGTGATCATGTGTAGGCAAGTCCGGTCATTAGAAAGTCCGTCGAAAGTCCGTCATAACTCTGTCGAAAGTTCGTCGGAAAGACCGTCGGACCTTTGTTGTCAAAAAGTCCGACCGTGTGTATGCGGCATAAGTGTTTACACGTATATATACCATATTTTTCGCTCCATAAGATGACAGGCTTGCAGATTGCATAATGGATAACAGCCTCTAAAAGTTCCATATAAAAAAGGTAGTTTTTTGAATAATCAATGTGGTGAACTTACATAGGATCTCCCTCAGATGGAAAGGTCCTGGATGTGTCTCTATGCCAGTCACTGTCACCGTTGTAAGTGGTTGTGCGATGGATCCGGAGACAGAGTGGATGGATAGGGTGGGGGAGCCCTGTGCCGTCCCGAAGATGGATGTGGTAAACCAGGGGCTGTGTATCTCCCCACAGTGACACCTTGCAGGGGCGGCGACTCGCGATTACGTCACTCACTGTGCCGGAGGACAGAGCAGATGCCGATGGAGTGGTTGGAGAGGATGACACAGGGGGGCAGGTCAGTAATATGGTATATGTGGTAACAGTATTCTAACACGGCAGTGGCGACAGGGGGGGCAATGTTCAATATTCGCTCCATAATTCCCCCCCCATTTTTGGGGGGGGGGGAGTGCATCTTATGGAGCGAAAAATATGATATATATATATATATATATATATATATATATAGTGCTCAGCATAAATACACAAGTATACATAAGTACACCCAAACAGATTTGTCAGAAAACCTTTACTTTCCCTTCAGAATCAACATTTTCTATGGGACACTATACTACAAAATACTCCCACAAATGTAGGCCATTGTTGCCAACCAAGATTTGGTAATTTGCACACACAAATTTTTCCTAACAAATTCAATCAAGACCATGTTGCAAAAATGAATACAGCCCAATGAAAGTCTTAGGAGCAAAGCTCAATTTTAGACAACAAGATCCTAATTAACAAGAATTCAACTACAGGCGAGTCTAATTATTCATGAAACAGGTGTCCAGCAGACAGTTGATTATAAAAGGGTGTTACTTAACAAAGAAAACCCCTTCTCATTTCATGCTGTCCGCAATGGCACCACATGGAGGAGAAATGTCACAAGGCTTGAGAAAGAATATAATTTATTTACATAAGAAAGGTGAAGGCTACAAGAAGATCAGCAAAGCTTTACTTTAAAAGTGATACAAAACTTTAACCACTTGCCAACCAGCCGCCGTTGTTATAATGCGGAAGGTCAGCTGGTTCCCACGAATTGCCATAACTGTACTAGAGCCATAGCAGGCGGAGAACCCAATGCACATGGCCGGCTGCTGAGATGTCCACCAGCCACCTGCAATCACAGGCACGAAAGCCAGAACGAGGATTTGTGTGTGTAAACACACAAATCACCGTTTTGACAGGAGAGGAGAAACAGATCGTCTGCTCCTAGTAATTAGGAACAATGATCTGTCTCTTCCTCTAGTCAGTCCTATCCCCCCACAGTTAGAAACACACATGAGGGAACACATTTAAACCCTTGATCACCCCCTAATGTTAACCCCTTCCCTGCCAGTGACATTTACACAGTAATCAGTGCATTTTTATAGCACTGATCGCTGTATAAATGTCAATGGTCCATAAAATGATCTGTTCGCTGCAATGTCGCAGTCCCGCTAAAAATCACAGATCAGTGCCATTACTAGTAGAAAAAATAAAAAATCTATCCCCTATTTTGTAGACGCTATAACTTTTGCACAAACCAATCAACATACGCTTATTGCGTTTTTTTTTTTACCAAAAATATGTAGAAGAATACATATTGGCCTAAACTGATGAAGACATTTTTAATTTTTTTTTTTTTTATATTTTTATAGCAAGAAAGCTCTATCTGTGGGAAAAAAAGGACATAAATTTTGTTTGTGTACAACGTCAGATGACCGCGCAATTGTCACTCAAAGCGACGCAGTGCCGTATCCCAAAAAATAGCCTGGTCATTAAGGGGGAAAATCTTTCAGGGCTGAAGTGGTTAGCAAAGATGGAACTGCAACCATCTCACAGAGACGTCCATGCCACCCACGGAAGTTAACACTAGAAGCAAAGGGGAGAAGGGATCACTGCTCCAGGTGGGTGTGTTTGAGAAAGGCACTCTCCTCAAGGTGAAAGTAGCAGGTGCAGGCTAAGCATATAGAAGAAGGAGGGTCTGCACAGCCTCACTCCAATAAAAATGCCTTTATTGTATATAATAACAAAAATTCAAACCACAGCAGGGTACATGATAGATTATCTGACATATTTCACACTCTCAACAGTGCTTAGTCATAGTTAACCACGTGTAACTGTATGTATATATATATATATATATATATATATATATATATATATATATGTGTATACTGTATATAGTTTAAGTATGCAAAGTATGCAAAGCAGTCTTTCAGAATATTTGAATATAGTGAGAAGAAACCCGTACAATTAACACCAAATTAAATTTGTTCTTCTTCCCTCTGACAGGTATAATGGAAACATACAGTTACAATATGCTGTGCAGCAAGGTTTCCATGGAGGAATAAATAGGAAATAAAGCATCTGGCAAACCTTCTCAACGATAATCTAATACTTGTCGAAGTAAATTAAAAATTAGATTTTTATGCAGGAATGCCGCTGGGTGCCTTCTTCTTTTATAGGAAGAACGGGGGACAAGATTATAATGTGAACATTAGTGACTGATCTGCATTAATCTCACATTTCCACAATACATCATGAAGTGCCTTGAGTTGTTTGACTCCATCAGATGGTGAGATAGCTATGTTGGTGGAATCCTCAGGCACCAGACCCGTAGTGAAGGCTGAATTTAATAAGCTATATGCTTATTCTTTGTTATATTGTTTCCCGGTTTTTCTTCTGTAGTATGATAAACAGTCAAGCACTTTTACTTTGGTATGTGATGGTCTACTTAGTTTGCCACATGCAAAAAATGTGTACAATAAAAATGTTCCCATTGCTAATAATGTAAAAGGAAAATAATAAATGTCAGTTGGCAGGAAAACAAAGTAATGAGAGATATTCGAGAATATTTTTTCCAGTTCCTGGATGCCTTAAACGCATAATAAAACAAAGAGCCTGCTATTACTGAATTATCCTTTTGAAAATGCTAGTTGCCCGGCTGCCATGTTGACCTTCTTTCTTCAATAATTTAAGTAACTGTACTACTGTACTAGAACATTGATGCAGTTATAGGGGGCCTCTCTGACTGGTGGGGGGATGTATAAACTTACCTATATCCTTGTGACTTTTTTCATACTTACCTTGAGATCTTGCAAGGAAATACTTTACAATAATGCAAGATTTTGCAAAATCTCACTGTATAGATACAGGATTTCCCTGAAGTCAATGGTGACGTTGCCTTCCCAGGGGACATCTGTGCGGATGGAGCAACATTACCAATGCCTTCAGGAAAATTAGGATGTAAAAGAAATAAAAGTCAAATAAAGCAAAAAAAAATGTGTTAGGCGATTTACACATCAGCATGTAGACATGCATGGTGATTTGAAATGTAGGGAAAGGATGGAAAGGTCCAGTTTAAAGACTTCTGACTTCTGACAAATCTGCTTGCTTGCTCTTAGGACAGATGACACAGTAGTAGGTGAAAACTGTTCAGTGCTAGTTCAGAACTATCTACATGGCAGCAATAAAACTGGACTGGGCAGAAAACCCCTGAAAAAAAAGGTTATGCAGTTTAATAAAAAAACAAATGACATACAGTATCTCACAAAAGTGAGTACACCCCTTACATGTTTGTAAATGTTTTTTTTTAAATCTTTTCATGTGACAAAACTGAAGAAATGACACTTTGCAACAATGTAAAGTAGTGAGTGTAAAGCTTATATAACAGTGTAAATTTGCTGTCCCCTCAAAACTTAACACACAGCCATTAATATCTGAACAGCTGGCAACAAAAGTGAGTACACCCCTAAGTGAAAATGTCCAAATTGGATCAAATTGTGTCAATATTTTGTGTGGCCACCATTATTTTCCAGCACTGCCTTAACCCTTTTAAGCATGGAGTTCACCAGAGTTTCATGGGTTGCCACTGGATTCCTCTTCCACTCCTCCCTGACAACATCACGGATCTGGTGAATGTCAGAGACTTTGCGCTCGTCCACCTTCTGTTTGAGGATGCCCCACAGATTCTCAATAGGGTTTAGGTCTGGAGACATGCCTGGCCAGTCCATCACCTTTACCCTCAGCTTCTTTAGCAAGGCAGTGGTCATCTTGGAAGTGTGTTTGGGGTCGTTACAGTTACAATATGCTTTGCAGCAAGGTTTCCATGGAGGAATACATATGAAATAAAGCATCTGTCAAACCTTCTCAACGATACTTGTCAAAGTAAATTAAAAATTAGATTTTTATGCAGGAATGCCGCTGGGTGCCTTCTTCTTTTATAGGAAGAACGGGGGACAAGATTATAATGTGAATATTATTGACTGTGATCTGCATTAATCTCACATTTTCACAATACATCATGAAGTGCCTTGAGCCTAACTGGCTCCTCCACATTATATTACTCAACATTACATTACTCCACATCTTCGCAAGGTAAAACACCCAGTCATGTACAGCAACTCCAGTCACATCCAGATAGAAGAAATGTGCCCCATAAAGGAAATAAAGAGGTTCATAGTGAAGCCCCTACAAGATTGCTTTAAGAAATATTTATCAAAGAATACTCACAAAAAAAATGTGAAACGAGCATGAAAAACGAAAAGTCTTTCAAAGGAACCACAGAAATGGCATGCTTACATCCTCACTACAAAACCTGATGCATTTCGGCCTATGGGCCATCATCAGATGCTCGTTTTATAAGTTTGTTTTTTGCGTATTCCTTATTAAATATTTCTTAAAACAATCTTGTGCGGGCTTCACTCTGCACCTCTATATTTCCTTTATGGGGCACATTTCTTCCATCTGGATGTGATTGGAGCTTCTGTACATGACTGGACAGTGGGGGCTGTAGTGAATACTCTGGCTGGAGACTATCCTTGTCGATTACACTGTATGAGAGTGGTTTATGTGTTATATACCCAAACGCCTGTAATCTATTGCTTTTTGGTAAGAAGATTAGATGTGAGCACAGTGGTGTATAGACTTTGAAGCTGGTGGGAAGATCTTGCTTCTTTCGTTCACCATTCTCCTTGAACCTCATCTACTTCCTACTTTAGCGCTGCATAAGGACATATTACTTTCATACATTGCAATCAAACAAAATTTTATGCTGGCTGCTATCCATTTGCTATTTTTATGTGTGTTGTTTATATTCTGAGCGCGGATACTATCATTTATATTTACATTTACCTTAACAACAGATGACTCATCAGCTGACAGCTGAATGTAAAAAAAACATTGCTAGCAATAGAAAATTGTGAAAAAAACTGTGTGGGGTGTGGTACGGATTTTAAGGGGAACCCCCTCTTAAATTCATACCAGACCCTTATCCAAACATGAAGCCTGACAGGCCATGAAAGGGGGGAGTGAGAGAGTGCCCCCCCTCCTGAATTATACCAGGCCACAAGCCCTCAACATGGGGTGGGGTTGGGCAGGGGAGGTACACGTTGTGGTTTTGCACTTTTTAGTTTTAGCTTTGCACATTGTGGTCTTATTTCCTTTTAAACCTGGTAGAAAGAAACTTACTACAAGCACTTATAAGACTACAAGTACAGATACCTTTAACTTGGCTGTGAATTTATATCAGGGAATAGATACAAGATCATTTAGTGGTAAATGAAGTCAATGTATTGTTAAGAGTTAGAATAAATGGTGATTTGAGCATAGGTGAGCACACAGAAGGTAGGTTCAGACACAATCCGCTAGAAAGGATAATCACTGTGCCAAAGTCAGTTAGGATAAAGTTCTGTACCACTATACTGGAATCAGCACATAAATCAGCAAAGTCAATGATAAACAGTGCATATAAGCATTAACTGCAATGCGAATAATAATACTATTTCTAGTTTAAAATGCACTCTAGGAGGATGGCTGGTATATGGTGCAATGTCCCCTGAGAGGTATCTCTTAGCATACACAATAAGTAAAGGTCTCTGTGTAGCAGCTGTAAAGGGGCAGTATTTAATCCAAATTCTTCAGCCAGCTAGCGTTGGTGCACATGAGAATAGTCTCAGTCAACCCTCCAGGCAGCAAAAAGGTTAATAGGTGGCTGTATTGTCAGTTCCCAAAGGGATTAGACTCTCTAGCAGCAAATAGTAAATCCCCACAGCAGCAGCTCACCATCTTGTCACACACAGTGATTGGCTCACTCTCTGCTATTGCACCCAGGTGACTCTGGCTGTCAGCACATCTGGATGCAGCACTCCGGATCCTGCTCAGGCCACCTTTGTGCAGCAGTGGGGGTCGCACACTGAACAGAGAGGTGAACTCCCTGGGCTCTCTCGTGGCAAGACCCAGGTGTGTCCTGTACGGCCTAGGAAAATGCAGCTCTTTCCCTTCCTCCTTGCATTCTCTCACTGGGAAATGAAGTTCAATGGTCAGTAGAAGTCCACAGTATGGCTCCCTTCCTAAACTTCATTTCCCCATTCCACTGAAGCCAGAATAGACGTCTATGGATTTCCTTGACTTCTTGGCTCTCCCTGCTTGTGGGATGAAGACAGTGAGATGAATCAGCTTATAAGTTTAGTGATAATGTAAAGAGCCAATGTAAACTGTCATAACTTGATCATCATAGCCAAGTACCTGACTACAGTTGCTAGTCATAAGTAAATAGTTTATAAAACTGAAAATTAATTGGTGAATTGCATTCTTTAAACCCTTCTGAATACCTGCATGAAGACTTGACTAATCTTTACAGAATCATAGAATTCATAATTGTCTGTGTGGATCTCAGTGGGTCTATCAGTGACAAATACAGCAATGTACATGAGTTCTCACTGAATCAGCCTGTGGTTGGACTAGTGCAAGGGTTGGTGACAGGGAGGAATTTACTAAATTCTCTCTCACAATTTCAGCTTTAATTCTCTTACATTCTCTGGAAATCAGAAAGATCTACACACAGGTATTTTAGTAAAATCAAACAATGATTTGATCATCTCTAATTGTTGCCTGTAGCAAAAAATAGCTGCCTTTGCCTTTTTATCAGCTCCAGTTTCAATACCAAACAAGGTTGAACTTTCTTTTGACCTCTTGCCTGAAATCTTACTAGTGTTTGGAATTTGATTGACTACCTGATTTCCTGACTGTGTATTACTGGTGGTAATGCTGGTCATAGTGCATTATGTCAGATAATATTCAAATCAGATGGGTTCATTATCAGAAAACATGGTAAACAAGACCAAAGTCAGGCATTGATAGTTTTTGGAAGGGAAATACTTTACTTTCCTGAATAACCTTAGGAATGTTTAGACTTTGTTTCACATAACTGGAGCTTTTTGGGTGGTATTTAATCAGCACTTTTTATTTTTGCTAAATAAATGAAAAAAGACATGCATTTTTTTCACAATTTTCTTTTTACATACTGTCACCAGTGCAGTACAACATCATCACATAACTGGTGTGGCAGTGATCAGGAACACTGACTGGTGACAGTATGTAAAAAGAAAACAAAAAGAAAATGTAATCTTTTTGATTGTTTGATTTTTTTCTTTTTTATTATATTTTTTGTTAATGATTTTTTTTAACATACTGTGGCCAGAGCAATACAGTGTTAACATGGATTTTTTTTCTTATGCCGTGTACACACGACCGGTTTTGCCGTTGGAATAAACTCGGAAGATTTCTCTGTTGGAATTCCGCTCAAGCGGTCTTGCCTACACACGGTCACATCAAAGTATGATCATCCAGAACGTGGTGACGTACAACACGTACGACTAGACTAGAAAAAGGAAGTGCAATAGCCAGTAGCCAACAGCTTTCGTCGCGTACTAGCTTCAGAGCATGAGCATGCGTCGTTTTTGGTCTGTCGTAACAGCATACAGATGAGCGGGTTTCCCGATAGGAATTGATTCCATTGGAAATATTTAGAACATGTTCCATTTCTAGGTCCATCAGAATTTTCGAAAAAGAAAGTCAGATGAGGCATACACATGATCGGAATAGACGATGAAAAGCTTCTGTCAGACTTTTTCTGTCAGACATTCCGCTCGTGTGTACGTGGCATAACAGATTGAGATTGATTATACCAATGAATTTCACTGGTACTATATAAGTAAACATTTTTACTGAATGAAACTACTTCATTCAGTGTGTATTGTTGAGATTAGTTTTGAATGGCCATAGCTAATCACATAGTACAAATGGGCTTTGATTGCCCTTGTTTGTACCATGTGATCACTGTGATCAATCACAGCTAGCAACACAATTGTACACAATAATTGCAATGAAAGGAAGCCATCCATTGTTTACAATTGTCATATGATCTGGGTCTGGGATCTGGGACAATTGCCATGTGACCTGTCACCAGCTGGTGGACACAGCTGGTGACAGGTCACTCCAGAGCATGGCCCATGGAGCGCGTGTTCCGGAAGGACATCATATGGTGTTCATCTGAAACTTTGAATGTCCCGCCCAGCTGTCATTTGACAACAGGCAAAACAGGAAGTGGTTAAACAGACTCTGTCACCAGACCATTTTAACAAAATGTTTCCCATAGGATTATATGTGTAGTCAATGGGGTTGATTTACAAAAACTGGAGAGTACAAAATCGAGTGCAGCTCTGCATAGAAACCAATCAGCTTCCAGGTTTTTTATCAAAGCTCAATTAAACAAGCTGAAGTTAGAAGCTGATTGGCTACCATGCACAGCTGCACCAGATTTTACGCTCTCCAGTTTTAGTAAATCAATCCCAATGTATTTCATGCATGTCATTTACTGTACTTGAACAAGCCTCCGTTGCTTAGACACTAAAAGGCCTTGAGACTACTACTTGGCCTCGCCACCTTGGATATGACTTCAGCAGCCCAAAAGACTCAGAGCTTTCACTTAAGTGACACCCTTTAGTATTATTTTGTTGCTGCTCCCCTGGAAGCCACATAAAAATGTATGTAGGAAGGTGACAGACCAAGGTCAGAACACAGAGTAAGTAGACACTCAGAAAAACAAGGGCTCTGACATCCAAAGTGGGAGGGAGCTGTGCTAGGAAACTATACCTCTTGCAACATTCTATCTTCCTAAAAAGAAAGGGGGGCTGGGTGTGCCGAACTTTTCTTCCTACTATTACGCAGCTCAATTATCACAGCTTCCTAAGTATCATGCTACTAGGTATATCCCTTTGTGGGTAGCCGTCGAATCCACTGACAGCGACCCCATTTCCGTGGCTAATCTGTTGTGACAAATTTCTCATAATCTCCAATCTCCACATAATCCCCTCCTTTCTTTCCTTAAGAATCCAGCTTTCTACCCTGCCTGGAAATTCCCAAAGTCTTTTTCAGCATGGTCAACTATAAATTTGACCCAGCTACACAAATTGGCCTCTTCCATCGATCTTCTCACAATCCCTACACTTTGAGAAACATTTGGGCTTCCTAGGACTGAACTTTTTCGTTATTTACAAATCAAGAATTGTTATGCACCTCTCATTAGTACAGGTTCAATACTTAACCAAATGTCGCAATTTGAATGTATTTGCAAGAGTGACCCACATATTAGAGGACTGATTTCGCTTCTATATCAACTTTTCACAGCTATACCCAACGACTCATTTCCTTCATATGCTGCTAAATGGTCGCATGATTTGAATCGCGTATTTGATGAAGATGACTGGTCCAGTATTTGGTTGGCCACCAAAACTTCTTCTACAAATTGTTATGCATTAGAAACCAATTTCAAAGTTATGGCATGTTGGTATTTGGTACCAGCCAGAATAGCGAAATTTGTCCCAGCATACCCAGAAAATAAGAGAAGGGGGGGGGGGTGGTGCTGCGCTATCCGAAGGGTCTCTGTGGTATATAAATAATCCTTACTGATCAGTATGGTTGATGTCAATATAAGTAATTATAAACAATACATGTGAATAAATCAAAAGTGATAAATAAAACCAATTCAGTGTATGTTGAAATTATTCAATCCAATAATACAGTAAATATATATAAAGTGCTCGTGCTCTTGTGCCTTATAGAAATCTTGAAATATTCCAAGCTAATACATATGCTAAAGTGCAAAAGAGACAATATTATCACACAAAAATAAAAGTGTCAAATGTATTCAACAAACAAAAAAAAAAAAAGAAAAAAAAACGCATGGTCGCCTAATCTTCGTGTTGCGACCAGTGCAACAGTGCAAAACGCAGTATAAAGTGATCACGTGAATAAATTAATAATTAATCCAAAGGTTGCTGGTGTCCTAATAAATAAATTGATAAATAGTCTGATATCCAAAAACAAGTCCGTGCAGTCTAAAATCAAAATTGATCAATGGTGCACAGAGAAACAGTGTTCAAACACAGCAGGATAAATGACAGTAAGGTGGTGATATGTAAATGAACCACTCTGTGTCCTCTTCATGCAGCATGCACTAGTGTGGGTAATAGCCCCTTACCTAGCGGTGCTAGGTCAACCGCATATAGGATATAGGATCTCGAGGTCCAGGGTCTCTCCTGCGTCTCTCTATCCAAGTTGGCTGGCTCTGCAGGGTCCTATTGGGGGCTGGATGTATCTGGTTGTGGTCCTAATTGGGGTCCCGGGGCACTGCGACTCCTAGCTCCTCCTCCAAATCACATCTCCAGTGTATGTAAAATATAGGACAGAGTACCCAAATAGTGTAGTAGGTTTTTTCTAAGGGTTACTTTATTCATATATGCATTACACAAAGGTACTCACATTACTCACATTAAGCAATTTTTTTCAATAGCGTTGTATCCTACGAGTCACGAACTCGCAAAGGCATTCAGCAGAGAAAGGGAAGGTAGAAAACAAGCCTATTCCGTCCCTACGCGTGACGTCACGATCACGTGACTTCTTCAGGGGATGAACAAAATAGGCTAATTTAGGTCTTAAGTAGTCTCTCCTATAGGAATCAATTGGCGGCCATTTTCTTGTAGCCGCGCCGGCCATTGCTTGGTTTCCGATGTGCGCGGCCATTTTGTTGGTTAGCGAAAAATGTCCTAAATGTATTCGATGGGAGGAGGCCAGATTGCTTGTGTGTTTCTATGGTGATGAGACAAATAGACATCACCCTAATCTTTTCTCTTTCAGGGACGGCGAGTTCTATAGCAGGAGTCTCTGTAGCAAGTATTAAACCTGCTGCCATATGGTGAGCTGATTGTGGGTTGCCGTTGTTAGCAGCATTATAAAAATTAATATATGTGAAAAAAAAGGTATAAATGAATTTATAAAATTTAATTGGATTAAAAGTCTTTATTATTATGAATGCTAAAAACATATGAGAAATGCTAAAAAAATTCTGGAGACTGCTAAAAAGAATTTTCATAAAAGAGAGAAACCAATAGTTCTATAAGCTTATAGGTGTATAAAACCATGGGAGGGTTTATTCGTTCTCAGTATGAAATCTAAAAGTGGAAAAAACAACCGATGGTATTTGTTGGATGGGTTCACTACTTAACAGGGAGGTGGTGGAATAGGCTTATTTCCTTTCTCCCATGAATAACATCCCTGAGTAGATCGAAGAAAGGAAGGGGGGGGGGGATCGGGGAAGGGGAAAGGGGGAAAAGGGGGGGGAGGGAGAGGGGAAGAGATAGGGGGGGGGTTACGTGGGGTGAAAAAAAGCCTCCAAGAGGGGCATGTATCAGTATGTGTATTAGATGAACCAAGTTGTGGGAAGAGATTGTCGTGCACACTGTTCAATAAAAATCGCATAAAAAATCGCATAAAAAAACACCACATAACAAAATCGCATTATATGTTAGCTTCAAAGATCGCATTAAAAGTCACTTAAAAAACAGTTCAGATCGAACTCAATGTTCAAACCTCTAGGGGCAAAGGTGTCTAGGGTGTATATCAATTTTGATTCAAGCTGGCTGAGGGTTCTTACTTTGTGACTTCCTCGCCAGTGTCTCTTATATGGTTCAATCCCCCAGAATTTTAATTGTGTGGGGTCTTTGTTGTGACACATCAGGAAATGTTTGGATACACTGTGTTTGTCATACCCCTTCAGGATGTTATTTACGTGTTCCTTAATCCTGACTTTGAGGGGTCTTTTTGTGCGGCCTATGTATTGTAGGCTGCAACTACATTCTAGGGCGTATACTGCTCCTTCTGTGTTACAGCAGATGAAATCTTTGATCTTGTATGTCTCTCCGGTGCTATTTGATACAAAGTGAAATTTCTTTTCATTCGGGCGCTTAGTTCTTAAACACGCGAAACACCTTTTGCAGGGGAAAAAACCGCAAAAGGTGTTTCGCGTGTTTAAGAACTAAGCGCCCGAATGAAAAGAAATTTCACTTTGTATCAAATAGCACCGGAGAGACATACAAGATCAAAGATTTCATCTGCTGTAACACAGAAGGAGCAGTATACGCCCTAGAATGTAGTTGCGGCCTACAATACATAGGCCGCACAAAAAGACCCCTCAAAGTCAGGATTAAGGAACACGTAAATAACATCCTGAAGGGGTATGACAAACACAGTGTATCCAAACATTTTCTGATGTGTCACAACAAAGACCCCACACAATTAAAATTCTGGGGGATTGAACCATATAAGAGACACTGGCGAGGAAGTCACAAAGTAAGAACCCTCAGCCAGCTTGAATCAAAATTGATATACACCCTAGACACCTTTGCCCCTAGAGGTTTGAACATTGAGTTCGATCTGAACTGTTTTTTAAGTGACTTTTAATGCGATCTTTGAAGCTAACATATAATGCGATTTTGTTATGTGGTGTTTTTTTATGCGATTTTTTATGCGATTTTTATTGAACAGTGTGCACGACAATCTCTTCCCACAACTTGGTTCATCTAATACACATACTGATACATGCCCCTCTTGGAGGCTTTTTTTCACCCCACGTAACCCCCCCCTATCTCTTCCCCTCTCCCTCCCCCCCCTTTTCCCCCTTTCCCCTTCCCCGATCCCCCCCCCCTTCCTTTCTTTGATCTACTCAGGGATGTTATTCATGGGAGAAAGGAAATAAGCCTATTCCACCACCTCCCTGTTA
Source organism: Lithobates clamitans (assembly GCA_037952925.1). NCBI lineage: Eukaryota > Metazoa > Chordata > Amphibia > Anura > Ranidae > Lithobates > Lithobates clamitans. The sequence goes on along the minus strand of JBBGZY010000325.1, from coordinate 3,405,138 downwards.
AGTAGTGAACCCATCCAACAAATACCATCGGTTGTTTTTTCCACTTTTAGATTTCATACTGAGAACGAATAAACCCTCCCATGGTTTTATACACCTATAAGCTTATAGAACTATTGGTTTCTCTCTTTTATGAAAATTCTTTTTAGCAGTCTCCAGAATTTTTTTAGCATTTCTCATATGTTTTTAGCATTCATAATAATAAAGACTTTTAATCCAATTAAATTTTATAAATTCATTTATACCTTTTTTTTCACATATATTAATTTTTATAATGCTGCTAACAACGGCAACCCACAATCAGCTCACCATATGGCAGCAGGTTTAATACTTGCTACAGAGACTCCTGCTATAGAACTCGCCGTCCCTGAAAGAGAAAAGATTAGGGTGATGTCTATTTGTCTCATCACCATAGAAACACACAAGCAATCTGGCCTCCTCCCATCGAATACATTTAGGACATTTTTTGCTAACCAACAAAATGGCCGCGCACATCGGAAACCAAGCAATGGCCGGCGCGGCTACAAGAAAATGGCCGCCAATTGATTCCTATAGGAGAGACTACTTAAGACCTAAATTAGCCTATTTTGTTCATCCCCTGAAGAAGTCACGTGATCGTGACGTCACGCGTAGGGACGGAATAGGCTTGTTTTCTACCTTCCCTTTCTCTGCTGAATGCCTTTGCGAGTTCGTGACTCGTAGGATACAACGCTATTGAAAAAAATTGCTTAATGTGAGTAATGTGAGTACCTTTGTGTAATGCATATATGAATAAAGTAACCCTTAGAAAAAACCTACTACACTATTTGGGTACTCTGTCCTATATTTTACATACACTGGAGATGTGATTTGGAGGAGGAGCTAGGAGTCGCAGTGCCCCGGGACCCCAATTAGGACCACAACCAGATACATCCAGCCCCCAATAGGACCCTGCAGAGCCAGCCAACTTGGATAGAGAGACGCAGGAGAGACCCTGGACCTCGAGATCCTATATCCTATATGCGGTTGACCTAGCACCGCTAGGTAAGGGGCTATTACCCACACTAGTGCATGCTGCATGAAGAGGACACAGAGTGGTTCATTTACATATCACCACCTTACTGTCATTTATCCTGCTGTGTTTGAACACTGTTTCTCTGTGCACCATTGATCAATTTTGATTTTAGACTGCACGGACTTGTTTTTGGATATCAGACTATTTATCAATTTATTTATTAGGACACCAGCAACCTTTGGATTAATTATTAATTTATTCACGTGATCACTTTATACTGCGTTTTGCACTGTTGCACTGGTCGCAACACGAAGATTAGGCGACCATGCGTTTTTTTTTCTTTTTTTTTTTTGTTTGTTGAATACATTTGACACTTTTATTTTTGTGTGATAATATTGTCTCTTTTGCACTTTAGCATATGTATTAGCTTGGAATATTTCAAGATTTCTATAAGGCACAAGAGCACGAGCACTTTATATATATTTACTGTATTATTGGATTGAATAATTTCAACATACACTGAATTGGTTTTATTTATCACTTTTGATTTATTCACATGTATTGTTTATAATTACTTATATTGACATCAACCATACTGATCAGTAAGGATTATTTATATACCACAGAGACCCTTCGGATAGCGCAGCACCACCCCCCCCTTCTCGTTTTACATTTTTTTGGGCTTATGTCTGAGCCCTCTGTTCGGTGCATGCAGCTGCCCGGCAATATATGGTATATACAGTTCTAAAAAACCTAGTCCACATTTCGCTTGATTGCTTTATCTTTTTTCCCCATCCGGTATCTTTTTTCCCCATCCGGTAGCGCAGGAATAACCCCCCAATTTTTTTATACCCAGAAAATAGTTTTCGAGGATGTGCCTCACCAGTTACACCACTTTCCATATTTGGTGGCAATGTCCAGTAAGATAAAAAGAAAGATAATTGATATGGCTTCTAAAGCCTTGGAAATCTCTATACTCCCAGACCCATCTGTGGCCCTTCTAAATCTTAAACCAGCTGCACTCACCTATACTCAATATCAACCTCTCATTAATCTTACAACCGCAGCCAAACAAACTGTAGCCAAGGCATGGAAATCTCCCACCTTAATTGTGGCTGAAGACAAACATAGGATGCTGAAGGCCCTTCTATTTGCCAAAATGATGGCAATAGAAGATGATAATATCGGTAAATTTAACAACATTTGGAAACCTTGGGTTAAGCATCATTTACCCCAAGACTTTGATTACTCATTGTTGTTGCCGCAATAATTCCTCCATTTTTATTATTAACTATAAGCATTTCCTGGGCGTGGGCAGCGCTACCACCATCGGAGACGCTCCCTACATTTTTTTCCCTTTTTCCCTCTTCTTCTTATTCCTATCTTTTCTTTATAGTGCTTTACCCACAGCGGGTTCTTTAGATTGCTACCAATTTTTCGTTTAATTTTGAACTCATATGACCCGCTTCTTACTTATTACTAATACTTTTTTTCCTGGTTCACCGGTTTCCCCTATTTCCACATGGACATGGATTCTCTTTACTTACACATATGGTTTCATATTTTAAGCTTGACAAGCACTGTTTTTTTTTTTTCTGCTATTTTTCTTAACTCTTATCTTCTTGATCTACTACAGATGACATTTGTGATCTATGATTTGAATAGCTAGACCCCCTTATGACTTTTACAATATACAGTATCATTTAGGAGAAAATATTCTTAGTTTATACAGTTGTGCCCCCACCCATTCACACTTTGTACCCATTAGGGGTGGATGGGTGGCCTGGAGGCATGTTCCTTTAAATATGCTGACATTTTAGGGGTTCTAATTCTGGTTCTTTAAGTGAATCTACTTTGTTATAAGTCTTGTTTTCAGATACGATCCTTGTTGATCATACAGTGACATCTATACTCATATTTATTCATGATTTTGACTGTTTCCCATGTATAAGCCTACAGTTTGTTCTGTCTTACTCATGTAAACCTCAATAAAAATATTGAACGGAAGATACAGAGATACTTAATGTGGGCAGGCGTCCATTTGAAAGAGAAATTTGTTGATAAACTGAGTCTATGTTGTCAGTAAAGTCAAATTTAGGCCCCAGATTCTTGATGATTAATATGAGAATGATATAATTCACCATATGCGGTAAACTCAGCCAACAGCTTAGAAATAATAACGTCAGGCTTACAAAGAAAAAACAGTAGGGCATCCATGTAAGCAGAAATCTTATATTGTTGCCTCCTATTTGTATACCCATAATACTATTTGCTCAGACTTGTACCTGTGCAGACGGGGTGGAATATAGAGACTAGACATGTGCAAAACTAAAAAAAATAGTTTTGTTTCAATCCTTTTTTTACATAAAATTGTTTAGTTAAATTAGTTTAATCCATTTAATTTGTTTTCAGAATTTGTTTTGTTTATTCGTATTCAAATTGATTCGAATTTTCAAATTCAAATTCAAATCGATTCAAAAAGTTTTCAAATCAATTTTGGAATAGTTTTCGAATTCCAATAGTTTTCCAATTTCAAAAGAGAATAAAATAGAATAGAAAATAAAGGAATGGAATAGAAAAAAATATATAATAGAATAGAAAAGAATATAACAGAACATAAAAGAATATAATATAATAGAGTAAAACAACAAAATAGGATAGATAATAAAAGAACAGAATAGAGAGGAATAGAATAGGAAGGAATATAATAGAATAAAAAAAGAATATAAGTAAATAGAAAGATTATAACCATCTTCTGAAATTCAAATAGAATAGAAAATAATAGAATTAAAGTGTTTGTTAACCCCCAAAAAACAAAAAAACAGATCCTGTTCCCCTAGCATGTTATACAGCACAGTGCTTGTGCTGTGTCATTTGGCCTCCTGTAACACCTAAATAACTTGGCTGATCCTGCTAGTTTCTAAACTCCCCTGACTGAGACTGAGTGACTGCTGAATACAGTCTCTTGCTGCACAGGTGCTGAAGCATTGTAGTCTGGTAAACTGAGGACTGGAATCACACTGGGTCAAACCAGAGGGCACCTACATAGCTAGACTTTCACAGCTGTATTGCTGGATTGGTGAGAGGGCCATGTGGCCATAACCTGTTTGTTACTATGTTTGCGACTAAACTTCTAGCGAATGTATACAACTTCATGTAGATTTCCACTGGAACTATATTAATGTGCACCGTGGTCAAGATGGACCCAACATTAGCTTAGTTCTAGGGCATGAGACTGTCTCATTAGATAAGCCACTCTACAACAACTTCAGCCATCATAAATGTAGGGGCACTGCTGCAGTAGATCTGGACTATAGTCTAGTCACCCCTAGAGTACACTCCAGTAATATAGCATACTGTTATCAGGAAAGGTATGCCAATACTGATTGTCAGTACTGTTTTTGTGGGTTGTACCTTCACTTAACACTGATTTGCAAGTCATCGGATATAGAGCCATTTAACTGTCATTACTTTAAACTGCTACTGCAAGGTAACTTTGCTGTCTTGAGAGTTGTATTAGATATGCATTCTACCTGTCTCGATATGTGTATAATGTCACTTGCTTCAATTCAATACAATACAATACAACTTACTTTTTTACTCCTAACGAGACCCACTCTCTGTGGTACAACAACTGCTATCTGCTTAACCTGGTGCCTCAAAGGGGCCAAGGTCATTCATACAGTCGAGACAAAGGACAGAGGATCCAAACTACCAAGCAGATTCTTCGGGGATAGTCCTACACCTATCATATTCTTGGTTCTACTTCAATCCCACACTTACTCCTTGACTATTGAGAAATGAAGCAAAAATGCTTTGTTCCTCTTTCTTCCTTCTCCAGTGTGCAAAACATTTCACTATGTAACTAAAAAAATAATAAGCATCCTGGGTTGAGACATTTTAATAATGATTGGGGCAGGTGGGGAGGGAAAACATTGGCTTTTATCGGTACTGATTTGACTTTGCCTGTAACTATTTGCATGCATATGATAAACTGTGACAATGGTAGTGTATGCTCTTTTTTTAGGGCCATGGTATGTAGAAGAGATATTTCGCATTAAGGCACATAAAAGTAAATGCTTAGGCTATTTTATGTTTCTTTGAAACACCAAAGACAATGCAGGAATTTTAAATTATCCACTGACCTTCAAGAGTCACTTTCCTTCCCTACTTCTCAAGAACAAAACTGTGCATTGCGTATTTGCTTTTGGCTTTATGCAGCTCTTCTATATTGTATGACAATGCTGCAAACCCTTGCAGAAGAGGAACAGCAATTATGAAAATTACATTAAAATATTGAGCAGCCATTAAAGCAAAAAATAGAAACATTAATCTTGAACTTTCATCTTTTCTCAGATGACAATGACTCTGTGGGATTGTTTACAGAATACAAAATTTACAAAACCAGACCCAAAAATAATTTGCATAGAATAACCTGAACTTATTACAGTTTTTAATGCATTACCATACTTATATCAGTCAGCAGAGTAGCACTTTCAAAATAAAATGGAGCTGATTTGCACAGTGGTATAAGTATGATTATAGCATTGAATTATTAATTAATATAGGATTTCTAGACTGTAGCTGCAAGAAATATGTCCAGTCTAGACAATTTAGTCATTCAAATTCAGACAGACCATGAAGTGCAAATTGCACCTATACCTTTAACTTCGATCAATGGCAAATAAGAAGAATATTGGATGGATGCAGCCATGCACATCTGTGCTTTATCCCACTGGCTAGATACACATCCATAAGCACTGGTGAATATTGCAACAATAGCCCAATATTATATAGCCATATTTATCAATCTGCATAGCGCTGTTTTTTGTTTTTTGGCCATCATCAGTGCATTGTGTGGAAACCATGGCTTGTACAGATTGAGGATTGGGCAATGAGACAGTATAACCATATAGGTTATATTGGGAATGAACTAAAAGCGAGGGTCCCCAACTGACCTGTTGAAGGCTGGGCCACGCGAAAAATGGTGGGCAGCATCAGAGTAACTAGAACAACATGCACCCTTCCGCCACCAGAGAACGCTCGCTCCCTTTCTGCGAGCACCACTACTCCCTTCCCTCTCTGTAGTCACCTTACCTATGGAGAGGAAGGGGGAGAAGAAAGAGAAGGGGAAAGAGGAGTGACAGGCCAGGGTCATAGACCACTGGTTGACAGGCTGCACACCCCCAATCCCGCCTCCAGAAGTGACAGCGGTGCACTTTTCCATGGCGATTGTCGGCAGATGTAATAGTGAACTGGATCATTAACCCTTCATACGCATTTGACCATTTATAATCTGATGGTCACATCATTTTGGTCAGAGATTTTTGAGTGCACAGAGGTGAAGTTGGATATTTGCTTGAACAATATTTTTGTTTTTGGTTCATATGGACACTTTCTATTTGTATTTATTTATATTAATTTTTATATTTTGGTTTTTCACTATTTGACAATTGATGGTGATGTTAATAATAAATTGCACACATTAAATTTGTTTTTTATATATAGCACTGCACATTTGAGCTACAAGGGAGGTGACAGACCTATCCCCCTCGACAACCCCCCCGATCCATGGAGGTGTTGTTGTTGGTGAGGCCGATCCCTGGTACCGGGAACGTTGGGGACCTCTGGACTAAAGCATTCAAAATCCCTCACTCTAATTAGTGCACAGCATAGTAAAGACTTTTAAGACTTTTTTTAAAAAAAATAGAATGCATGAACATGTCTCATTCCATCACATGGAATTCCTTGAAATTCCTATCCCACAAATAAAAGGAGTCCCCCAGCCTGCTCAACTCCAGTTGCTAGGAGCAACGACTGGCAGGTTTACCATGAACACATGATCCCGGACGAGTCCCCAAATGTAGCGGTACCCCAGTAGGGTCTGCTGAGTGATGTGGCCCATCTGTCACCCTGCCAGGCCCAGCATTCACTTCTCAGACACTCCAAGACAATAAACAGTCTGTTGATTTGTTTTTGTTATTTTATTGGGGGAACTCAACTTGGATGGGGTACTTTAGGACAGTGGGTGGAGCCATGCAAATCAGAGCTTTAAGCCCCCATTGGCCAAATGCACATCCAGAACCACTGGAAACAAAGGCTTCTATGCAGAAGGTCTTGGGACCCAGTGGGACAGTATTACAGGTTATGGTGTGAAGGGACCAAAGCAATCTTAAGATGCTTTACTGTGCACTAATTAGGATGAAGGCTGTTTTGTTTGCTTTAATCCATTCTACCTATAATCTGCATAGTTATACTGCCTCGTTGGCTCTCACGCCATGCTTCACAGATGCCATGGTTTCCATACACTACATTGAAGATGGCCAAAAAGTCCAAAACAGTTATATACAGTTTGGAGTATATGGGTCTGTCATATTAGGTTATGTCTGCACTACAGTATATACCTGTGGTTATCTAACTCCTCCCAAGAACCAGCCTACAGATTGAATCGATGCTGGGTGCTTTTGAAAGGTATACTGAGACAGAGTGCTGTCGTGATTTTAAGAAGCTATGTACAACACCCTGCTGCTGTTTTCTGACTGCATTGCAAGAAGTTGCACAGAGACCCATTTATGACTTTCCAGGGTCTAAAATATGTATGCAATTAAAATAAAAAGGTTTTATTGAAAAATGTCATTAACATGCCCACTATTTTGAAGCATCTGGTAGTACAGCATGCTAGTGCTCGAAAAACTAGTACACTGTACACAGTTGTATTGTATTGTATTGTGTTTGGCTGCTTTCTTGATATCAGAGCACAAGATCAAGCTCATGAATGATTCTGGGAAATCTAGGAATATTTTTAAGAAAAAGGAACTGGGATCAACTACAGTGGTTTTTACTATTTTACTGCAATGCTATCTGTCAAGAAGAACAATACAAGACTGAAAAAACTCACACTGACTTTTATAGCACCTAAAGAATTGCATAGATTAAAGAAAACTCTCTGCATCAGTTCTCCTTTTGAAAACACGTATTCCAAAACACAAAGAACTTTTATGTGCAGTATCCTTATTTGGCATTCAATCATCTATTATTCTTCAGAGATAGATTTTAAAGTAATTGCTGCTCCTACTGACTCAGAATGATTTTATTTTAGATCATGCTGCTGAGTGAAAGTTGACTGAAATATGTTCTACAGACAAGTCAGCCTTCCTGCTTTACTGCTATGATGTCGCTAACCTATCATTCAGGTTTTTCATATTGAACAACAGGCCACCTCCATGTTGGCTAAGAGGCCATCATAAAACGAAATATTAATATGAACAATGTATATGGTAGTGTTTTTTTTATAACATTGTAGTTCAGAAATAATTATAAAATAATCTCTTCATCAGGTTAAGTGGTGTCATTGAAAATCGGGATTTTGTTTTAAAATTAAACATTGCTAAAACAATGAAACCAGTAAAACTACCAGTTAAAGTAGAACTAAACCCAATCACACAAGCTTTAACATGTTAAAGTAATTGCAAAATTTACTTTCAATCGTAGAAACTACAAGTGCTTGAGGTGACACATATGGAACAGTTATGGTCCACTATTATCTCCTTTTGGAAGCCAGTCCAGGACAATAATGTGAAGCCATGCAAGTTCATTTAGATAGGAAGTGGCACAAAAATGGCAGGTGAAATCAACAGCCCTCAGATGTAAAAAATAATAAAAAAGGGTGAAACCAGTATTCCATAAACAAAAATGGCAAATGCTTATGATACACAGCTCTTTAGAAACCTAAATGCTATCCTATCAGTCTGCTTTCACACCTGAGCATTTTGTTTTCAGGCAGAAAGTCGTGCATTTTACCACATTTTTTGCCACGATTTTGCAGCAACTTTGCCGCGCTTTTGCAGCAATTTTGTACAGGTCGAATGGTCACCTATGTAAAAAGAAGACAAACGCCTATGATCTGCCTAAAAAGAAGCTTCAGAATTAGTTTGAACTTCAGGCGTTTTGGAGCTTCTAGCTTCAGGCATTTTAAAGTAGACATGTGCATTTGTTTTCGTCTGAATACATTTTCGTCCAAATGTCAGGTATTTTCGTTATCGTTTTAACAAACGATAACGAAAGTGCAGAGTCCGAAAAATGAAAGATCCGACATAAACAAATGCTTTATTTTCGTTTTCATTGCGAAAAAAGTTCGATATGGATAGAAGATTCGACATGATGCTGACAATAACAATCTGTGTCCATCAAACCTGTGGTCGAATGTGCCTAACCTTAGCTCTATTAGTCCAAGATTATTCAACATAGAGAGAAAAGATTTAACATAGAGTGAAAAGATTCGACATAGAGAGAAAAGATTTGACAGAGAGAAAAGATCGCTGCTGGAATTGGGTGGGGGAAGTAAAATAAAAATATTGATAATGATGAATGTTATTGGCTGATTGTAACCAAAGAGGAGGAGCAGTAAAATAGCTAGAACTAAGTACACACGTACAGCCAATTTACTTTCACTTACGATTGCTAGCAGAGAGAGACATACACACTGAATCATTTCAGAAGACAGTCAATCTTAGCTGGTCCGTTTGTCAGAGAACCTGAATTATTTAGCAATTAAGCATAAGCACAGCAGCAGAACAATAGTGAAGCAAGCTACAGTTCAACTTAAATTTTTCATAATAATCTGCTGCTATTGTGTTAGTGTTGTGAACTTGATAGTGATACTAGTGTTGCTAGTGTTGTGATAGCATCAGAGGCTGCCTGTGTTGTGAGGGGGGGGGATTTTTTTTATTATAGATTCTATATTATAGATTGAGATTCTATATAGATTCTATATACCCTATCTTGTTACCTGTCTGATCAGTGATCACTATCACCAGTCCATTTTCTGTTTGAACTATATACATTCAACGTGAACGACGAAGATTCGACAAAGCAGCGAAAAACATACAAACGTCGAATCTTTGGCTTATGGTATCTATCAAAAGTTCTAAGAGGATTCGACGGAGTAGCTAAACTATACGGCGTCGTACAGTTTAGCTGCTCTGTCGAATCTTCTTTGAACAATCGACAGACACCATAAGCCTTCAATGACAGATTCAACCTTAATTAATTTGAATTTTTTGGACTAATGCAATTTTTAACGAAAAACGAAATAAAAAAAAAAAGAATTTCGGGAGTAACTAAATAAATTTATTTTTCGGACGAAAACGAAATTCCAAAACAAAATATTTCAGTGTGCACATGTCTATTTTGAAGTGGAGATGTGAACCATCTCAATAGAGAAGAAAAGTCATTATAGAGTGCTATATTAACCACTTGCCTACTGGGCACTTTTACCCTCTTCCTGCCCAGGCCAACTTTCAACTTTTAGCGCTGTCACACTTTAAATGACAACTGAGCGGTCATGCAACACTGTACCCAAATGACTGTACCCAACTGTTATAATTTTTTTCACACAAATGGAGTTTTCTTTTTTTGGTATTTATTTATCACTGTTTTTTTATGTTTTGATAAACAAATGATGTTCCCTGATGAGGCTGCACTGATGGGCACTGATAGGCTGCACTGATGGGCAATAATGAGGTGGCACTGCTGGGCACTTATAGTTGGCACTGATGGGCACTGAAGCGGCACTGGTGGGCACTGATGAGAAGGCACTGATGAAGCTGCACTGATAGGCAGAACTGATAGGTGGCACTGATGGGCACTGATAGGCAACACTGAAGGGAACTGATAGGCAGCACTTATATGTGGCACTGATAGGCAGCGCTGAAGGGCGCTGATAGGCAGTACTGATAGGCACTGGTAGGCAGAACTGATAAGTGACACTTATGAGGAGGCACTGATGGGCACTGATTGGCAACACTGATGGGCACTGATTGGCAGAACTGGTGGGCACTGATTGGCAGCACTGGTGGGCACTGGTAGGCAGCACTGGTGAGCAGTGTTGGGACTGCACTGATAACCAGGACACTGATAATTAGTGCCCTGATTATCAGTGTAGCTGTCCCTTTAACACAAGCTGGTTATCGGCTCTCTTCTCACCTCTTCACGCTGTCAACGTGAGGAAAGGAAAGCCAATAACCAGCTTGTGTTCACATCATGATCAGTTGTCATTGGAATGAACACCACATAGTCTGATCAGTTCCCAGCACAAAAGAGTTTTTTTTTTTTTCAAATATAGACAACATTGTAAAGGATTATATATCGCATAACAGTATTTTGCAGTTTAAAAACATCACGTAATCTTTTGTCCACACAGGAGGCCTTCTGATTCTTTAAATGTGTCTAGGCGGTTCAGGTTCCAGTACGAATAAGAGAATGTCTGTAGTCACTTGAAATTTTTGAAAAGTTTTTTGTTTAACAGGGCAACCAATAGACAGTTCATTGGAGTTAGGTACTTATTCACTTGTCACTCCAGGGGAATTGAAATACTTGGAACCACGTTCCCAATTGGTATATATCTTACTTTTGTCTTGTTGATTTCTAACAGTTTTAGCAACTGATGGTTTCAGAGGCTTTGCACTTTTTGGAAGTTGTATGTCTTCAACATGTATCTCAGATTAAGTAGCGCAGCTGGTGATGCTTGTGTATTTGCATGTCTGGTCACTCTACAGACATGTAAGAACTCTGTAGTAAGATTTGGAAACCGAAGAGTTTCTTTAAAACTCCTGTTGAATATTTCAATCTCTCTATTTGTTTGGGGGCAATAAGCTGAAGATTTCTTATTCATAATATTTCTCTCTCTCAGGAAGGATTCAACCAAAAGTTGTGGTCTACTGTAAGACATGAAGGCAGCCCAAAGATGACTCAATTTTCTTTCCTTCCACCATGGGTGGAAGGAATGAAAATCGCTTCATTCCTCTAGCAACACAGTCAGTATTGAAATGTAAAAAATCTGATCGGCTGGTTGTATCAACACGCTATCTAATACCTCCTGTTTTCTTCATTGTCATCACAAGAGGAGATACCCATTAGCAGTGGCGATTAGTGCTCAAAAATTCAGGGGGCAGCAAACCAAGCTCCCCCCTCCCCCCCGGGAGACAGACAGGAAACGTCAGGAACACCAGCAACACAACTGGGAGGGTTCAAAATACCCTTTTTTGAAGTCTATTAGAGCCTCTGGCTCTAATCACGTGCTTCATAAAAATAAATAATCCACCATTGGAATCCTTGCGTCTGGCACCCTGCATGTAGATCAGTGGGCTGGACGCATAAATGGGGAGGGGCAGCGCCCATGCACCCCTAATGGACGGGCCACCACTGGCCATTAGATACATTTTTTTTTCAATCACATATTGTACTAGTAGTTTCTTCAGTTATTAGGAAACTGCTTCTCTTACAGGGGTGGGTACGATTTGGACATACTGGTTCCATGTTTGATAGCACTTCATATTTTTGCGAAAGTTATTTGCACAGCTCAGTGAGGTTTCACTGAGTGATGAAACGCTGTTGTAGGTTGTAGATTTAGAGTAGCAAAAAAAAAAAAAAAAACCTGCGCAGTATAGCAATGCCTTTCTTTACAGTGTAGAATTAGGCTTGCTCACTAGTTTGTTGAAATTTTACACTCAATTGCAGGTAATCAAGCAATGGAATAGGGTTTCCAAGATGTTACCAGTGTCAGAATAGGTGCAATTTTTTTGCATTTGCAGCACCATGCAGATTTTGCAGAGCATGCAGAATAGTTTACAATATGTTGTGTTGAGCCACCTGTAGCAATGCTTGTTCTGTGCATGTGCATCTTTGCATTCAGGTTTGAATTAATCTTTTGTTGTATAACTTTTTCAGAGTTGCGCTAATGACTGAAAATTCCAGGTGAGTATCACCGCCATTCGCCACCTTGAAATGTGAATCTGTCAACACCACCACCAGAGGCTGAAAGACTCACTTACCAGCTCACATAGACCTCTCACCATAAGAGGTCAATAGCGCCTGTTGCTCTATACCCAGCCAGGGCCTTTTATGACTTCAGAGGGTCTTCCCACATTGACATATCAATCTTCCTGACACAGTTGTCATAGGAGTACCCCAAAATGAAAAAGGCTCCACATAGTGTAACATTGTAACAATTCATTTTACATATGTGTAGCAAGGTCTCTGGCCTTGTCGGCTAATGAGAACCTTCCAAGCCAGAGATAACTGTCATCCTTCAATATGTAGTGGGTTGTGAGGCATAGTGGGTGCAAGGATGGTGAAAGTCATTGGGCACCAGACACTACTTGGACGTAAAAGAGGTTTTATTTCTCTTAACAGTCCTTTTTGTATTTTGGGGCGAAAGAGGGTTAGAACCAGGAAACCCTTAAAGTGGAGTTCCACCCACTTTTACAACTCTTCAGCATCCCTCACTAAACTGTAAACTGTAAACGAATTGGATATTTTTAATTTTTTTTTCTCAGCACCTACTGTATATCTGCTGTATTAATTTTTCACTTCCTCCTCCCTGGCCGTGGCCCATCGCATCATTTCCTGTTTGCAATGCCTTCTGGGAAGGGGCAGCAACTTCCTCTGACACTGCCGTGGCTATAGAAACCTGACCTGAAACCTATTATACTGCTTGTGCTGCACTGAGCATGTGCGAGATCTACAAGGATGAGATCCAGGAAGAAATACAGTCTGGCTTCTGATGCCCACACTTAAGATGGCCACTGCCTGCTGTAAGTTTATATAATAACAAACTACTGCTATAAACTAACAAAACAGACCTTAGTTTACAGACTAACTTTACTAGAATACATTAAGCTTGTGTATTATAGGGGTATTTTTATTTAAAAAGTATAATTTCGGCCAGAACACCACTTTAAGTAGTTGTAATTGTAAATTCAATTGGCAGACTCCGAGACTTCAACAGGAGGACAGCCGTGCAGAGAAAAGCCCCAGCTAGGCGCCACTTCTGCACATGCAGAAATGCTGTCTCCTATGGCAACAGTCTTTAACAGTTCCTAACTCAAACGTAACAGGTCCTTCAGCTTCACTACAACTGCCTCTTGTAGTTCTTCAACACTTAGCTCCCTGTCTTTCACTAGACCCTCTGATTAACTGACTCTGAATCCCTTGAGCTCCTCCAATCTTTGTGGTGGTAACTCCCTCAAGCAACACCCACGCTTCCCTGGGGAGTCCCTAGCTTGGCACTCCTGTTACTTCTCAAGATTCACCCCTGTTAACCGCCTCTGTCCCTGGCTTGGCACTAGGGACGAGCTTCGAGTTCGAGTCGAACTCATGTTCGACTCGAACATTGGCTGTTCGCAAGTTCGCCGAACAGCGAACAATTTGGGGTGTTCGCGGCAAATTCGAATGCCGCGGAACACCCTTTAAAAGTCTATGGGAGAAATCAAAAGTGCTAATTTTAAAGGCTTATATGCAAGTTATTGTCATAAAAAGTGTTTGGGGACCCGGGTCCTGCCCCAGGGGACATGGATCAATGCAAAAAAAAGTTTTAAAAATGGCCATTTTTTCAGGAGCAGTGATTTTATTATTGCTTAAAGTCAAACAATAAAAGTGTAATATCCCTTAAAATTTCATAGCTGGGGGGTATCTATAGTATGCCTGTAAAGGGGCGCATGTTTCCCATGTTTAGAACAGTCTGACAGCAAAATGACATTTCGAAGGAAAAAACCCATTTAAAACTACTCACGGCTATTGCATTGCCGACAATACACATAGAAGTTCATTGATAAAAACGGCATGGGAATTCCCCACAGGGGAATCCCGAACCAAAATCTTTTTTAAAAAATGACGTGGGGTTCCCTCTAAATTCCATACCAGACCCTTCAGGTCTGGTATGGATTTTAAGGGAAACCCCGCGCAAAAAAAAAAATGGCGTGGGGTCCCCCCAAAAATCCATACCAGACCCTTATCCGAGCATGCAACCTGGCAGGCCGCAGGAAAAGAGGGGGGGGCGAGAGTGCGCCCCCCCTCCTGAGCCATACCAGGCCACATGCCCTCAACATTGGGAGGGTGCTTTGGGGTAGCCCCCCAAAACACCTTGTCCCCATGTTGATGAGGACAAGGGCCTCATCCCCACAACCCTGGCCGGTGGTTGTGGGGGTCTGCGGGCGGGGGGCTTATCGGAATCTGGAAGCCCCCTTTAACAAGGGGACCCCCAGATCCCGGCCCCCCCCCCTGTGTGAAATGGTAAGGGGGTAATTACCCCTACCATTTCACGAAAAAACTGTCAAAAATGTTAAAAATTACAAGAGACAGTTTTTGACAATTTCTTTATTTAAATGCTTCATCTTTCTTCTTTCTTCTATCTTCCTTCATCTTCTTCTTCTTCTGGTTCTTCTGGTTCTTCCTCCGGCGTTCTCGTCCAGAATCTCCTCCGCGGCGTCTTCTATCTTCTTCTCCTCGGGCCGCTCTGCACCCATGGCTTTGGGGGAGGCTCCCGCTCTTCTCTTCATCTTCTTCTTCACCTTCTTCTCTTCTTCCTTCTTCTCTTCTTCTCTTCTTCATTTTCTTCTCCAGGCCGCTCCGCATCCATGCTGGCATGGAGGGAGGCTCCCGCTGTGTGACGGCATCTCCTCGTCTGACGGTTCTTAAATAATGGGGCGGGGCCACCCGGTGACCCCGCCCCCCTCTGACGCACGGGACATGACGGGACTTCCCTGTGGCATTCCCCGTGATGTCACAGGGAGGTCCCGTCAAGTCCCAGTGCATCAGAGGGGGGCGGGGTCACCGGGTGGCCCCGCCCAATTATTTAAGAACTGTCAGACGAGGAGACGCCGTCACACAGCGGGAGCCTTCCTCCATGTCAGCATGGGTGCAGAGCGGCCCGGAGAAGAAAATGAAGAAGAGAAGAAGAGAAGAAGAGAAGAAAAGAAGAAGAGAAGAAGATGAAGAGAAGAGCGGGAGCCTCCCCCCTTGCCATGGGTGCGGAGCGGCCCGAGGAGAAGAAGATAGAAGACGCCGCGGAGGAGATGCTGGCCGAGAATGCCAGAGGAAGAACCAGAAGAGCCAGAAGAACCAGAAGAAGAAGATGAAGGAAGATAGAAGAAAGAAGAAGCATTTAAATAAAGGAATTGTCAAAAACTGTCTCTTGTCATTTTTAACATTTTTGACAGTTTTTTAGTGGAATGGTAGGGGTAAGTACCCCCTTACCATTTCACACAGGGGGGGCCGGGATCTGGGGGTCCCCTTGTTAAAGGGGGCTTCCAGATTCCGATAAGCCCCCCGCCCGCAGACCCCCACAATCACCAGCCAGGGTTGTGGGGATGAGGCCCTTGTCCTCATCAACATGGGGACAATGTGTTTTGGGGGGCTACCCCAAAGCACCCTCCCAATGTTGAGGGCATGTGGCCTGGTATGGTTCAGGAAGGGGCCGCACTCTCATCCCGCCCTCTTTTCCTGTGGCCTGCCAGGTTGCGTGCTCAGATAAGGGTCTGGTATGGATTTTTGGGGGGACCCCACGCCGTTTTTTTTTTTTTTGGCGCGGGGTTCCCCTTATAATCCATACCAGACCTGAAGGGTCTGGTATGGAATTTAGAGGGAACCCCACGTCATTTTTTTTTAAATTTTGGCCGGGGTTCCCCTTAATATCCATACCAGACCTGAAGGGCCTGGTATGGAATTTAGGGGGACTCCCACGTCATTTTTTTTTTTTATTTTGGTTCAGGGTTCCCCTGTGGGGAATTCCCATGCCGTTTTTATCAATGAACTTCTATGTGTATTGTCGGCAATGCAATAGCCGCGAGTAGTTTTAAATGGGTTTTTTCCTTCGAAATGTCATTTTGCTGTCAGACTGTTCTAAACACGGGAAACATGCGCCCCTTTTACAGGCATACTATAGACACCCCCCAGCTACGAAATTTAAAGGGATATTACACTTTTATTGTTTGACTTTAAGCATTATTAAAATCACTGCTCCTGAAAAAATGGCCATTTTTAAAACTTTTTTTTGCATTGATCCATGTCCCCTGGGGCAGGACCCAGGTCCCCAAACACTTTTTATGACAATAACTTGCATATAAGCCTTTAAAATTAGCACTTTTGATTATTCATGTTCGTGTCCTATAGACTTTAACGGTGTTCGCGTGTTCAAACAAACTTTTTTCCTGTTCGCATGTTCTGGTGCGAACCGAACAGGGGGGTGTTCGGCTCATCCCTACTTGGCACACCAGGCTGCTCTGCAAGCGTCACCTTCGCTGGCTGGATCCCTGACTTGATCACCGCCTGAAGTTTCCCAATTCTCCACGTGCCCGTTTGGTGAGAATGTTCTTTCAGTACTTGCTTCAGTTACTCACTGTGGTCCCTGGTAAAGGTGGTTGGTCCCTTTGTGGCAACAGCTTCCCTTCTACCTCTGACTACTGACAGGTTCCCCGACCGGCAGAACTGTCACTTTTGGTTGGACTGCAAGCCGCAGTCCCAACCCTGCGCTGCTTTCTTGCTTCTGGATAGGCCCTCAGACAGCCCAGCAGCCAGATGCCCACAGGATAGGCCCAATCTTGTGTCCGCACCGGAATTGGATCACATGGGTGTTCACACCCAGGCGATCCGATTATGCAAATCATGCCGCGCACCGCATCTAGTGTAAACTGGCCTTCAAAGTTGTTAAAAACTGTATTGCGGATTTGCTGTTATGCTGTCCATCCTGCCAGAATTTATATCATTCTGCAATTACGCTTACTTTAGGCACAAAGTTCTTTATTTTATTGCAGTGAGGGCTGTATTATACATTCCATCTGCTGCTAGTATAGTATAGAAAAAATGCTGTCTTTCTGCTCCCATGCATAATAACCCCTTCATGCCTAAGCCTATTTCTGACATCTATTGCTTACAAGTTAAATTCAGTATTTTTTGCTAGAAAATTACTTAGAACCCCCAAACATTATAGATTTTTTTTTTAGCAGAGACCCTAGAGAATAAAATGTTGATCAATGCAATATTTCATGTCACACTGTATTTGCGCAGTGGTCTTTCAGATGCACTTTTTTGTGAAAAAAGACACTTTTATGAATTAAAAAACAATTAAACAGTAAAGTTAGCCAAAATATATTATATAATGAAGTGAAAGATGATGTTATGCCGAGTCAATAGACACCTAACATGCCATGCTTTGAAATTACACTCACTCGTGAAATGGCGACAAATTACTGTACCTAAAAATCTCCATAGGCGATGCTTTAAAAAAATTTGACAGTTACTGGGTTAGAGTTACAGAGGATGTCTTTTGGTAGAATAATTGCTCTCGCTCTAATCACGGCGATACCTCACATGTGTGATTTGAACACCATTTACATATGCAGGAATGACTTAGGCATGTGCTTTCTTTTTTTTGCTGTGCGAGCTCGCGAGGGCGCTTTAAAAAAAATATTTTTCTTATTTATTATATAAATTTTTTTTTTACATTTTTAAAAAAACTTAAAAAAAAAAAATCTGATCACTTTTATTGCTGTCACAAGGGATGTAAACATCCCTTGTAACAGTAATAGGTGGTGACAGGTACTCTTTGTGGAGGGATCGGGGGTCTAAAAGACCCCAAATCCCTCCTTTGCACTTCAAAGTATTCAGATACAAAAACGGCGATTCTGAATACTGTAATTTTTTAAAAATTGGCGCCATTGGCAGCCGAGTAAACCGGAAGTGACGCTGTGATGTCGCTTCCGTGTTTTTACATAGAAGTCTGGAACAAAGCCGTTTCCAGCTTTGTTTCAGTCGCACTCTAGCGGAAGTGCCAAATCATGGATCGGGTCTCCCGGTGGGATGGAGGGCCGGGGAGAGCGGCAGAAGGTGGTGGGAGGGGGGATGTCTCCTTCCGCTCCTTTAGAATAACAGCCGAGCAGCTTATAGCCGCATCAGCTGTTATCCCTAAAGAGCCAACCACCAGCTCTAAAACACGGTACCAGGGTGATGCCTGCAGCTGCAGGCATCATCCCGGTATAACCCCTTAAAGCCGAGGCCGCATATGTGTGTGCGGTTAGCGCTAAGGGGTTTATTAAGCATTTTTTCCAACAGCAGGTATGTCCTCCTGATTAACAGCAAGTATGTCATTCTCAAAAAATGTGAATCCAAGCAGTAAAAGGTATTGCAGGCACACCAGCATGTGCAAAGAAAGGTACAGGCTTTTGTAGAGGTGGGAAAGACGTCCTTGTCGCCAGTCAGGTTGTGTCTTGTAGTCTGGGAGGCAGAATAATTATAGAATGCTTTATTAACAAGTTCAGGCTTTCATAATAGATGTGCAGGCTTCTGATTATGGCATAACATGATCTGAAACAAACTTGTCCTGAGTATAGAAAGTATTATATGTAACATCTGTAAATAGTGACATCTACTGACCAGAGGAATGAACACCACATGTGACCCTCCGCAACATTCTATTTCACTTTTGAAGCCAGTTACCACTTTAGATTGCGTTTCCCCAGTGAATTTGAATGGTGGTGGTAGATACATTGGTTTATATTCAGTAGTAAGATTCATGTAATTTATTTTGGATCAGCTGTCTCTATTGCTTGAGCACTGTGTGTGTTGGAAGGTTTATTGTATGGGTGAATTGAAAACATCTGACATGTGGTTTATCCTGAATATCTGGACACTTTTTAATGCTTGTACAAAGTCTTATTTATATAAGGTTTACAAATACCACACACTTGGCAGGTTATTGTAAGATAGTATGCTCACTGAATGTCTACCACTGCCAAATTGTATCAGAAGGAGGTGCTTGAGGAAATTGTTTTTTGTTTTTTTTTAAGTTTAAGCTACATGCACAGATATCATGTAAGATCTTCTTCAGTCTGGCTTCAAGAAAAAGCAAAGCACTGAAACTGCTCTTATTCAGTTACTTAATAACCTATGTATGAGCGGGAGATGGGGGGGGTGGGGGTGGGGGTGGTAAAATGTCCTAGACCTTTTAGCAGCATTTGACACAATTATCTGTTAAATTCTAATAGATAGGCTAAAGTGGAGCTCCACCCACAAGGGGAAGCTCCACTTATTTGCTCCCATTTGGCACCTTTCTGGGGGGGGCGGGTTTCTGTTTTTTACATGTACCCACTCCCACTTTGGGCTGATCTCACTGTGGCAAAGTCAGCAGGAAGTTTGGCCCCCGTCCTCCTTCCCCCGCTGCCGGGCCATTCACAAAGGGCAGCGCGCTTCGTGCATGAGCAGTAGGGAACCGGCTGTGAAGGCGCAAGGCTTCACTGCTGGCTTCCCTTACTGGAGATAGCAGTGGCAGCACCCGATAGCTGATTGAAAAATTGGCTCGGGTGAAGGCACCGCTGGATTCCTGGACAGGTAAGTGTTCTAATATTAAAAGTCAACAACTACAGTATTTGTATTTTTTATGAAGGAGCCTGGAGCCCTGCTTTAAGGGTATTTTGTGGCATAGATAGCACAGATCTTTAAAGCTGAACTCAGGGATGCAATTAAAAATCACCTCTTTTTTTAGTTGTGTCACATATGTCAATTTTAAAGTTGCTAAGAATTTATCTTAAAACCAGAACATTTTGCTAATAATTAAACTGCAAAAAACAGTAATGAAATATGTAAAATGTGGTGTCGGCCATGTACCCAGAGCATGTATACTGCTGGCTAATGCATTACATTCATCTTTCTCACATTATGATTAACTACACTTCCCATTATACTTTGGAAATTGTAGTAAATGGCCACCGCCACCCCCCCGGTCAGTCGGTCACCAGCCCCGCACTTACGCCAACTAGGTCACAGGCAGCACTTCCTCCGAGCGGTGGGCGGCGCCTCCTCCTCCTGGTGAGATATCCAGAGGTTGTCTTTGGGAAATAGATGTATGAGTGCTGCCAGCATTGCTGCAGAGGTTGAAGGGGTGGGGGGTCAGCCTGTCAGTGCTCAGACCATATGCCACACACTGCATCAAATTGGTCCGTATAGCTGTCGTCCCAGAAGGAAGCCTCTTCTAAAGATGATGCAAAGAAAGCCTGCAAACAGTTTGTTAAGGACAAGTAGACTAATGACATGGATTACTGGATAAAGGAAGACAGCAGAGCTTCATCTCATTCATTAAGCAGTCTATTTTCCTTCAGTAAATCAACCCCTGCATCTTATCCCTTAGACCATAAGTTTGTTTGGGAAGGGTTAAAATTCCTATTGTGTTTAATATTTAATGCATTTATGTACAGGTTCAGGCCATTAGCATAATTCCTTTGTATAATGTTGCCGAAGATGTTGGTGTTATATGAATCAATACTGATGGGCTGGATAGACGTTCATCAGTATTTACATTCTGTTTTTCATACTCACTAATTTATTAAAATATAAAAGTATGAAGTGAATACAGCAAGCAATCAATGCAACTATTGATGGGTAAGAGCAGAAGGATTTAACAAACATCATATTATTTGATTCTACCCAGAATTATGGCATAGAATGCCATTACACTTACATTTAAAGTGGTTGTAAACCCTAACATATACCCAGTGATACACAGATAAAACACATAGATGAAACAAATCCATCTACATATGTTATACCTGTTTATCTGCAGCAATCTCATTTGTAGATCATTCTAAAAACATACAAATCAAAGGATTTTGTTCTCAGCTCTGGCAGCAAGGGGCAGGGATCTGAAGTTTCACCATGCAGATCTCAGTGAGGGGACTTCTGAGCCCTGATTGGGGGGAAGGGACACACACTGCTTCACACCAGAAAACATGCAGAGCTGTGGCTATGAATCACAGGCTGTATGCTGGAGCTCTCCTCCCAGTCAACTTTTTTATCTCTTGGTGTAAAAAACCTGTCAGAAGTGACTCATACTGATAACAGAGGAATGTGGCACCATAGAGAAATCACACTCAGTGCTTTGGATAGAGGCAAGTAGAAAATATAGAAGAATATGATTTGTTCATATTTCATATCTGAGATTTACAACCACTTTCTATCACATTAAACAAAAAATCATTATATGCTGCGCTGGTATGATGGTCAATCTGTAACCTAAGTATAGACATATATATATATATATATATATATATATATATATATATATATATATATATATATATATATATATATATATATATACATAGATACATACTGTAGGTAAGTATAGACATGTGTTTGTGTGCATTTCTAAATTGTGTTAGTAAAGTATCTAAAAAAAATTTTGGAATACCTTTTGTTAAAGTGGTTCTAAAGGAAAAAGGTTTATTATCTTAAGTCATTCTCTGCATTAAGATAAAAAAAACTTTCTGTGTGCATCAGCCCCCCTCAGCCCCCCTAATACTTATCTGAGCCCCATCTCGATCCAGCGATGTGCACAAGTACCTCGGAAATCCGGGACTTTCACTTCTGATTGGCTGAAACACAGCAGTGGCGCCATTGGCTCCCACTGCTGTCAATGTCAGTTAGCCAATGAGGAGAGAGAGGGGTGAAGCCAAACCGTGGCTCCGTGTCTGAATGGACACACAGAGCAGAGGCACTCGAAAGGAGGGAGGGGCCAGGAGCGCCGCAAAGGACCCAAGAATTGGAGGATCCAGGCTGCTCTGTGCAAATCCATTGCACAGAGCAGGTAAGTAAGACATGTTTGTTACTTTTAAAGAAAAAAAATAGATTTTAGTATCACTTTAATTACTATTGGGTCAAATTGAGCCAAATGAGCCAGGGCAAATTTGCAAGATTTAGAATGGCCTTAAAGAAAAATTCAGTAGCTTTTTCTCAGTTAGCGGGTCACTACTCAACAGTGAAATAACTCTTATTTTAAAAGCCTTGTACATATTTCCAAATCAAGTGAAGGCATTCTAGAGAACAAAGACTGGCAACATTAAGGGAATATATGACCCACATTTAGTTCAATAAAGCCCATCAAAAGTGAACATTTTGTTTATCGGAGTTAACCCCTTCATGCCTGTGCTATAGCCGAAAGACGGCTACAGCGTGGACCTAAATTGCTGGTAGGGTGTCCATGTACGTCCTTCCATGCATGAGCTGCCTGCGCATCCCCTGCGGGGCACGCACAGCGCACTCTGTGATCAGCGAGTCCATGAGACTCGGCTGATAACAGATCAGAGTAAGCTGTAAGCCAATGACAGCTGATCGCGTGATGTAAACAGAGCCAGTAATCAGCTGTTTTTTTTCCTCACGCTGATAACGTAAGGAGAAAGAAAAACCCAATCACCGGTTTCTGTCAGAGGGACATCTGTCCCAAACAAGGAGGGCTGCCGCCTCATCTGTACACACCAGTGCCACCTACCAGTGCTGCCAAACAGTGCCCATCAATGCCTCATTATCAGTGCTGCCTATCAGTGTCACCTACCAGTCCCTATCAGTGTCCATCAGTGCCACCCATCAGGGCCCATCGGTGCCACCTATCAGTGCCCTTCAGTGCCATCTATCAGAGCGCTTCAGTGCCATCCATCAGTGCCACCTATCAGTGACCACCAGTGCCACCTCATCAGTGCCCATCAGTGCCACCTTATCAGTGCCCATCAGTGCAGCCTCATCAGCATATCAATAAAGGAGAAAAATTACCTGTTTGCTAAATTTTATAATAAACTATGAAACTTTTTTTTCAAAGTTATTGGTCTTTTTTTGTTTGTTTAGCAAAAAATAAAGACCCCAGTAGGGATTAAATACCACCAAAAGAAAGCTCTATCTGTGTGAAAAAAATTACAAAAATGTCATATGTGTACAGTATAGCATCACTACGCAATTGTCATTCAAAGTTCAACAGCGCTGAAAGCTAAACATTTTCCTGGGCAGGAAGGGGGTTTAAGTGCCCAGTAGGCAAGTGAATAATTTACTAAAGGCAAATAGACTGTTCACTCTGCAAAGGAATTATCCCCAAAGCTTAGTGAATGAGGAAAAGCCCTGCTGTCTACCATCATTCAATCATGTGCAAGCAAAAATGCTGTTTTTTGTAATTATTTTTAATTTTTCTGGCATGTTATTGGGTTTTCTTTACAAAATTGAAGCTTCACCACAATCACTAAACTCTGGGGAAAATGTCCCTTGCAGAGTGTAAGTAAACCGTCTATTTGCCTTTAGTAAATCAACCCCATACCATGCATTGCCCCATTTACTCTTTGTGATCCTGACGCACTGCAGATGTTGGAGATGCATGCAAGGCTCTTATTTTGATGCCCATGTACAGTAAAGCAGGCATTAAAAAATGAGTGAAGCCTTGAAAAATTCTCTGGTTTACAGCGTGCACTATGTGCAGCAGAGCAGAGATTTGAAGATCATGTTTATAGTTATGCTATAATTATGTTTAGCATGAAAACACATCAGCAAACCTTAAGGATTCCAATTAGATGCTTAATTAACCATAGTGATCTTAGTGTTATGAAGCAGTAGACTGTTGAAAATGAGTCACTGGTATCGTGACAGTATAAAAAAATGTATGCAGTGATTAAATCATCCCTTACATAAAAATGTAATTTGTAGTGTTATTTAAAAACGTATAGTTTTATGATAACACTGTATGGCTGGAGAGGAAAAAGATTGGTGTGCAAAAACTGTATTCTGTGTAGCTAACTGCGATGAAAGGAACACTACAAAAATATGTAAATAAGCAAATAGTAAAAAGGAGTTATAAATTGGAGTTGTAATACTAACAAAAGGGCTAATCACAAATAAATAAATAAAAAATACATTTCATAAACACAGGTAACCCTTATCCTATACAAAGTGCTCTAGTGATCCAGAAAGTGTGTATGTATATCCCAAAAGTGAAAAGTGCATAATGCGCATATATATGCGTAGATGCCAATTAAAGGAGAAATGTCTTAACTCCTGTACTTACATGTTGTTACTCCCTTATGCACATCCAAATGGTGGTGCACTCACTTGGTATGGTTGGTCATTTGTTGACCATACACACAACAAGGCTGCATGCACATGACCAGAAAGTGGTGCGGATCTCTCATAATAGACTGAGCGATTGTTTCATAGTGCTGGATGTCAAGCCCCAAAGGGTGTAAGTGCATTTTAGTTGATTTAACTGATATAACATATAAACTAAATATGCATTTTTTGGATCACTGGAGCACTTTGTAGAGGGTTTGGTTTAATCAGGGCTTATAATTTGTATTTTTTCAATTTATTTGTGATTAGCACTATTTTTAGTATTACATTCTTCAGTACCTATTTGATATTTACACAGCAGCTGGGTTGGGAGTGAGACATAGTTAACACTTTTAGGGTACCCCAGAATTTTTTTTGTGTAGTTTACTAAATTGGAGTTGTTGTCATTAGCAAACAATCATCTTCATGTTTTTACAGTTAGGAGCAAAGGGAGGCTGGTCTTCTCCTGCTGGTCTAATGAGAGGACCTCTGACAAGCAAAAAGGGGGGAGTGGTAAGATGCAGATGTAGCTGCAAGTAGAAATGATGGAGAGTGTCTCAAGGAACTGCAAGGGTACTGGTGAACACTCTTGTAGTTTATTGACACTTCCTACAGCTTACAAACAGAAAGCTGTAGGTAGTGCTTGCAGGAGCCTGACATTGCACCCGCAATCTGTTGATCATGGGTGCAATGCTCTGTAGGTTCTTGAGAAATAAAATACACTTTTACCTGCAAAAATATGTGCATCTGTTATATTTTTTTTAAAAGGTAAACTTAGCCTTTAAAGCCCAATTTAGACCTTTCTGACCCAGTGCATTAACATCAATTGCATTCATTTGAATAGGCTCCCTATGTACTACAACAACCAGGAAAAACACCTCCACATTGTTTCCCAACACAGCACACCATATTTGTGATCCACATGCTGAAGTCCTGTTTGCCTATTTATCAGTGAGATTGAACAATGAAGGGCTCCTGTAATGTGTTCTCAATGTTAAGCTGACAAGCATTGTGAGAGGCTCAGTGCTTCCCCTCATCGCAGTTGTATAGAGGGTTACAGGTGTCTGGCATCCATTTTAGGATTTTTATTAGAAACAAGAATACTTCCGGTTCCGGCGCCGCATGGAGTAGCTGTCTCTCCTCACAGCTCCCGCAACCAGGACGAAAAACCTGCCTATAAAACCGGCCCTGAAGCCCGAATCAACCCTCGGCCACCTCAGGCACCTGTACCCAACATATGGACCGGTTCGTGGAAGTCCGCGGCCCCCGATCCAATACGGCCCAAACGGCGCCGCCGCCACAGCCGCAAATCGAGGCCCCGGCTTCGGCCTACACGGACCAGCACTCAGAAGCGCACCCAGCAGATATGGAAGTAAGTGGCAGTGCAGCCCCTCACGCATCTCCACAAGCTCCCCAAACTCAGCCAAAACCCCAAGACGCCTCTCCTCTAGCCCCTCTCTCCCAGGCCTTTCAAACGCC
This sequence comes from Lithobates clamitans, assembly GCA_037952925.1. Classification (NCBI taxonomy): domain Eukaryota; kingdom Metazoa; phylum Chordata; class Amphibia; order Anura; family Ranidae; genus Lithobates; species Lithobates clamitans. Next base: position 3,378,983 of record JBBGZY010000325.1, on the reverse strand, counting down.
GGCCTCCACTCCACAGCATACAGGGGACCACAACACAGAGCGCATCGCACAAGCAGTTGCAGCCCTCCTGTCCCCCATGATTGCAACATCTGTGGAGAAAGCTGTAAATGCAGGGATGAAACAAATTAAAGCCCAGCTGGGAGAACATAACACCAGGCTACATGATCTGGAACACCGCCTTTCCAGTATGGAAGAAGAGATGTACCAAGCCCAAGCCACGGAACAGGCGCAGGACAAGACAAACCAATTCATACTACAAAAACTCGACGATTTGGAGAATAGGTCCAGAAGGAGCAACCTGCGATTCGTGGGGTTACCCGAATCGCTACAATCATCTGCTCTATCAGACTTTTGCTCCCATCGCATCCCTGAAGCACTAGGCTTAACAGGCCCCTGCGCGGTGGAACGCGCCCATAGAATGGGACCATATAATGAAGAACGCAAGAGCCCTCGCCCCATCATCGCCAAATATCTAAACTACGCAGACAAAGCCCTCATTCTCCAAAAATTTAGACAAACCCGCACACTCCAAATTGATGGTGTGAGAATCCTGATCTTTGCCGATTACTCCATCGAGGTCTCCAAGAAACGCAAAGCCTTCCAACAGATTTGCACAGAACTCTTCAAGCAACAAATCAAATTTACTCTAGCATTCCCAGCCACCCTACGCCTCAAATCTCCCAACGGCGACCAGTTATCCTTTCAAGATCCACCAGAAGCGGAAGCCTACGTGCGATCGTTACTCTCCAACAACCAACAGCACACCCCCTCCAAGGGCACCCCACCCAACCGCTCCCTGGACCAACGGAGCCCACGCAAAGACTCTCCCAAACGCTTCAGACCCTCATTTCCGGAACAGCATCGCTTCACTCCTCGCTGAACTGTAACTCGCATCCGCAACCGCGGACTTCCCAACTTACGGGCAATTTCCCAACTTGCCCCCACTCAGGTCTTTTCTCTCACCCTCCTTCCACGGTATCACGTAATGTATAACGCTATATTGTTATGATTGGCTCTCAGTTTTAAGAGGCTTTGTTATATTGTTCTTTTCTCCTTTCCAGAATAATATTATGTTTTGAAAACAGTTTTCTTACATGACTATGTCCTCCTGGCTTCACTGTGTACGGCAACATGCAACTCCCCCCCCCCTCCAAATTCTACTTTCTATCCTCAAGAGCATGCACAGACTCCTGTCACCCTTCCACGGGCTTTCGGGCCACACTCCATAACTGTCCTGTTATGGGAGCTGACCTACACAGTGAACCCATGCGGAAAAAAGCGAAGTGCTTAGGCTTAATGGTTATGTTACTCCCAATGTTACTTCCCCTCCATGGTTTACCTCCCCCCTCCTTCTACCCCCTTCCACGGGGCCCAAACCATCTTCCCCATACATCCAATGTGACTCTTGATCATTGTGCAAATAGCACGAATCCTACCATAGCTGGTGACTTATCCCATCATACACAAATTGGTAAATTGACAACATCTGCCCATACCCCTCACAACCCCCCCCTAACATGAAAATAATTTCCTGGAACGTAAAGGGTCTCAGATCCCCTCAAAAAAGAATGAAAATCCTCAGGCATCTTAAACGGCTCAAAACAGATATAGCCCTACTCCAGGAATCTCACCTGCTAGCCTCAGACTTCCACCGTATGCAGAAGCTCTGGGTTGGCACTGTTCTAGGATCTGAGGCAGCAGGACGCAAAGCTGGTGTCCTCCTACTCATTCACAAAAATCTCCCTTGCTCAATCCTGTCGACAAAAACTGACCACCAGGGCCGCCTGCTCACCACACATGTCAAAATAGGCTCCAAAGAGCTCATAATCTCAAACGTCTACGCCCCTAACAGCCCCAACAAACAGTTCTACTCCGAGCTCTCCAGTTGGCTTCTGGAAAACACTCACCTCCCCCACCTGATCGGAGGGGACTTTAATGACACCCTTCATCTGATAGACGATAGATCCTCACCAAAAAGCCCAAACCCACGATCCACCACTCCAGCCCCTACCCTCTTCGCAAACACCATGGACTCTATCCATATCCAGGACCTTTGGCGCCTCTCTCACCCAACAGACAGGGAATTTACATTCTACTCCAACCCTCACAAAATATTCACAAGGATTGACTACTTCTTTGGCTCCGACAACTTAATCCCTTTCCTCCAGAACACCACCATTCATGACATAACTATCTCCGACCACGCACCTATAGAAGTCACTCTCGACAATCTAAACCTACCCCCCCACCCCAACATCTGGCGATTTCCCTCTTTCCTCCATAACAACACTGACTTCCAACAATACATGTCCGATGCATGGACGGAATACTCCTCCAACAATGCCCCCCATATTCATGACCCCAATCTATTCTGGGACGCCGGCAAAGCCTACCTAAGAGGCCGTATCATCTCCTACGCAACCTCCTTTAAACGCAACACCCTATCTAAATACAAAGCAGCCAGCACACGCCTACACCAGGCACAACGAGCTCTATATACCTCAGACTCCCCAGCCAACCGAATGGAATGGCAGGCAGCTAAGAGGGACTTCGACACATGGGTAAACACCCTTGAACACACCAAACAGGCCCACTTAGAAGCCTCTTTCCACAAATTTGGAAACAAAGCAGGCAAACTCTTATCCAGACTGTGCAAAGGCCCTTTTCGCCCCACCCACATTACATCACTCCGCGACAGTACAGACACCCTTCAATCCACTCCACAAGCCATTAACAAAGTTATGCAACAATTCTACTCTACACTTTATGCCACAGATCCCATAGATACACAAAAAGCACGCGCTTTCTTAGGAAAAACAAGCTTACCCAAAATCTCTACACTACAACTAGAAACTCTTAATGCCCCCATAACCCCCACTGAAATATCAACAACCATACGCCACTTGACTCTCTCCAAAGCCCCTGGCCCGGACGGCTTCACTAGCGAATTTTATAAGACTCTCCAACCCCTTCTAGAACCCACCCTCCTCCAAGTATACCGGAATATCTGGTCGGGGGGTTCGTATCTACAGTCAGGGAACCAAGCTCTTATAAAATTACTATCAAAAAAGGGCAAAGATCCCCAAGAACCAGGCTCATACAGGCCCATCTCCCTTCTCAACCTAGACGTGAAAATTCTCTCCAAAATTATAGCCACTAGGCTGGCTGACATTGTCCCTTCCTTAATCCACCCCGCTCAATCAGGCTTCGTAAAAGGTAGAACCGCCACCCTCAATATTCGTAAAGTCATGATGGCCCTAGAACACGCACTCCATCACCCAAACACCAAACACGCCATTATCACATTAGACGCAGAAAAGGCCTTCGATAATGTTAGCTTCGACTGGCTTTTTATGACAATGTCGGAAATGGGTTTCTCTGGCCCTTTCCATCACCTCATCACTGCCATGTACACAGCCCCATCAGCAAAGTTAGTGGTAGCAGGACTCATGTCAGAAGAATTTCGCCTTCACAAGGGCACACGCCAAGGATGTCCTCTATCCCCACTTCTCTTTAACATCGCCCTAGAACCCCTGTCCAGATATTTAACACTAACAGCCCCCTTACATGGCATAAAAATAGGCACACATGACCTACGTACCTCTTTATTTGCAGATGACGTTCTTATATTCTCGGCCAACCCCCCCTCAGACATGCTAACCATCAAAAAGGTGTTTGATGAATTTCGCTTGTGCTCCGGCCTACGCATTAACTACAGCAAAAGCGAAATTCTCCCCATAGGCACACACTCTGTACCACAATGGGCCCAAACATCTGTCTTCCCAGTCGCGAAATCCCATATCACATATTTAGGGATAAAAATAGGAAAGCTCCCCTCCTCGCTATATCATTTAAATTACCCTCCTCTGCTGTCGAAAATATCTCAAGAATTAAATGCCTGGATGGACCTGCCCCTCTCGCTCTTGGGAAGATGCCACCTAATAAAAATGGTCAGTTTCGCAAGATTACTATACCCACTACAAACTATTCCATTACTACTTCTACACAAAGATGTATCCTTGCTCAACTCCTCCTTATCCAAATTCCTATGGCGAAACAAAAGACCACGCATTGCTCTAAAAAAACTGTATCTTCCCAGGCGCGAAGGGGGCATCAGTTTACCGCACATTAGAATGTACAATATAGCATGTTTACTTAGAACCAGCATTGATTGGATAACTCAATCCTCCCGCTATTCAAACTTCTCCCTGGAATCGGACATGGCCCATCCCTACTCGCTAGCAGGTCTCCTCCACTGCAGATGGAAGTCAGTCCCCCCCCCTCACCAACATAATCTACTGTTGAGAGATACAGCGGTGGCTTGGAGAGAAGCTAGAAAAATACTAAAGATATCCCCTTTCGTGTCATCTCATCTCCCGATTCAAGGAAACCCGGCCTTCCCACAGGGTCTAGACCACAAACCTTTCAAAATATGGGAACGGAAAGGCCTAACAAAATTCTCCTCCCTTTGCAACATTCAGACGGGTCGACCACTGCCTTTTACCAACATTGCCGAATCCTTCGCTCTTCCCACCTCACATTCTTTCCACTATGGGCAATGCATCAGCTTCCTAAAGGAGACATGTATACAAGCAGAGAAAAGGTTTCCGACAAACATCATAGACCAAATGATTTCAAACAACTCATACAAAACCTCAGACATTTACAAACCCCTCCTACTCAAATCATCTCCACCCCTCTCAACATCATCAATCAAAAACTGGACTAAAGATTTCCCAGACTCCAACCTAGTGGAAAAAATCGTGCAAGGTCTCAACTCCGTACAACAGCTTACACCCAATGAAGTTTGGAGAGAAACGCAATTAAAAATATCCCACAGAGCTTATATGCCCTTTTCATCGTCAAAGACGGACACTAGCAAAGCCTTTTGCCCACTATGCCACCTCCGGAAACCTACCCTAGCTCACCGCTTCTGGAGCTGCTCATACATTTCAACTTTTTGGGACCAAGTCCTTGCCTACATATTCGAAGTAACCCTATTAAAACTACCCAAAGACCCGCTACTCCTCATATTCGGCTACTGGGACCCTCTACTCCTACCCTGGTCCAAACTCGCCAACAGCGACACAAGCCCCTCAGGAAATTTGAAAGTCAACGCCCCACACAAAGGGTGGCTCCTAACCTGTCTCCTAATCGCAAGAAGGACTATCTTAAAACATTGGATATCTCCACCCCACCCCAACATTGCACATGTCAAAAGAGAGCTTCTACACCTACTCATCAAAGACCGCATTAACACGGACTTCAAACAGACAACTTCCTCAGACCGCTTCCATTTGAAATGGCACACCTTTATGCTCTCATCTCTTTCTCAAGAAGAAATAGCAAATATGAACAAATCCACCTTCTCCTACCACGACTCCTACCAACAGCTACGAAACAAAATAAAAATCCTTCCATAAGAGGTGTCACCCTGAACCATCCTCAACCATCCGGACCACTACGTGAGCTACTCAACTCACAAATCCAAGATCTTCAGCAATCCAGCATGAATCCTAAAGTCTACCAGCTATCCTACCCACAAACTGTTCGCAATATGGCACATTGTCTAAGATCAACCGGACAATATACCCTCATAAACTGCCACTCCCTCTTCCATCTCATGCCCCCCCCCCCCCCCACCCCTCCCTGGTTTGAGTTCCTATCAAACCTACAGGTATTTGATTGATATTAAATAAGTTAATACTCGCAGAAATAGTAATAATTGGTTCCATCCAGGCTTCCACCACATTACTCTATGATTACTAGGTTTGGGATCTGTATAATTCTGTATAATTGTGTACCGAACTCTATCCCATATCTGTGAATGTACAAGTACTTCAAACTATCTGTATATATCACAATATCTATATACATCAAAATATCTGTATACATCACTGTATTTTACACCTTCTGTTATATGTTTGAAAAGCGAAATAAAAACTTTTTGAAAAAAAAAAAAAAGAAACAAGAATAAATGATTTTTAAATTCTTGACTGGAGTTCCCCTTTAATTTTGATTGGCCTCTACATCTTTATATTTATTTATATTAAATACATGTTTCAGTACTTTTGAACTTCAACTATGTTACTGGTTTGATCATTCATATTAGAATGCAAGTAACTCTGCTATGGCTTTTAAAAATAGACTAATGGGGTCAAGGAGCAAACTATTTCATGTATAATCCATTTTGTATTGTTTTCTTTCTCTAATTAGAGTAAAAACCCTAAATTACATTAAATTAAGTGCTTATTAATATTTATGCTGCTCTGTTCTATATACACTTATTTTATATTCCGAAAACACTCTTTTAGCCAGTTAAAGTGGAACTTTAGATTAAATATATTTATTTAGTTTTGAAAGGGGAGAGGGGGTTAAAAGCATTTTAAACTTTTTATTTCATTATTATTGCAGTCCAAGTTTGTCTTAGAGAGAGTTTAACTTTCTCCTCTCCCAGTAGTAACCATTGTATGTAAGGAAGAAAGTGAAGAAAATCTCTGTAATGAGAAGCAATAAAAACCTTACACAGATTCTAAAGAGGTGGAGAGTGTGATGTCACCTCCCCATCTCTCCACTTTGTAAAATCAGAGAACACTTTGCATTGAAAATGCAAAACATCCTCTTAATGGCACCTGTGTTCACAATGCATCAGGCTGGCCACTCAGCACAGGACACAAAAGCAAGTGGAGATCACTGGAGTAGTGATGTCTACTTCAGCAGTGATTTCCAGCTTTGGGACATCAGCCAGGTATGGTATATACTGTGACAGTAAGTGTAGAGTAAATGTGAATTAAATGTCACACAAGGTCCTCACTTTAACCTGTTGGGATATGAAGGGGTTCTACAGTTGTGGGAGGTGCTATAGCTGTAGTAGAGCTCCCAGAAATATGAGGAGAAGAAAATCATTCGATATCCCGGTAGCCCATAGATCATATGACATCCGTAATTTTATCTTGTGTGATACGTTAGGGGTGGTGTATGCTCTAAAGTGTCCTTGTAATATTATTTTTTCAAGGGGGATATGAAGTATAGACATCTGGGGTAGCACTGAGAGTCTAGGGACATCTGTTTAGTTGTATATCCATGTGCGGTTGTATATATTTAAGTACCCCGTAGCAAGGTGATCCCGTGCTTGCATATATAGGCACACACACTAATATTTTGTAAATTCCAAAATATATATTCATCGGTGGATATCCACTGACATGTGTTTTCTTCAGGGGGGGTATAAAGAAAATAGAAGTTTTGGTTTTAAAATGTAAAATATATAGTTACAGTAATTGATAGAAAGGGTGCAAATTTCATGCACTTAGTAGGAGGTCTTCAGATATTACAACATATAGGGGGTTATTTACTAAAGGCAAATCCACTTTGCACTGGAAGTGCACTGCAAGAGCACTACCAAGTGCAGTCGCTGTAGATCCGAGGGCGACACGCAAAGAACATAAAAAACAGCATTTTAGCTTGTATATGAACAGATGATAAAATCAGCAGAGCTTTCCCTCATTTTAGATCCACCCCTCAGATTTACAGCGACTGCACTTCCAAGTTTACTTTCTGTGCACTTCCAAGTGTACTTTCAGTGCACTTCCAAGTGCACTTGCAGTGCACTTGTAGTGCAAAGTAGATTTGCATTTCATAAATAACCCCCATAGTTTTTTGCATTTATAATATGTATTTTATATATTTTTTGTATAATTTGATATAGAGATATTTATATCCTACTTGATGGGTGGATAGAGAGGTTTTGTACAGATATGTATGTGTTTTATGCAGGTTAATGCTGCTTCTGTGACAGAAATCATATAATGGATAAACAAAGGGATTGCTGTAGACATCGGGACCTTTTGGGGCATCTATAGTACTCGAGACATCTAAGAACTTTATGCCCATTGGTATGAAGCTACGATATTTTGTCAGTCAGTTAAGAATTAGCCCCAGTGTATCAATAAGGAGCCAGTGGGCTTCAAGAAAATGGTGACGTCCAGAATATTGGAGATAATGTTATAATGGGCTCCGGGTAAACGGATGTGATTCACACTATATAAAGGGGCTTCTACTACACTCCAATAGAATCCCTCTGAGGAAGCCACGTGACCCTCCTGTGGCATAACGTGCAGGGGAGGGGCAAGGGGGGTGGAACTGTGGGTGCACCAAGCTGAAGGAATTTTAAATGAGCGACTGGTGTCGTGGGGGCAACATACCGCATTGATTTATCAAACGAGGTCAGAGTGGTGCACTACAAGCACCCTGGATATGTGAGTAGGGATTTGTTGACATTTTAAAAAAGTGTTGGTTTTAAATAATATAAGCACTATAGGGGTGTTTTTTCTTGCATACATGAATCCTATGGTAAGAGACATTGCCACAGCCAAAGAGGATTGAAGGGAGACAGAACATCCTTACTCATTAGTTGGCTGGTGACTAAAAAGCGAGCACTGACCAAACTTAATTGTGAGGTCACTGGCATATAGGTGAGAGCAGACCCAGAAGGGGAACACGAGTGGGGTGTTATCACTTGTTGTAGTAGATGAGCACTTTAAGGATTGCACAGCAGGAGCGGTGGCCACATACTGTACACAACAATTTAAATTGGACCGTTTTTCCAACTTTTTGTTTTTTATGGATTGCACAGAAGGATTGGTGATCACATACTGTACAGAACAATTTAAATTGGATCTTTTTTTTCAATTTTTTTGTTTTTTAATATATTTTTTCTTTTGATGATATACCATGTAACAAAGACTGTATGGTTCATATATACTCACTTGTCACTTTATGAACACTGATATTGGGATTATTGTGATTTAATGTGATATAAGAAGTTGACAATATTGCATATATTTTTTTATTATTTTTTTGTTTTGTTATTTGCACACACAGATTTATTACATAAGCACTTGATGTTATATGTGAATTATAGAGTAATACATAGTATTTGTTTAGAAGGAGGTTTTAAGGTTGGTTTAGAAGTGCAGCACAATGATTGAATTGTAATTACTTTGAACAGAGTATGGGAGTGCAAGAAGTGCCTGCTGCTGATAATATCAGGTGATAAAGCATTGATTAGCTGTATGCTGCTTGCAAGAGTGTTTGGTTGTTTTGTAAATCAATTTAGTTGAACTCACTCTGCTCATCCCTAAAATATGGAGAAAGGCCAGTGAACACTGCTCCATGCTGGCTGCAATTTATTTCTTATACTGTACCTTGTGACAAACCCAACCGGGGCAGGGGCTTTTGGAGGGGACTAGGGGCTAGCCTTCTTCCCACTGATTATGGCCCATGGAGGAGACCAGGGATTTTATCTGCTTCTCAAGTTCAAAGCATGGAAAAGAGCTCAGTTCAGCCCCTGATCCCATGGAGGCAGCAGATCATTCTCTATTGATTGACAACAACGTGATGAACGCTAGAGTGAGGCTTGGATTAATTCTCGGAATAAGGACAAAAAGCTTCTCTTCTGGAGTAGTTGGAGAGGTGTAATATTAGTCTTGTACAAGTTAATGGTCAGAGGAAATATGGTGCACCCCCCTGCAGGCTGAGATGGAGAAGCTCCTCCATTTGGGACAAAAATATTTATCAACAATCTCCCCCAAGAACTCTATGAAGATAAATAAATTCCACTTTTTCAGAATGCTGGAGCATTTTGTCTTATGGTGACTTTTGTAGTGGACAGATTTCACCAATGAAAGCCAAACACCTGCCAGACAGCATTACATGTGTATAGCAGGGACGTGCGGTGAGGTCAGTGGCTGGTGAGGCACTGGCTAGTATCAGAGCCAGATAGAGTTATTTAGTGAATAAACCCCACATTAACATTTAGTGAATAAACCCCCACATCACCATTTAGTGAATATACCCCCACATCGCCATTTAGTGAATAAACCCCCACATCACCATTTAGTGAACAAATCCCCAACAGCATAGCCGAGCGCTGTGAGATGAAAAATTCCATTTTCATCTACAGGCAATCTGCTTTCTGTAACAGCCCTGTAAATGCTGAGATTTCACTGGTCAAGTACAGGGCTGTTACAGAATGCAGAAATAAAAAAAATAAAAAAATACACTGTGCTCTATATAGCTACCAACTGTCTTGATTTTATTAAAACAAGTCCTTATGTTGGTTAAATTAGTAATCTATGAGAATGAATGAAAGTGCCATATATAAACTATATACTAAAAGAATAGAACCTGAACCATTCTCTGATTATATATATTATATATAGCACCTTCATTAGTTCTCATAGTTTACTTTTTTAACCAGCATAAGGACTTGTTTTAGGATATGTTGATGGCATTCAAACCACACATGTGAGGTATAAATAAGAAAAAAAAATTAAAAAGATTTAAAGCGCCCCCATCCCCGCGTGCTCGCGCAACAAAGAAAACGCATACATGAATCGTGCCGACAAAAGTAAATGGTGTTCAAATCACACATGTGAGATATCGCTGCGATCGTCAGAGTGAGAACAAAAATTCTAGCAAAAGACCTCCTCTGAAACTCTAACCTGGTAACCGTTAACATTTTTAAAGCATTGCCTATGGAGATTTTTAGATACTGCAGTTTGTCACCATTCCACAAGTGTATGCAATTTCAAAGCATGACATGTAGTTATCTATTTACTTGGTGTAACATCATCTTTCACTTTATACAAAAAAAATGGGCTAATTTTACTGTTTAGTTTTTTTTAATTCATGAAAGTGTCTTTTTTCCCCAAAAAATGTGTTTAAAAGACACTGCACAAATAAAGTGTGACATAAAATATTGTAACGATCACCATTTTATTCTCTTGGGTCTCTGCTAAAAAATATATTATATAATGTTTCGGGGTTCTACACAATTTTCTAGCAAAAAAATACTGATTTTAAATTGTAAGCAACAAATATCAGAAATAGGCTTAGGCATGAAAGGGTTAAACTGCCCGTGCTGTATGTAGCTTCTGACAAGGAGCTGCGCATCTCTGTAACCATAGGTACCAGGAACCAGGAGCCTCAAATTTTGACCAGTGGTGGGGTAGGACTTTCGCTACTTACCCTTCAAATTTGGGGTCACCAAGCTACAAGCCACAAAGCTTGATTGTTTTTTTTTTTTTGTTCATGGCAGGTGAGGCTCTGACTCACCTGCCTCCCCTGACTGCATGTCCCTGGTGTAATGTACGTTGTGTATCTGTGGGACTGACGCTGAACTGTCTGCGTGGGCACTTACCTGAGTCACCTAGGCTTGTCTAAGTGACTAACTGTTAATTAGCTTACTGTTAATTAGATCACAGTTAGCTGTTGGCTGTTCCTTAGATGTGCTGATGAGATTACTGTTTACAGTTTGCATTGTTTTGCAGCTCTTATCTGATTTTTAGTTCCAGGTAGCGCCTAAGCTAGGGTTGTCTAGTTCTTGGATGCAATTCTCAGCTATAATACCTGGTTCCTGGTTCCAGAGTGGAGGAAGCTGTATCTTGGTGGAGGCACCCAGGCTGGGTGCCAGGTGGTCCATCACATACCTATTTTAAAAAGTCTATATCACCTAAACTTTCTGTATACATTACACATTTTTCTGCATAGAGAACAATAGTTAAGAGTGCAGTCAGAAATACTCTACTTTTTGAAGTTTTACAGCACTGACATACATAAATTACATAAATCAGTAAAGGTAATTAGAGGTATAATTCACATAACAGACAATATAAGTTAATATCTGAATGAAATTGCAATTAATCAATAAATAAAGTAAATGTACTCAGTACATTAGTTATTACATTGTGCCTGTTTGTCTTACATTTTAACCTGGAATGAACATGGAAATAGAGATCTTAAAGATACAGAAATATAATATATTAGCTGTTGTAGAACATGCTCATTTCTCTACACCTTTGTTCAAAGGAATTAGCATAATCGTTGTCATTAAAAACTAAATGGAACTAATTAGTATAATGCACTAAGTGCTATTTTTTCCCACAGCAAGCAGTCACCAAGATTAATTTTCCCCTGGGTAAATTAGCGAAAACACATTGATGCATCTGTCAGCCCCTTTACAGCTGTAGGGCCAGAAACCTGTCGCACTTCAAATTGTCTGAACACACTTGGCATGGCAAAAGTCTTGCCTCTGTGATACATGAACTTTAATGTATAATAACTTTATTCTTTTATCTTTTGACTATATGTTGTTGATTTTACTGATTTCAGTAAATAGCTGATTTCAGGAATACGGCATCCTGTTATGGGTGTTATTAGATAGTAAAGCCCACCTTGGGGATGGGCTGCAGAGATCGCTGCTGTGTGATCACATAGATAGAAAGTGGCCGCAAAGAGGCTGGAGGAGACGAGCTGCACTTAGTGTAAAAAAAAAAAAAAAAGATAGGAAAGTACATCATATTTACTTTTTTTTAATATTTCTTCAGTTACTTCCTGATTTCCAGGCCTAGACAAATCATGTCATACATCCCAGGAGTCTTCAGGAGGGGCTTTCTCAGCTAAGCACACTCTCCTGCCTGCATGCCTAGGCTAAGGACAGATTGATTCCAGAAAGTAACTTTCACATAAATCATCTGCCCTTACTTAAGATGGCCCTGGCCAGAAATGCTCGGGTGCATTTTTCAAAGTGAATTCTCTGCAAAATAGTGCATAGAACGTCTGTAGATACGTATGTTTGCTTTGGATATTAAAAATTGTAAAATCGAGTTTTTGGTTTGTGGTGTTTAGATGCAGTGTAGTTCCACTTTAATGCAATTTTGTATCTTTGTGGACCCTCAACAACTATGATTAAAGGCAAGGAACCACAAGGCACTAAATTACATAATTAAAGTGGTATTAAACCCACAACTAAAAATGTAATATATTGCAGCTTACCAATCATTACATGTTGTGGCTGCATTCGTTTTCTTTTTTTTAAGGCTTTTTCCCTCTGTTTTCATCTGGTGATTTGGCAAGTAACATCTCTCCTGTGCAGGCACCAACAGAGACACCTTTGGACAGCAGCATTGTGTCTGGGGGGAGGGGAGTGTTAGATTCACTAGCAGTTTTAAACACACTAACAAATTGCACTAACTAATAAGCAAAGCCCCTGCTAACACTTTATAATCAGTTAAAGCAGCATCTTTATTCTTTTTGGGATAAAGGTTTTACATAAACAAATAAAAAATGACAATTGTAAGTGTGCATGAACATGAACCCTGGATACAGAATTCTGCCATGTGCATAAGCCCTTTATAGGTAATAGAGACTCCATATTGCATTGTAGGATGCACTGCAGGTGGTCTTCAGCACTGAGTTTTGATAATGATAACAATTTTTCCTTCTCCAGGAACCTGAGTTTTGGGGCCTCCCAGGGAACCCAGAGATTGTTAAATCATTGTTAAATCCAGAGGTAGTAGTTAGTCACAATCAACTGGACTTGTTCTGTTAAAATAAAGACTTTTTAGGCTTGCTCAAGTCATTTATTCAGCTGTGATGAGTGTTAGAAACAACCCAGCATTTATATCCACACAGGTAGCATAGCTTCATCCAATCACAATGGAATGTGTCAAGGCAGATAATGATTGTCCAAGTAAATAATGGGAGGTCAAAGTTGTGAAACTAGCCTGTTCTAGTTACATATTTCCATCACTTGTCAGGAAATCTGCATATATGTTAATCCTTCTAATCACATGACTGAAGTACTGGCAAATTGCCAGGGTTGAGATTTTAAAATGGCATTGCATATGGAAGACAGATACTGTTGATGGTCCCACCTCTCTTCAGGAACTGTTGTTCTAGTTTGACATAGATGACCTTTTTCTTGTCTCTTGCAAATCAGTTTTCCTCTCTGTCCAAAATTGTGCACCTCACAGTCCACTCTTGACCTGTAGAATTTGCCCTCTTCAGAGGTGTTTTGAAAGAAGTGGGCGGGCCTGTGTGCAAGATGATACAACGTACCTTGGGCCCTTCTGACAGACAAAAACAAAGTGTGGTCAAAAATTGGGTATAGTTTTCTGTATCTTTCAGTCCCTGTACACATTCAACACATATGCCACAGTCCTTGTATCCAGAATATACTTCTAATTATTTTACCACAACTGTCAGACAGACTGATAACTGTCTCACAGACACACATAAACCTCAGGACAAAAAAAAAAAAGAAAACTTAATATACATATGCTTTTCTGCACATAAAAATATAGTATAAATAAAATAAGTAAAATAAGTTAAGATTAAGTTAATTTTGCCTGACTATGCCTACCTTAAAGTGGATCTTCAGTACTTTTTTCAACTTTCCATCTAATAAATCTGCTCTTGTTGTTTTAACTTTGGATAGTAAAACATTTTTTTTTCTGCCAGTAAACACCTTATACAGCCCACTTCCTGTTTCTTGTCTGGTAAAAAGCCTAGGCTTATGACAGCATGCAAAGTTCTTTCTCTCACTCTAGTGAGAATTTGCCAGGAAGGGAGGGGGGTGAGTCATAAGGGGGCCATTGAGAACTGCAGAGCTGGAGATGTGCCTATGTGTGTCTGTGTAAATCCAGGAAGTGTACAGGCAGCAGCTTCAGCTGCCCACAGTTACATAGTTACATAGTAGGTGAGGTTGAAAAAAGACACAAGTCCATCAAGTCCAACCTATGTGTGTGATTATATGTCAGTATTACATTGTATATCCCTGTATGTTGCAGTCTTCAGCCACTTGTTTACTTCCCTAATCTCCCTCTGCCTTTCTGGTGTGGCTCGATGTACCGGTAGTATTCCTGAGAATACTACCTTGGAGGTCCTTTTCCTCAATTTAGCTCCCAAGTCCCTAAAATCGTTCTTTAGGACACTCCATCTGCCTCTGACTTTGTCATTGGTGCCAACGTGCACCATGACAGCCGGGTCTTCCCCAGCCCCTCCCAGTAATCTCTCCGCCAGATCCGTGATGTGCGGAACCCAAGCGCCCGGTAGACAACATACAGTTCGGCGCTTCAGGTCTTTGTTACAGATTGCCCTCTTTGTCCTTCTAAGAATTGAGTCCCCTACCACCACAATCTGTCTTTCCATTCCCTACGCTTCCCACCCACTCTCACTGGTGGAGTTCTTCCCCCGGCAGCTAGGGCAGTTCCTCAGCTCCAGCAGTGCTGGTCCCTGATTGGTTTCACCAATGTCACTCAATTTATTGGGATGCTACAGCCTTTGATCGGCCTCCCTGGCACTTCCCCCTCTACCCTTCATGACTGTCACCCATCTGCTCTTTCCTAGTGCCAGCACCTTTTTGTCTCCACCCGCCTCCACCCGCCTACATGCCGCAAGATGTACAACGAGTCGCATCCCCAAACCCACTGGGCATTGTACCTACTAATTTAATGAAGATTAGGGATTATACCATGTCCATTACCTAACAACTAGCTTCCTGACACTAATACTCAACGAGACAATACACAGGTACTCCATAAAACAATACACAGGTACTCGCAGACCAACGTGCACTCGCAGACCAATGTGCACTCTCTGACCCAAGTGCACACACACACAATACACAAGTACTAATGATCCACACACACTACTCAGACAACACTCAGGTACTCACAATACACAGGTACTACCTGACACTAATACTCAATACAGCGAATGTGCACTTGCAGCACTCATGTACTTACAATACACAGGTAAACACTCACCCTATACAGGTACTTGACCACTGTTACAACCTCTTATTTTCAACTCTGGTTTTTAACTCACCACTTAGTAAAGTTCCACTAACTGTAGTTTTTTAACTCACCACTTAGTAAAGTTCCACTAACTCTGTTTTTTTAACTCACCACTTAGTCCGGTTCCACTTAGTCTAAGTTCCACCAAGCTCAAAGATGAGCAGGCTCACAATGAGTTCTACACAAAGTTACATAGGCCTCAAGCACCTGTGAGCATTTAACCACTCCCCTTAATTAGTAGGCTGAAGGAAGCAAAGAAAAAAAAGTTGTTTAAAAAGTGACAGAAAAAAGGTGTTAAAAAGCTACAAGGAAAAGCCCCAAAAAAGACCTAAAATGCAACCTAGCAATCACCAGCAGTCAAAAACCAAAACTTGTTCACATGCTCCAGTCAAGGTCCCCACTGTTTAGCGTCCAATCAGCAGTCTGGTTACAATGGTTGGAGCCAGACTCAGTGGAGGGAGATTTCTGCAGCATATTTGGCAAGTACAGAATCACAGTATATAAAATAATATGAAAAGTGGTTGGAAGGAAGCTTCAGAATGGCAAAGATGTTTTTATTACAAATTATGTAAGCAGTTCCTCTTTAAATAAGAACTTAATTAAAGCCAGTAACTATCGAGATAATGAACACTTTGGTTAGGACTATGTAATGTACAACTAGGTATTAGGGTAGGGTAGGGTACAACTAGGTATTAGGGTCAAAAATTTTGGAATTGATTCTATTGTCATGTTTTTATATTGAATATTGGATGATCCTTTTTTCAATAAACCCTATACTCATTTTTGGATTTACACCATGTGGAGTCTCACCATATTTTGAATATTGCCCTCCTGATCGAGATGCTTGCATACACCTTGGAGTAAGATGACAAACAAGATATCCAGATGGATACCAGGTCTCCATTCCAGCAGGAACATCTTATTTCTTCAGACCAGATCCACACTGTCATTCACTATATGGCAGTTTAAGTGCTTTTGACTCACCGCTCATGGCTTGTGAGTCCACCATTGCTGGTAAGAGTACCTCATCTTCTTTATTTGTTTGGGATTACCATTGGGAAGAAAACCATTTGATTATCGTCCTACCACTCAGAGCAGTTTGAGAAACATATGAGAGATCTGTGAATACTACTATCTATATCTCTATGAACTTTCCTTGGTGTTAGCAACACAGAATTTTGTTTTTATGCACTTATTGATTATTGCCCAGTATATTTTCTCCACTTTTATATATGTTCACACAATTTTGCATTTTAGTATGTAAGACCGTTTTTTTGTTTATACATACAACCTTACACTTATTTTTTGTTCACATCTTATATGTATGAGTGAGTGATTTTCTATAATAATTGGCTACACATTTTCTTTGATTTAATTTGATAAGTACTTTCACCAATACTGGTGCACCTTTATATTCATACATGAGGTTTCATGTTGCACCTTTTAGGGGATTGGTGTGATTTATGGTCTTAGTCCAGTCGCATGTTGTTGATTGGTATATATTTCATTATATATTCATTTTTGAACTTGAAATGTCATTTCAGGCTGCCTCTATCTTCTGTGGGCACTTGTTTATTGTTTTTCACACATTTAGCGCCACACTTTTACTTTATAATGTACAACTAGGGCCTGATGTGGATTCTGGGGGGGGGGCCCATGCCATTTATTTTTTTATTTCGGCACGGGTTTCACTTTCAAAATCAGGCCTGGTATGGATTTTGGGGGACCCCCATGCCATTTTTTTTTTTTGGCGCAGGGTTCCCCTTAACCACTTTAATACACTGGTGGTTACTTGCTAAAACAAAAGAATGCAAAATCTGGTGCAACTCTACATAGAAACCAATCTGCCTTCAGGTTTTATTGTCAAAGCTTAATGGAACAAGCTGAAGTTAGAAGCTGATTGGCTACCATGAACAGCTGCTCCAGATTCTGAGCGCACCAGCTTTAGTCATGCCTGCATTGACTGAATATAGAGTCTACACTAAATGCAGAGTATATATATATATATAAAAATATATGTATATATATTTCTATATCAAAAACACTGCCTGCACTGACTTGAATATAGAGTCTACGCTAAATGTATATATATGTATATATATACACATACACACACACACTAGACTGTATATATAAATCAAATACACTGCCACTAACTAACCTGCCTGCCTAATCTAGCTCCATCCAAGGTTGCTATGTAAGCAGCTTTATATAGTGTGGGGCATGGACTTAGTCCCCCTGAACCATGATTGGCACCCTGCCTTTGGCCAATTATGGCTCTTTCAGCAGAGCGCGCTGTGATTGGCCAAAGTATGCAGGTCAGGTGCATGCTTTGGCCATTATTCAAACAGCAATGCACTGTGAATTATAGGGTGTTCTGCGGCACTCAAATTTCCCGCGAATGGCTCATATGTTCAGTTTGTTTTAGTTCAAATGAACACCCGATGTCCGAGTCATCTATTTTCCTTTACTGGTGCCTATCCATGGCAACATACGCACAATCCATGCATATGCTACCATGGATGCACCAGGAAAGTAGCTTTTAGACAAATCACACTTTTTTGGTTTTGCCATGTCAATCAGCCTAGTTAAGCTGCAGCTGGGAAATCTGTTGCATCAAAATTGTTTGGGGGGGGGGGGGGGAGTGTAAAATGCATTACTTGGATTGAGCATGCATCTGCAAAACAAATTATTAACAAAACACATAAAAACATAAAAATGTGCTGCAAATTTTTTTGGTCAACTAAACAGGACTTGGAAAAAAGCAAGGAAAGCGAAAAACAAAAATAATTTGAGGCACTAACAGAATATGGTTTTGAGGTCTGACCATTTTGCAGAGGAAATTAACAGGAGTTCAAAAGACTGCGCCCACAAACAGACAGTCTCTTAAGGGTTTAAATATTAGTCACAACATCTTGAGGAAGATTTTGTAAAACAATGCTGCACAGACAATTAAATCAAAGTGAAACTAACAACCTACAAACAACACAGATTGACAACATCAATAATATTTCAGTGAAAAATGTCCCCCCCCAAAAAAAAAACAAAAGGAAAAAAATACTTGCTCTAAAATACATCTGTTCTGTAAAGACATAGCAAACGAAATACAAAGAGAAAATACATGTGTTACAAGCTCTATAAGGACACCCAAATGTACTCTCTTGCCACATACACCATCAAGCAATCTGGTCTTATTTCAGGGCAAGGTAAAGAATGCTATCTGTAAGCTTTATATAACATAGGTTTGTGTGCTAATGAGGCAATTGAAAACACATGCACAAACCATGAAACACACAAAATGCAAGTTCACCCAATGTAGAGACAGAACTTCAAAGTGGGTAAACCTGTTAAGGATGTCCTTAAATTACTAACCCAAAAAACACACTCTCTGAGCATGCCCAGAAAAATCCAAGTGCTGCTCACACACAAAAAGCACAAAAAAACAAAGTCCCTGAGCATGCCCAGAACAACTAGGGTTGCCACTTCATCCCTTTAAACCCGAACACATATAAATTACACAGGTTCTGAAGCGAATTTAATGCAGATAAGGCACCAAGTGAGTTTAATTACCACCTAAATCAGCCACAGATCCTGTTTAATTAATATGTGTTCGGGTTTAAAGAGATGAGGTGGCAACTCTAAGAACAATCCAAATGCAGCTAGCACAAAATAAGCCACCCTCTGTCCAAAATTAAGCACATCATCCAGCATGCTACAAAATTACAGATGGGACAAACACCCCCCGGTCCAGGAAGGCAAACAAAGAGCCTAACATGGGCAAAAGTTATACAACAAATGCCATTGCAGTCTATTGGAACTGACTTGTTAATTTTGCTAGTCCTCACTTGGCTGGCTTATATTCTAGTTATTGGCCTTAAAATGGGTTTGGGCCCATATCCATGCCACCAATTTTGGCAACCCTAAAATAAAACAAGAAGAAGTGCCTTTAAAAATGCAAAATTGCTTAAAAGCTAGTAATTGGGGGGGAGGGGGACTTTCTCTGCATGTAAAGTGGTGCATCTGTAGCATGTGTCTAAATTGCTGCTTCAAAGATGTACGGCTTTAGAGAAAACTTACAAATCTGCAAGATTTTAACGCAAAACAAAAAATAGCTTGCCCCCCATACATACAAGGCCATTTGGGTCTGTTAAGGCTTAAAATGAGAACCCCACGTGAAGACAAGGGAGACAAGGGCCTTCCACAAAATCCTAGGCTGGGGTTGTGGGGAGCTGCAGACAGGGGGCTTGTGGAAATGTAAAAATGTGGAAAAATGTGGAAAAATACGGAATGTGGAAAGACCCTTTAAACTAGTGGGTACAAGGTGTTTTGTGGTTGGTATTGGGCTGAGCCCAACATGCCCCAAAGGCAGCCAGCTATGTTGAGTGCATGTAGCTTTGTATGGTTCAGGAGGGGATTGGGCGATCGCTCTTCTCGCCCCTTTCCTAGCTGGCCCTGTTGTATGCTCTGAAAAAGGATGTGGTTTGGATTGGTGAAGGCAGCTCACAGCCTTTTGAAAATGGAATGGAGTGTGGAGTTCCTGTTTAAAAGCAAAAGTTAACCCATGGAAATCCAAGGGATTAGAGAGGGGAAACAAGAGCATTGGGAAATGGAGTGTGGAGTTCCCCTTTAAAAGCAAAAGCTAGCCCAAGAATTCATATGCATTAGAGGGGGAAGGTTAAATGCCCTTTCAGGAGCAGCTAGAGGAGCGAGAGTCTTTTTACATAATTTTAACAAGGTGCATGGCAACATAACGTGCTAACATGACCTGTGTGCAAATCTCCTTGAAAAAATACATAAGACCCCTTTCACACTGAGGCGCTTTGCAGGCACTATAGCGTTAAAAATAACAACTGAAAAGCGCCCTGAAACAGCGGCTCCATTCACTGCAGTGTGAAAGGGCTTTCACACTGGAGTGGTGCACTGGCAGGGCGTCAGAAAAAGTCCTGCCAGCAGCTTCTTTGGATCGCATTAGGAGCGGTGAACTCACTGCTCCTAAAGTGCCCCCGCCCATTAAAATCAATGGGCAGTGTCACGGAACCGCCGGCAAAGCGCCTCTGTAGCAGTGCTTTGCGGGCAGTTTTAACCCTTTTTCGGCCATTAGCAGGGCTTAAAAGTGCCCCACTAGCGACTGAATAGCGCTGCAAAAACAACAGTAAAGCGGCGTTTTACTGCCGACGCCCAGGGCGGCTCAGTGTGAAAGGGCTCTAAAGGTGAAACCAGCGTAAAAAAAAAATTGTCAAGTTTAGAGGTGTGCCTGTTTAACCCATGCAATTGCATGTACGTTGCTTAACATTTAAGATTTTGTCCGCGCAGTGAACAAATACATGTGAATGAGCGCAACAGCCGCTTGCGCATGCGCACTGCTTACATTGATCTCACGTAGTTCTAAACGTACTTGCAGGCACAGCAGGCTAAAAGTGAAAAGTTACTTTCTCATTCTATTTTGGGCATATTTGTTACTTGGGCAGTTGTTAATAAACTTCCTCACATCACCCCATAATATTGGCACCTTCATCTTCTATCAATATTGATTTGGAGATGCCGTGCGCCATGTCCATAGTGGCGCACAGATTGCATCCTCCCATGCGCCAAGATTGCTATAGAAAATTGGGGATTCAAGGTCTGTTACCGGCGCACCATTTCGGAAATATGGAAATGTGCGTTGTGCCTCACCGAGCGCCTCTACTGATGGCGCACGGCTTTAGTAAATCACCCCCCGTATATCTATTAATAAAGTTCAATGTGCAAATAAATGAATATGTGCAAAACAATGCCCAGGTAGTGCGAAAGACCACACATAGGAAATGTATACACAGAGCAGCCACTGTGTGTCAAGACAGTCCAGATGTGAAAAGTTGAAAATGGAATCCACTCCAGTAGCAATAAAAAATATATCCAGTGCCCACTGAAGGAATCACCAGGACACATGCATAATCTGGGGTATGAGATATAATACCCCAGATGATGTCTGTGTAGTCAAAACGCGTTGGGTTGGATTGAGCCTGCTATTTTGAAGATGTTCTGTTGATATGCCTGTAACTTCAGACTTAATGTAAGTTTTCTACCTTCTTAATAAAGCTCGTAAGAGATGGTTATACACTCTAAAGGAGACCTTTTGTTTTCTATAAATGTTGGAGTCCATGATCTAACGGAGGGGCTGGACGTGGTGGAGAGTTACAGTGACAGATCCTCAGAGACTACTCCCTTGACCATTATCCTGTTATTTCTATCTCTATGCATGTTTGATTCTTTGTCGCTGGCAGTTGACAAAACTGTTCTGTTTTTTGCTCCGGAAAGCGTGTTTACTCTCCCTCCTGGGTGGTGGATGTACGTGTCCTGGTGATTCCTTAAGTGGACATATATAATCTAATATATTTTTTATTGGGTTCTGAACAGACCCCTGATGTCTCTTTTTCTGAAACAAAGAGAGAAACTGAGGACATAGAGTCCTCGGTCTTTTTCTCTGCAACTTCAGCTACATTGCAGATAATTGATTTTTTTTTTACAGTTGGTAATATTTTTTTCTTTTTTTGGGGGGGGGCTTTGGTGAAACATCAGGGATCTGAACAGACCCCTGATGTCTCTTTTTCTGAAACAAAGAGAGAAGCTGAGAACATAGAGTCCTCAGTCTCTTTGTCTGCAACTTCAACTGCACTGCAGATAAATGATTATTCATTCACAAACTGAAGCATAGTAAACACTAGTTCACTATGCTCCAGTGATGAATGATCACAGAGCCATCGCTTATGATCGCTCACTGTGTTAGTTTATGAAGAAGCTAAAAAACATTCCATTTTTACAAGCTCTCCATCCTGACACTTAACTCCAGCCCCAACAGCAGCTGCAGCTGGTTGGAGGAGGAGAAGTAGAATCCAGCAAGCAGTGCTGCAGAGAGGGATCGCTATGGGATCAGTGATGTGGGGGGCAGTACAAGGGTGTTGGAGCAGTGGGGGGAATCTATTTGGACAATTAAATTCCCCTATGGCTCCCCTGGAGCATCTGAAGCCAGCAGGAGGAGAACAAGCCAGAAGCTGCAGGGGAGCCTCAGAGGATTAGTGACCTGGGTGGAAATCAGTGCTGCTGCAGGGGATTGGTTGGATTACTCCTGGTGTACAATGTATGACAGGGCACAGTGGGACACCCTTCCCCTGGGGTCCATGTGCCCCATGAGCCCTGTACACATGCACATGGATGATACACCCACTGGCCCTCTTATATTGGGCCATTATTTTTGTTGAGAGGTTGTTTTGTCTTTATTTATTATATATATATTACAGGTACAGGTATTACAGCTAGCACCAACAATTTATGCAGTGTTTACATATACAGTATATATATATTGTCTATTCAGATCAGTCCCTGCCTTCAAGGATCTTACAGTCTAACAAAAAACAAAAAAGGGACACGATATACACACCCTATTGAGTAAACTCCACAATGATTTATTGAAAAATTCTATAAAACCAGCATCAAGTCAAAAATGTCCTCCCTGACTCCCACCCCCCACAGCATCAGATCAGGGAGGACATTTTTGACTTGATCATTGTGGAGTTTACTCAATTGTTGAGTTTACTCAATAGGGTGTGTATATCGTGTCTCTTTTTGTTGTTTGATAGATTTAATGATAAATGATCACCCCCTCTTAGTTTGAAGCTCCTACCTCTCGCTGTCTGGGTCGGCGGTAACCTTTGTGGATCCTTGTGAGGGACGTTTCGGGCCTCAGGGGTTCCCCCACTTTGTCTTGGGTGACACACCCCTAGGGAAATCTCCACCTGATGCAGTTACATTATTCATCCTTTTTATAACTATATTTCAGATGAAATGAAATTGGTATGTATATACATTTTCGTGGCTGTTGCGGTGTATAGATGTGCGCATTTCTTGTCCATGTGTTCTTAATCCATGCTATATTCTGTTATAGAATGTCTCATGATCTTCTCTATTTCCCTGAAGAAGGGATATGCTCCCACATTCCCGAAAAGCATTGGGCTTAATGAGAAACAACTTCTACTCTTCATCAGCTCTTTATGGGCTTTGGTAGACGGTATTTGCATTTTGTATTATGTACTTTCATGGTGATGTTTGCACCAATACAATTTTAATACCTTAATAAACTTTGTTAATCCTTTTAATTACTATAGTGCTCATTGTGGTTTGCCCATAAAGTCCCACAGAACGGGGGAGGGGGTACTTTTTGTCCTTCCATATAAATTTTAGGGATGTTGGCAACATATATTTGGAGATTATTTTCTGGTGGTTCGTCCCTCTTAAATCCTCATTCATATGGGTTACTGAGCAAGATTCCCAGGCATATTCTCTTTTGTTTTTCTTACAGTACAAGGCAGATTTTCTAATCTTGACCCATGTATCATTCACATACCTTAGAAAAAGAAGGGGGTTGGGGTAGGATTACCCCTGGGACTTTAAAGGTGCTTAATAATATTGAATTAGATCAATACAGTGAATCAAAAATCAAAAATAATAAATAAATAATAATGTATGCAAAATGCCAAACTGTCTAAAATTTTTTACTTTTTAATTCAAAATCTTTAATAGTTACAAATATCACCAAGACATCTAAAAACATACAAAGTTTCTTTCAAAATAAGAAAGAGATGTTTAAATAAACCACTTTATGGATACCACTCTCAACATGTTTCGCTCAACTCATGAGCTTCATCAGGAGTTTTTGGTACAAGTGTGGCATACTATAAGTAAAAGAAAGAAAAAAGAAGAATATACAAATCAGATAATTCAAAGACGTTTAGAGATAACATTTCAAAAAAGAAAGAAAAAAATCCTTTCCATGACAATAATAATGAAAAAACAAACAAAAACATAAATTAATTGCATACAAGAAAAAATGAAGTAAATATTCTTACATAAGTGAGTAAGTATAAATGAAAAACAAATATCTCAGATTATGAAATCCAAAATATAACAATCTAAATAATTTAGAAAATAATTGTAATTGTTGTATTATATGTGTTTGGACAATAACTTCTATGTCCACAATTAATAAGAGAAACATATCTAATGTACATATAAAAGGATTGAATCATGAACAGTGGGATTTGCTTACCAAGCCCAATTCAAATTGGAGAAAAATAGTAGACAACAAAATCGTAGGTATAAACAGGGTCTAGTGGTTCAAATTCACAGATAAATTGGATGCGTCTCACCCGCCTAGGACCTCCCAAAACCAAAATGGTCCACAGAGGGGCCACAGTGTAAAATAAGATAGCACAAAGCTAGATAATTGAAAAGGAAAAAAGATTATTAGCAAGTTATTTCTAAATTGTGTATAAGAAAATGAAGGGGCAATTGTCATAAAATAAGGGATTCAGTTTACCTTCGGGTTGAATCAAAGGGTAATTGTTCAGGGCTAATATAGCCTTATAAACAAAATCAAAGAAAAGCTATGCTCAAGTATCCCCACTGGGTGGCACTCCACATTAGCAATCCTTATGTGTCAGACAAGGAGATCCATAGTTCAGACAGCCCCAATAAGCTATAAAAGATGATAATAGAAAACACCAATGTAAAAAACCTTTCTAAATACACTAATTAAATCACCAGCAGTGAGTAGCCTGAACTGGTGAGTAAGTTTGATTACCTGAATGATGAGGTGGATGTGTATGGAGGGGGAGGAAGGCATACACCTCCCCTTGCAGCCTCAGAGCCACTGTCAGAAGATAGCGGCCATAGAGCCGCACTATATATACCCCTCCATCTCGGCGGCGTCTGACGTCACCGCCGGGATGCGGACGTGGGGTGAGGTCCTCCCATAGGTCCATGTGGCCAATGGCAGGCAAGGGGGCAGAGCCGGATTCCATCCCCGCTCCGCCCGCCAAACATAGGCATGTCGGTTCTCTGACGCTCTCAGTGCCGACGGAGCTCCCAGGCGCATGCGCCGATCCCGGGCGAGCTCCGCTCGAGCCCGCCCATCACGTAGGGACATGTAAATCAGGCATATAGCGTGAACAACAGGAACGAACGCGCATGTGCCGGTCTTCACCTACCAAAGACCAAATAGACAGTACTACAAATAGGGAGCCCGTGTCAGCCATCTTGATTAAGGGAAAACCAAGAAAAAGAAAAAGAAAAAGTCAGCAAATTAATGAAGTATATTAGGCAAAATCCTAACGCTTAATGAAATAAAGTGAAATACATTAATATATAAAATCCATGATAGGGAAATGCTGACTTTTGTTGATTTGTTTGCTAGTTTGGCCAGATATCCAAACCATGCACCTAGGGGAGGTCTGATACCTCTAGGGCGCCCAGGGATGGGTGATTGATTACTCACTCCAATCCCTAAGTGCCCGGGGCGTCCGTGTGGGCCAAAAAAGAAGGAAAGGAGAGGACCTCATTCAGCGGGGGAGATAACCGTAATCCAATAATTCAATCATAACTAGATTTATTAGAAAAGAGGGGGGACATTCAAATACCAAATGTACACGGGCTTGGGAAGAGATACCACTGTGTGTGATGACAACCAGAGAAAAACCACACAAATATAAACACAGCATAAAGAAACAAAACATAATAAAACATTTCAAAAAGTGTATATTACAATTGTGTATCATAGAGTCTTAACAAGCCTAGGTAGAAAAACAAAAACCAATATATCTGGTGGATTAGCACGCTAAAGGAATGGTTTAAAACTAAACGCATCATTAAGGCCTGGAGGTTTTAAAGCTGACAGGGTATG
Source organism: Lithobates clamitans (assembly GCA_037952925.1). Lineage (NCBI taxonomy): Eukaryota > Metazoa > Chordata > Amphibia > Anura > Ranidae > Lithobates > Lithobates clamitans. The sequence goes on along the minus strand of JBBGZY010000325.1, from coordinate 3,352,628 downwards.
TATCCACCGGGTCTCACGTTGCAAGAGTATCTTGTCATAATCCCCCCCACGATCCCCTGGGGGGACATGTTCCAAAGCATAAAATTGCATTTTGTTGCTGTCAAAATCATGGTGTAGACCCATGTGGCGACTGATTGGCGTCTCCATTTTTTTCTTCAGAATCAGAGATACATGGTCTCTGATCCTACAGAAAAAGGGGCGTTTGGTTTTGCCCACATAAAACCCTTGGCACTCACAGATCATAATATATACAACCCCAATGGATTGACATGTAACGGAGAACCCTGGTTTAAAGTAACGGCCATTGGGGAGTGTAATGACTCTCGCAGAATGAATATATCTGCAAAACTGGCATTTGTGGCAGGGTCTACATCCCTTATTAGATTCTGTCACTGGTTGTATACATGTGTCATAATGACTATGTACCAACGTATCCCTCAACGATCTAGACCGCCTAAATGTGATCTCTGGGTAGGATTTCAAATGCTTGGATACTTTCTCATCCCCCATTAGGAGATACCAGTATTTTTGGATGATATCACGTACTTGTTTTTGTTGGTCAGAGAATCTGGTAATTAATCTGACACTTGAATCTACCTTGCTAGGTCTCGCTTGGTGTATAAGTAGGGATCTTTTTTGGTTCTTGGCTTTTGAGTAAGCCTTCTTCAAGCATTTTTTACTATAGCCTCGTTGGCGTAAACGAGACTGTAGCAATTTTGCTTGATGTTCAAAGTCTGATTCAGTACTACAATTGCGCCTTATTCTAAGATATTGCCCATACGGTAGATTGTTTATGAGGGGGGCGGGGTGTGAGCTGGTGGCATGTAGTACTGAATTCCCAGCCGATGGCTTTCGGTATAGGGTAGTTCCAATATTTCCTTCCTCATCCACTAATACTTGAACGTCAAGAAAGGTCAACTGATGTTGGCTCATTTCAAACGTAAATTTCAGATTGTATTTGTTGACTTTCAGGCTTTCAAGGAAGGAAAGAAGGCTAGGTTTACTACCATGCCAAATAAAGAAAATGTCGTCGATGAATCGTTTCCATACTAAAATGTGCTCAAAAGACGCCTGCATATCTTCTCTATAAAATAACTCACGCTCCCATCCCCCCAGATACAGGTTGGCATAGGCTGGGGCACATTTCGTCCCCATAGCCACTCCCTGTATCTGGAGGTAATGGGAGCCCCCGAACAAAAAAACGTTATTGGATAAGATGAAGAAAAGGAGATCCAAGATGAATCGATTGTATTCCACCGAGGCATCTGGATCTTCGGATAGGAAGCCCCCCACAGTCTCCACCCCCAAATCATGAGGGATGGAGTTGTAGAGGGCTTCCACATCCAAGGCCACCAACCAAGAGTCAGGGGGTATGGAGACGCCATCAAGTACACGGAGGAGATCCCCCGTGTCTTGAAGATAGGAAGTAAGGCCTTCCACGTGGGGCCTTAAAAAATCATCCACCAGTTTACTTGCCTTCTACAATTATTTTCTAAATTATTTAGATTGTTATATTTTGGATTTCATAATCTGAGATATTTGTTTTTCATTTTTACTTACTCACTTATGTAAGAATATTTACTTCATTTTTTCTTGTATGCAATTAATTTATGTTTTTGTTTGTTTTTTCATTATTATTGTCATGGAAAGGATTTTTTTCTTTCTTTTTTGAAATGTTATCTCTAAACGTCTTTGAATTATCTGATTTGTATATTCTTCTTTTTTCTTTCTTTTACTTATAGTATGCCACACTTGTACCAAAAACTCCTGATGAAGCTCATGAGTTGAGCGAAACATGTTGAGAGTGGTATCCATAAAGTGGTTTATTTAAACATCTCTTTCTTATTTTGAAAGAAACTTTGTATGTTTTTAGATGTCTTGGTGATATTTGTAACTATTAAAGATTTTGAATTAAAAAGTAAAAAATTTTAGACAGTTTGGCATTTTGCATACATTATTATTTATTTATTATTTTTGATTTTTGATTCACTGTATTGATCTAATTCAATATTATTAAGCACCTTTAAAGTCCCAGGGGTAATCCTACCCCAACCCCCTTCTTTTTCTCATCTATCCAATAGGGATGTGGTGCTAAGGGTTAACTGTCCCTGCCCTCAAAACCTAGGTATTGTATTCTTTGGGGTGTTACCCACCCATCATCACTTGAGGCCATAGACAGTCCCCAACTAAACTTATTGTTCTTATCTAATCTCTCAAGATCTATTGCCATCATGGCACTATAGTATTTCCATCTTTATGTGTGATTTACAATTTGGAAAAGCCATATTTTTATTTTGCTGCATATAACATTTTTGTTTATTATTGTGTATTTCCACTCCCTTTTTTTAAAAGTCACTTGCTCAGACATTTTGTCTGTACGCATATAGGTTTGTATTTTTGGTGTATCGTGTGTTAGCTTTGGGAGCCATGACCAATTACTGTGGTAGTGCGTTTGATGGCCTTATGAATCATATTCATAAGTCCCAAAATGCATCTATGGGTGGCCTAACCATGGATAGTTTTTTCTCGAGACTCCAGAGGATGCTCGAGAAGAAATCCAGAATTTTCTGGAACAAGTGGTATTTCTCAAAATATATTGAGGACCGCATAGTCCCATGGGGGCTTAGAATTCAGATCTTCCCCTCCAGTGCTCATTTAGATGTAGACTTCCGTAAAGAATGGGAAGATAATTTACAGTCCTGTTCTTTCAAAATGATGGAGCTTCTCTGTAGAGAGTACTCCAATGAACTTAGTTCGGTGGACAGAGAGATTGAAAAACTATATGGTGATAATCAAGCCATTACCACCAATGATCTTTTCTCCACGCGAGAGGATACCCTTAAAACAGACTTAGAGGGGTATGTCACTGAGATCCTTAAAACTAAAGAGAAAAAATTTGTAAGGGACAAATTGGCCTATGACAACAATCAAGCTTATCATTGGGGTCAAAGAAACAATAAAGCTAAGAAACGGAGTTATCAAACACGTAATTTTAAACAACAAAGTGGTGAACCCAATGAATCAGATTCATCCATTTCTTCTGCTTCTTCTTCTCAGGCACAGGATACTAGAAGCACCAACAATCAGGAGACAACGAAAGGCGTTAAGAACCATAATAGTACGGGCACTACAAGGCGCACTCCATACGTAAAACCTTCCATGGTTACACGAGCCAATTTGGCTAGAAATTCGTCCGTTCACGCACCGAGTCACCCGGAAACACATATGAGCACCCTTTCTGCTAATACTTCTTCTTTATCCTTGTCCCCCAAGGCACAAGTAAGTAACACTAATTCTGTACCTGTGCAATCGGATTTTCGTCCAGCACCCATTTTTTCCCAACCAGTGACGGACTCGAAAAGAGCGGCGACCCTAGAGGCATCGAATCCGAAAGGGCCGAGAACAACTTCGAAGTGATAAATTTATCCTCCTACATCCTCTCAGCTGAACAAGTATCAATTCTCAAACTGGGTTTGACCTTTTGCCCTACGCAAAGGGTCGACCAGTTTGAATTGATCAAAGATATCAACCTTTTTTCTAGAAGGCTGATGTTTAAAATAATATATGATAAACCGGCTCTGTCTCTGAATGATCAGTCTCTTAAGGATCCTGCATGGCGTGATATGACCATTGCAGATATAAAAGCATTGGAGGAGTTGATGGAGCTATGGGAGGAGGGAGGCCTGGAGGAGAGTGACTTGTTGGAGGCAGACTCTCTTCTAGCCGATGCGGACTCCCCTCCTCCCCTACCTCCATCCCTCGCTCCTGTTTCTTTTCCCTGTCGTCCGTCCAAACCGAAGGAGTATAAGCCAAAATCTCGTACTTTCCCGACCCTTCAAGGGAACCCCAGTGTTTGGGCGTTCACCAAACAGGTTACTAATGAGATCACCCAAACAAAATGGAAGGATATATCTAGATCAAACTTAACTACCTCCCAACTAGAGGCCCTCAAACTGTTACAAAACAACAAAGACATTGTGATCAAACCTTCTGATAAAGGAGGCAACTTGGTCATTATGGACAAAAACCACTATGAGGCCATGGTATTGGCCATAGTTAAAAACAGCCAATGGTATCGAAGAGTCTCCTCCAGTTATCTTGCCTTAATAACCACCAGATACAAGTATCTGATAGGTACAGCGTATCACAAAGGTCTAATAACAAAAAATACTTGGGAATTCCTTAATGTAAGTGCGCCCTGAACCCCCACTCTGTACGCACTTCCAAAAATACACAAAGACCTGAAAAAACCTCCGGGTAGACCTATTGTATCTGGCAATGGATCCCTCACTGAGAAGGCAAGTAAACTGGTGGATGATTTTTTAAGGCCCCACGTGGAAGGCCTTACTTCCTATCTTCAAGACACGGGGGATCTCCTCCGTGTACTTGATGGCGTCTCCATACCCCCTGACTCTTGGTTGGTGGCCTTGGATGTGGAAGCCCTCTACAACTCCATCCCTCATGATTTGGGGGTGGAGACTGTGGGGGGCTTCCTATCCGAAGATCCAGATGCCTCGGTGGAATACAATCGATTCATCTTGGATCTCCTTTTCTTCATCTTATCCAATAACGTTTTTTTGTTCGGGGGCTCCCATTACCTCCAGATACAGGGAGTGGCTATGGGGACGAAATGTGCCCCAGCCTATGCCAACCTGTATCTGGGGGGATGGGAGCGTGAGTTATTTTATAGAGAAGATATGCAGGCGTCTTTTGAGCACATTTTAGTATGGAAACGATTCATCGACGACATTTTCTTTATTTGGCATGGTAGTAAACCTAGCCTTCTTTCCTTCCTTGAAAGCCTGAAAGTCAACAAATACAATCTGAAATTTACGTTTGAAATGAGCCAACATCAGTTGACCTTTCTTGACGTTCAAGTATTAGTGGATGAGGAAGGAAATATTGGAACTACCCTATACCGAAAGCCATCGGCTGGGAATTCAGTACTACATGCCACCAGCTAACACCCCGCCCCCCTCATAAACAATCCACCATATGGGCAATATCTTAGAATAAGGTGCAATTATAGTACTGAATCAGACTTTGAACATCAAGCAAAATTGCTACAGTCTCGTTTACGCCAACGAGGCTATAGTAAAAAATGCTTGAAGAAGGCTTACTCAAAAGCCAAGAACCAAAAAAGATCCCTACTTATACACCAAGCGAGACCTAGCAAGGTAGATTCAAGTGTCAGATTAATTACCAGATTCTCTGGCCAACAAAAACAAGTACGTGATATCATCCAAAAATACTGGTATCTCCTAATGGGGGATGAGAAAGTATCCAAGCATTTGAAATCCTACCCAGAGATCACATTTAGGCGGTCTAGATCGTTGAGGGATACGTTGGTACATAGTCATTATGACACATGTATACAACCAGTGACAGAATCTAATAAGGGATGTAGACCCTGCCACAAATGCCAGTTTTGCAGATATATTCATTCTGCGAGAGGCATTACACTCCCCAATGGCCGTTACTTTAAACCAGGGTTCTCCGTTACATGTCAATCCATTGGGGTTGTATATATTATGATCTGTGAGTGCCAAGGGTTTTATGTGGGCAAAACCAAACGCCCCTTTTTCTGTAGGATCAGAGACCATGTATCTCTGATTCTGAAGAAAAAAATGGAGACGCCAATCAGTCGCCACATGGGTCTACACCATGATTTTGACAGCAACAAAATGCATTTTTATGCTTTGGAACATGTCCCCCCAGGGGATCGTGGGGGGGGGATTATGACAAGATACTCTTGCAACGTGAGACCCGGTGGATACATACCCTGTCAGCTTTAAAACCTCCAGGCCTTAATGATGCGTTTAGTTTTAAACCATTCCTTTAGCGTGCTAATCCACCAGATATATTGGTTTTTGTTTTTCTACCTAGGCTTGTTAAGACTCTATGATACACAATTGTAATATACACTTTTTGGAATGTTTTATTATGTTTTGTTTCTTTATGCTGTGTTTATATTTGTGTGGTTTTTCTCTGGTTGTCATCACACACAGTGGTATCTCTTCCCAAGCCCGTGTACATTTGGTATTCGAATGTCCCCCCTCTTTTCTAATAAATCTAGTTATGATTGAATTATTGGATTACGGTTATCTCCCCCGCTGAATGAGGTCCTCTCCTTTCCTTCTTTTTTGGCCCACACGGACGCCCCGGGCACTTAGGGATTGGAGTGAGTAATCAATCACCCATCCCTGGGCGCCCTAGAGGTATCAGACCTCCCCTAGGTGCATGGTTTGGATATCTGGCCAAACTAGCAAACAAATCAACAAAAGTCAGCATTTCCCTATCATGGATTTTATATATTAATGTATTTCACTTTATTTCATTAAGCGTTAGGATTTTGCCTAATATACTTCATTAATTTGCTGACTTTTTCTGTTTCTTTTTCTTGGTTTTCCCTTAATCAAGATGGCTGACACGGGCTCCCTATTTGTAGTACTGTCTATTTGGTCTTTGGTAGGTGAAGACCGGCACATGCGCGTTCGTTCCTGTTGTTCACGCTATATGCCTGATTTACATGTCCCTACGTGATATGCGGGCTCGAGCGGAGCTCGCCCGGGATCGGCGCATGCGCCTGGGAGCTCCGTCGGCACTGAGAGCGTCAGAGAACCGACATGCCTATGTTTGGCGGGCGGAGCGGGGATGGAATCCGGCTCTGCCCCCTTGCCTGCCATTGGCCACATGGACCTATGGGAGGACCTCACCCCACGTCCGCATCCCGGCGGTGACGTCAGACGCCGCCGAGATGGAAGGGTATATATAGTGCGGCTCTATGGCCGCTATCTTCTGACAGTGGCTCTGAGGCTGCAAGGGGAGGTGTATGCCTTCCTCCCCCTCCATACACATCCACCTCATCATTCAGGTAATCAAACTTACTCACCAGTTCAGGCTACTCACTGCTGGTGATTTAATTAGTGTATTTAGAAAGGTTTTTTACATTGGTGTTTTCTATTATCATCTTTTATAGCTTATTGGGGCTGTCTGAACTATGGATCTCCTTGTCTGACACATAAGGATTGCTAATGTGGAGTGCCACCCAGTGGGGATACTTGAGCATAGCTTTTCTTTGATTTTGTTTATAAGGCTATATTAGCCCTGAACAATTACCCTTTGATTCAACCCGAAGGTAAACTGAATCCCTTATTTTATGACAATTGCCCCTTCATTTTCTTATACACAATTTAGAAATAACTTGCTAATAATCTTTTTTCCTTTTCAATTATCTAGCTTTGTGCTATCTTATTTTACACTGTGGCCCCTCTGTGGACCATTTTGGTTTTGGGAGGTCCTAGGCGGGTGAGACGCATCCAATTTATCTGTGAATTTGAACCACTAGACCCTGTTTATACCTACGATTTTGTTGTCTACTATTTTTCTCCAATTTGAATTGGGCTTGGTAAGCAAATCCCACTGTTCATGATTCAATCCTTTTATATGTACATTGGATATGTTTCTCTTATTAATTGTGGACATAGAAGTTATTGTCCAAACACATATAATACAACAATTACAATTATTTTCTAAATTATTTAGATTGTTATATTTTGGATTTCATAATCTGAGATATTTGTTTTTCATTTATACTTACTCACTTATGTAAGAATATTTACTTCATTTTTTCTTGTATGCAATTAATTTATGTTTTTGTTTGTTTTTTCATTATTATTGTCATGGAAAGGATTTTTTTCTTTCTTTTTTGAAATGTTATCTCTAAACGTCTTTGAATTATCTGATTTGTATATTCTTCTTTTTTCTTTCTTTTACTTATAGTATGCCACACTTGTACCAAAAACTCCTGATGAAGCTCATGAGTTGAGCGAAACATGTTGAGAGTGGTATCCATAAAGTGGTTTATTTAAACATCTCTTTCTTATTTTGAAAGAAACTTTGTATGTTTTTAGATGTCTTGGTGATATTTGTAACTATTAAAGATTTTGAATTAAAAAGTAAAAAATTTTAGACAGTTTGGTATTTTGCATACATTATTATTTATTTATTATTTTTGATTTTTGATTCACTGTATTGATCTAATTCAATATTATTAAGCACCTTTAAAGTCCCAGGGGTAATCCTACCCCAACCCCCTTCTTTTTCTCATCTATCCAATAGGGATGTGGTGCTAAGGGTTAACTGTCCCTGCCCTCAAAACCTAGGTATTGTATTCACATACCTTAGTCAATGACTGAAAGAGTTCATAGCACTCTTCCCAGCCTCTTCTATGGACAGGTTAGCTACAATGGAAGATATAGGTGATTTCATAGACAACCCATGTTTCTCTAGTTACCCATGTAACTAGAAGAGGATGGTTTCACAACTTTGACCTCCCATTATATTCCTGGACAATCAATATCTGCCTTGACACATCCCATGGTGTTTGGATTAAAGTTTCTGTGCTACTTGTGTTTATATAAATTCTGGGGCATGTTCATGACCCTCAACAGAACTGAAGTGACTTGGATAAGCTATGGAATGTCTTCATCGTTATAGAGTAATGTCACTAACTGCTACTACCTATACAATGACCTGGATAAATGAGAACTTTCACAGACTTATATTAGCATTAGCATCATTTTCTAGGTTAGATGTGGGTGCATAGGGAATTAAGAGGTGTATTGTTATTCATATATGTTTTTCCAAATCAGGAAGCTACATAAAGTTTTACATAAACAATACAACAAAGTGCACACCATTTACTTTAATTGCATGCTGTCTAATAAAAAGCAGTATTTACAAGTACATTCCCCATCTAGCTCTGAAGATGTAATAGCATGATGCACCTGCTTAACCCCCTCTGCCTCCTTTGTTCTCTTTTGGGGAAATATATCACTTTATAGCTACCAGAAAGCTCCCCCTCCATAGATGTTAGAGCTCTGGTGCCTGAGGGCAGCATGTGATGTTTGGTATTTGTTGTGCAGCCCTTGGACCTCAGTAGTTTGTAGTGGAAGCATTAATTTGAAAAAAGAGGCAAGAGCAGTCATCTCTACTAGCCTCATGTAGCATGTCCCACTGTCTTTTGTAGCTCTCATTCAGTCTCAAACTAAACCTTTAGCATGTGTACATTCTCTGAACATCGCTTGTCTAGTCACCCAACCACTCCTTAACAGCTATGGGAATAATAGCCATAGCTACTGCTTTTCTAACCTGCCTAATCACTATTCGGCTCCAGTTGACTTCAAGGGGGTACAGATTGAGCACCTGAACTTTAGTAATGTTTGCTGATCTCAGGTACGTTTGGATCATCCCTACCTACAATCTAATACCTGTACCACAATTATAAAAAGAAAGCCTATTAACATTTCAGTATGTTTTTGGGCTCAGAGAAAACTTATCCTCTGGAGAAAACACATGGAAAACAGAGAAACTCTATTTACACAGTTAACCTAGTAGCAAATGAACCCCAAGTGCAGCATCATACAAGAGCTTTTCAAGTCAATGATTTTTTTAATTGAAAATCACAGCTTCACTGAGCTGTTAATCTCTACTTCATCTCAATGTGGAAGTCAGCAGGAAATGCTCTGATCCGTCAGACATATAGAGTTGTTTCGGGGGTAGAGCCACTTAGAAACTTTGTTGCTTTACTTAACCGGATTAGATGCGATCTGTTAATCAGATATAAAGAAGACAGTTGAATCAAGGCATAGTAAAGGATATGTTGAATACATTACCACAATTTCGCTATATATAATTTATGTAGCTACATAAAATTCAGCCTTGCTATGGCTTAGGTCAGCCATTACTAGCTATGACTAAGACGCCATACACACTATTAGATTTACCAAAACCCATATAATATGAGGTCAAACCTTAAGAGTTTCAATTTGTATGCAATCAGGCAGACCCTTTCACTACATAGTTTTGGTAAATCTAAAGACAAAAATCTGCAGAAAATCTAATAGTGTGTATGGGGTCTAAGTGAGAATCTGGCAAAAAAAATGTACTGTCCACTGTACTCACTGAGCCCTAACTGTATACGGCCACCTAAAATTTTAAGGGGTGTACAAATCTTTATATAGAATTAATTGCTGTTTATGGAACTATAAAAAGATAGTCATAAAATATTTAAAGAGGAACTTCCCCCTTAAAAAAAATGACAACAAAGGAACCTTTAAAAATGATTAGTAGTAGCAATCTACAAATAGATACTTATAGATAACTGTGGGCTATTAATTGTTTGTATACCTCCTTTGTTCTCCCCTTATTCTCATGGTGGCCATTTTTACTAAGGGCAAATGAACTTCTTGGAACTTTGCCTAGAACTCTGGGCCAACCTCCTGGAACATATCACGGGAACTTCCCAAGATGCAGCTGTAAGGCCAGGGTGACATTACTAGCACCTTAACTGCTTCAGCCCTGGAAGATTTTACCCCCTTTCCTGACCAGAGAACTTTTTGCGATTCGGCACTGTGTCGATTTAACTGACAATTGCGCGGTCGTGTGACGTTGCACACAAACAAAATTGACATCCTTTTTTTCACTAATAAAGATTTCTTTTGGTGGTATTTGATCACCTCTCCAGTTTTTATTTTTTGCACTATAAACAAAAACAGAACGACAATTTTGAAAAAAACGCAATATTTTTTACTTTTTGCTATAATGAATATCCCCAAAAATATATACATTTTTTTTCCATCAGTTTAGGCCGATATGTGTTCTTCTACATATTTTTGGTAAAAAAAAAAATCGCAATAAGCGTATATTGATTGGTTTGCGCAAAAGTTATAGCATCTACAAAATAGGGGTTCGTTTTATGGCATTTTTATCATTTTTTTTTTTACTAGTAGTGATGGTGATCTGCGGGGGCGTGGCCGGATGTGAGCAAGGCAGCAAGCTATTCTGAGAGGCTCCGTCTATCCTGATCTAAACCGTGATATAGGAGCATTTAATCGGCTTTTTCAAGACCACCATCCCACAGAGGAAGCTGCCAGGGTCTGAACGATGCATTCCTCAGCTTCCAAGAAGCAGCAGAAAGCTGCAAATGAACAGCGTCGTACACACTCCACGAAGGATGGGATGAAAGACTCCGCCCCCCGCCATCTTGTCGGCACGGAGTTCAGCAAAGTGCGCCACACAGACAACAGGGAAGATGGCGACGGAAAGAGAGCTGGAGGCAGACGCTGAACAAATGGAGGAATCACAAGGGGCTGTGGATTCTGATGCCATAATCAGACCGATTCTAGAAGCCATTAATGCCAGTAAGTCAGAACTTATGGGTAGGATTGACCACCTATCGTCTGAATGTACTCTGATAAGGCATGATCTTGATAAGATCAGGGGGGGCTCAATGCTGTGGAATCAAGGGTCTCTGATGTGGAAGACATCACTCATTCTCAGGGGGCAAATCTAGCTGAACTGAAAGATATGGTGCTCTCCCTGCAGTGCAGAGCAATAGTTGCAGAAGACTGACAGAGGAGGAATAATATCAGAGTGGTGGGCCTGCCTGAGGGTGCAGAAGGGGACAAGCCTGTCCTATTTGCTGAGAGTTTTTTCAAACAACTACTGTCGCTGAAAGATTTACCCCCCACCTACATTGTAGAAAGAGCACACAGAGTACCCACAGGTCGCAGACCACCAGGAGCGTTCCCCACGCCCCTGTTAGTCCGGTTCCTGAACTATAGGGACCATGACATGATCCTGGCCAAGTCTAGACAAATACCTGAGCTGAAGTATGAAAATGCGAGAGTAATGTTTTCCCCAGACTTCTCGGTGGCTACGCAACAACAACGCAGGTCCTTCAACGAAATACGCAAGCGACTGAGAGATAAAGAGATCCAGTACAGTATGCTGTACCCGAGCAAGCTTAGGATCCAATATAAGGGCAGTGTGAGATTTTTTGAAGACCCTGGAGAGGCCAGCGACTGGCTTTACAAGGAACTATCCTGAATCTGTTTTGAACCGGAGATCAATCTCACCTGGAATTAATGTTGCACCTGTTGTGCTTTGTTTCAAGGCTCATGATCTTATCCTAACATTCAGGTGTCTGTGGACTGCCGAGAGCGGACACTTGTGATTACTTACAGTAGGATTGAAGTGATGGAAGGTCTCATGGCCATTCTTTGAGTATCCGGGTGCTTCACCAAAAGGTCAAGAACATGCAGCAATGGAGGTCTGTCTGACCGAGAATCTGACGTTTGTGTGGACCCACAGCAGTTGAGTCGGTGATCTGGGGTCATACTATCAACAACCATCCATTACCTCCAAACTGAGGATGCCTCCAGTGGAGCTTACTATACATTCACAGTTGTCCGTAACAAATTTTGCAATGGAGGTGTTTTGTTTTTTTTTTTGTTCAAAGAGGAATGCTTCTCTCCTCAATTTGTGCTAAGGTACATTTTTTGTTAATCTCTTTTTTTTCCGGATGCTCCGTTGGTTTATGAACTGGAGCGACGAGAATACATGTGGATTCGACACAGAGCTGCAGAACTATTGATCGCAATGACCAGATCTCACAGGAAGTTTTTTGTTGTTTTTGGGATGAAGCTACATACCGGAACTGTTTTTGTGTTTTGTTGGGGACTTTTCTCTGGTATAATAGCAGGGGGGGAAGGTATAACTGTCACAGCCCAATTATCTGAGCCTTTAGTCTGGTGTAAGAATCTTCTAATGCTATTGAGTGAGGATGACACCGCTGGGGGGAACAGGGACGGATAAAATTAATATAGTGTCCTGGAACGTCAGGGGACTCAACAACAGATTCAAAAGGGCCTCGGTCTTTCATTATTTAAAGCATTATAAACCACACCTAGTTGTTCTACAAGAAACTCACTTAGAGGGTAGTAAAGTTATGGCTTTGCACAAACGGTGGATCCAAAAAGCTGTTCACTCTACTTACTCCACGTTTGCGAGAGGAATATCCATTCTTATTAGCAGATCTGTTCCGTGTACTATTCACCAAGTAATCACAGACCCAGAGGGAAGGTATGCTGCAGTTATACTAGATATTCTTAACAGTCGCATGTTGTTAATTAATGTATATGTGCCCCCACCCTTCCAGGTTCAAATTCTGTATGACATGTTGACAAGACTAGCACAATTTCTACATTTACCCTTGGTCGTGTTGGGAGACTTCAATGCTGTGCTGGACGCGGCGTTGGACTCCTCCAACCCGGGCTCTGCTGATTTGCGGAGTTGGGCCTCCACGGCTGGAGTGGTGGAATTATGGCGGTGGAAGCATCCGACGGATAGATGCTTCTCCCACATATCGACAGCTCATGGTTCCTCAGCAAGAATAGACTTAGCTTTTGGCAATAATCTTATGCTACAGTATGTGACAAGTATTGATTATCTGGTGGGGGGTCTGTCGGATCATAATCCTCTGTTTCTCACTCTGGCCGCCAGGTCGGGGGGGGAGAGGGGGGGTTGGCGTCTATCTCCTAGTTGGTTGCAGCACGAACAGGTTGCAGCTCAGCTGGAGGAGGCTATTAAAAACTATTGGATGTCCAATGTTGGTGCCGCAGGGCCCCCGGTGGTCTGGGATGCCTTCAAGGCGGTCGCCAGAGGGGAATTTATATCGGCCATTAAGACCGCCCGGGTAAATGAGAACGAGGAATAAAAAAAAATGTACCAGGAAGAGAGAGATTAGGCCAGGGCACATGCGGAATCCCCTTTCAGGGTCTCGTATGAATCCCTACTTCAGGTCAGACGGCGTCTGTCAATGTTGGTTAAAGGACAGACAAAGTCAGAGGAATCTCAGAAAATGCACAAGATTTTCGCTGAAGGGGACAAAAATGGAAAGCTCCTGGCTATGCTGGTGGCGGATCACCCTCCGATGGCTCACATCCCGGTGCTGGGGCTGGGATGATGGTTAGTGATCCGACACTTATTATGCAGGAGTTTGTGGATTTTTTCTCGTCACTATATTCTCCCATTCCTCCATATGACACGGCGGAATTGGATAATGTACTGCAGAGTCTACCTATACCTCATTTGTCAGAGGAAGACTGTACCTTGTTGGAGGCCGAAATAACAGTTAAGGAGATAGAGGCTGCAATATGTGCATTTCCACCCAACAAGGCCCCTGGGCCAGATGGTATCCCAGCAGATTTTTATAAGGCTTATGTTGAACTATTAGCTGTTAGATTTAATTGGTTACTGGAACATTGTCTAGAACACTCCTCCTTACCTGATTCTATGATGGAAGCATATATGATTCTTCTGCCGATAGGCAGGATCAGTCTACTTAAAATGAAGGTCCTGCCGGTAATTCTATACTTTTTGAGACATGCACCAGTGTGGAAACCAAAATCACTTTTTCATCAATTGGATGGAATAGTGGGGTCCTTTTTATGGGCCCCAAAACCCCCCAGGATTGGGCTTAAGGTACTTCAGGAACCGCGAGACGGGGGGGACTAGCGCTCCCAGATTTTCACAAGTACTATCTGGCAGGGCAGATGGTTTTTGTACACAGATGGTTAACCATGGATGAAGGGGACGCAGCCACGGTATTGGAAGCGGCCCACTTAGGGTCCTATGAAAGCCTGCGTATGGCTCTATTTAGGGGTCTTAAATCTGAATTACCGTTAACTACTACTATGAAGGCCACGATCAAAGCTTGGGACATGGCAGTTCATTTAGCTTCTCCAAGCTTTCAGGGATGTTCGCCCACGACTCCGCTGTGGATGAACCCTATGCTGCAGCATTTCTACAACATACCAGACCCCATGATATGGGCAATAAAGGGAGTTAAGACACTAAGAGACATAACAGCTTTCGGTGATCTTTTGACGTTTCCCCAGTTAAAGTTAAGGCACAACCTGGAAAATATTTACTTATTCCGTTACTTACAACTTAGACATGCGTACCAGTCACAATTCAGGGTCCGTAAAGTGGAATCTTTTCCATCAACTCTTGAGTCAATGTTAGCGGAGGATGTTCTAGACAAACCCCTCTCCAAATCTTACAAAGAGTTTTTCAAAATTACACCAAAAGCAGTTACAAAAACCAGAAGTAAATGGGAACCGGAGGTTCCAGAGCTGCAAGGAGAGGATTGGTACGAGGTGTGGGATCAACCGTTTCGTCATTTGGTGTCAGCCAGGGACCGGTTGATTCAATTTAAATTTCTTCACAGGAGCTATTTTACTCCTGCAAGGTTGAAAAAGATTTTTGGGACAGCCTCAGCGGAATGTTGCAGATGTTCATTTTCCCCAGCTGACGCTGGTCACATTTTCTGGGACTGTCCACATATCAGGAGCTATTGGGAGGGGGTCCTTTCCTGCATTTCGGACCTTCTCACAATCCCTATTCCTTTAAATATAAAGGTATGTCTGTTGGGACTGGCAGAAGAGGTGGTTCAGACCAGGGCACTAAGAACCTTGCTCACCATTTTGCTTTTTTATGCTAAAAAGGCCATTTTACTTACATGGAAAGATTCAAGGGCTCCAGACGTTGCCTTTTGGAAGAAGTTGGTAAATAATATGATGCCCTTTTATAAATCTACTTACCAGGCTAGAGGATGTAGGAAAAAATTTGATAAGGTATGGCAGGCATGGCATGGAGCAGACAATACGGTGGGATAGACACTCTAGTACAATGTTTAAGTCTTAACAGTAGAAAGTTAAAATATAAAGGTGTGAAAACTCCATTTAACTGAAGGTAATGGAGGGTTGAAATGATGGTGGTAGATTGAGGACTCATAATGAGTTTAAAGGCTGCCTTTCTCAGCGGTGAGGTGGTTTAAAAATAGGTGTTTTAAGTATGTATTAGGGGAGGAGGTGAGATGTTGGGTGGGGGGGTTTCAGTGGAAGGGGTATTAGTCTTTTGGGCCCTGCGAGGCCAAAGCCGGGACTCTGCCATGTTGACGGCCCGATGGATGTTGTATGTATAAAAAAAATTTGAATAAAAAGAATTTTTAAATAAAAAAAAAAATAATGATGCGATCTGCGATTTTTATTGGGACTGCGACATTATGGCGGACACATCGAACACTTTTAGCACATTTTTGAGACCATTGGCATTTATACAGGGATCAGTGCTAAAAAAATGCACTGATTACTGTAAAATTGTCACTGGCAGGGAAAGGGTTAACACTAGGGGGCGATCAAGGGGTTAATTGTGTTCCCTAGTGTGTTCTAACTGAAGGGGGGAGGGAACTGTGTAGGGGAGATGACAGATTGCTGTTCATACTCTGTACGAACAGACGATCTGTCTCTTCTCCCCTCAGAGATCTGGAAACTGTGTGTTTACACACACAGATCCCGGTTCTCGGTGTGTCAGCAGCGATCGCGGGAGCCTTGGTGGTGATCGTGACTGCTGGGCACTCGCATCAGCTCCGGGGGAGAGCAGCGGGCCCCTAGTGGCCACAGGGCGAAGCGATGTAACATAAAGTTGTTTCACCCAGCCGTGCCATTCTGAAGGAAGTGAAAAAACAGTACTTGTAAGTAAAAGCAAAAAAAAAATATTGAATGTAAGATGATTTCATATAAGCATGCAGAGCTGTAGGCTGCTTTAAAGCGGAGCTCCGCCGAAATTTTTTTTTAAAAGTCAGCAGCTACAATTACTGCAGCTGCTGACTTTTAAAAAACAGAAAAAAGAAAAGAAGGAGGGCGCACTAACCTAGTGCATTACCACTGATAAACTTTAATGCAGCATCAAAACAACAAAAATTATACTCACAAACGAGCTTACAAAACCAGCTTTGAAAAGGGCGCAACAACGCTGTTTCTGTGAATCGACACACCAGGACCTATTGCCAAGAGGGTCAAGCCAGTGCAAATGGCTAACGCGTTTCGGGGGAGCACCCCTTTCTTCAGAGCCTGAGCGGGCAATGGTTGGTCTCTCGAAATTCCATCTCTATAAATGTGCCTGTATCTGCCACACCCAATTGGTAGCGACGCCCCCCCAAAAAAAATAAAAAATTAAAAAATAAACATAGGCAACACCCACCCATTTAGGCTACCCCTCCCTGGACCCATCCCTCTGAGTGCGATCCCCATTTAAGCCAGATAATAAAAAACAACAAGCTTCACTCTATGTTGCCTGCTAAATATTGAGCTAATGGATCTATAATACTATCAGCATGGACCACATAGCACAGGGCGCAGTCACTCCGGACAACCACCCCAGGGGGGGGGGGAGAGGGGGGGAAGTAGGCGCCGACCACACATACCTTAAATCCTGCATGCAGTTCAGACAGTAGCCCCATGCCGTAAATACACCGGGATGGATAGTACGGGGCTTCTCCAGCTCCCAGGAGCCATAGTGACACTGCATATAGCGTGTGGAACGCACGCCGCCCGAAGGACCAGGAAGTGCGGGTGTTCCTGCGTTGACAAGAACAACAAAAAAAATTAACAACTGTCTAAAAATCAACCACAACCTAATGACTAGACAGTTGTTAATTTTTTTTGTTGTTAATTTTGGTACAATATGTAGTTCTTGTCATTTTATGTACATCACCGCCATTGGGGTATAGTGTTAATTCCCATTAGGTGTAAGCGGGCAATGGTCTCTCTCTTCTTTGGTATACTAGACCGCTGAGGTATCTTCCAGGGCATATGCTGGGGAGATAGTCACTATGGTTATATGACATAATATGTTCTATTTTATCATATGTTATATATATTATTTACTATATTTATTATATTTATATTTTATTTTATCTACATGGAGTGGTGCGTAGCCTCTTAGTAGGTGTACTCTATTGCTGTATTTAATGGTGATCAATAATGGTATAGGCCGATGAGTTTTTGTATTTATTTTTAGATCTTCTATTTATTTTTATCCTCTTTTAGGATGAGTATCATGTAGGTATCATCATGCACAGATTTCTTCTTGGTCTTATTTATATGACTAATTGTTATGGATTTCCATTTTTGATCTTTTAATATTAAGATACTATATCTAATGATGTATTTTATGAAATATATATATTACATGTTGTATAATCAATTATATTTTAATCTACGAACTATATATACATTATATGTTGTATAATCTATCACACCTTGGGAGGATACTTCGCGGATCATATCGACTGATTATTATTTATTATTTATTTTTTATTAATAGTATCGGTTTGATTTTTTTACCTACCTCCCTATTTGGAATTGATATCAATTCTAATTATACCAAATATATGTTTTTTTTCTTTTTCTTTTTTAATACACCTTTTCCTTCTCCATTCTAAGAATGGTCTTCTGTAGAGAGATGTGGGCTGAGTGCTGCCTGTAGTCTTCGCTAGAATGCTGCCTGTCCTGTGCAGTCAGATTCTGCCTATGATAGCTGACAGCAGTAGAGTGATTGGTGTAAGGCGCGCGGGTGTATTGAGATGGCTACCATCAATCTTAGCCATCTATAGGCTATCCTATGACGGCCGGAAGCAGTGGGTGGAACGCAAACACACCCGCGCTTCCGGGCCGTGTCCCCTGCACACAGTGTCCTCTGACACTTCTGAAAGGGGAAATGACGCCACGATCAGGCCGGAAGTTGCGGGTGGAACACAGGAACGCCCGCACTTCCTGGTCCTTCGGGCGGCATGCGTTCCACACACTATATGCAGTGTCACTATGGCTCCTGGGAGCTGGAGAAGCCCTGCACTATCTATCCCGGTGTATTTACGGCATGGGGCTACTGTCTGAACTGCATTCAGGATTTGAGGTATGTGTGGTCATCGCCTACTTCCCCCCCTCTCCCCCCCCCCCTGGGGTGGTTGTCCGGAGTGGCTGCGCCCTGTGCTATGTGGTCCATGCTGATAGTATTATAGATCCATTAGCTCAATATTTAGCAGGCAACATAGAGTGATGCTTGTTGTTTTTTATTATCTGGCTTAAATGGGGATCGCACTCAGAGAGATGGGTCCAGGGAGGGGTAGCCTAAATGGGTGGGTGTTGCCTATGTATTTTTTTTTTTGGTTTTTTTTGGGGGGGGGCGTCGCTACCAATTGGGTGTGGCAGATACAGGCACATTTATAGAGAGGGAATTTCGAGAGACCAACCATTGCCCGCTCAGGCTCTGAAGAAAGGGGTGCTCCCCCGAAACGCGTTAGCCATTTGCACCGGTTTGACCCTCTTGGCAATAGGTCCTGGTGTGTCGATTCACAGAAACAGCGTTGTTGCGCCCTTTTCAAAGCTGGTTTTGTAAGCTCGTTTGTGAGTATAATTTTTGCTGTTTTTATGCTGCATTAAAGTTTATCAGTGGTAAATAGTAATGCACTAGGTTGGTGCGCCCTCCTTCTTTTCTGTTTTCTTCTAGCTTGAATACCCATTGTTCAAAGGAGGGCTGCAAGACATTAGGCATTACCTTTTCAGGCGGTCGCACCACACGTTCGGAGAGCGCAGGAGAAATTTTTGCTGCTGACTTTTAAAACATGGACACTTACCTGTCCAAGGCACCCGCGATGTCAGCACCCGAGGCAGAACCGTCTCTCGGTCCTCGGGTGCTGCCGCCTCCATCTTCGGTAAGGGAATCAGGAAGTGAAGCCTTGCGGCTTTACTTCCAGGTTCCCTACTGTGCATGCGCGAGTCGCGCAGTGCAATACGGATGGTCCCTGCTGTCTCTGGGACCCGTGTGTTTCCCAGCAGACAGCGGGGGGGACAGGAAGTGGCGTAAATAACCGCAGATTCTGCGGCTATCTATGCCGGAAGTGGGTACAGATACCTGTAATATACAGGTATCTGCACCCCCCTCCCCCCCGAAAGGTGTCAACTGTGACACTGGAGGAGGGGAGGAATCCGATGAGTGGAAGTTCCACCTTTGGGTGGAACTCCACTTTAATGCCCCGTACACACGGTCGGACTTTGTTCGGACATTCCGACAACAAAATCCTCGGATTTTTTCCTACGGATGTTGGCTCAAACTTGTTTTGCCTACACACGGTCGCACAAAGTTGTCGGAATTTCCGATCGCCAAGAACGCGGTGACGTCAAGCGCGTACGACGAGACTAGAAAAGGCCAGTTCAGAACCAAGCGAGGCACCCTTTGGGCTCCTTTTGCTAATCTCGTGTTAGTAAAAGTTTGGTGAGAGACGATTTGCGCTTTTTCAGACTCGTGGCTTTCAGATCGTTTTCTGCCGTTCAGTTTGTGCTTGTGGGTTTGTATCTGCTCTTCAGTGCGTGCAGTCAGTTCGTATTGGAGTTTTCTGTGCGATCTTGTCCGCTCGTTGCTGTTTTTCAGGTCGCTCTTCACAGGCCTTGCTGTTCTTCAGTGCGTTCTGTTACTTCGTTCTGAGCAGCCGACCGTTTTCTAGCCATGTTGCGTATGCGTACTCCTCGTAGAGTTCGTGCTGTGCGGGGCTTGGTGTTGGGGTCCTGACCTTGACACAAGTCCAGTCCATGAACAGGGTGGGGAGGAGTTCATGGACCAAGAATTGGTTGCTTCAGCGTGACCAGTTCTGTCATATGCCTTTGCTCCGTGAGATCCGTGAGAATAATCCTGATGATTTCAGGAACTTTCTCAGGATGACGGACCCCGTGTTTCACCGTTTGTTGGCTTCGCTGACCCCCTATATCAGCAGGCAGGATACCTGCATGAGGCAAGCCATCACTCCGGAGCAGAGGTTGGTCGCTACCTTGCGGTATTTGGCCACAGGGAGAAGCCTGCAGGACCTCAAGTTCTCGACAGGCATCTCCCCCCAGGCTCTGGGGATCATTATCCCAGAGACCTGTTCTGCCATCATACAGGTCCTACAGAAGGAGTATATAAAGGTAAGATTTTTATCCTTTTATATCACATTTTATTGTATTGAATGTTTGATAATATATTGTATTTATTTCCTCATTCCCTAATTACCATGCTTGTAATATGCTGTGAATGTCCCCTTTGTCCTCATGCATGCTGGATTTTTATGTAATTATTATTTTAGGTCCTTCATACATATTTGCCCTTCAATAACCTCGCCAGCATGGTGTCTCCTGGCCCTATATTCACCTCATGTAGTCACTTAACAATGTATTTTATCAGCTCCATAGTAGTGCTTTACCCCAAACACCCCCTAAAATCTTTTGAAATGTTATTTTTGATTTAAATTCAGGCAGAGTGCCAGAGGCTTTTTTTTGTGGTGTCCCCAAATTTTTTGTAACCCTCCCTCCCCCAACTGCTAAGTCAGCTGATCCCAATTCTCTATCCTCAATCATCTATCTGCTGACTTTGCCAAACCCATACAAACTATACCCATCTCTTTACTGGTCAGATTTATGGATGAATTCCCCAAAGCATGTAGTGCAAGGGCCTGCCTGTATACTTTCCAATAGTACTGTTTAAAGTTCTTGTATCCTATTATGATCTTGATAGGTAATAGCAGAATGTCCAAATGTGCTCAAATGTGTACAATGTGTATTTATATCTTTGTATTATGACACTTCTTACCTGTCCAGTGCCAATAGTGTAACTAAGGAGGGGCTGTTCCAAGTAATACCCTGTATTTAGGCATTCATCTCTCAATGAAGTGAAGAGGGTTACCTGTCCAAGAGTTCCCCCCCCCCTATAATGTTAGAAATGGCCCATGAGAGGGGGGGGGAATATGATAGGTGTACCTTATACTTTGTTGTTGTTAAATTCCCCTTAATAAATTCTATCTGGAGGTTGACCCATAATGTTTGTGTCTAATCTGCTTGCCAGGTTTCTGTGAAAAAATAGTAATGTTTATTGTTTTTTCCTCAACAGTTTCCTTCCACGCCACAGGAATGGCAGACTGTGGCCTCCCACTTTGCCCAGCGGTGGGACTTTCCTAACTGCGGAGGGGCAATTGATGGGAAACACGTCCACATCGTCCCACCACCCAACTCGGGGTCGTACTATTATAATTACAAGGGGTTTAATAGTATAGTGATGTTGGCGGTGGTGTCGGCTAATTACGACTTCTTGTATGTGGACGTGGGGAAGAATGGCCGGATGTCCGGTGGTGGAGTGATCGCCCAGACGGAGTTCTACAGGCGTCTCCAGAATGGCAGCTTGGACTTGCCACCTCCAGAGGACAATGTTGAAGGTCTCCCATTTGTGTTCGTTGCTGATGAAGCGTTTGCGCTGGGGGACCACCTGATGCGGCCATTCCCAATGAGGACCCTCACCCCGGAACAGAGGGTTTTTAATTACCGGCTGGCCAGAGCCCAAAGAGTGGTGGAGAACACATTTGGAATCCTGGCCAGCCGGTTCCGATTATTTATGACACCCATCCATATGGCGGAGTATAAACTGAACCATATAATACTTGCCTGCTGTGTTCTCCATAATTTTCTACGAAAACATTCAGCCAACTATGCTGGCTCAGTTGGGCCTGAGGCCGGAATCCCAAATACATCAACAATGACGGCACTTGAAAGCGGCCGTCCTGGCTTGCCCTCCCTGAGTGCCCGTGATGTCCGGTTACGATACCTGGAGTTCTTTGCGGGTAGGGGGGCTATCAATATGCCAGACAATCTGTGACACCTTTTTCAAATAAAAAACAACCAAAAGCAATTCTTGGTGGACATTTACTGCTTGTGTTTGTTTTAGCTGACCCTGACAGAAATGTGTTGAGTGCAGAAAATGTCGTGATTGGGTAACCTTATAAAGAATAGTGTTGGCTGGTACTTCCTAAATGCAAAAACACATTTCACTCCAAGTGCACTTGCAACTGCACTGAACCTGCACTTGTAGTGCAAAGTGTATTTGCCCTTAGGAAATAACCCCCATTTTTGCATAAAACAGCAATTACATCACCCCAAAAGTGTTGTAGCGTTGAGACAATAATCCACACATTCTTGAGTAAGGCACTTTTTTATACCTGCACAATCACATGTGCATTTACCAAAGGTTTTTATAACAAAACAACATGTTTGTTGTATAACAATTTTTGGGGGGGGGCATTATCAAAAATCGAAATATCCATTTCAGATAAAACAGGCCTGTGTAAAACCAACAAGAAAGCCAAAAAACTTGAACTTACAAAGTTCACATATGGTAAAACCTGAAGGCTATATCAGACATCAGTATTTAGGAACTGGGTTTGATATAGCGTTCAGATGGGGGGAAATCACCCCTGGAAAAGCCAAATTTGGAAGATGCACACCAATTTACGAATGTCAACATGTGCTATCTGCCATCAGGGGGGATCAAGGGACGTGTTTTGGGGGAGCAAGCCCTTCCTCAACGCTACTTTATAATTGAGGAAGGGGTTGCACCCCCAAAACGCGTCCATTAATCTCCTGTGATGGCAGATAGCACATGTTGGCACACTGTGTGCATCCTCCAAATTTGGCTTTTCTAAACATTGTTAAAATTTTAGTAAGATAAAACAGGTGATTTTGTGGGGTTTAAATCCTCCTCCAGGTCCTCCCAGTCCTCCTCCTCCTCCAGGTCCTACTCCTCCTCCTGCCACATCTCCAACTGCACAGCCACAGCCCGGAAGGAAGTGTGAAAGGAAGACCAGAGAGTGATTGCCCTGGATCCAGTCTGGTCGGCCAAAAGATGCAGCCTCTTGTGGTACCACAGCCTGGGGACACAGATGTCATCTGCTGCTATCCGAGTCTCTGTGAATCCCGGACCAGACTGCCCTCCCTTATATATGGACTCCTCAGGCCACCAATTTTGAGGTTTAAGAATTGATGTCTGCCGTGGGGGTCCCAGGCTTCACTAATTTCTCCTGTTGATCCAGTGTTGCCTTCCTCTTTGTTTGGTTCTGATACCTTAATAAAGGATTTTTGTTTGGAATTATACTCTCCTATGTGTTTTACTTAAAAAATGACAGTTTGTTTGTGAGGATTCAAGTACATTTCAAATATACAATGAGAAATGAACAAGGGACACCAACAACAAAAAATCTCATGGAGATTAAATAATAAAAGATATCAATGGTGTTGGGGTAACTTGCCACACAAAACACACACAAAAATATTCTGGAGTAAAAATAAAAATAACATTGAACAAAGATCAGCCTTGTAAAAAATCCAAACATTAAAGAAAAAAAAAGGCTTAAAAACAAAAAAAAACCATAAAAAATATAAAACTGTCAGATGTGACAACTAATAACAATATATTGAGGGAATCCCACTAAAAAAACACAAATAAAACTTTGTGAGAAGTGTGTGTGAATATGAGCAGCAAAACTACTTAATTCTTGTCACATTATAAAGAAGAAGAGAGTGCGCTGTATTAAACCATTTTTTACATTGCAGCGTGACGAAAGTGCTGTATCCATTGCGAACGCTAAGTTTACCAGAACGAGCTGTCCCGTGTCGGAATTTCTTCTGAGCATGCGTGGCACTTTGTGCGTCGGAACAGGCCACACACGGTCGGAATTGACGCGATCGGATTTTGTTGTCGGAAAATTTTATCTCCTGCTGTCCAACTTTGTGTGTCGGAAAATTCGATGGAAAATGTCCGATGGCGCCCACACACGGTCGGAATTTCCGACAACACGCTCCGATCGGACAATGTCCATCGGAAAATCCGATCGTGTGTAAAGGGCATTATAAAAGATATAGACAGAATACCAAAATAGTTAATTGATCCACAGTAAAATATTTGGCTGTTAAGATTCTTATATTTTGTTCCATAATGAATAATTCTGATGCAGTTGTGCCACAAACAAATTATGTATCAGTACCAATTCTTAGGATGAATAAGCCAAAAAGTCAATGTTTATGGGAAGTTGAACACTCTGGGTCATTGCATTTCAAAATGCATGAATTTTGTGACAACTTTTACTTTTCTTTTAGAATACTAGATTATACAAATATTTAAAGCTCCAGTAAATCAAACATTATTAAATATGTTTTTGTGGTGATGGTTAATAGCTGTTTTCTATAAATGAAGTTGTTAATAAATTACATACCGGTTTAGAAAATGAAATATTCGATGTTCATGAAATCATGCTGTGCAGCTTTATGTTTTACTTTAGCTGCAATTTTGTGCCCCTTTATGTAATAAAGGCACTTTATATCACAAATACCTTTAGTAAGTACAAAATATATCCATTATATTATATATTTCTATTTTATACCTTTACGAAATGGTTTTAAAATGTCAACAAAAAGACATTTCTTTCTCATACATTTGAGAACACAGACATTTTTAACCTGTTGAACTATGCTGCTTCCTAAAGGATAAATGGACACTGGCAACAAAAAAAAAGTTAGCCAGAAAAGGATAACCCATTCCACAACTAGTATGTCTTCATTTGTTTCTAGAGTCAGGAGAGTGGACATCAGACATGTGCAGAACAAAAAAAATTGTTTTGTTTCGTTTCGATTCGTTATTTTCATAAATTTGTTTAGTTAAATTAGTTTAGCCTGTTTAAATTTTTTTTAGAATTCGTTTTGTTTATACGATTTGAATTTTCGGAATTCAAATTCGAATCGATTCAAATAGTTTTCAAATTGATTTGAATAGTTTTCAAATTTATTTGAATAGTTTTCGAATTGATTCGAATAGTTTTTGAATTCAAATAGTTTTCAAATTTGAATTAGAAGAGTTTTTGAATTTGAGTAGTGTTCAAATTCAAATAGTAAATAGAATAGAAAACAAAGGAATGGAATAGAAAAAAATAGAATAGAATAGAAAATAATATAACAGAAAATATAAGAACAGAGTATAATAGAGTAAAACAGAAAATAGTATTTGAATTAAAATAGTTTTCAAATTCAAATAGTTTTTGAATTCGAGTAGTTTTCGAATTAGAATAGTTTTGAATAGTTTTTGAATTCGAAAAGCTTTCGAATTTGAAAAGTTTTCAAAATCTATTAATTTTCAAATTCGAATAGTTTTCACATTCGAAAAGTTTTCAAATTTGGATCGTTTTCTAATAGTTTTTAAATTCAAATAGTTTTCCAATTTCCAAAGATGATAAAATAGAATAGAAAATAAAGGAATAGAATAGAAAAAATAATAGAATAGAAAATAATATAATATAATATACTATAATATATAGTAAAACAGAACAAAATAGAATAGTAAATAAAAGAACAGAATATGATAGAAACTAATAGAATAGAATAAAAGAGAATAGAATAAAATATGAAGAATATAACCATCTTCTGAAATTCTAATAGAAAAGAATAGAATAGAAACGAATATAATTTAAAAAAATAGAATAGAATTTTGAATTTAAGTGGAATAGAAAAGAATAGATTAAAATAGAAATAACCAAATAGTATAGAAAAAAAACAGAAAGAATATAATCGTCTTTCTATTCTAATCTATTCTATTATATTCTATTCAAAACAAATTGATTCTATTTGAATTTTGGGAAATGGTTATATTCTTTCTATTCTACTCATTGTTTTTTTAACTCTATTATTTTTCTATTTGTTTATTATATTCTATCTTTTCTATTCTATTATTTTATTTTCTATTCTATCCTTTTCTATTCTATTCTTTTCTAATCACATTCAAATTTATTCTATTCAAAATTTAAATTTTGGAAGTTGGTTATATTCTTTATATTCTATTCTGTTGTTTTTTTCTATGCTATTCTGTTTTCTATTCTATTCTAATCTATTATTTTCTATTCTATTCAAATTTGAATTGATTCTATTTGAATTTTGGGAAATGGTTATATTTTATTGTTTTTCTAATTTTATTCTTTGCTATTTTATTATAGTCTATTCTAATCTTTTTTTCCATTCTATTTTTATTCTTTTTTATTCTTTTCTTTTCTTATGTATTCAAATTCAAATGTATTCTATTTGAAATTCGAAGTTCAGAAGATGGTTATATTCTTTTTATTTTATTCAATTATTTTTGTATTCTATTCTATTAATTTCTATTCTATTCTGATATTATTTTCTATTTTGTTCTGCTTTACTCTATTATATTCTATTTTTTTATTTTCTGTTATATTCAAATTTGAAAACTGTTCGAATTTGAAAACTTTTTGCATTTGAAAACTTTTTGCATTCGAAAACTATTCGAATCGATTCAAATTCCATCCAAATTTTTTTTTGTTATTTCGGATTTGTTGAAATTCGGTACTTTTGTAATTCGGAAATTTGAACACATCCGAATTTCTGAAAAATGAAAATTTGTCCGAATTTTAATTTGGAACGAAACAAACTGCACATGTCTAGTGAACATGTCAACTTAAGTTCTTTTGCTCTCTAATCATTTGGAATAGATTTCTACTATCAACAGCTGCTGGCAGATTTATGTTGGATACTGAAATCCTGAAATATCTCCAGTTGGCCAAGAAGTGCAGGTTTCCCACATTTTACTCATGTGGCAGCCCTGAATTTCTTAAAGTTTCTCCTGTCCTCTAGTAATACAGACTGGATATAGAAATCCTGGAAAGTCATCTAGTTAGCCAAAAAGTGCAGATTCTAAGTTCATAATCCATACTGGTATGTTCTCTCTGTGAAAATCCGTCAGTGGGGAACCATTAGTGATCCAGTTCGCACAGTACTCCACTATTCAGGTCAGGCCAGTATGTCTGGGGTTCAGTACACATGCATGGATACCTTGCTTAAAGTGCTAGGCAAAATTCTTGTGTAAGAAGTGTTTATTCCACATGGTTAAAACAAAGATACAAGAACTAATGCGCAAAACCACAACCTCATATATAGAATAAATAGCCTAAATACTAAAATACGGTACCAGATAAAAAAGCTGCCAACATAAATGGGTGCACTCAACACCCTAGTGCAAAAATAATAAAATTAGATAATATGTGGCGCTATTCTATCCTCCTGTACCACACTGCAGAGAGCAAATACACTACTATTGTAACAATCAGTATGTCTATAGTCCTTCTACTCCAGATAGCAGGTGTGTGCCAATACACCTTCCAAACATTCAAAAGGGTATCTGGGAAAAACTCCAGTTTCTATCTGAATGGTAGTACCAAAAACTTCCTTATTAATAAATACACCGTGTGGTAATCTTCAATACGTCCTAGTATAGAGCCTTACATACCAAATGTATTAATAAAGTGACTGTGTGCACAATATGATCCCTGGTGCAAAAACCAACTCAAATAAATGACATATGTATCAAAAATTAAAATAAAAAGTGACATCAATAAGTGGCTGTAAATACAGCCCACACCACTTACTAAAGTGCACTATACTAAATAAGTGTACAAACAATTTAAAATATTCCGTGTCAGTATCATTAAAAGAGTGAACTCAATTCCTCAAAATGTAGCAATTAAATTAACACAAATGTGCAAAAAAGTCATAAGTAGTAAAACTGCAATTAGAGATGCGGAAAAACTTCCCGCAGCAACACATAAATGGTAATGAGCAAAAAGTGACATAAGTGCAACAATATTGTAATAATTAATATAGTAGTCCAAAAAAGTGACAATAGTGCAATAAAATCCACACGGATGCTATTGTCATGCAAACTGTGACTTCTGGTGTTCACACAAAAGAAAAGTCAATTTATCAAGTGCAGATAGCAGTGACTTGTGCTGTTCTTCTACTTTCCTTCTGGTGCACACACCAATTGTTCCCCCCAGCATCTCACCTCTAGTAGCGGCCCCCAAATGGGCCGAGTAAGGCAGATGGATAATGCTATGGTAGATACTAACACGGAATATTTTATATCGTTTGTACACTTATTTAGTATAGTGCACTTTAGTAAGTGGTGTGGGCTGTATTTACAGCCACTTATTGATGTCACTTTTTATTTTAATTTTTGATACATATGTAATTAATTTGATTTGGTTTTTGCACCAGGGATCATATTGTGCACACAGTCACTTTATTAATACATTTGGTATGTAAGGCTCTATACTAGGACGTATTGAATATTACCACACAGTGTATTTATTAATAAGGAAGTTTTTGGTACTACCATTCAGATAGAAACTGGAGTTTTTCCCAGATACCCTTTTGAATGTTTGGAAGATGTATTGCCACACACCTGCTATCTGGAGTAGAAGGACTATAGACATACTGATTGTTGCAATAGTAGTGTATTTGCTCTCTGCAGTGTGGTACAGGAGGGTAGAATAGCGCCACATATTATCCAATTTTATTATTCCACATGGTTGTTATGGACAATTTCTCTTCAGATCATTGTTTTTTTAGGATGATACTGAAGGCAAAAACACCCCTTTTCTCAGGGGAAGAAGCCTATGGCGCAGGAAATAGTTTTAGAGGGCTATAAGCTGGAGTTTTACTCTCTGCCTCCTCCTTGATGTTTAGTTACATTGCATGGTTTCTAGGATTGTTTTCTAATCGATTCACCATTTCCATATCTAAATGAGTTATCCACCCTATCTTGGATGTCAAAACTCTAAATGTCTTAATTTGAGCCCAGAAATTTCACAAGGAATCTATGAGATCTGTCATCACTTCCCTTCACCAGAGCAAATTTCTTGCTTTTGTGGACATTTTTTTCAGCACTTCAGCATTTTAAACACTTTGTTGTGGGGGTTCAACACTACCACATGGCGGTCATGCCTTTTAACCTCTTTTTTGCACCTCAAGTGCACCTCTGCCCAGTTTTAGCCCTGCTGCTCTCTTGTGTCATCACCTATATAAGAAATTTACATGACTTTCCGTTGAAGGAATGGTTGGCATGACCTCTGTTGGACAATGTAGCTTTAATTTTTCAGATGTCATAGCAGATTGTATGGATCCTTAACTTTCAGAAACCATCCTTGGAACCGACTTATAATGTGAGGTATCTTGGTCTAGTCCTGGAAACAACTCAGACCAGAGTGTTTCTTCCACAAGAAAACTTCAACCTCTCCAATCTCAAATTCAAGCTCTCCAGTGCAGGCGTCATCCTGCTCTCTAATTTTTCATGAGAATCTTGGGCCTTAAGCTAGCCTCTGAAGGTTGCTTCTGAAGGTAGTCCCATTTGCCCATTTTCACTCCAGATCTTTAAAAAAAAAAAATGTTGTTGCCTTTGGACTAGTCAAAAAAGTCTACCTGGTAGGTATTCTTCCAGGTCCTATGTCACAGGTGGAGAATGCTCTATGTGAAACATTTTTTCCAGGTACAGGGATTCTCTAGTACAGGGATATGCAATTAGCAGACCTCCAGCTGTTGCAGAACTACAAGTCCCATGAGGCATAGCAAGACTTTGACAGCCATAAGCATGACACCCAGAAGCAGAGGCATGATGGGACATGTAGTTTTGCAACAGCTGGAGGTCCGCTAATTGCATATCCCTGCTATAGGAGAAGCAGTGGATGCTTTGGTAGCTATGTGGGATAAGTACACTCTGAACTAAGCCTATCCTCCCCGATGCTTCTTCCTCGTCTGCTTTGTAAGATTGAGATGAAAGGGTTTTTGGTGATGCTCATTGCTCTAGACCAGGGGTCTCAAACTGGCGGCCCTCCAGCCTTTGCAGAACTACAAGTCCCATGAGGCATTGCAAGACTGACAGTTACAAGCATGACTCCCACAGACAGAGACATGATGGGACTTGTAGTTCTGCAACAGCTGGAAGGCCGCCAGTTTGAGACCCCTGCTCTAGACTGACCCAGATGGATGTGGTCTGATTCCTGGCAGATGCTCCATGGACCCTTCCAGATTGTCAGGATCTTTTGTTTTGAGAAACATTTTACAATCCTTCTTTACGATTGTGGGCTTTAAAATGTTACTAAACCCACAACAGTAAAATCAGTCTGTATATGCAGTAAAGCATGTTTGTTATACTCACTGTGGAACCTAAATGGGTGATCCTCCGCATTGTGTAAAAAGGCTGTTTAAGCCTGGCTTTTCTGATCCCTCCTCCTTCCACTGTCCCCTGATAATTTCCTGATAGTACAGAGCCTATGAATCAGGCTGCACATGCTCAGTTTGGTGTGTATTGCTAGAGAGTTGTTTTTTTTTTTTTTTTTGGGAGAGTGCATGTGATCAGTACAGGGCCAATCAGCACTGTCCAGACATAAGATCAGGGGTCTTGCAGTCTCATAGTACGGTCAGAAACCTCCTCCTACAAGCTTTAACTAGTGCTTGGCTGGACACTGATAGAAGTCACAAGACTGCTCTAACTACTGATGAGAAAAGGTATTTAGCAGTTTATATTTACTAAAATAATTGCATTTCCATGCTGTGTGTACTGTGGGAGACCGGATAAAATGAATGCAGGCTCCTGGGTTTAGTAGCACTTTAAAGGCATGGCTGTTAAAGCTCACGTTTTGTGAGACCTCTCAATCTGTGATTCCTCTGATGCTAACAGCCACGAAGGCTACGTTTTGTAAGTTATATCATCATACTGTATATGAAAGGCATATTTCACTTGGTGTGACTCTAAGGACTTCTGCCCTAAGAGTTTTTCCATAGTAGGAAGCCTCTCCTTCATTTAGCTAGGGTTACAAAAACTTGCGGTATAAGATAAGTATATTTACTAACCATGTTTCCTAAAGACTGTTTTTATTTTCACTAAAGTGTTTGATAAAAAAACAGACATTGTTTGATAGTGCAAAAACAGCTTTGAGCAGTTTTATTGTCAGTTCAAATTTCTATGACATTAGTCAGTTTCAACCATGTACAAATCACTAAATTGTGAGTGAACCAATGTCACTCAGAAAGCTGTAAAAATAAAAATGGAAAGACTGTTTCAAATACAAAGCAACATCAATCTGATCAAGCTGTCAGAAATGAAATGACATTTCCATGTACTGTGTGGAACTTACAGTATAAACCAATATGTAAATTACCTTTTCTTACAACTGATAATATTAAAATCAAATATTTTAACACCTGTGCAAAAAAGGATTCTAATTGGAATTGAAAGACATGGCAAACCTCATATTAAACAAATCATTTTATTTTATTTTCCAAGAATAGACTACATGTGGCTTTTATCATCAACTTCCATTATGTTCCACCAGAAACTTTTAAATGCAAGTTAGCAGTTAATTAAAAAAAACTGTAAATTTAACCTCAGTGTTGCTTTTTATGTATAAAAGTTTCTAATCCCTAACCACTTGCTGACTGGGCACTTAAACCCCCCTCCTGTCCAGACCAATTTTCAGCTTTTAGTGCTGTCGCACTTTGAATGACAATTACGCGGTCATACAACAGTGTACTCAAATGAAATTTTTATCATTTTTTTCCCACAAATAGTGCTTTATTTTGGTGGTATTTGATCACCTCTGTGGTTTTTAGTTTTTGTTAAAAAAAATTGAAAAAGACAGAATTAAAAAAAAAAAAATTATATATTTTTAATATTTTGTTATAAAATTTTGCAAACAGGTAATTTTTCTCCTTCATTGATGTATGCTGATGAGGCGGCACTGATGGGCACCAATAGGTGGCAGTGATGGGCACTGATGGGTGGAAATAATGGGCACTGATTGCTTACACTGATGGCAGCACTGCTAGGTGGCACTGATTGGCACCACTGGTGGGCATTGATAGGTGACACTTGTGGGCATTTATAGGTGGTACTTGTGGGCATTGATAGGTGGCACTTGTAGGCATTGATAGGTAGCACTGCTGGGCACTGTAGGCACTGGCAGGTGGCAATGGCAGGTGGCACTGGCAGGCACAGATTAGGCAAATGTGCCTCCTTTCTCTTCGGGACCAATGTCCCTTTAACATAAGCCAGTGATCAGCTTTTATTTCTCCTCACGCTGTCAGCGTGAGGAGAAAAAAATGATTACCGAGCTTTTGTTTACATCATGTGATCAGCTGTCATTGGCTGATAGCTGATCACATGGTAAGGGGCTGGAACTGGCCCCTTACTCAGATCTGTGATCATCCGAGTCTCCGTGACTCGGTGATCACAGCGCGAGCACTGCATGCCCTGCAGGGTGCACGCGGTGCGCGTGCACAGGGGAGGACGTCCCATGACGGCCTCCCGGAAATTGAGGTCCGCGCTGTGGCCGTCATTCGCCTATGGCCCGGACCTCAAGTGGTTAAAAACATACTGTGCATATCAATTTTTACACATTTAGACAGCATGGTAGCTTAGTAATTAGTAAATTGGTGCTCCAGTTAGTGATGGTGTTCTAGGTTCAACATGTGCTTGGAGTTTTGATGCTTTTAAAATTTTTGTTTGGGTTTTGTTTTGGGTTTGACTGATCTAATTTCCTTATTGTTATTATTGGCTTACAATATCTAATAATGAATTAATTTTAAACCTGGTTAAGGGGCCATATAAGACACATAATAATGGTCAATTTAGCTGATCTTATATCAAAGGAATGTCATTGTAAACTGACTATATAGACAAGCCAGCCCACTAATCTTCTTTCAGGAATGTGCCAATTTCCTTGGAAGGTTATTTTGCTCCAGTAAGGGTGGGTTGGCCACTCCTTACATACAAAGCCTATATACTACAGTTATACATTGGAATAGTCAGTTTCACACCAGCGCTGCATCATGCATGCATCTGGTCTGGTAATCTAGCCACGCCGTATGAAAAGCGGATGGGACTCCATGGTTAAATAGCATCTTTAGTTACGTGTTATTCTTATATTTCCTAATATTATTATCTGTCATTACTTTTATTAAATGTTATACTTTGTATTTGTGTGATCTCTCTTTGCACATATCAAATACAACCCCAAAAAACAAACAGTAGATGAAATATATATATATATATATATATATATATATATATATATATATATATATATATATATATATATATATATATATGTGTGTGTGTTGAGGAAAGAAGGACTTTCATGGTACCCCCAGGGATAACTCTGCAACTTTTAACAATATTGTAGAATTATATAAAAACAAATTTTTATTACAACAAAATCTAATCAAAAGCATATACTGTACATATACAGGGGTCCCCGGGTTACAAACATCCCACTTACAAACAACTCCTATTTATAAACAAAAGGAGACAACAGGAAGTAAGAGGAAATCTACCCCTAGTAAGGGAAATATCCTCCTGTAAGGGTTATCATGGAAAAAAGGTGTCTCCACTAAAGCTTTATCACCAACCCTTGATTCCACAACAATACCAAATTTTCAAAATCCAATTATCATAGGGACAGAAAGTGAGGTGAAATCTTTTGAACAGGGACACTGACAGCAAAACAAATGCTACAGGGGTGTTAACCCTTCCCTATGCTATGCAAAAAACTTAAAAATATTTTTTTTGGCTTAAGCTACACTTAAAAAATGTAAAATGTAAAAATTCAACTTAAAGTGGTGTTCCGGCCAAAATGATAGTTTTTAAATAAAAATACCCCTTTAATACACAAGCTTAATGTATTCTAGTAAAGTTAGTCTGTAAACTAAGGTCTGTTTTGTTAGCTTATAGCAGTAGTTTGTTATTTTATAAACTTACAGCAGACCATGGCCATCTTAAGTGTGGGCATCTGAAGACAGACTGTATTTCTTCCTGGATCTCATCCTTGCAGATCTCACACATGCTCAGTGCAGCACAAGCAGTGTAATTGGTTTCAGGTCAGGTTTCCATAGCAACGGCAGTGTCAGAGGAAGTTGCCGCCCCTTCCCAGAAGGCATTGCAAACAGGAAATGATGCAATGGGCCACGGCCAGTGAGGAGGAAGTGAAAAATGAATACAGTAGATATACAGTAGGTGCTGAGAAAAAAAATTAAAAATATCCAATTCGTTTACAGTGCACAGTTTATTGAGGGATGCTGAAATGTTGCAAAAGAGGGTGGAACTCCACTTTAAGAACAAACCTACAGGCCCTATCTTGTTTGTAACCCAGGGACTGCCTGTATTATGCCTCCTCAGGAGAAACCAGTTCGATAGTGACATTGTCCCCATGTAATATCAACATACAATTAGAGCTGGGCAAACAGTTTAAGCTGTTCGACGAACACCTGATTTGCTGGGCGCTCGACGGTATGTTCACCCGCCAAGAGCCCCACAATGCACTGCACTTCTGCTTAAAAGAGAAGTATGTTGTTTTTTTTTTAAAGATTCATACTACCTAGGTGAATGCAACATCGGCCCAATGCTGCATCTGTCCCCCGACACCTTTACACTAGGGATGAGCCGAACACCCCCTGGTTCAGTTTGAAACCAGAACATGCGAACAGGCAAAAAATTTGTACGAACATGCAAACATTAAAGTCTATGGGACACGAACATGAAAAATCAAAAGTGCCTATTTTAAAGGCCTATATGCAAGTTATTATTAAAACTGATGTTTTTTCAGGAGCAGTGATTTTAATAATGCTTAAAGTGAAACAATAAAAATGAAATATTCCTTTAAATATCATGCCTGGTGGGTGTCCTTAGTATGCCTGTAAAGTAGCGCATCTTTCCCGTGTTTACAACAGTACCACAGCAAAATGAAATTTTTAAAGGAGAAAATCTCATCCAAAACTGCTTGCGGCTGTAATGAATTATAGGATCCTTTCAATATAGATAAAAATCATTCCTCTGAAGCTAAGTGATGTTAGAGGAAGGTGGGGTCATCCGTTTATGTCATTGTGTGGCCCCGCCCTCAGCTATATAGTAGCTGTCATCGCGAAGGGGCTTCAGTCAGCAAGAGCCTCCCATGGAGGTGGAGTTGTTGCATTTTTTTTCTCGGGTCGTCAGACACTGAAATTGAAGATAAATGGACATTGCGGGACTTTTTTTTGTTTTATTTTTTAATAAAGGACTTGTCCCAAATTGTCTACGGTCATTTTTACCATTTTGGCACTTTTTTGGTGAATGTGTAGGGGTACTATGTACCCGATACCCATTCACATGGGGGGAGGGATCTAGGGGTCCCCTTGTTAAAGGGGGTTCCAGATTAGCCCCCCCGCAAGACCCTCACAACCATCAGGCAAGTGTTGTGGGGATGAGGCCCTTGTTCCCATCAACATGGGGACTAGTTGCTTTGGGGGGACCCCAAAGAATCCTCCCCATGTTGAGGGCATGTGGCCTGGTATGGTTCAGGAGGGGGGTGCTCCCTCATCCCCCCCCTTTTCCTGCAGCCTGCCAGGTTGCGTGCTCGGATAAGGGTCTGGTATGGATTTTGGTGGGATCCCTACGCCATTTTTTTTTTAATTTTGGCGCAGGGTTCCCCCTAAAATCCATACCAGACCTGAAGGGCCTGATATGGATTTTGGGGGAACCCCCATGCATTTTTTTTTATTTTGGTGCAGGGTTCCCCTTAATATTCATACCAGACCCAAAGGGCCTGGTAATGGACTTGGGGGGACCCATGTCGTTTTTCTCAATGATTTTTATCTATATTGCCGGGATCCGACAATTCATTACAGCAGCGAGCAGTTTTAACCACTTCAGCCCCGGACAATTTGGCTGCCAAATGACCAGGTCACTTTTTGCGATTCGGCACTGTGCCGCTTTAACTGACAACTGATCACCTCTGCGGTTTTTATTTTTATTATAAACAAAAATAGAGCGACATATTTTTGGTAAAAAAATCGCAATACGCTTTTATTAATTGGTTTGTGCAAAAGTTATAGTGTCTACAAAATAGGGGATAGTATTATGGCATTTTTATTAATATTTTTTTATGGCGATCAGCGATTTTTATTGTGACTGCGACATTATGGCTGACACATCGGACAATTTTGACACATTTTTGGGACTATTGACATTAATACAGCAATCAATGCTATAAAATTGCATTGATTACTGTAAAAATGTCACTGGCAGTGAAGCGGTTAACCACTAGGGGCAGGGAAGGGGTTAAGTGTGTTCTAGGGAGTGATTCTAACTGTCTGGGGGATGGGCTAGCAGTGACACAACACTGATCGCTGCTCCCAATGAGAGGAAGCAGACGATCAGAGTCCTGTCACTAGGCAGAACGGGGGATGCTGTGTTTACACTGGAATCTCCCCGTTCTTCAGCTCCGTGACACGATCGTGGGCACCTGGCGGACATCGAGTCCGCGGGTCCCGCGGGCACAGTCACGGAGCTCAGGGCAGGCGCGCTCACGACGGGAAATTCAAAGTGATGTACAGGTACGTTACTTTGCCCAGCCGTGACATTCTGCCGACGTATATCGGCGTGAGCCGGTCTTTAAGTGGTTAAATTACTTTTTTCCTTTAGAAATGTCAGTTTGCTGTGGTATTGTTCTAAACACTGGGAAAATGCTATATTTTACAAGCATACTAAGGACACCCCCAGGCACTATATTTAAAGGAATATTTCATTTTTATTGTTTTACTTTAAGCATTATTAAAATCACTGCTCCTGAAAAAACGTCATTTTTTAAACTTTTTTTGCATTGATACATGTCCCCTGGGGCAGGACCAATGAAAAATCAATGATTTTTATCTATATTGCCAAGATCCGACAATTCATTACAGCCGCGAGCAGTTTTAAATGGGATTTTTTACTTTAGAAATGTCATTTTGCTGTGGTATTGTTCTAAACACAGGAAAGATGCACTACTTTACGGGCATACTAAGGACACCCCCCAGGTACGATATTTAAAGGAATATTTCATTTTTATTGTTTCACTTTAAGCATTATTAAAACTACTGCTCCTGAAAAAACATCCATTTTAAAAACTTTTTTTGCATTGATACATGTCTCCTGGGGCAGGACCCGTTTTCCCATACACTTTTTATGGCAATAACTTGCATATAAGCCTTTAAAATGAGCACTTTTGGTTTTTCATGTTAGTGTCCCATAGACTTCAATGGTGTTCCGCAGCTTTCGAATTTGCCACGAACACCGCATAATGTTCACTGTTCGGCGAACAGGTGAACACCCGATGCTCGAGTCAAACATCAGGCTCATCCCTACTCTACACTGGGAACCGAGCGATCGAACACACTGCTCTTTGCTCGGTTCTCATAGCTCCCATAGCAGAGAGCTGCAGACTGTCAGTCACAGCTCTCTGCTCTGCTCCCTCCTCCTGGGCTGTTGAGGGGGTGGGGGCAGTCAGCTCAGGTTCTCAGCGGCTCACTGAGAGGCTGAGCCAAGTGTCGGTCCAGGCACCTGGTTGATCCAGACTCCATTGTCGTGATGACGTGGAGCCTGGACTGACTTCTGTGACAAAAACGGGTCACAGGAGTGCAAAACTAACTGAACTCTTGTGATCCATAGGAGAAGTATCTATATTTCTCCTATTGATACCTTTTTTGCCATTAATACAATAACTATACTGCACTATTAGAGGCTTCCTCATCTCTTTATCCATATGCTAATGGGGCACTGCCAAGGTTTTTAAAGGTACAGAGGCAATTTAAAGGTATTGGGGCAATATCCATACAAGGATTCAGGTGATTGTTTGAAAAGGGCCTGATGATCATACACCATCCAAGGAGGAGAGGACATGTGTTGGAAAGCGCTTGAGGTCAATACATTCTGGTAAATGTGGTGTGTACACTATGGGTGTGGAGAAGGAGCACTTATTGTTTGGTGTCACTTATATGGTCGCATGACCGGATTATTCACAGTATTAGGCACTTTAGGTTTCATGTAGATTTGATAGCACTTTAAGAATATTGATTAAAAAGGTTTAGTTCTAAGAGAGCAGTCACATATCCCCTAGGGCAGTGATTGTGAATCCCTTTTGAGCCAAAGCACACCCTCTCCACCAAGCACAGCACTACCCCTTCCTCCCCGCCCACTCATTATATAGAGCTGGTGTTTGCCATCATCTGAGTGCGGTGATTGGGATCAGCTGTAGCAAAGGATCTCCCTCTACCTGTGATCACCGGACTGCACACCCTGGGGTTTTCAATCCACCCATGTCATGTGACCTGGGAACTTAGCTTGCATGCCCACAGAGAGGGCTCTCTCAGCTGTGGCATGCATGCCATAGATTCGCCATTCCTGCCCTAGGGGATATTTGGTTTACATATGAAGTAAATATTTAATGCAGGTCGGTCTTCAGAAAGGGTCACCACCTCCACTTCTTTAAGCGCCTTATAAAGTTGAGAACAGAGGACATGTGACAACTTCTAATGAAAAAAAGGCATCTATAATCACCATTTTTTTAGGTAAATATATTTCTAAAGGTGCTATTGACATGAAATGTTCACCACATGTCAGTAACAACCCATGCAACCCATAAATACGAGGAAACCAAAACAAGTAAGTTCATAAATTAAGTTATGTGTAATAACATGGAATGACACAGGGAAAAAGTTTTAAGCACATGAAGAAAAGGAGGCGCAAAAAGGCATGGAAAGCCAAGACACCAGCTGAAATCTATCAGTAATTAGAAAGCAATCCTGCCCCTTGTCAAATTAATATCAGCTGGATCAGTCTCAACTGATGGCCTATAAAATGTGTCTCATTACCAAGGTCTCACACAAGAAATATCTCATGATGGGTAAAAGCAAGGAGCTCTCTCAAGACCTTTGCAACCTTATTGTTGCAAAACATACTGATGGCTTTGGTTACAAAAGTATTTGTAAACTTCTAAATGTTCCAGTGAGCACTGTTGGGGCCATAATCCAGAAGTGCAAAGAACATAATTTCACCATAAACCTGCAATGACCAGGTGCTCCTCGCAAGATTTCTGACAGAGGAGTGAAAATAATTATCAGAAGAGTTGTCCAAGAGCCTAGGACCACTTGTGGAGAGCTTCAGAAAGACATTGAATTAGCAGGTACAATTGTTTCAAAGAAAACAATAAGCAATGCGATTAACCTCCATGGCTTATATGCATGCTCACCACGCAAGGATCCATTGCTGAGGAAAAGCCTGTTGACGCTTGTTTAAAGTTTGCTGCACAACATTTAGACAAGCCAGTGAAATACTGGGAGAATATAGCCTGGTTAGATGAGACCAAAATTAAACTCATTGGATGCCATAATACACACCACATTTGGAGGTCAAATGGCACTGCACATCACCCCCAAAACACCATACCAATAATGAAGTTTGGGGGAAAATCATGGTGTGGCGCTGTTTTTCAGCATATGGTACTGACCAACTTCATGTCATTGAAGGAAGGATGAATGAAAAAATATACCAAGACATTCCTGATAAAAATCTGCTGCCCTCTACCAGGATGATGAAGATGAAACGAGGGTGGACATTTCAGCAAGACAATAATCCAAAAGAAAGCCAAGGAAACTCCTAATTGGTTTCAAAGAAAGAAAATAAAGCTGCTAGAATGGCCCAGCCAATCACCTGACTTGAATCCAATAGAAAATCTATAGAGAGGACTAAAGATAAGCGTTATATAAGAGGCCCATGGAACCTTCAAGATTTGAAGACTGTGTGAAAGAATGGGGCCAATATCACACCTGAGCAATGCATGCTACTAGTTTCTCTATACAGGAAGTGTCTATACAGGATTTTGTACAAAGTATTAAATACATTTTAGTTAGCATGTTCAATACTTTTTCCCTGTATCATTCTATTTTATTACACATAACTTAATTTCAGAACTTATTTGTTTTGGTTTCCTTGTATGTATCAATATATGGTAAATGTTCCACGCTACCCCCGACTGTGATAAACCAGTGTGAA
Source organism: Lithobates clamitans (assembly GCA_037952925.1). NCBI lineage: Eukaryota > Metazoa > Chordata > Amphibia > Anura > Ranidae > Lithobates > Lithobates clamitans. The sequence continues at coordinate 3,312,410 of JBBGZY010000325.1, read as the reverse complement.
ATTTAAATTAGTGAAAATCTATTTTAAAAGTGCATAAAAAACACACAAAATTGCAAATATATGAAACATAAATAATCCTGAGTGCTGCAACTAAAAAACCTTGAACATGAGGTTTTATACAGTATAAAGAAAAAAGTTCAGTGCGCTACTCAAATAATAATGTGAATATAAAGAAATGAAAAAATTATAGTTCATATGGAAAATGATGGTATCATAAACCGGAGGTGTGATTCCTCTTTAAATCTTCAGTAAATCTTCTATGGATCTTCTAAGACAGTGCAGAAATAGGAAAAGGGGGCTGCTTACCAGATTTGATGGATCCCCACCACAGAGATCATACAAGATTGAACAAACTCCTCTCGGGGTCAGGAACAGCTGGTCTTCGAGTAGAGACAGACTTCCCTCCACGTCTGGTAGTTGAAATTTCAGAGGCGGCAATCAGGAACGCTCTCCACCAATAGTTGCTCCAGCAAGACCACTCGTAGCAGGAAATAGTATATTTTAAAAGAAAAAGAGGCGCTTCATTGTGCAGTAGTTTAAAATGCTTTAATCCATGAATGGACAACTGACATCAAAGCATTGGCAGGGTAAAACACCGTAGCAATTAAAAAACACAGCCGACGCCGAAGCCAATCAGCTGAGAGTGTGGTGACGTCAGGTCCTCTGGCTCCACCCAACGTACGTTTCTCCTAAACAGGCATCAACTGGGAGAGGAGGCTATGGCCAGACGTCACCCACCACACCTTTAAATACCTCAGTGCATTGTTGACACAGGAAATGGATTTGGGATCACATCCTGTACAGCCCACTATGTGCATGGACATGAAACTAACCATCCTCCTTGTCAGCCAAAAAATTAGTATGTACTAGCTGAAGCACATCACAAATAGTGTATATAATTTCATAAACCATAATATATTACAATATATTACAACCAAACCAGACATTTATCATGGAAACAAGCTGATAGAAATAAATAGGTAAAAATATAAAAATATAAAAATTATTATTTATTTTATTCTAAAACCAACAAAACAGGAAAATTATTTATAAATTCCTTAACTCATGTCTATGAGCCAAAGTCATCCAAAGGAATTTACTATGAAATAGGGACAACATCTGAATATGTGTTAAAATTAATTGTCCCAAAAACAATGCAAACAATGCAACCAAAAATTACTAATAATAATAATAATTCCTTTGTTACAAGAAAGGAAGGAGACAATGGTTCCCTGACACATGATTATGTGCTATAGCCGCTCACAGGAACATGTTATAGGCAGGTGCAGCACACAGACATGTCCAACCAATTCCGTGCAAGGAAGGTGGGATGCTGAAACTTCGATTGAAAATATTGTACTGGAGGATAGTGGCAGTGTTAGCAGCCCCATTCGGATTGTCCCAAAAATTAAACAATCCCCACGCAACCAAAAGACTACTCATATAATTCCTTTATTACAGAAAAGGAAGGAGACAATGGTTCCCTGACATATGATTATGGAGGATAGTGGCAGTGTTAGCAGCCCCATTCGGATCTATGTGAAATCGTACCTCAAAAATGCCTCAAAACTAGGGGACATCTGCTTCCCCCCTTAACTATTATTTATATAGCAGTTTATGTCCCACTCGATGTTGAGGCCCCAGGGGCTGTAGCACAGCATGTCAAATATCCATCGAGTTTCTCTACGCGAGATATGGCGTTTTAAATTATTTCCCCCCAGTGAGGGGTATATTTCTCGATGGCAATGACTTTTTGGAGGGACGGATCTCGATTATGAACTTGGTGAAAATGCCACGAAACACTATATCCAATAAATCTTCTCCTGATGTTGGACAAGTGTTCGTCTATTCTGATTCTAAGGGCACGTGTGGTCCTACCGATGTACTGGAACCCACATGGGCAACTAAGGAGGTATATTACCCCTATAGTTCCACATGTGATGAAGTCCTTGATAAGGTAGGTCTTAGAAGTAACAAATGATGTAAAAGTAAAACTTTTTAAGGTTTGTGACAATCTACAGACCGCACAGCCTTTGCAAGGAAAAAAGCCTTTCAAATGGCCAAACATTTGTACCTTCAGGGGAGGGTCAATAACACTGGGTGCCAAAAGGTCCTTTAGATTTTGATTTCTTCTTTTTTTCCTTGTATGTATGAATTGCATGGGCTGTTACCGACATGTGGTGAAAATTTCAAGCAAGGTCCATAAAGACATGGATGAGCGAGTTTAAGGTGGAGGAACTTGACTGGCCTTCACAAAGTCCTGACCTTAACCCAATAGAACCCCTTTGGGATAAATTAGAGCAGAGGCTGCAAGCCAGGCCTTCTCATCCAACATCAGTGCCTGACTTCACAAATGCTCTTCTGGAAGAATGGTCAAACATTCACATAGACACACTCCTAAACCTTGTGGACAACCTTCTCAGAAGAGTTGAAGCTGTTATAGATGCAAAGGGTAGGCCAACTCAATATTGAACCCTACGGACTAAGACTGGGATGCCATTAAAGTTCATGTGCATGTAAAAGGCAGGTGTCCCAATACTTTTGGTATTATAGTATATATATACAGTATATACTGTATACAAGGCTCAAAATTTCAAGTCCTGAGCTACTAGCCAGGCCTCAAGGGTTACTTGCCACCAGTTGTCCTGCTCAACCCCTACCCTGCCCCACCCCTAATCCCCCCTAAATCCGCCCTCATAAATGATCTAATGAAATGACACATGTTTTATGCAGAATTAAGTTATAAAAATGTTAACAACTTTATCACCAATGCAGTCTGTGCCCACCAATGCAGCCCGAGTCCACCAATGCGGCCTGGGTCCACCAATGCAGCCTGTGCCGCCAATGCAGACTGTGTCTGCCAATGCAGCCTGTGCCCACCATGCAGCCTGTGTCCAATGCAACCTGTGCCCACCATGCAGCTTGTGCCCCATGCAGCCTGTGTCCAATGCAGCCTGTGCCCACCATGCAGCCTGTGTCCAATGCAGCTTGTGCCCACCATGCAGCCTGTGTCCAATGCAGCCTGTGCCCACCATGCAGCCTGTGTCCAATGCAGCCTGTGCCCACCATTCAGCCTGTGTCCAATGCAGCCTGTGTCCCATGCAGCCTGTGTCCAATGCAGCCTGTGCCCACCATTCAGCCTGTGTCCAATGCAGCCTGTGTCCCATGCAGCCTGTATCCCATGCAGCCTGTGTCCCATGCAGCCTGTTCCCACCATGCAGCCTGTGTACCATGCAGCCTATGTCCAAGGCAGCCTGTGCCCACCATTCAGCCTGTGTCCAATGCAGCCTGTATCCCATGCAGCCTGTGTCCAATGCAGCCTGTGCCCACCATGCAGCCTGTGTCCAATGCAGCCTGTGTCCCATGCAGCCTATATCCCACGCAGCCTGTGTCCCATGCAGCCTGTATCCCACCATGCAGCCTGTGTCCCATGCAGCCTATGTCTAATGCAGTCTGTGCCCACCATGCAGCCTTTGTCTATTGCAGCCTTTGCCCACCATGCTACCTGTGTCCCATGCAGCCTGTGTCCAATGCAGCCTGTGCCCACCATGCAGTCTGTGTGCAATGCAGCCTGTGCCCACCATGCAGCCTGTGTCCCATGCAGCCTGTGTCCAATGCAGCCTGTGCCCACCATGCAGCCTGTGTCCAATGCAGCTTGTGCCCACCATGCAGCCTGTGTCCAATGCAGCCTGTGCCCACCATGCAGCCTGTGTCCAATGCAGCCTGTGCCCACCATTCAGCCTGTGTCCAATGCAGCCTGTGTCCCATGCAGCCTGTGTCCAATGCAGCCTGTGCCCACCATTCAGCCTGTGTCCAATGCAGCCTGTGTCCCATGCAGCCTGTATCCCATGCAGCCTGTGTCCCATGCAGCCTGTTCCCACCATGCAGCCTGTGTACCATGCAGCCTATGTCCAAGGCAGCCTGTGCCCACCATTCAGCCTGTGTCCAATGCAGCCTGTATCCCATGCAGCCTGTGTCCAATGCAGCCTGTGCCCACCATGCAGCCTGTGTTCAATGCAGCCTGTGTCCCATGCAGCCTGTATCCCACGCAGCCTGTGTCCCATGCAGCCTGTATCCCACCATGCAGCCTGTGTCCCAAGCAGCCTATGTCTAATGCAGCCTGTGCCCACCATGCAGCCTTTGTCCATTGCAGCCTTTGCCCACCATGCTACCTGTGTCCCATGCAGCCTGTGTCCAATGCAGCCTGTGCCCACCATGCAGCCTGTGTGCAATGCAGCCTGTGCCCACCATGCAGCCTGTGTCCCATGCAGCCTGTGCCCACCATGCAGCCTGTTTCAAATGCAGTCTGTGTCCAAAGCAGTCTGTGCCCACCATGCAGCCTACCTGTAGAGGGGAATAAAGGAGAGCCAATGGCCAGATGATCAGAGCGCGGGAGAACATAACAGCTTTTATTTCAATAGCTGTGTGTTCCCCCACCGTACGCCATCACATAAGCCCCTCCCCTTGTCCGGGGAACTTTGACACACGCCAATACTAGGACGGGTGATCTGTCTATCAATGTCCCGGAAAAAGAGAAAAAGAGGAGGGGCTGTATGTAACGGCGTATGGCAGGGGAACACACAGCTATTAAAATGAAAGCTTTTATGTTCCCCGCGCTCTGATCATCCAGCCGGCGGCTATCCTCTCTTCCCCTCTGTGATCGACGGTGCTCGCTCCCCCCCTCCAGGCAGCCCTTCTCACCAGCCCTCAAAATCCACTTGCAAAATGCGAGCGGGCGAGTGTAATTTTTGAGGGCTGCTGTATATATACAAAAATGTTTGAATGTTTTGCCTTGCATTTCTATTTGAACTACTTGTTAACTAGGCACTTTCACCCCCTTCCTTTCCAGGCTTCCTCCCTTTTTTTTTCCAGGACCCCTGTTGTAAAATAAACTGATGAAGCTGCACTGGTGGGCACTGATAAGGTGGCACTGATGGGCAATGGTGGGGTGGCACTGATGAGGAGGCACTTATATACAGCACTGATGGGCACTGATATTCAGCACTGATGGGGGGTACCGATAGGCACTGATAGGCAACACTTATGGACACTGATAGATGGCACTGATGGGCACTGATAGTTGGCACTGATGGGCACTGACAGGCATCACCGATGAGCTCTGATTGTCAGTGCAGATGCCCCCACTGAAGAATGCCACTTACCGGCTCTCCTCTCCTCACGCACTGTCAGCGCGAGGAGAGGAATATCGATAACCGGCATTTCTTGTTTACACTGTGATCAGCTGTGATTGGCCACAACTAATCACATGATAAAGAGCCTACATCATAAGCTCTTTACCATGATTGGTGATGCCCCTTGTCCCAGGGACACGGTGCACCACTGATCGCCGTGCTGCACGCCTCCACGGGTGGTTAGAATGGGATGATGTCATATGACATCCTACCTAGGGTTGCCACCTCATCCCTTTAAACTCGAACACATATGAATTACACAGGTTCTGAGGCTAATTAAATGCAGATAAGGCAACAAGTGAGTTTAATTACCACCTTAATCAGCCACAGAACCTGTGTAATTTATATGTGTTCAGGTTTAAAGGGATGAGGTGGCAACTCTAATCCTACACGAATAAGCGTGCTCCCACCCATTATCATGTTACTATATGGCGGGAGGGAAGCAGTTAAACTGAAGGGATTGTTTTATAAAGGGGAATGCAAGCCCGCATCAACTACTATTCATTTTGTGGGTCTTTGTATTTCTTTTGCTAACCCATGACTTTCCATGAAAACCTTAGTTTCGTTGGGGACTATATGCAAATTAGTGAAGCCGAATTACAATGTTCCAATAGAAGTTTAAGCAAGTCCTTATAGATATGTTCTCAGACTGTCTTTGAGCTTTGGAGGACTGTTCAACCATGTTCAACCAAATCATGTAAATTATTCAGAATATTAATGTCAAGAAGAAGAGATGTACTAAAACTTTAAATTTAAGAATATGAGCACAGCCTCTGCTTCGGGGGTGACAGAACACTGTGTTTTTCCAGACTAAGCAATACCCCAAAATTGAGCCAGACTTCAGCATGCTTATATGAGGATTGGTCAGCAACAAAATAGCCTGAGATTGTATTCATTGTAAGCCTCAAAATTCCAATAATAGGGAGTAAACTTGCCTTATTCATTTGTTGATGAGCAACTTGGGGAAAGCTTCAGAGTAGGAATATAGTACCTTAAAGCTCAAATCTGGATTAGTCCCTTGGTCACCCCCTTCACCTGGTAGGTATAGTAACTTAAGGCTCAACTCTGGATTTGCCCATAAGTCACCCTCTTCGCCTACCATGCAGCCACCCCCCCCCCCCCCAAATTCTTTTTTCGCTTTATTATTTGTCTTATATTTACTTTCCCAGATGTCTTTAGGCTGGTCACATAATTTGCAGGGTCCTCATCACCTCTTAGCTGGGTGTCATTAAACTTACTGTAGAAGACTAAAGCAAAAATATTTTTTTTTAAGTAACAGTTCTGTAAAGGGGATTACTTTTTTTATTTTTAATATCAATACAAAATCTAGCCTGAAGCTGTGCTTTTAATATTAAGTTTCCACAAATACCGGTATATTTCTGTGGGGTGCTAAACAAATATTCCACTTGAGCCACATACAAACCTTCTCATTTTCAAAGGTTAGTATTTTAAAGTTGTAATGCTGGTGTGTAGTATTCCAGTGTCATGAACTGCCTGTTGGAAAGGGAAGAATCCCACTTGCTTGTTACCAACAACTGTACTTAGTAACCTATTGAGTCTATTGAACAGTATGGAGGAGAATATTTTGAAATCAGTATTTAAAAGAGCATTTGGCTGATAACGCTAAGCTGCAAGGGTCTTGAAGATAAGAGGAGCTTTTTTATGTCAATAAAGTAATTATAAACTAATATGGGTTAAAGGCTTTGTAGAAGGCAAATCATTTTATGATTTTTTGATAGTAGGTTGAATTTAATGTATCTTCATTTAGGGGAGCCAGAGCAGCAGTGGAAAGACAAAGTATGTGCTCCCTTATTGAATTGCTTCATTCATGTTGTTTTGGGGAATCCCTATGCTACACGTAATAAAACTAGTTATAGGTTAATGTAATGAATACTTACCAAGCATTTCCTGACATCTAGGGTGGGTGAATGGGTCCGTTCAAATAGGCACTTGTTGAGCTCTCTTTTCTGTGTGCTGTGTGAACTTTGCAGCTCTTGTCTCTAGTGATGGTGCAATCTTTTTATCATTCCCCCAGTATCTGCATTACTAATGCACGTAATAAAACTAGTTATAGGTTAATGTAATGAATACTTACCAAGCATTTCCTGACATCTAGGGTGGGTGAATGGGTCAGTTCAAACAGGCACTTGTTGAGCTTTCTTTTATGTGCTGTGTGAACTTTGCAGCTCTTGTCTCCAGTGATGGTGCAATCTTTTTATCATCCCCCCAGTATCTGCATTACTTTCAGTTTTAAAGCTACTGAACTTTTTGCAAGCTTTTAAGTTTACTATACATGTTTAAACTATTGGGTATAATTATTGGGTATAAATATTGGGTAAATATACCCAGTGAAGAGACTAGCCTCCGGTGATACACAGAGATTAAACAAATCCTTCCACATAAGATGTACCTGTTTATCTTCATTGCTCTCTTCTTTACAGCTTGTCAAAGTCCAGAATTTATAAAGCTTGACTGAGCTGTCAGAAATCAGGCAGCAGGGAGCTGATGTCAGGGCTACCAAGTGCTGGAATCCTGTGAAACAGGTGTGACCAGACATGTGTGACACACCAGGCACAAGTATGTAAGAAGAATGTAAAATAATGTCATTTACTAAGAATAAGTGGATAACAAAAATATAAATGCACCTCCAATATACCAGAACTGCATACATCAAACCAGAGGCTCTAATAAGTGAATGAACAAACAATGAAAAACTGCCCAAACCAAATATATACAGATAGCAGGATATGAGAATCATAGTCAGTGTCAGAGCCAGGGTCATACATGGGAGATCAGACAAGAGAAGTAGGGGAGCGAGCCAGGACAGGATAAATGGGAGAAGGAAAAAGAAGCAGGTAGGGCATCACACTGCAGGGTCAGGACCAGGCTTGAGAAGCAGGATCAGAATGCAGGAACACAGGTCAGAGGCACATGGAAGAAACACCAAGGCAAAGAGGAGTAACACAGGTAGAGCTTAAAAACGGTACTCATTCTGAAACAAGCATCAGGTGATGACCGATTTCCATGAGCTTCTGACTGCTGAGAGACCCCCACTGGTGGACACCTGAACTGTAGCCTATATGTCTGGGAGTCACAGTGCCACCCACAGGTGAATGAACTCATTCCTGACAGTCGTCTGACCCCCCCCAAGGGCCATCCTCCAAACACTCAAACCAGCCATAGTTTTACAAGTCCATAAAAGATAACCATCTGCTGAACAAGTCCAGAGAAAAAGTTGTGGGCCGAAGTAGTTCCAGGTTCCAACATCAATCAATCAATCAATCAATAGGCAAAGTGTCCCACTCACACCGCCTGGGTTGGGTTACTGACTGGGTACCTCACCGCTTGGGTCAAGCAACTGAATGAGTGTCCTGTTGGCCAGATTCTCAGAGAGGTACAATGTTCGGCCAGATTCTCAAAGAGGTACAATGTTTGATACTTCAAGTCCCTCAAAACAGCAGATCCCCCAATGCTGGGGTTCCACGGGTTATCCACAAACATTGGCCTGGGGTCATGTGACAATACTGAAACTCTGACACTGAAATGTCTTGTCATAACCATGTAGCTTGCCTGGTTCTAGGACTTGCACATCAACGGCCATCTAGGTCTCTCCAAGACCCTGGTTACCCAATCTTCAACAGGTTAAAGGCAGGGTAGATGTGGTGAGTGGAAACAGGGTACTAACATAGTTGGAAGCAGGGTATACTGGGCTGCAACTGAGGTTGCTGTGGGTGACAGAGAGTGAGATACTTGAGAAAGTGGGTGTCCAGCAGCAGGAGTGGGTTGGTGCAAGCTGACTGTGGTTGAGTGCAATAAATCTGACCAGGCTTGTAGTAATGGTTGAGCAAAATTCAGTTTACCCTCCCCTCCTCTGACTAGAGACTGCACTCTATTAATACAATGCACTAGCACCTGTTGAGAACAGGTTGAATAGTGCTTGAGGCTGGGTTCACACTGGTCCGACAAACGCTCCGACATTGGGAGCTCATGTCGCATGACGTGTGAAATTTAATGTTTCCCTATGGGAGCCGTCCTAACTGGTCCGATACAAGTCGTTCCGACTTTAGAAATAATCCCTGTACTACTTTGGTCCGACTTTGATCCTACTTCAGCCTATTAACTATCATTGAAGTCGGATCAAAGTCGGATTGCCGTCTTGCATGATCCGACTTCGGCACGCGACTTGTGCTCAGATGATCTTGAGGGGGAACTCCGCGCCAAATTTTAAATAAAAATCCGGCATGGGTTCCCCCTCCAAGAGCATACCAGGCCCTTAGGTCTGGTATGGATCTAAGGGGAACCCCCTACGCCAAAAAAATCGGCGTGGGGTCCCCCCCAAAATCCATACCAGACCCTTATCCAAGCATGCAGCCCAGCCGGTCAGGAATGGGGGTGGGGACGAGCTGGCGGCCCCCCCCCTCCTGGACCGTACCAGGCCGCATGCCCTCAACATGGGGGGGTGCTTTGGGGCATGGGGGGCGCAGTGTGGGCCCCCCCACCCCAAAGCACCTTGTCCCCATGTTGATGAGGACAAGGGCCTCTTCCCGACAACCCTGGCTGTTGGTTGTCGGGGTCTGCGGGCAGGGGGCTTATCGGAATCCGGGAGCCCCCTTTAATAAGGGGGCCCCCAGATCCCGGCCCCCCACCCTATGTGAATGAGTATGGGGTACATCGAACCCCTACCCATTCACCTAGGGAAAAAGTGTCAATTTAAAAAAAAACACTACACAGATTTTTAAAGTAATTTATTAGACAGCTCCGGGGGTCTTCTTCCGACTTCGGGGGTCTCTCCGGTTCTTCTCCGCGCTCTCCGGGTCTTCTGCCGGGCTCCTCCGCTCTCTTCTGCTCTTTTGCCGCTCTTTTGCTAAAGAGGAGGAGCCCGGTCTGCTGCCTTCTTCTCTTCGGGGGTCTCTCCGGTTCTTCTCCGCGCTCTCCGGATCTTCTGTCGGGCTCCTCCGCTATTTTCTGCTCTTTTGCTATAGCGAAGGAGCCCGGTCTTCAATCTTCTGCCTTCTGCCCTCTTCTCCTGATGTTGACACGACGCTCTCTGGGGCTGGAATGCACTCTGAGCGCTCCGCTCTGACTTATATAGGTGGTGACCACGCCCCCTAATGCCGTCACAGTCCCTGGGCATGCTGGGACTGTGACGTTTTAGGGGGCGTGGTCATCACCCGATGACCACGCCCCCTTATGCCGTCATAGTCCCAGCATGCCCAGGGACTGTGACGGCATAAGGGGGCGGGGTCACCGCCTATATAAGTCAGAGCAGAGCGCACAGAGAGCATTCTAGCCGGAGAGAGCGTCGTGTCAACATCAGAAGAAGAGAGGAGGGCCGAAGACCGAGCTTCTCCGCTTTAGCAAAAGAGCGGCAAAAGAGCAGAAGAGAGCGGAGGAGCCCAGCAGAAGATCCGGAGAGCATGGAGAAGAACCGGAGAGACCCCCGAAGTCGGAAGAAGACCCCCAGAGCTGTCTAATAAAATGCTTTAAAAATCTGTGTGGTGTTTTATTTTAAATTGACATTTTTTCCTAGGTGAATGGGTAGGGGTACGCTGTACCCCATACTCATTCACATAGGGTGGGGGGCCGGGATCTGGGGGCCCCCTTATTAAAGGGGGCTCCCGGATTCCGATAAGCCCCCCGCCCGCAGACCCCGACAACCAACGGCCAGGGTTGTCGGGAAGAGGCCCTTGTCCTCATCAACATGGGGACAAGGTGCTTTGGGGTGGGGGGGCCGCAGCGCGCCCCCCTCCCCCAAGGCAACAACCCCCCATGTTGAGGGCATGCGGCCTGGTATGGTTCAGGAGGGGGGGGGCGCTCGCTTGTCCCCACCCCCATTCCTGTCCGGCCGGGCTGCGTGCTCGGATAAGGGTCGGGTATGGATTGGGGGGACCCCCCACGCCGCTTTTTCGGCGTAGGGGGTTCCCCTCAAGGTCCATACCAGACCCAGGGGCCTGGTATGCTCTTGGAGGGGGAACCCATGCCGGATTTTTATTTAAAATTTGGCGTGGAGTTCCCCCTAAAGATTCATACCAAACAATGCCGGGCATTGGTGGGGATCCAAGTCGGATCCCCGTTCATTGAAAGTCGGACACATGCCGGCTTCATGTCGCAGGGCAAAGTCGGATCCAAAGTAGGACGGCTGTCGTGTCGCACCAGTGTGAACCCAGCCTAAAGAAATAAGCAATTCCACCTGAGCCATACTAAAGGGAGGAGAAAAGTAATCACTGCCTTTAGGAATACTGGACAAAGCCAACTCTGAACAGACTTGAATCCAGGGTTGAACATCACCAAACATCTTGCCCTGATCAACTAGGGAATGAGCAAGATGAATGCATTCTAATAGCTGATCTCTGGCCCACTCCATCAGTATTTGGCAGAAATATTCTCTTTCCTCACTAGTGAAGTATAGTATACAACCTCCTCAGGATGCATCTTGCAGCAATCAACAGTAGAGCCAAGATGGCTTCTCTGTGCAGCCACTTCTGGTCAGTACTGACCTTGGTGTTATGTCAGGGATACCGAATGCTGGTATGCTGTGAAACAGGTGTGACCAGAAATGTGTGGACTTGCACAGAGAACACCAGGCGCAAATATCATGTAAAATAATGTAATTCATTAAGAATAAGTGGCTAACAAAAGTATAAACACACCTCCAATATACCAATTAGTGAACAAACAATGAACAACTGCCCAAACCAAATATATACAGATAGCAGGATATAAGAAGCGCAGTCGGTGTCAGAGCCAGGGTCATACATAGGAGATCAGGCAGAAGGAGCAAGGAGCAAGCCAGGACAGGGAGAGGGTACACGGTTGAAGGAACAAGCAGGCAGGAGAGGGAGATCAGGTTGCAGGGTCAGGACCAGGATCAGGATAGAAAATGCAGGATCAGGATGCAGAAACACAGGTCAGAGGCACACAGATAAACACCAAGGCAAAGAGGAGTAACACAGGCAGAACTTAAAGTGTTACTAAACCCACAACAGTAAAATTAGTGTGCATATGCAGTAAAGCATGCTTGTTATACTCTCTGTGGAATCTAAGGGGTTAATCCTATGCATTGTGTAAAAGGCTGTTTGATCCTGTCTTCTCTGATCTTCCCCTTCTTTTACTCTCCCCAATCCATTTAGCCACTGTTTTGGGGAGGCAGCATGTGATGAGCACAGGGCCAATCAACACTGTCCAGAAAGAGGGTCAGGGCTCATACAGCCTCATAGGACAGTCAGGGGAGAATAAAAACTCCTCCTACAAGCTTTAACCAGACACTGATAGAAGTCACAAGACTGCTATATACTGCTGATGAGAAAAGGTATTTAGCAGTTTAAATGTACTAAAATAATTGCATTTCCATGTTTTGTGTATTATGGGAGACTAGATATAGTGAATGCAGGGTCCTGGGTTTAGTAACACTAACTACTTATGGACTGCCCGCCCCAGTTGTATGTCAGGCTGTTTGAAGAGGAATACCGTTGTTATGGCAGCAGATAGCTGCCATAACCCCAGTATCCCCTACAAGAGCATGCGGTCCACTTAGAGATAAAAGTGGTTGCAGCAGCGTATTTGCCACAAAATCACTTTTATCAGTGGAAGGAGAGCCCCCCTCCTGCCACGCTCTGGTCATCTCCGCCGCTTAGCCGGTAGCGTTGGAGACGATCGGGTCCTCTTCCCTCACAGGCTGGATGCCAAGTGAGGGAAGGAAGGCCGCTCCGCTCAGGTCCACACCATTGGAATGGGGAAGAGATGTCAAACAGACACCGCCCAATCGTCTTAAAGTACCGTATTTATCGGCATATAACACGCACTTTTTTCCCCTGAAAATCAGGGGAAAATCGTGGGTGCGTGTTATAGGCCGATCCCCCCCCCAATTGTGTGTGATCGGAGCGATCGCGGCAATTGCCGCGATCGCCGCCGACATACACAGCCGTGTGGAAATTAAAATACGGCGCCGAGACTGCAGGGACTCGGCGGAGCGGAGCTACACGTAGCCGAGAGTCCTCGGGTTTTCTCGGCGCCGCTTACAGTCCCGCCCATAGGGCGGAACTGGGCGGGACTGTAAGCATCGCCGAGGAAACCCGAGGACTCTCGGCTATGTGTATCAGCGCTCCGCCGAGTCCCTGCAGTCTCGGCGCCATATTTAAATTTACACAGGGCTGTGTATGACGGCAGGGATCGCGGTGATCCCACAAAGCTGCACGGGGGGGCAAGGCTGCACGGGGGGGCAAGGCTGCACTGGGGCAAGGCTGCATGGGGGCAAAGCTGCACTGGGGACAAGGCTGCATGGGGGCAAAGCTGCACTGGGGCAAGGCTGCACTGGAGAAAAGCTGCACTGACATGGCTGCACTGACATTGCTGCACTGACAAGGCTGCACTGACATGGCTGCACTGACAAGGCTGCACTGGGGCAAAGCTGCACTGACAAGGCTGCAATGGACACTGGGGCAAGGCTGCACTGACACTGACAAGGCTGCAGATGGACACCGATAACACTGCATTGATGGGCATTTTAATGTAAGTTTTTCTTCCTTAAACTTTACTCCTAAAAGTTTTTTTCCTTAAAATTCCCTCCTTAACTTGGGTGCGTGTTATACGCCGGCGCGTGTTATACGCCGATAAATACGGTATATATATATATATATATATATATATATATATATATATATATATATATTGCTTTTTTATTGTATATATGAGATCTGAGGTCTTTAAGTGGTCCTGTCATGCTTTTTTTATATTACAAGGGATGTTTACATGGGACAGTAAGCAGCCAAATTTAATTTCCAGACAATCAATTGAATAAATACACTCAGACAACATATTTGGATTAATAAAATATTTTATTTTATTGGCCACGGCTTTATTTATTGGTTTACCATATTCAAATCAACTCTTATTAAACAACTCTATAAATAATTCTTCCATCAGAATTCATCAATAACTTTATTCATCATAAATACCAATATTAAACTGAACAACGCCGCTTTTATAGCTCGAGTTGTATAACAATCATACATTTAATAATAAATTGTTCCCAAGAAGACAGGAGCCATATCAAGCCTCCTGCCTACCTCCCAGGGCCGGACTGGGAATAAAAACCATCCCTGGAAATAATTTCATACCAGCCCCATAGCATTTTTATACCAGCCCATCCGCATAACGTCATTATTTTCTTGTTCACAAAAGGGAAAACCATGCATTTTAAAGGACATTTGAAGAGTGTATTATATATAGATAAGAGAGACATGGAATTTACAAACAGCACCAATTTTTTACTGGCAAAAATCATGGCATTTACTGGCACATTTTTTACTGACGCTGCAAAAAAAGGTGCCTAAAATGGCAGTTTTCAGTGCAAATATCAATATTTAAGCTATAAACATGTAACTAAAGCTATTAGCAACGTGTTTAAGTTATTCAAAAGTCAAAAACCATATTTCTCCATTTACATGAAGGTCAGATTAATATAATCCAACACACAGTTCCCCCTTATATCAGGAGGATTCCTCTTTACAGTGCAAGGGAACTCTGACATAAAGGGGAACATGAGAGACCCCACTTATATCAGAGTCCACTGCATTCCCCTTTACATCAGAGTTCTCACTTACATCAGGGTCTGCAGCATTGCCCTTTACATCAGAGTTCTCTCTTGCACTGTAAGGTGGAATCCTGCAGACTATGATGTAAAGGGGAACTCTGGGAATGTGGGGAGGACTCTGGTGATCAGAGACCACCTTCCGCAGAAAGAAAACACTAAGGTAAGGGGGTTTACTAATATAAGGGGGAAACCTTTATATCAGTGCCCCCTTACAATATTGTATTGACTCCCCCCCCCCTTTTTTTTTTTTTGCCACTTCAGTTAACATAATCCAGAGACTGCTTTCAGATTGATGGTCATATTTGTCTCTTGCCGAGTCACATCATTGTGGCCTTTCAGACTTTTCTTTTACTTTGTGCGTTCCATATATGAGTGATTACAACAGTACAAAAGTATAACATGAAAAACACTCGCTACACTGGCTACTCGCCAGCCGGCCACACAATCTCTTGTTATTACTATACATGACTGTATATTATTGCTTTTCAATCTAATAAGCCCACCCACCCTAATTGTTCCGAGGCACACCTTATATCAAGCTATTGTTCTTTTCATTGTTCTCTCTTGGCTTCAAAACTCTAAACTATGCCTAATACAACATCTCTGCCCTGATAGAAAGACGATTGCTCTCGGCGCTAAAGTAGCACTGGTAAGGAGCATGGCATTGCTTGGACCAGTGTTTCTCAACTCCAGTCCTCAAGGCGCACCAACAGGTCATGTTTTCAGGATTTCCCTCAGATGAAACAGCTATGGTAATTACTAAGGCAGTGAAACTGATCAAATCACCTGTGCAAAATAGTAGAAATCCTGAAAACATGACCTGTTGGTGTGCCTTGAGGACTGGAGTTGAGAAACACTGGCTTGGACCCACGGGTTCCATAGTTTCACGAACGTGTTGTAGTTACCTAGCCTTGTGTGGAATGTCCTTTCACTCCATATTGTAGAGTTGACAGTTCCGACCCAAGCTTCCGGGGTTGGGGGTGTTCTTGATTGCCAGGCTTGTGCTATTAATTTTCTAGCTTGAAACAAGCATCTTGCTATCGCTACGGCTGTGCTCCTATCCCTCAGCCTGTTGTTGACGTAGCCCAACACACAGATCTTAGGATCGAGCTCTAGATTAACTCTAAATGTGGTATTTATTTTCTTTAAAATCTCGGTCCAGTACCTGACTAGTTTTGGGCACCTCCAGACCATGTGGATTAGGTCGCCTGTTCCTCTGCATCTAGGGCACTCATCATTGGTTCTACGACCGAACATAAACATCTTTTTTGGTGTATAGTAGGATCTGTGCAGCAACATCAGGTGGGAGGCTTTTTGTGAGGGAGAAACCGACACCTCTGATCCAAATTCAAGAATCCTCTTCCACTGTTCGTCCGTTATATCCCCCACATCGGCCGCCCATCTGCCCCTTCCCCCCGATAGGCCTGCCTTCATATTTCCTCTCTTTGTTAGTTGGGTATATATCTCTGTAATTAAACCCTTGGTGGTCTCTGATTTAATTATTGTTTGTAGTAGTGGAGTCCTGCACCATATTGGGGGTTGTCTGCTGAACTGCTTGCTCAAGGCATGCCTAATCTGTAGGTAACTATAGAATACCTGGTTTGGTATCCCATACTCGTGTGTCAGATCCTCAAAAGGTTTCAGAGTGTCCCCTTCATATAATTGTATCAGCCGGCTTACCCCACAACTTTCCCACATCTTATTCCTATCGACTGTTAGTACTTCGTGCAATTGCTTGTTGTTCCACATTGACGAGTATTCTGAAATTCCTTTATACCCCATTATTTTCTTAGCTGCCTGCCAAACCCTGGTGATCATTTTAAGTGTCGGGATTTCTCCTTGCAGTCAGTCTGCCTCCAGTGCTCCCACTAATGAGCTGCGTGGATTCCCCTGTAAAATAATTTTGACGTTATTGCTTCCCCCTCCCTCAGTGGCGCATCCACCCAATTGTTGTAACTGGGCTGCCAGATAATAGATAAACGGTTGGGGAACCCCCGTCCCCCCTCCGTGTCGGGGCGCTGCATGTTTTGTAGGCCGATCCTGGCCTGCCCTTTTTTCCATATTAGCTCCCTGAAAAGGGATTTAATCTTCTTCTCCCTGATCCAAACTGGGGAGTTGTGGGGTAGATATAGCAACTGCGGCATCCAAACCATTTTTATCAGATTGGCTCGACCCACCAAAGACAAAGGGAGTCTACTCCAAATATCGCATTTTCTCTTAAATTTTGATAAGAGAGGGACCAAATTGTCCTCAATAAATGCACCGGGGTCCTTGGACAGCACAACGCCAAGATATTTCATTTTCCCCGTAACCTTCAATTGAGGCGAACACATCGAGGTAGGATCGACCGGTAGGAGCGATGACTTCTCCCAATTAATAGCTAATCCCGAGAACTTTCCAAAGTCCTCCACTAGATGCGTCACTTTCTCCAGTGAGGAGGTCGTGTCCCCCAGGAAAAATATAACGTCGTCTCCAAAAAGCGCTATTCTCTCTTCCCTCCCTTTTCTTTGAAATCCCTGTATTTCAGTTGATGATCTCACTGCTCCCGCCAATAGCTCCATAGCCAAGACAAACAGCAAAGGGGATAAGGGGCACCCCTGTCTTGTCCCTCTTTCGAGGGGGAAACTTTCCGAGTATTCGCCGTTTATCTTGAGCCTTGCCCATGGATGGTTTTATAGGATTTTTAACCAGCTGATAAATACGAATCCAAACTTCTCTAGCACCCTCCAGAGATATTCCCACTCCAGGTTATCGAAGGCCTTGGCAGCATCGAAAGACAATATAGCTCTGGATCCCGCATTGTCTGTTGGTACCTGAAGATTCAGATAGGCCCTTCTGATGTTTGTGCTAGTGGACCGGCCGGGGATAAACCCCAATTGGTCCGGGTGCACAAGTTTCGCAATACATTTATTTAATCTGGATGCCAACACCCTTGCAATAATCTTGACATCTGTACACAGCAGTGATATCGGTCTGTATGAAGAAACTTCCGATTGATCTTTCCCCTCCTTTGGGATCACTACTATATCGTCCTCTGACATTGATAGGGGCAACCTTCCATCCTTGGTCGTCTACTCCAGCACTTTTAGGAGCTCCGGGAGCAGGAACTCTCCGTATTTCCTATAAATCTCCAGTGGCAGCCCATCCGGGCCTGGAGATTTCTGGCCTGACAACTCCGCGACTGTCTTTTGCAGCTTCTCCAAAGCCAGAGGGGAATCCACCTCTCTTCTATCCCTCTCCGAGAGTACAGGCAGGTCTACCCCTTCTAAGAACCCATCCATCTCATGCCGGTTCGAACCCCGGCGCGATCTGTACAGGTCTCTATAGAATATAGAGAAAGTTTCTAGGACCTCAACGGGATCGGATGTAATCTTTCCAGCTGGTGTCTTGATTGAGGAGATGGCCGGTGATAATAAATTAGACTTAGTTAAAAGGGCGAGCATCCGGCCTACTTTCTCCCCCTCACCAAAATAGTTTTGTTTTTGGAAAAGTCTCTTGTTCTCTGCTCTTCTATTGATTACTTCTTTATACTCTTGTTGTTTGTTGAGCCAAATCTCCTGTTTTTCTGGGGTTGGATCTAACACATATTGTGCTTCCGCTTCCATGGCTTCCCTACTGTCCCTCACCTCCCAATCCCTTGATGTTTTCTTTACTATAGCAACCTGCTGGTGTAGTAGTCCCCTAAGGTATGCTTTTAGGGTATCCCACACTACCCCTACTGGTGCTGTGCCTGAATTGAATGTTACAAACTCTTTTAGTTTGGAGGCTACTTCTGCTGGGCTACTTATCAGGTCCAACCATAGTGGGTTTATTGTCCACCTTTTCTGACTAGATCTAATACTTAAATTTAGGGTCAAGGTCAGGGGTGAGTGGTCCGATATTCCCCTCGGTCTATACTCTATATTTCCTATTAATCGCAGGGCTTCGCTGTTACCCACTGCCATATCTATACGCAAGAGAGTACAATATGACCCTGAGTAGCAGGAGTACTGCCGAGTGTTTGGATTATGAGATCTCCACAGATCACACCATCCAATCTCTTCAAGAAGTTGGCCTAGGCGACCCTCTGATACCCTTTCCGCGCGGGTCACGGGCGGGAACCGATCCATGCTGTTATCTAGAACTGCGTTAAAGTCCCCCACCACTATTATAGAAATATCCACCATACTATCCGCAAACTCCAACAGGTCCAACATGGTCTCTGTTTTGAACGGAGGAGGGATATAAACATTTGCTATCACCAGAGGTTTATTTCCCACAACGCAGCTCAAGAAGACATACCTTCCCAACGTGTCTATCCTGGCTTCCCTGCAGGAAAATGAAATACCTCTCCTCATCAAGATACTCACCCCTCTTGAATAAGAGGTATGAACTGAGTGGTACTGTTCTTGAAATTTGTTGCTCCGAACATGTAATTTAGTTTCGTTAGTGAGGTGGGTTTCCTGCAGACAAGCCAGTTCAACACCATAATCTTCCATCACCGAAAGCACACCTGCCTTTTTAGCAGGGTCACCCATACCCCTAATGTTCCAAGAACCTATTTTTAAGGTTTTAAAAGGCATCTAAAAAGAAAAAAAAAGGAAGATGCAAAAAACACCCAAAAAGTAGGGGCAATTCATTCGTGCGATTGTGTCTACAAAACTTGCCATCATCTCTGTGATTGTGACAAAAAAAAAAAAAAATGAAAAGGGTGAAGGGGCGGGGGCCCCCGCGTCCAGGGACCACTCCACCCCCTCCCCTAGTGTTATTTAACTGCAAATATAAACAGCATGTGCAAATATGAAAGTGCTTTGTGAGTGGATGCGCTGCTCCCATATGTGCTCTCTATGTTACCTGTGTGTGTGCTATCTTGTTAACCTAGTTTTATTCACCATCCACCTATGAAATTACATCTCATTTAAGCAATGACCATATATCTATAAAAATACATCACATGTGAACAACAACTTAATCCAAATTCTGTAAATCATATATAAAGTCCAGTGATGTGTATCACATAATGTTAAACTCTTCTTCATATGTGTTGCAAATCATCCGTTGGAATTGCCGTGAGCGGCGTGCTCTTGTGTGTTAGATCAGATTAAAGTGACTTAGTGCTTCACCACCACCTGTGAGATTTGCCACTCACCAGATTAATCTTTAAAACTGCACCTTTGGTTCATTAATAGGGATAACCACTCCACTCAAAAGGGAACTTTCTCCAATAGCTATACCAGGTCCTCAATAGTTCTCATGAAAACGGATGAAAAACAATCATCGCACAATAACGTTTAAAACCTTTATTCCATAAATAAAAAACACTTTGCACTCACATTTCCAAGTGCCATTAGGCTGGCACAGAGCTTTTCCAGCAGTTAAGGACGGGTGGGCGCTGCGGCCCAGTTCGTCTTGCATGTGCAAATATGCTTTATTTTTGTAGACCCCCTCCTCCTAAATACGTGTGCCTTTCGTTCACCCCAGTATCTAGCCCTATATCTCACTGTGAGCCCCCCTCCCCCCCACCCTCTACTTGGCCTATCCCCCTTCTCCCCAACCTTTTTCGTGACCCCGCCTCCTGCCTAACTAGGCTAGCCCTAGGGGCTTTATTAGTGACCTTTTTCCTTCCTCCCAACCATTCACAAAGAAACACCCTGCTAGAATACTGAACAAATACTTTGCAACTCACTTCCAAACTCCTCACTCCCTCCCCCCCTCCCACAGTCCAATTCCAAAACATCAAAGCAACACCTTCCAAACTCCCCCCCCTCCTCCCCTTCCACGACCCAATTCCAAAGCACCGAAACAACGCTCAAAACATACGTAATTAGTGAAACCCCATCCTTAATCCGTGCTTCCATCTGTTACACCCCCCCCCTTCTCCCCTCCCCATGCCATTCGCTATATAGTGTAAAATGAAGAAAAAGAAAAAGGAAGAGAAAGAAAAAAAAAAAAAGAAACAAAAGTATTCTCCTTTCCTTTCCAAGCTTAACCAGCCTTATTCAACCCATGGCTCTGCAGGTCCGTTTTGTTGTCTTCAAGCCATTTTGTTGCCCCTGTTGATGTATCAAAAAAATGGGTAGCCCCTAGGGCAGTGATACGTAGGCGTGCTGGGTACAGCAGGACATATTCAATTTTGTAGTTCCATAGGTTACGCTTAATATCCCTGAATTCAGCCCTTCGTTTCTGCAAGTCTGGAGAGTAATCGGAGAAAAATAAGATTTTAGCTCTGTTGTGCAGGATATCCCCCAGCTCCCTTGCCCTGCGCATCAAGATTGCCTTATCTTTATAATTAAGGAATTTCATAATTATTGGCCTAGAATACCTCCCTGATAATGGGGCCCTCGTCGGCACCCTGTGGGCTCTTTCAACAGCAAAGAGGTGAGAAAAGGTTTCCATCCCGAATATTCCCCTAAGCCATTTCTCCAAGAACTCCTCAGGGTGGGGATCCTCACACCGCTCCGGTAAGCCCACCTGTCATGAAGATCCTGCCAGTAACCAGCGTCCCAGGCGTACGGGAACCCGGCCACGGGTCCCATTGCGCATGCGCGCGCGTTCACGGGTACGGTCACGCACAGGCACGCGCGCGCGCACTCCTGCTGGTGTCAGGAAGGCTATTTAAACCTGCCTGTCACACTTCATCCCCGCTGTCTGCTCTACAGCGTTCTGTGAGTGTTACCTGATCTGATCTGTGTATCCTGTTATCTGACCCGGCTTCCTGTTTGACGATCCTGCTATCTGCCTGCCCCAGACCCTCTTGGCTTGCCTGACCATCCCTCTGCATTACCCCTGGTACCTCTGCTGTCTGAACGTTACTGACCACCGGCTTGTTGACCCTCCGCTGTGTACATCAGCTTCCAGTCTGCTATTACCTGCTGTTGTTCCTGGTTCCAGTCCAGCTCCCAGTCTGCTATTACCTGCTGTTGTTCCTGGTTCCAGTCCAGCGTTCCAGGCTACCTTCTGCTGTGTTCCAGCCCAGCGTTCCAGGCTATCATCTGCTGTGTTCCAGTCCAGCGTTCCAGGCTATTACCTGCTGTTGTTCCTGGTTCCAGTCCAGCGTTCCAGGCTATCTTCTGCTGTTGTTCCAGTCCAGCGTTCCAGGCTATTACCTGCTGTTGTTCCTGGTTCCAGTCCAGCTTCCAGTCGGCTATTACCTGCTATTGTTCCGGGCTCCAGTCCTGCATTCCAGTCTCTGTCTTCAGTCTACTCCTCAGACTCCTGACTCCAGAGGGTGCCACCACCTGCCAGGCACCCATACCACTCTTCACTCCTGGCCCTCTGTCTCCATTCCAGGGGAACGGGAGTGGGAGCTGTAAGGGAGGTCTTTTCCTGCATTTCAGGCTCACAACCTACCAGGTACGTGACACCACCACCCTCACGTTGTTCCTGCGAGCCCTGTTTTCCATTTCCTCCATTTTGGCTTTATGTAGGCCCATCTGCGTTTGCATTGCTTTAAGCTCTAATTTCATTGGGGCTAAATCATCCTCCATCTGGCTCAACCTCTCCTCTAGTGTAGTTGTCCTAGCAATAGTCCTTTGCAGTTCCTGGCTTACTGTTATTAACTCTTCCTTTAGCCCCTTCAGCTGGTCGCACAGATCACTCAGGGAGGCCTTACATGAATTAACAGCGCATAAAACATCTTTCAATGTAGGCTCAGCTGTTGCTGATGCGTTTTGTTCAGTGACATTGTTAGTTGCTATTCCCGAGGGCTCACCCGCAGAGCTTTTACTGCTCGCAGTTTTTGTGGTATGCATTGCCGCCTGTCCTTTTCCTAGGCTCTTCCTATCCCCAGAACCCCCCGCACAAGACTTCTCCTGCTGTTGCTGGGTGCTTTTAAATGGTGATGAAGTGGAGGGGTGCGCAAATTTCTCCAATTTGGCTGCTGCTGCTGCCTGGTTTCCCTTCTCTTTAGATGTGCGGGTCGTTTGGGAGCTGGTATTCTCCTGTTGTTGCAACTCCTCGCCCTTTTTTCTAGTCATAGTTTGTTGTATGAGCCAAGGAAATATGCAAAAAGGATTTAACAATCGTCAGGCTGGCCTTGTTTTTAGTAATATCACAGTCCCAATGTTATCCTACCAAAGTTCAGTCAGCATTGGGGCTATCACGCAGCCTGATATAATGGGTAATTCAGCGCTGTTAGGTTTTTACATTATAGCCGTGGGTCAGCATCTGTCCTGTTTGTGCAGCCCTTCACAAGCCAGTTGGATGTCTTTCTCCCTCACAGGGGGCAAGCTGCTGTATAGCGATATATCAAGCCACCTGAATCACCACCTCCCCGCATTAGCAGCAGCGGTTCAGCCCTTAGAGGGAGAGAAGAGACCACTTTTTAAATGGAAAGAGTAACTGGTACCTTGATGCTGCCGGGCCACCTGGGCAGCGCAGGGACTCTCCCGAAGGTCGCCTCTTATACAGTCGGCGAACGCCGTCTCCGCCGCCTCCTCCCGCAGGTGTCAGCGCCGTTACCCCGGCAACCTTTCCGGGCACGGCGGGCATCCCAAGTTCCTCCTCGCTGCTCCAAAGGGGGAGTCACCAGCACCGTCCTTCTCTAAGCTCCCGCCATCCAAGTGGCAGCGTCGGTGTCCCGGCGTTGTACACAGGCACAGGCACGGGCAGGGTCTGAGGGAGCCAGGCGGCCGGACAGGCACAAAGCTTTACGGGGAGAAAGAGTGCATCCAGCTAGGCTAGATCCACCAGGCTGGTTCGGATGGTCACGGAGGCGTTGAGCTGGGGGAAGATCTCTCACACCTCCTCTCACTCCGACATCCAGTCACGCCCCTATCCACCGACTCCCCCCTTACATGACCTCCTCTCAGGTGCACCTTGCAGGGCTCAGTCAGTCGGCTCCAGCTTGGTGGCTCTTGTTTTATCCCATAGTTTCCTCTCCACAGTTCATACATGTCTGACTGGAGGTCAGAGGCTGCGGATGGTACAGGGGAGGTCAGGGGCTGCGGATGCTACAGGGGAGGTCAGAGGCTGCGGATGGTACAGGGGAGGTCAGAGGCTGTGGAGGGGATGACAGGGGAGGTCAGAGGCTGCGGAGGGGACGATAGGGGAGGTCAGAGGCTGCGGAGGGGATGATGGGGAGGTCAGAGGCTGCGGAGGGGACAACAGGAGAGGTCAGAGGCTGTGGAGGGGACAACAGGAGAGGTCAGAGGCTGCAGAGGGGACGAAAGGAGAGATCAGAGGCTGCGGAGGGGATGACAGGAGAGATCAGAGGCTGCGGAGGGGATGACAGGAGAGGTCAGAGGCTGTGGGGGGGGCGACAGGGGAGGTCAGAGGCTACGGAGGGGACAACAGGAGAGGTCAGAGACTGCGGAGGGCATGACAGGGGAGGTCAGAGGCTGTGGTGGGGGTGACAGGGGAGGTTAAAGGCTGTGAAGGGAATGACAGGAGAGGTCAGAGGCTGTGGAGGGGATGACAGGGGAGGTCAGAGGCTGTGGAGGGGACAACAGGAGAGGTCAGAGGCTGCAGAGGGGACAACAGAAGAGGCCAGAGGCTGCAAATGGGATGACAGAGGAGGTCAGAGGCTGCAAAGGGGATGACAGGGGAGGTCAGAGTCTGTGGGGGGGGTGACAGGAGGTCAGAGGCTGCGAAGGGGATGACAGAAGGTCAGAGGCTGCAGAGGGGATGACAGGAGGTCAGAGGCTGTGGGGGGATGACAGGAGGTCAGAAGCTGCGGGGGTGGGGGGACAGGAGGTCAGAGGCTGCGGAGGAGACAACAGGAGGTCAGAGGCTGCGGGAGGGGACAGGAGGTCAGAGGCTGTGGGGGGGCAGACAGGAGGTCAGAGGTTGTGGGGGGACAGGAGGTCAGAGGCTGTGGGGGGGACAGGAGGTCAGAGGCTGCAGGGGGATGTAGGAAGAGGCACCTGCCACCAGACGAGACCTCACTGAGCTCTGTTACTGCTTTACTTCTAAAAATGGCGCTGTTCGTGTCATTGCGCTTGCGCCCGCCTTTCCGAAAATTGTCGAGCGTGTACGGGCTTTACCGAGCACGGTTGACATGCAACTGACATGCGCAGTTGCATGTCAGCATGGCCCCGCAGCCTAATTTTTTTCAGTCGCCGGTGCCCTCACAGTGGCCCCAGGGGCAGCCAGGCAGCTGGCCCACCGGGAAATTTCCTGGTATCCCAGTAGGCCAGTCTGGCCCTGCTACCTCCCCCAACCCACGGCCTGTTCAATGATCGTCTGGAAATTTAAGTTCAAGATATCCAGGCCTACATCAGAAAGATGTATTCCATCCCTTCGATATAGCCCCGGAAGCCCTCCTGCTAGATCCACATGTCTAAAGGATATACCATAACCTAATGACATAAACTTTTCTATTCTATTAATACGCTTCCTTACTTTGTCAAAAAGTAAGATGGAAGATGCCGATTTCAATTCCTGGACGGCCGACCTGATTTGAAACAATAGATTCAGGGTTTTCAAATTGCTAATATCGTTACCTCCCAGATGTATAATCAGAACATCAGCTAAAGGCCATCCATAAGTCAAGTGCTCCAACATTCCAGCAGGGATGCCGACGTGAGGCTTTAAAGCTGGGGGAGGGGCCTGATCGCGGCGCCGATGTGAGTGGGTGCAGGTGGCTTGGGTCTATCAGCGGCAGGGGAGAGGGGTGAGAGACCGCTGATGCTCCGAAGGAAAAACAGCCCCCAAACCAAACTCTATCAGAGTCGGGAAGCGGTACCGGAGTTAAAGCTTGCAGGCGGCGAGTATTAGCAGCAAAGACACAGACACGGAGCCGGCTAAAGAAGCGGAGATATTATCTTACCTGCTGGGACCGGATAGACAATGTCAGAACAAAGCGTCACTCCCTTTGTTGCTTCCCTCCCCTCCTCCCCCCTCTTCACTGAGACACACCGCGATGACCTGGATTGCAAAGAGGCAGTCTGAGTGAGCGGTCCTCGTTTGCTGATTGTAGGCCGTGATTGTAGGCACGGAACAGTGTGGGATTCCAAACGAGCCAGACAAGGGATCTTTACAGCTCACACATCAGCTGGAGTGAATGCACTTGGAGCCATAAAGAGGTTTAGACTCCAGAAGGCAGCCCTCTCCAGGTATGCTATTTTCTCCCTAATAACTAGAATATAATGGTTGTAAGTGTTTCAGAACTTTGCTAACTGGACTGAAGGTCATATTCTTACATACCCTTACACTTAATAAAGCTACAAGCAAAGCAAAGTAGAGGGGTATGATAAATGGCATGGAAAGTGACTGTCCTCGGTCAGCTAGCATAAGAGAACTTTAAAAGTAGGATTGAAGCCTGGGCTCTGCTCATTTGACCAGGGACTTTTCTGCCGATGGTGATAGCAACCCCTTTGGAGGGCTAATCCTGCAGATCCTGTATGCTAAACACTGCTGGTCTGGTTAAACTAAGTGGAGCAGAGTTGAGCAGTTGAGTTAAGCAATTAAGTTAAGCATAGCTCTCTATGATGACAATATAAGTTGTTTATAAGACGTCTGTAATCCCCTGAGGTGCCCCAGAGTAGCCGCAGTAGTTCCACCGGTATCACTTAAGGGGTTATCACAACCCCTATAGTTTGAAAGAACACATAACCTAGTGAAATGTTCCATACTTCTCTTGACCTGGAAAAACAGAGAAGACTTTGAATAGATAAAATGAGATCTTATAGTCAACTAAAACGATAAACCAGAAACGTGACTGATTATACCATTACTTTAACACATCCAGCTGTGTGGAGTAATATCCCGCTATAAGTGATTTGAGTCTTTAGACTTTATTGGTTCCTATCGGGAAAGATAAGTCATGACGGGCTTTCACTTAGGGGTGGAGCTTCCTGAATCCCTGTTTTCAATCGCTTACAACCCTGAGAATTCAACATGAGCAGGGGAGACAGGAGAAGATAAAGGAAAAGAAAAGGGAAAAGAGAGGGATAACATGAGAAGTCGGTCACAAAAAGCAACAGAGCCCAAGACCTCAAGAGAGAGCCTTAATACCAGTTCAATTCAGAAATATCTCAAAGAAGCAAGCACAAAAAGTCCCGGACTGGAAAAAAAACAAACAGGAACAAAAGAAAAAAGAAAGACCAGGAAAAACACAAAGGGGAACAAGCAGAAAAACCTAGTGTGGTGGTGGACCAGGAGGGAGACCTGGACCCCAGCAAAATGGAAGAACAAAGGAACATCGCATCAATGCCACCTAAAGCGGAAATGCTGGATATGTTCACCAAATTAGAAAATGTGATTAAATCAGAGATCGTGAACGTTCGTATGGATATGGGCCACCTACTAAGGAGAGTGGAGGAAGCAGAGGAAGTAACAGGGAAACAGGCTAAGGAAATAACAGAATTAAAATCACAAATGAGGAAAATGCAAAGTGATTATCAGGATAGGCTATACAAGCTAAAAGAAAAGGAAAATCAAAGCCGACGCCAAAACCTGAGGATCAGATCCCTACCGGAGCAACAGAGAGAAGACCTGGTGTTAAAAATGAAAAAAATCTTCAATCCAATTTTGGACAGACGGGAAGATGAGGTCCTAAAGATTGATCGGGTGCATAGGATCAGAAAACCTCCAAACTTAAGACAGGAAATACCTAGGGACGTAATTATTAAATTTCATTCATATGATGACAAAGCAAAGATATGAAACAAACTCAGGAGAGCTCCCCCAGTTTACTTTGAGAGCACGGAATTACAAATATTCTCTGATTTATCTGCAGGAACTTTGGCATGGAGAAGTCAGCTTAGACCCCTACTGGAAGAACTAAAGAAAGCTAATATTAAATATAGCTGGGGGTTCCCTTCATCACTAATAGTAATAAAAGAAGGAAGAACGTCTAGGCTGAGGCACCTGGAAGATTTAAAGTACTTCTGTGAAAGCTTGGTATCCCTATACCAAACATCCCTAGATGATAGCAATACATTTGCAAGAGTAGTGAGGGGGTGTTCCTCCTGAGGTCAAAATGTTTAGTGGACTTTATAATCCATTTTTTTCTCCCTTTTTTTTTTTTTTGCTTCTAAGTGGGGAGGGAATTGGGGTAGGATTTGATATTAGATAATTTAAGATGTCCAGCGAAATGTGGAGGATAATAGAGGTTTGGAGGTTAGGTCGACCCCCAGTGCCTGCCCCCTCCGGCCCCCCTCCCCCTCCTTCCCTCCCCCTTTTTTTTGTTTTTCTCTTTCCCCTTGGGGGGGCTGGAGGCATGGGTGGCCACGATAGGAGCCTCACCCTAGTTTGAAGAGGTGTGTAGGATGGGATCAGTTTGGATTCAAACCTGCGGACTTAGGGCCGAAATACGGCCGGAGATAGAGGGTAGGGGATTGGGCGGTGGTGGGTGGTTGGAGGGAGGGGGGGGGAGTGGGGTTGAGGGAGGGATGAGGGATGGGTGGGTGGGAGAAGGCCAACCTCGCAAAGGCAAAGGTGGAGTCTTTTTGGAAGAATGGATACGGTAGGGATACGCTAGGGAAAAGAAGTCTTTCACTAGATCAAAAAATGACAGAGATAAATTTCCTCTCTTACAATGTGAGGGGCCTGAATTCCCTCACAAAGAGACACAAAATCTTAAAAGAACTCCACGGTTACCGCGCAGATGTGGTTTTCTTGCAGGAGACCCATCTAGCGTTAGAGTCAAATATTAAATTATACTCGAGAAATTTCCCGACCTGGATCTACAGTGACTCCCCTACAAAAAGGGCCAAAGGAGTCACAATAGGGTTTGCGAAGACATGTAATTTCTCTGTGTTAGACAGAATGACAGACCCAAAGGGACGATTTTCTTTTTTAAATGGTAACATAGGAGGTAAATTACTTACTCTGGCAAATGTATACTGCCCTAATAAAAACCCGATTGGTTTTTTAAATCAAGTTTTGAACAGGTTGATGAAGTTCAAGACGGGAGAAGTAATATTAGCAGGGCACTTTAATTTGAGCCTGAACCCAGCCTTGGACAGTACATCCCGGGCACAGGGGAAGAGTAACGTTTTATTAAAAACGATTGGTCGTAAATTGCACCAATGCCAAATTATGGATGTATGGAGAGTGCAACACGTAAAAGCGCAGGACTATACTTTCTTCTCCCCTGTGCACGGGATAGAAATTACCACACTGTCCAATCACGCCCCTATTTCGATGCGGATGAGGATTCCGGGGATCCAAAAACATCCATACACATGGAGACTAAATGAAAATTTCTTAAGAGGTGAGGTAGTAGCTGGAAAAATACAGGAAGAATTAGAATTCTTTTATAGAATGAATGACAATGGGGAGACATTGTATGCCACTCTATGGGAGGCCCATAAGGCCTACATTAGGGGGGTCCTGTTGTCAATCAGTGCAGGGAAAAAAAAGAAAGAATAAAAAAAAGGGAAAAGCTCATCGAAGAATTACATAAACTCGAACAAAAACACAAACAAAATAGGGGAGAGGATTAGGAAAGTTTTCACCAACTGACGGTAAAGAGAGAGGAACTCAGACAGTATGGAACAAGACACTAGTAGATCTTTTAACGTATCCACGAGAAATAGGTATCTCTGGGGCAATAAGTCTAGTAAGCTTTTAGCCAGAATGTTGAAAAAAAGAAGAGAAGTAAACTTCATTGAAAAAATCCAAAACAAAAAGGGGGAATTAATTTATACAGACAAGGTAATAGCGAAAGAGTTTAGGCAGTACTATAAAGCCCTTTACGCAGTGAGACAGAATGTGCAACAAAGTCAAGGACAGGATGGGAAGATAGAAGAATTCTTGGATAAAGCAGGACTACCCTTTCTGACAGAAAGTGATAGAGAATAAATGTACAGGCCTATATCCGAAGAGGAAATTTACTCTGCACTAAAAGATTCTGCCTTAGGAAAAAGCCCAGGTCCAGACGGGTTTGTTATATATTACCTTAAAAAATTCAAAGAGTTCTTAGTTCCGAAACGTTGTCAATATTGGAACGGCCTAGGCATTAAATGGGATATGGGACGTGAAGCGTTGTCGGCATCATTAACACTGATTCTAAAAGAGGGTAAGAACAGAACTCTCTGCTCCAGCTACAGGCCTATTGCCTTACTGAATGCAGACACTAAGTTGTATGCCAAGGTCTTAGCAAGGAGACTGAAGGAAAAAATTACTACTGTGGTCCATCCGGACCAAGTGGGGTTGGTTCCGGGAAGAGAGGGGAGGGATAACGGAGTTAGGGCATTGCTTCTAATGGAATCTATAATCTCTGAAGGGACCCCAGGGCTATTCCTGTCAGTGGATGCTGAGAAAGCTTTCGACAGGGTAGACTGGGGACTCATGATAAAAACTTTGGAAAAATTTGGATTTGGACCACAGTGGATCAAATGGGCAAACGTTCTATATAAGCATCCAACGGCGACCGCTAAGGTAAATGGGATTGCGTCTCGACCATTCACTGTGGAAAATGGAACTAGACAGGGGTGTCCGTTGTCGCCCCTCTTATTTGTATTGACTCTGGAACCCCTATTGGTTTTTATGCGAAATAACCCGGATATTAGTGGGATACACATTGGGACTGAAGAGCACAAGCTAGGGGCATTTGCAGACGATGTGCTTTTCTTCATTACCAAACCAAGGATAACTATTCCAAATTTGCTTGAGACTCTAAAAAAATAGGGTGAAATCTCAAATTTTAAAATCAATCTCACCAAATCTGAAATCTTAAATGTGAACGTAGCCAAACAGGTTGAAGATTTACTTAGCAAGGAATTCCAATTCCCATGGAGAAAGGACATAAAATACCTAGGAGTCAATCTGACTAATTCCCACAGAAACATTTATTTAAGAAATTATTTACCTCTGTTAGACGAGATCAAGAAGGACACTAAAAAAAATTTCAACACGACCTATCTCATGGATCGGGCACGTTAACGCAGTAAAAATGCTGTTAGCTCCAAAAATTTTGTATAAGTTCCAAATGCCGCCAATTCCTCTCTTACAGACCTATTTAAGAACCTTCAGAAGTATAATAATGAACTTTATCTGGAGTGGCAAAAAACCTCGAATAGCATTTACAACATTGAGTAGAGAGAAAAAAACAGGGAGGTTTAGGGATTCCAAATTTCAATAAATAGAATAACGCAGTGGTATTATCATGTGTGATGGAATGAGTAAGGGAATACTCTGAGAAGAGATGGGTAAATATTGAAAATAACACGAGCAGTACACAGCTAGGTCACATAATATGGAAGCCTCCAACACATAGATTAATAAGTATCTCGTGGTAAAAAACTGCGCTTAGGACAAGTCTATAGGGCCAGAAGCCAAAGGTTGCTGCCCCCCTTACACAGAGTACCCAGTGAGTTGCTGAGGACGTCATGTGACGAAGTGCGCACGACAGCACCACGCTCTATACGTCACCTCCAGAGCACACGAGAGAGTGGAACGCTGGTCAGCGTCTGGTGGTTTTTTTCCCCCCACCTCGTTCTATGCTCTATAGGAGGGACTTTTAAATCTTGTCTACCTGTCAGGAACTATTGGTATCCTATCCCAGTTAGCCACTGGGTAGGAATATATTAGTTTTTGGAATTTTTTAGTTTTCTTTTTTTTTATCCTTGTTCATACATGTTTTTTAAATAAAGTGACTTAACGTTATTACGCCATGGAAGCTCTTTTCATTATGTCTTGATACATGAGGGATTGCAACACCTCCACGGATTGGGACGCATAGGAGACATCCATCACTGGAAACAGCACGCATAGTGTCCCAACTACATTCCACTTTAGGCGCATTAACACCGTATGGAGCTTGGGGAGCTGGTCACATCGAAGGCACCTACCGCAGTAAGCAGCAAGCAGAGAGTCCCATTCTAATATACTACCGGCGCATCACCCCTGCAGGGATTCCGGGAGCTGGTGAGTAGGCAACCACAAGGGGGAGCACCAAAGTCACCAGGCAACTGTCTCAGCACTAAAGTCACCCTTGGGAATTTCCTAAACTCAACATAGTGTTAATATATGGGACTGTCATACTCTATTGAGATTTATCTGCTGCAATTTTTGACAATATAAACTGTTATGCGTGTATGCGATTCCATTCCATGAACTGTTGTACATATGATTTATGATTAAGGCGGTTTGGCCTAGTTGCACTGTATGTGTATTGATCTGTGAATAACATCTACCCCGTGATGCACACTATATTTGTGGCTATCCAAATGTTTATGTATGCAATAAGTATATATAGAGGTGGATTGTAGTACATGGAATACTCTTTTGACCAGTGCACACATTGTGGTACAGCCCCTGGCTCCACTATTAGATGCTGTTTACAACCTCTCACTGTGTGACATCTGGTTAGAATTACTATATTGTTTCTAGACTGTACACCTTCTATCAATATACCATTGGGAATACTCCTATATAATTTACTTCATCTTTACCACTCTCAATGTATGGGGGATGTACTCCTTGATGTCGAATAGCATATAGGTTTATAACAGTGGTACGGCTTTAATATCTCACAAGGCTATCCCGGCTAGATTATTTAGTTTTTCAGGTAGCGCCAAACATACCCATATATTATTTTCATTCTAAAAATAGATTAATAAGCCCAAATACTCTGGTATTAACACGTAACACACTAAGAATATGGGATAAGATTCACACACTAAACAGATGGGATTATAACTCACCTTTGATATATTTAAAGGACAATGAATTTTTTGATCCGGGGATGAGGGAGGTGGGAGGGAATTGGATAAAAAAAGGAATGCACAATTGAAAGACATTATTAAGGAGGGCAAAATAATCACTTATCAAGATCTCAAAACACACATAGATTTAATGATGATAGATGCATGGTGGTACCTACAGCTCACTCAATTTGTCGGAAAACTTCCAAAGCCAGTTAGAGGCGAAGAAGACTATAGGCCGTTAGAACAATTATGCATGAGAGAAAAATAAAAAAACAATATCTCCCGACTATACAAAATACATGTGCACAGAGAGGGGCTGGAGGCTCCGCCTTACATCAAGAAATGGGAACACAAATTGGGATCACACTGTAACAATCACATGTTAGTAAACATTTGGAAATTTATAAACTGTGTCTCAGTTGATTCTAGGATGACTGAGATAAATTATAAATGTTTAGCGAGGTGGTATGCAACTCCAGATAAGCTAAGTAAGTTCCAACCGGATCAGTCAGCGGACTGTTGGAGAGGATGTAAGGTACCAGGAACTATGGCACACATATGGTGGGATTGCCCCATATTGAAGGAATACTGGAAAGGTATTATACAGTTAATAAAAGAAATTACTAATAAAGAGATTCCGGAAGAGCTGTGGGCATGCCTGTTCCACGGGACAACTGAATCAATCAAACAATATAAAACATCTATTGCCCCAATCCTGTTAAATGCAGCTCTAAGCCAGATACCAAAAAAATGGCAAGAAAGGGAAGGTCCCAAAATTCGGGACTGGATTCTCTGTGTGAATGATATATATAACATAGAGAGTTTTTACGAGAGGGGTGTAGAAACAGACGAAGAGTCCGAACGCAAGGACAACTGGGAGAAGTGGCAAGCATTTTAAAAAAACGTGGAGATATGTTAAGGAGATTACCAGTTAAGTGTGAAAGGGAGAAGAATAGGAACCAGAGGGGAATAAACCTTTGCCTTTATTATTTATAACTTATAAGCGAGAAGAGGGTGGTGGAGGGGTGGGTTTGTTCTAAGGGTGGGATAAATATATGTTAATATATTGATCTGTTTTTGATTTGTTTTTAGAACATTTGAATATTTTGTATGTAAAAATTAAAATAAAGATTTAAAAAAAAAAAAGTGCTCCAACACTG
The DNA here is from genome assembly GCA_037952925.1 of Lithobates clamitans. Classification (NCBI taxonomy): domain Eukaryota; kingdom Metazoa; phylum Chordata; class Amphibia; order Anura; family Ranidae; genus Lithobates; species Lithobates clamitans. Next base: position 3,278,890 of record JBBGZY010000325.1, on the reverse strand, counting down.
ACATCAATTCCCCCCAAACCATTCCTATTTTATCAAACCAATAAATCTGAAAAATGTTCGGATCCAAATCCAAACTCTCTCCGTAAACCCTTTTCAATGCTTGTTTATGGGCTCAGAACACAAAGGAGTGTCCGATGATCCATACAATTTTTGGAGTACCTGAAATTCAAAACTGGACATTAGGCCTCACATAAGAAGTATAAGCATTAGATTTCCATCTGCCAATTTGTTTAATTGGCAGATCACCAAACCTATCTTGTCTGCCTCTGGGAGCAGCTTTATAATTGTGTCATCTGTAACCAAGAAAGAGCATACCTAGTTATCCTTACCTGGAATGTATTTTGCTTTCAACCAAATATTAAACATTAAACATTTTGACACTAAATACCGTAGTAGCTTTGTAACAGGAGGCAATTTAGATGATAAGCAGTTAATAGCAAACAACACTCCCTTATTATTCGTACTAATAAGCAGACGATGGTTACTAAAATATTTTCCCCAGATTTCTTTGGCTACTACAATAGGAAATAGCTCCAGCAACACGCTATTTTTCAATAAACCTAGATTTTTCCATCTTAAAGGCCATTTTTCTGCTTACCAATGATTGTTCCATATAGAAGCAAAGCAGAAACAAACAAATTCATGCTGTAATATGGTTCTTCCATTAAAGTGGGACAAAAATTGTATCCACACAATCATGTCCTCCTTCATAACAGAAGATATGCGAACATGAAAATTAAGGATTTTTTACTCCCTCTATAGCAAAATAAATCCTTCTGGAAAAAAAATCTACCAACTGGTAAAATTCTTGTGGAAAAGGCCAACAATCCTAGTAACTTTTGCATGTTACATAGTTACATAGTAGGTGAGGTTGAAAAAAGACACAAGTCCATCAAGTCCAACCTATGTGTGTGATTATGTGTCAGTATTACATTACATATCCCTGTATATTGCGGTCATTCAGGTGATTATCTAATAGTTTCTTGAAGCTATCAATGCTCCCCGCTGAGACCACCGCCTGTGGAAGGGAATTCCACATCCTTGCCGCTCTTACAGTAAAGAACCCTCTATGTAGTTTAAGGTTAAACCTCTTTTCTTCTAATTGTAATGAGTGGCCACGAGTCTTATTAAACTCTCTTCTGCAAAAAAGTTTTATCCCTATTGTGGGGTCACCAGTACAGTATTTGTAAATTGAAATCATATCCCCTCTCAAGCGTCTCTTCTCCAGAGAGAATAAGTTCAGTGCTCGCAACCTTTCCCCATAACTAAGATCCTCCAGACCCTTTATTAGCTTTGTTGCCCTTCTTTGTACTCGCTCCATTTCCAGTACGTCCCTCCTGAGGACTGGTGCCCAGAACTGGACAGCATACTCCAGGTGCGGCCGGACCAGAGTCTTGTAGAGTGGGAGAATTATCGTTTTATCTCTGCAGTTGATTCCCCTTTTAATGCATGCCAATATTCTGTTTGCTTTATTAGCAGCAGCTTGGCATTGCATGCCATTGCTGAGCCTATCATCCACTAGGACCCCCAGGTCCTTTTCCATCCTAGATTCCCCCAGAGGTTCTCCCCCCAGTGTATAGATTGCATTCATATTTTTGCCACCCAAATGCATTATTTTACATTTTTCTACATTGAACCTCATTTGCCATGTAGTCGCCCACCCCATTGATTTGTTCAGGTCTTTTTGCAAGATTTCCACATCCTGCGGAGAAGTTATTGCCCTGCTTAGCTTAGTATCGTCTGCAAATACAGAGATTGAACTGTTTATCCCATCCTCCAGGTCGTTTATGAACAAATTAAATAGGATTGGTCCCAGCACAGAACCCTGGGGAACCCCACTACCCACCCCTGACCATTCTGAGTACTCCCCATTTATCACCACCCTCTGAACACGCCCTTGTAGCCAGTTTTCAATCCATGTACTCACCCTATGGTCCATGCCAACGCACCTTATTTTGTACAGTAAACGTTTATGGGGAACTGTGTCAAATGCTTTCGCAAAATCCAGATACACCACGTCTACGGGCCTTCCTTTATCTAGATGGCAACTCACCTCCTCATAAGAAGGTTAATAGATTGGTTTGGCAAGAACGATTCTTCATGAATCCATGCTGATTACTGCTAATGATATCATTCTTATTACTAAAATCTTGTATATAGTCCCTTATCATCCCCTCCAAGAGTTTACATACTATTGATGTTAGGCTAACTGGTCTGTAATTCCCAGTGATGTTTTTTGGGCCCTTTTTAAATATTGGTGCTACATTGGCTTTTCTCCAATCAGCTGGTACCATTCCAGTCAATAGACTGTCTGTAAAAATTAGGAACAACGGTCTGGCAATCACCTGACTGAGTTCCCTAAGTACCCTCGGATGCAAGCCATCTGGTCCCGGTGGTTTATTAATGTTAAGTTTCTCAAGTCTAATTTTAATTCCGTCCTCTGTTAACCATGTAGGTGCTTCCTGTGTTGTGTCATGAGGATAAACACTGCAGTTTTGGTTACTGAAGCCCCCCGATTCACTCGTGAAGACTGAGGAGAAGAATAAATTCAATACCTTTGCCATCTCCCCATCCTTTGTAACCAGATGTCCTTCCTCATTCTTTATGGGGCCAATATGGTCTGTCCTCCCTTTTTCACTGTTTACATACTTAAAGAATTTCTTGGGATTTTTTTTGCTCTCCTCCGCTATGTGTCTTTCATGTTCTATCTTAGCCATCCTAATTGCACCCTTACATTTCTTATTGCATTCTTTATAAATTCTGAATGCTGAGGATGATCCCTCAACCTTGTATTTTTTGAAGGCCTTCTCCTTTGCTTTTATATGCATTTTTACATTGAAGTTAAGCCATCCAGGATGTTTGTTCGCTCTTTTAAATTTATTACCCAATGGGATACATTGGCTAATGCCCTTATTTAATATGCTCTTAAAGCAAATCCATCTCTCCTCCATATTCTTTGTTCCTAATATTTTATCCCAATTTATGCCTTTTAGCAAGGTTTGTAGTTTAGGGAAGTTGGCTCTTTTGAAATTCAGTGTCTTTGTGTTCCCTTCATGTTTCCTATTTGTGTGATTTATACTGAAACTAATTGATCTGTGATCGCTGTTACCTAAATTGCCCCGTATTTCCACATCTGTTATCAGGTCTGTATTGTTGGTAATCAGTAGATCTAGTAATCTTTTATTTCTAGTTGGTGCGTCTACCATCTGACCCATAAAATTGTCCTGCAAGACACTAAGGAACTGGCGAGCCTTAAATGAATGCGCGGTTCCCTCCACCCAGTCTATGTCTGGATAATTAAAATCCCCCATTATGATAACACTTCCCATCCTTGCTGCTAATCCAATTTGTGATAGGAGATCCGTCTCCACTTCCTCCCTCAGGTTAGGGGGCCTATAGCATACTCCCAGTATTATTTTCCCCTTAGCTTCATCCCTTTGGAGCTCTACCCATAAAGATTCCACCTCCTCCCTAGCCCCCTCAGTGATGTCATCTCTCACATTCACTTGTACATTATTCTTGATATATAGGCATACCCCTCCCCCCTTTTTACCCTCTCTATCCTTGCGGTATAGGGTATACCCTTGAATGTTTGCCAGCCAATCATGAGAGCTGTTGAACTAGGTCTCTGAAATTCCCACAAAATCCAAATCCTCCTTGTACAACAGTATCTCTAGTTCACCCATCTTGTCCGCCATGCTCCTGGCATTGGTGAACATGCCACATAGTTTAGACCGGTCGCATATTGTCCTCGTATTGGGTGTTTCAAGATTGCAACTAGGACTTGCTACTATACTCACCTTGTGTTTTTGTGCTTTGGTTAACCTACCACTAATGCCCCCAATACTACCCTCTGGAATATCTTCCGCGCTGGCTATCACTGTCTCTGGACCCTCCCCCCCATCGCCTAGTTTAAAAACCCCTCTAACTTTTTGGCCATCTTCATTCCCAGCAGATCTGCACCCTCCTCATTTAGGTGCAGTCCGTCCCTTCTATAGTACCGCTTACCGACTGAAAAGTCGGTCCAGTCCTCCAGGAACCCAAACCCCTCCTTACTACACCAGCTCTTCAGCCACTTGTTTACTTCCCTAATCTCCCTCTGCCTTTCTGGTGTGGCTCGATGTACCGGTAGTATTCCTGAGAACACTACCTTGGAGGTCCTTTTCCTCAATTTAGCTTCTAAGTCCCTAAAATCGTTCTTTAGGACACTACATCTGCCTCTGACTTTGTCATTGGTGCCAACGTGCACCATGACAGCCGGGTCTTCCCCAGCCCCTCCCAGTAATCTGTCCACAAGATCCGTGATGTGCCGAACCCGAGCGCCTGGTAGACAACATACTTTTCGGCGCTTCAGGTCTTGGTTACAGATTGCCCTCTCTGTCCTTCTAAGAATTGAGTCCCCTACCACCAGAATCTGTCTTTCCTTTCCCTTTGCTGCCCCCCCACTCTCACTGGAGGAGTTCTTCCCCTGGCAGCTAGGAGAGTCCCTCATCTCCAGCAGTGCTGGTCCCTGACTGGTTACACCAATGTCACTCAATGGAGCGTACTTATTGGGATGCTCCAGTCCTGGATCGGCCTCTCTGGCACTTCCTCCTCCACCCATCTACTCTTTGCTAGTGCCTGCACCTCTTTGTCTCCACCCGCCTCTGTGCTGGCCCCTGCCGGCACCTGCCGTGTACGTTCCTGGCTCACCTTTAGTGTGGAGGGACTTCTCAGTGCTGACAGTTGCTTCCCCAGATTCAGAACCTGAGCTTCCAGGGAAACAATGTGCTTACATTTTGCACAGCAGTATTCGCCCTCGATCGGATGATCAAGGAACGCATACATGCGGCAAGATGTACAAAGAGTCGCCTCTCCACACCCGCCGGGCATCGTACCTATTAAATTTAGTGAGGATTTGGGGATTTTACCCTGTCCAAATTACCTGTGTAGCGCTAATGTTAAATCACAAAAAATTACAAAAAATTAAAAGTCACAAAGAGCATAGTGACCAATTCGTACCACATCAAACTTAAGGAGTGGTACCAAGAAGGATTTAGATAAATATCTATTCACCTGAAGGGAATCTGAAGACCAATAAAGGGTCAAATTCCAATGGTAATGTCTATGCACCCCATAGTTAAATTGAAAGGAGCAATAGGCAAAAAAAAGGGGAACAAGGAAAATATACATATAACTATTTAGTTCACAACACCATATATTCTAAATAGTTCTTTGAATGTCCGTAAGTATCTATTTATGTAGAAACTGGAGATAATAGAAATCCAAAGTAGATGATGATGTCTCTATGTCACATAGGTTGAAAACAAGTGGTGTATAGTAATGGAGGCTTACCAGAACCGTTGGACTCACAGAGACATATATCCCTTGAGTCAGAAATGCTTGTATTGCCACCGGGCAGTAAATGAAGTATCCCGCTGGACCGATGTGGAATCCGGATACTGTATCCAAGGCTCCCAGCAGATTTCTTTCTTGTATGGCCCAATTCAGTAGTGGCTCATGGAAAGTAAAAAAGGGGCCACATAGTATAATACCGTTTAAGAGAAATAAAATTTATTGTGGTAAAAAACTTACATGTTCCATGGTAAAAAAGCGCTTAAAATAGATTTAATGGCAGGCAGTGGAGTCTCCCGACGCGTTTCGTCTCATTAGACTTCCTCTGGGGTACCTTGCCACCGCTGCCATACTTACTTATATGCCCACTAAGACCCCCTTTGATGAGAATCCGGCGTGTGCCACTTGTTTACTTTGCACTTCCGGGTGTCGCCAAAATGGCGGCCCCGTGTGCGTTCCAAGCCTCTTTCCAGTGGCTTCTATGCGTTCCAAACATCCCTTGTGCAAAAATAGGAAACATAAATAGCCAATTGTTATCCTGTTGCTGAGTTTTATGAATAATAGATATCATCAGTGCTGTGTAGAGGGAAAAAGAATTACCAGCACGATTCAAGAGGACAACCGGATCTCCCCCAGGAAATGGCCAGATCCGGACGTCCGCTCCCCACAATGTGCCCGGCCCTGGCTTCCGCCCATATGGAGCGCAAGCCAGACGGCCGTTCGCCGTATGCGTACCACGCCTCCATATGAAAAAAGACATGGCGCGATATCGTCATTGGCGATCCACTCTCCAACGCATGCGCACCACGTCCTGAGACAGCGGAGAGCGCAATGTCGTCATTAGCGGTCCGCCTTATCAGTACGCCTCCCTTTAGAAGTGACGTTCTACTTCTATGATGTGTAGTGTGTATTTATAGTGATAGATGGTAATACATAAACTAAAGATGTTCATGTATAATCCAAAAACGTTTTACTATAGGACTACTCTTGCACGATCGTGAAAGTGTAACCAAAAAGGGGGTGCAAGAAATAAATAAAATCATAAGCTGACGGATAGTGTGTCCACATTAATTATGACACATGTATATATTACACCAAAATGTATAAATTACACTGGAATCTAAACACTAGTAATAAGTAATAAGTAAGTATGGCAGCGGTGGCAAGGTACCCCAGAGGAAGTCTAATGAGACGAAACGCGTCGGGAGACTCCACTGCCTGCCATTAAATCTATTTTAAGCGCTTTTTTACCATGGAACATGTAAGTTTTTTACCACAATAAATTTTATTTCTCTTAAACGGTATTACACTATGTGGCCCCTTTTTTACTTTCCATGAGCCACTACTGAATTGGGCCATACAAGAAAGAAATCTGCTGGGAGCCTTGGATACAGTATTCGGATTCCACATCGGTCCAGCGGGATACTTCATTTACTGCCCGGTGGCAATACAAGCATTTCTGACTCAAGGGATATATGTCTCTGTGAGTCCAACGGTTCTGGTAAGCCTCCATTACTATACACCACTTGTTTTCAACCTATGTGACGTAGAGACATCATCATCTACTTTGGATTTCTATTATCTCCAGTTTCTACATAAATAGATACTTACGGACATTCAAAGAACTATTTAGAATATATGGTGTTGTGAACTAAATAGATATATGTATATTTTCCTTGTTCCCCTTTTTTTTGCCTATTGCTCCTTTCAATTTAACTATGGGGTGCATAGACATTACCATTAGAATTTGACCCTTTATTGGTCTTCAGATTTCCTTCAGGTGAATAGATATTTATCTAAATCCTTCTTGGTACCACTCCTTAAGTTTGATGTGGTACGAATTGGTCACTATGCTCTTTGTGACTTTTAATTTTTTGTAATTTTTTGTGATTTAACATTAGCGCTACACTGTCTATACACATATGGTTTACAAAATCTCCTTTTTTGTGTGTGAGCTGCTTTGTTAGAGCAAGCGCGGTGTTTCTCGAGTTATTTTATTTTCACTGTCCAAATTACCTAACAGCTAGCTTCCTGGCACTAATACTCAAGACAATACACAGGTACACGACAATATACAGGTACACAATACACAAGTACTAACGATCCACACACACTACTCAGACAACACTCAGATACTCACACTACACAGGTACTATGACCCCTGTTATAACCTCCTGTTTTAAACTCTTGTTTTTAACTCCCACTTAATCCAGCTCCACTTACACAAAGCTCCACAGCTTCAGACTGAGCACGCTCAGACTAAGTCCTACAACCAGTTAAATAGGCACCTGTGAGCAATTAACCACACCCCTTAATTGATAGACTGATGAAACCAGGAAAAAAAAAAAGCTATTTAAAAAGTGACAGCAAAAGGCAAATTAAAAACTAAAAGGAAAAGCCCCCAAAATGCAACCCAGCAAACAGACAGCAAACAGTAACAGACAGCAAACAGCAACAGACAGCAAACAGCAAACAAACACCAAGATTGTATACTCTAACTCTTGTTTTTAACTCCCACTTAATCCAGCTCCACTTACACCAAGCTCCACAGCTTCAGACTGAGCACGCTCAGACTGAGTCCTACAACCAGTTAAATAGACACCTGTGAGCAATTAACCACACCCCTTAATTGATAGACTGATGAAACCAGGAAAAAAAAAAAAGCTATTTAAAAAGTGACAGCAAAAGGCAAATAAAAACCTAAAAGGAAAAGCCCCCAAAATGCAACCCAGCAAACAGACAGCAAACAGCAACAGACAGCAAACAGCAAACAAACACCAAGACTTGTATACTCTAACTCTTGTTTTTAACTCCCACTTAATCCAGCTCCACTTACACCAAGCTCCACAGCTTCAGACTGAGCACGCTCAGACTGAGTCCTACAACCAGTTAAATAGGCACCTGTGAGCAATTAACCACACCCCTTAATTGATAGACTGATGAAACCAGGGAAAAAAAAAAAAAAAAGCTATTTAAAAAGTGACAACAAAAGGCAAATTAAAAACTAAAAGGAAAAGCCCCCAAAATGCAACCCAGCAAACAGACAGCAAACAGCAACAGACAGCAAACAGCAACAGACAGCAAACAGCAAACAAACACCAAGACTTGTATACTCTAACTCTTGTTTTTAACTCCCACTTAATCCAGCTCCACTTACACCAAGCTCCACAGCTTCAGACTGAGCACGCTCAGACTGAGTCCTACAACCAGTTAAATAGGCACCTGTGAGCAATTAACCACACCCCTTAATTGATAGACTGATGAAACCAGGAAAAAAAAAAAAGCTATTTAAAAAGTGACAGCAAAAGGCAAATTAAAAACTAAAAGGAAAAGCCCCCAAAATGCAACCCAGCAAACAGACAGCAAACAGCAACAGACAGCAAACAGCAACAGACAGCAAACAGCAACAGACAGCAAACGGCAAACAAAAACACAGACATGTATACTCTGACTCTTGTTTTTAACTCCCACTTAATCCAGCTCCACTTACACCAAGCTCCACAGCTTCAGACTGAGCATGCTCAGACTGAGTCCTACAACCAGTTAAATAGGCACCTGTGAGCAATTAACCACACCCCTTAATTGATAGACTAATGAAACCAGGAAAAAAAAAAGCTATTTAAAAAGTGACAGCAAAAGGCAAATTAAAAACTAAAAGGAAAAGCCCCCAAAATGCAACCCAGCAAACAGACAGCAAACAGCAACAGACAGCAAACAGCAACAGACAGCAAACAGCAAACAAACAACAAGACTTGTATACTCTAACTCTTGTTTTTAACTCCCACTTAATCCAGCTCCACTTACACCAAGCTCCACAGCTTCAGACTGAGCACGCTCAGACTGAGTCCTACAACCAGTTAAATAGGCACCTGTGAGCAATTAACCACACCCCTTAATTGATAGACTGATGAAACCAGGGGAAAAAAAAAGCTATTTAAAAAGTGACAGCAAAAGGCAAATTAAAAACTAAAAGGAAAAGCCCCCAAAATGCAACCCAGCAAACAGACAGCAAACAGTAACAGACAGCAAACAGCAACAGACAGCAAACAGCAAACAAACACCAAGACTTGTATACTCTAACTCTTGTTTTTAACTCCCACTTAATCCAGCTCCACTTACACCAAGCTCCACAGCTTCAGACTGAGCACGCTCAGACTGAGTCCTACAACCAGTTAAATAGGCACCTGTGAGCAATTAACCACACCCCTTAATTGATAGACTGATGAAACCAGTAAAAAAAAAAAAAAAGCTATTTAAATAGTGACAGCAAAAGGCAAATTAAAAACTAAAAGGAAAAGCCCCCAAAATGCAACCCAGCAAACAGACAGCAAACAGCAACAGACAGCAAACAGCAACAGACAGCAAACAGCAAACAAACACCAAGACTTGTATACTCTAACTCTTGTTTTTAACTCCCACTTAATCCAGCTCCACTTACACCAAGCTCCACAGCTTCAGACTGAGCACGCTCAGACTGAGTCCTACAACCAGTTAAATAGGCACCTGTGAGCAATTAACCACACCCCTTAATTGATAGACTGATGAAACCAGGAAAAAAAAAAAAGCTATTTAAATAGTGACAGCAAAAGGCAAATTAAAAACTAAAAGAAAAAGCCCCCAAAATGCAACCCAGCAAACAGACAGCAAACAGCAACAGACAGCAAACAGCAACAGACAGCAAACAGCAACAGACAGCAAACAGCAAACACCAAGACTTGTATACTCTAACTCTTGTTTTTAACTCCCACTTAATCCAGCTCCACTTACACCAAGCTCCACAGCTTCAGACTGAGCACGCTCAGACTGAGTCCTACAACCAGTTAAATAGGCACCTGTGAGCAATTAACCACACCCCTTAATTGATAGACTAATGAAACCAGGAAAAAAAAAAGCTATTTAAAAAGTGACAGCAAAAGGCAAATTAAAAACTAAAAGGAAAAGCCCCCAAAATGCAACCCAGCAAACAGACAGCAAACAGCAACAGACAGCAAACAGCAAACAAACACCAAGACTTGTATACTCTAACTCTTGTTTTTAACTTCCACTTAATCCAGCTCCACTTACACCAAGCTCCACAGCTTCAGACTGAGCACGCTCAGACTGAGTCCTACAACCAGTTAAATAGGCACCTGTGAGCAATTAACCACACCCCTTAATTGATAGACTGATGAAACCAGGAGAAAAAAAAAAGCTATTTAAAAAGTGACAGCAAAAGGCAAATTAAAAACTAAAAGGAAAAGCCCCCAAAATGCAACCCAGCAAACAGACAGCAAACAGCAACAGACAGCAAACAGCAACAGACAGCAGACAGCAACAGACACCAAAGAGAAACAGACAGCAAACAGCAACAGACAGTAAACAGCAAACAAACACCAAGACTTGTATACTCTAACTCTTGTTTTTAACTCCCACTTAATCCAGCTCCACTTACACCAAGCTCCACAGCTTCAGACTGAGCACGCTCAGACTGAGTCCTACAACCAGTTAAATAGGCACATGTGAGCAATTAACCACACCCCTTAATTTATAGACTGATGAAACCAGGAAAAAAAAAAGCTATTTAAAAAGTGACAGCAAAAGGCAAATTAAAAACTAAAAGGAAAAGCCCCCAAAATGCAACCCAGCAAACAGACAGCAAACAGCAACAGACAGCAAACAGCAACAGACAGCAAACAGCAAACAAACACCAAGACTTGTATACTCTAACTCTTGTTTTTAACTCCCACTTAATCCAGCTCCACTTACACCAAGCTCCACAGCTTCAGACTGAGCACGCTCAGACTGAGTCCTACAACCAGTTAAATAGGCACCTGTGAGCAATTAACCACACCCCTTAATTGATAGACTGATGAAACCAGGAAAAAAAAAGCTATTTAAAAAGTGACAGCAAAAGGCAAATTAAAAACTAAAAGGAAAAGCCCCCAAAATGCAACCCAGCAAACAGACAGCAAACAGCAACAGACAGCAAACAGCAACAGACAGCAAACAGCAAACAAACAACAAGACTTGTATACTCTAACTCTTGTTTTTAACTCCCACTTAATCCAGCTCCACTTACACCAAGCTCCACAGCTTCAGACTGAGCACGCTCAGACTGAGTCCTACAACCAGTTAAATAGGCACCTGTGAGCAATTAACCACACCCCTTAATTGATAGACTGATGAAACCAGGAAAAAAAAAAGCTTTTTAAAAAGTGACAGCAAAAGGCAAATTAAAAACTAAAAGGAAAAGCCCCCAAAATGCAACCCAGCAAACAGACAGCAAACAGCAACAGACAGCAAACAGCAACAGACAGCAAACAGCAAACAAACACCAAGACTTGTATACTCTAACTCTTGTTTTTAACTCCCACCAAATCCAGCTCCACTTACACCAAGCTCCACAGCTTCAGACTGAGCACGCTCAGACTGAGTCCTACAACCAGTTAAATAGACACCTGTGAGCAATTAACTACACCCCTTAATTGACAGACTGATGAAACCAGGAAAAAAAATTAGCTATTTAAAAAGTGACAGCAAAAGGCAAATTAAAAACTAAAAGGAAAAGCCCCCAAAATGCAACCCAGCAAACAGACAGCAAACAGCAACAGACAGCAAACAGCAAACAAACATCAAGACTTGTATACTCTAATTCTTGTTTTTAACTCCCACTTAATCCAGCTCCACTTGCACCAAGCTCCACAGCTTCAGACTGAGCACGCCTTGTCTTTCAATAACACTTTTTTCTTACGGATTAAGTCTATGAGTAACTCAGAAATAACTTCCAATTTTTGCATGGGGAGTCTAAATTCCATAAGGGATGTATCAATTGTAATTCCCAAATATTCCAGGCAATTGATGGGTAAGACTGTCTTTTCTGTTACTAAAGGAATTCCAAAATCTTCATATATTTAATAAAATTAAAATAAGAAGGTTCATGCACTCTTCAGACCCATATGCTCCAAGAAATAAAAAAAATCATCTAAATAATGTAAAATATATGGGTATCCTGAAATTTTTCTTACTACCCCATCCACGAAACTTGAAAATGCCTCAAAATACTGACAGGAAAGGAAATACCCCATCGGTAAGCATTTATCAAAATAGTACCTTTGGTCAAAATAAAAACCCAAAGAGTTGAAACTATTCGGGTGTATAGGCAATAGTCTAAAAGCAGATTTCACATCAGTTTTAGCCAATAGCGCATTTGGACCTAATTTTTTAACCAATTTTATCGCGTCTTTAAATGATTTGTATTCAACCGAACAAATTTCATCAGGTATCATTAAGGGACTTACCTTCAGAAAAAGATAAATGATGAATAACCCTGAATTTATTAGGTCCGAAAACGGTGGATTTTTAAAAGGACCTGCAATTCTATGTGCTTTAATTTCGTTGGCAATTTTGTCTCTCACAATATTTATCAAAGAATCTACAGAATTCATGTTTTTTACAATTTTACAACCCTTTCCATTAAATGATGGTAACCTAAAACCTTCTGTAAAACCTTTATAGAGCATGAGTGCCGTCTGCTGATCTGGATTCCTGTGTAACCATGGCAGCATGTTTTGAATGATCACCGGTGACAGAGCTTTTAAGAAAGGACTCTTTACTCTGTGCTTGAGTCAAAGCCATTTTCTTAAAGCATATCAACACCGAGTGTGGACCAGAGCAAAATGCACACTCATGTCCATATCAGCAATTAGTAGCCCACTTACAGTGTGCGTCATTAAACGCGAAACAAATACCTTTTTTGTAAGATGTAGAAGGACTGTTAACTGGTAAGGACAGTGGATGCACCATCGGAGGTCTCTGTGGTAACAAAAGATTGAGCCACAAGCTAATATCTTTACTTTTGTGTACTGCTAATTTTTGTCTAAATTGCTCATCATAAACGAACCAACCAAATCCTCCAGAACTTTTATAGGCTTCTAGAATGATGTCTATGTGGTGAAATAAACCCACACTACATTCCGGATATTTCTCGTAAAGTGTACTCGCGTAAATGCGGAAGGCCTGAAGCCTAAAATTCCTGACAACAGGCCTTCTCCTATCATCACTTTCAGATTTTTCTTTATCATTCCGAAGAAATTATTTATTACTTCTGGAAGGAAGTAGTGATAATAAATCAATAAAATCTTCATTCCATATTTTGTCTTTTAAGTCGTTAAATGAAAACCTAGTGGTGAGGACTGACATGGCATTCTTTCTTTTTTATAAATTTCAGAAACATTAGCCTTAGTGATACGGCTCTGCACTATATGGTGTGTATTAGATGTTGAATCAGTTGCAACAGCCATGTCAGAATGCGATTGATCCGGAACATTCCAAACACTAGAAACATCTTGAATATTAGAAGTATTACCCATTGACATATCTTTTATAAATGATAAAGAAGAAGCTAATTGAGAAATGGAATTATACAAGGTAGTTATCATACTAATATTACCCAACTCACCTTGTATTGCAGCAGAAGGCAATGGTATCTCATTGCTGCTGGTAAATTCATTGCCTCCCCCTGCTGCTGCTTGAAAAGAGCTATGTGCGCTTTCATGTCTTCTGGGCATGTCGCCGCTGCAGCTACTGCTTGCCCTTGTGTCTTGTTTACTTGGCTGCCTAGGTGACCTCCCTGCAGAGAGTGTCTTTTGACTCCGACTCCTTCTCATCTTGATCATGCCTTTATTGACGTCACTCACATTCAGCCGCGCCCCCAGCGAAGCCGACCTCTCCGCTGTGCTTCAGCTCCTTTCTATGGGAGGTATACGGCCGCCAAGCTTTCCCCTTCCTCTTCTCTCTAGCGATGACGCCAGATCTTTCGGCTGCCTCTTGACCTTGCCACTCCGGAACCTGAAGGGGGGCATCTTCTTCCTGCGCGATGTCCGCCGCTACAGCTTCCATCACGCCACAGTCACCACTTCTCTCTGATCCAATGCTGCTCACTTCAGGGGCCAGTTCTTCAGCCTCTAGCCCGGACGGTAAGGTGAGGCACAGGCGCAGCCACTCTTCTCCTTCTTCGGTCTCCGCTCGCTCAATCAGCTGGTGTAGTAGAGTCTTCATGTCACCTCAGGTGTTAGCGGCAAAGAGCATAGTATTATAGCTCTTCTGCAGAGCTCCACCGCTGACAACTTCCTGAGGTGACTGGCCTCTGACGGAACCCCCTTTATATAGGGGCCCACTAGGCTTCTAGAAGCTTCCATTGCCAGTTTCCAGGTTTCAAGGCTCCCCCCTTTTACCTGTTTTAAGGTACCCTGACCTACTTTCTAGGGGGAGCCTTAAAACCCCTTGGCGGCCACTGTCCCATTAGAAAAGGGGTGGAGGAACTCGAAACCCCCTATCCCTTTTCTTTCACATTCCTTTAATAGGAATAAAAGTGACCTATTTTTTTTTTTAAAAGGACAGTGTAAAAATAAAAAGTAAAATAAATAAGAAAAAAAATTGTAAAGCTCCCCATCCCGCCAAGCTCGCTCGCAGAAGCGAGCGCATACGCAAGTCGCGCCCGTATATATAAACAGTTTTCAAGCCACACGTGTGTGGCAATAATTCTAGCATTAGACCTCCTCTGTAATTCAAAACTGCTAACCTGTAAAAAATGTAAACATCGTCTATGGAGATTTTAAAGGGTAAATGTTTGTTAGCATTCCACGAGTGAGCGCAATTTTGAAGCATGACATGTTGGGTATTAATTTACTTGGCGTAGCATTATCTTTCATAATATAAAAAAATTGGGCTAACTTTATTGTTGTCTTATTTTTTAATTCAAAAAGTGTATTTTCTCCAAAAAAATTGCGCTTGTGTGACCACTGTGCAAATACGGTGTGATATAAAGTATTGCAATGACCGCCATTTTATTCTCTAGGGTGTCTGAAAAAAAGATACATAAATATATATATATATATATATATATATATAAACAAAAAAAGGGCGACAATTTTGAAAAAACAGCAATATTTTTAACTTTTTGCTATGACAAATATCCCCCCAAAAAATATTAAAACAAAAAACAAATTTCTTCCTCAGTTTAGGCCGATATGTATTCTTCTACATATTTTTGGTAAAAAAAATCGCAATAAGCGTATATATTGATTGGTTTGCGCAAAAATAGGGGATATATTTATGGTATTTTTATTATTAATTTTTTTTTTAGTTATAGCGGCGATCTGGGATTTTTATTGGGACTGCAACATTACGGCGGACAGATCGGACACTTTTTTGGGGCCATTGACATTTATACAGTGATCAGAGATAAAAATAGCCACTGATTGCTGTATAAATGTCATTGACAGGGAAGGGGTTAACACTAGGGGCGATCAAGGGGTTAAATGTGTGTCCTAAGTAGTGATTCCAACTGTGGGGGGATGAGACTGCCTGGAGGAGGAGACCAATCGTTGTTCATACTTAGTATGAACAACAGATCAGTCTCCTCTCCCCTGACAGAACAGAGATCTGTCTGTTTACATTTACAGATCTCAGTTCTGTGTCTCTCAGGAGCGATCGCGGTGCCCAGCGGACATCGCTGCCGGCAGGCATGCACTTCGGCTAAGTCTTTGCACCATGGACGCACACACCGCTGGCGTTTTAAAGTGTCCCCTAGTTGTCTTAAAGCGGAGGACGTATAGCTTCGGCGATTTGCCAACCTGCCGCAGCTGGTCGTCTAGTGGTTAAGTAGTTAGGGACTCTTTCTGCAATGAGCATTAGGTGATGACTAATTTCCATGAGCTTCTGGCTGCTGAGCAACAGCCGCTGGTGGACACAGGAAGTGCAGCCTATAGGTCTGGGAGTCACAGTGCCACCCACAGGTGAACCCATTCCTGAACCCATACTTATGTTGGCCAAGAATGTTTGTGTCTAATCTGCTTGCAATGTTATGGGCAAAAGTACTATTTTTTTTTTCTTGTTTGACTCCACAGTTTCCTTCAAACCCACAGGAATTGCAGACTGTGGCACCACAGCCCAGTGGTGCGACTTTCCTAACTGCGGAGGGGCAATAGATGGGAAACACGTCCACATCATCCCACCCCCCAACTCAGGGTCACACTTTGAGCAACAGTGACTCTCAATGCGGGGCTGTTGTACGGACGATGGTATGTTCAGACTGTTTTGCCACTAATGGACTTTTAGACTGATTAGTCACCTGTGCCCGGATTGTCACAGTGGCCCTTGCACTGTCGGAAGCTATCTTTGACTGTGCTTCCCTCTAAGTTAACTCTAATCCACCCTCTATTAGAGATGTACATTCGTTTTCGTCCGAATACATTTTCGTCCGAATTCCGGGTATTTTCGTTACCGTTTTAACAAACGATAACGAACGTGCAGAATCCGAAACCCAAAAGATCCGACATAAACAAATGCTTTATTTTCATTGTGACAACTTTCGTTCGATATAGATAGGAGATTCGACATGAGGCTGACAATAGCGATCTGTGTCCATCGAACCTGTGGTCGAATGTGCCTAACCTTAGCTCTATTAGTCCAAGATTATTCTACATAGAGAGAAAAGATTTGACATAGAGAGAAAAGATTTGACATTATAGAGACAATAGAAAAAAAGGTTGAATGTGCCTAACCTAACTCTATTAGTCCAAGATTATTCGATATAGAGAGAAAAGATTCGACATGAAGATTTGACAAAGCATACAACATTAGAATTCGACTATAGCTTGTAGGCGGAACATTCGACCGGAAATGTACGATTGCGGCGTCGTACAGTTTAGTTGCTCCATCGAATCTTCTTAGAACATTCGACAGACACCATAAGCCTTCAATGACAGATTCGACCTTAATTATTTCAGATTTTTGGATGAATGCATTTTTTGATGAAAATTCCCCCGCCGTGGGGGGAATTTGTCGGGTCCTGACGCTAGTCATTTTTGTCTAATCGGACCACTCTTCCTGAAGAAGTGGTTGATACCGCGAAAGTGGAAGAGGAACACCATATACTCCACTCCAATAGAAACTTTACGGGTGAACCCATTAGTAGTTAGTTACATGTGGTGTATATATTTTTTAACACGTCTGTATGTTTTTTATGTAATAAAATTTGAATATTACCTTAATAATTTTGTCATTGTATCAGTACCGAGATAGTCCATTCAATTATCTTAGGTGGTTATATGTATTGGTCAGCCTCAGCAACTGCCCCCATTTTTCCACATCACCTAAAATAAAAAAACACACCATGTATTATAAATATGCAAGCATACATCTATTACCTGAAGCTGTGGTCTCAGACACAGACCTGTTGTGGTCACTATTTCACCCAATTAATGTACCTCGGAATCCACATTAAAAGGTTGTGGTGTGGGGATTTCCCCTTCTTCAGGAGGTGTGGTGTTCTTTATGTCCTCTGATGTTCCGAGTCTTTTCATCCCTATGTGAATAAAAAATAAGGTATACTTAGCACACAGATATTTGAGGCAAGAAATAGTAATATGAAGCATTGCTTGGAAGTGTCGTACAATTCTCTGTTTTGGCAGAGTCCCAAGCTGAAGACATGATTTTTTCCCTTTCTTCAAGCTGGAATACTTACCTTTTTTGGTAAAGTTTCACACATGGAGACATCCCTAGTATCCACTGGAACACCTGTGTGGGACACCCTAAAAAGGGTGTTCTGGTGTCCCACACTAGGGCTCCTGTGTCCAGATGTGTAAACAGCTGCTGGGTGTCCCCTACTTACACTGAATCAAGTTTGCATTTCATTCTAGTTAAAACACATCTAGACAACAATGCAATAAACTTCTTTTAATACAAATAGGCCTAAACAAATGTAGTTAACCTGCATCTGTCAAAAACATCGTATTAGTGGCCGAACGAACAATGTTTACTATAAACGATTACTGTCCCCACGAACCGGAAACTTACCATTTTATATGCCATTTTAAACTGTACAACAGTAAAGAAAAGCACATGGAGCAGCATGCAAGTAATAATAATATTAGGAACACACGACAAAATACTTACTTTTTTGCAGAACTCTCTTGATCCTTCTGTATTGATCCTGCTCCCTCAATTTGAGGTCTGACCAGTGTTTCCTGTTTTTGCGAAAGTTGGAGAGTACCCGTACATTAGTCACACACCTTCCTCTTGTCATGTGGGATACCTTGCAGAAAATTTATTGATGTAAGACTACTATGTTGCCCTCACAAAAATGCCCCTGCACAATATACTTGTAGATTATGATATATACATATGTGTTTTGTATTTGATATAATATGTTTTTCTACTAGACATTTGGCTCTACGCGTTTGTAAGCCCCCTGATGAAGGGCTGCAAGCCAGAAATGATCGCCTTATAATGTATCCAATTTTTATAATCTAATAGGATTGTATATTCCACATGAACTCAATTTTTATATTTTTGATATGTTTTTGTATATTTAATAAAATCATATATATATTTTTACATCAATACTTTGTTGGTCTCAGTCACCTTAAAAGTCCTATTTTTTAGGGGGTTGTTTTTTCCTTTTCCAATTTGGGATGTGGTGACTGTAAACCAACCAGTCTTCTGTGAATTTTGGGGTTTTCTTCTCGACCATTGTTTCCTCAGTTGCTCCTTGGATCGTCATACCCCAAAGTTCTTCTGCAGATTTTTCACAACTTTAGTCATGATTTTGGCCTTTCTCATATTTGGGTTTTTGTACGGTCCATATTTCCCATCATAGTCGGCCCTCTTTAAGATGTCCACCATCTCCACCATCTCTACAAAGGCCATATTTGAGGCCTTAAATCTCCTCCTGGATCGGGACGTTTCTGGCTCTGGGCTTTCCTCGTCGTTGCTGCTCTCCTCTGCATGCACCTGCTCTGTCTCCATCATGTGCTCCCCCACTGTGCCCAAAGAGAAGGGGCGGGGAATATACTAGAAAGAAGGTTAGGGGTGGAGTTTCACACATGCGCAGTGTATATTAAGCATAACACGCGTGCGTCGTACGTACGATCTGTCAGTGGAGGCCAAAGTAGCGTAAGTGCCGATCGTGCTAATGAAGGTACAATTTTAACTTGGGACATCAGTGGCCTATACTGCTTTTAGATTGAGGCCTATATTGGGACAAGATTAGGAGAGTTTAGCCTGACATTAGGGTTTCTCTTGTGTTGTGTCTTGCAGAAAATATGGATAAATTCAATGACCATGATTTCCTCCCCAACTTCATTGATAAATACAGAGAGCTGCTCTGTCTGTGGCAAGTGAAACACCCATTTTATAATAACAAACTAAAGAGGAAGGCAGCGCTGGTTCAACTGTTGGAATTTGTGAAGCCATTGATTCCCATGGCAGATATCAACTATTTGTAGTGCAAAATTGGTGGCCTGAGGAGCACATATAATAGGGAGCGCAAAAAGGTCCAGGATTCCATGAGATCAGGAGCAGTAGCAGATGACATTTATGTCCCCAGGCTGTGGTACTACGTCAGACTGCGGTTTTTGTCAGACCAGACTGAAATCAGGCCATCACTCTTAACCCTTCCTTCCACCTCAGATGAGGCTTCCAACGTACAACCTGGGCTTTCCACCCAGGAAGATGTGGAAGAGCCCAGCTTGAGCCAGGTATAGCATTGTTCAACATGTTTCTTTACAAAAAATGAATGATGTTAACTAGATGTTATTGATCACTAATTTCAGATTTAACAAAGTGGTTTACATATTAATAGACAGTAGTAGCCAAAAATGATTGGGACAAGAATGAAAAATGCTGGGGTCAGAAGGATAGTCTTTTCTATTTGTTAATATTCAATTTGCTACAGTCATTAGCTCAAAATTGTGTGTGATTGATGACCAAAAAACAGATGGAGGCCATAGAAAGTGGCAGCCAGGAGGTGGCGGGGAAAGTGGCAAGCAGGAGGTAGCCATGGAAAGTGACAGCCAGGAGGTGGCCGTGCCCAGTAGCCTGACCGAATCCCAGGTTCCTCCCCTCCTCCTTCCAACAAAAAGGCCCAGGAAGGGGAGGAATGTGGAGGAGTCAGCACTCGGTTTGATTGGGCAGGCTACTGAGGTCCTTACAACAACCCCCAGTTGCCGTCATACTGGCTGTCATACACACAAGATGCCTTTGTGTGTATGACGGCCAGTAAGCTGCAGGAAATGGAGGTGGGCCAACGCATCATCAGTGAGAAGCTCATATTTCAGGTCCTAAAAAAGGGGGTGATGGGCGAACTCACAAAAAAGTCACGTGAGTTGGACCATACTCCTCCTCCACCTACTGCCACAACTTCAACATCACAGCCACAGCCTGGAAGGAAGCGTGCAAGGAAGTCTTGAGAGTGTTGGCCTGGGTTCAGTCTTGTCTGGCAAAAGATGCAGGCTGTTGTAAGACCACAGCTTGGGGACATATATGTCATCTGCTGCTGCTCCCGATCTCTCAGAGTCCTGGACCGGATTGTGCTCCCTATTAAATGGACTCCTCAGGCTACCAATTTTTCCTGTCAAATAATTGATGTCTGCCCTGGGGTACAAAGGCTTTGCCAATTTCAACACTTTATCCAGCGTTGCCTTCCTCTTTATTTTGTTATGATCCCTAATAAATTTCTATTTTTTTAAAATCCTTGGCTATGTGTTTTACTTCAAGAAGAACAGTTTGTGAGTAGGCAGGTACATTTCAAAAATACAATGACAAATTAACAAGGGACACCAACATCAACCTCTTTAAGGTTAAAAAATAAAAAATAATAACGGTGTTGTGGTAACTTGACACACAAAATGACAAAAAGGATTATGGAGATCACTAGAAAAAAAAAATCAGGAGATCTTGATTAAAAAAAAAAAAAGGAGATCACTATAAAAAAAAATTATAAACATTATTCTGGAGATATGGCAAAAAAAAAAAAAAAAAAAAGATTATTCAGGAGATCACGAGAAATAATAAAGAAATCAGTTTGTCACAACTCTGTGTGGATATCAGCAGCAAAACGACTTCATTATTCTAGCATTATAAAGAAGAGGAGAATGCGCTGCTTTAAAAGATTAAAAACTTTGCAGCATGACGAATGTGCTATCTCCATTACAAACTCTTGATTCAGAGCATGCGTGGAATTTTGTGCGTCGGAATTGTTTACACACGCTCGGAATTCCTGACAAGTTTTTTTGTCAGAAAATTTGAGAACCAGCTCTCAAACAGTTGTCGGAAATTCCGACAGCAAATGTCCGATGGAGCATACACACGGTCAGAACTTCCAACAGCAAGCTCACATTGAACATTTGTTGTCAGAAATTCTGTTCGTCTGTACATGGCATAAGAGTTAAGGTTACAGGGGGGCGTGGCCTTGTGCGCGGAGAGGATGGCAGCAGACTAGAAAGGCTCCACTAAACCCTCGGCTCCTTCAGCGAAAACGGCACCGACACTAACGGCAAGGATGAGCAGACTCACTCGCCACAACTCAGGCAACCACCCCTGCCGATCCGCACCTCTATCTGGGTCGAGAAGCATCGCGAACATCTTTAAAACTCAACCCCGGAGTCTCAAGACTAAGTCCAAGATGGCGCAGCCTCGTGGAGACGAGGAGTTTAGTGAAGACTCTCAGTATGCAGAGGAAGACGAGGTAAGAGATGCCCCTGCTCCAGATCTGCCCCTTACGCTCACTGCCATGAAGAAAATAGCAGCAGACATCAAGGGCACCCTTTTTTCAGCCATAACAGAACTCAAAGCTGATGTGCTGTCCTTATCAGAGAAAATGGAGGGGGTAGAGATGGCGGGCTTGAGAAGAGATAAAGCTATTGCATGCCTCGATAAAATCACTGACACTCACTCGGCACGACTCATTGAGATGAATCATCAGTTGGAAGACTTGGATAACAGGGGGAGAAGGCATAATATACGGGTGCGGGGTGTACCTGAATCGGTTGAGCCAGGCAACATCCCATCTGCTTTACAATATGTGTTCAATGACTTACTAGAGTGCCAAACAGACACACCGATAGATTTTGACAGAGCGCACAGAGCTTTAAGAGCAAGGCCGGCTGACACTGCTCCCCTACGGGACATAATTTGTTGCCTACCCAACATTAAATTAAAGGAATATATCATGGCTAAAGCACGGCGCAATGAACACATTACATTTAATGACACTGAGATCTCCATCTACCAGGATCTTTTGCCTATCACATTAAACAACAGGAGAGCTCTGCGCCCCCTGCTGGAGACACTACGCAGACAGGGCAAACCATACAGATGGAAATTTCCTTTTGCTCTAAACGCGACCTTCCAGGGCAAACAAATATTTGTACGCATGCCTACTGACCTGCCTGATTTTTGTCGAGACTTACAGATACCACTTATTGACCTACCGGATTGGTACAGGGAATTCCGCAATCCCCAGGCGATACTGGAAGTGCAGGCATCACCTCATGCTACCCCTACGAAACCACCACACAAAAAAGGGAAATACCAGAAACAAAATGCTCCGAGCCCTAGCTCCACTCAGAAACGCCCTAATGCTTCCATAGCTTTTCTACCTGACTCTGATCCAGAGTGAAGAGGAGAACGCATGAGGCCTGTTCATACTGAGGCTGCCTAGAAAGCTTAGGAACACAACTTTGTTTGCCCAAATGGTTCTTTCGGTTACCGTTCGGTTGGGCCACTGTTTGAGGTTGTCCTTGTTTTGTTTTTTTATTTTTTTATTTTAGTTTTTTGTCTCGCCTTCCAGCAAAAACAGTGTCTCTTGACACAGGCGGCTTACCGGGCTGGCAGAAGAGAGGACTTTACTTAAACAAGCAGAGTCGGGTACGGGTAGTCCATATAGATTGCTACAGACAGGAGGTAAATCAATAATGACACATAAACTGAGATAGATTCTGGTCTGTCGGCATTCACACACTTGACTGTGACTTCCTGCCTAGTGCTCACTCACATGAGACATGTCTGCAGTTACGCCTGTAACATAGGAGGCTCCGAGCAATAAGCAGGACATTAAAAAATAGGTGTATCTGCCTGAGTCTAATTGATGTTGTTTTTGCTCTGTTTGTTTTATACCCCTCTTAGGGGTGTCGGTTGCCGTTTATAATTATAATTCCGATTATGATTATGGTTGTAATTGTAGTTATGACTAATGTTTAATTTTATGCAACAATTATAGGAGTCGGGGGGGGTGGGAGGAGTTCTTTAACCTCAGTGGAATATTTCCATAGATTGTTAAGTTTTACTAAGGAACTGGTTACAGATATAACTCTGGTCGCACCCCCCACCTCCCCCACAGTGGGTGCCGAGAAGCGGACGCATTGGTGACGCCCCCCTTTGCGGGGCTCTCATCGGTACACCTGCTCAAGGCCCCAAGCTACATAAATTCCTCTAGGGGTTCTTACTTAGAGGTTAATTACTACACAGACGGATCTCACTCCCTTAGTGTCAGAGAGTGGGACCATGCCTCTTTCCTACTATTACTTCTCTTTTCCTTTTCTTCCTTTCTACTTTTCTTACCCCCACCCACTCCCCTATCCTTGTGTTCTAAACAGTAGCGTTACGTGAGTCAGCCTCAATTTCCATGGTTTACTCCTCACTGGGCAAGAGCCCAACAGTAATATCGCATAATGTGAGAGGACTTAATATACCCCAAAAGCACACACAACTATTGCGACACCTGGGGAGGAAGAAACCGGCTTTTGTGTTCTTTCAGGAAACTCACTTTAAAGCTAACTCTATTCCCAAACTAACTGATAATTACTTTACTAAGGCATACCATGCCGCTAACACAGAATCTAAAACAAAAGGTGTTTCAATCTTAATTGGGAAAGGCTCAGGTTTTGAGCTCACCCAACAACTTACTGATCCGGGAGGCTGGTTTCTTCTTCTCAAGGGGACAATCAGAACACGTCCAGTCACGCTAGCGAATGTGTATTTTCCAAACACAGCGCATGTGACCTTCTGCCAAAAACTGATTGATGTGCTCACAGGGTTTGCCTCTGGGTGTATAATCCTTGGAGGGGACTTCAATGTTCCATTGGACCCACTCCAGGATACATCAAATGGTAGATCATCGATTTCATATCGTGTACTTAAGAAGATTAGAGTATTGCTCAATAAATTAACTCCTAAAGACACATGGCGAATAGCGCATCCTCAGGAGAAGGACTATACGTACTTTTCCACGATTCACAACAAGTATTCTCGCATAGACTTTGTGTTTATAACACAAAGAGACCTAAACATTGTGACAGAAGCACACACAGGAACAAGGACAATATCAGACCATGCCCCGACCTCTTTAACACTACAACGCCAAAATACACCTAAAAGACAAGGATGCTGGAGACTAAACTCGACCTTACTGACAGACCCTGTGACACTAGAACCTGTAACGGAGGCCATAAAGGCGTATTTCAGAGAAAATTTGACAGAGGATGTATCACATATTATGATATGGGAGGCCCATAAGTGCGTACTGAGAGGCAAACTCATCAGCCTAGCCTCACTAAAAAAGAAAAACGCAGAGAAAGAACAAAAAGCCACTATAGACAAAGTACAGGTCTTTGAAACCCAACATAAAAGATCGTTGGAGGTGAATTCGGCCGAGGAGCTTTTATTAGCCCGTAAAGAACTACAGGAAAAATTTGATTTACAAGCAAAACAAATATTATTCTTCCGCAGAGGTTTTTTCTACGAACACGGGAACAAAAGTGGCACATTTTTGGCGAGGGCCCTGAGAGACATCCGCTCAACCAACACTATCACAAGTATTAAAAATAGAGAAGACAAACTGACACATGCCACAGACCGGATCGCGGCTGAGTTCCATGGGTTCTACACGAAATTGTACAACTTCCCACCCCCACATAAGCCTGTGGCAATGGAGGGTTCAAGAACACAGATTATAACACAATACCTAACACAAAGAGGCTTACCTAGTATCACGGACAACGATGTGCTGGAAATTGATAGGCCAATAGAGCTTATGGAATTCATGCAGGCGATCAGGTCCTTAAAAACAGGGAAAAGCCCAGGCCCAGATGGCTATACAGCCATATATTATAAGACATTTGCACACCTCCTAGCAAAACCTTTATTACAGGCCTTAAATTCTCTCAAGGCCCCCCAAAACCTCCCACCTTCATTTAATACGGCACATATAACGGTAATCCCCAAACCCGGCAAGGACCCCAACATCTGCTCAAGTTACAGGCCAATATCTTTACTTAACTTGGATATGAAACTCCTGTCCAAAATTATCGCGACAAGAATCAGTAGATTGCTGGCTGATGTAATTGGCCCAGATCAGGTGGGGTTCATGCCGGGAAGAGAGGCACACGATAACGTGATTATGGCAGTGAATCTCATTCACTCTCTTAGAGGAAACTCGACAGGAGGCCTTCTCTAATCCACGGATGCGGAGAAGGCCTTCGATAGGGTGGCATGGGATTACATGTTTGAAGTGTGCAAACACATAGGTCTCCGGACCAACATGCTGACATGGATCTCGACGCCAGAACCCGACGGCCAGATTAAAAATGAATGGATCCCTCTCAGAACCAGTACAGATACATAATGGTACGAGACAGGGTTGCCCCCTGTCCCCAATCCTATTTATTTTGACGTTAGAACCCTGTATACGCACATCAAATGGGAACGCATCTATAAAAGGTTTATCCCTGGGTCAGACATGTCATAAAATAACGGCCTATGCAGACGACTTGCTGTTTGTTGTCACACAACCACACACATCGATTCCCAATCTTGTAAAAGAATTTCAAATGTTTGGATACATCTCCAACTTTAAAATTAACTATGAAAAGTCGGAAGAACTCAACATTTCCTTGAACCCAAAACAGCTCCTAGACACGAAGTCAAATTGCCCCTTTAAATGGCTTGACTCCAGACTTAAGTACCTGGGGATATGGCTCACCCCAGACTTAAACAGCATATACGCACAAAACTTTCTCCCATTCATACACAGTTTACAACAGGACCTTCGACAGTGGAATCTCAAACCACTGTCATGGTTTGGGAGTGCGGCGGCGATAAAAATGACGGTCTTGCCCAGGGCACCATACACTGCCCATCTGGTTGCCTAAAAAGGTCTTCTCCACACTACATGCTATACTAAGAGACTTTATGGGAAGAAATCACGTATCAGCATGAAAACATTGATGACCATGAAAGCAGAGGGGGGTATTAACCTACCACATTTTAAACACTACTACTATGCGGCACACCTGACTCGCATTCTTGATTGGAACTGCCACGCTTCATCAAAAGCTTGGGTCAGTCTAGAAAGTTTACAGACAGAGATACCTTTAAGATTTCTGCCATGGGTCAATAAAGGAGCTCACTCACCCGACTTAGATCTACATCCTACAATTGGCCCAACGCTGACGGTCTTTCAGACTGTGTCACATCTCTTCAATTTCGCATCCACTCCAGGCCCTCTAACCCCACTGATTAATAATAAGGAGTTTGCATTAGGTCATACCACAGCGTCCTTCCCACATAAAGATGGTAAAACCCCAATAACAGTAGCCCATTGTTTAGAGAATGGCAAAATGAAAACCTTTGCCCAGCTGCAGACTGAATTACAGGCCAAACATTTCACCCATTGGCAGTATAGACAGCTGCATGATTATATTCTTTGCACTGCCAACAGAGGGCAATTCTTGAGAGAAGAAACGAAATTTGAACAATTATGCATTACTGGAGAGCAGGTGAGTAAAGCAACCTCCCTAATATATGGTTGGCTGCAGACTAGCCAAAACAGAAAACCGAGCAGACATAAAAAAGAATGGGAAACTGCTCTCAAAAAATCTTTGACAGATGAACAGTGGGACAACGCATGTATCCTGGCACACAAGTGTTCCATTAGCACAAGTAATCAGGAAACCTCATACAAGGTTCTGACAAACTGGTACTTCACCCCGGCCAGACTGCATGCATGGTATCCAGAGGCTTCTGAGGTCTGTTGGAGATGTGGCCCCGAAAAGGGCGACATGCTGCACATATGGTGGGATTGTCCGCTAATATGTAACTTCTGGGACGAGGTGTGTTCCAGGATCCATGATATAACAGAAACTGAACTAGAATTCTCTCCAGAGTGCTGTCTGTTACATATATCTAATTACTCATTAAGTAAGTACAAAAGATCAGTAGTACGCCACATGATAAACGCAGCAAAAAACATCATTCCAAGACATTGGAAAACAATACACACACCCACTTTAGCAGAATGGCTCTCTGAGGTTGATTCACTATACAGAATGGAGGAAACAGTGGCAATGACAGCAGAAAGAACAGACACATTTCATAAACTATGGAGAGCTTGGTTCATTTTCAATTACTCAGATGACCTTGCTAAGATGCAGAATGGCTAACTGATGACAACCTGGTCTTCCACATATCCTCAGTATACTGCAGAGAACACACCAGAGTTGATCTAGATGGATTATGATCTTTTATCCTATTTTGGTTCAGCAGACATAGAGCTAAAAATGTTCCCATCCCCATACCTTAATCTTTCCCCCCTTTTTCTTTCCTTTTCTTCTCACTTTTTCTTGATTATTTTATTGTTTAATTGCATTATTTTGCTAATGCGGTTCTATAAGACACTTACAAAATTACTTTGTAATACTATAACACAAGACCATTTCATGTGCAGGACTGTGCATATAGACGGATCCAGTTCGCTGGACCAGTTATTGATTGAAACTGATTAAAATAATAACTAAGGCTGAATACATGATATGAACTGAACACAAACGTAATAAGTTGTAACACGGATGCTTAGTAAGATTGTATTACTTATATCTTTTGCTTTGTTATAATAATTTTTTATGCTAAATAAAAACTTTTATTGGAAAAAAAAAAAGAGTTAAGGTTACACATGAAATCAATTTTAATAAAGAAAAATTGTAACACTTTACATATTTGCCCAGAAAAGCACACACAAGCTGCCAAAATGTGAACATGTATGCTAAGGAAATGGTATTTGATTACTTTCAGCTTCTGGAAAACCATTGAAAGTTTTCACCTTTTGTTAAGTTAACAGTAAAAGTTAATTTATTTTGTCTTACTAAACAGTCTAGTCCTCTGGAAAGGAAACCATAGTGGGGAAGAGACTGTTCTCTAAAATGAAAATCCTCCAAGAAAATAAAAAAGGAAGATGCATCCAATGCATTCATGCATTTACATCTCTATTTTAAAACCAAACTCCAACTTTAGGCTTCATTCACACCTGAGCATCACGTTTTTGCCTATTTTTTCTGCGCGTGTTTGTATGCACGCTTTTATACAGCATTTTCCAAGCATTTTGGAGCTTTGGCATTTTTATATTAGCCAATAGAGAAATCTATTATCTGTTACAATTGTTGCTATGTGTTTCTGCTTTTAGCTGCTTCAAAAACACACCAATCTTCCCAAATCAAGCTAAAAAATTAGCTCCAAAATATTTTTGAGCTTTAGGTGTTTGGCTTTGGCCATTTTGGAGTAGAGTGGAGTGAACCACCAACATAGAGAAAAATTCAAGGTACACACTCAGGTGTGAATGGGTCCTGAAAGAGAGTGGCACCACATAATGCCCACTGCAACATTTTAAAGGGTCTTTCTCTTTGGCACTGCTTTCTAAGGCTCCATTTACACCAGAGCTTCAGGCGTTTTTATTTGAGAGTTTTTAAGCATTTTTGGAAGTGTATTACAAGCATTATAGAAGCATATTACAACCATTTTACAGCCTCAGGCATTTTTGTTTAGCCAACAGAAAGCAGTAGGGGGAGACAATTATGCCGTGTACACACGATCAGACTTGCCAACGGGATAACCTATGTTGGCATTTTCGACAGAAAAATTTAGAACATGTTCTCTATCTAAGTCCGTCGGAAATGCCTACAGAAAAAGTCAGATGGGGCTTACACATGGTCGGAATATCCGACCAAAAGCTCCCATCTGACTTTTTCTGTCGGAAATTCCGACCGTGTGTATGGGGCATTAGAAGTGGAGAGCTGCTGTTTGAGCAGAAAATGTGTGACGAAGCGCACATAAAACATTCAAGTCACATGTTTTTGGCAGATTACCAAGCAGAAGAGGATGGGAGAAGACATCAAGGACTCGGAGGGAACGTGGAGGAATGCGCTGACCCGAGACGGGTGGGGGGGGGACACTGGCAGCATTTAATGGGGCAAACTGGTGGCAATTGATGGGGCAAACTGGCGGCAATTGATGGGGCAAAGTGGCGGCAATTAATGGGGCAAACTGGGGGCAATTGATGGGGCACACTGGCGGCAATTGATGGTTACAGTGGCTGCGCTTGATGGCACAGTGGTGGCAATTTATGGGTACAGTGGCTGCGTATGATGGTACAGTGGCTGTTATTGATGGCACAGTGGCTGCATTTGATGGCACAGTGGCTGCATTTGATGGGCACAGTGGCTGCGTTTAATGGGCACAGTGGTGGAAATGTATGGGTACAGTGGCTGCGTTTTATGGTACAGTGGCTGCATTTGATGGCACAGTGGCTGCATTTGATGGGCACAGTGGCTGCGTTTGGTGGGCACAGTGAGGCTGCAATTGATGTTTTATTTTTTCAGTTTGCGCCCCCCCCCCAAAAAAAAATTTTGAGCACCAGCTGCCACTGTTTGGGGTACAGTGTTAGCCAGCACTACAGAGGAAAAAGATTTTGGGGTACTTATTTCAGATGATTGCAAAATGAACAAACAGTGTGACCAGGCAGTGGGAAAAGGGAATAGAATTCTAGGATGCATCACTAGAGGGATCACCAGAAGGAGGAAGGAGGTCCTGGTTCCCCTATATACTGTAGATCAGGAAACTTCAAACTACGACTCTCCAGCTGTTGCGGAACTACACATCCCATGAGGTATTGTAAAACTCTGACATTCACAGATATGACTAGGCATGATGGGAATTATAGTTCCTGAACAACTGGTGGGCCATAGTTTGGAGACCCCTGCTGTAGATCTTTAGTGAGACCTCATTTAGAATACTGCATCCAGTTCTGGAGACCTCACTTACACAAAGATGTTGATAAAAGAGAGACAGGTAACAAAAATGGTGAAAGATTTGGGGGATAAAATATATCAATAGCGACTTCAGGAACTTAATATGTACAGTCTGGAGGAAAGAAGGGAAACGGGAGACATGACTGAAACCTTTAAATACATCAAGGGGGTGAATAAGGTTCAGGAGGGCAGTTTTTTCAACTTGAAACCAAAATCAAGAAAACAGGGACATGACTTCAAACTAACTGGATGAAAGTTCACAACTAATCTTAGAAAGTATTATTTTACTGAAAGGGTAGTTGATGCTTGGAATGAACTACCAGCAGAGGTAGTGAGACAGTCAACAGTAAATGGCTTCAAACATGCTTGAGACAAACATAGATCTATAGTCAGACAATAAAGTTAACGGAAAAAAAAATTGACTACTCAGTCTTTTTCTTCAATCACTTTCCTATACTTCTATGTTTCTATGCTGACCGCTCAGTTCTCAGGTCCACTTTGAGCACAGAGTGGCTACTGTCAGTCACTACACTGTGCCCCGCCCATCCAGCACTCACTGGAGCAGCTGGCTCAGGCTCTCAGCGGTACTGCGGCGTGCACACTTCTGTGACCCACAAGAGAAGTATGGCCAAAAGAGCTCCTTATTTATGAGGATTTCATATGCTTACCTACAGTGCCTTGCAAAAGTATTCACCCCCTTGGCTTTTTACCTATTTTGTTACATTATTAGTTCAATGTTTTTTTAATCTGAATTATATGTAATGGATCAGAACACAATAGTCTAAGTTGGTGAGGTAAAATTAGAAAAATATATACATAACCTATTTTTCAGAAATAAAAAACTGATAATTGGCATGTGCGTATGTATTCACCCCCTTTGTTATGAAGTCCATAAAAAGCTCCAGTGTAACCAATTACCTTCAGAAGTCACATAATTAGTGAAATGATGTCCGCCTGTGTGCAATCTAAGTGTCACATGATCTGTCTGGAGTATCTGTACATAGGATGACAATAAAGAGTATGCTCCATAGAGTTGGGCTTTATGGCAGGGTGGCCAGAAGAAAGCCATTACTTTCAGCAATAAACAAAATGCCACGTTTTGAGTTTGGAAAAAGGCATTTGGGAGACTCCCAAAATGTATGAAGGAAGGTGCTCTGGTCTGATGAGACTAAAATTGAACTTTTTGGCCATCAAAGAAAATGCTATGTCTGGCACAAGTCCAACACATCACATCCCCCAAAGAACACCATCCCCACAGTGAAACATGGTGGTGGCAGCATCATGCTGTGGGGATGTTTTTCAGCAGTTGGGACTGGGAAACTGGTCGGAGTTGAGGGAAAGATGGATGGTGCTAAATACAGGGATATTCTTGAGCAAAACCTGTACCACTCTGTGTGTGATTTGAGGCTAGGACAGAGATTCACCTTCCAGCAGGACAATGACCCCAAACACACTGCTAAAGCAACACTTGAGTGGTTTAAGGGGAAACATGTAAATGTGTTGGAATGGCCTAGTCAAAGCCCAGACCTCAATCCAATAGAAAATCTGTGGTCAGACTTAAAGATTGCTGTTCACAAGTGCAAACCATTTAACTTGAAGGAGCTGGAGCAGTTTTGCAAGGAAGAGTGGGCAAAATCCCAGTGGTAAGATTTGACAAGCTCATAGAGACTTATCCAATGCGACTTGGAGCTGTGATAGCCGCAAAAGGTGGCTCTACAAAGTATTGACTTTAGGGGGGTGAATAGTTATGCACACTTTTTCTGTCATTTTGTCCTATTTGTTGTTTGCTTTACAATAAAAAAAACATCTTCAAAGTTATGGACATGTTCTGTAAATTAAATGATGCAAATCCTCAATTCCAGGCAACAAAACCTGAAAAATGCCAAGGGGGGTGAATACTTTTGCAAGGCACTGTATATCTCCTCTAATGTGAGTTATTCATCTATATTTAGGTTACCACAAATATTAGGATCCTTTTAGAAGTAGCAAACATTTGAGCAGGTGCTTCTTGGACACCATAAGAAAGTAAAAAATGAACGTACTTGCCAAGAAATATTTTGAATGTAGCATATTCTAATTGTCTGTACTCTGGAAATCACACACTACAATTAAATACGGCTGTCTTGGCCAGCTAAAAAGACTTAAAACCTGCTGTATAAAACACTTTTTTTTCAGTGATCAGTAGGGCTGCAAACACCCTTTAATGTCCTTCCAATAAAAGTAGCAGAAACGCATTTCCCTAGGTCCCCACTCCTCACATTCCTGCACTTCTTATGACATTATAAAGTGGTTCTCCTCACAGCAGTGTGCAGGCCATGGCATCTGAAATCACCCTAGTGCTAAATAAAATGCTTAATAATCTTTAAAGCTGCCCACCGCAC
Organism: Lithobates clamitans; assembly: GCA_037952925.1. Classification (NCBI taxonomy): domain Eukaryota; kingdom Metazoa; phylum Chordata; class Amphibia; order Anura; family Ranidae; genus Lithobates; species Lithobates clamitans. The sequence continues at coordinate 3,246,279 of JBBGZY010000325.1, read as the reverse complement.
CATTTCCTGCCAGTTTGCAGGATGTTGTAAAATGTTACAATGCCTAATTAGGGTTGTCCTCACACCTCAGCAGCACATAAAAGGGAAGGTTTACCACAAGTCCATGTAATTGAAGCTGCCTGAAATTCTCTTACTATTGCAATTTCCAATCAGTTATTGTTGGCAATTACTGAAAGAGTGGCTGGAGTGATTTATTGGCACATAATTATTTCTGCATATATGCACTACTAACAGAAAAGATTAAAACATACACAGGAATCAGCCATATATATATATCTATCTATGTGACAATTTTCTAAATACGTGCAAATATATTGTATTAACATTATTATACCTTCCACGTTCTGTTTAAGTCAATAAATTTACAATGGGTTCTTCTGGCAAACATGACAGCCAAAATAACTACTAGTCATTAAAGTCTAATGCCGCGTACACACGATCACTCATTCCGACATCAAAATCCATGTTTTTTTTCCAATGAATGTTGGCTCAAACATGCCTTGCATACACACGGTCACACAAATGTTGTTGAAAATTCCAAATGTCAAGAACGCAGTGACGTACAACACGTACGACGGCACTATAAAAGGGAGGTTTAATACCAAGTGCGTCACCCTTTGGGCTCCTTCTTATTTTATAGTATGTATTTGATTTTCAGTGCGTTCTTGTCCGCTCGTTTCTGATTTTCAGCTCGCTCTTCTCAGGCCTTTCTGTTTTTCAGTGCTTTCTGTTAGTTTGTTCTGATTACCGTTTTGAAGCCATGTTGCAGGTACATACTCATCGTAGAGTTCGTGCTATGCAGGGGCTTGGTGTTGGGGTTCTTACTTTGACCCAAGTCCAGTCCATGAACAGGGCGGGGAGGAGTTCATGGACAAACAAATTGGTTACTCCAGCGTGAGCAATTCTCTCACATGCCTTTGTTGCAGGAGATCCATGAGAATAATCCTGACGATTTCATTAATTATCTCCAGATGATGGACCCCGTTTTTCACCATTTGTTGGCTTTGCTGTCCCCTTATATTACGAAGCAGGACACCTGCATGCGGCAAGCCATCACTCCCGAACAGAGGCTAGTCGCCATGTTGGGGTACTTGGCGATGGGGAGAAGTCTGCAGGACATCAAGTTCTAGACATGCATCTCCCCCTAGGCTCTGGGTATCAATTTTCCAGAGACCTGTTCTGCTATCATTCAGGTCCAGCAGAAGGACTATATTAGGATAAGTTTTATCCTTTAACATCACATTCTATGTATTTAATGTTTGCTAATGTATTGTATTTATTTCATCATTCCCTAATTACCATGATTGTAATATGCTGTGAATGTCCCCTTTGTTCTCATGCATGCTGGAAGTTTTTAAAGTTTCCTTTTTGTCCTTCATGCATATTTACCTTCACTAACCCCCCCAGCATGCTATCATGGGCCCATACCAACCTAGCCTAGTCACTTAACAATGTATTTTGTCAGCTCCATAGTAGTGCTTTACCCTAAACACCCCCTAAAATGTGTACAAATGTTATTTGTGTCCTTAAATGCAGGCAGAGTGCCAGAGGCTTTTTTTTGGAGTCCCAAAATCATTTTGAACCCCCCCTCCCCCCACCCGCTAAGTCAACCGGTACCAATCCTCTATCTGCTGACTTTGTCAAACCCATACACACTATACCTTCCTCTTTTGTGGTCATATTTATGGATGAATTTACCAAAGCATGTAGTGAAAGGGCCTGCCTGAATACTTTCAAATGGTACTGTTCAAAGTTTTGTTCTCCTATTATCTTGATAGGTAATTGCAGAATGTAAAAAAGTGCTTCAATTTGGATAGTGTGTATTCATATTTTTGTATTATGACACTTCTTACCTGTCCAGTGGGCTGCCAGTAGTGTAAGTAAGGAGGGGCTGTCCACGTTAAACACATTATTTATGCATTCAGTTCTCAATGAAGTGGAAAGGGTTACCTGTCCAAAACATCTCCCCCGCTAAAAAGTTTACAGTGGGCCATCAGAGAGGGTGAGGAATCTGATAAGTGTACTTTATATATTTGTCTTTAAATACTCCTTCAAATCAATATTTTACTAATGTTGGCCAAGAATGTTTGTGTCTAATCTGCTTGCAATGTTTATGTGCAAAATTACAAATTTTTTTTTTCTTGTTTGACTCCACAGTTTCCTTCAATGCCACAGGAAAGGCAGACTGTGGCTTCCCAATTTGCCCAACGGTGGGACTTTCCCAACTGCGGAGGGGCAATTGATGGGAAACATGTCCACATAATCCCACCCCCCAACTCGGGGTCATTCTATTACAACTATAAGGGGTTTAATAGTATTGTGATGTTGGCAGTCGGCGACATATGAGTTTCTCTATGTGGACCTGGGGAAGAATGGCCGGAGGTCGGATGGTGGAGTCATCGCCCAGACCAAGTTCTACAGATGGCTCCAGAATGGTGGCTTGGGATTGCCACCTGCTGAAGATAACATGGAAGGAATCCCATTTGTCTTTGTCGTTGATGAAGCGTTTGGGTTTGGTGAACATCTGATGCGGACGTTCCCGATGAGGACCCTCACCCTGGACCAGAGGGTTTTTAACTACCGGCTGGCCAGAGCCAGAAGAGTGGTGGAGAAGGCTTTCGGGATAATGGCCAGCCGGCAAACTTCATATCAGTGAAGGAAGGATGAATGGAAAAATGTACCAAGACATTCTTGATAAAAATCTGCTGCCACCTACCAGGATGATGAAGATGAAACGAGTGTGGACATTTTAGCAAGACAATGATCCCAAACATAAAGCCAAGGAAACTCTTAATTGGTTTCAAAGAAAGAAAATAAAGCTGCTAGAATGGAATAGAATCTATGGAAAGAACTAAAGATTAGAGTTCATGGAAGAGGCCCATGGAACCTTCAAGATTTGAAGACTGTTTGTATGGAAGAATGGGCCAAAATCACACCAGAGCAATGCATGCGACTAGTTTCTCCATAAAGGAGGCATCTTGAAGCTGTCATTACCAACAAAGGATTTTGTACCAAGTATGAAATAAATTTCAGTTAGCGTGTTTAATATTTTCCCTGTGTCATTCCATTTTATTACACATAACTTAATTTCTGAACTTATTTGTTTTGGCTTCTTTGTATGTCTGGATTGCATGGGTTGTTACTGACATGTAGTCAAAATATGACTGTCAATGTCAATAGCACCTTTAGAAATAGATTTACCGGGAAAAATGGTGACGCGTTCAATACTTGTTTTACCCGCTGTATAACAAAAAAATGTCAATGGTATATTTAGAAAAACAAAAGGAAGCAAATAAGAGAAGGCCATTGTTAGGGTTTACATACAATTAACATGTTAATTTTAATCTCAAAATCAACTTTGAGTGTCCATTCAGACTTCTACGACTTGTCGCATGACAAGTTGCACCCCATGTTTCCCAGTGAGTACAGTACATATCTGTGCAACTTAAAATCACAGCGACTTTAAAGTAGTTTCTGCACTACTTTGGTCTGACTTCTATGTGACTTGAGGGCCATAGACTTCAATGTAAACCCTCAAAAGTCACATTAAATTTGCACCTGTGTGCTTTTAGACATGTGCCATTCGTTTTGGTTTTGCTTTGTTATGTTTCCTTTATTTGTTTTCTAACGAATTCCAAATTTTCAGAACAATTGGAATTGGAAACGGTCAAAAATGTATTGACCGATCCAACTTCTGTGCAAGAAATAGCTGGTTGTTAAGAGGCAAATGCCGCGTTCTTAACAATCGATGACTCATTTTTCACAGCTTTTCTTCACACAGAATTTGAATTGGTTTAATTCCAATCATTCTGAAAATTTGGAATTCATTAGAAAATAAAGAAACCAAACTAAACTAAATGAATTTTTCAGTTCTGTACATGTCTAGCGACTTTGTAGAGCACAAACAAAATGATCACATTGATCAAAGTCATAGCAAAGTTGCACTCATCCAAAGTTGCATCAAAATCTAATCAAAGTCACATCAAAGTTGCATCAAGTCACACTGTAAAGTTGCAATGGAAATCGCACAATTGTTAAGTCACACGAGTCTGAATGGAGCCCAAACCTTTTAGATCTGCAGCTTTCATTTAAAAAAGGTTGGGAGATCCTGCCTTGCTTAGGCACTTTCTGTTATAAGGTTCTCTATCCCTGTGTCCCAGTTGTGCTCCTGTGTTTTTACCCTGTCACATCCTAATCCAGGGGTAGGCAACCCCCAGCACAGGTGCCGCAAGCGGCATGCAAAGCCTCTTTTGCCGGCCCTCGACTCCCTCCCCATCAGCAGAGAAGCGCAGGGAAGTGTTGGTGAGACATTAATGGATTCCAATTTCAGAATTCCCCACACCACACCTGCACTGAGGGGGAGGCACTGTGCCCCCACACATTGTAAAAGATGGGAAACATTGTCTCGTTCTCTAACTTTGCTGTAGCTGCGATCATCAGATTTTGTGAAGGACGAGGACTATCATTGGCCACTGCTGAAGCCATGTAGACACCTGCTAGACCCGTCCACCATCTGGAGGAAGATGACTTGCTTGGTTGCCACTACCAATCCCAGAAAGAAGAGATTTCACTGTGACTGAGAAAACCACAATCAGATGACAGTTTGTGGAATTATTGTTGAGCTTCTGGGAACTTTGTTGAAACTATTCGTGAACCTTTGTGTCACTTACTACTGAACCCCTGCACTCTGTGTCCCTTTAAGCCACAGTCAGTAACTATTCAGCACAATGAAAATCACACCCAATCACTTTTTCTCAGCTGCGGAGCACCAACTTATGATCCTGCACACAGGCCCACTGCTTTCAGAAAATGCACCTGACCCGAGCGCATCATTGCGCATCCATTCCAGATGCTTGTATGTGACATCACATACAAGCACGTAGGCTGGATGCGAGAGGTGGATCAGCAGGATAAGAGTGCCAGGACAGGTAGATGTGCTTACTTTCACCACTCTGCATATCACACATATCATAGACGACAAGAGGGTACAGCAGTGGGGAAAATGAGCAGAAGAGGTTCAGAGGTGGGACAGATGTGGAGGAAGGGACAGTGGTGGAAGAGATGAGAAGGGGGTTACAGTGGTGGGACAGAAAAGCAGGGGGGGTAGAGCAGTGGGGCAGATGTGAAAGGAAGTGTATTGGTGGGACAGCAGGGGGTTACAGTGGTGGGGCAGGAGAGCAGGGGGGTATAAAGGTGAGACAGATGTACAGGAGGTACATTGGTGGGGCAAATGAGAAAGCGAGTTACAGTGGTGCGGCAGCTGAGCAGATGGGTTTAGTGTTAGGACAGATGAGAAGGTGATTCAGTAGTGAGACAGAAGAACATGGGGATACGGCGGTGGAGCAGATATGCAGGGAGGTACAGCGGTGGGGCAGATAAGAAAGGGGGTACATTGATGGGGCAGATGAACTGGGGGTTACAGTGGTGGGACAGAAGAGCAGGGGGTACACTGGTGGGGCAGATGTGCAGGAGGTACAGTGGTGGGAGGGATGAGAAGGGGGTTCGAGTGGTGGGAAAGATGAACAGGGGAGTACAGAGGTGGAGCAGATGTGCAGAGGGGTGCAGAGAAGAAAGGAGGTACATTGGTGGAACACATGAGCAGGGGGTTACAGTGGTGGGGCAAAACAGCAGGAGGAACAGAGGTGAGACAGATGTGCAGAAGGTACAGTGGTGGGGCAGATGAGCATATAAGTTCAGTGTTAGGACAGATGAGAAGATGGTTCAGTGGTAAGACAGAAGAGCATGAGGATATGGCAGTGGAGCGGATGTGCAGGGAGGTACAGTGGTAGGGCAGATGAGAAAGGGGAAACAATGGGGGTGATGAGAAAGCGGCAACATTGGTGGGACAGATGAGCAGGGGGTTACAGTGGTGGGACAAATGAGCAGGGTGGTACAGTGATGGGGCAGATGAGCAGAGGGTTACAGAGGGGGGGCAGATGCACAGGGGGTTACAGAGGTGGGACAGATGTGCAGGGTAGTACAGTGGTGGGGCAGATGTGCAGGGGGGTACAGTGATCTGAGGTGTGGAGTTGCAGGAATTGGGGCTGATCTGAGGCGTGAGAGTGTAGGATGTTAATTTCTCACTACTACTCAAGTAGTTTACAACATTTACTTTATAAAAAATCCTTTTCGTCATTAAGAGTGTGAAGTTAAAATTTTTGGGTTATAAAATCGGCATGCTCATTTTCTTTAAAAACATTTTCAGCACACTGTGCTCAAAAGTTTGCCTACCCCTACCCTAATCTGATGGAAATTACTGATGACTAAGTCATAGCTCCCAACTGTCCCTGATTTCGAGGGACTGTCCCTGATTTGGAGCAATGTCCCTCTGTCCCTCTTTCCTCCTCATTTGTCCCTCATTTTGATATAATCCAGCGGTTCTCAACCTGGGGGTTGATTGCAGGTTTGCCAGTGGATCGCGAATGCTTGCCGAGACGGACCCGAAGTTACTGTGTTACGCCGGAGTCTGTCCATCTCAGCCAGCGAGATGTCACTTCCAGGAGAGGAGAGACCGTACGGAAGTGACGTTCCGTCACCGCCATCTTGGTACTCTTGTCCGCAGTAAGGCTACACTTAGAAGTCGACAAGCGGACATCTTTTTACACCTACGGAAGTCCGCTTGCGGCGACGAAACATCACTTCCGGTTAACACAGATGGCTTGCTGATTCTGACGGAACACCAGTGACTTTGGTAAGTCAGAGATACTAATTAGAAAAAGCATTTTTGTACATCAAATGTAGCCACTGTGCCATCAAACGCTGCCACTGTGCCATCAAATGCAGCCACTGTGCCATCAAATGCAGCCACTGTGCCATCAATTTTCGCCATTGTGCCATCATTTGCCGCCACTGTGCCATCTAACACAGCCACTGTGCCCATCAATTGCCACCACCGTTCTATCAAATGCAGCCACTGTGCCATCAAACGCAGCCACTGTGCCCATCAAACGCAGCCACTGTGCCATATCAAATGCTCCCACTGTGCCCATCAAATGCTTCCACTGTACCATCAAATGCTGCCCCCCTGCCATATCAATGCTCCCACTGTGCCCCCCGCCGTCTGCCTGGCACTTATCCTGTATCTCGGTGGGGGATTTTATTCATTTGTAATTTATATGTTAATTTTAAATAAATATTTTGTGCTGTATATTACAGATTGTTTTTGTGATTAATCACTACTCTTTAAAATGTTAAATTTGTAAGAATGAAAATACATCCTGCATATCAGATATTTATATTTCGATTCATAACAGTCGCAAAATTGCAGCAATGAAATGACCAACGAAAATAATTTTACTGTTAGGGATCCCCACAACTTGGGAAATTTTATCAAGGGGTCACAGCACTAGAAAGGTTGAGAACCACTGATCTAATCAATATAGTTGTATATAAAATTCACTTTTTATCTTTCAAAAAGTGTTTCCCAGTGCTACAAACCTTTCATTAAATTACTAAATTGCTGCCTTTGTACATTTTAAAAGCCAATATAAAGGAATAGCAGTAGTAAAAAAAAAGTCCTTGTGGATTTAATTAACCTCAATCCAGCAATGTGCACAAGAGCTGAGCTTCTCCCGGATCTCTCATTTCTCTTTGGCTGAGATTGCAGCGGGAGTCATTGGCTCCCATCGCTGTAAATCACAGCCAGTAAGCAAATAAGGAGAGAGCAGGGGCGGGGCTGAACCACGGCTCTATTTGTCTTATGGACGCATAGAGCAGGGCTCGGGAGCGAGTACACACACCAGTGCCCACAGAGTCAGCAGCTTGCTACTGGGGGCACTGGCTGAAAAGGAGGAGTGCCAGCGGGGGACCCAAAAAGATAAGGATTGGGGCAGCTCTGTTGAAAACCACTGCGCAGAGCAGGCAAGTTTGTATCTTTTTTTTAAATAAATGTTTTTTTAATGAATGCTTAATGTCACTTTAAAATATGTATTTTGCTCACACATTATAACTGACTCAAAAATGTTGGCACTGCACAGACCATAATCATATAAACATCTACATTCTAAATAGCTTTACCTATTTTAAAACACACTGACAAATCTTTGACTGGATAACATCCAGAATAACATCATTAGTGGTACAGAATCAGCTGCTGTAATGGCAATAATGGAATGAGAAGTGTTTTAAAAAAGGAATGTATTTCTGTAAATTCTGCTATATTTTTTTTTAAGGCCCCCTGGTGGGTTATGCCATAATGTACTAGTATGCACAGCATATTAGTACATTATGGCAGACTTACCTGTCAAATGGAGTCCTCCAGTGCAGCGCTGGGACAGATTCATCAGGCCCCCGGTGCTTCCATCTTCGCCTGGTCTTCCTTCCGGGTCCCATGCCTTCCGCCACTTGATAGGCCAGGCCACGTGCGCACGGGAGTCATGTCACTGCAGCACGGATCGGGGGTCGATCGATGCTGTAAATGTTCACTGTGCTGCGCTTGCCCAGGTGCATGAATGGGGGGGCGGTACTCCTGAGGGGGGGTGAATTGTCCTGGGGGGTCTGTACTCCTGGGGGGATGAATTCTCCTGAGGGGATCTGTACTCCTGGGGGGGGTGGATTGACCTGGGGGGTCTGTACTCCTGGGGGCGTGAATTGTCCTAGGGGTCTGTACTCCTGGGGGGTGCATTGTCCTGGGTGGTCTGTACTCCTGGAGGGGTGAATTGTCCTGGAGGGGTCTGTACTCCTGGGGGGGTGAATTGTCCTGGGGGAGTCTGTACTGCTGGAGGGGGTTGAGTTGTCCTGGGGGGGTCTGTACAGATGGGGCTGGTTTGTCCAGGGGGTTCTGTACTGATGGAGGAGGGTCTGTACTGAGGAAGGACTATGGGGGGAGGGGGTAGCGCCATGTTTTTTCCCACCGTTTGACACCAACCCTAGTGATGCCACTGGTAACTGGGGACTGCTGATGTAAGGAGGGACTCTACTGGGAATGCCTGATGTAAGGAGAGACTCTACTGGGGGCACCTGATGTAAGGAGGGACTCTACTGGGGACACCTGATGTAAGGAGGGAATCTACTGGGAATGTCTGATATAAGGATGGACTCTGCTGGGGACACCTGATGGCATCTGGTGGCAGGCGACATGGCAAGTGACACACTCAGGGCTCCCACTGATTCTGCGTTATGGTGAGTTGAACTATTTCAATTTATATTACAATGTAATAATAGAAATAATGCGCTTTAATCATCCTGACACCATAACAACCATGGTGCCGTGATGATTGAAGCGCTAACGCCAGATGTTTGCAGTATCTTTATCTGTTGATTGTTAAACTTTCTGGAATACATGGAATACATATATTGCTATTGTGGTCTTCCTTCCTTCCTTCCTTCCTGAACCACACCCTCTTTGACCCACGCCCACTATTTAATTTAAGCCCCGCCATTTTTTATGGGAAGGGCTGTTTGCAGGGGGGGCCATACAACATTTTGCTATGAGGCCCTGTTATTTCCCTGTGACAGGCAGAAGGATGCATTTATGGCAGAAGAGACCAATAGGGTCTCTTCTGTCATAAATACCCTGCCTGTCAGCCAGTTAATTACACATCAACTTTACTTCCACTTTAACTACTTGCAGCCCGTGCTATAGCCCGAAAGACAGCTGCAGTGCAGCCCTTAATTGCTGGGAGGGCATCCATGGACGTCCTCCCTAGCAAGCGCAGTCTGCGCGACCCCAAGGGCCGAGCACGGCGTGCTCTGAGATCACCGAGAGACTTGGCTGTTCACGGATCAGAGTAAGGGGTGGATCCCGGACCCTTACCACGTGATCAGCTGTCAGCCAATGATGGCTGATCAGGTGATGTAAACAGAATCTCAGTAATCAGTATTTTTTTCCTCACTCTGTCAGTGTGCTGAAAAAAAAGCCAATCACCGGCTTCAGTCCCTCACTCAGAAGCCGCAGCTGTGCCCACCAGTGTCACCTGCCAGTGTCCACTGTGCCACCTACCAGTGCCACCTATCAGTACCTACCAGTACCACCTAGCAGTACCACCTACCATTGCCCACAGTGCCACCCATCAATGCGCACCAGTGCTGCCAATCAATGCCCATCAGTGTCTAATAATCACTGCCACAGATCAGTGCTGCCTATCAGTGTCACCTACCAGTGCCTACCAGCGTCCATCAGTGCCACCCATCAGTGCCACCTATGGGTGCCGCTTATCAGTGCCACCTATCAGTGCCCTTCAGTGCCACCAATGAGTGCCCTTCAGTGCCACCCATCAGTGCCCATCAGTGCCAACCATCAGTGCCACCCATCAGTGCGACCTCTGAGTGCCACCTATTAGTGCCGCCTCATCAGTGCTTATCATTGCCACCTATCAGTGCCCGTTAGTGCCACCATATTAGTGCCTATCAGTGCCCATCAGTGCCGTCTATCAGTGCCCATCAGCGCAGCCTATCAGTGCCCATCAGTGCAGCCTCATCAGCGCACATCAGTGAAGGAGAAAAATTACCTGTTTTCAAAATTTTATAACAAACTATGAAACAGTTTTGTGGGGGTTTTTTTTCAAAATTTCGGTCCCTTTTTGTTTTATTTATTTATTTATTTAATAAAAAACCCAGCAACAATTAAAACTTTTAATATTTTAACTTTTATTTATTTTTTTTCTTTTATTTTAAATATTACCACCAAAAGAAAGCTCTATCTGTGTGAAAAAAATAATAAAAATGTAATTTGGGTAAACTGTAGCATGACTCACACGCATGCAGGCAAAGGTTGCTTTAAGTGTTTCTAGAATGCTGCACTTACTGTAGTGTGCTGAAAGGTTGGCAGATGCTTCGTATACAGGTTGATGCTAAGACTTTACTGTTCCTCCCCAATATATATATATATATATATATATATATATATATATATATATATATATATATATATATATATATATACATGGTCAGTTTGAAAAAGGAAATTGGGGGAATGGTGAGATCACCAGCTATTTCACACAAAGCAAGCAATGGAAAGAGTATAGAATAATTTTTTATACAAAAACCTGGTAATACAGACACATATCAGAAATATGAAATGCTGGGGTAACATGCACTTTAAGGTGAAATCCTGTCCATTTCAGTTACATTGTAATTGTGCATGACTGCTAGGGATGAGCTTTGTGTTCGAGTCAAATCCATGTTCGACTCGAACACCGTGTGTTTGGTTGGTTGCCGAATTACGAACGTTATGGTCCGTTTGCGACAATTTGGAGTGGTGCGTCACGGCCCATAATTCATTGCGGCATCGCAGTGCATTGCTGGCTGATGATTGGCCAAGCATGCACTATGACCTGCATGCTTGGCCAATCACAGTGCCGTTTGCACAAAGAGCTGTAATTGGCCAAAGCCAGTGAGGCTTTGGCCAATTATGGCTCAGGGGGTTTAGTACACGCCCCACACTATATGAGGCCACCTGCGTGGCGGCCTTGTGTAGTGTATTGCGGCGGAGAGAGTTAGATAGACAGTGTCATTTCATTTAAGTTAGATAGTATGCAGGTCGAGTCAGTTAGCTGCACTTACAGTGTATTGTGTATATATATACATCTCAGGTGTTTTATATATATATATATATATATATATATATATATATATATATATATATATATATACACTATGTTCAGTTTAGCTAGATCCGTTCCTGTTATTCTTTTCCTAATATACTGACAGACAGGCAGGTGTTTTTACAGTATTTCCAGTTAGTGTACTGTGTAACCCTGCACAGTTGCACCTACAGTATAGCTACCTGAAGCCAGGTGCTTGTGTGCTTCTTCTGATCCTATTAATAGCACAGGCAGGCTCTTGAAGTATTTCCAGTTAGTGTACTGTGTAACCCTGCACAGTTGCACCTACAGTATAGCGCTACCTGAAGCCAGGTGCTTGTGTGCTTCTTCTGATCCTATTAATAGCACAGGCAGGCTCTTGAAGTATTTACAGTTAGTGTACTGTGTAACCCTGCACAGTTGCACCTACAGTATAGCTACCTGAAGCCAGGTGCTTGTGTGTTTCTTCTGATCCTATTAATAGCACATGCACGCTCTTAAAGTATTTCCAGTTAGTGTACTGTGTAACCCTGCACAGTTGCACCTACAGTGTAGCTACCTGAAGCCAGGTGCTTGTGTGCTTCTTCTGATCCTATTAATAGCACAGGCAGGCTCTTGAAGTATTTCCAGTTAGTGTACTGTGTAACCCTGCACAGTTGCACCTACAGTATAGCTACCTGAAGCCAGGTGCTTGTGTGCTTCTTCTGATCCTATTAATAGCACAGGCAGGCTCTTGAAGTATTTACAGTTAGTGTACTGTGTAGCCCTGCACAGTTGCACCTACAGTATAGCTATCTGAAGCCAGCTGCTTGTGTGCTTCTTCTGATCCTATTAATAGCACAGGCAGGCTCTTGAAGTATTTACAGTTAGTGTACTGTATACCCTGCACAGTTGCACCTACAGTATAGCTACCTGAAGCCAGGTGCTTGCGTGCTTCTTCTGATCCTATTAATAGCACAGGCAGTCTCTTGAAGTATTTCCAGTTAGTATACTGTGTACCCTGCACAGTTGCACCTACAGTATAGTTACCTGAAGACAAGTGCAGGTGTTCTCATACTAATAATACTACAGGTAGGCAGTTGATTCTGCTAGCTGCAGTATAATCAGTATATATATATATATATGTATATATATATATATATATATATATATATATATATATATACACATCCCAGTTTTGTGCAGCTACATCTCACTACAGGCCATTAGTATGTCTGGAAGGCCAAAAAGGAGAGGCAGACAGTCACAAGCCAATGAAAGAGGTCAAGCAGGCTCTGTGTCTAGAGGCAACAGCACTGGTCGTGGACACGGTGCATCCTCATCAGCACGTGGCTGTGGGACGCGCTTGGCCTTTTTTCGGCAGCTGGTTGTGTTGAGCCGCAACATGTGGAAGACTTGGTCGAGTGGATGACCAAGCCGTCCTCATCCTCCTCATCCTCTCTCACCCAGGCTCAGGGTTAGGGATGAGCCGAACACCCCCCTGTTCGGTTCGCACCAGAACATGCGAACAGGAAAAAAGTTCGTTCGAACACGCGAACACCGTTAAAGTCTATGGGACACGAACATGAATAATCAAAAGTGCTAATTTTAAAGGCTAATATGCAAGTTATTGTCATAAAAAGTGTTTGGGGACCTGGGTCCTGCCCCAGGGGACATGGATCAATGCAAAAAAAGTTTTAAAAACGGCCGTTTTTTCAGGAGCAGTGATTTTAATAATGCTTAAAGTCAAACAATAAAAGTGTAATATCCCTTTAAATTTCGTACCTGGGGGGTGTCTATAGTATGCCTGTAAAGGGGCGCATGTTTCCTGTGTTTAGAACAGTCTGACAGCAAAATGACATTTGGAAGGAAAAAACACATTTAAAACTACCCGCGGCTATTGCATTGCCGACAATACACATAGAAGTTCATTGATAAAAACGGCATGGGATTTCCCCAAAGGGGAACCCCGAACCAAAATTAGAAAAAAAAATGACGTGGGAGTCCCCCTAAATTCCATACCAGGCCCTTCAGGTCTGGTATGGATATTAAGGGGAACCCCGGCCAAAATTAAAAAAAAAAAATGACGTGGGGTTCCCCCTAAATTCCATACCAGACCCTTCAGGTCTGGTATGGATTTTAAGGGGAACCCTGCGCCAAAAAATAAATAAACGGCGTGGGGTCCCCCAAAAATCCCTACCAGACCCTTATCCGAGCACGCAACCTGGCAGGCCGAAGGAAAAGGGGGGGGCGAGAGGCCACATGCCCTCAACATTGGGAGGGTGCTTTGGGGTAGCCCCCCAAAACACCTTGTCCCCATGTTGATGAGAACAAGGGCCTCATCCCCACAACCCTGGCCAGTGGTTGTGGGGGTCTGTGGGCGGGGGGCTTATTGGAATCTGGAAGCCCCCTTTAACGAGGGGACCCCCAGATCCTGCCCCCCCTGTGTGAAATGGTAAGGGGGTATTTACCCCTACCATTTCACTAAAAAACTATCAAAAATGTTAAAAATGACAAGAGACAGTTTTTGACAATTCCTTTATTTAAATGCTTCTTCTTTCTTCTATCTTCCTTCATCTTCTGGTTCTTCTGGCTCTTCTGGTTCTTCCTCCGGTCTTCTCGTCCAGCATCTCCTCCGCAGCGTCTTCTATCTTCTTCTCCTCGGGCCGCTCCGCACCCATGGCATGGGGGGGAGGCTCCCGCTCTTCTCTTCTTCTCTTCTTCTTTACTTCTCCGGGCCGCTCCGCACCCATGCTGGCATGGAGGGAGGCTCCCGCTGTGTGACGGCGCTCCTCGTCTGACAGTTCTTAAATAACGGGAGGCGGGGCCACTAGGTGACCCCGCCCCCCTCTGACGCACGGTGACTTGACGGGACTTCCCTGTGACGTCACTGGGAATGCCACAGGGAAGTCCCGTCATGTCCCGTGCGTCAGAGGGGGAAAAGAAGAAGAGAAGAAAAGAAGAAGAGAAGAGCGGGAGCCTCCCTCCCATGCCATGGGTGCGGAGCGGCCCGAGGAGAAGAAGATAGAAGACGCTGCAGAGGAGATGCTAGACGAGAACGCCGGAGGAAGAACCAGAAGAACCAGAAGATGAAGGAAGATAGAAGAAAGAAGAGGCATTTAAATAAAGGAATTGTCAAAAACTGTCTCTTGTCATTTTTAACATTTTTGACAGTTTTTTAGTGAAATGGTAGGGGTACGTTTTTGGCGCGGGGTTCCCCTAAAATCCATACCAGACCTGAAGGGTCTGGTATGGAATTTAGGGGGAACCCCACGTCATTTTTAAAAAAAAATTTTGGCCGGGGTTCCCCTTAATATCCATACCAGACCTGAAGGGCCTGGTATGGAATTTAGGGGGACTCCCACGTCATTTTTTTGTTTAATTTTGGTTCGGGGTTCCCCTTTGGGGAATTCCCATGCCGTTTTTATCAATGAACTTCTATGTGTATTGTCGGCAATGCAATAGCCACGGGTAGTTTTAAATGGTTTTTTCCTTCCAAATGTCATTTTGCTGTCAGACTGTTCTAAACACAGGAAACATGCGCCCTTTTACAGGCATACTATAGACACCCCCCAGGTACGAAATTTAAAGGGATATTACACTTTTATTGTTTGACTTTAAGCATTATTAAAATCACTGCTCCTGAAAAAACGGCCGATTTTAAAACTTTTTTTTGCATTGATCCATGTCCCCTGGGGCAGGACCCAGGTCCCCAAACACTTTTTATGACAATAACTTGCATATTAGCCTTTAAAATTAGCACTTTTGATTTCTCCCATAGACTTTTAAAGGCTGTTCTGCGGCATTCTAATTTGCCCCGAACACCCCAAATTGTTCGCTGTTCGGCGAACTTGCGAACAGCCAATGTTCGAGTCGAACATGAGTTCGACTCGAACTCGAAGCTCATCCCTACTCAGGGTACTTTGTCTGGCAAAGCAGCTGCCAAGGTGGCCTCTTCCCTCTGCTCAATGGCATCAGTCACTTCTTCCCTAGCCCCACCATGTCCTCCTGAGGAGTCCCCGAACTGATTGACCACAGTGTTGGGTACATGCTCCAGGAGGATGCCCAGCGTTTGGAAGGCTCCGATCATGGTACTCAGCTAGCGGAAGGCAGTAACGTGAGCCCAGACAGAGGGGGTGCCCAAGAAGGACAGCAATATGGCAGTCATGTTCCCCCTGCTGCAGCATACTGCCAGGTTTGCTCCAGTGATGAGGAGGGAGGAGATGATGAGGTCACTGACTCCACATGGGTGCCTGATAGGAGAGAGGAGGAGGAGGAGGAGGCACATCACCAACGAGGCAGGATGCCCTCCAGGGGCCAGCTTAAGAGCAGCACACTGACTGCATCACACCGCAGAGCTCTGCATGTGCAGGGCACTGCTGTTTCTGCGCGTTATTCCAAAAGTTCTTTGGTGTGGGCCTTTTTTGAGATGAATGCATCAGATCGCACCGTTGCTATTTGCAACATATGTCTCAAGCGTATCTCGTGTGGCCAAAACATCTCCAACTTGGGCACCACATGCTTGACCAGACATATGTTGACCTGCCATGCAGTTCGTTGGCAAGCATACCTAAAAGACCCACACTAAAGAATAAAGAGGACCTCTCCTTGCTCCTCATTAACTGGGATCTCCAACCCCACTATACCTTCAGTCCTCTCTGAGACCTGCACTGAGAGGAATGAAGGTGTAGAATTAGGTGTGTCACAGCCAAGTACTTGCGGGCAATCTGCTATCGGTACACCAAGGTCAGATTGTACCAGGCAAATTTCCCTGCCCCAGCTGCTGCACCACAGAAAGAAGTTCACTCCCAGCCATCCACATGCCCAGTGGTTGAATGCTAGCTTGGCAAAATTGCTAGCACTTCAACTGCTACCTTTTCAGTTGGTAGACTCTGCCCCCTTCCACTTCCGTGAGTTTGTGGAATG
Source organism: Lithobates clamitans (assembly GCA_037952925.1). Lineage (NCBI taxonomy): Eukaryota > Metazoa > Chordata > Amphibia > Anura > Ranidae > Lithobates > Lithobates clamitans. The sequence continues at coordinate 3,229,852 of JBBGZY010000325.1, read as the reverse complement.
TGCGGTTCCTCAGTAGGGATGAGCTTCGTGTTCGAGTTGAACCCATGTTCGACTTGAACATTGTCTGTTCGCCCGTTCGCCGAATTGCGAACGATATGGGCCATTCGCGCCAAATTCGTGTGGCGCGTCACGGCCCATAATTCACTGCGGCATCGCAGTGCATTGCTGGCTGATGATTGGCCAAGCATGCACTATGACCCGCATGCTTGGCCAATCACAGCGCCGTCTGAACAGAGAGCCGTAATTGGCCAAAGCCAAGGAGCCTTTGGCCAATTATGGCTCAGGGGATTTAGTACACGCCCCACACTATATAAGGCCGCCTGCACGGCGGCCCTTTGTAGTGTGTGTTCCGGCGTTCATAGATAGAGAGAGAGAGAGACAGACAATGTCATTTGATTGGAGTTAGATAGATTAGGTAGAACAGTCAGTCAGTTAGCTGCACTTACAGTGTATTGTGTATATATATGCATCCCAGGTGTTGCATATATATATATATATACACTGTATTCAGTTTAGATAGATCCGTTCCTGTTATCTTCTTACTGACAGGCAGGCTTGTCTTGTTACAGTATTTACAGCAACCTGAAGAAAATTGCTGGTGTTCTTTTGATCCTATTAGTACCACAGTCAGGCAGCTAGACTATTTACAGTTAGTGCAGTGCGTCCTGCTCACAGTGTTTAGCTAAAACTACAAGTTAGTGGGGTGCATCCTGTTCACAGTGTTCAGCTAAACCTACAAGTTAGTGGGGTGCGTCCTGCTCACAGTGTTCAGCTAAAACTACAAGTTAGTGTGGTGCGTCCACCTCACAGTGTACAGCTAAACCTACAAGTTAGTGTAGTGAGGCCTCTGCACAGTGTTCATCTAAAGCTACAAATTAGTGCAGTGCGTCCTGCTCACAGTGTTCAGCTAAAACTATAAGTTAGTGGGGTGCGTCCTGCTCACAGTGTTCAGCTAAACCTACAAGTTAGTGCAGTGCGTCCTGCTCACAGTGTTCAGCTAAAACTACAAGTTAGTGCTGTGAGCCCTGCTCACAGTGTTCAGCTAAAACTACAAGTTAGTGGGGTGCATCCTGCTCACAGTGTTCAGCTAAACCTACAAGTTAGTGGGGTGCATCCTGCTCACAGCGTTCAGCTAAAACTACAAGTTAGTGTGGTGCGTCCTGCTCACAGTGTTCAGCTAAAACTACAAGTTAGTGCTGTGCATCCTGCTCACAGTGTTCAGCTAAAACTACAAGTTAGTGCGGTGCATCCACCTCACAGTGTTCAGCTAAACCTACAAGTTAGTGTGGTGTGTCCTGCTCACAGTGTTCAGCTAAAACTACAAGTTAGTGCGGTGCATCCTGCTCACAGTGTTCAGCTAAACCTACAAGTTAGTGGGGTGCGTCCTGCTCACAGTGTTCAGCTAAAACTACAAGTTAGTGGGGTGCGTCCTGCTCACAGTGTTCAGCTAAACCTACAAGTTAGTGGGGTGCGTCCTGCTCACAGTGTTCAGCTAAAACTACAAGTTAGTGTGGTGCGTCCACCTCACAGTGTTCAGCTAAATCTACAAGTTAGTGTAGTGAGACCTCTGCACAGTGTTCAGCTAAAACTACAAGTTAGTGTAGTGCGTCCTGCTCACAGTGTTCAGCTAAAACAACAAGTTAGTGCTGTGCGTCCTACTCACAGCGTTCAGCTAAAACTACAAGTTAGTGTGGTGCGTCCTGCTCACAGTGTTCAGCTAAAACAACAAGTTAGTGCTGTGCGTCCTGCTCACAGTGTTCAGCTAAAACTACAAGTTAGTGCGGTGCATCCTGCTCACAGTGTTCAGCTAAACCTACAAGTTAGTGGGGTGCGTCCTGCTCACAGTGTTCAGCTAAAACTACAAGTTAGTGCAGTGCATCCTGCTCACAGTGTTCAGCTAAACCTACAAGTTAGTGCAGTGCGTCCTGCTCACAGTGTTCAGCTAAAACTACAAGTTAGTGGGGTGTGTCCTGCTCACAGTGTTCAGCTAAACCTACAAGTTAGTGTGGTGCGTCCTACTCACAGTGTTCAGCTAAAACTACAAGTTAGTGTAGTGCGTCCTGCTCACAGTGTTCAGCTAAAACAACAAGTTAGTGCTGTGCGTCCTACTCACAGCGTTCAGCTAAAACTACAAGTTAGTGTGGTGCGTCCTGCTCACAGTGTTCAGCTAAAACAACAAGTTAGTGCTGTGCGTCCTGCTCACAGTGTTCAGCTAAAACTACAAGTTAGGGTGGTGCGTCCTCCTCACAGTGTCCAGCTAAACCTACAAGTTATTTTTTTGCGAGCTCTGCACAGTGATCAGCTAAAGCTACCAGTATATATATATATATATATATATATCCCAGCTTAGTGCAGCTACAGGCCATTAGTATGTCTGGAAGGCCAAGAAGGAGAGGCAGACAGTCACAAGCCAATAAGAGAGGGCAAGCAGGCTCTGTGTCTAGTACTGGTCGTGGAGACGGTGCATCCTCATCAGCACGTGGCCGTGGGACACGCTTGGCCTTTTTTTCGGCAGCTGGCCGTGTTGAGCCGCAACATGTGGAAGACTTGGTCGAGTGGATGACCAAGACGTCCTCATCCTCCTCATCCTCCTCATCCTCTCTCACCCATGCCCTGGGTACTTTGGCAAAGCAGCGGCCTCTTTCCTTGGCTCAATGTCATCAGTGACTCCTTCCCTAGCCCCACTATGTCCTCCTGAGGAGTCCCTCGAACTGCTTGACCACAGTGTTGGGTACATGCTCCAGGATGCCCAGCGTTTGGAAGGCTCTGATGATGATACTGAGCTCGATGAAGGCAGTAACGTGAGCACGGACAGAGGGGGTGCCCAAGAAGGACAGCAATCTGGCAGTCATGCTCCCCCTGCTGCAGCATACTGCCAGGTTTGCTCCAGTGATGAGGAGGGATGATGAGGTCACTGACTCAACATGGATGCCTGATAGGAGAGAGGAAGAGGAGGAGGCGGCACATCACCAACGAGGCAGGATGCCCTCCAGGGGCCAGCCTAAGGGCAGCACCTTGACTGCATCACACCCCAAAGCTCCACATGTGCAGGGCACTGCAGTCTCTGTGCGTTATTCAAAACGTTCTTTGGTGTGGGCCTTTTTTGAGACGAGTGCATCAGATCGCACCGCTGCTATTTGCAACATATGTCTCAAGCGTATCTCGCGTGGCCAAAACATCTCCCGCTTGGGTACCACATGCTTGACCAGACATATGTTGACCTGCCATGCAGTTCGTTGGCAAGCGTATCTAACAGACCCACACCAAAGAACAAAGAGGACCTCTCCTTGCTCCTCATCAGCTGAGATCTCCAACCCCACTATACCTTCAGTCCTCTCTGAGACCTGCACTGAGAGGAATGAAGGTGTAGAATTAGGTGTGTCACAGCCAAGTACTTGTGGGCAATCTGCTTTTGGTACACCGACGTCAGATTGTACCAGGCAAATTTCCCTGCCCCAGCTGCTGCACCGCTGAAAGAAGTTTGCTCCCAGCCATCCACATGTCCAGCGGTTGAATGCTAGCTTGGCAAAATTGCTAGCACTTCAACTGCTACCTTTTCAGTTGGTAGACTCTGCCCCCTTCCGTGAGTTTGTGGAATGTGCGGTTCCTCAGTGGCAGGTACCCAAACGCCACTTTTTCTCACGGAAGGCAATTCCGGCTCTCTACCGGCATGTGGAAGGCAATGTCCATGCCTCGCTGGACAGGGCGGTCAGAGGTAAGGTGCATATTACCGCTGACTCATGGTCCAGCAGGCATGGACAGGGACATTACCTAAGTTTCATGGCGCATTGGGTGACTCTGCTGGCAGCTGGGAAGGATGCAGGACAAGGTGCAGTAGTGTTGGAGGTTGTTCCGCCACCATGCCTCCAAAATGCTAATGATTGTGACACACCTCTCTCCTCCACCCCTCCTCTTCTTCTTCCTCCATGGCCTCTTCCTGTGCTTTGTCCTCGGAACCAGCGGTGCTCCGTAGCCGTTCAAGGGGCTACACAAGTACGCAGGCCAAAAGATGCCATGCGGTGCTTGAGCTGGTGTGCTTGGGGGACAGGAGCCACACTGGGGCAGAGGTTCTGTCAGCTCTGCAGGGGCAGGTTCAGAGGTGGTTGACGCCACGCCAACTTAAGGCAGGAATGGTGGTTTGCGACAATGGCACCAACCTCCTCTCTGCCCTCCGACAGGGACAAATGACCCATGTGCCCTGTTTGGCTCACGTCCTTAACTTAGTGGTGCAGCGGTTCTTGGGCAGGTACCAAGGCTTACAGCATGTCCTGAGGCAGGCCAGGAAAGTCTGTGTGCATTTCCGCCGGTCATATAATGCCAGTGCTCGGCTGGCAGACCTCAAAAAGGAGTTTAACCTGCCCAAGAACCGCCTAATCTGTGACATGCCCACCAGGTGGAACTCAACGTTGGCCATGCTGCAGCGGCTGCACAAGCAGCAGAGGGCCATCAATGAGTACCTGTGCGACTATGGCACCAGGACAGGGTCAGGGGAGCCACGCCAGTGGGCCATGATGAGGCCACGAGGATGGTGAGCAGTGACAGTGCATGCATCAGTGAAACTGTCCCCCTTGTCCACCTGTTGGAGCACACGCTGCTTGGAATAATGGACAGGGCACTTGAGGCAGAACAGAGGCAGGAAGAGGAGGACTTCCTTAGCTCTCAAGGCCCCCTGTATCCAGACAGTGTTCCTGCGTGCCCGCCGATCACACAGGAAGAGGACGAGGAGGAGGAAGATTGTGTCAGTATGGAGGTGGAGCCTGCCACTCAGCATCAGCAGCAGTCTTTAAGGGATCAGTCCCAAGAAACACATGGACTTGTACGTGGCTGGGTGGAGGTGGCTGCGGACCATGTCGTCCTTAGTGACCCAGAGGACTCCGGACAGAATGCCTCAGCAAAGCCTCCCTGATCCTGCAAAGCCTGCGTAAGGATCCTCGTATTCGTGGTATCAAGGAGAAGGACCAATACTGGCTGGCAACCCTCCTTGATCCACGTTACAAGGGTAAGGTTGCGTACCTTATCTTGCCATCGCAGAGGGAGCAGAGGATGAAACATCTTCGGGAGGCCTTGCAGAAAGGTCTGTGCAACGCGATCCCAGAGACTGGGAGGTTACAAACTCCTGTTTCTGGACAACGTGTTACTGAGGCTTCGGTCAGTCAAAGAAGGAGCGGTGGAGAAGGTGGCCGTCTGACCGATGCGTTCAGACAATTTTTTGGTCCGCAGCCCCAAGGTATGATCGGTTCCAGCAACCATCGCCAGCATCTGTTTTACATGGTGCAGGAATACCTAGGAGCAAGATCTGACTTGGACACCTTTCCCACCGAAAATCCTCTGGGTTACTGGGTCTTGAGGATGGATCACTGGCCAGAGCTTGCACAGTATGCAATTGAGCTACTGGCCTGTCCTGCATCCAGCGTTCTTTCGGAACGCACATTCAGTGCTGCTGAAGGCTTTGTAACCGATCACAGGGTGCGTCTGTCCACTGACTCGGTCGATCGACTGACCTTTATAAAAATAATCAGCCTTGGATAACCACCAGCTACCAAGCACCTGATGCTGATGTAACCAAATAATTTTTTTCAGATCCCTTCAAAGACTGCCTATGCTGATGCTGAGTGACTATCCCTGAGTAATTATCCTCTTCCTCCTCAATGATCATGCTGATAGCTTGTAAGAACATTTTTGGTTCTGGGCGCCACCACCAGTGCCTAAGGCCCAATTTTTCAGCCCCTGTTTAACAGAGGCGTTTAATTACAATTTTTCATGCAATACTTTTCAGCATTGCTCGTTTCTGCGTTACAACTAGAGTATCTGTGAGGGGTTGCAGTGTTGTGGCACCAGCACCAGTGCCTAAGGCCCAATTTTTCTGCCCTTGTTCAACAGGGGCATGTAATTACAATTCTTGATCTAATATTTCACAGCAGGGCCCATTTCTGCACCCACCAAGAGCGAGTGAGGACTTACAGTGTTGTGGCACCAGCACCACCACCACCACCACCAAAGGCCCAATTTTTCTGCCCTTGTTCAACAGGGGCATGTAATTACAATTCTTGATCTAATATTTCACAGCAGGGCCCATTTCTGCACCCATCAAGAGCAAGTGAGGACTTACAATGTTGTGGCACCAGCAGCACCACCACCACCACCAAAGGCCCAATTTTTCTGCCCTTGTTCAACAGGGGCATGTAATTACAATTCTTGATCTAATATTTCACAGCAGGGCCCATTTCCGCACCCACCAAGAGCGAGTGAGGGCTTACAGTGTTGTGGCACCAGCACCACCACCACCAAAGGCCCAATTTTTCTGCCCTTGTTCAACAGGGGCATGTAATTACAATTCTTGATCTAATATTTCACAGCAGGGCCCATTTCTGCACCCACCAAGAGCGAGTGAGGACTTACAGTGTTGTGGCACCAGCACCACCACCACCACCACCAAAGGCCCAATTTTCTGCCCTTGTTCAACAGGGGCATGTAATTACAATTCTTGATCTAATATTTCACAGCAGGGCCCATTTCTGCACCCACCAAGAGTGAGTGAGGACTTACAGTGTTGTGGCACCAGCAGCACCACTACCACCACCAAAGGCCCAATTTTTCTGCCCTTGTTCAACAGGGGCATGTAATTACAATTCTTGATCTAATATTTCACAGCAGGGCCCATTTCTGCACCCACGAAGAGCGAGTGAGGACTTACAGTGTTGTGGCACCAGCACCACCACCACCACCACCAAAGGCCCAATTTTTCTGCCCTTGTTCAACAGGGGCATGTAATTACAATTATTGATCTAATATTTCACAGCAGGGCCCATTTCTGCACCCACCAAGAGCGAGTGAGGACTTACAGTGTTGTGGCACCAGCACCACCACCACCACCACCCCCAAAGGCCCTATTTTTCTGCCCTTGTTCAACAGGGGCATGTAATTACAATTCTTGATCTAATATTTCACAGCAGGACCCTGTGAGGGCTTACAGTGTTGTGGCCACAACACCTAAGGCCCAAATGTCTGCTGAGTATATAGGGCAGGCCCCTACTTTCAAACATCTAACTTACAAACGACTCCTACTTGCAAACAGAAGGAGACAACAGGAAGTGAGATGAAATCTACCCCATAGGAAGGGAAATTCTCTCTTGTAAGAGTTAATATGGGAAAAACATTTCTCCTTTCCACTGATGCTTTCCAATCCTTGTTCCACAAAAAACACCAAATTTTCAAAAAACATTTGTCATTGGGACAAAAAGTGAGGTGAAATCTTCTGAAGAGGAGGACAGACAGCAAAACAAATGTCACAGGGGTGATAACCCTTCCCTATGTTTTCCAAAAAGCTTAAAAAAGATTTTTTGGCTGGAGCTAAACACATTAAAAATGTACCCGTTCAAAATTACAAACAGATTCTACTTAACAACAAACCTACAGTCCCTGTCTTGTTTGCACCGCCTGTATACTGCTGTTCAGAGTATATAGGGCCTGGTTGCCCCACACCTTTCCTTATTTTAATTTGGGTGCGGGGTTCCCCTTAATATCCATACAAGACCCAAAGGGCCCGGTAATGGACTGGGGTGTACCCATGCCGTTTGTCTCACTGATTTTCATCCATATTGCCAGGACCCGACATTACATTAAACCCGCAAGCAGTTTTAAATGAGATTTTTTCCTTTAAAAATGACATTTTGTGCAGGGACTGTTCTAAACATGGGAAACACGCGCTACTTTACAGGCATACTATAGACACACCCCAGGTACGATATTTAAAGGAATATTTCACTTTTTTTTTTTTTACTTTAAGCATCATTAAAATCACTGCTCCCGAAAAAACGTCAGTTTTTAAAAGTTTTTTTTGCATCGATACATGTCCCCTGGGGTAGGACCCGGGTCCCCAAACCCTTTTTAGGACAATACCATGCAAATTAGCCTTTAAAATGAGCACTTTTGATTTCGAACATTCGAGTCCCATAGACATCAATGGGGTTCTAATGGTCGCGCGAATTTTCGGTCCATTCGCAGGTTCTGGTGCGAACCGGGGGGTGTTCGGCTCATCCCTATTCCTCAGTGGCAGGTTCCCAAACGCGACTTTTTCTCGTGGAAGGCTCTCTACCGGCATGTGGAAGGCAATGTCTTGGCCTCGCTGGACAGGGCGGTCAGTGGTAAGGTGCATATTACCGCTGACTCATGGTCCAGCAGGCATGGACAGGGATGTTACCTAAGTTTCATGGCGCATTGGGTGACTCTGCTGGCAGCTGAGAAGGATGCAGGACAAGGTGAAGTAGTGTTGGAGGTTGTTCCACGCCTCCAAAATGCTACTACTGGTGATTCTGACACACCTTTCTCCTTCACCCCCTCCTTTTCTTCTTCCTCCATGGCCTCTTCCTGTGCTTTGTCCTCGGAACCAGCGGTGCTCCGCAGGCGTTCAAGGAGCTACGCAAGTACGCAGGCCAAAAGATGCCATGCGGTGCTTGAGCTGGTGTGCTTGGGGGACAGGAGCCACACTGGGGCAGAGATTCTGTCGGCTCTGCAGGGGCAGGTTCAGAGGTGGTTGACGCCTTGCCAGCTTAAGCCAGGAATGGTGGTTTGCGACAATGGCACCAACCTCCTCTCCGCCCTCTGACAGGGACAACTGACCCATGTGCCCTGTTTGGCTCACATCCTCAACTTGGTGGTGCAGCGGTTCTTGGGCAGGTACCCGGGCTTACAGGATGTCCTGAGGCAGGCCAGGAAAGTCTGTGTGCATTTCCACCAGTTGTATAATGCCAGTGCTCGGCTGGCTGACCTCCAAAAGGAATTTAACGTGCCCAAGAACCGCCTAAACTGTGACATGCCCACCAGGTGGAACTCAATGTTGGCCATGCTGCAGCGGCTGCACACGCAACAGAGGGCCATCAATGAGTACCTGTGAGACTATGGCACAGGGTCAGGGGAGCTTGTTTTTTTTCCCCACGCCAGGGGGCCATGATCAGGGATGCATGCACTGTCCTGTCACCATTTGAGGAGGCCATGAGGATGGTGAGCAGTGACAGTGCATGCATCAGTGACACTGTCCCCCTTGTCCACCTGTTGGAGCACACACTGCGTGGAATAATGGACAGGGCACTTGAGGCAGAACAGAGGCAGGAAGAGAAGGACTTCCTTAGCTCTCAAGGCCCCGTTTATTCAGACAGTGTTCCTGCATGCCCGCTGATCACACAGGAAGAGGACGAGGAGGAGGAGGATTGTGTCAGCATGGAGGTGGAGTTTGGCACTCAGCATCAGCAGCAGTCTTTAAGGGATCATTTACTAACCCAAGAAACCCATGGACTTGTACGTGTCTGGGAGGAGGTGGCTGCAGATCCTGTCGTCCTTAGTGACACAGAGGACTCCGGACCGAATGCCTCAACAAACCTATGCTGTATGGCCTTCCTGATCTTGCAAAGCCTGGGAAGGATCCTCATATTCGTGGTATCAAGGAGAGGGATTGTTACATGCTGGCAACCTTCCTTGATCCACGTTACAAGGGTAAGGTTGCAGACCTTATCTTGCCATCACAGAGGGAGCAGAGGATAAAACATCTTTGGGAGGCCTTGCAGAAAGGTCTGTGCACTGCGTTCCCAGAGACTGGGAGGTTACAAACTCCTGTTCCTGGACAACGTGTTGCTGAGGCTTCGGTTAGTCAAAGAAGGAGTGGTGGAGAAGGTGGCCATCTGACCGATACGTTCAGACAATTTTTTAGTCCGCAGCCCCAAGGTATGATCGGTTCCAGCAACCATCGCCAGCGTCTTATAGCATCCAAGTAGCGTTTTACATAGTGCAGGAATACCTAGGGGCAAGCTCTGACTTGGACACCTTTACCACCGAAAATCCTCTGAGTTACTGGGTCTTGAGGATGGATCACTGGCCAGAGCTTGCACAGTATGCAATTGAGCTACTGGCCTGTCCTGCATCCAGCATTCAGAACGCACATTCAGTGCTGCTGGAGGCTTTGTAACCGATCACAGGGTGCGCCTGTCCACCGACTCGGTCGATCGACTGACCTTCATAAAAATGAATCAGTCTTGGATCACCACCAGATACAAAGCACCTGATGCTAATGTAACTGAATATTTTTTTTTTAATTATTATTATTATTATTATTATTATTATTATTATTATTATTATTATTATACAGGATTTATATAGTGCCAGATGTATGTCAGATTCCTTTAAGACTCCCTATGCTGATGCTGAGTGACTATCCTATTATGCTGAGTGACTATTCTCTTCCTCAATGATCATGCTGATAGCTTGTAAGAATATTTTTGGTTCTGGGCACCGCCACCAGTGGCTAAGGCCCACTTCTTCTGCTCCTGTATAACAGGGGAGTGTAATTACAATTTTTGATGCAATACTTTGCAGCAGGGCTCATTCCTGCACTCAAACTACAGTATCTGTGAGGGGTTGCAGTGTTGTGGCACCAGTACCAGTGCCTAAGGCCCAATTTTTCAGCCCCTGTCTAACCGGGGCGTGTAATTACAATTTTTGATGCAATACTTTGCAGCAGGGCTCGTTCCTGCGCTCCAACTAGAGTATCTGTGAGGGGTTGCAGTGTTGTGGCACCAGCACCAGTGCCTAAGGCCCAATTTTGTCAGCCCTTGTTTAACAGGGACATGTAATTACAATTCTTGATCTAATATTTCACAGCAGGGCCCGTTTCTGCGCCCACCAAGAGTAACTGTGAGGATTTACAGTGTTGTGGCACCAGCACCACCAAAGGCCTGATTTTTCTGCCCCTGTTCAACAGGTGCATGTAATTACAATTCTTGATCTAATATTTCACAGCAGGGCCCGTTCCAGTGCCCACCAAGAGTAACTGTGAGGACTTACAGTGTTGTGGCACCAGCACAACCACCACCATCACTAAAGGCCCAATTTTTCTGACCCTGTTCAACAGGGGCATGTAATTACAATTCTTGATCTAATATTTCACAGCAGGGCCCATTCCAACACCCACCAAGTGTAACCGTGATGACTTACAGTGTTGTGGCACCAGCACCACCATCACCAAAGGCCCAATTTTTCTGACCCTGTTTAACAGGGACATGTAAATACAATTCTTGATCTAATATTTCACAGCAGGGCCCGTTTCTGCGCCCACCAAGAGTAACTGTGAGGACTTACAGTGTTGTGGCACCAGCACCACCAAAGGCCTGATTTTTCTGCCCCTGTTCAACAGGTGCATGTAATTACAATTCTTGATCTAATATTTCACAGCAGGGCCCGTTCCAGTGCCCACCAAGAGTAACTGTGAGGACTTACAGTGTTGTGGCACCAGCACAACCACCACCATCACTAAAGGCCCAATTTTTCTGACCCTGTTCAACAGGGGCATGTAATTACAATTCTTGATCTAATATTTCACAGCAGGGCCCATTCCAACACCCACCAAGTGTAACCGTGAGGACTTACAGTGTTGTGGCACCAGCACCACCATCACCAAAGGCCCAATTTTTCTGACCCTGTTCAACAGGGGCATGTAATTACAATTCTTGATCTAATATTTCACAGCAGGGCCCTGTGAGGGCTTACAGTGTTGTGGCAACACCAACACCTAAGGCCCCAATTTCTGCTGAGTATATAGGGCAGGCCCCTACTTTCAAACATCCAACTTACAAACGACTCCTACTTGCAAACGGAAGGAGACAACAGGAAGTGAGATTAAATCTACCCCTTGGAAGGGAAATTCTCTCCTGTAAGAGTTAATATGGGAAAAACTTTGCTCTTTTCCACTGATGCTTTATCACCAATCCTTGTTTCACTAAAAACCCCAAATTTTCAAAAAACATTTGTCATTGGGACAGAAAGTGAGGTGAAATCTTCTGAAGAGGAGCACAGACAGCAAAACAAATGTCACAGGGGTGATAACCCTTCCCTATGTTTTCCAAAAAGCTTTTTGATTATTTGGCTGGAGCTAAACACTTTAAAAATGTTCCAGTTCAAAATTACAAACAGATTCTACTTAACAACAAACCTACAGTCCCTGTCTTGTTTGCACCACCTGTATACTGCTGTTCAGAGGGCCTGGGGCCCCACGCCTTCGTTTTTTTAATTTGGGTGCGGGGTTCCCCTTAATATCCATACAAGACCCAAAGGGCCTGGTAATGGACTGGGGGGTACCCATGCCGTTTGTCTCACTGATTTTCATCCATATTACCGGTACTCGACATTACATTAAAGCTGTTAGCAGTTTTAAATGACTTTTATTCTTTTAAAAATGTCATTTTGTGCAGGGACTGTTCTAAGCACGGGAAATACACGCCACTTTACAGGCATACTATAGACACCCCACAGGTATGATATTTAAAGGAAAATTTCACTTTTTTTTCACTTTAAGCATCATTAAAATCACTGCTCCCGAAAAAACGTTAGTTTTTAAAACTTTTTTTGCATTGATACATTTTTTAGGGCAATACCATGCAAATTAGCCTTTAAAATTAGCACTTTTAATTTCGAATGTTCAAGCCCCATAGACTTCAATGGGGTTCTAATGTTCGTGCGAAGTTTCAGTCCATTCGCAGGTTCTGGTGCATACCGAACCGGGGGGTGTTCGGCTCATCCCTAATGACTGCGTACTTAAAGTAAAAACAGCTTTAACCTATTCATTAAACTAAGTAAACATTCCCTTCGCTAAGTGAACATTCTCTGCTTCTTTAATAAATTGACTCCTATATGTTGACAGGCTCACTAAAAACAGTAAACTTAATGGGATCAATTTACTAAAACAGGAGAATGCAAAATCTGGTGCAGCTCCGCATAGAAACCAATCAGCTTCCAGGTTTTTTGTCAAAGCTTGATTGAAGCTGAACTTAGAAGCTGATTGGCTACCATGCAGAGATGTGCCAGATTTTGCACTCTCCAGTTTTAGTAAATCAACCCAATTTGTGGCTGATATATTGAGGCTGATTTACTAACGGAGTTTGAAATCTTCACTCAATAAATTGTCGCTGTGTTCACTTTGAATACCCAATTATGTGCAGATGAAATAAATAAACAGGAATTTGCTTTTCACATGATTGGATAATTGAAGTAATGTGTAATGGCCAATCTTCCCTGCTTAGGGTGGCTGATCTAGAGATATCTCATTTTTACTTAATTAATTGAGGAGCGGCTAGTAAAAATGTGAAGGTCATGTAAAAACAAAAACAAAAAAGAATGAAAATATATAAAGAAAACCCATTACCAAGTAGACATCTCTTACATTCATCTATCTAGCCCAGATGTATCTGCCCACAATCATGACAACCTCATTTTTGAAGTTTACTTATAGTGGTGAACACCAAAGTGGACAACCTTACTCTATATAAATAACCTACTCTGCTACAAGTATATAGTATATTGTTATTGTGCAAACATATACAATACAAAAGAACTCTGGAGTTAAAACAGAAACTAGCAATATACAAGAGCAACAATGCTAGTCAAGTAAATGTGCATCATATTATTCTCAGATTGCAGAATGATATATGGTAAAATTCTTCCTTCAGTTATATAACCTGAGCATGTCTGCACAGTGCCTATTATCAAATTAGTGTCTGGCTGGAGTAGTCTTTTAACATTTGCTTTAAACCCAGTAGCAATATGCATTTTTCCTCCTTCTTATGTCTCCTTATCTATTGATTATAGGACTCATGTAGCCATACTCAAGACGTCTGGTCTGCACCACGTTCCCCAAACCACATGGACATTTCATTATGTAAAAAGCATTTAAAGGAACATGTGTAAAATATCTTGACAGATGTACAAAGCCTTGGGAACGGTATTCAATAGTATCACCTCTTATAATTTAATTACATTTCCTATACCCTAGACATGGACATGTGCCTCTATATTTATCATAATATTTGCTGTAAGTAAGAAAACTACTTTTCCTTTAGGTTTTACCCCTTATATTTTCAATACTTGTATACTGTATATCCTAATTTTTAACTTCTGTTTGTAACTTCCTGTATCCTTTTTCTATCCAGCTGTTTTTTGATTGCTCAAAAGAATGCACAATTCGGAAGAGATTGTTGGGTGTGTATATTATATCATAAGTCTGTATAAATGTATAGGTTTATAAGTCATTTCTAATCTGAGATTGCATATGGCTGTACCCCAGAGGCGTAACTTAACCTTCAGGGCCCCGGTGCAAGAAACCATTAAGGCTCCCCTGGCCCCCAATCGGGGGCCTTCACACTGTTACTGGGGGGCTCTTTACTCCCGTTGTGGACCCTTTATTACGGTCCCACAGCGAGCCACCTTCCTGCCATCTTGGGGCCCCCCCCACAGTGGCAGAACACCAGGGCGAGTTTTGTTTTGATTTTAATTTTTTTTTATCATTCTATTATATTTTTTTTTTTACATTTTTAGTTTTTTTATTATTTATTTCGTATTTTCTAGGACCCCAGTTGGGGGGTGCTTTGGTGAAATATCAGGTGTCTAAACAGACCCCTATTTTTTCACTTTTGAGACAGAGGAAGGGACTGAGGACAGATTCATCAGTCCCTTGCTCTGCAGCCTCAGCTGCACAAAATGAATAGACAGGAATATCTCTTACAGAGCTTTCCATTCAGTCATAAACTGAGGCATAGTAAACACAGTTTACTATGCCCCAGCTATAAATTGATAAAATAAAAAACAGAGTCAGTGATCAGTACCACTCACTGACTCTATTCATTAAGACAATGAAGGGTCAGCAAATGACACATTTACCAGCCCCTTCCCCACTCTCCATCCTGACAGATCTCCCACAGCATCCAGCGGAAGTTAAGAGGGGGAAACCTTGCAGCGTTGCGGAGGGGCAGTGTGGAGGGCCATGGAAGCCCACAGGGGCACGGGGTAAGAGGCCAGGGATAGGGAGGTGGCAGGAGTGGCATGTGGAAGAGCCAATGCCCTCCATTTCCCTCCTGCAGCCGCAGAATGTCTGCAGGATGGAGAGGAGGAGAAGCAGGAATTCAGATACATGGAGGGATCAGTTCCTCTGCGTGCCACTGCCCTCTCATCCAGGCATACAGGGGGGCCATGCTAGCCCCCTGGAGCATTGGGGTTGGGTAGCAATGATGACCCTTGTGACCCCTGTACATACGCCCCTGCTGTACCCTCATGTTTTCTGTTACTGCAGCAGTTGGCTGACAGGGAAGGAGACATCTGATTACAACAGGGATTTGCATGTGTGTGTGTGGGCAGTAGGAACTGTGATCATGTACAGTAAAGAGCTCACAAAATAGCAGTGGTAGAATCACATAGTGGCTACACAACTTTTTGAGTGCACCACATTGGCCACATAGGCCTTGTTCTATAAAAGATTTGTAGCAGCAATAGGGTTTAAAGAAGTTAATGCCCGGATTAAAGCATAACTAAAGGATTTTCTTTGGATAGAGTGGAGAGGGAATAGAACACTTGTCAAGTTTTTATTGCTGTCTGTGCCCCCGTTAAGGAGTATCACCCTCTCTATTTGTCCTCCTTTACCATTATCATTGAAAGTGAAAGTAAAACTAAATCCCAAATTTCCACAGAAAAGTAATAGAGGGTAAATTATCCAATGGGGACGCTAGTTCTGGTGACCAGGGGGTCCCCAAGCAATTCCTATAATTTTCAGGGATTTCCTCTCACTTCCTGTTTGGCTATGGGACAGCCAGTGAAGGTAAATCTCCACAATGGGACACAGGTGGCAAAAAAAAAAAAAACAGGGGTTTTAACCCTCCTTTGCTCTATGCAAGATGAAAAAAAGTGTTGTCTATAGTTCTACTTTAAGTAATCAAATCCTTCTGAGGGGATATACCACACAGGGTATATTTTTGTTTTTTTAACCTATATTTGCAAACAGTTTTCCTTGTTTCTCTTTTCTATCCTTTATTTAACTACTTGCCGACCAGCTGCCGTAGTTATACGGTGGCAGGTTGGCTCCCCTGCGCAAATCACCATGTCTGTACGGCGGCTACTTTAAGGACCATAGGGGGCGCTGGTCCCAAAAAAGTGTCAAAAGCGTCCGAACTGTCCACCGCAATGTCACAGTCCTGCTAAAAATTGCTGATCAACGCCATTACTAGTAAAAAGAAATTATTTTGTAGACGCTATAACTTTTCTGCAAACCAATCAATATACACTTATTGGTATTTTTTTTTTACCAAAAATATGTAGAAGAATACATATTGGCCTAAACAGATGAAGACTTTTTTGAGGGGGGGGGGGGTATTTATTAAAAGCAAAAAGTAAAAAATAATGTTTTTTTTAAATTGTCGCTCTTTTTTTGTTTATAGCGCAAAAAATAAAAACCGCAGAGGTGATCAAATACCACCAAAAGAAAGCTCTATTTGTGGGAAAAAAAGAAAGTTAATTTTGTTTGGGTACATCATCACAGAACCGTGCAATTGCCAGTTAAAGCGACGAAGTGCCGTATCGCAAAAATGGCCTGGTCATTAAGGGGGGAAATCTTCCGGTCCTTAAGTGGTTAACAAAATCTTTAAGATAGCAGCCTTCGAGAGGACAACCTTCAATAAAAGACAATAACAAGAGACCCTGAACAACCTCTGCAAACAAGGAGGGATCAATACAGTTGGCTAGATGATGCCCAAGCTTGTATGTGTATAAAGAGTATACCATGGCATTCGAGCCCAGCAACATTGCCACTCCTGATGACTGTGTGATTCAGTGTGACTCTGTTCTTGGAGCCTCTCCCTGGATCGTGACAAATGCTATTTATGTCCAAAGAGAAGGGAACAGAAAATACATGAGACGCTGCTGGTGCTGCTAATTTCATCTAAGAATAATGATCAGGTCTGGTTTTCTAATATGTCAGATTGAAGTTACTTATAAAAGTATTTGGTCAGTGGGGTAATGGGGGTCAACTGAGGTAATGAAAAATAGCAAGATCAGGTAATTGTCATCATAGCATTTATAACTAGCAATTTATTTGTGGCACATGAGCTTAGTTCCAGACCCCTTAATGGCGGGCAAGTAGTTAGTGGCATGTGGTCTGAGACTGAGCTCCAGTAATTTATTCAAAGGTTTGTATTTTGTGAAAAATTTGTGTAGGACTTGCCCTTGGTGCAGATGGTTAGCATACATAGTTTGCCCAAAATGCACATTATTGCCAACTCTTATTTTTTCAAAGGATGCATTTAAAGTGAATTTAAGGAGTGAAGATCTGCTTTCCTATAGGAAATATCTAGGAATGTTAATTGTGCCTAAGCAGTATCCTAATATTTGGGGCCATTTACAGCATTGCAGTAATTCATGTAACGTGTTTTAATGTTGTGCTGCCATTTTATTTTGAAAGGCAAATCACCAGTCTTGTAGTGCACCACAACACACGGCAATGCATGATAGTGCATTTCTTTAATAAAAAGAGTCATGTGCTTTTTTAAACAATTTAGGGCGTGTTGCAAGCCCATTCATTTTGAATGGACTGCCTTAACACAAACTACATTCATGTATTGCATGTTAATGCACTTAACTGTTGTCTTTGAATTTCTCCTGAAAAATTATTGTTATTATCATACAGGATTTATATAGTGGCAATCGTTTGTGCAGTACTTTACTACATGAGGGCAGACAGAGGGCTCTGCTCATTAGAGGTTTCAATCTAAAACTGTTTGGCAGCAGCGGGACAAGAGCACCCGAGATGGCTGACAAGATCCAGAATAAAAGTATACTTCCTAAGCCTAGACACTCTTGTGCCTTGAGCTCACAGCTGGCCATACATGGATTGAAATTTGGCCAGTTCAGCAGGGACCATCTGAATTTTGATCCATGTGTGGCCACTGTGAATGAACAGAAGTAGATCTACCGACTGAGATTTGTTTAACTGTCCAGTCTGTATTTTCTTGCTCAATCAGCACTACAGGCTATAGGCTGCAACGCTGATTGGTGTGTTCTGACAGTGGAGGATTTTCCCTGCTGTCAGAATACAATGAAACAGAGGAGGGATTCCCCCTCTACATCAAGTGTGTGGATGGGGGAATGGGGTCATATTTTTTTTGTTCAACCCGCTGGGTGAACGAAAAATAAACCCAAGTATGGCCAACTTTATAGCTGTATATCTATAGTGTGATATCAGCTAAGGTACTTTGTCTCTGATTACTAGTATCATGAAATTTTAAGTGAGATTTGGTAACGTCCTTCCTGTGCTGCTCACCGCTCCATTCTGTTTGTGGATCTTTGCTACACTTACCTTTCCTAATTATTTTTGTAAATATCCCCCCACCAGTAATCAGAGAAGCAGCCCTGAACCGAACTCCTGACTCTCCTAAGCTGCATCTACACAGTAATCTGGAAAATATCAGCTGCAGGGAGACTACCATCAATACTGGTCACTAGTCCTTTTCCCTCTGCCTGCTTTCCACAATTCCTGTCCTACCTAAGATTCCTACCATCCTGCCTACTTAAAGTGGTAGTAACCCTAAAAAAAAATATCTTGTTCCTTTAAAGCATGAATAACAGCTAATCCACACCCCTCTGTAAACTGACCACATTTATCATGGCTGCAGAGCCATGATACTGTGGTCAAAGTGCCTCCATCATCCCGCTGTCTCTCCTCTCTCCCCCTCCCTCCCTGCCTGTCAGTTAGTCTAAGTACAGATCTTTTCCCCGCCCCTCCCCTCCTGCTGCTATAATTGTGTTTTATTAATAGATCCCATGTGTTCTATTAAGTTCAGTGTATGTGGTTTATAAAAAATATGTAGCTTTATGCCTTTTTTCAGAGCGCCGTTTGGTGCTCAGGTGACCACCCGCTGTTCTCCACCTCTCCTCCCCTCCTCCCAGCTGACATCAGCGAGGAATTCTTAGCCCCTCCTGCTGTAGTTCTCAGATCATGGAGGAGAGTAGAGCAGGCGGTCACATTAATGCAGAGTGGCGGTCTGAAATAGGGTATAAAGCTAGGTATTTTTTATAAAGCACATACACTGGGGCACATAACTTGGAATAATGGAACACAGGGGATTCTATTGAGAAAACAAAGTGGCTTTACAGCCACTTTAATGAACAATGAATAAAACACTAACAGATGTTTCATTCATTGTTAAGTGGAAGAGTGGGTTTGAGAATAAAGTCGGCAGCGCCTCCCTTCCTGGGAAAAAAATCAGTAATCAAAAACAAAGTTATTGAGAGCAGAAGAGCTAATGCGACCAGCATATAACATTAACCATAAGTAGATAGATGAACACCAGTATAGAAATAATACAAACTTGATATAAGAAAAGATTATTAACAGTACATACATCCAATTTACAAACAGATATAATCAGCTAAGGGCCAGACAAGTGTCCTGCTGCAACTGTGCACATATACCCATTTATATATGGTTATTAATAAAGATACCTCCAGATGAATTTTGCAGCGATTGGAGACCTAATGACAAGATCAGCGATCATGGGGAAATACTCCAACAGTTGTCCAACCAGCCTGGAATGGAGGTTCTCACCTGGAGGAATTGTGCTGTGGCACTGGAACTCAGAGTTAGCTTATCTTTTCTGTGCTTTAGTCCCTCCATAGTAGTTTCTAATCTGTTATGCAACCATACCTCTAACTAAGTGGTTTTCAAGTGCCTAACCTTGGTCTAGCCTATGTTGCCTATTGAGCTATAAGCTAAAACTAGATATAGAATCTCAGACCAGAAGGGACAGAGTAAACTAGAATAACGGGCTGCATATAAAAATATATTGTAATAAACAGGTTCACCTACTAATATACCAGAAGGTACATACACTCAATAAGCTATGGGCAGCTGCAGTTAGAATATTAGAACTTTGGAATACTTGCATAAAAGTCTCTGCTTCTGATCCGGGTAAAAATAAAGCAGCAGTAGCAGCTCCTGTGTATATAAGACTGTGGGGGTTATATACGAAAGGCTAATACACTTTGCACTACAAGTGCAAACTACTGCCCTGTACACATGGTCGGATTTTCCGACGGAAAATGTGTGATAGAACCGTAAATCCGTTCTCGGAAATTCCGATCGTGTGTACACAAATCTGACGCACAAAGTGCCACGCATGCTCAGAATAAATTAAGAGACGAAAGCTATTGGCTACTGCCCTGTTTATAGTCCCGCCGTATGTGTTTTACATCACCACGTTCAGAATGATCGGATTTTCCGACAACTTTGTGTGATCGTGTGTATGCATGACAAGTTTGAGCCAACATCCGTTGGAAAAAATCCATGGATTTTTTTGTCGGAATGTCCGATCAATGTCCGACCGTGTGTGCAGGGCATACAAGTGCAAAGTGCACTTGAAATTGCACTGAAAGTGCACTTGGAAATGCAGTCGCTGTAGATCCGAGGGGGACATGCAAGGAAAATAAAAAACAGCATTTTAGCTTGCACATGATTGGATGATAAAATCAGCAGAGCTTCACCTCATTTCAGATCTACCCCTCAGATTTACAGCAACTGCACTTTCAGTGCAATTTCAAGTGCACTTTACACTTGTTGTTTGCACTTGTAGTGCAAAGTGGATTTGCCTTTCCTAAATAACCCCCTATGCAGCTCAATTTTCTGTCTCTCTCTGCTCTTCCTTCTGGTGTTTTCAAAGCCCCTCCCTGCTGTAGGAAGTATTAATACATAACACTATGATATTAGCAGCTTACGGTAGAAGGCAGCAGATCACTACATTACCATTACCCTTTAAAAATGTCTTCTGTAATATGCAGTACATATGTTTTTCCACATGATCAGATCAGTTTTTGCAGAGTAAAAAAAAAAAAAACAGAGATTACTGGAATAGTTAGAAATAGAATATTATTGCTGGGTGTACCAGAAACCAGCTCATCAGCTTACACTCTTTCGCTACATGCTTTTTACTGTATCTTGGCACACCACTTACACAAAAAAATATCATTTACACTTATGACAGAGCAACATCTCTGAATATTTAACTTAACATCAAGCTGCTGATGAAGATATGATCTGGGCAGAAAAAAGGTAGACAATTCAAAATGTTGAAAGTAAGACAAACAAAGAAAAATGTGACATTGATAGATGTGTAAGCATTAATCACTGTTTCTAAAAATCAGAACACACATTGTTCACTAGACATTTAATAAAAGATGCCAGAGTAAATGATGTACTTTAAAGATGATAATATTTGCATTGGACGGAGTCTGCTCATTCTTTGTAGTTCATAAGAGTCAGGGATTTGGTACAGTTTTGTGATTAATTTATATAGCAACAACATTTTGAAGTTTAGGCTCTAGAAATATTTCTGGTTAGTTAAAGGGAAGGGCGTAATATACACAATATTTTATATAGTTCTTCATCTATAGTTTTCACCATATGGGCTAGATAAAACTGAGTTTAAACTAGTAGGGGCAGCTGGAGTTCTAAGGTGCCTGATTCAGCATAGTTGAAACCCTGGGTATTAACTACCTTCATTGATATTTTCCTATAGACAGATCACCTACAGTGGGATATCCTTGGAAGCCTGAAAATATCTGGTATAACTGGTATAAATATAACTGGTATAAATATAACTGGTATCCTCATGTGATATAAGAAACTAATGGATCACTTTTAGATAGACAGAGCTTTTATTTCCCTACTACTTAATGGGGCCAATTTACTAAAGAATGTAAGAATATAGTAATCTCTGCATTTATCGAGTACATATATTATATAAATTATGACTCATTTAAATAAGACTAAAAAATAAATATAAAATGGTTCTTTGCAGAGGAGGTGAACTCCATTTGTGTCCGACAATACAACCTTATAGTTTCATAGTTCCTAAAAATTGAATACTAATAGTGTCTTGTTCAAGTTACTTATAATAAACATACATGCACGGTTATTTGCAATAATATCAACTATTGTGGCTGCCCAATCTATGTCGACATGATTTTACCCCACTCAGTCGTTACAAAAGTTCGCTTCGGGTGGATTTCGTCCATCGGGGGTGAATGTAGACTCTCATATTTTTTCATTTATTCTTTTATTCTCATTTTCATTCAAGATATTTTTACAAATACTGATCTAAAAATTCTAAGACTGAGCAAGAGACGTACAGGTCTCTTAGATTTTCTCAGTTGGTTGGGAGGATTTCTCTTTTCCAACCCCCAATTTTTTTCTCACCATATACACTGGTTTTTGATATGGAAAATTAAGATAATTCTGTTTCTTTCACTGAAAAATAGTTATGGTACAATTTCATTGACAAGCTCTGAATTCCTCAATTGTATAGAAATGATACTTTTTATTGACTCTTTGTACACATGGTTCACCATAAAGAAATTTAGAAAATACAGATATCTACACCCTACATACCAAATAATCTATCTCATACTTTTACTTTCTGTCGGTCCCCCAAATGTAACACAAGCAACATGACTATCACAGTTGTATCACACAATGTTCAAGGATTTAATTCCCCAAATAAA
This sequence comes from Lithobates clamitans, assembly GCA_037952925.1. NCBI lineage: Eukaryota > Metazoa > Chordata > Amphibia > Anura > Ranidae > Lithobates > Lithobates clamitans. Next base: position 3,207,496 of record JBBGZY010000325.1, on the reverse strand, counting down.
AGGTAAAAAGAATGTAAGAATATCCACATAATAAATAGTGTGGACATTCAATTAAATTATCCAATCATGTGAAAAAAAGTGTTTACCTATTTAATGTGAAAATAAGTAAATAATTAAACTAAATATTCACACAGTTTTTTTTAGTGCAGACATTCTCAGATCTTTTAGTAAATCAGCCTGATTGTATTCTACTATCAATCAAAGTAAACATGAAGTATACAGGAGGGTTTCAATGTAAATAAAATACTAATAAAGTAATGAATAATAGTATAAAACAATATAACATTTAAGTTACTGTAGGTGCAGTACATTAATAATTTCTAGGGAAATATTCTGTTATATTGTAATTGACCAGATTTATTCATGTAGTTATGGGGGCAATATTAACCAGAAGCATTTCTTAAGGGAACTATAATTAAAAATGAAAAGCAGTATTCTTCTCGGCTGCAGGACACAGACTTGGAAATGGCTATAGTTACCAGTCTTTTATATTTTACAATCTTTGTGTGTCTTTCTTCATACCCCAAACAATTTTAAAAGGCGTTGGCACACCATTTAACTTACTAAAAGCTGGGATTTTAGTGATTAAAAACATTAGAACTGAAACAAACTGACAGTATTACAGAGTTATATCTAAGGCGGGGCATACACATACTACATGTTTATGAATACCAATGCATAGAATTAATCCACAGTTTAGGTGTTTTTTTAGTTTACCCATAGACTTTTCCAAAACTCTTTTAACGTCTTTATGATTCAAAGATAAATATTAAACATGACAACAAACAAGGATATAATGCTTTTGCTATGTACAATAACTGAGCCTTCCTTCATATTTTTTTTGTTCTTACTGCATGTGAGTGGGTGAGCAGATGTCTCCTTTGACTTCATTAGGAGACTAGCAGCACTCATCAAATTTTTTTTATGCAATTATGTTAAAAAACAAGTCCTAGACAATGAGTAAATTCAATGTGTAAAACTGCTAATGCTAATATGTTAAAGACAGAAAGTCTATATATTTAATTAAACTTAAAGGCTAAGTTTACCTTTGTTCACCTTTTATCTTTTTTTTTCTTTTTTTCTAAATTCCAGCTCCCCTAAGTACCAATAGAGCATTAATGTACCGTACTTATTTTGTAAAAATAAAACAGCTCTCGATTTATTCTACACCTGCTTACCACACTCTCTTCATGGTTAAAAAAAACACTGCTCCATTACTTCTGTCTTAATTCCTGGACAGACTTTATTTCATGATGCAGGAAGGATTTCACAAGCTGATCTCATTAGCACACATCCTGCATCATCTACCCTCAGCTAGTCAACTCCTTCCTGTGTCATGACCTAAAGTCTATCCAGGAAGTAAGGCTAAAGTAATGGAACAGTTTTTTTTAACAAGCATGAAGACAGTGAGGTAAGCGTGTGTAGAATAAATGGAAAGCTGTTTTATTTTTTGCAAAAGTAGTACATTACTTCTATATTGGTACATAGGGGAGCTGGAATTTAGAGAAAAAAGGTGAACTTAGCCTTTAAAGTACAATTTAGAACTATAGGCAAAACTTTTTTTTTTATTTTGAATAAAGTAAGGGAGGGTTTGTTTTTTGTTTTGTTTTGCCATCTGTGTCCCATTGGGAAGATTGATCTTCACTTCCTGTCCTTTGGCCAAAACAGTAAGTAAGAGTAATCCCTGCAAATTAGGGGAATCCCTTGGGCCCCCCCTGGTCACCAGAACTAGTGCCCCCAGTGCCCCCATTACAAGACTTCCCCTATATTGCTTTTCTGAGGACAACTCAAAATTTGGGATTTTCTTTTACTTGAACTTTTTTACGGGACCAATAGAGAGGGTGAATCTCCCTAACGGAGGCAATGAGAGCAATAAAAAAGTGTTCTAATCTATCTCCATTTTGTCCAAAACTAAAAAAGGTTTAATTATACTTTAAAACAGTTGTAAATGCATAAGCTTTGTTATCATATTATCATAATGCATTCTCGCATTAAGGTAAACTATAGTGATCAAGCCCCCCTAAATGCTTACCTTGCTCCTTTTTAAATTCAGCACTATGCCTGAGAGCTGCATCACCCTCTCTGCTCACAGGACACATAGGCCATTGGCTCCTGTTGCTGTCAATCAAATCCTGTGAGGAGGGAGAAAATGCACACATCAATACACAGCCTGAATTGAAGCGAGCCCACATGTGTGCCCCCATAGTAAGCGGCTTGCTATGGTGGCACACGCTGAAGAGGAGGAGTGGACAGTGTAGGTGGGGGACCAAAGAAGAGGAGGTTAAGGGCCGCTCTGTGCAATGTCATTGCCAAGAGCAGGAAAGTATAACAAGTTTATTATTTTAGGAAAAAACAAATAGCAGCCTTTACAAGTGCTTTAAAGTTTCATGCAGCAGAATAAAATAAACAAAGATATTATTGCTCCAGGTGGACACCACTCAGATCATCCACCGGCCATAGGGATCCAGATACAAACCAATAGGCTGCACTTCCACTGGTTTTTTTTGTTTGTTTTATTCTTCAATTTAAATCAAAAAGCTTTATTTTAAGTAGTGGTGGTGCATTGCTCACAACCAGACCCTCATCTTCTATTTGACAGGAGGAAGAAGTTGTGAGTTTGTACTACTAACGCTACTACTAATAAAGCTTGTAAAATATCAAGAAAAATACAGCAGAAGTGCAGCCTGTTTGTTTATATTTGCCAATTATTTTAATTTTGGACAGAGAAGCAAAAGGTTAGAACCTGACCAAAGGGTGACTGGACCTGATTGGATGCAGTCAGTATTCACCCAAGAATTTTCCACCTGGCTCAGTTGAGTTTTAAATCAACTTTTGCACAGCCAGGTAGTGCTGACAGGGCCTCTAAGGCTTGAATTTCATTCAATTACTGCTGAACTTTGAGCTGATCATGGCTTGAGCAAGTGGTATCATCACTTTCTCAAACTTCTAAATACCAATGCACACACCTGGGTAAAACATAAGAATAACACCAATGCATTGTGTCAGCCATTTTGTCTGTATTCGTCTTTTAGCGTTTTTTACATACTGTTTTACAAGATGTGATCATGTAAGTGCAATATTTTATAATAAATCTGAACGTTCGTAAAATATCACACTATGTTGAGCCTTTACTTTTCATATGATACGGTCTGCTGAGAGCGTTTTAGAGCTGATCTGTTTTCTGGATATATCTTCATTGCCGGTCGGTGGTGCTGGTCCTTATTACTTCCATGAGATCCTTCCTCATTATTTGACAGAGCGAGTTTTGACCACTCTGAATAAGAGGGGCCACTGGCATTCTGGTATTTGTGCTGGTATTTATTACTTCCATGAGATCCATCCTCAATTTTTGACAGATCGAGTTTTGACCACTCTAAATAAGAGGGGCCACTGGCGTTCCGGTAAGTCTCCAGTGTGGATTTTCCTTTGAGTGTCACCCTGGCCATTTCTGGTTTCCTTTCCAAGTGCACAAGAAATCATTGCTTGGGACTTTCTCTTTTTCTTATATTCACGTTGGAAGTGTATTGTTTAATACAAGTCACAGTGTATTCATGAACATTTTTTTCACATTGATACTTTACTGTTGCAAATGTTATGTTTGTTTCTTATGAATTCAATTTATATATATGCACTGCGCTTTTGTTGTATATTACCAATGCATTGTCATATGGCATCCATTCATAACATTCTCATTTTAAAAAGAAAATATTACATTCTCTGTCTAATGCCCCGTACACACGGTCGGATTTTCCGACGGAAAATGTGTGATAGGACCTCGTTGTCGGAAATTCCGACCGTGTGTAGGCTCCATCACACATTTTCTATCGGATTTTCCGACACACAAAGTTTGAGAGCAGGCTATAAAATTTTCCGACAACAAAATCCGTTGTCGGAATTTCCGATCGTGTGTACACAAATCTGATGCACAAAGTGTCACGCATGCTCAGAATAAATAAAGAGATGAAAGCTATTGGCTACTGCCCCGTTTATAGTCCCAACATACGTGTTTTACGTCACCGCGTTCAGAATGATCGGATTTTCCGACAACTTTGTGTGACCATGTGTATACAAGACAAGTTTGAGCCAACATCCGTCGGAAAAAATCCTAGGATTTTGTTGTCGGAATGTCCGATCAATGTCCGACGTGTGTACGGGGCATATGTCAGCAGGAACTGGCTGAGATTCGAACTGTGTATGGGCAGGCTAAATGTACCGAGTTGATCGATCAAATTGGGTACAACCAGAATGCCGAGTTTTACCTGTGATTCAGCATAAAGCAAAAGTAGTTGCTGGCAATTCCAAAATCCATGTGAATATATTTATTTCTTGCACAGGAGTAGATAAAATACGTACATGTTTCGGAGAATAGCCTTGTCCTGCTTTTTCTGGTATATTGAGGACACTATAATGAACCAGAGCACCTGTTATTGGATTCCATGTGCAATTCAGGGCTCTACTCCCCGTTGTGAGTGTTGCACTTGTTCCTTATTTCCTTACCTGGGATTAATTCTAGTGGCTGCTATAGCCGCTAACAATAATCACTCTCTTCTCCCGGGGTAGGGTGAGGTGGGGGAGGGCAGAGGAAGCCTCAGGAGGGATTCCCGCATCAACACTGTCTGTGTTGATGGAGGAATCGAGCTTGCAGGAAAGAAATTTGCTCCATGTATGGCCGGCCTAAGAGAGCAGAGAAATTTCCCTTCTCTTCTTACCTAAATGTGCATAGACTACAATGAATTTAGCTGCATTATTAATATATCACACACTTATTATATGCTGCCCATAAGAAATAACTCCACAAACTAGCAGATACCCAGCTGCTCTGCTAAATACATGAACTGCCAGTATGGCCCTGATTGTAAATAATACCTGATTATTGTTGTAACCTTGACATACAGTGGAAGCTTACTTCATGCTGACTAACTCTTATTAGTATGCTGAGAATTCCTTCCATTTCAACAAAATTAAAAACTCAAAATGAAAAGGTTATTTTTTCATGCCACATTATAATGTTCTTTGTTTTTAATTACAAAACAAACGTTGCTTACATGACTTTATTTCATTTCATTTTACAACCAGTAATACTTTTTGCTGTAATTAATATGCTTGCACTTGAAGTTTTGTAGCTCATTCATGCTTAGGAGGGTAAATGGTATATGGTTCTATAATCATAAGATAACTTGGCACCATACCGCAGGCTGAAACATATTAGCCATATATCTGGAATAATCATAAGTAACAGAATTACACGGCTGTATTAATAACACAGAGTGGTTCAGGTGACATTGCCATAAACCACAAGAGCCAAGCTCCAGTGTTTTATGTCACCACAACTAAGAGATGTTATTACCACCTAGTAAATTCACACTTGCCTAGTCTTTATTTAGTGAAAGGGTGTACCTGGACCTCCAGTGCAATTAACAAGGGGACTGTGAGGGGGAATTCATGACTCCACTAACTCACACTGCTCTTGTAAATGATTTGATGATTAAACTGAACAATACGACAATGTGCTTATTGTTTGTGGTTATTGTTTATGTTCAATTTATACGTCGCCCAATGAACGCCACAAAGTGATGCCAATGGAGTCTTTGTTTGTGTGTTTTTTTTTCTTTTTTTCACAGATTGTTTGGTGTGAACAAGGCTGCTAAAAGTATTCTTGTTTCCTTAAACACATGCTAGATTCCAATTTCTTGCATGCAACTAGGCAATGGTTCCTTTGTTTTCTAGCAGGTATGAAGTGTAACTGTATTGTAGATGGTTAGGATTAAAGCTGAACTCCGAGAGATGCAAATGGCATATATGCAATGCCGGCAGACACACGTGGACATACATTTCACCCAAATGTAATGCTAATTACTTACAGACATAACCAAAAATAAAGTACTAGTGGGCAAAAATACCAATAATTCTTCTCAAAGTGTATCTCATCAAAAAACATTCATATAAATATGTTCAATAGAAATAATCCAATAATAAAGTGCATCACATCATAATAACATTCAAATAAATAATTCTGTGAAAATAGTCCAATAATAAAGTGCATCCAAAAGAATCTAATGATTCAGCGAGATAATCAGTCTCTTATTCAGGATATAAGTCAATACATTCCTGTGCAGACAAGCAGAGATGAGGGAGAGAGGGACAGATAAGGGAGTCCAATTTACAGATGTATGATGATAATATATGGAAAATCCTTCTAGAATCCTCCCCCAGTGGTGCTAGCCTCTCTTCAGTGACGTCACGGAGGAGCTTGGTGACGTCCCTTCCGGTTATGGCCGTGACCAAAAGTTCTTGCATTTTGTACACTTTTTTTTGTTGTTTGGCTTGTTATGCCGTTTTTAAACTGTGATGATACTTTTTAACCACTTGCCGACCGCCTCACGCATATATACGTGAACAGAGCGGCACGGGCAGGCAAAATCACGTACCTGGTACGTGATTGCCTTCCTGTGGGCGGGGGGTCCAATCGGTCCAATCGGACCCCCCCCGGTGCCAGCGGCGGTCGGCTTTTGTCTGGGAGCGTTCCGTGATGAGGGGGAGGCCATCCGATCGTGGCCCCCCCTCGCGATCGCTCCCAGCCAATGAGAAACATCCTCTGCCTCTGTATAGTACACACAGGCAGAGGATGTGATATCATCTCTCCTCGGCTCGGCAGTTTCCTTTCCGGCGCCGAGGAGAGAAGACAAGTGAGTGCACAAAACATACACACACACAGTAGAACATGACAGGCATACTTTACACCCCCGATCCCCCCCCCGATCGCCCCCCCGACCCCCCCCCCCGATCGCCCCCCCCGATCCCCCCCAATCACCCCTCCCCGATCCCCCCCAATCACCCCTCCCCCCCTGTCAAACTGACACCAAGCAGTGTTTTTTTTTTTTTTGTTTTTTCTGATTACTGCATGGTGTCAGTTTGTGACAGTTAGAAGTGGTAGGGCAGTGAGTGTTAGCCCCCTGTAGGTCTAGGATACCCCCCTAACCCCCTAATAAAGTTTTAACCCCTTGATCACCCCCCGTCACCAGTGTCGCTAAGCGATAATTTTTCTGATCGCTGTATTAGTGTCACTGGTGACGCTAGTTAGGGACGTAAATATTTAGGTTCGCCGTCAGCGTTTTATAGCGACAGGGACCCCCATATACTATCTAATAAAGGTTTTAACCCCTTGATTGCCCCCTAGTTAACCCTTTCACCACTGATCACCGTATAACTGTTACGGTTGACGCTGGTTAGTTCGTTTATTTTTTATAGTGTCAGGGCACCCGCCGTTTATTACCGAATAAAGGTTTAGCCCCCTGATCGCCCGGCGGTGATATGCGTCGCCCCAGGCAGCGTCAGATTAGCGCCAGTACTGCTAACACCCACGCACGCAGCATACGCCTCCCATGCACGCAGCATACACCTCCCTTAGTGGTATAGTATCTGAACGCATCAATATCTGATCCGATCAGATCTATAATGGCGTCCCCAGCAGTTTAGGGTTCCCAAAAACGCAGTGTTAGCGGGATCAGCCCAGATACCTGCTAGCACCTGCGTTTTGCCCCTCCGCCTGGCCCGGCCCAGTCCACCCAAGTGCAGTATCGATCGATCACTGTCACTTACAAAACACTAAACGCATAACTGCAGCGTTCGCAGAGTCAGGCCTGATCCCTGCAATCGCTAACAGATTTTTTGGTAGCGTTTTGGTGAACTGGCAAGCGCTAGCGGCCTAGTACACCCCGGTCGTGGTCAAACCAGCACTGCAGTAACACTTGGTGACGTGGCGAGTCCCATAAGTGCAGTTCAAGCTGGTGAGGTGGCAAGCACAAGTAGTGTCCCGCTGCCACCAAGAAGAAGACAAACAGGCCCGTCGTGCCCATAGTGCCCTTCCTGCTGCATTCGCCAATCCTAATTGGGAACCCACCACTTCTGCAGCGCCCGTACTTCCCCCATTCACATCCCCAACCAAATGCAGTCAGCTGCATGAGAGGCATTTTCTTTATGTCCTCCCGAGTACCCCTACCCAATGAACTCCCCCAAAAAAGATGTTGTGTCTGCAGCAAGCGTGGATATAGGCGTGACACCCGCTATTATTGTCCCTCCTGTCCTGACAATCCTGGTCTTTGCATTGGTGAATGTTTTGAACGCTACCATACACTAGTTGAGTATTAGCGTAGGGTACAGCACTGCACAGACTAGGCACACTTTCACAGGGTCTCCCAAGATGCCATCGCATTTTGAGAGACCCGAACCTGGAACCGGTTACAGTTACAAAAAAAAGTGTAAAAAAAAAAAAAAAAACACAAACAAAAATATAAAATAAAAAAAAATAGTTGTTGTTTTATTGTTCTCTCTCTCTCTATTCTCTCTATTGTTCTGCTCTTTTTTACTGTATTCTATTCTGCAATGTTTTATTGTTATTATGTTTTATCATGTTTGCTTTTCAGGTATGCAATTTTTTATACTTTAACGTTTACTGTGCTTTATTGTGAACCATTTTTTGGTCTTCAGGTACACCATTCACGATTTTGAGTGGCTATACCAGAATGATGCCTGCAGGTTTAGGTATCATCTTGGTATCATTCTTTTCAGCCAGCGGTCGGCTTTCATGTAAAAGCAATCCTAGCAGCTAATTAGCATCTAGACTGCTTTTACAAGCAGTGGGAGGGAATGCCCCCCCCACCGTCTTCCGTGTTTTTCTCTGGCTCTCCTGTCTCACCTGAGAATGCAGCCAGTGATTCAGCCAGCTGACCATAGAGCTGATCAGAGACCAGAGTGGCTCCAAACATCTCTATGGCCTAAGAAACTGGAAGCTATGAGCATTTTATGACTTAGATTTTGCCGGATGTAAACAGTGCCATTGGGAAATTGGGAAAGCATTTTATCACACCGATCTTGGTGTGGTCAGATGCTTTGAGGGCAGAGGAGAAATCTAGGGTCTAATAGACCCCAATTTTTACAAAAAACAGTACCTGTCACTACCTATTGCTATCATAGGGGATATACATAACAATAAAAATGATTTTTAAAAAAATATGAAAGGAACAGTTTAAAAATAAGATAAAAAAGCAAAAAAATAATAAAGAAAAAAAAAAAAAAAAAAAAGCACCCCTGTCCCCCCTGCTCTCGCGCTAAGGCGAACGCAAGCGTCGGTCTGGCGTCAAATGTAAACAGCAATTGCACCATGCATGTGAGGTATCATCGCGAAGGTCAGATCGAGGGCAGTAATTTTAGCAGTAGACCTCCTCTGTAAATCTAAAGTGGTAACCTGTAAAGGCTTTTAAAGGCTTTTAAACATGTATTTAATTTGTCACTACTGCACGTTTGTGCGCAATTTTAAAGCATGTCATGTTTGGTATCCATGTACTCGGCCTAAAATCATCTTTTTTATTTAATCAAACATTTGGGCAATATAGTGTGTTTTAGTGCATTAAAATTTAATGTTTTTTCCCCAAAAAATGCGTTTGAAAAATCGCTGCGCAAATACTGTTTGAAAAAAAAAATGAAACACCCACCTTTTAAATCTGTAGGGCATTTGCTTTTAAAAAATATATAATGTTTGGGGGTTCAAAGTAATTTTCTTGCAAAAAAAATTAATTTTTTCATGTAATCAAAAAGTGTCAGAAAGGGCTTTGTCTTCAAGTGATTAGAAGAGTGGGTGATGTGTGACATAAGCTTCTAAATGTTGTGCATAAAATGCCAGGACAGTTCAAAACCCCCCCAAATGACCCCATTTTGGAAAGTAGACACCCCAAGCTATTTACTGAGAGGCATGTCGAGTCCATGGAATATTTTATATTGTGACACAAGTTGCGGGAGAGAGACAATTTCTTTTTCTTTTTTTTTTTTTTGCACAAAGTTGTCACTAAATGATATATTGCTCAAACATGCCATGGGAATATGTGAAATTACACCCCAAAATACATTCTGTTGCTTCTCCTGAGTACGGGGATACCACATGTGTGAGACATTTTGGGAGCCTAGCCGCGCACGGGACCCCGAAAACCAAGCTGCGCAATCACTTGGGACAAAAAAAATGAATATTCAATGGGCTCAACATGCCTCTCAGCAATTTCCTTGGGGTGTCTACTTTCCAAAATGGGGTCACATGTGGGGGTTTTGTACTGCCCTGCCATTTTAGCACCTCAAGAAACGACATAGGCAGTCATAAATTAAAGGCTGTGTAAATTCCAGAAAATGTACCCTAGTTTGTAGGCGCTATAACTTTTGCGCAAACCAATAAATATACACTTATTGACATTTTTTTTACCAAAGACATGTGGCCGAATACATTTTGGCCTAAATGTATGACTAAAATTGAATTTATTGGATTTTTTTTAGAACAAAAAGTAGAAAATATCATTTTTTTTCAAAATCTTTGGTCTTTTTGCGTGTATAGCGCAAAAAATAAAAACGGCAGAGGTGATCATATACCATCAAAAGAAAGCTCTATTTGTGGGAAGAAAAGGACGCAAATCTCATTTGGGTACTGCTTTGCATGGCCACGCAATTAGCAGTTAAAGCGACGCAGTGCCAAATTGTAAAAAGTGCTCTGGTCAGGAAGGGGGTAAATCCTTCCGGGGCTGAAGTGGTTAAATAAATACAAGAACTTTTAAACCTATTACACTATGGAGAATCTTCTTTTCTGTTCTTAATCCCGTGGACCTGCAGATATTTTCTTTTAGGAAAAAGACCGTGGAGATTGGAGGAAAAGCTGCAGTGATTCCCTGTCCTGGACACACTAAGGAGGATAAAGCAATTGTTTTGATGCTTATGATGCACCACTAGACCCGTTGGGGTCTATCCATAAGGTGAGAGGCTAGCACCACTGGGGAAGGATTCAAGAAGGATTTTCCATATATTATCATCATACATCCGTAAATTGGACTCCCTTATCTGTCCCTCTCTCCATCATCTCTGCTTGTCTGCACAGGAATGGATTGACTTATATCCTGAATAAGAGACTGATTATCTCTCTGAATCATTAGATTCTTTTGGATGCACTTTATTATTGGACTACTTTCACTGAATTATTTAATTGAATGTTATTATGATGTGATGCACTTTTATTATTGGATTATTTCCATTGAACATATTTATATGAATGTTTTTTGATGAGATACATTTTGGGAAGAATTATTGGTATTTTTGCCCACTAGCACTTTATTTTTGGTTATGTCTGTAAGTAATTAGCGCTGCTTCACTATACATATACATACCTATTGGTGTTGGCAACACTACAGAAGTTTAGCTGCTTTTTACATTTTTTCACTAAGCACTTTACATTTTTTCACTAAACACTACATTAAGCACTTGACTCGTTATTAACACTTTCTTGGTAGCGCATTAGTACTTTATTCTTCATTTTTTACACTATCCCCTCTATGCTCTCCTGAAGAAGTGGGTAACTGCGAAACATGTTAAGAAACTTGATGGTCCATAAAAAAACCTGGAGTAAACACCTCTGTGTGAGGCAACTCCTGTGGTGGGGATGAAGGAACCATCTAGAGGAAATTTAAATAAACCGCAAGCGGTAGTTTCTCAGCAGCGCTGCGTCCCCGGACTGCGTGGAGAGTTAGTGAGCCTGTGAGCTCCCTCTCCTTTTATTAAACGCTAATTTTTAAACCCTTTTATTTGGTTCAAGTGGATTCAGTCGTGTTGTTGGACTGTATTACACAAATAAAATAATAATTACAAACAAAGTTACGCTATGAAGCAATTTTTATTTTTTATCTAACATATGCAAGTGGATGCTTGGTTGGGATTTGTGCTGCAGCAAGGGGCAGTGAGTCCCCCTCCCCTCCTCAATGAGTGGTTCACCTGGATTGGGCTAAGTGGAAGGATACTGGCATCGGTGGGATCGGAGCGATTAAAGGCAGAGGATTAACATCACACGCTCATACCCCTGCAGGGGCAGGGAGCTCCGGTGAGTTCAGTCAGATTGGGGGGAAATTGCTAAAAGTTATTGCATGGATCTCCATTGATAAAGAAGAATCTTCTGGGAAATACGCTATACGATCTATTGCACTGTATATCATATCACTATATGAACTGTTTGGGACTATATATTTTTTTTTGATACATATTTTCTGATACACATTTTTTATATATATATTTTTGATATATATTCTCTGATACACATTTTTTTGATACACTTGTTTTTATAGATTGGTTTTAATTTTCAACGGTTTCTGCACATAATTGTAGTGTGTGTGTTGCACTGGGGTCTGACAACCAAACCTTTTGTAGATTTGACACTTGTCACTTTGCATTTTTAGTGGATTTTGCTAACACATGCCTTATAATTTAGATAAAATAAGTATTGAGGTTGCTCAATATATATAATAATGTATTATGAATATAATTGCTTGCAATTTCAATAAGGATTTATCACTTTATAATATTTATTAATTTTTGGTCAATTCACATTTTTTAATTTATTTTTTATATTTTGTATTTTACTTTTTCTATTTATGTAGGATTGTACCACGCACCAAAGCACTTGTCACTTTAAAACACTCACTTTTACACTCTCTGTTTTTTTACACAGCACCATCCCCTATATTCTGATTTTAATCTAGAGGAAATTTGTATACCTTTTTGTCTTGACAGACTATTTTTATACTGTTTTGTATTTGTATTTAAAATAAAAAATATTGATTTTAAACGTATTCTGTTAATGTCTTGCGACGGTACCGAGGAAATTCCTGTTGCCCCACTCTTTACAAATTTTTCTTACCTTTATTTTAGAGATTAGACCTTTCCTGAGCAGCTGTTTTTATTTTACAGATATATAAGTGGCATGTGTATTAATAGTGAAGTCTTGGTGTGCATGTGTACAGTGCTGAGACAAGGTCATCCAGCGCTCAGGGCAAAGATGCCAAACTGCATCCCCCTCCTTCATTCATGATGTGCAAGCTTAGGGGATCCTACACCCAGCAGTCACTTCCTAAAATCACTGCCACTGTCACTACTCAATAGGGTTGAGACGAACACCCCCCAGTTCAGTTTGCACCAGAACATGCGAACAGACAAAAAATTTGTGCGAACATGCGAACACCGTTAAAGTCTATGGGACACGAATGTGAAAAATCAAAGGTGTTCATTTTAAAGGCTTATATGCAAGTTATTGCCATAAAAAAGTGTATGGGGACCCGGGTACTGCCCGAGGGGACATGTATCAATGCAAAAAAAAGTTTTTGCAGGAGCAGTGATTTTAATAATGCTTAAAGTGAAACAATAAAAATGACATGTTCCTTTAAATATTGTGCTTGGGGGTCCCATTAGTCTGCCTGTAAAGTAGCGCATCTTTCCCATGTTTATAACAGTACCACAGTAAAATGACATGTCTTAAAGGAAAAAATGTCATTTAAAATTGCTCGCAGCTGTAATGTATTGCTAAATCCCAGCAACATACATAAAAAAAATCACTGAAAACTATGGCATGGGTTCCCCCCCAGTCCATTACCAGGCCCTTTGGGTATGGTATGGATATTAAAGGGAACACCACGCTAAGATTTAAAAAAAAAATTGTGTGGGGGTCCCCCCAAAATCCATACCAGACCCTAATCTGAGCATGCAACCTGGTTGGCCTTAGGAAAAGGGGAGGGGACGAGAGAGCCCACCCCCCTCCTGAACAGTACCAGGCCACATTTCCTCCACATGGCCAATCCTATGAAGAAGTTGATATGACGAAACATGTCGGAGGCGTGGCTGTACGGCAACCTAGCATCTGCGCGTGACGTGTGACGTTCTGGGCTTTGCATCTGGTTGGCTGGGACTACCTCGTAGCGCTAAGGATCCATTGAGAGGGGTGAGAAGCCATAAACAGCATCCCGGGTCCGCCGTGACCATTAGTACACTGCCATCATCTATTGCGTGAAATGTCTTACTCATGTCTTACTCATGAGTTTATATATTTGTTTCTATGTGAGTACAATGAGAGGAGACTTTTATGGTTTTATCCAATAAACGTTTTTAAGCTGTATTACGCTATTGGAGGTAATTTCTCTTTTACGTGATAACATCACCTTACCTGATAAGAAGCTTAGCCCGTTAAGGAAGGCCTTCTACCCTGAGTCCAGAGTGCTCGTGTACCCCTTGGGGGGCCCTACATTAAGCATATGTGCCGCACATGAGAATGCAAGGCATAAATATTCGGTGAGTGCGGCTTCACTAGGGGGATCCACAGTCACAACCGGTGTGGTGGAGGCGTACATATATAGCGGTTGAAGATTTGTTGCACATTCACCTCTTCAGTTGCACTTTTGCTCTTTTCATCAATTGTTCACAGCCTGGATTTTATTAATTATTATTATTTTTGAGTTCAGACTTTTTATTTAGTCACAGGGTTTAACACCATGTTATTTGATTTGTTTTGATTATATAGGACTTTATTCTTTTTTCATATAGCCACTTAGACAGCTATCTTATATTTTGGTGGAAGTTTGACATAATGTTGATGTTTTGATCATGTGGTTTATTCACAATGAATCACTATCATTATTTTTTAAGATTCATTTGAGTTTATATACAGCGCCACTATTTCATTTATTTACTTTGGAATACTGGGACATTGATTTCTTTTTTTAAGTTGGCAGCTGCAGTCATTATTTACACATAAGCGCAGTGGAGGGTCACTAAGTTTTTTTGCGCAACACTTGATCACTCTTTATAATAATAATTATATTAATAAATACATGCGATGTTGAGCATATATAAACTACATATAAAACCACCATGTTGACACAGATAGAAAATAATTATAAAATACAGAAAGAAAAAAAATATATATATATATACACACACACAATATCTCACAAAAGTGAGCACACCCCTCACATTTTTGTAAATATTTTGTTATATCTTTTCATGTAACAACACTGAAGAAATGACACTTTGCTACAATGTAAAGTAGTGAGTGTATAGCTTGTATAACAGTGTAAATTGTCCCCTCAAATTAACTCAACACACAGCCATTAATGTCTAAACCGCTGGCAACAAAAGTGAGTACACCCCTAAGTGAAAATGTCCAAATTGGGCCTAATTAGCCATTTTCCCTCCCCGATGTCATGTGACTCAATAGTGTTACAAGGTCTCAGGTGTGAATGGGGAGCAGGTGTGTTAAATTTAGTGTTATCGCTCTCACTCTCTCATATTGGATACTGGAAGTTCAACATGGCACCTCATGGCAAAGAACTCTCTGAGGATCTGAAAAAAGAATTGTTGCTCTACATAAAGATGGCCTAGGTTATAAGAAGATTGCCAAGACCCTGAAACTGAGCTGCAGCACAGTGGCCAAGACTGTACAGCGGTTTAACAGGACAGGTTCCACTCAGAGCAGGCCTCACCGTGGTCAACCAAAGAAGTTAAGTGCACATGCTTAGCCTCATATCCAGAGGTTGTCTTTGGGAAATAGACGTATGAGCGCTGCCAGCATTGCTTCAGAGGTTGAAGGAGTGGTGGCTCAGCCTGTCAGTGCTCAGACTGTACGCCGCATACTGCATCAAATTGGTCTGTATGACTGTCACACCAGAAGGAAGCCTCTTCTAAAGATGATGCAAAAGAAACCCCACAAACAGTTTTCTGAAGACAAGCAGACTAAGGACATGGATTACTGGAAGTATGTCATTTGGTCTGATGAGACCAAGATAAACTTATTTGGTTCAGATGTGTGAAGCATGTGTGGTGGCAACCAGGCGAGGAGTACAAAGACAGGTGTGTCTTGCCTACAATCAAGCATGGTCGGGGGATTGTCATGGTCTGGGGCTGCATGAGTGCTGCTGGCACTGGGGATCTATAGTTTATTGAGAGAACCATGAATGCCAACATGTACTGTGGCATACTGAAGCAGAGCATGATCCTTTCCCTTCGGAGACTGGGCCGCAGGGCAGTATTCCAACATGATAACAACCCCAAACATACCTCCAAGACGACCACTGCCTTGCTAAAGAAGCTGAGGGTAAAGGTGATGGACTGGCCAAGCATGTCTTCAGACCTAAACCCTATTGAACATCTGTGGGGCATCCTCAAATGGAAGGTGGAGAAGCGCAAAATCTCTAACATCAACCAGCTCCGTGATGTCGTCATAGAGGAGTGTAAGAGTACTCCAGTGGCAACCTTTGAAGCTCTAGTGAACTCCATGCCCAAGAGGGTTAAGGCGGTGCTGGAAAATAATGGTGGCCACACAAAATATTCACACTTTGGGCCCAATTTGGACATTTTCAATTAGGGGTGTACTCACTTTTGTTGCCAGCGGTTTAGACATTAATGGCTGTGTGTTGAGTTATTTTGAGGGGGCAGCAAATTTACACTGTTATACAAGCTGTGCACTCACTACTTTACATTGTAGCAAAGTGTCCCTTCTTCAGTGTTGTCACATGAAAAGGTATAATAAAATATTTACAAAAATGTGAGGGATGTTCTTACTTTTGTGAGATACTGTATATATATATATATATATATATATATATATATATATATATATATTGTATATAAATTTATTTATACATATACAGGGAGGAAGGTTAAGCACAGAAAGTAATAAACAAAAACAGAACAGATATAGAGGAGGATCAGGAGTTTAATAATGAAACGATTCAAATCAAATTAAATATTGAGTCCTCCTGGTGATAAAACTTCAGTTGCTTAAATTCATCAAGATTCTCTTTGACTCAGCTTTCTGATAAAATTAACCCCTCTCCAGTGTCTACTAACTTTTTCTATCCCCCAAAAAGTAATCTGGCTGGGGTCACAATTATGTGCAATGTGTTTAGAGACACTGTGATGATGTCACTGCTACTGTTATATGGTAATATCTAGATTTACAAAATCATTTGTTGCACACAAAGTGGATTTATGTCATTTGTAGCTATTGAGGAATATATTTCAATAAAAATGTTTGTGCTTGCAGTTCAGTTGTCAGGAAAGGGTCCATCCGCTGGTAAGATATACCGTTTGGCATGCAGTACTGGGGTCCACCAGCAGGTGTCTCCTGGCAGTGTTGAACTGTCAGGAGAATATTTCCCTGCTGGTGTCAATTCATCTTTTGGCCGCAGTACTGATGTCCACCAGCGGATGGATCCTGGCAGTATGGAGCAGACAACAGGTGTGACTTGAAGCCAATTATAGTCAGCCCTATAAATACCCGGCAAGCCCTCACATGCTCGCCTTGGTATCTTTCTTCCTTGCGCCCTGAACCTGTATCCTGAACCTGTATCCTGAACCTGTTATCCTGAACCTGTTATCCTGTAAACCTGTATCGGACCCTGAACCCCTTCCTGAGCCTGTATCCTATCCCATCCATTATCTCCCTTTCCCAACCTGCCCTTGTTCAGTCTTGATCTCCTGTGTATGACCCTGGCTTGGCTAACGTTTATGTTTTTGGTATATCCCTTGTTCCTGCTTACCTGCTGTGTATGACCCTGGCCTGGCTGACATCTGTGATTCCGGTATTGCCCCTTGCTGTATATATTATTTTTTGCTGTGGGTTTGTTATGTTGGTTTTGCACTATCTGTATTTTCTGAGTTATCACTTATTTTAATAAATATTATTTATTCATTTACATGCGTTTGGGTTATCTCTGTGCAGTCCACACAGTCTGGTCTACTAGTCTCTTGACAGTATACCAAGGCCATCCCTGACCAGACGTGGCTGCACTGAGAAACCGTCCTGTTACGGTGGGCGCGCAAAAAATGGACTTTGATGAAATTGTCTATTATTCTCTGCTGGCGGCAGAGGATAATGAATATTGCCATCAGACTCTTAAAGATTGGACCAGTGACCAACTGCTGGAAACGATCCAAACAGCCCATTTACTAGTAGATCAGGGTCATGCGTTATTTGAGGATGTTCAGCCTTTGATCCAATTATGTACAAAGTCAGCCTTGTCATGCATTCCCGAAGGTAGTGACGATTTCTCCCCTCCTTCCAGTTGTGACCAGGTTGAATCCCTGGTATGGTTGTTAGAGGATGATCCGGCTTTCTTTGATGAACATTATTCCGCTTGTTCCCAGCAGGTGTTATCCGATTGCATTTATTCAGTACAATCTCTGGTTAGTCAGGCTGCGTGTGAATCAGCGTTTGTTCAACCTGTGCTGCAGGCATGGTCAGATCTCCTGTCCTTAGCTAAGCCACAATATTCCAGCCCTGCCATTAATCATCTGCCTTCCAAAAGATCTATCTCCCCATCACCTATGGCAACCTCAGCTACAACCCAGTTTAATCAGCTCCCTACCAAATACTACCACCCAGTCTCCAAGTGTCGCACCTATCCTGCCTTCAATCCACCTGTCTCTTCTCCTCCACCTGTAACAGTCCCACAAAACCCTTCTCTAGCTACAGCTCCTTGGTCTTCCTTCTGCCCAGCTACTTTCTTTTCCTACAGCCCTGCACCTACATACAAAACTGCATGGGCTAAACCAAAAAAGAAACAAAAATTCTTCCCGACCCACACCATCTTGCCAGTAACCCAACCTGCTCCCACTTTCCAGTCTGATGTGCCTGCCTCCCAGTCTGTTGTCCCGATGCCTGCCTTCCAACTTGATGTCCCTGCCTTCCAGCTTAATGTCCCTGCCTTCCAGCTTGATGTCCCTGCCTTCCAGTCTGGTGTGCCCACCTTCCAGTCTGATGTGCCCACCTTCCAGTCTGATGCACCCGCTCTCCAGTCTAATGCACCTGCTATCCAGTCTGATATGCCTGCCTTCCAGCCGGATGTCTTGAAGCTTGCCTTCCAGCCTGAAGTCCCGGTGCCCGGTTTTCAGTCTGTGCCCGCTCCCCAGTCTGATGTCTTCATGCCTGCCTCCCAGCCTGATGTCCCGAAGCTTGCCTTTCAGCCTGATGTCTTGGTTTCTGCATTTCCACCTGATGTCTCGATGCCTACCTCCCAGCCTGATGTGCCAGCTTCCCAGTTTGATGTGCCAGCCTCCCAGCCTGATGTCTTGAAGCTTGCCTTCCAGCCTAATGTCTCGATGCCTGCCTCCCAGCCTGATGTGCCAGCTTCCCAGCCTGATGTGCCAGCTTCCCAGTTTGATGTGCCAGCTTCCCAGTTTGATGTGCCAGCCCCCCAGCCTGATGTCTTGAAGCTTGCCTTCCAGCCTGATGTCTCGGTGCCTGCCTACCAGCCTGATGTGCCAGCTTCCCAGTCTGATGTGCCAGCTTCCCAGTCTGATGTGCCAGCTTCCCAGTTTGATGTGCCAGCTTCCCAGCCTGATGTCTTGCAGCTTGCCTTCCAGCCTGATGTCTCGAAGGTTGCCTCCCAGTCTGATGTGCCAGCTTCCCAGTCTGATGTGCCAGCTTCCCAGTCTGATGTGCCAGCTTTCCAGTTTGATGTGCCAGCTTTCCAGTTTGATGTGCCAGCTTCCCAGTTCGATGTGCCGGCCTCCCAGCCTGATGTCTTGAAGCTTGCCTTCCAGCCTGATGTCTCGATGCCTGCCTACCAGCCTGATGTGCCAGCTTCCCAGTCTGATGTGCCAGCTTCCCAGTTTGATGTGCCAGCTTCCCAGTTTGATGTGCCAGCTTCCCAGTTTGATGTGCCAGCCTCCCAGCCTGATGTCTTGAAGCTTGCCTTCCAGCCTGATGTCTCGATGCCTGCCTAACAGCCTGATGTGCCAGCTTCCCAGTCTGATGTGCCAGCTTCCCAGTCTGATGTGCCAGCTTCCCAGTCTGATGTGCCAGCTTCCCAGCCTGATGTCCCGATGCCTGCCTATCAGTCTGATGTGCCAGCTTCCCAGTCTGATGTGCCCGCTGCCCAGCTCGAAGTGCCCGCTGCCCAGCTCGAAGTGCCTGCTGCCCAGCTCGATGACCCGGAGCCTGCTGCCCAGCTCGACGACCCGGAGCCTGCTGCCCAGCTCGACAACCCGGAGCCTGCTGCCCAGCTCGACGACCCGGAGCCTGCTACCCACCTCGACGACCCGGAGCCTGCTACCCACCTCAACGACCCGGAGCCTGCTACCCACCTCGACGACCCGGAGCCTGCTGCCCAGCTCGGTTTGTTCCTGTTTGCTGCCCAGCTCGGCTTGTTCCTGTCTGCTGCCCAGCTCAGCTTGTTCCTGTCTGCTGCTCAGCTCGGCTTGTTCCTGTCTGCTGCCCAGCTCGGCTTGTTCCTGTCTGCTGCCCAGCTCGGCTTGTTCCTGTCTGCTGCCCAGCTCGGCTTGTTCCTGTCTGCTGCCCAGCCCGGCTTGTTCCTGTCTGCTGCCCAGCCCGGCTTGTTCCTGTCTGCTGCCCAGCTCGGCTTGTTCCTGTCTGCTGCCCAGCTCGGCTTGTTCCTGTCTGCTGCCCAGCTCGGCTTGTTCCTGTCTGTTGCCCAGCTCGGCTTGTTCCTGTCTGCTGCCCAGCTCGGCTTGTTCCTGTCTGCTGCCCAGCTCGGCTTGTTCCTGTCTGCTGCCCAGCTTGGCTTGTTCCTGTCTGCTGCCCAGCTCGGCTTGTTCCTGTCTGCTGCCCAGCCCGGCTTGTTCCTGTCTGCTGCCCAGCCCGGCTTGTTCCTGTCTGCTGCCCAGCTCGGCTTGTTCCTGTCTGCTGCCCAGCTCGGCTTGTTCCTGTCTGCTGCCCAGCTCGGCTTGTTCCTGTCTGCTGCCCAGCTCGGCTTGTTCCTGTCTGCTGCCCAGCCCGGCTTGTTCCTGTCTGCTGCCCAGCCCGGCTTGTTCCTGTCTGCTGCCCAGCTCGGCTTGTTCCTGTCTGCTGCCCAGCTTGGCTTGTTCCTGTCTGCTGCCCAGCTCGGCTTGTTCCTGTCTGCTGCCCAGCTCGGCTTGTTCCTGTCTGCTGCCCAACTCGGCTTGTTCCTGTCTGCTGCCCAGCTTGGCTTGTTCCTGTCTGCTGCCCAGCTCAATGACTCTGACATGCCAGCCGTCTGCCCGGATGTGCCTGATGACCAGCCTGAAATGCCTTCTTCCACCATTCTGCCTGATGCCATAGACCATGGACAATTAAGACCAGTTGGAGCGTCCGGAGGCCGCTCCTTTAGGGAGGGGTACTGTCAGGAAAGGGTCCATCCGCTGGTAAGATATATCGTTTGGTATGCAGTACTGGGGTCCACCAGCAGGTGTCTCCTGGCAGTGTTGAACTGTCAGGAGAATATTTCCCTGCTGGTGTCAATTCATCTTTTGGCCGCAGTACTGATGTCCACCAGCGGATGGATCCTGGCAGTATGGAGCAGACAACACTCCCTGCGCTCTGGTGTGACTTGAAGCCAATTATAGTCAGCCCTATAAATACCCGGCAAGCCCTCACATGCTCGCCTTGGTATCTTTCTTCCTTGCGCCCTGAACCTGTATCCTGAACCTGTATCCTGAACCTGTTATCCTGTAAACCTGTATCGGACCCTGAACCCCTTCCTGAGCCTGTATCCTATCCCATCCATTATCTCCCTTTCCCAACCTGCCCTTGTTCAGTTGCTGATCTCCTGTGTATGACCCTGGCTTGGCTAACGTTTATGTTTTTGGTATATCCCTTGTTCCTGCTTACCTGCTGTGTATGACCCTGGCCTGGCTGACATCTGTGATTCCGGTATTCCCCCTTGCTGTATATATTATTGTTTGCTGTGGGTTTGTTGTGTTGGTTTTGCACTATCTGTATTTTCTGAGTTATCACTTATTTTAATAAATATTATTTATTCATTTACATGCGTTTGGGTTATCTCTGTGCAGTCCACACAGTCTGGTCTACTAATCTCTTGACATCAGCGTTAATGAACACGGCCTTTTTTACCATTCAACCTAAAAAGTCAGCGAATGATTTGGTTTTATCTACTAATAAAAATTAGATAGTAGTGCATACTGTATAGTTTGTATGTAGGTAGGCAGGTGTCCACCCAATGGGTAAAAACAACAACAAGCTAAACTACTAGACATGGGCAGAACGAAAAAATGTGTTTTGCTTCATTTTGATTTGTTATTTACATAAATATGTTTAGTTAAATTTGTTTAATTAGTTTAATTTGTTTTTAGAATTTGTTTAGTTTATTCATATTCAAACCGATTCAAATTTTCAGAATTCAAATTCGAATTGTTTTCAAATTCAAATAGTTTTCAAATTTGAATTAGAAAACTCTTTGATTTCAAAAACTGTTCGAATTGTAATAAGTTGATTTGTTGTCCAATTTTCAAAGAGAATAAAATAGAAAAGAAGATATAGGAATAGAATAGAAAAACATATAATAGAATAGAAAAGAATATAACAGAAAATAAAAGAATAGAATATAATAGAGTAAAACAGAACAAAATAGAATAGAAAATAAAAGAATAGAACAGAATATAAATGAATAGAATAGAATAAAAAAAAATAGAATATAACCATCTTCGGAAATTCAAAGAGAAAAGAATAGAATACAAAAGAATAGAATTCAAAAAATAGAATAGAATAGAATGAATATAACCATTTCTCAAAATTCAAATAGAATCAATTTGATTTTGAATAGAATTAGAATAGAATAGAAAATATCAGAATAGTATAGAAAACAACAAAATAGAATAGAATAGAAAGAATATAACAATCTTCCTGTTTTAATCTATTCTTTTCTATTCTATTCAAAATTTTATTGATTCTGATTTGAATTTTGGGAAATGTTTCTATTCTTTCTATCTATTCTATTGTTTTTTAATTCTATTCTTTTTCTATTTGTTTATTCTATTATATTCTATGCTTTTCTATTCTATTCTATTCTATTCTAATCTATTCTATTTTATTAAATATTTGAATTTCGGAAGATGGTTATATTCGTTCTATTCTATTCTATTCTATTCTGTTGTTGTTTTCTTTACTATTATGTTATTTTCTATTCTATTCTAATCTATTATCTTCTATTCTATTCAAATTCAAATTTATTCTATTTGAATTTTGGGAAATGGTTATAGCATCCCCAGATGTAAGAACAATGGGGACCATGATAGTGGGCAGGGTGTATTGTGTTTTAATCTTATTTTATTACATTTTAAATATTACAAAACAAGGAAAAAGAAAGACATTCTGACATATCCCAAAATAAATAGATACATTATATATTTCCAGAAACAAAGGAAAATGTGAGTATAGTCAATTTATAGATTAACTAACATTATGATTTCAATTAAATCTTAGTTGATCTAATCTTATGCTTGACAAGATGTAAATATCCACCCACGAAAAAAAAAAGTAAGAAAGAAGAAAGTGAACTACATAATTTAAAAAAAAGGAAAAGACAAAATATCTATACAAAAAGGGAAAACAAGGAGGAAATGTCTCCATCATGGTGCCATACTATTATTTTTTTAATTCAGTAACCCAGGTTCTGAATCATGGAAAGAAATGAAAAGATAGCCAAGGGGTCCATGTATTTAAAAGTTGTTCTATGGTGAATGGTGTTAGTTCACCTTGACATTTTTTCTGTAAAGTACATTTCAGAAGATTGTCTGCTACACGTTGCAGGATGCTATGATAGACTGTAAATCGCACCATCTATGAATACATCCTGAACCCGAATTGGGTGACTGCACATCGGGTCAACGCATGAACTGTTGTCGTTTACATGCGTTTATTGGAACTTATTGCATTTGTGTATATTTGCATATTTGTATTTTGCATCTGTGTATATTTCTTAGTGTTTGAAAGGTTTTAAGCACCGTTTTTATTAGAGGGTATTTTATTGTTTGCTATTCGTGGATGATTGGGAAACTATATACATAGTTTACTATAGCGCTGTTACTGTTCTTTTATAATTTGTTATGGTTGGTATCACAATTGCATAGCAGCAGCTTTATTCCGTACACGTTTTATTTTTTTGACCTAGCGTGGATCATTTTTTATTTTTATTTTGATATCCTAAACCCACTCAGTCAAGCTCTGGTACAATGATTTTTGAGTTCAACAAAAGTCAGTTTGTGTATTGCTTTTATGCCTTCAAACATTGATGTGTATGCATGCCACTTGGTAGATCCACGCAGTGGTGAAGCTAGACATTCTGTCACCCGGGGCAACGACTCCGTTCGGCGTCCCCCCAAAAGAGGACAGTGTCGGTACTTTTTTATTTTTACTATTTCATTTCGATTTTATAATTCTTTTTACAATTGAATTTTATTACCATTGTTATATTACATCAATGCCCCCCTTACATTAGTGTCCCCCTTACATCAATGCCCCCCTTACATCAGTGTCCCCCTTACATCAATACCCCCCATACATCATTGCCCCCCTTACATTAATGCCCCCCTTACATCAGTGTCCTTCTTACATCAATGCCCCCCTTACATCAGTGCCCCCCTTACTTTAGAATCCCCCCTAACATTAGAGTCCCTCCTATCATCAGAATCACTTTTCATCATCACAGTCAGACCTTACATCAGTATCCCCCTTTATATCAATGCCCTGCCTTACATTCTCCCCTTAACATACTGCCTTCCTTGCATCAGTGTCCCTTCTCACATCAGTGTACCCCCTTATATTAATGCCCCACCTTACATTAGTATCCCCCTTTAAATATGTAACCTTCCTTACATCAGAGTCCCCCCTTACATTAGTACCCCCCTTACTTCAGTGTCTGCTCTTACATCAGTACCCCCCTTTACATCAGAGTCCTTCCTTACATCAGTTCCCCCTTTATATCAATGTCCCCTCTTACATCAATCTCCTCTTAAAATAGTGCCTTCCTTGCATCAGAGTCCCTCCTTACACCAGAGTCCACCCCTTAAATCAGTGTCTCCTGTTACATCAGTGTCCCCTCTTACATCAGTGTCCCCTCTTACTTTAGATCCTCCTTAAACCCCCCCACCACCACCTTTTTTTTGGTGTCCTCCCGTTTTATTGTTTTAAAAGTTTTTATTGAAGGTATACAGATGATAACATGAAATTAACAGATGCGGACGCAGCCGCTATGTAAGTCTTATATATACAATACAATATTGCAACAATTTAGAAAAACACGTAAACCAAGCTTATAGGTAAAATGTTGAATACAACTCAACCACTGGGAGTGAGAGCCAAGGAAAACTGACAGATAGACTGTATGTTAGCTTTTTTGTGGAAGATAGTAGTATATTCGTAATGGTGTTGTATTTTTATTGTAAAGGAATATCTGGGTGGTTATGGTAACAGTGGAGTTATTTGAATGTATTTTAGTTGTATGAGGGGATGGGGAGATAGATCGTTTGATTGGTCGCGTTAGAAAGTGTGTTAGTCATTATGTAGTATCTTCATTGAAAAGGGAGAAGGGAAGATCAGAATATTGAAATAGATGAGAATTAATAATGAGGTGGAGTTAAAGTCTCGTAGAGCTCGGTTGGATTGTCACAACTCTTGAGTGTGCATTACGTAAGGATTTTACAGTAGTCGTCCGTTGTAATGAAATTTAACCAACATGACCATATTTGGTGTATTTAGAGGGCGTGTCCTTTCCTTGTTGGATTAATTCCTCCATCTCTGCAGTTTTGTTAATACGTCGGAACCAGTCCTCCAGGGATGGTGGGTCCGGGGAACGCCATTTGCGTGGGATACACATATTTGCTGCAGTTACCATGTGCATGGCTAAGGAGTGTATGTATGTACGTTTCGGATGTGGTGGGTGATGTAGTAAGAATTGTGCTGGGGTGTATTCCAGCGAGTAGGTAGTTATCAAGTGTATCAGTCTGTGTACATCCTTCCAAAAAGGTTGGATTTTAGAGCATGACCACCATAAGTGTAATAATGTAATAAGGATCCGTGCTCTTTTCCACGTCTCCAACAATGTGGAGAAAGTGCTGGTTAAATGTGATGAAGTTTGAGGGGTGTTCTGTACCACCTTGAGATTAATTTAAATGCGTTTTCTTGCGCGTAAATATTGAACGACCCTTTATGGGCAATTGTGTATATAGTTCCCCAATCATTATTTGAGAGGTGCATGGAAAGATCTTTGTCTCATTTATTGTTTGTCCAGTTGTGTAAGGGGTTCTGGTCAGGAAACAGTAAGGCATATGTGTAGGATATGAGGTGTCTTTGTGGCTCCGTTTTTAGACATATTTCTTCGAATGGGGTGAGTGGTCTTGACCAAATTGAGCTATTAGCCATGGTATCGAGAAAGTGTTTGATTTGTATATACGTCCAATAGGGGAGTACACCCGTTTGTAGTTTAGCTGTTAAGTTGGTATATGAGAGGGGGAGGCCTTTTTCACAAAAATGTGTAGCTTGTACTTTTTCGTGTGGCCACTCCTCTTTCAAAAAGGTTGTTCGCATTACCGGGGTAAAGGCGGGGTTTAGTCTAAATGGGGTCATCGGGTCTATGTTCGAGGAGATTTCGTGTTTGGTGCAGGCGTGTCTAAATGTGGTAATCATAGGGTGAATTAGGGGGTGGGAAGTACAGATGGATGCTATGTGATTAGAAGTCATCCACGGAGTTTGAGCTATCGGGATAGGAGATATGGAGTTTTCAAGTTGGACCCAATCTTTAGTTGTGGAGTGTATATTCCAGTCGATAATTCTAGTTAAGTGGCCAGCTTGCTGATATTTCCTGATATCTGGTAGGCCTAAGCCCCCCTTTAGTTTAGGGATGGTGAGTCTTGCGTAGCTCAGTCTGGGATGCATTGTACCCCAAATAAAATCTGTGCAAGCTTTACGATAAGCTGTGAAGAAGGCAGGTGGGAGTCTTATCGGGACTGTTTGGAGAAGATATAGTATCCGTGGAAGGATGTTCATTTTTATTATGGCCGCCCTACCAAACCATGAAAAAAGTCCAACAGACCACTTCTTTAGGTCTTGAATTATAGTTTGTAATAAGGATTGGTAATTTGCAGAGTACAGATTTGTTAGGGAGGTGGTTAGTTGAATACCTAGGTAAGTATGTTTGTGGTTGTTCCATTTAAACAAGAAGTTATTTTGGCATTGCGCATAAAGTTGAGGGGGTAGAGTGACATTTAGGGCGGTGGATTTTGCAAAGTTGATTTGGAGGTTCAACAGGAGTTTAAAGTCAAGATTTTTAAGAAGGTTTGGTATAGTTGTCAGAGGTTCAGGTAGGAATAGGAGTATGTCATCAGCAAAAGCAGCTAATTTACAGGTGCGTTTATTCATGTCAATTCCTTTAATATCTGGATTTGTTCTGATGCATCTCAGTAGTGGTTCCAACGTGAGGACAAAAATTAGAGGGGATAAGGGGCATCCCTGGTGGATTCCACTTGAGATGGAGAAGGCATTCGATAGGTGGCTGTTGACGCGCAATCTCGCAGTGGGAGTGAAGTACAGCATAAGTATAAAATTAAACATTCGGGCAGCAAGGCCAATGGTTTGTAGAGTTTCCGTCATGCAATCCCAGACCACTCTATTGAATGCCTTCTCCGCGTCCAGTGATAAGAGAATCCCCATGACGTTTAGTGGCTGTGAGCCAGTGGTGGATATTAATTGCTTTGAGAGTATTATCTCTTGTCTCTATACCAGGGATAAAACCCACCTGGTCCTCCCCTTTACCATCATGGGAGTGGGCAAATTAATGTAAGAGGGGAATACGCTGATGTAAGGGGGGCACTGAAGTATTGAGAAGCTCTAATGCAGTAAGGGAACATTGTAAGGGGGGATCTGAAGTAAGGGGGAATCTGAAGAAAGAGGGGACACTGTAGGTGCCCACTGCCCGCTGTGTCACACTGCCATTCCCTCATAATATCACTGATAATGATATTGATAATCATTAACCCTGGATCTAGCCTGGGATTTAGACCTGGATCCACGGCACAGTAAACGAGTCTAAGATTCTAATGCACAGTGGTCCTTACTCAGTTAAAGCACTCTTTGATTTGATCATACCTCTAAATTTAGAAACTTTTCAAAAGCTGCACCTATAACTGTTTCTGAATTCTAAAAAAGAAACACATTTTCACACAGTTTTCCGATAATAGAACTGGTATCACTTGGAGTGGTATCACCAGTCCCTAAGTGACTGGGCTCATGCAAGGGTCTGCAATAAGTGTTTTTACAGTAGGTATCTTCTTCTTGTTAATCTGGTGAAGCTGTTGTCAACACAACAGTAAATGAGGGGAAATCCCTTTCTCCAATGAAACCTCAGATAGCAAGAAAACCTGACCAGAGTTCTTATCTTTCCCCACCTATTCAAGCTTTAGCTCTTCTTAATAGGGCATTAGTCTTTTATATACATATAAAGTTAAAAAAAAACTGTATGAAATTAAATGGAACAACAAATAATAATCTCCTTGGAAAATTGTGACAAATTGAGGCCAAACTTGTTTATTAAAATATTTTGCCTTTTATTACTTACAATTGCTGTCAATAGAAGAGCACAATATGTTTACAGAAGTATAACTATATTTAATAAATGAGCTTACAGTACTCACATAATGTACAATCAACTTCAGCAATAGTAGAAATAGGCCTGCAGTTCAAAAGTCCAGTAACCATTTTAATAAACATTTCCTCCAATAGCACTGAATCAGATTCCAGATGTTTCTGGCATGTGTAAAATATAACAGTTTACATCTCAGGCAATACCATCACTTTCATCCTTTTTCACAGCTGAGTAAACAGTTTAAACTAAATAAATAATCTCAATAAATATTTATCTAATAAATATCTGAACTTCTCTGAACTCCGTACTGTGTTGGCCAGATGAACAAGTATATCTCTGTACAAGTCAGTATATTACATGGCCAGATATACAGCAAATAGGAATGGATGGAAGTGTACCTGTCATTCATATTGATAGAGGCACCCATGTAGTGATCTAGAGCAATAAGGCACAAAACACAGACATCTGAAATACATTCCGTGGAAAGGTAAGATAGAAATATACTGTATACTGAGGACGCATTTAACCTTTCTGGATGATGGCTGAGTTACTGAGTCACTTTTAGCACTGACATTTCTATACACAACAGGATAAAGAAGGACTTCATGGAGACCTGACTCCATTTGATCTATGCCTTCCCAGTTTTGAGTGCTCACATGCCATTTCAATCGTTCCTTCTATATCCAAGACTGGGAGAAAGAACTAAGACATACACCTTCCTCAGAACACTGGGATAAAGCCTTTATTTTCACTTACAAACTGTCAATAGCCTCTCAGGCCCAAGAGAGAAGCTAAAAATGTTTGACTAGGAAGATAAAGTCCTCCATCCCGACCAATGCCGGGGATTTGATGAGCAAGGTGGCACTCATCTTCCTCTGCGGTGGTCCTGCCCTCGATTCTGACCATTATGAAAGACCATCTTCAAGTTAACTACATGAAATTGAGAGAACTGTGGTTTGTATGGATGGAACTATCCACGTCATCTAAATCACTACCCATTCTTCATATTACTGGGGCGTGACCGGATGCTGAAGTGAGGGGGTGGACGTTACGAGCCTGCTACTTCTATGCTTGTTCCAGCCTAGCAGAGCGGGGAAGGTGGCGCAGAGACGCCGGAAAGTCTATCAGCTGAGTAGGCGAACGGACCGGGTGCCCCCCTCGGCTTCTGGCGCTCTGCCTGCACGATCTCCAATGTGCTCTCCTGAGGCTCTCCCGGGTTAGGATCCAGCGCACCTTCCAGTGAGAAGGGAGGAGACGCACACCCGAGATTGTGCAGCTGTTTGCGGCTGTTTGCGGCTGCTTGCGGCGTCTCAAAGGCTTACGGGGTGGTCTGTTCCAGGATGACCATGAAGAGAGGTGCGGAGGAGGGGGCTGCACAGGACGAAGCTCACTCACAGCGCGGACCCAAGGCAAGTCAAGCTGCTGCAAAATTGGAGCGCTTTGCACACACACCCAACCATACGCGAAAAAGGGGGGCAGGCAGGGGGTTCACAGGCCAGCCATCCTGGGGGGAGAAAAAGTCAAGGCCCAGCAGCAGTAAGTGCCTTTGCAATAGCAGCAGAACCGGCCCCACAAACAGCCCTGGAGGGGGAACTTTGACTGAGTAAAGATTTAAGGGAAGGTGCAGGTGTGCTAACATCAGGAGCAGAGGAGGAACCATCCCTGAAAGATATCCTTCTAGCAATCAATAACTACAGGCGTCACTGTTTGAATTATCTGATCAGTTCAAAGGTATCAGAAATTCTTTTTATTCCTTGAGACAAGAGGTGCAGGAGGTATGTGGTCAGACTGCCGTCCTTGAGGGGAGAATCAGCCAGGTGGAAGACGATGTGCTTCCAATGAGGCAAGAAGTGAAACTTATGGGGACCAACTGGATAAATGTATGTATAAAATGGACGAAATAGAGAACAGGCTATGCAGGAAGAATGTAAGGGTGCTTGGTTTACCCAAAAGAAGTGAAGGTAATAACCTTATCGAGTTTATGGAAGGCTGGTTCAGAGATAAGTTTGGTACGGACTCTCTATCAAGGTTCTTTGCAATTGAGCGAGCACAAAGAGTGGCCCTCAGGGCACCTTCTTCAGGGAGTCAGCCAAGGCCCCTTATTATTAAGTTCCTGTATTTTAAGGACAAAGTTACCATCCTCCAGAAAGCAAGAGATATGAAAAACATACAGTACAATAGTGTAAGGATTTCTCTGTACCCAGATTTTTCCCCAAAGTTACAGAGACAAAGAGCAAAGTTTAAAGAGTGTAAGCGCAAGCTGCAGCAATACAAAGTCAGTTATACATTACTTTATCCTGCACGCCTGCGCATAACAGCATTTGGAGAAGTGACTTTTTTTAATGTACCTGCAGAAGTGACATCATGGTTGGAAAAGAATGAAGGAAGGCTACAGCGGGGTGAAGGAACATGAGGAAATTAGCTTTTGACGGCGCCTGTTCAGTTTAATGTTCCTGTGGACTTTTTTTTTTCCCTCTCACTCCAGGACTTCCATTTGGTTATAGTTGTGTATATATAGAAGTGAGGGTGTGGGGGGGTAGTAAACACTTATATTGACATATATTGACATAACGGGGTTAGTTCCCCTCTTATTGGGTTCAGGTAGTAATGTAATGCAAAAAAGAATATACACACTTCAGTGGTTGAGACGGTCACTATAGAAGCCCTTAGTATGGGCCCAAGGTTGGGTAAAGGAGAAAAGGGAATTAGGACGGGGGGTGGTGGGGGGGAGGGTGTGGCGGGGGAGGGGTGGGGGAGGGAGGAAGGAGGGGAGGGTGGGGGGGTAGGGAAGGGGGTGTGTATGTGGGTGCATGGGAGTATGAGGGAGACAGTGATGTGGTGTGGCATGATATAAAAGGTTTTGAGTTTGTACTGGGGGGGAAAAGCACTAAGGGGGTATACAGGAATAAAGGTTAAAATATTATTGATCATTAGTCACAAAAGTATTAAGGTTAAGAATATGGAATATCCTGAGAATAGTAAGGAAATATAGACGGGAGCATGATAGGTACTAAGGATGGTAGAGGTAAATCCCCTGATCCAATAAAATATGTTAAGATATGTTTGTGGAATGTGAGGGGGGTAAGGGACATGTCTAAAAAAAAGGCAATTTTTTCTATGGCTGGTAAGAGTGGATTTAGAATACTCTGTCTGCAGGAGACACATCTTGAGAGAGGTACAACTAGTGCTTTAAGGCATAGGGGTTACCAGGTGCAGTACCATTCCACCCATACCTCTTATTCAAGAGGAGCGAGCATATTGATAAACTCGGGATTGGTTTTCTCCTGCAGACAGAGTAAAGTAGATGAGAATGGACGGTACATTTTTCTTTTTTGTGTGATAGAGGGTAGAGTATGTGTAATTGCTAATGTTTATATTCCTCCTCCATTTAGCACATAAATTATGGGCGATTTAATAAGATTCATAGCAGATAAATCTGGGGTACCTGTATTACTGGCAGGTGCCTTTAATATGACAATGAATAATAACATAGATAGGTTCCCACCAAGGACCATGAATAGCGGAGTATCGAAGGGTCTGCTTCTCCAATACTGTGAGGAGGTAGGGCTGATAGACGTCTGGAGGAGGTGGCATCTGGGAGAAAGACAATATTCGTGTCACTCTAGGACACATGCCACGTTGTCCAGAACTGACCTTGTGCTGTGCAACGAGGAAGCCTTGAATTTTTTGGAGGGGGTAGAGTACGAGCCAAGAGGGATTTCAGATCACTCACCAGTAGTGGTTTCAATAAAAACCGGGATAAGATATAGGAGAGGTGACTGGAAAGTAAATCCCTTTTGGCTTGAAATAATTGAAGATGCTGGGACAGTTGCAGCCAGTCTGGTAGGATTTATAAATCTAAATTCAGGTTCAGCCCCACTGGGTATAATATGGGACTCCCTGAAGGGATGTTGATACAGAAAATCTCTTATGTTAAGAAACAATCACAGGCTAAGGAAATCAAAGCAAGAGAGAGGGTGAAGAGAAGCTGAAGCCCGGTATGTGGAGGAACCGAACCTAGCCAGTTATGGGAAATGGGTAGAATGTCAAGAAGAATACAGGAAATTAAGTTTGGAGAAAGTGGAAAAGAAGAGAATGTTCCGGAGACAGAATTGTTTTGGGGAAGGAGAGCAAGTTGGCAGAACCCTGGCCCTGATAGCTAAGGCAAACAGCCCCTCAACTACTATACCAGCAATTTGGGATAAGGAAGGGGAAATTAAAAGAACTACCCCGGAAATAGTAAAGGTATTTAAAAATTGTTATGAAAACCTGTATAGTGCCCCACAAATAAACGTAGAGGGGGATATGTGGGACTTTTTTGAAAAATTGGATATAAACCCCCTATCAAGAGAGGGCAGGGAAGAATTGGAAGCCCCGTTGACGCTGGAAGAGATACAAAGGGTAATAGTAGATATGGCAAACCAGAAAGCTCCGGGTCCAGATGGCTTGCCCATAGAAATACTTAAGAGGTATGGGGAAGTATTGCTCCCTAAACTTGTGGAGGTATTAAATGGGGCTGTGGAAGAGGGGAAACTACCTATATCTATGACAGAAGCCACAATAATTGTACTATTAAAAGAAGGGAAAAACCCGCTTGATGTGTCCTCATATAGACCCATATCGCTCCTGTGCTCAGACGTGAAGATCTTGGCAAAAGCTCTGGCAACAAGGCTTAATAGAATAATTTCCAAAATGATACATCCAGATCAAACTGGTTTTATACCGGATAGATCTACAAGTGTGAACATAAGGTGAGTGTAGCTAAATATGCAACTTCCAATTGAGAATGGAGGGAACAGAGCCATCCTTTTATTAGATGCGGCCAAGGCTTTCGACTGCCTTGAGTGGCACTATATATGGAAGGTACTGGCTGAATTCCAATTTGGTCCTAACTTTGTCCAATGGTTAAAAATATTATATGATAGCCCAAGGGTCAAGGTCAGGATCAATGGCGAGTGCTCTGACTGGTTTCAGTTGGGGAGGAGAATGAGGCAGGGGTGTCCGTTGTCACCCCTGCTCTTTGCCCTAGCAATAGAGCCACTGGCCATGGCTTTGCGAGCCTCTCAAGAGGTACAGGGTTTCAAAAGAAGGAGGGGAGAGGAGAAAGTTGTTATGTACGCAGATGACATCTTACTATTTCTGGGGGACACGCAGGCTTCCCTAATGGCAGCCATGGGGATAGTTAAGGAATTTGGACATTTTTCTGGGTTGGCAATTAATTGGGAAAATAGG
The DNA here is from genome assembly GCA_037952925.1 of Lithobates clamitans. NCBI lineage: Eukaryota > Metazoa > Chordata > Amphibia > Anura > Ranidae > Lithobates > Lithobates clamitans. Next base: position 3,174,062 of record JBBGZY010000325.1, on the reverse strand, counting down.
CACTTATGCCAATAGATCCCCTTAGAGAACCCCTTCCGCAACTAGCATCTCAAATTAGAGTAGTAAGTCAAATTAGGTACCTGGGCATTAACGTAACTAGAGATCCGGGGCAGTACATAACAGAAAACGTGGTCCCACTTATGACATAATTAAAACAGAAGAGCCGGGTGTGGGCCCATCTCCCTCTCTCGGTCGCCGGACGATGCAATTTAGTTAAGATGGTATGGATGCCACAAATTTAATATGTTATACACAACTCTCCTGTGTGGATTCCAAAACACTGGTTTAAAAAAATGGACAGTGTGTTTAGAGAACTAATTTGGAAAAATGGAGTGGCAAGGATTCGTTTGCAGGCGAAAGAGGTGGGAGGTTTGGCATTACCTGACCCAAGGTGGTACTTTCTTGCGGAACAAATGTAGTACATGGGAGGAAGTAATAGGCTAGAAGAAAGAGAGGTAGGGAGTAGCCTATTGCTGAAAGATACTAAGCATGACATGTTGGTAGAAGCGGTTGAGGCAGACTCCTTCGATTCAAATTGTCCCACTGCCCAGTTAATGGTTAAGAGTTGGGAGTCCGTCAAGACCAAGTTAGGTTATGTCGGATTCTCAGAGTTTACCCCATTATTGGATAATAAAAATCTCAAGGAACTTAAATAATTGGGGAAATTAGAAGAATGGGATCGGAGGGGCATCCACTGCCTGGCACACTTATATAAGGCTGGTAGACTAAAGTAATTTCAGGAGATTGTGGCATAATACATGGTTCCTAACCGACAATTTTATAGGCATTTGCAAATTAGGCATGCCTTGGCAGTGCAATTTGGTGGGAAGGAACCAGAGTGGAGTGAAATGCCATCTCTTAGAAACTGGTGACTGCTAGAACAACAAGGACTAATTTCTGATATGTACGGATGCATTAGTACGGTGGGTCAGGAGTAGGGATGACCCGAACACCCCCCTGTTCGGTTCGCACCAGAACATGCGAACAGGAAAAAAGTTTGTTCGAACACGCGAACACCGTTAAAGTCTATGGGACACGAACATGAATAATCAAAAGTGCTAATTTTAAAGGCTTATATGCAAGTTATTGTCATAAAAAGTGTTTGGGGACCTGGGTCCTGCCCCAGGGGACATGGATCAATGCAAAAAAAAGTTTTAAAAACTGACGTTTTTTCAGGAGCAGTGATTTTAATAATGCTTAAAGTCAAACAATAAAAGTGTAATATCCCTTTAAATTTCGTAGCTGGGGGTATCTATAGTATGCCTGTAAAGGGGGGCATGTTTCCTGTGTTTAGAACAGTCTGACAGCAAAATGAGATTTCAAAGGAAAAAACCCATTTAAAACTACTCGCGGCTATTGCATTGCTGGTCCGACAATACACATAGAAGTTCATTGATAAAAACGGCATGGGACACAAGACATTCAAGTCCACCCGACGATTGGCCCAACCTTGCGCTGTTTTCATGCGATATGTAAGACTACCCCGATCTCCTCCACCCCCAGTCCATTGACACCTATTAAACTGAACCCAGACTTCCCACCGGGTATGCACCACCAATTTCTTTCTGACAATCTACCACAGGGACAAATTAGAGCCCACCAATTCCTCCAACAAGGCAAACTACTTCCTGCAACACAAATCGCAACACGCTTTGAACGGGCACCTATCCCAAGTTGGACGTTCACAATGCTAGCCCATTATCTCCAAATCCTGGACAAAACAGGTCAATGCTCTAGACAGCTCACTCCTTTTGAAACATTATGTACTAAAACAACACAACAAACACATCTTATCTCCCAAATACACAACCTCCTCTACGCTGACCACAAAGCTAATGATACTCAATACTGCAGGAAATGGGAAAAGGATCTAGACTTACAAATCTCGGAAGAAAGCTGGGAGCGTATATTTTCGAACATACACAAAGGCTCAATTAATGTCTCCACTCAAGAGAATGGGTTCAAAATCCAATCAAGATGGTACCATACCCCAACAATGCTACATAAATTTAAAGCTGACATCCCTGAAACATGTTGGAGGTGCCATCAAGAGAGGGGCACGCTACTACATATTTGGTGGTCTTGCCCCCCACTACAAGCCTTTTGGTCAGAGGTCTGCAGAATTATTGAACAGATTACCACTTATAACCCAGATTTCACCCCTGCCCAATTTCTCCTACACCTTTCCTCCTTACCACACATTACTTACCACAAATCACTGATGATGCACTTGATCAATGCAGCAAGACAATGCATCCCAGTACACTGGAAATCAAACAAGATACCCACTCTGAAAGAATGGTTCGTCAGAATAAACAAAGTAGCAGAGATGGAAAAATTAATACATATAGCAAGAGACACACCGACAAAATTTAGCAACAAATGGGCATGCTGGCTTCACTTCCAGTCTTTACCGGAATACGAGACCATTCTGAATTCCCCTGTATAAGAGTCGAGAAAGACAGATACATTGCTCACACACAACCAACATACATATATCTTAATCCCCTACCCTGATGAAAAGGTAACCCCCTTTGAAAGCACCCCAGGACCTAGAAAATATATATTGAACATATCGCACCTACAAAGAGAAGTCAGAGATCCCCCCCCCCGCCCTCCCCATCCTTCAGGCCCACCTCTATCCCTTCCTACCCCCTTACCTTCTTTCATTCCTCCTATTCTTTCTTCTTCACCCTCTTCCTTTCCCTTTCCCTTGCCAGAAATATTAAACATCCTGACGAGTAACTAGGATGCCCATGTCGTATACCAATTATCTACCCAACTTATGAAATACTACCAAGAGACAAAAGGTCTTACCAAACACGAATATTGACTGGCCCCTTACACATTAAATGATAAATGCATCACCCCGTTGATAGAGCTTTCCCATAAAAGACAAATCAACTTTTCAATACACACAAAATCTATCACGGATTGTAGAGCATTCCTCAAAAGGAATTTCAGTTTTAGGGCCGAATTGACCTACCCAAATACACCTGTGGGGCACACATCCCCCTATTACATGGTTAATTAAGTTTATTTTCCTGTAACATGGCTGGGAATACTCCGAAATGAAAAAAAAAAAAAAAAAAAAATTGTTTACTTTAACATTACCATGTTTGCTGTTTACTGTTTACTGTAACACAATTGCTGTAAAGATTTTATGATCTTCAATAAAATTCTTTGAAACAAAAAAAAAAAAACGGCATGGGAATTCCCCACAGGGGAACCCCGAACCAAAATTTTAAAAAAAAGGCCAGCATGTCTTCTTCTTCCTCTATGGCCTCTTCCTCTGCAGATTTCTCCTCTGAACCAGCGGTGCTCTGTAGGCGTTCAAGGCAAAAAGATGCCATGCGGTGCTTGAGTTGGTCTGCTTAGGGGACAGGAGCCACACTGGGGCAGAGATTCTGGCAGCTCTGCAAGGGCAGGCTCAGAGGTGGTTGATGCCACGCCAGCTTCAACCAGGAATGGTTGTATGCAACAATGGCACCAACCTACTCTCCGCCCTCCGATAGGGACACTTGATCCATGTTCCCTGTTTGGCTCAAGTCCTGAATTTGGTGGTGCAGCGGTTCTTGAGCAGGTACCCTGGCTTACAGGATCTCCTGAGGCAGGCTAGGAAAGTCTGTGATCATTTCCTCTGGTCATATAATGCCAGTGCTCGGCTGGGTGACATTCAAAGAGAATGCAACCTGCCCAAGAACCGCCTCATTTCTGACATGCCTACCAGGTGGAACTCAACGTTGGCAGAGGGCCATCAATGGGTACTTGTGTGAGTATGGCACCAGGACAGGGTCAGGGGAGCTTGACTTTTTTGCCACACCAGTGGCTACTGATCAGGGATGCATGCACTGTTCTGTCACCATTTGAGGAGGCCATGAGGATTGTGAGCAGTGACAGTGCATGCATCAGTGATACTGTCCCTCTTGTCTTCCTGTTGGAGCACACGCTTCGTGGAATAATGGACAGGGCACTTGAGGCAGAACAGCGGGAGGAAGAGGAAGACTTCCTTACCTCTCAAGGCCCCCTTTATCCAGATACTAGTATTCCTGCAGGCCCGCCGATCACACAGGCAGAAGAAGAGGAGGAGGAGGAGGAGGATTGTGTCAGCATGGAGGTGGAGGATAACACTCAGCATCAGAAGCAGTCTTCAAGGGATCATTTGCAGTCCCCAGAAACCCATGGAGTTGTACTTGGCTGAAAGAAGGTGGTTGAGGATCATGTGATCCTTAGTGACCCAGAGGACTCAGGATTGAATACCTCTGCAACACTGCATGGCCTCCCTGATCCTGAAAAGCCTGCGAAAGGACCCTAGGATTCGTGGTATCAAGGAAAGGGATCATTACTGGCTGGCAACCCTTCTTGATCCACGTTACAAGGGTAAGGTTGCAGAACTTATCCAGACTTCGCAGAGGGAGCAGAGGATGAGACATCTTCGGCAGGCCTTGCAGAAAGGTTTGTGCAAAGGTTTGTGCAATGCGTTTCCAGGGCCTGAGAGCTTAAAATTTCCTGCTGCTGGACAACGTGTTGCTGATGCTTCATTCAGTCACGGAAAGAGTGATGGAGAAGGTGGCTGGCTGGCCGATGCCTTCAGACAATTCTTCAATCCTCAGCGCCCAGGTCTGATCAGTTCCAGCAACCATCGCCATCGAATTACATGGTGCAGGAATATCTAGGGGCAAGATCAGACTTGGAGACCTTTCCACCAGAACATCCACTGGGTTACTGGGTCTTGAGGATGGACCACTGGCCAGAGCTTGCTCAATATGCAATTGAGCTACTGGCCTGTCCTGCATCCAGTGTTCTTTTTGAACCCACATTCAGTGCTGCTGGAGGCTTTGTAACTGATCACAAAGTGAGCCTGTCCACAGACTCTGTTGATCGGCTCACATTCATAAAAATGAATCAGTCTTGGATCACCAGCTACCAAGCACCTGATGCTGATGTAACCGATTGATTTTTATGTGGATGTGGGATCCCTTGAAGACTGCATATGCTGAGTAGGGATGAGCCGAACACCCCCCGGTTCGGTTCGCACCAGAACCTGCGAATGGACCGAAAGTTCGCACGAACGTTAGAACCCTATTGACGTCTATGGGACTTGAACGTTCGAAATCAAAAGTGCTCATTTTAAAGGCTAATTTGCATGGTATTGTCCTAAAAAGGGTTTGGGGACCCGGGTCCTACCCCAGGGGACATGTATCAATGCAAAAAAAACTTTTAAAAACGGCCGTTTTTTCGGGAGCAGTGATTTTAATGATGCTTAAAGTAAAAAAAATAAAGTGAAATATTCCTTTAAATATCGTACCTGGGGGGTGTCTATAGTATGCCTGTAAAGTGACGCGTGTTTCCCGTGTTTAGAACAGTCCCTGCACCAAATGTCATTTTTAAAGGAAAAAACCCATTTAAAACTGCTTGCGGGTTTAATGTAATGTCGGGTCATGGCAATATGGATGAAAATCAGTGAGACAAACGGCATGGGTACCCCCCAGTCCATTACCAGGCCCTTTGGGTCTTGTATGGATATTAAGGGGAACCCCGCACCCAAATTAAAATAAGGAAAGGTGTGGGGCCACCAGGCCCTATATACTCTGAACAGCAGTATACAGGCGGTGCAAACAAGACAGGGACTGTAGGTTTGTTGTTAAGTAGAATCTCTTTGTAATTTTGAGCGGGTACATTTTTAACGTGTTTAGCTCCAGCCAAAAAATCTTTTTTAAGCTTTTTGGAAAACATAGGGAAGGGTTATCACCCCTGTGACATTTGTTTTGCTGTCTTTCCTCCTCTTCAGAAGATTTCACCTCACTTTTTGTCCCAATGAAAAATGTTTTTTGAAAATTTGGGTTTTTTGTGGAACAAGGATTGGAAAGCATCAGTGGAAAGGAGAATTTTTTTTCCCATATTAACTCTTACAGGAGAGAATTTCCCTTCCTAGGGGTAGATTTCATCTCACTTCCTGTTGTCTCCTTCCGTTTGCAAGTAAGAGTCGTTTGTAAGTTAGATGTTTGAAAGTAGGGTCCTGCCCTATATACTCAGCAGAAATTTGGGCCTTAGGTGTTGCTGTGGCCACAACACTGTAAGCCCTCACAGGGCCCTGCTGTGAAATATTAGATCAAGAATTATAATTACATGCCCCTGTTGAACAGGAGCTGAAAAATTAGGCCTTAGGCACTGCTACTGGTGCCACAACACTGCAACCCCTTACAGACACTCTAGTTGGAATGCAGGAACGAGCCCTGCTGCAAAGTATTGCATCAAAAATTGTAATTACACGCCCCTGTTAGACAGGAGCAGAAAAATTGGGCCTTGGGCACTGGTGCTGGTGCCACAACACTGCAACCCCTCACAGACACTCTAGTTGGAATGCAGGAACGAGCCCTGCTGCAAAGTATTGCATCAAAAATTGTAATTACACGACCTTGTTAGACAGGGGCAGAAAAATTGGGCCTTAGGCACTGGTGCTGGTGCCACAACACTGCAACCCCTCACAGACACTCTAGTTGGAACGCAGGAACGAGCCCTGCTGCAAAGTATTGCATCAAAAATTGTAATTACACGCCCCTGTTAGACAGGAGCAGAAAAATTGGGCCATGGGCACTGGTGCTGGTGCCACAACACTGCAACCCCTCACAGACACTCTAGTTGGAATGCAGGAACGAGCCCTGCTGCAACGTATTACATCAAAAATTTTAATTACACGCCCCTGTTAAACAGGGGCTGAAAAATTGTGCCTTAGGCACTGGTGGTGGCGCCCAGAACCAAAAATGTTCTTACAAGCTATCAGCGTGATGATTGAGGAGGAAGAGGATAATTACTCAGGGATAGTCACTCAGCATCAGCATAGGCAGTCTTTGAAGGGATCTGAGATTTCAAAAAAAATTATTCGGTTACATCAGCATCAGGTGCTTGGTAGCTGGTGGTGATCCAAGACTGATTCATTTTTATGAAGGTCAGTCGATCGACCGAGTCGGTGGACAGACGCACCCTGTGATTGGTTACCATGCCTCCAGCAGCACTGAATGTGCGTTCCGAAAGAACGCTGGATGCAGGACAGGCCAGTAGCTCAATTGCATACTTCGCAAGCTCTGGCCAGTGATCCATCCTCAAGACCCAGTAACCCAGAGGATTTTCGGTGGGAAAGGTGTCCAAGTCTGATCTTGCCCCTAGGTATTCCTGCACCATGTAAAACAGACGCTGGCGATGGTTGCTGGAACCGATCATACCTTGGCGCTGCGGACCAAAAAATTGTCTGAACGCATCGGTCAGACGGCCACCTTCTCCACCGCTCCTTCTTTGACTGACCGAAGCCTCAGCAACACGTTGTCCAGAAACAGGAGTTTGTAACCTCCCAGTCTCTGGGAACGCGTTGCACAGACCTTTCTGCAAGGCCTCCCGAAGATGTTTCATCCTCTGCTCCCTCTGTGATGGCAAGATAAGGTCCGCAACCTTACCCTTGTAACGTGGATCAAGGAGGGTTGCCAGCCAGTATTGGTCCTTCTCCTTGATACCACGAATACGAGGATCCTTACGCAGGCTTTGCAGGATCAGGGAGGCCATGCAGCGTAGGTTTGCTGAGGCATTCGGTCCGGAGTCCTCTGGGTCACTAAGGACGACATGGTCCGCAGCCACCTCCTCCCAGCTACGTACAAGTCCATGTGTTTCTTGGGACTGATCCCTTAAAGACTGCTGCTGATGCTGAGTGCCAGGCTCCACCTCCATACTGACACAATCTTCCTCCTCCTCCTCCTCTTCCTCCTCGTCCTCTTCCTGTGTGATTGGCGGGCACGCAGGAACACTGTCTGGATAAAGGGGGCCTTGAGAGCTAAGGAAGTCCTCCTCTTCCTGCCTCTGTTCTGCCTCAAGTGCCCTGTCCATTATTCCACGCAGCGTGTGCTCCAACAGGTGGACAAGGGGGACAGTGTCACTGATGCATGCACTGTCACTGCTCACCATCCTCGTGGCCTCCTCAAATGGTGACAGGACAGTGCATGCATCCCTGATCATGGCCCACTGGCGTGGGGAAAAAAAACCAAGCTCCCCTGACCCTGTCCTGGTGCCATAGTCACACAGGTACTCATTGATGGCCCTCTGCTGCGTGTGCAGCCGCTGCAGCATGGCCAACGTTGAGTTCCACCTGGTGGGCATGTCACAGATTAGGCGGTTCTCGGGCAGGTTAAACTCCTTTTGGAGGTCCGTCAGCCGAGCACTGGCATTATATGACCGGCGGAAATGCACACAGACTTTCCTGGCCTGCCTCAGGACATCCTGTAAGCCCGGGTAACTGCCCAAGAACCGCTGTACCACCAAGTTAAGGACGTGAGCCAAACAGGGCACATGGGTCATTTGTCCCTGTCGGAGGTCAGAGAGGAGGTTGGTGCCATTGTCGCAAACCACCATTCCTGCCTTAAGTTGGCGTGGCGTCAACCACCTCTGAACCTGCCCCTGCAGAGCTGACAGAACCTCTGCCCCAGTGTGGCTCCTGTCCCCCAAGCACACCAGCTCAAGCACCGCAAGGCATCTTTTGGCCTGCGTACTTGCGTAGCCCCTTAAACGACTACGGAGCACCGCTGGTTCTGAGGAAGAGGCCATGGAGGAAGAAGAAGAGGAGGGGGTGGAGGAGAGAGGTGTGTCACAATCATTAGCATTTTGGAGGCGTGGTGGCGGAACAACCTCCAACACTACTGCACCTTGTCCTGCATCCTTCCCAGCTGCCAGCAGAGTCACCCAATGCGCCGTGAAACTTAGGTAACGTCCCTGTCCATGCCTGCTGGACCATGAGTCAGCGGTAATATGCACCTTACCGCTGACCGCCCTGTCCAGCGAGGCATGGACATTGCCTTCCACATGCCGGTAGAGAGCCGGAATCGCCTTCCGTGAGAAAAAGTGGCGTTTGGGTACCTGCCACTGAGGAACCGCACATTCCACAAACTCACGGAAGGGGGCAGAGTCTACCAACTGAAAAGGCAGCAGTTGAAGTGCCAGCAATTTTGCCAAGCTAGCATTCAACCGCTGGGCATGTGGATGGCTGGGAGCAAACTTCTTTCGGCGGTGCAGCAGCTGGGGCAGGGAAATTTGCCTGGTACAATCTGACGTCGGTGTACCAAAAGCAGATTGCCCACAAGTACTTGGCTGTGACACACCTAATTCTACACCTTCATTCCTCTCAGTGCAGGTCTCAGAGAGGACTGAAGGTCTAGTGGGGTTGGAAATCTCAGCTGATGAGGAGCAAGGAGAGGTCCTCTTTGTTCTTTGGTGTGGGTCTTTTAGATGCGCTTGCCAACGAACTGCATGGCAGGTCAACATATGTCTGGTCAAGCATGTGGTACCCAAGCGGGAGATGTTTTGGCCACGTGAGATACGCTTGAGACATATGTTGCAAATAGCAGCGGTGCGATCTGATGCACTCGTCTCAAAAAAGGCCCACACCAAAGAACTTTTTGAATAACGCGCAGAGACTGCAGCACCCTGCACATGTGATGCAGTCAATGTGCTGCCCTTAGGCTGGCCCCTGGAGTGCATCCTGCCTCGTTGGTGATGTGCCGCCTCCTCCTCCTCCTCTCTCCTATCAGGCACCCACGTTGAGTCAGTGACCTCATCATCCCCTCCCTCCTCATCACTGGAGCAAACCTGGCAGTATGCTGCAGCAGGGGGAGCATGACTGCCAGATTGCTGTCCTTCTTGGGCACCCCCTCTGTCCATGCTCATGTTACTGCCTTCATCGAGCTCAGTATCATCATCAGAGCCTTCCAATTGCTGGGCATCCTCCTGGAGCATGTACCCAACACTGTGGTCAAACAGTTCGAGGGACTACTCAGGAGGACATGGTGGAGCTAGGGAAGGAGTCACTGATGACATTGAGCCGAGGGAAGAGGCCGCTGCTTTGCCAGACAAAGCACCCTGGGCATGGGTGAGAGAGGATGAGGAGAATGAGGACGGCTTGGTCATCCACTCGACCAAGTCTTCCGCATGTTGCGGCTCAACACGGCCAGCTGCCGAAAAAAAGGCCAAGCGTGTCCCATGGCCACGTGCTGATGAGGATGCACTGTCTCCACGACCAGCACTAGACACAGAGCCTGCTTGCCCTCTCTTATTGGCTTGTGACTGTCTGCCTCTCCTTCTTGGCCTTCCAGACATACTAATGGCCTGTAGCTGCACTAAGCTGGGATATATATATATATATATATATATATATATATATATATATATACATATATATATATATATATACTGCAGCTAGCAAAATCAACTGCCTGCCTGTAGTATGAGAACACCACCAACCTTCTACAGGTAGCTTTAGCTGAACACTGTGAGGTGGACGCACCCCACTAACTTGTAGGTTTAGCTGAACACTGTGAGCAGGACGCACTGCACTAACTGTAAATAGTCTAGCTGCCTGACCGTGGTACTAATAGGATCAAAAGAACACCAGTAATTTTCTTTAGGTAGCTGTAAATACTTTAACAAGACAAGCCTGCCTGTCAGTAGGAAGATAACAGGAACGGATCTAGCTGAACACTGTGAGCAGGACGCACTGCACTAAATGTAAATAGTCTAGCTGCCTGACCGTGGTACTAATAGGATCAAAAGAACACCAGCAATTTTCTTCAGGTAGCTTTATATACTGTAACAAGACAAGCCTGCCTGTCAGTAGGAAGATAACAGGAACGGATCTAGCTGAACACTGTGAGCAGGACGCACTGCACTAAATGTAAATAGTCTAGCTGCCTGACCGTGGTACTAATAGGATCAAAAGAACACCAGTAATTTTCTTCAGGTAGCTTTATATACTGTAACAAGACAAGCCTGCCTGTCAGTAGGAAGATAACAGGAACGGATCTAGCTGAACACTGTGAGCAGGACGCACTTTACTAAATGTAAATAGTCTAGCTGCCTGACCGTGGTACTAATAGGATCAAAAGAACACCAGTAATTTTCTTTAGGTAGCTGTTAATACTGTGACATGACAAGCCTGCCTGTCAGTAGGAAGATAACAGTAACGGATCTAGCTGAACACTGTGAGCAGGACGCACTGCACTAAATGTAAATAGTCTAGAAGATAACAGGAACGGATCTAGCTGAACACTGTGAGCAGGACGCACTTTACTAAATGTAAATAGTCTAGCTGCCTGACCGTGGTACTAATAGTATCAAAAGAACACCAGTAATTTTCTTTAGGTAGCTGTTAATACTGTAACAAGACAAGCCTGCCTGTCAGTAGGAAGATAACAGGAACGGATCTAGCTGAACACTGTGAGCAGGATGCACTGCACTAAATGTAATTAGTCTAGAAGATAACAGGAACGGATCTAGCTGAACATTGTGAGCAGGACGCACTTTACTAAATGTAAATAGTATAGCTGCCTGACCGTGGTACTAATAGGATCAAAAGAACACCAGTAATTTTCTTTAGGTAGCTGTTAATACTGTAACAAGACAAGCCTGCCTGTCAGTAGGAAGATAACAGGAACGGATCTAGCTGAACACTGTGAGCAGGACGCACTGCACTAAATGTAAATAGTCTAGAAGATAACAGGAACGGAGCTAGCTGAACACTGTGAGCAGGACGCACTGCACTAAATGTAAATAGTCTAGAATTTAACAGGAACGGATCTAGCTGAACACTGTGAGCAGGACGCACTGCACTAAATGTAAATAGTCTAGAAGATAACAGGAACGGATCTAGCTGAACACTGTGAGCAGGACGCACTGCACTAAATGTAAATAGTCTAGAAGATAACAGGAACGGATCTAGCTAAACTGAATACAGTGTATATATATATATGCTACACCTGGGATGCATATATATACACTATACACTGTAAGTGCAGCTAACTGACTGACTGTTCTGCCTAATCTATCTAACTCAAATCAAATGACACTGTCTCTCTGTCTATCTCTTTCAACGCCGGAACACACACTACACAGGGCCGCCGTGCAGGCGGCCTTATATAGTGTGGGGCGTGTACTAAATCCCCTGAGCCATAATTGGCCAAAGCCTCCTTGGCTTTGGCCAATTACGGCTCTCTGTTCAGGCGGCGCTGTGATTGGCCAAGCATGCGGGTCATAGTGCATGCTTGGCCAACTTATCAGCAAGCAATGCACTGCGATGCCGCAGTGAATTATGGGCCGTGACGCGCCACACGAATTTGGCGTGAACGGCCCATATCGTTCGCAATTCGGCGAACGACCGAACAGCCGATGTTCAAGTCGAACATGGGTTCGACTCGAACACGAAGCTCATCCCTAATGCTGAGTGACTATCCTACTATGCTGAGTGACTATCCTATTCCTCCTCAATCTTCATGATGATAGCTTCTAGGAATATTTTCAGTTTAGAGCACCACCATCACTGCCTAAGGCCCAATTTTTCTGCCCCTGATTAACAGGGGCGTGTAATTACAATTTTTGATCTAATATTTCACAGCAGGGCCTGTTCCTGCGCTCAACAAAAGAATCTGTGAGGCTTTACAGTGTTGTGCCACCACCACCGCCTAAGGCCCAATTTTTATGCCCCTGTTTAACAGGGGTGCGTAATTACAATTCTTGATATAATATTTCACAGCGCCCACCAAGAGTAACTGTAAGGGCTTACAGTGTTCTGGTACCACCAACACCTAAGGCCCAATTTTCCGCAGAGTGTATAGGGCAGGCCGTATAGTATATACAGGCGATCCCCTATTTTCAAACATCCGACTTACAAACGACTCCTACTTACAAACGGAAGGAGACAACAGGAAGTGAGAGGAAATCTACCCCCAGGAAAGGAAATTATCTCCTGTAAGAGTTAATATGGGAAAAAGGTGTCTCCATTGATGCTTTGATTACCAATCCTTGTTTCCCTAATAACCCAACATTTTCTAAATCCAATTGTCATTGGGACAGAAAGTGAAGTGAAATCTTCTGAACAGGGGCACAGACAGCAAAACAAATGTTACAGCGGTGATGATAACCCTTCCCTATGTTATCCAAAAAAGCTTAAAAATAGATTTTTTGGGCTGGAGCTACACAAAATGTACCTGTTCCAAACTACAAACAGATTCAACTTAAGAACAAACCTACAGTCCCTATCTTGTTTGTAACCCGGGGACCGCCTGTATACTGCTGCTGTTCAGGGCCTGGGGGCCCCACGCCTTTTTTTTTTAAATTTTGGTGCGGGGTTCCCCTTAATATCCATACCAGACCCAAAGGGCCTGATAATGGGCTGGGGGGGCAACATTACATTACAGCTACAAGCTGTTTTAAATGACTTTTATTCCTTTAGAAATGTCATTTTGTACAGGGACTGTTCTAAACACCGGAAAAATGCGCCACTTTACAGGCATATTATAGTCACCCACCAGGCACGATATTTTAAGGAATATTTCATTTTTATTGTTTCACTTTAAGCATTAATAAAACCACTGCTCCCGAAAAAATGGCCATTTTTAAAACTTTTTTTGCATTTATACATGTCCCCTGGGGCAGGACCCGGGTCCCCAAACACTTTTTATGACAATAACTTGCATATTAGTCTTTAAAATTAGCACTTTAGATTTTTCAAGTTCGAGTCACATAGACTTTAACGGTGTTCGCACAAATGTTTTGCCTGTTCACATGTTCTGCCACGAACCGAACTGGGGGGGTGTTCAGCTCATCCCTACTTATATGCAAGTTATTGTCATAAAAAGTGTTTGGGGACCCGGGTCCTGCCCCAGGGGACATGTATAAATGCAAAAAAAGTTTTAAAAATGGCCATTTTTTCGGGAGCAGTGGTTTTATTAATGCTTAAAGTGAAACAATAAAAATGAAATATTCCTTTAAATATTGTGCCTGGGGGGTGTCTATAGTATGCATGTAAAGTGGTGCATTTTTCCCGTGTTTAGAACAATACCACAGCAAAATGACATTTCTAAAGGAAATATTCTCATTTAAAACTGATTCACTGTAATGAATTGTCGGGTCTCGGCAATATTGATAAAACTCATTGAAAAAAGAGCATGGGATCCCCGCCAGTCCATTACCAGGCCCTTTGGGTCTGGTATGAATATTAAGGGGAACCCTGAACCAAATTTTTTTTTTTAAATTGCGTGGGGGTCCCCCTGAAATCCATACCAGGCCCTTCGGGTCTGATATGGAAATTAAGGGGAACACTGCGCCAATTTTTTTTTTAATGGCGTAGGGGTCCCCCCAAAATTTATACCAGACCCTTCAGGTTTGGTATGGATTTTAAGGGGAACCCTGCGCCAAAATTTAAAAAAATGGCGTAGGGGAAAGAGGAGGGGACAAGAGAGTGTCCCCCTCCTGAACCGTACCAGGCCACATGCCCTTAACATGGTAGCCGCCCAAAGCACCTTGTCCCCATGTTGATGGGGATAAGGGCCTTATCCCCACAACCTTTGCCCGGTGGTTGTGGGGGTCTGAGGGTGGGGAGTTTATCGGAATCTGGAAGCCCCCTTTAACAAGGGGACCCCCAGATCCCGGCCTCTCCCCCTGTGTGAAATGGTAACGGGGTACAAGTCCCCCTACCATTTCACAAAAAAGCATCAAAATGTTAAAAAAGTCCTTTATTGAAAAATAAAAAAATAAAAATGTCACATGATGTTCATTCATCTTCTTCTATCACGCCACCAACGGACTGAAAAAAAAAAGCCGCTACTGAACCGCCTCCATGGGAGGCTCCCACCGTGTGACACTTCATCGCTTGTGACAGCTTTTATATAACTGAGGGCGGGGCCACAGCTAATGTAACCAGGTGACCCAGCCCCCTCTGCTGCCACGGGGACTTCCCCATGGCGTTAGAGGGGGCGGGGTCACCCGTTTACGTAACCGGGTGGCCCGCCCCCCTCTGACGCCACGGGGAAGCCATGGGGAAGCCCCCTTGGTGTCAGAGGGGACGGGGTCATCCAGTTACCTCACCGGGTTGCCCCGCCCTCAGTTATATAAGAGCTGTCACAAGTGAAGATGCATCAGATGGCGGGAGCCTCCTATGGAGGCAGATCAGTTGCGGATTTTTTTTTTCAGTCCGTCAGCGGGCGGGGGGTCCAATCGGACCCTCCCCAGTGCCTGCGGCAGTCAGATTCTCGTCAGGACGATCATTCGTGGCCACCCCCTCCTGATCGCTCCTGGCGAATGAAATGCTTCCTCAGCTTCTGTAATGTAAAAAGAAGCGGAGGAAGTGATGTCATCTCTTCTCGAGCCGGTCTTTTCGTTCCGGCGCCGAGGAGAGAAGACACCAATGTGAGTTGCACCAACACTACACTTCCAGTAGAAAACGCAGGCACACTTTTCACCCCCCATCACCCCTCAGTCACCTCCCGATCACCCCCCTGTACCCCCTGTCACAGTGACACCAATAGCAGTTTTTTTGTCTGATTATTGCATTGGTGTCAGTTTGTGACAGTTGTAAGTGGTAGGGCAGTTAGTGTTAGCCCCCTTTAGGTCTAGGATACCCCCCTAATCCCCCTAATAAAGTTTTAACCCTGTGATCACCCCCCCGTTGCCAGTGTCACTAAGCGATCGTTTTTCTGATCGCTGTATTAGTGTTACAGGTGACGCTAGTTAGGGAGGTAAGTATATAGGTTCACCGTCAGCTTTTTATAGCGCCAGGGACCCCCATATACTACCTAATAAAGGTTTTAACCCCCTGATTGCCCCCTAGTTAACCCTTTCACCAGTGATCACCGTATAACTGTTACGGGTGACGCTGGTTAGTTAGTTTGTTTATTATAGTTTCAGGGCATCCGCCGTTTATTACCTAATAAAGGTTTAACCCCCTAATCGCCCGGCGGTGATATAAGTTAAGTTTTAGGGTCAGATAGGGTCTGCGTCACCCCAGGCAGCGTCAGGTTAGTGCCAGTACTGCTAACACCCACACACGCAGCATACACCTCCCTTAGTGGTATAGTATCTGAACGGATCAATATCTTATCCGATCAGATCTATACTAGCATCCCCAGCAGTTTAGCGTCCCCAAAAATGCAGTGTTAGCGGGATCAGCCAGATACCTGCTAGCACCTGCGTTTTGCCCCTCGGCCCAGCCCTGCCCAGCCCACCCAAGTGCAGTATCGATCGATCACTGTCACTTACAAAACACTAAACACATAACTGCAGCGTTCACAGAGTCAGGCTTGATCCCTGCGATCACTAACAATTTTTTGGTAGCATTTTGGTACAGTCGCCAACAGTCAGGAGCTTTTTTGCCTGTGAGTCTCACTAGTGTACCACTAAATTTAGAGCCCAAAATGGCAAATCAAAGGTACACTAGTGAAGAGACCTACGCGTTTCTGAGCATGACAGATAGTAAAGATGAAGTCACTCATCTGTCAGATTCAGGCTCAGAATACGAACCTGTAGACAGCAGCAGCTCCATGACAGATAGCTCTGATGACGGAGTTGTGGTCCCTGCCAAGGTCAGGCGTACCAGACCCTGAACTTCTTCTTCTGCTGCTGAGGTGCAAGAACCACAGGGCTCTCGTTTGGAGCAGAGAAGTACTAGTGCCGCAATTCCTTCTGGTGAACTGGCAAGCACCAGCGGCCTAGTACACCCTGGTCGTACATCCAGCACTGCAGTAACACTTGGTGATGTGGCGAGTCCCATAAGTGCAGTTCAAGCTGGCGAGGTGGCAAGCACAAGTAGTGTCCCTCTGCCACCAAGAAGACGAACACAGGCCCATCGTGCCCATAGTGCCCTTCCTGCTGCATTTGCCAATCCTAATTGGGAACCCACCACTTCTGCAGCACCCGTACTTCCCCCATTCACTGGCCAACCCGGCATTCATGTGGAAACAGTTGATTTTACGCCACTTGATTTTTATTCGCTGTTTTTCACCAAAGATCTCTATAGATCTATTGTGGACCAAGGCAATTTGTACGCTGGTCAACACATCACCACTATTCCCCAGTTCTCCCTTGCCAGAGATTGGAAACCAATTACGGTTTCTGAATTTAAGATCTTTCTGGGCCTTTCCCTCCCCATGGGCATAACCAAAAAGAGTGAGTCGCGGTCATATTGGTCCACTGACCCAATACACCATATGCCCGTGTTCTCTGCTTTCATGACCAGGGCACGATACAAGCAGATTTTGCAGGTTCATGCACTTCAACAACAATGAACTCTCTCGTCCTCATGGAGACCCTGGATACGATCGGCTCTACAAAATTCGGCCCCTCGTAAACCACTTCAACCAACATTTTGCAGACTTGTTTACTCCCCATCAAGTTGTCTGCATTGATGAGTCCCTGATTAAGTTTTCTGGCCGCTTGTCATTCAAACAGTACCTTCCCAGCAAGCGTGCCAGATACGGGGTCAAGATGTATAAGCTCTGTGACAGGGCCACAGGCTATACATGTAATTTTATGGTTTATGAGGGAAAAGATAGTCATGTAGAGCCGACAAACTGCCCTGACTACATAGAATGTGCTGGCAAGATTGTGTGGGATTTGGCGTCACCCTTATTCGGAAAGGGGTACCACTTATATGTGGACAATTATTACACGAGCGTGCCACTTTTTAGTCACCTTTTTGATCATCAGATTGGAACATGTGGCACCGTGCGACCTAATCGCCGGGGCTTTCCCCAGTGGCTTGTAGATTTCCGTATTAGGCTGGGGGAGAGAGCCTGCTTGCAGTGTAATTATTTGCTCGCTATGAAGTGGAGGGATAATAAGAATGTTTTTGTTCTTACCTCCCTTCATGCAGACACTTTCACAGGGTCTCCCAAGATGCCATCGCATTTTGAAAGACCCAAACCTGGTACTAGTTCCAAAAGTTACAGTTACAAAAAAAAGTGTGAAAAAAA
This sequence comes from Lithobates clamitans, assembly GCA_037952925.1. Taxonomy (NCBI): domain Eukaryota; kingdom Metazoa; phylum Chordata; class Amphibia; order Anura; family Ranidae; genus Lithobates; species Lithobates clamitans. Next base: position 3,156,285 of record JBBGZY010000325.1, on the reverse strand, counting down.
AAAAAAAAAAAGTAAAAAAAAATATATAAAATAAAAAAAAACAAAAATAGTTGTTGTTTTATTGTTCTCTCTCTCTCTATTCTCTCTCTATTGTTCTGCTCTTTTTTATTGTATTCTATTCTGCAATGTTTTATTGTTATTATGTTTTATCATGTTTGCTTTTCAGATATGCAATTTTTTTATACTTTACTGTTTACTGTGTTTTATTGCTAACCATTTTTTTTGTTTTCAGGTACACAATTCAGCTGCAGCGCGGATTTATTTATCTTGACAGCAACAGCGTTTGCTCCCACGATACATAAAGCCATGGCTCCAGCGCTGTCGGAGGTGATTTCACCACCACAGTTACATATTTCAGCATATATGCTGAAGCATGGGGGCAGCAGGGGTGGAGGAGCGATTTGCTCCTACCTTTTGCGGGAGTATGCCCCCATGCTTCGGCATATATATATTTTAGGCACAGGTTGCGTTAAAAAGTGTTTTATTTTTTGCTATTTTTTTTGTATTTGCTTTGCAGGTATGGTAAGTCTTACTGTTATACTGTAATGTTATTTTGTTTTATTGTTAACCATCATTTGCTTAGCAGATATACCATTCAGTTGCAGCGCGGATTTACATTCTTTTCAGCCAGCAGTCGGCTTTCATGTAAAAGCAATCCTAGCAGCTTATTAGCCTCTAGACTGCTTTTACAAGCAGTGGGAGGGAATGTCCCCCCCCCAACGTCTTCCATGGTTTTCTCTGGCTCTCCTGTCCCAACAGGGAACCCGAGAATGCAGCCGGTGATTCAGCCAGCTGACCATAGAGCTGATCAGAGACCAGAATGGTTCCCATCATCTCTATGGCCTAAGAAACCGGAAGCTATGAGCCTTTCATGGATTTCGCAGGATGTAAACAGCGCCATTGGGAAATTGGGAAAGCATTATTATCACACCGATCTTGGCATGGTCAGATGCTTTGAGGGCAGAGGAGATATCTAGGGTCTAATAGACCCCAATTTTTTCAAAAAAGAGTACCTGTCAATACCTATTGCTATCATGGGGGATATTTACATTCCCTGAGATAACAATAAAAATGATACAAAAATGAAAGGAACAGTTTAAAAATAAGATAAAAATGCAAAAAAAATAAAGAAAAAAAAAAAAGCACCCCTGTTCCCCCCTGCTCTTGCGCAAAGGCAAACGCAAGCGTCGGCCTGGTGTCGAATATAAACAGCAATTGAACCAAGCATGTGAGGTATCACCGTGAAGGTCAGATCGAGGGAAGTAATTTTAGCAGTAGACCTCCTCTGTAAATCTAAAGTGGTAACCTGTAAAGGCTTTTAAAAATGTATGTAGTTTGTCGCCACTGTTTGTGCGCAATTTTAAAGCATGTCGTGTTTGGTATCCATGTACTCGGCCTAAGATCATCTTTTTTATTTCATCAAACATTTGGGCAATATAGTGTGTTTTAGTGCATTACAATTTTAAAAAGTGTGTTTTTTCCCAAAAAAATGTGTTTGAAAAATTGCTGCGCAAATACTGTGTGAAAAAAAAAATTGAAACACCCACAACTTTAATCTGTAGGGCTTTTGCTTAAAGAATATATATAATATTTGGGGGTTCAAAGTAATTTTCTTGCAAAAAAAAAATATTTTTTCATGTAAACAAAAAGTGTCAGAAAGGGCTTTGTCTTCAAGTGGTTAAAAGAGTGGGTGATGTGTGACATACGCTTCTAAATGCTGTGCATAAAATGCCAGGACAGTTAAACCCCCCCCAAATGACCCCATTTTGGAAAGTAGACACCCCAAGCTATTTGCTGAGAGGCATGTCGAGTCCATGGAATATTTTATATTGTGACACAAGTTGCGGGAAAAAGACACTTTTTTTTTTTTTGCACAAAGTTGTCACTAAATAATATATTGCTCAAACGTGCCATAGGCATATGTGAAATTACACCCCAAAATACATTCTGTTGCTTCTCCTGAGTACACTGATAGCACATGTGTGAGACTTTTTGGGAGCCTAGCCGTGTGCGGGACCCCGAAAACCAAGCACCATCTTCAGGGTTTCTAAGGGTGTAAATTTTTGATTTCACTGCCTATCACAGTTTTGGAGGCCATGGAATGCCCAAAGGCACAACCCCCCCCCCAAATGACCCCATTTTGGAAAGTAGACACCCCAAGCTATTTGCTGAGAGGTATGGTGAGTATTTTGCAGACCTCGCTTTTTGTCACAAAGTTTTGAAAATTAAAAAAAGAAAAAAAAATACATTTTTCTTTTCTTTCTTCATTTTCAAAAACAAATGAGAGCTGCAAAATACTCACCATGCCTCTCAGCAAATAGCTTGAGGTGTCTACTTTCCAAAATAGGGTCATTTGGGGGGGGGGGTTGTGCCATCTTAGCATTTTATGGCTTGTGATAGGTAGTGAGGAGTGTAATCAAAAATTTATGCCCTTAGAAATCCTGAAGGCGGTGCTTGGATTTCGGAACCCCGTACGTGGGTAGGCTCCCAAGAAGTCCCACAGATGAGGCATTCCCGTATTCAGGAGAAGCAGCAGAATGTATTTTGGGGTTTAATTCCACATATGCCCATGGCATGTTTGAGCAATATATCATTTAGTGACAACTTTGTGCAAAAAAAAAAAAGTTTGTAATTTTCCCGCAATTTGTGGCAAAGTATAAAATATTCCTTGGACTCAACATGCCTCTCAGCAAATAGCTTGAGGTGTCTACTTTCCGAAATGGGGTCATTTGGGGGGGTTGGGCCATCTTAGTATTTTATTACCTTCGAAACTGTGATAGGTAGTGAGGAATGAAATCAAAAATTTACGCCCTTAGAAATCCTGAAGACAGTGCTTGGTTTTTGGGGCCCCGTACGGGGCTAGGCTCCCAAAAAGTCCCACACATGTGGTATCCCCGTACTCAGGAGAAGCAGCAGAATGTTTTTTGGGGTGCAATTCCACATATGCCCATGGCCTGTGTGAGCAATATATCATTTAGTGACAACTTTGTGCAAAAAAAGTTTGTCATTTTCCCGCAACTTGTGACAAAATATAAAATATTCCATGGACTCAACATGCCTCTCAGCAAATAGCTTGGGGTGTCTACTTTCCAAAATGGGGTCATTAGGGGGGGTTGGGCCATCTTAACACTTTATGACCTTCAGAATTGTAATAGGTAGTGAGGAGTGAAATAAAAAATTCACGCCCTTAGAAATCCTGAAGGCGGTGCTTGGTTTTCAGGGCCCCGTATGCGACTAGGCTCCCAAAAAGTCCCAAACATGTGGTATGCCCGTACTCAGGAGAATCAGCAAAATGTATTTTGGGGTGAAATTCCGCATATAACCATGGCATGTGTGAGCAATATATCATTTAGTGACAACTTTTTGTAAAATTTTTTTTTTTCGTCATTATTCAATTACTTGGGACAAAAAAATAAAATATTCAATGGGCTCAACATGCCTCTCAGAAATTTCCTTGGGGTGTCTACTTTTCAAAATTGGGTAATTTGGGGGGGGGGGGGTTGTACTGCCCTGCCATTTTAGCACCTCAAGAAATGAGATAGGCAGTCATAAACTAAAAGCTGTGTAAATTCCAGAAAATGTACCCTAGTTTGTAGACGCTATAACTTTTGCGCAAACCAATAAATATACGCTTATGGACTTTATTTTTTTACCAAAGACATGTGGCTGAATACATTTTGGCCTAAATGTATGACTAAAACTGAGTTTATTAGATTTTTTTTATAACAAAAATTTGAAAATATAATTTTTCTCAAATTTTTCGGTCTTTTTCCATTTATAGCGCAAAAAATAAAAACTGCAGAGGTGATAAAATACCATCAAATGAAAGCTCTATTTGTGGGAAGAAAGGGACGCAAATTTCGTTTGGGTACAACATTGCATGACCGAGCAATTAGCAGTTAAAGCAACGCAGTGCCAAATTGTAAAAAGTGCTCTGGTCAGGAATGGGGTAAAACCTTTCGGGGCTGAAGTGGTTAATAAAGGACTTGTCCCAAGCTGCGTCTTGTCTTTTTTAACATTTTGACACTTTTTTGTGAAATGGTATGGGGACTTGTACCCCATTACCATTTCACACAGGGGGAGGCCGGGATCTGGGGGTCCCCTTGTTAAAGGGGGCTTCCAGATTCCGATAAGCCCCCACCCGCAGACCCCCACAACCATCTGGCAAAGGTTGTGGGGATGAGGCCCTTGTTCCCATCAACATTGGGACAAGGTACTTTGGGGTTGCCCCCTCATGTTGAGGGCATGTGGCCTGGTATGGTTCAGGAGGGGAGGCGCTCTCTCGTCCCCCCTCTTTTCCTGCGGCCTGCCAGGTTGCGTGCTCAGATAAGGGTCTGGTATAGATTTTGGGGGGGACCCTACACATTTTTTTTTTTTATGGGCGCAGGGTTCACCTTAATTTCCATATCAGACCTGAAGGGCCTGGTATGGATTTGCATTTTTTTTTTAATTTTGGTTCGGGGTTCCCCTTAATATTCTTACCAGACCCAAAGGGTCTGGTAATGGACTGGGGGGGTGATCCCATGCTCTTTTTTTCATTGAGTTTTATCTATATTGCCGAGACCCGACAATTCATTACAGACACGATCAGTTTTAAATGAGAATTTTTCCTTTATCAATGTCATTTTGCTGTGGTGTTGTTCTAAACACTTTACAGGCATACTATAGACACCACCAGGCACAATATTTAAAGGAATATTTCATTTTTATTGTTTCACTTTAAGCATTAAAATTACTGCTCCCGAAAAAACGTCAGTTTTTAAAAAAAAAATTTGCATTGATACATGTCCCCTAGGGCAGGACCCAGGTCCCCAAACACTTTTTATGACAATAACTTGCATATAAGCCTTTAAAATAAGTACTTTTGATTATTCATGTTCATGTCCCATAGACTTTAATGGTGTTCCTGTGTTCTGGTGAATTTTTTGCCAGTTCGCATGTTCTGCTGTGAACCGAACAGGAGGGTGTTCGGCTCATTCCTAATCATGAATAGGGATGAGCCGAACACCCCCCTGTTCGGTTCGCACCAGAACATGCGAACAGGAAAAAAATTCGTTCGAACACGCGAACTCCGTTAAAGTCTATGGGACACGAACATGAATAATCAAAAGTGCTAATTTTAAAGGCTAATATGCAAGTTATTGTCATAAAAAGTGTTTGGGGACCCGGGTCCTCCCCCAGGGGACATGAATCAATGCAAAAAAAAGTTTTAAAAACGGCCGTTTTTTCAGGAGCAGTGATTTTAATAATGCTTAAAGTCAAACAATAAAAGTGTAATATCCCTTTAAATTTCATACCTGGGGGGTGTCTATAGTATGCCTGTAAAGGGGCGCATGTTTCCCGTGTTTAGAACAGTCTGACAGCAAAGTGACATTTGGAAGGAAAAAACACATTTAAAACTACCGCGGCTATTGCATTGCCGACAATACACATAGAAGTTCATTGATAAAAACGGCATGGGAATTCCCCACAGGGGAACCCCGAACCAAAAAAAAAAAAAAAAAAAATGATGTGGGGGTCCCCCTAAATTCCATACAAGGCCCTTCAGGTCTGGTATGGATATTAAGGGGAACCCCAGCCAAAATTTAAAAAAAAAATTGACGTGGGGTTCCCCCTAAATTCCATACCAGACCCTTCAGGTCTGGTATGGATTTTAAGGGGAACCCCGCGCCAAAAAAAAAAAAAAAAAAAGGCGTGGGGTCCCCCTAAAAATCCATACCAGACCCTTATCCGAGCACGCAACCTGGCAGGCCGCAGGAAAAGAGGGGGGGACGAGAGTGCGGCCCCCCCCCCCTCCTGAACCGTACCAGGCCACATGCCCTCAACATTGGGAGGGTGCTTTGGGGTAGCCCCCCAAAACACCTTGTCCCCATGTTGATGAGGACAAGGGCCTCATCCTCACAACCGTGGCCGGTGGTTGTGAGGGTCTGCGGGCGGGGGGCTTATCGGAATCTGGAAGCCCCCTTTAACAAGGGGACCCCCAGATCCCGGCCCCCCCCCTGTGTGAAATGGTAAGGGGGTACTTACCCCTACCATTTCACTAAAAAACTGTCAAAAATTTTAAAAATGACAAGAGACAGTTTTTGACAATTCCTTTATTTAAATGCTTCTTCTTTCTTCTTTCTTCCTTCATCTTCTTCTTCTTCTGGTTCTTCTGGCTCTTCTGGTTCTTCCTCCGGCGTTCTCGTCCAGCATCTTCTCCGCGGCGTCTTCTATCTTCTTCTCCTCGGGCCGCTCCGCACCCATGGCATGAGGGGGGAGGCTCCCGCTCTTCTCTTCATCTTCTTCTCTTCTTCATCTTCTTCTTCATCTTCTTCTTCTTCTTTTTCTTCTTCTTCCTTCTTCTCTTCTTCTCTTCTTCCTGTCTTCTCCGGGCCGCTCCGCAATCCATGCTGTGGCATGGAGGGAGGCTCCCGCTGTGTGACGGCGTCTCTTCGTCTGATGGTTCTTAAATAACGGGGGGCGGGGCCACCCGGTGACCCCGCCCCCCTCTGACGCACGGTGACATGACGGGACTTTCCTGTGGCATTCCCCGTGACGTCACAGGGAAGTCCCTCAAGTCACCGTGCGTCAGAGGGGGGCGGGGTCACCGGATGGCCCCGCCCCCCGTTATTTAAGAACCGTCAGACGAAGAGACGCCGTCACACAGCGGGAGCCTCCCTCCATGCCAGCATGGCTGCGGAGCGGCCCGGAGAAGACAGGAAGAAGAGAAGAAGGAAGAAGAAGAAGAAGAAGAAGATGAAGAAGAAGATGAAGAAGAGAAGAAGATGAAGAGAAGAGCGGGAGCCTCCCCTCATGCCATGGGTGCGGAGCGGCCCGAGGAGAAGAAGATAGAAGACGCCGCGGAGAAGATGCTGGACGAGAACGCCGGAGGAAGAACCAGAAGAGCCAGAAGAACCAGAAGAAGAAGAAGATGAAGGAAGAAAGAAGAAAGAAGAAGCATTTAAATAAAGGAATTGTCAAAAACTGTCTCTTGTCATTTTTAACATTTTTGACAGTTTTTTAGTGAAATGGTAGGGGTAAGTACCCCCTTACCATTTCACACAGGGGGGGGGCCGGGATCTGGGGGTCCCCTTGTTAAAGGGGGCTTCCAGATTCCGATAAGCCCCCCGCCCGCAGACCCTCACAACCACCGGCCACGGTTGTGAGGATGAGGCCCTTGTCCTCATCAACATGGGGACAAGGTGTTTTGGGGGGCTACCCCAAAGCACCCTCCCAATGTTGAGGGCATGTGGCCTGGTACGGTTCAGGAGGGGGGGGGGCCGCACTCTCGTCCCCCCCTCTTTTCCTGCGGCCTGCCAGGTTGCGTGCTCGGATAAGGGTCTGGTATGGATTTTTAGGGGGACCCCACGCCTTTTTTTTTTTTTTTTTTTGGCGCGGGGTTCCCCTTAAAATCCATACCAGACCTGAAGGGTCTGGTATGGAATTTAGGGGGAACCCCACGTCAATTTTTTTTTTAAATTTTGGCTGGGGTTCCCCTTAATATCCATACCAGACCTGAAGGGCCTTGTATGGAATTTAGGGGGACCCCCACATCATTTTTTTTTTTTTTTTTTGGTTCGGGGTTCCCCTGTGGGGAATTACCATGCCGTTTTTATCAATGAACTTCTATGTGTATTGTCGGCAATGCAATAGCCGCGGGTAGTTTTAAATGAGTTTTTTCCTTCCAAATGTCATTTTGCTGTCAGACTGTTCTAAACACAGGAAACATGCGCCCCTTTACAGGCATACTATAGACACCCCCCAGGTACGAAATTTAAAGGGATATTACACTTTTATTGTTTGACTTTAAGCATTATTAAAATCACTGCTCCTGAAAAAACGGCCGTTTTTAAAACTTTTTTTTGCATTGATCCATGTCCCCTGGGGCAGGACCCGGGTCCCCAAACACTTTTTATGACAATAACTTGCATATAAGCCTTTAAAATTAGCACTTTTGATTTCTCCCATAGACTTTTAAAGGGTGTTCCGCGGCATTCGAATTTGCCGCGAACACCCCAAATTGTTCGCTGTTCGGCGAACTTGCGAACAGCCAATGTTCGAGTAGAACATGAGTTCGACTCGAACTCGAAGCTCATCCCTAATCATGAATATAAGCCTGACAGAGGGGCTGGGGATGAAGCAACCTACCACATCAAAGTAGTAGTAAGCTATGAGTAAACACCAGTAGTTACGGTGTGAAACATGTTAGCTAGTGATTCCATCTTTTGTATGAATTTTAACTAATAAAGAAATTATCGTTGGAGTGTGGCCACCCGGATCAAATTCTTTCTATATACCACATCACCGAAAGTGCAGTTACACTTTACAGGAGGCATATACTATAAAAACTGTGCCCGGAAAGGCAGGCAGAGGGAAAAGTAATTAGTATTGCTTGTAGGTTCTCAGCAGCTAATATTTTACCCATGCTCACTTACTGTCTCCATGTGAAGGAGCACATCTTCCCAGAGGAACAGGGTTTTGCTACCTTATGTCAGAGCTGCACCCTTGGCGATTGGTGATCTAAAGACTGGTTGGTAATTATTCAAGAAGCAGTAAGGGAGATGGAGAAAGCATAGATTTACAGCAATAATATAACAGAAGCAGGGAGATTCTTGCACAGCTGGTTCTCAGGTGCACCTTCCTCTCCAACATATAGTTACATAGTTACATAGTAGGTGAGGTTGAAAAAAGACACAAGCCATCAAGTCAAACTTATGTGTGTGATTATATGTCAGAATTACATTGTATATCCCTGTATGTTGTGGTCATTCAGGTGCTTATCTAATAGTTTATTTAAACTATTGATTCCCCCCGCTGAGACCACAGCCTGTGGAAGGGAATTCCACATCCTTGCCGCTCTTACAGTAAAGAACCCTCTACGTAGTTTAAGGTTAAACCTCTTTTCTTCTAATTTTAATGAGTGGCCACGAGTCTTGTTAAACTCCCTTCTGCGAAAAAGTTTTATTCCTATTGTGGGGTCACCAGTATGGTATTTGTATATTGAAATCATATCCCCTCTCAAGCGTCTCTTCTCCAGAGAGAATAAGTTCAGTGCTCGCAACCTTTCCTCACAACTAATATCCTCCAGACCCTTTATTAGCTTTGTTGCCCTTCTTTGTACTCGCTCCAATTCCAGTGCATCCTTCCTGAGGACTGGTGCCCAGAACTTGTAGAGCCTTGTAGAGCGGGAGAATTATCATTTTATCTCTGTAGTTGATCCCCTTTTTAATGCATGCCAATATTCTGTTTGCTATGTTAGCAGCAGCTTGGCATTGCATACCATTGCTGAGCCTATCATCTACTAGGACCCCCAGGTCCTTTTCCATCCTAGATTCCCCCAGAGGTTCTCCCCCAGTGTATAGATTGCATTCATATTTTTGCCACCCAAATGCAACATGAAGGACAGTGAGCAACATAGTACTGAAATTGCCAAATCTCATTTCAAGTCTTATGAAACTATCACTCAGAGGAAGCAATGCTGTAGATAATTACAGCCTGGATATATACAGCTATGAAGCTTGAGGCTGGGTTCACAGCAGGCTGACAGCAGGGGTCCGGTGCGTCCATGTTTTCCGCTTCAGGGATGAATTAGGCCCAAATTTTTACCTGAATTCAGACCTGAAGCAAAGCCAAAGATGCACAGGACCCCTGTGCAATTCACTCTGCAGCCGACCCTGGAGATGTGTGAACCGGCTCCATTGAGAGCCGGTACCAATCTCCTGTAATGCCATGTCGCATAAGTGTGAAGCCTTAGATGCAGAAAGTGCACTGCTATTTTTCGTTAAAAATTCAAAACAATATTTTGATTATTCAGGCACAATTATTATTTCTAGATGTTTTCAAAATTATAGGAAATCTTCACTTAAAGTGGTTGTAAACCCTCACATATACCTAGTGAAGTGATGATACACAGAGACTAAACAAATCCTAATTTTTACTTGTTTATCTGCAGTCTTCGCTTATCTACAACCCTTAAAAAGTGCAGATTTCTGATAAAAATCTTTATGCATCTGTGAGGAGTACAGAGTAGGGGGTGGAGAACTGCAGTTACAGCTCTTATACACTGTGTGAGAGCTGATTGGAGGAAAGGTGCACATCACCCACTCTACAGAGAAACGGAGGAACATCTCTCTTTGACACAAATTTTATCTCATGTGTCGGGAAAACTTCTCATGCTGATAACAGAGGAACAACTCACCAGAGAGAAATTACACTCAGAGCTTTGGACAGAGACAAGTGAACACTATAGATTTATGTGCTTAGTTCAAATTCCATGAGTGGGGTTTACAACCACTTTAAGTTTAGGTCGACTTTAAGGATTGTCTGTGGCAATAATAAAATTCGACCATTGTACTATCTAAGAATGAGTCTTTATTACTGGGGCACTCTGACTGCCATTTGGTCTAGCTCTCGTTACCTTTCCATGCATCCTGTGGCTCACTATTGTCTAATGGCCCTGATGAAATGGCTGTGGCTGTGAGGGAAGGGACATATAGAGCTGCAAATCAGGAAAACCCATCAAAGTGACCAGCTATTTGGACACCTGGAGCAGGATTTTAGCCACCTTGAGGTGCCTTTTTACATTGGAGGGGTTATACTGTATCTGCAGGCTTGCCATAGTTTTGATGTAATGTATAGCTTTCCTTTTCAGACCAAAACATACTTGTATTTACAATTGGGCATTTATTAAATAATGTTCTTTGCGTATAAGCTACGCTAATACAAGCTAATTCCCATAAGATTTCTCCTCCACTTGCAAATGTTAAACAGATAAGTTATCAGTGAAATAGCATTGGCTAGCTCTTACCTGGCTTAAAAGAAAATTAGATTTATTTACAATGTTTTATAAAATTATCTAATTTATAGTGGGCCCCGTTAAGAGATTAATAAGATGTGGGGCGTGGCTTAGCGGCACATGTAGAAGGACGTGCATCTCCTCAGCTCCGCCGGCCATCCGTGCTTTTATCCTGCACCTACCTTCCCAGCTCAGCTGAACTGGACCATATTGATCCCCAATCACCCAGGGGACATCCGGAACCCATATCTGCCCACAATGGTGCTAAAAAGGACTGGCAGCCGCAAGGGACAGGCAGACATCCAGGATCAAGATGGCACCAACCCACGCCGAGCGGCCAAAGAGCAGTATAAGGAGGCCGCACATAGGTTCCTATTTGGTGGCAGAACCTACAAAGATGCCCTGGCCGGGGTTGCTGCACAGAGGGCTTCATCTGAGAACGCTCAGGAAGATGATGATACAGTACCCTTAGAGGATGAGAATGGATTGTCCCCAGAGTGGAACGCAGTGAGTACTCCTAAGGATTTTACTGTTAGGCCTCAGACCAGTACATTAGGGTCAGAGGCAGCAGAACCTACGCTCAGAGATATATTTTCAGCTGTGACATCCTGCAATCACTCCATAACTGCTCTCTCTGATAAAGATAAAGGAAGTGAAGGCTGAAATTTCATATGTACGCCATGACATGCAGAAACTTAGGGAGAGAACCTCTGATATAGAAGGCAGGCTGAGCACAGTAGAGGATGATATAACACCTATGCAGAGGGATCTGAATTATAATTGTCACCTAACTGAGCAACATGCAATGCGACTTGATGAAATGGAGAATCGCATGAGACGAAATAATGTCCGTGCCCTGGGCATCCAGGAGAGAGCAGAGGGTAAAAACTCAGTGGAGTTCATAGAACAATGGCTTATATCCACATTTGGCAGAGACTCCTTCTCCCCACTTTTTGCTGTTGAAAGGGCACACAGGGTACCTTCCCGCCCCCTACCACCAGGCAATCATCCTAGGCCTTTTCTATTCAAGCTGCTGAATTTTAAAGACAGAGATGCAATATTATCCAAAGGCAGAGGTTTGTCAGACAAAATGAAGATTGATAATAGCAAGATCTCCTTGTTTCCTGACTTCTCTGCGGAGCTACAAAAAAAACATGCAACATTCAATGATGTAAAAAAGAGGCTCAGAGAACTTAATGTGCAATATGGTATGCTGTATCCTGCCCGTCTTCGAGTGGCGGCTCTTGGCATGACCTACAGCGGCTGCACAGTGGTTGGATCATGAAGAGAGAGCTATTAAGGAGGCCAGAAGACAGCGTCCACATCACCATTAAAGTTTCACTACCTTATATGGGACAGGGACATATTCTTTCAAGTCCGGCGGAGAGAGAAGTATATTTTTCTTTGAAAACTATTAAGTTGCTGATAGCTTGCATTTGTGAGACACCATTTACCAACTGGAAGTTGTTTTTCCTGGGTGTCTCCACTGCCTTCCCCTCCCAGGATGGTCTATCCGGGAACAGTTTCTAGGTTAGCCCTAATGGCTGAGAACAGGGTTCACTCTATGAACACTGACATTGATGTTCTATGTTTTTTGGAGTGGTTGTTTTTTCTCATACTCTCCCCCCCTTTTTTTTTCTTTTCCCCTCCCTCCCTTTTTTCTCCGTTTTTTTTTTTCTTCCATTTTTTTCTCAATAGAAATCTCCGGAACTATAAGTGTGTATCCAGCCCTTCAGCTTTGCAAATACAGTTTTGTGCTAAAATGTATTCCATCAGTGTGTGTAGAGGTCACGTAGGTACCATAGATTCTAGACCTACTTTCTATTATGCTTTGTTACATATGGGTCAATCGGGTGTATTACGATTTCACAATGACAGTCAATGTGGATTTATACATACAATTGATATTTACAAATGACGGCAAGTATTAAGATTCTGTCATGGAATATTAGAGGTCTTGGTAATCCTGTAAAGAGAGTGGCGGCATTTCAAGTCCGCACAAGCGGATATTGTGTGTCTACAGGAGACCCATTACCCCCCTGGGGCTATCCCTAATTTTGGTTCCAGAATATACCATACCCAAGTCCACTCCACCTACTCAGCATATGCGAGGGGGGTGAGCATCCTGATTCGTCGGGACGTTCAGTTCCATTGCTCTCAGAGGGTTGTAGACCCGGGGGGAAAGTTTATTTTCTTACTCTGTACAATATCAAATTTGGTGTGTATTGTAGCTAATATATACATACCACCCCCATATTCTGCAGAGACCCTTAGACACCTGGCCAAATTTATGGCACAATATCCCAATGTTCCTTTAATAGCAGTGGGCGACTTTAATAATTATCTGCACCATAAATGGGATAAACTACCTACACCCTCAGCTATAAATGTCCGTAACAAGGGACTGACACCCTTTGCGGGGTTGATATCAGAGTTGGGCTTGACTGATGTTTGGCACAGGAGCAATGCTCATATCAGACAGTACTCTTGCTGCTCCACGGCCCATGGGAGTCTATCCAGAATAGACATGGGACTGGGCAATGCCGCTTTACTCCCATCGGTCGTTGAGTCTGGTTATGGAGATAGACACATCTCTGATCATTCCTCCTTTTGGGTGAAAATAGCGATCCCAGTGACTGTTCCATCTAGACTCTGGAAGCTCAATCCCTTTTGGCTAGCTCTATTTCCCACCCCTGATCCTATTAGAGAGCGCCTAATATATTTCTTAAAGGACAACATGGGCGTAACCCAAGTAAATATGGTCTGGGAGGCCATGAAAGCATTCCTACGCGGCCAGTTAATAACCACAATCAACAGTATAAAGTCTAATACAAAGGCCTGGGAAACAGAAGTATGTAAGGTACTTAGGGAATTAGAAGATGCATATATCTCTAATCCCACGGAGGATACAAAAAAAGCGTGGCTGAGTGCACAGGTTATGTCCAGCCAGCTGGCACTACAGTTGGCTGAAAACAAGAGATTTTTCCTGCAGCAGTCACACTTTGAGGAGGGGGAGTCTACGGGACATATGCTGGCATTATTAGCGCGGGCGCAGGGTTCCCCTTCTATGGTCTCCTTCTTGTGTGATACGCAGGGAGCAGTTTTTCGGTCATTTTATGCTGATCTGTACACGTCTAAAGTGTGCCCTGAGGAGAGTGACATAGTGGATTTCCTTAATGGGTGTGAGTTGCCCCGATTGTCCACCTCGGATGCGGCCCTCTTGAATGCTCCGATATCAGCAGAGGAATTGGCATTAGCCTTAGCACAAACACATAATAATAAGGCTCCAGGGCGCATGCGCGAGGGACTCCAAGATGGCCGCGTAAGCCGGGAGCTCCTCACTATCCCAGCCAGCCAGCCGCCCTAGCGCCGTATCAGAAGCCGCTGCCAGCCCGAGCACAGCAGAATCGGCTGGGGGAACACAGCGGTTCCCCACCCATGCCATCCACGGCAGCCAAGAAGGACCTGGGACCCCGTTTTGAGGCTGTGAAGTTACAGGCCGAATCCAAGATGGCGGCCGCGCCTCAGACACAGGCAGCGCCTCAGACACAGGCAGCATCAGGGGGAATACAAGATCCCAGGCAAGTGATCGCTCCTGCTACTCTCCCATACCCTACCTCTGCTACCTCCTATTCTCATCCCACCACATCCCCCTCAGGCCACAACTCAGCTTTCCTGAATGAGAGCCCCCTGGCAGCCCCCTTGCTATCTCCTATGGGACATTCTCCTCTTCCTCAGCACAGTAATGACTATATGGGAAGCACAGGCACAGACATGCCCCAGAATGCGGGGGATCTTTTCCTCAAACTATCTGACTTGCTGGAAAGGGGCTTAGCTAATACAGCTCACAAAATAACAAATGACATTCGATCCGACTTCCAGAATCTGAGCACCAGAATAGAAGCGATTGAACAAAAACTGGATTACACAGTCTCCAGAACTAACCAAAACTCTGATCACATACAGATCATGCAGGATCAGTTAGATGCTGCCTTAAGTAGGATTGACGATTTGGAAAACAGATCGAGAAGGGAGAACTTCAGGGTCAGAGGCATCCCAGAAGCGTGCACGGATGTCCCCTCAGCAGTACAAGAATTAATTAAATCCCTTATCCCTGATATCTCTAAACATAACCTGGAATTAGACAGAGCCCACAGATCTCTGGGTCCCCCCAGGAAAGACGGGTCTCCCAGGGATATTGTGGTGAAGCCGCACCACTACGGAGTGAAAGAGAGCATCATGAAGCTCTCCCGCCAGCAGCCACACATATCATTCCAAGGCCATGATATTCAAATATTTGCTGACATATCGCCTATGACGATTAAAAAACGTAGAGCCCTTAAACCTCTACTTCTAATCCTAACACAAAAGGAAATAAAATACTGGTGGGCTTTCCCCTTTGCTCTGAAATTCACCTACAAAGGCAAGACACACTCCTTCACCACTCTATCTGAAGGAGAGCGGATTCTCCTGTCACTGAAGCTTATATCCCAGGATTTAGAGATGGACACATCAAACACGCAATCCGGATCTTCTAAGAGACAGACTCCTACCAGCCCAGTCTCCCCCTTGTGGAAAACCACGAAGAGTAGACGAGTAAGGGAACCGATGCCCTCCTGAATTACCTGTACACGTCCAGACAGTACCCGGACACATTACTCAGGACACCTTCCAAGGCGTCAACCACCCTAAAAGACCATCTTGTACTACTAAGGATCAGGATGCACGATCCCTGAACCCATCAGGGACACTGGACTCCCACTTCCAGATAGACTTCTCCAGTTCTCGACACAACTGACCGGTCAGGTCACCCCTCACCTAGAAAAAGAATCGCTTGGTCAGGCGACCTCTCCCAATGGGGCATCTGTCCCTTCTCAAGCGATTCGCTAATACTTGGCTCCCACCCCTTCCCACAGAGGGCGCATAGATCTTCTACAATCAAATTTGCAAAGTTCACCGAAGAACAAGCTGTTGGGACTTCCCACCTGCGGGTCAGCCTTACCACCGGCTGGTGATGTGGTGGACCAGGGGACGGACACAATGACTCACGGGCCTATTGGGAAAGGACAGCTCCTAATAGGGGTTTTTTTTTTTTTTTTTACAGCCCCTACAACTACCCCCCTGATTGAACTCATCCCTCCCCCCCGTTCCCCCTCCTCTCCTTTTCCCTCCACCCTCCCACCCCCCTTACCCTTCACACATCCCCCCTGGGCGGTTTTGGCCCACAGCAGGACTTTTTTTTCTGATTTTTTTTTTTTTTTTTATTAAGCCGGCTGGCTTTGATACATTCGTCTCGAATTGCTACAGTATTGAAATGGTTGTCCTCACTAGGTTCTGTTAATTTCATTCTTTAGGACTACCAACTGGGGAGGCTCTGACTGGGGTAGCAGTCATGCGCCTCCACCCATCTCACGACAATGGAACCTCCATGGTCGGGAGATGGACTGATAGCCCCTCCGGAGGGCTACTATTGGTTATTGTTGTGCGACATGGAGGGGATCTTTACACCCCCTCGATGCCGCAGGTTCCTCTTGGGACTATTCTCACGAGAACACTTGCATTTACTTTCTTCTCTTCTCTCTTTCTTTTCTGTCCTTTTCTCTAACCCTATTTTTTGTTTGTGCCAGTCCACAGGATTCTTGATCGGCCTTCTCTCCTCCAGGCTCCAGATCCTATCTCGCGATCCGAATAACCATGCTCCACCACTCTCCAGAGGAGGTAAGAAATACCGCACCACAATCGTTCCCCCCAATTAGCCGACATGTCTAGTGACACTTTGGTTCATCCGTCCTTTAAATTAGCCTCCCATAATGCCCAGGGACTTAACTCAGCGGTAAAGAGGCGTAAATTACTCCAATCTTACCACGCACAAAAATTGGCGGTAGTCATGATCCAGGAAACACATTTCCCCTCCAATTACAACCCAACATTTCTACATGCTCAATACCCCACATTCTTCCTAGCGAATGCAGAGGACAAGACCAGAGGGGTGGCGATAATATTTGCAAAACAGTGTAAATTTAAGCCCGATTTAGTTCACAGAGATCCTGAAGGCAGATTCTTGTTGGTTAAAGGTAAAATGGATGAAAGCCTCTATTCTTTCATCTCGTATTACTCCCCCAATAAGGGCCAAACTAATTTCTTCCAAGCAATGATACAAATTCTAAGCCCACTATTGGAAGGAACGGTAATTTTCGGAGGTGACTCCAACGTGGCCTTTGACCCAGGTCTAGACAAATCCAAACCATTAAATGCACAATCAATCCGCCCCACAAAAACAAGCTCCAAAATAGCGAAAATACTATATCGACAAGGCCTAGCCGATATCTGGAGAGAACTCAATCCCACTAAGAGGGATTACACACATTTTTCAAACCCTCACAAAACATACTCCAGGATCGACCACATACTCCTGTCGGTAGTACATATACCCTATGCGATTAAGGCCTATATAAAGGACACTGCCCTCTCAGATCACGCCATGGTGATTGTAACACTAAGGGGCGGTTCTCACAAACCGCCCAATACCCATTGGAGAATCAACGACACTATTCTTAATGACCATATTTCAGTCATAGAGCTTGAGAAGGACATAAAAGATTATTTTTTGCGGAACAATGTGGAGGGAATATCAGCCGAGACTCTATGGGCCGCTCATAAAGCGACCATAAGGGGAAAGCTCATTCAAATAGCTTCCAGAAAAAAGAAGGAGCAGAAGGGGGAGATAGAGAAACTAGAGAGGGAATTCAGGGCTCTATGCAAGCAACATAAACGGGACCCTTGCTCGGTCAAAATAGCCCAACTAGACGCAGCCAGAACAGCATTAAATATGGCCCACACAGTAAGGGCAGAGACACACTTGAAATGGAATAGCGCAAAATTTTATATTCAGCGAGATAAGATGAGTACCCTTCTAGCGAGAAAGCTATCTCCCAAAATCACTAACTTCTCCATCCCCAATATTAGACTTCAGGATGGCACCTCAACCCTTAACCCCCCAAAAATCCTGCAAGCCTTTCATTCCTTCTACTCTAAATTGTATCAGCAAAATGACACAATGTCTGAATCCTCCTTAAAAGCTTTCCTAGATAGCATTAACATTCCAACCCTGAGTAAAAAATATAAGGATATCATGGAAGCCCCCTTCACCATAGAAGAAACATTAGAGGTCATTAAAAACTTAAAAGGGAGCTCAGCTCCTGGCCCCGATGGTTTTTCCAATCAATACTATAAAACATTCAGGAAAACTTTGGCACCCTTTATTACAAAATTCTTCAATTCCAAAAGAGAAGGGTCACCCCTTGAGTCACAACTAAATTTAGCTTTTATCTCGGTCATCCCCAAGCCCGACAAGGATCCATCTCTAGTCGAGAATTACAGACCGATCTCGTTGATTAACAACGACCTGAAAATACTCACTAAAATCCTGGCTAATAGAATCAACTCCTTCATCACCCTCTATATTCATAAAGATCAAGTAGGTTTTATGCCGGGAAGACAAGGCCTGGACCAGGTCAGAAGGGCGGTCGATATAGTATCTTTATTACAATCGGGCTGGGATGGAGGTCCAGGGCAGGAAGGTTTATTACTGTCTTTGGACCTCCAAAAAGCCTTCGATTCTCTATCTTGGTCCTTCCTATTCTCAGTCCTGGGGAGATGGGGATTTGGGGACAACTTTATAAACACCCTGAAAGCACTGTATTCCACTCCGAGCGCCAAGGTAAAAATGCACGGCTTCTACTCGGATCCCATTCAAATAACCAGGGGAACCAGACAGGGGTGTCCCCTTTCTCCAGTGATCTTCGCCTTAGCCATAGAGATCCTGGCAATTGCAATCAGGTCTAACCAAAACATCAAGGGGGTTAAGTGTGGAGCGCATTCCCACAAATGCGCCCTTTTTGCGGATGATATCCTTTTATTTGTCACTTCCCCTACTACCTCTCTACCCAACATTTGTAATCTCTTGAGGGCATTTGGATCCTTGTCGGGCTTAAAGGTAAATATGGATAAGTCTCAGGCATTAAATATTTCTCTTCCCGAAGCAGATGTAAATAGGCTCAAGCCTGCTTTCAAATTTAAATGGAGCGATTCCTCGATCCGATATCTAGGGATAAACCTAACCCCCAAGTTTGAGCAACTTTTTCAGGCTAATTTCCCTCCCATGTTCCGCACACTAGAATCTGACATCCTAACATGGTCCAACTTCAATATTTCATGGCTGGGCAGAATTAATTCTATCAAAATGACACTACTCCCCAAGCTCCTTTACTTGTTTAGGTCACTCCCGATAGATATTAGAAAACACCATCTTAAACCCCTACAAGGGAAGATAATAAAATTTGTATGGGGTAAAAAAGGATATAGAATAGCCCGTAATGTGCTTTGTAGCCCCAAAACCAAAGGGGGTCTGGGACTTCCAGACCTGTTCAGTTACTTCCAAGCGGCAAGGTTGGCCCAACTATCTATGGTATATTTCAAAGTCGAGAAACCCGATTGGATAGAAATAGAGAGACAAGCTGCTCCGACGTATACCCTGGACTACTTGCTCTGGTGCCCCATGAAATTAAGGCCCACCATTTTAGCTCCAACACTGTCTCAATCCTTGAAATTATGGGACTCAATGAAATGCTCCCCAGCTTTGACCTCACCTTCACGCCCTCTGGAGCACATCTTTCACAACCCCCGCTTTGTTCCGGGTCTGGACATCAAGTCCTTCAAATGGTGGTTAGACAAGGGGATGTACCGTATAGGTCACTTTCTCTACCCATCTGGCCCAATTACGCTAAAGCAATGCCTAACTAAACTCAAACTCCCAGGCACAGAGAGGTTTAGATTTGCTCAGATTTCCTACTTTCTTGCCTCCCTAACGAAGGGACAGGAACTCCCTCTGGAATTTACATCTTATGAACGTTGGTGCGGTCAAGCACTTGACACAAGGGGAGGAATATCTCTCATTTATGCGTCCCTTGTGGAACCCACCGCAAAATTCTCATACATGGACTCGTGGGAAAAGGATCTGCAGGAGTCCTGGAGCCTGGAGGAATGGCATCAGAGAGGATCCACAGCCTTTAAAGGTATTCTAAATACAGCATTGATAGAAGCTAATACAAAAGTGCTTATGCGATGGTACTTTGTACCCACCAGACTTGCAACTATGTTTTCTTCTGCCTCCCCTTTATGCTTTAGAGGGTGTCAAGCCCAGGGCTCTATGATCCATATCTGGTGGGAGTGTCCGAAAATAAGAGGTTTCTGGAACAAAATATTCACCTTGATCCGAAAAGTAACGGGTCTTCCCATCACTAAATCAGCCCAAGTGGCCTTACTCAATGCACCATCTCCTAAAACAACAAAACACTCTCAAAAATTAATTTCCTTTATGCTACTAGGAGCTAAGACTACTTTAGCCAAAGCCTGGAAGCAACCCACAGTGTCTTTCCAGGCTGCCAAAAGAAAGATATCGTGGATCATGTCCCTTGAAAAAATAGTCAGCTCTATGACGGACACCTCTAAGTCATTTGAGGCGACATGGGAGCCCTGGGCTGGTCACCTAGGCATTTCCCTCATCCCAGGTATTCAATTGTCTCAGCCAAGTTGAGTCTTTTATTTAAAAAAAAAAAAAAAAAAGGGGAATTATAAAATAAAATAATAATAACTATAATATAAAAAGGAAAACACCTTGGACTGGACACAACCGTATCTCCTTTGCCAGCGAACCCTTTTTTCTTCTTCTTCTTCTTCTTCTTCTTCTTCTTCTTCTTCTTCTTCTTCTTCTCTTTTCCTTCTCTTCTTCTCTTCTGTCTCACCATATCTTTTAGTTATGTACAACAAAATGATTTCAAGTTAGCAGTGTAACAGTTATGTTTTTCCTTCTGTTTACATAATGGCAGAATCTCTCTTGTCTCCATCAGATTGTCTTTAACGAGTTCTAGCTATAGACTCAGAACGGATTACTGCTTGTCGAAGGTTATCTGATGGAGGGGTCTTCTGGCCTCATTAGGGGTCTTTTTTCCCCACCTCCGGGGCGGTGGCAGGTCCCCGGGAGTGGGGACAGTAGGTTTTCTGGATTAACCTCATTGCTTTCCCTGTGGTGGGTGGAATCCTAACACAGTGTGTTCCCGTTAGGGGTGTTGGGATTCTCAACCCATACAGGGGACTTCGACATTAGTTTTACCTACTGTACCAACGGCTAATGTAATTGGTTTTGAACCTTTGTTTACTTGCGTTATACATGCATAATATCTATCCCATACTTACAAGGGATTCTTCCAACATTCCTATGTATCTTATGTTCATCATTGTACTGCACTGCTCTTTAATAAAGCTTTAAAATTAAAAAAAAAAAAAATAAAAAAAAATAAAAAAAAATAATAAGGCTCCAGGAGCAGATGGCCTACCATCTGAGGTGTACAAAAGGTATGCGGACACGTTACTACCTACATTACTAAAAGTATATAATGATGCACTAGAGAAAGGTGTACTGCCTTGTTCTATGAATGAGGCAATTATAATAGTGTTATTAAAACCTGGTAAAGATGCCATGTCCCCTGACTCTTATAGGCCCATCTCATTACTAACGACCGATGTCAAACTGTTAGCCAGAGTATTAGCGACAAGACTCGTTAATGCATAGGGATCAATCAGGATTCATACCCACCAGATCCACAGCCCAAAACATTAGGCGCCTCTTTTTAAATATTCAAAACCCAGTTGAGAATCCCGGTAATCGGGCCATTTTTTCACTAGATGCAGCTAAGGCCTTTGACAGTGTCGAGTGGCCTTACCTGTGGAAGGTAATGGAACACATGGGATTAGGTTGCACCTTCATTAGATGGGTCACAGAACTATTGTGGCGTAAAAAAGCACCTAGGCTCAGTCTGTCCACCTTACAATATAATAAGGAAGAGGGTGGCCTAGCGGTCCCACATGCTAGAGTCTATTTCCTCGCATCCCAACTACAACAGCTGGGAGGATGGGGACTGACAGATGACTCAGATCCCATACGTAAACTTCTTAGCACACTGTCAAGTACTACCACTGCATTAACTACCCTAGAGGCCGGCTACACTCACCTAGTCAGGAGACTCCCTGTCAGAGAACCATTACAAACGCTCGTTCCCGTGCGCCAGCCAGACGTTCGGCACGAATGTGTGAACCCCGGACCAGGCACGCACGTTAGTACTCTCATATGAACGTGTGAACGTCGACGTGGGCATGTCTGCAAGCCAACGAATCACAGCACAGGGCGCCCTATTTAAAGGATCAGCATACTAGTATAAGTGCTGGGTTGTCTCAGCTAGTTCCTGTATCCTTGATTGCTGTTTGATTGACCCTTGATCCTGAAACCTTGGCCTTCCTGACTACTCTTTTGGATTATCCCTGCAACTCTGTTTACTTCTGCTTCCTGTACTGAACCCGGCTTGAACTTCTGACCACGGCTCTGTCTTCCGATCTTGTACCTCTCTGCCAGCCCATTGCCAACCTCCGCTAGCCCCTGACTACGAACCTGCCTATCGATTGTGCACCTTCCTGCCAGCACGTTGCCGACTCCTGCTTGTTCCAGACCTTGCAAGTTCTCCTGTTGGACTTTCCTGAACCTATCCAGAATCAACATCTCACCAGCATCTCTAGGCTCCGGTGTTCATGATCCTGCCAACAGGCACCTGCACCCTTCCGTTGCCCTAGCAGCCCTGTCTCCACCTCCAGGGGTGTTAGGACCGGAACTGTGCAAGAGGCCACCCTCGTCATTTCAGACTCCACAGTAAGGTACGTGACACTCCCAACCATAATCTTGTTAAAAAGATTATGGACATATCTCAAACGATTATTAGGTATAAGAGGCTTCTTATCGTGTACTCCTATTTGGAGGAACGTCAATTATAGGGAACTACTTAAACTGAAGGGCTTTGGATCATGGGAGGCATAAGGGATTCAGTTCCTATCGCAACTTTACAGAGGTCAGGTTCTCAAGTCTTTCGCAGAAATCCAGATGGAGTCTGACATCCCGCGTATTAATTTCTTTAGATACTTGCAATTAAGACATGCTTTGCAGCTGCAATCTAGACATACTTCTCTCCAGCTAGTTGAGCATGTAAATGATGAAAAAAAGAAACGAAAGGTATGATTTCTAGAGGGTACAGTATTATCCTTGCTGCACTTCAGGATCCTACCAGTCTACCATGCAAAAGCAAATGAGAGGAAGATTTAGGGCCAATAGATGAAGAGACATGGAGTCTGTGTCTCGCTTCTGCTCCAAAAGTATCTATATCAGCCTCATGGAAACTCTCTCACCTCTATTTGCTACATAGAGCATACAGAACACCTGCTAAATTGCATAAATGGGGGTTACGTGACACACCACTTTGTCCCAAGTGCCTGAGAGATCAGGGGGACCTCCTGCACATGTTTTGGACGTGCCCAAAACTCTTTTGATATTGGATGGAAATTTTGGAGCTGATCACGCAAGTGTTTAGCTTTGCAGTTCCGAAAGATCCGATGGTATGCCTGCTGGGTGCCCTGGATGATGAGCCCTTGACCCCTTCGACCCATACAGCGATACTCCTGGCTGCTTTATATAGCTCGAAGACTGATAGCTTGGTACTGGATCACCCCTAGGGTCCCCACCAGGCAACAGTGGATTGATCAAGTGAATAAACTATTAATACGTTAGAAACTGATGTACCAACACAGGAATGTACCCCGTAAATTCGACAAGATGTGGCAAGATTGGCTAGAAGTGCCAGGATTGGCACCCCATCAATTAGTCAAATATAGATTGTTGCAAGGCTGATCACTAAGCTGTAGCACCTAATCTCGCACTAATTGATAAATATATATTAAGTGTAGAAAGATTGCTGAAGTGATTGGGCTGAGCACTATAACTAAATGAGTAATGTTTCCGGAGTATGGTTAATAGATTTTATGTTGCAATGTACATCTGACATTATGTTTTGGTTGCATTGATACTTACCCATTTTACTGTTTTTAGTTCTATTCCGCACTGCCTTATTATATATATATGTATGTAAAAGGACACTCAGATATAGTACATCCTTGATGATCTTGTAAAAGGACATTTGATTTTTGTCATTAACACCGGTATGTTATGGCTATATATGACTTGTATATGGCTGTGCGGAAATTTAAATAAAACTTTTTTCTGATTAAAAAAAAAAGAGAGATTAATAAGATCAATATGTTCCCCATTATCAATCATTCTCATTTAGCCTTTGTTTTGCATCACCAATAATGGCTTAAGAGCACAAATGACTGATGGGAGCTGTCGTTTAAATCTCAGATGCTGGATGATGATTTTATCTTGCTACTAAACAATTTCTCTTTTATGCACATTGTCATGAAAACAATGAACTTCAGTGGGCTGCAGATTAAGAGGCTACCAACAAGTGGTTAAATCGCTCAGTTGCCAAAAAGTTTATTCACCCATGTAGACTCAATCTGGTACACTCTAGAGATTTAAACTTTTGGCTGGTGTCACCATCTACCACAGTAATTTGTGGAGAAAGAGACCATGAACTCTGCCATTGGCTGTACAAATTAAGATGTAGTTTTCTTTGCCAGACAAAAGTCTCAAGTTTATTAAACTGGGATGACGAAAAAGGATAAAGTCTTTTACTGATATCTTTACGTTTTTTTTCTCCTAAAATAAAAATAAACTACAGCAATATGTGTGAATTCCTTAATCCCTTTCAGATTTTTTTCTTTGAAATTGTAACATGTAGCTGCCTTTATTTTATTGGTCTGATTTGTGTCACATTGTAATCAATGGAATTTGGGTTTAAATTTTATTTATTTTTTGCTTTTTTAGTTTTGTTTTTTGGAAGAGGGTGGCTGTAAAAAGTATTTACTTTTTGTTTTCCCTATTCACCTTTGCAATATAGCCAATAACAGCTTTAAGAAAATAAAATGAGGTGCATTATAATATAGCTAAACCCAAAACATTAATGCAATATATTACAATTGCAGCTTTCCTTTATTTTCACCTGGTAACCCTGCAAACAATGGTTTCCTGTTCTTGGGTGGCTACTCCAATCCATTACACTGTATTTATGGATGTACCCAATACTGGACTGAACTTCAAACCTCTTTACCTCCAGTGACAACTTTGACCAAATATGGTCATGTCCATATATGGTCATCAACATCACACAGGAGACCCCACCCCTTTAGTTATATTAATTATCATCCGCCAGAGCTGTCAGAAACAGGCAGGCAGGCATCGAGTAAGATTGTATTGTGTCACTTTTTTTCAGTGGGTATGGAACATCATGATTGACCTGGATCTTGGATCTACATCACTGGATGACATGGTTGATGATCATTGCACATCATGGGACTTCTTTTTTTTTAAACACCAGCCGAAGACCCCCACAGCCACTGGGCCAGGGATGTGGGGAAGAGGCCCCTGTCCTCATCAACATGGGTATTCCTCATGTTGAAGGTTTGGTATGGTTCAGGAAGGGTGGACGAGCATGCAGCTGTATGCTCTGATAGGGGTCTGGTACAGTATGGATTTTTGGGGGGGCCCCTCTTAAATCCATTTGGCATGCAATTTGGAAGAGACCCTATGCTGTTTATTTAAGGCTTTTTGCATCCCCTATTAACATCTACAGCAGACCCTCATCTGAGATAATGGTCAGGTATGGATGAATAGAACAAAACGGCTGGGAGATATCTTTTGAGCAGCTATTTACACACACCTTTTATTTGTAAATGTCAATGTTGCTGTAGTAGGATGTGCACAGATGTGCCAGTTCACTATGTGAGTTTTATTGAGAAAACTGTGGGCTTCTATGGATAGGTCTCAATACTACAATAAGGGATCATGTTCATGCATACATTTGTGTATTAATTTTAAACTTTTGGCATATATTGCTTTTAAAGACTACCAACCAATGTTATGCTAGGCTGATTAGTCATAAAACATTAATAAACATTGTTGATTTTATAAGCATCTCACATTGCCCCTTATACATTTCTCTAGATTTTTGTGCCTCCGACAGGTGTGGCAAGCTTATCTGTGCAAAGAAAAATATGGGGAAAACATATTATTATTCAGCACTTTCAGAAGCAGACGGACCTATAGGAGCACACAGCACAGCAGGGAACCACAGCAACAAGTTTTTACCTTCCACCAGAACTGGTGAGTGCAGCGTGAGTAAGGGAGTTCCTCTTCCTGCTTTGAAAAATTGTTTATATTGTTGCTAGGCGATGGGTGGCCCCTACCTTGTGCCACTGTGGCTCCCTGCCCCTTGTGAGGACATTGCCTCTGCTCTCAGACCCAAAATAAATGCAGGAGAGCAGTGTAGTGCGTTGCCTATACAAGACAAAAAAAAGGAGAGGCTAATGGTGGCGACATAGAGCTTTAAAAACACCAAATCTGTACCTTATACCTTACTAGTGCTGTTTAAGCATTATTTCCCACCCTCCAACTCCCAGGGCACCCAGTTTAAGAATGGTATACTTCAAACTTTCTGGGTCTACCAACACCAGGACAGGCTGAACCTGGTGGGGTAAGTGTGATAGGGGGAAACACTTGCAGTAACCACAAGCAACAAGAACTTACCAAATGCAATCAACATGTGGCCTGGAGCATGACTAAAAAAGAAGAACACTGGGGTTTATTATGTTAGGAAGAGGTGGTCCTGAGGGTTCTAATAGATAAGCTAACCTATTGTTAATGTGAGTTGGGCGAGGAAAGGAGACTTTAACCACTTAAGGACCGCCTCACGCCGATGTACGTCGACAAGGCGGCACGGGCAGGCAAAATCACGTACATGTACGTGATTTGCCTCCCGCGGGTGGGGGGTCCGATTGGACCCCCCCCCGGTGCCCGAGGCGGTCCCGTTTTGTCCCCCGGCGATCGGAGGTGAGGGGGAGGCCATCCGTTCGTGGCCCCCCCCTCGCGATCGCCGCCGGCCAATCAGATCACTTCCTTTGCTGCTGTATGCTAAACAGCAGCAAAGGAAATGATGTCATCTCTCCTCGGCTCGGTATTCCGTTGCAGTGCCGAGGAGAGAAGACTTCACTGCGAGTGCACCAACACTACACAACACAGTAGAACATGCCAGGCACACAAAACACCCCGATCCCCCCCCCCCGATCGCCCCCCGCCCCCCCCCCCCAATCACCCCCCCCCTCCCTGTCACAAACTGACACCAGCAGTTTTTTTTTTTTTTTTTTTTTCTGATTACTGCATTGGTGTCAGTTTGTGACAGTTACAGTGTTGGAACAGTGAGTATTACCCCCCTTTAGGTCTAGGATACCCCCCTAACCCCCCCTAATAAAGTTTTAACCCCTTGATCACCCCCTGTCGCCAGTGTCACTAAGCGATCATTTTTCTGATCGCTGTATTAGTGTCGCTGGTGACGCTAGTTAGTGAGGTAAATATTTAGGTTCGTGGTCAGCGTTTTATAGCGACAGGGACCCCCATATACTACCTAATAAATGTTTTAACCCCTTGATTGCCCCCTAGTTAACCCTTTCACCACTGATCACCGTATAACCGTTACGGGTGACGCTGGTTAGTTCTTTTTTTTTTTATAGTGTCAGGGAACCCGCCGCTTATTACCGAATAAAGGTTTAGCCCCCCCGATCGCCCGGCGGTGATATGCGTCGCCCCAGGCAGCGTCAGATTAGCGCCAGTACCGCTAACACCCACGCACGCAGCATGCGCCTCCCTTAGTGGTATAGTATCTGAACGGATCAATATCTGATCCGATCAGATCTATACTAGCGTCCCCAGCAGTTTAGGGTTCCCAAAAACGCAGTGTTAGCGGGATCAGCCCAGATACCTGCTAGCACCTGCGTTTTGTCCCTCCGCCCGGCCCACCCAAGTGCAGTATCGATCGATCACTGTCACTTACAAGGCACTAAACGCATAACTGCAGCTTTCGCAGAGTCAGGCCTGATCCCTGCGATCGCTAACAGTTTTTTTGGTAGCATTTTGGTGAGCTGGCAAGCACCAGCCCCAGGCAGCGTCAGGTTAGCGCCAGTACCACTGACACCCACGCACGTACCATACACCTCCCTTAGTGGTATAGTATCTGAACGGATCAATATCTGGTCCGATCAGATCTATACTAGCGTCCCCAGCAGTTTAGGGTTCCCAAAAACGCAGTGTTAGCGGGATTAGCCCAGATACCTGCTAGCACCTGCGTTTTGCCCCTCCACCCGGCCCAGCCCAGCCCACCCAAGTGAAGTATCGATCGATCACTGTCACTTACAAAACACTAAACGCATAACTGCAGCGTTCGCAGAGTCAGGCCTGATCCCTGCGATCGCTAACAGTTTTTTTGGAAGCTTTTTATTGAACTGGCAAGCACCAGCGGCCTAGTACACCCCGGTCGTAGTCAAACAAGCGCTGCAGTAACACTTGGTGACGTGGCGAGTCCCATAAGTGCAGTTCAAGCTGGTGAGGTGGCAAGCACAAGTAGTGTCCCGCTGCCACCAAAGAGACAAACACAGGCCCGTCATGCCCATAGTGCCCTTCCTGCTGCATTCGCCAATCCTAATTGGGAACCCACCACTTCTGCAGCACCCGTACTTCCCCCATTCACATCCCCAACCAAATGCAGTCGACTGCATGAGAGGCATTTTTATGTCCTCCCGAGTACCCCTACCCAACGAACCCCCCCAAAAAGATGTCGTGTCTGCAGCAAGCGCGGATATAGGTGTGACACCCGCTATTATTGTCCCTCCTGTCCTGACAATCCTGGTCTTTGCATTGGTGAATGTTTTGAACGCTACCATGTACTAGTTGAGTATTAGCGTAGGGTACAGCATTGCACAGACTAGGCACACTTTCACAGAGGTCTCCCAAGATGCCATCGCATTTTGAGAGACCCGAACCTGGAACTGGTTACAGTTATAAAAGTTAGTTACAAAAAAAGTGTAAAAAAAAAAAAATATATATAAAATAAAAAAAAAATAGTTGTCGTTTTATTGTTCTCTCTCTCTATTCTCTCTCTCTATTGTTCTGCTCTTTTTTTACTGTATTCTATTCTGCAATGTTTTATTGTTATTGTTATTGTTATTATGTTTTATCATGTTTGTTTTTCAGGTATGTAATTATTTATACTTTACTGTTTACTGTGCTTTATTGTTAACCATTGTTAACCATTTTTTTGTCTTCAGGTACGCCATTCACGACTTTGAGTGGTTATACCAGAATGATGCCTGCAGGTTTAGGTATCATCTTGGTATCATTCTTTTCAGCCAGCGGTCGGCTTTCATGTAAAAGCAATCCTAGCGGCTAATTAGCCTCTAGACTGCCTTTACAAGCCGTGGGAGGGAATGCCCCCCCCCACCGTCTTCCGTGTTTTTCCCTGGCTCTCCTGTCTCAACAGGGAACCTGAGAATGCAGCCGGTGATTCAGCCAGCTGACCATAGAGCTGATCAGAGACCAGAGTGGCTCCAAACATCTCTATGGCCTAAGAAACCGGAAGCTACGAGCATTTTATGACTTAGATTTCGCCGGATGTAAATAGCGCCATTGGGAAATTGAGGAAGCATTTTATCACACCGATCTTGGTGTGGTCAGATGCTTTGAGGGCAGAGGAGAGATCTAGGGTCTAATAGACCCCAATTTTTTCAAAAAAGAGTACCTGTCACTACCTATTGCTATCATAGGGGATATTTACATTCCCCGAGATAACAATAAAAATGATTTAAAAAAAAAAATGAAAGGAACAGTTTAAAAATAAGATAAAAAAGCAAAAAAATAATAAATAAAAAAAAAAAAAAAAAAAAGAGCACCCCTGTCGCCCCCTGCTCTTGCGCTAAGGCGAACGCAAGCGGCGGTCTGTCGTCAAACGTAAACAGCAATTGTGAGGTATCACTGCGAAGGCCAGATCGAGGGCAGTAATTTTAGCAGTAGATCTCCTCTGCAAATCTAAAGTGGTAACCTGTAAAGGCTTTTAAAGGCTTTTAAAAATGTATTTATTTTGTTGCCACTGCACGTTTGTGCGCAATTGTAAAGCATGTCATGTTTGGTATCCATGTACTCGGCCTAAGATCATCTTTTTTATTTCATCAAACATTTGGGCAATATAGTGTGTTTTAGTGCATTAAAATTTAAAAAAGTGTGTTTTTTCCCCAAAAAATGCTTTTGAAAAATTGCTGCGCAAATACTGTGTGAAAAAAAAAATGAAACACCCACCATTTTAATCTGTAGTGCATTTGCTTTAAAAAAAATATATAATGTTTGGGGGTTCAAAGTAATTTCCTTGCAAAAAAAATAATAACTTTTTCATGTAAACAATAAGTGTCAGAAAGGGCTTTGTCTTCAAGTGGTTAGAAGAGTGGGTGATGTGTGACATAAGCTTGTAAATGTTGTGCATAAAATGCCAGGACGGTTCAAAACCTCCCCAAATGACCCCATTTTGGAAAGTAGACACCCCAAGCTATTTGCTGAGAGGCATGTCGAGTCCATGGAATATTTTATATTGCGACACAAGTTGCGGGAAAGAGACAATTTTTTTTTTTTTTTTTTTTTTTTGCACAAAGTTGTCACTAAATGATATATTGCTCAAACATGCCATGGGAATATGTGAAATTACACCCCAAAATACATTCTGCTGCTTCTCCTGAGTACGGGGATACCACACGTGTGACACTTTTTCTGACCCCGAAAACCAAGCACCGCCTTCAGGCTTTCTAAGGGCGTGAATTTTTGATTTCACTCTTCACTGCCTATCACAGTTTCGGAGGCCATGGAATGCCCAGGTGGCACAAAACCCCCCCAAATGACCCCATTTTGGAAAGTAGACACCCCAAGCTATTTGCTGAGAGGTATATTGAGTATTTTGCAGACCTCACTTTTTGTCACAAAGTTTTGAAATTTGAAAAAAGAAAAAAAAAAAGTTTTTTCTTGTCTTTCTTCATTTTCAAAAACAAATGAGAGCTGCAAAATACTCACCATGCCTCTCAGCAAATAGCTTGGGTTGTCTACTTTCCAAAATGGGGTCATTTGGGGGGGGGGTTGTGCCACCTGGGCATTCCATGGCCTCCGAAACGGTGATAGGCAGTGAAGAGTAAAATCAAAAATTCACGCCCTTAAAAACGCTGAAGGCGGTGATTGGATTTCGGGGCCCCGTACGCGGCTAGGCTCCCAAAAAGTCCCACACATGTGGTATCCCCATACTCGGGAGAAGCAGCTAAATGTATTTTGGGGTGCAATTCCACATATGCCCATGGCCTGTGTGAGCAATATATCATTTAGTGACAACTTTGTGCAAAAAAAAAAAAAAAAGTGTCACTTTCCCGCAACTTGTGTCAAAATATAAAATATTCCATGGACTCAATATGCCTCTCAGCAAATAGCTTGGGGTGTCTACTTTCCAAAATGGGGTCATTTGGGGGGGGTTGTGCCACCTGGGCATTCCATGGCCTCCGAAACTGTGATAGGCAGTGAAGAGTGAAATCAAAAATTTACACCCTTAGAAATCCTGAAGGCGGTGATTGGTTTTCGGGGTCCCGTACGCGGCTGGGCTCCCAAAAAGTCCCACACATGTGGTATCCCCGTACTCAGGAGAAGTAGCTGAATGTATTTTGGGGTGCAATTCCACATAGGCCCATGGCCTGTGTGAGCAATATATCATTTAGTGACAACTTTTTGTAAATATTTTTTTTTTTTGTCATTATTCAATCACTTGGGACAAAAAAATAAATATTCAATGGGTTCAACATGCCTATCAGCAATTTCCTTGGGGTGTCTACTTTCCAAAATGGGGTCATTTGGGGGGGTTTTGTACTGCCCTGCCATTTTAGCACCTCAAGAAATGACATAGGCAGTTATAAACTAAAAGCTGTGTAAATTCCAGAAAATGTACCCTAGTTTGTAGACGCTATAACTTTTGCGCAAACCAATAAATATACGCTTATTGACATTTTTTTTACCAAAGACATGTGGCCGAATACATTTTGGCCTAAATGTATGACTAAAATTGAGTTTATTGGATTTTTTTTATAACAAAAAGTAGAAAATATCATTTTTTTTCAAAATTTTCGGTCTTTTTACGTTTATAGCGCAAAAAATAAAAACTGCAGAGGTGATAAAATACCATCAAAAGAAAGCTCTATTTGTGGGAAGAAAAGGTTGCAAATTTCGTTTGGGTACAGCATTGCATGACCGCGCAATTAGCAGTTAAAGCGACGCAGTGCCAAATTGGAAAAAGACCTCTGGTCCTTAGGCAGCATAATGGTCCGGGGCTCAAGTGGTTAAGTTGAAACTTCAGGACTCAGGCCATTATTGTGAATTGTCTAATGCACTATTATGTGCCAACGTGCATTTTCTTTGTGCATTGTCAAATGTATTGACACATGTTGATGCACATCAATGTGAGTTTTCAAAGCAGTTTTTGGAGTTCGGTTTTTAAGTGGACAGATTTAACAAGAATTGTTCCAGGCTTTGAATTGTAAATTGGATACCAATAAATAAAGAGCGGGACTTAATGTTTGTTCCTGGAGGTCTGAAGCAGTTGTATGTGTTTGGCGTTGTTTCTGCATGTGCTGTTGTCTTGGATAAAGAGCCTGGGAACAGATAAAGGGTTCACCTCAATATTGCCAACAGGGAACAGAAGGCTCAGTTCTGGATTACCTATTGTGAACTTGCCCACATGAGGAGAAATGTGCAAATTATGCAGGCTTGTCTGTTAGAAGGTGAGTGTTTATATTTGTTTTATTAAATGTGTGTTTTCTTAGCTACACCCAAGAGTTGTATAAAGGGTAATTCTCTAGTGCCATTTCCCTTCCCACAATGTCTGCTTCCTCTATAAGTTGTCATTTTGTGTAACTACTTTCCTAATTGTTGTTTATTGTACCACACCCTCATTTATAAATTGCCAATGTAGCTTGTGCTTTTGACTTTGTGTGCCTTGGCCCTACTTTTTCTTTAATCCCATCCATGTAGGCTGGTGATCTTTCTTACTCATTTTTATTTTGATGCGCTTCCTAATTTGGTGTCTCCTCATCCAGGGAGTAGTTAGTGTTATTATACAAATGTTGTCATGTTGGCTGAGTGGGAGGGTATGGGCCTTGCATGGGCCTTGGTTTGAAGTTAAAAGCAAGGTGCATTGGGAGGGTGCAGAGGGTGTAGTGGTGGAGTGCTGGCTAGTGAAAGGTGTCCTATCTGTGACTGGCAGTGTAATAAGGGGATAATAAGGGGATGTGGGTAGGTAGCTCTGTAGGTTGGGGGTGTTCTTTTTATCTCAAATAATGTTTTATTAATTAGATTGTGCCAGCATTACATAATCCAGAACATATGCAACACATTTAACATACAGTACTGTTCTGTAAACACCAATGTATCTCAACAGTAAAATAACAGAGTATAATAGTCAACCCTCACAGAACAGAAAAAATAAAAACCAAAAAACAGGTACATAGTAAAGCAAATACATATACCCCATTGCCCTCGGGTTCCATCATACCAGGAATATTATCATGCCCTGCCAATCATCAGATGATCCATAATAAAGTCTGCCAGGACAACCAGGGAGCCCACAACTTTTCAAATTTTGGGTTTGTTCTTTATGTGATTCAGCTCCTTCTTGTTGTTTCTCAGGGTTGGAGTTGTCAGTTTTATTATTACATTCAATGACATCCCAACTGCACTCAGTACTGTGTTAACAAAGTAAAAGCATATTTTAAAATCCTAAAACCAGCAAATATTAAATGTTTACGAAAAGCCTATCAGATAGTATGTTCTGTACCTACACATTTTTTTGATGGGATCCAAAGAGGCAAAATTGTTGGCATGCAGGTATATGCAGATTGCTCCCTCTGCAGAGTGTTTAAAATGAGCATAGATACTGTATACTCTATGTGATAAAGAAACCTACTAAGTAGAAATAGGCCCAAAATGCAGATTTGTTTTGGGAACAATGTGAGTTCCCAATCTGTGTAAGAGCAATTCACAAAAAGCATCTACAGTATTTGACTATGCCAGCTTGCTGCATAAAGTTCTTCAACCATAAAAAATATTTTTTTTAGTAGTGCTATTTTCTGTTTTTGAGTCAAATATACTGATGTGGGATCTTATGGCATTAGTTCTATCTCAACTGTTTTTGCCCACTTGCATGTACTGGATACAGAGGGACATGTCTTTAATTATCACGTGTAGTAATCATGCCTCTACACATTTCGTTCAATGCCAGACATCCTCAGAAGGCATTAGTGCACGCCTCTCCTCCGTTGTCTAAATCTCGGAGAGTTGAAGGGCTATGCAGTAACACCTCCTGAGGATATCTGGCATTTGACAAAACAATGTAAAACAATATAAATTGAAGAGCTAACTCTCTGAGATTTAGGCAGCAGAGGAGCACCATGCAGCGATGCCTCCTGAGGATGTCTGGTATTGGACTAAATGCTCAGGGATGTGGTTACAGCATGCCACTTCTGGTTTTGAGTTTCCAGGCTGTGAAATACACACTGGCTCTGGGGATCAGCTGAGCAGAGCAACGGCATTTTTAAAGTACCCGAGTGGCACCATATTATGTTAATGACATTTTGAAAAAATAATTTCATATGCTTTTTTACTCTATGGGACCCCCCTGTGTGATTTATGTGTTTATATGTAAGCATTGCTACAAAGAGAAGGAGCTGTGGATATTGGTGGTTATGTGGAAGATCATCCCACTGGCTTATGTTATATATACCAAAGCACTGTGTGAGCTTATCCTATTGAAAGGTCAATTTAATTACCTCTGGCAAGTGTGTGGAGCACTGAGGAAAGCACTTTGATATTTGTGTGGAACCAAGAGTGACACGTGGAGAGTGATTAGGACATCACAGAGACTTTATTTGCATTTTATTTATTTTGCACTTTACTTAGCGGATTCTGCACATATACAGTATAAAGTGTACACTTTATGAAATGTTTATACATTGTGATAATGTTTTTGTGGCACAATAAGATTTCATGATTCATTTAGGATCTTATTAGATTTTTTTTTCGCAATCAAGTTGGATTTTTACACATAGCATTGCATATTTATCATCAATGAATTACACAGAGGTCAAATTATTTGATTAATTAAATTAGTTTAGAGCACTGCCCTGTTTTGTTTATTAATTTCCAGGAGTTTGCTTATGAAACTCATTAGAAGTAGAAAGTGGAAAAAGCTAATAAATATATACAACGTTACAGAAGAACATGTGATTAACTTCTGCACTAATTGAACAGAAATGTTCTTACCTTATGGATCCTTAAGCCTCGTACACATATTCAGATTTTCTGCAAACAAAGCGTCAGACTTTTGTCTGAAGGGCTTGTGCCTGGATTTTGTCTTGCATACAAATGGTACACAATTGTCGGCCAACAAACACGAACGTAGTGACGTACTAGACGTACTACGAGCCAATAAAGAGAAAGTTCAATTGTCAGGCGCCACCCTTTGGGCTCCTTCTGTTAATATTGTGTTAGTAGAACTTTGATAAATGCTGATTCCCGCTTTTCATTTTGCGCTTTTCATTTTGTGCTTTTCAATTCATTTCTGAACGACCGTTCGTCAACCAGCCATGTTGCGGAATCGGAGGAGATAACGTGTTATTTATTATTGGCCTTGGAGTTATTGCTTTGACCCAAGTCCAGTCCAGGAACAGGAGGAGGAGGATCTCTTGGACCAAAAATTGGTTACTTTATTAATCGTGACCAATTATGTCATATGCCTTTGCTGTGGGAGCTCCAGAAGAATAATCCGGATAATTTTCAGAATTATCGCTGGATGACGGACCCCTGCTTTCACCAACTGTTGGCATTGTTGACCCCCTATATTAGGAAGCAGGACACATGCATGAGGCTTTTATTTTATTTTTTGATTGAATAATGATTTGTAGACAATGGTAACCAAGTATTCAATCACGCCCACCTTGAGTTCCCACCACTGCGCTTAAGAAGGTGTGTATCTCAAAAAATGTATATGAAACAATGTAAAAAAATGTATAAAAAAATGTGTATAACTTCCAAAGTTGCCACTTTAAATGTGTAAATAATATAAACTCTATTAATTCGCAAATACCACAAAATTAATATAAGCGGCGCTGGTGATAATACCATAATGTGATAAAGTGACCATGTGTTTGACCAATATACTTAGTGATATCAGATAACAGACAAATTATATATATCACACAAAACAATAAATTGTATATCACGAATAGCCACCCTGTGTCAAAAAAGTTTGTAGAAATTATGTTGTAAAGTCCATCAATAGGAAAGACACCGTGAATGATGTGCAGATTTCTTAAATGTCCACCAAATCAAACGTGCCAGTGATTCCTCTCCCTTCAGATTCAAAACTCACCGGATAAACATGTCTCACACTCTCGTGTTTTGGCAAATAGGCGTGATAAACCTTACACTCAGGTTTAAACGAAAAATCCAAATTCCATTCGTGTATGTACCATTTCACTCCACATGCAAATAAAAAATGCACTGATAGTGTAGTAACGTAAAACTAGATTTATTATTGACTGTGTACACTTCAAACATTACACTCACATAAATTCTCTTTAAACCGAGCAAAAATCACAGCAACATCATCTCCCAATCCTCCTGTGTAAACGCTGGATTGAGTCTGAGGTTGAGAGTGGGGGATCCAAGCCCGAGCAGCGAGGATTAGTGAGTGGTGGTGATAACCTTATCCGCACACCTCGGGTCCGCATTGACCATGATTGCATCTGGTGTTGGGCGTTTACACAGGAGGATTGGGAGATGATGTTGCTTTGAGTTTTGCTCGGTTTAAAGAGATTTTATGTAAGTGTAATGTTTGAAGTGTACACAGTCAATATTAAATCTGGTTTTATGTTACTACACTATCAGTGCATTTTTTATTTGCATGTGGAGTGAAATGGTACATACACGGATGGAATTTGGATTTTTCGTTTAAACCTGAGTGTAATGTTTATCACGCCTATTTGCCAAAACACGAGAGTGTGAGGCATGTTTATCCAGTGAGTTTTGAATCTGAAGGGAGAGGAATCACTGGCACGTTTGATTTGGTGGACATTTAAGAACTCTGCACATCATTCACGGTGTCTTTCCTATTGATGGACTTTACAACATCATTTCTACAAACTTTTTTGACACAGGGTGGCTATTCGTGATATACAATTTATTGTTTTGTGTGATATATATAATTTGTCTGTTATCTGATATCACTAAGTATATTGGTCAAACACATGGTCACTTTATCACATTATAGTATTATCACCAGCGCCGCTTATATTAATTTTCTGGTATTTGCGAATCAATAGAGTTTATATTTGAATAATGATTTGATTTGTTATATTTTCTATATTTTTGGATGCATAGAATGCACTTTTTGGTTAAGTTTTATTGGCAGGTAGCATGTCTAATTTTATTTGTTTTCTTTTTTTTTTTCTCTGCAGGGAACTGTATGGTTCCTTCTGTGCATAAAATTTGTCAAAGCAAATAAAATAGTAGATACATTTTACAAACATACACTTCTCAGTAAACAGAATAGTAAAGTGCAACTCACTTTTTTGTTTTCTATGTGACTCAGACAAAGCTGCCCACTCTGAAAAAGAAGGTGCTACAGATGTCTTCCCAAGCCCAAATGCAGCATTTTGGGATTGTTATAGAGCCTGTGGGAAAAGTCATAGACGAGGGCTTGCCTCTGCTGCACCCCCCCCCCCCCCCAATCTATCACAGCCTGGTATGTATTTTCCTTTCAGTTTGTTTGGTTTGGCAGTATCTAAGGGCAGGACTTCTTAAAACTCTTATCAATGTGCTAAAATGCATCAAAATCTATGTTACATGAATTCTGAGGCATTGTCATTGACTTCTATGGACCTCACAGTGAGTGCATCCAGAAAAATCAAATACGTCTTATTTTTTTTTTTTAAACATTCTGGGCTGTGGCACTGAGATGGGAAAAACACTATCTTTATTAAAGTGATTGTAAAGTCTCATTTTTCCACTTTTTTTTCCTGATTGCCTATTTCTGAGCAAATCAGGAAGGAGAATCTTGGCCAGCTGAGAAACTTGTGGACATCTCTGGACAGAGAGGGACCTCAGGTAAGTCTTAGGGGGGCTGCTGCACACAGAAGACATTTTATCTTAATGCATAGAATGCATTAGGATAAAAAACCTTCTGCCTTTACAACCACTTTAAGGGGAAGCTTTACACATGCCTTTTAGAGTGTTGGAATGTGTAATAAAACCCATTGCCGTAAATGGGCCCTCAAGGATCTTGGATCTTTGACAAACTAGGTAAATTAGTTTGCAGAAATTAATTTTATTTTACTGTACAGCTATCTTTCCATCTTAAGATAATCAATCGTGCACAATAGACAACTGTGCACAATATGCATATTTTCTGTTTCCGGAAGTATCATTTCAGTTTTATCTGGCATATCTCATGGGTATTTTTTAAATTATTGTTTGTTTGGCAGAGAAAATATTTAATTGTTTAAAGAACATTCCTTCATTTGTTCAAGGAATACACTTGAGCACTGTTTAGCGCTGCCTCATGTCTTTTGGTAGCCTAAATTGTTTGAGTCTTCTGGTACATTTTTTTCAGGAGTAATGCACCAATTAATATTGACAGAGAAATAATAAATGGTTTTACTTAGCTACAGCAGTTTAACAGAGGTCATCATAAATCAGAATGACTCACAATTAAAGATCTGTTCATCAACTCACAAGTCCAAGTCCACAATCCAAGCAGAAGTCACCTACATTTGAAAGAAATTTTCTTTATACAGTTAAGTTAATTTACTAAAAGGAATAGAGACTATTTACTTAGCTAAGTCAATGTTCCCTCCAGAAAGTGTATGTACACTTGAAAAAGTTGAAGTTCACTTAGCATAGCAAATAGGTAAAGCTGTGTGCACTTTGAATACCCAGTCATGTGCAAGGGAAAATATTAAAAAGAAGAAAAAAAAAAAAAAAAGATTCGGTTTGGTAACTGAAGTAAACAGAGTTTGACCTTATTCACTAAGTTAACCATTTGCTGACTGGCAAACAGTAATTTTACTGCTAGTCGGCAGCTTGAGCAGGCACTGCAACGTATCAGTACGCTGCCCCATTCTCACGTGCTATGTATGGCCCCTGGGGCACGCAGGAGCATGATCTGCAACCACTGTGTCCAATTGCAGTGCTTGGTATCGGGCTGCTGTGATTGGCCCAGATACCATGTGATCGCTATGCAATCACGTTTCATTTAGTAAACAACAGCCATTCATGACAGTTTAAATATAATGATATAGTGATCATCACTGAAACAAGCAATCACAGTATATAAAAAAAAATCCCCCTGATCACCCATAAATTAGTACAGTGTCACTATAGTGACACTAAACTACTCTGATGATAGTATGTAAAAAAGAAAATGTAAAAAAAGAAAAAAAATTGTGAAAAAAGTTTGAATAAAAAATTGTTATTATGATTCATTCTTTTTTTTTAAACTCTCTCTAAATTGTATCCTTTATCACCACCACACTGGTCATATGATGAAACTGTACTGCACTTGTGACAATGTGTAAAAAAAAAAGTGAAAAACCCTTCATTTTAATTAATTTCTTCATTTTCAAAAAAATTGTAACAAAAAGTTACAACTTCAAAAAACTTGCCATGCTTCTTACTAAATACCTGTATACTTTCCAAAAAGGGGTCATCTTGGCATTTTAAGGCATCAAGAAATGAGATCCATTTGTCAATTCATCAGGAATCAGGATTGATCAATTTTCAAATACATATTACCATAGTTTGTAGACACTATAACTTTCACACAGACTAAATAATATACACTGATTTGGGTTATTTTTTTACCAAATGTAGCAGGATATATTGTAGTCTAAATTTATGAACAAAGATTATTTGTTTGCAAAGTTTTATAAAAGAAACTAAGAAAAACATTTTTGGTATTTTTTCATTTTCATTTATATAGCAAACAATAAAAAACCCAGTGGGGATTAAATACCACCAAAAGAAAGCTCACCTTCAAAGTCAAGGGCCACCACCTTTATTTGTAAAAAAAATTACTTACACCTGCTTGTATATTTTATGTGTGCTTTCTGCTTAACATAACCGTTTTCTGCAATCTGATAAACATGGCTTATTACAAATCACCAACTTTGGTTCATTTCACAGTACTCTTGGAAAAGAGGTGAATCAATTATAGGAACAAGTTAGTCAGGATTCTTAGATATTTTGACTGTGATTCAAACCTTACTTCCTGTCCTGAGATGCAACAGAATATTAACTAAATTTCATCCTACTTAGACAAGGTGTCCCCATTGGGATTTCCCCTGACTTTCTGTCACCATTCTGAAATTCTGCATATTTTATTGAGTTGGGCTTACCACATGTATGGTATCTTTAGTCAACTATAACATTAATCATGTCATTTAACCAGTTCCCAACCAGCTCACGTAGATATAATACTGCAGAATGGCTCTTCTGGGTGAAACCCCATATGGGTATGGCTTTCCCTTTAAGAGCCGCCAGAGGGCATGCGCACATCCATAGCGCGGTGGGGGACCCAATGCGCATGGCCGGTAGGCGCGATCTCTGCCGTCCATGTGCGATTGCGTGCACGAGAGGCAGCACAGGGATTTGTGTGTATGAACACACAAATCCCTGTTATGTCAGGGGAGAAGAGATAAATTGTTTGTTCCCACTCAGTAGGAACAATGATATGTCTCCTCCCCCAGTCAGTCTTATCCCCATACAGTTAGAACACATCTAGGGAACACCCATTTAACCCTTTGATCGCCCCCAAGTGTTAACTCCTTCCCTGCCAGTGACATTTACACAGTAATCAGTGCATATTTATAGCACTGATCGCTGTATAAATGTCAATGGTCCCAAAAATGTGTCAAAAGTGTCCGATCTGTCTGTCGCAATGTCGCAGTACCACTAAAAAGAGCAGATCACCGCCAATACTATTAAAAAAAATAATAATAATAAAAATACCATAAAAATGTCATCAAAATGCTATACATCTTTCCCATAGTTTGTAGACGCTCAAACTTTTGCTCAAATCAATCAATATATGCTTATTGAGATTTTTTTACCAAAAATATGTAGAAGAATATATATTGGCCTAAACTGATAAAGAATTTTTTTTTTTATTATTTCGTTTTTTTCAAACAATTGTCGCTCTTTTTTTGTTTTTGAGCACAAAAAATAAAAACCGCAGAGGTGATCAAATACCACCAAAAGAAAGCTCTATTTGTGGGAAAAGAAGGACACAAATTTCATTTGGGTACAGCATTGCATGACCGCGTAATTGTCAGTTAAAGCGACGCAGTGCCAAATTGTAAAAAGTGCTCTTGTCAGGAAGGGGGTAAAATCTTCTGGGGCTGAAGTAGTTAACCTTTGATTAATACATGACAACCTCATTTAGTCAAAAAAGTCTTTAAGAAGTTTTAGGAGTGCCAATATGTTGGATATGCTGGGTTTCACCTGACCTTTGGTTCATTTCACAGTACTTTTGGAGAAGAGATGAATCAGTTATAAGAATGAGTTATTAAGGATCCTTAGATAATTTGACTATGGTTCAAACCTTACTTCCTGTCCTGAGTTGCAACAGAATATTATCTAATTTTCCCCAAATCCTACTTTTAACGTTTAACTTTAGACCATGTGTCCCCATTGTGATTTCCCATCACTTTCTGTTACCAATAAAGGAAGTAAGTGTGAATCCTGAAAGTGGGGACACAAACAAACCCAAAAACCTGAAACGAGATCAAAATGTTCCTTTACCACTTCATTCAAACCTTAAAAATGTTGCTTTGGTTAGAGTTACACTTTAAGAGTAGTATCAATTTCAGCTCAGACTTACTGAGTTGGAACACTGGCAGAACAGTAAGCAAAATCTAAGGTACATTGGTGAGTGGGCTTTATTATGTTATTTTATAAATATTGTAATGTTTTCAGGTCAGTTTGCCAGAACTAAAAAATAAAAAAAATTTAATATTCACTCAACATGACTAGAAAATTACTGGCTGTGGATAATTTAAGTAATCTTTTTCCATTGATGGATCATGAGATTGTAAACAAAATAGAGGCACCATAGCAACCACTTTTAGATATGGTATGAAAAGTTAAACTTGAAAAGAAAGAACATATGAAATAACGTGTCTGTTCTCCTAATAATGATGTGCTACATTTCTAAAATGTATAAAAGCCTATTGTTGCAGTTTTTATTTACAAAGTATAGAGCAACATATTCCCCACTATTTGACACTTTGATGTTTCATGTTCACATCTCTTTACTTAGTGCAAGAATTAATTTTTGTCCAAAATAGCCATGTTTGTCACAATATGCATTTTCTGCAATCTATGGACAATTAAAGATGACAGATGTTATTTTACGTTCAGACAAACGCATTTATTTGCCAAAAGTGTTACTAAACCCAGTGATATTGAAAATAGTTCATCCTCCCCACCACAGTGCCCACAGATTATAAATCTTCTTTTTACATTAACCACTTGCCGACCAGCCGCCGTCATTATACTATGGCAGGTTGTCACTATTGCGCGAACCGGCGTAGCTATACGTCGGCTCGGGACAGCAAGCTCATGTGCCTGCTACACAGCGGGGGTGCCGATGCTCGTGGCCGATGGTCGCAATGACAGCCGGCCACGAGTGATCGAGGGAACAAGGGACAGAACATGGAAGTGTGTGTGTAAACACACAAATCCGTGTTTTGTTCTGAGAGGAATCACAGATCGTGTGTTCCTATTAGCTAGAATCACCTCCCAGGGAACACAGTTAACCCCTTGATCACCCCTTAGTGTTAACCCCTTCACTGCCAGTGACATTTTTACAGTAATCAATGCATTTTTATAGCACTGATCGCTGTATAAATGCCAATGGTCCAAAAAAGGCGTCAAAATTGTCTGATGTGTCCGCCATAATGTCGCAGTCATGATAAAAATCGCAGATTGCCGCCATTACTAGTAAAAATTAAAAAAAATAATAGAAATGTTATAAATCTATCCTCTATTTTGTAGACGTTATAACTTTTGCCCAAACCAATAAATATACGCTTATTGCGATTTTTTTTTACCAAAAATATGTAGAAGAATACTGCCTAAACTGAGAAAAAATTTGCTTTTTTTAAAAAAAATGGTGATATTTATTATAGCAAAAAGTACAAAATATAGTTGTTATTCAAAATTGTTGCTCTTTTTTTGTTTATAGCGCAAAAAATAAAAACCCGCAGAGGTGATCAAATACCACCAAAAGAAAGCTCTATTTGTGGGAAAAAAAGGACGTCAATTTTGTTTAGGTGCAATGTCGCACGACTGCGCAATTGTCAGTTAAAGTGACGCAGTGCCTAATCGCAAAAAATGGCCCGATCATTCTGCAGCCAAATCTTCCAGTTCCGAAGTGGGTAAAATACTGCCACTAAATACCTTTTTGGATGATCTGTATACCACGGTTACATCAAAAACTGTACAGACAGTTCAGGAAGGGGGAGATATTCACTGCAGGCTGTATACACACCCACATGTGTGATGTCAATATCATGTGACCTGGCTATCTCTGAGAACAAAAAACTGTTCTCTCCAGCATAACAGACACAACTAAGCACAGGTCGGCTACTCTGCCTGTGTTAGCTGGCTTTCCCCAGATAGACAGTGCAGGGAGAGGGAGGATCTATGCATATAGGATAAAACAGCCTTTTTACACAATGCAGAGGATTAACCCCTTAAGTTCCACAGTGAGTATAACAAGCATGCTATGCACTACATACATACACTACAAAGTAAAAATCTAGTGGTAAGCCAAGACAAAAGATAATAGATAACAACTGTTCAGTAAAAGATCAGAAAGTTGTTTTTAACAGATTGCTAATGCATTGAAAGTACCAGCAGTAACTAAAGATTAGCTGAACATTTTAATGAACTTGGTTTAGCATTTGTCAAAATTTCAGGGAAATTGCCCTGTAATCTTGCTGTGCAACTCTGCAGAGCAAAAGAATAAAAAAGTGTGTACAGTTTGAAGCTACCCATTTATGTCCTTTGTTCCCCTTATTATCCAGATTCTAATTGATGTACTTTAAATCATTTCATAAATAAGTTCTATTTAGATAAACTGGACTTAGGGCAGCACAGTGGTGTAGTGGGTAGCACTCTCACCTAGCAGTAAAAAGGGACGCTGGTTCATATCCCAACCACAACACTACCTGCCTGGAGTTTGCATGTTCTCCCTGTGCCTGCATGGGTTTCCACCGGGTACTCCGGTTTCCTCCCACACTCCAAAGACATGCTGGTAGGTTAATTGGCTTCTGTTCAAAAAATTGGCCCTAGTATATGAATGTGAGTTGGGGACCTTGGATTGTGGGCTCCTTGAGGGTAGGGACCAATGTGGGTGTACGATGTATGTGTGGAGTGCTGCGTGAATTGGCGGCGCTATATGGGTATCTTAAATAAATAAGGATGATTGTAGACACGCACCCACACTCACTCAGGAAGGACTGGTGTCTTTATTCAACCTTACTAACTATGAAACTATGTAACTTTGTTATAAATAAACTTGAAGTCAGTCACAGACCTCAATAGCTCCAAAGCTGAAATCTACATAGACAAGTAAATGAGTCAGAGGGGTTACTCATTATTTGGCCGCTTCTAATGATGTTAACAAACACAAAAGAACTGCGCTAGATAAAGAATAGAAAGGATTACAACTCAGTGTATGCACACATATTGTTACAAGTCCATCAAATGCGAATGAACAGATGTCAATTGTCAGTCTATGCAGAGTTCACAGAAGGTATGTATCCTCTTCTTGAATCAAGGTGACAACACACTCAGAACCACCGCAGAAACAAGTGCAGGGGATAGGAAAGTCCTCCACCTATAAAACAGCTGCCTCTTACCAGCTCCCTTGATCTCTGGCAAGGAGATCAAATACGCTTTTCAGCTTATGACCCAGCTACAGTCTCTGGATACAATAGGTGGAA
The DNA here is from genome assembly GCA_037952925.1 of Lithobates clamitans. Taxonomy (NCBI): domain Eukaryota; kingdom Metazoa; phylum Chordata; class Amphibia; order Anura; family Ranidae; genus Lithobates; species Lithobates clamitans. The sequence continues at coordinate 3,111,551 of JBBGZY010000325.1, read as the reverse complement.
CCTCAGATATACTCCCCGTGATTTCCTTGGATAGATCTCAACAGCATATCCATGGGCCAATCATGTATGAGAAAGAGAGGCTTCCATAGTGTAAAACGTATAAAACTTTTATTGTTAAAAAAAGTAATGCACTTACATACGTCCGGATTAATAAGGCATCAATATGAAAACAAGCCGGCCAGCTCTTTAAGAGAAAACGCCCGTAACATCCGGGACTGCGTGTTGGTATGTTGGTGGCGTCAGCACGCCGCTCTCCCTACGCCGTTTCGTCAAACCTGACGTCGTCCAGGGGCACGGGCGGCGTGCTGATCACCACCACTTATATCCTCATTCAACAGAAGAAAGACCGCCCAGTCCTGAGATCCGAGCCGTCCGTGATGCAAATGCCGCCATATTGCAATGGGGCAGATGCCAGTATAATACCTAAGAGGCGTTCCAATGTTAATGGGTAATCCCCCTTAACCTAAAATAAAAATTGTATATGCTCAACTTGTGTTTAATGGATAAAAAGAAGGCAAAAATTAAATATACCACTCTTTCCCCTAAATTTAATAATTCGTGCCGATACTATATAAATAGTATCAGCCGAGCGAAGTGGTGGCATCTAGTGGTCAGATTCTGAATTGCACGGTTAATCGCCTTAAATGTAATTTACACAGTCTCCTTAATAAAAAAGGAATCTGAAGGCATAAGTGTTGGCACATATAATTGGATATATATTAAGATGCCCCACCACTGTAGAAAAAAGAAAGAAAAAAGAAAAACTACGAACATAGATTATTAAAAAATGACTGTCATATGAGTGCACTACACCTCCATAAGTCATCTAAAATCTGGCCACAAAAATACTGGGCACTCTTCTGGACACTAAAAGAAGCAGAATGGGCACAGAAATACCAAATCACCCAAACTCATACTTTATAGGAAAAATGCAATAAAGTATAAGGTACCAAAAAACTAAAAATTAGAAATGGGCCTCAATGTATACCACCCGCCCTCACGGTACCACAAGGAACTCAGGACTGGTTCAATTACAATTTCCCTAACTATTGTCAATAAAAGAATTAACATCTGTGTCTATATTGAGACCATAAGGGGTATAACATCGTACTCTATGGATCCACGCCATCTCCATTTTTGATAGTTCCCTAACTAAAGGTCCGCCTCTCCAATGTGCTTCATACTTATCTATTGCTAGAAAGATTGTATTAGCCGGGTCTCAGTTATGGACCAAATCATAATGTTTGGAAACGGAATGGAATTTGAAGCCTGTTTTGATGTTGGTTATGTGTTCCCCGAGACGGACCTGCATAGTGCGTTTGGTTCTGCCTATGTATTGAAAACCACATGGACATTGGAGCAGGTACACTACCCCAATGGAACTGCATGTAATGAATGGTTCTATTTTGTGCTCCCTAGAGGTACTAGTGGAAACAAATGATACTGTTTTCTTATTTTTAATTAAGTTAAGTTTACACACTTGGCATCTTCGGCATTGGTGATAGCCAGAGAGACCTTGAAAGAAGGATAATCTTTTACCAGGGGGTCAACTACATTCGGGGCAATGATGTTCCTCAAAGAGGGGGCCCCTCTAAATATTATCTGAGGTTTTTTGGGTAAAAAAGTATTAATCAGTCCATCGTTGCCCAACAGGTGCCAATGTTTGCTAATAATTTTTTTAATTTGGTAATGTTGAGTTGAGTAGGAAGTAATGAAGGGGATGACAGGACTCTCTCTCTTTTTCTTAGGGGCCATGTCTAAAAGTTCCGATCTGTCTCGTCTTTCCACTTCCTCTATGAGGATCTCCAATGGCTCTCCGTCATACCCCTTTTCTAGGAACCTCTTTTTCAGAATGTTTGCCTGAACTCTAAAATCTTCCACATTTGAGCAGTTGCCTGACAATAGTTAGGGAAATTGTAATTGAACCAGTCCTGAGTTCCTTGTGGTACAGTGAGGGCGGGTGGTATACATTGAGGCCCATTTCTAATTTTTAGTTTTTTGGTACCTTATACTTTATTGCATTTTTCCTATAAAGTATGAGTTTGGGTGATTTGGTATTTCTGTGCCCATTCTGCTTCTTTTAGTGTCCAGAAGAGTGCCCAGTATTTTTGTGGCCAGATTTTAGATGACTTATGGAGGTGTAGTGCACTCATATGACAGTCATTTTTTAATAATCTATGTTCGTAGTTTTTCTTTTTTCTTTCTTTTTTCTACAGTGGTGGGGCATCTTAATATATATCCAATTATATGTGCCAACACTTATGCCTTCAGATTCCTTTTTTATTAAGGAGACTGTGTAAATTACATTTAAGGCGATTAACCGTGCAATTTGGAATCTGACCACTAGATGCCACCACTTCGCTCGGCTGATACTATTTATATAGTATCGGCACGAATTATTAAATTTAGGGGAAAGAGTGGTATATTTAATTTTTGCCTTCTTTTTATCCATTAAACACAAGTTGAGCATATACAATTTTTATTTTAGGTTAAGGGGGATTACCCATTAACATTGGAACGCCTCTTAGGTATTATACTGGCATCTGCCCCATTGCAATATGGCGGCATTTGCATCACGGACGGCTCGGTCTCAGGACTGGGCGGTCTTTCTTCTGTTGAATGAGGATATAAGTGGTGGTGATCAGCACGCCGCCCGTGCCCCTGGACGACGTCAGGTTTGACGAAACGGCGTAGGGAGAGCGGCGTGCTGACGCCACCAACATACCAACACGCAGTCCCAGATGTTACGGGCGTTTTTTCTTAAAGAGCTGGCCGGCTTGTTTTCATATTGATGCCTTATTAATCCGGACGTATGTAAGTGCATTACTTTTTTTAACAATAAAAGTTTTATACGTTTTACACTATGGAAGCCTCTCTTTCTCATACATGATTGGCCCATGGATATGCTGTTGAGATCTATCCAAGGAAATCACGGGGAGTATATCTGAGGTTCCACCTATTGTATCCAGAGACTGTAGCTGGGTCATAAGCTGAAAAGCGTATTTGATCTCCTTGCCAGAGATCAAGGGAGCTGGTAAGAGGCAGCTGTTTTATAGGTGGAGGACTTTCCTATCCCCTGCACTTGTTTCTGCGGTGGTTCTGAGTGTGTTGTCACCTTGATTCAAGAAGAGGATACATACCTTCTGTGAACTCTGCATAGACTGACAATTGACATCTGTTCATTCGCATTTGATGGACTTGTAACAATATGTGTGCATACACTGAGTTGTAATCCTTTCTATTCTTTATCTAGCGCAGTTCTTTTGTGTTTGTTAATATCTTGTTTAATGTGGGTATCCCATATTTTTTAACTGCAGCTTAAATACGTGTATGGACAACAGATCCTGTTCTGTATGTCCTTTAATTCTTACTGACAGCGCTGTATTTTTAACATATTTTGCTTCCAATGATGTCTTTGTGATGAAACGTGTAAGGTGGAGCTATTGTGTCATTACGTCACATCCGGTTTTGGTCTGTGGAACGCACCACAACCCGGACTTCCTGTTTTTTTGTATACAACGCCTGTATTTGTTTGGATTCCTGTAAGTTTACCTAATATCTTGTGTAATAAACAAGAGGTATATGGAGTCACACTATGGGCATTATTATTGTCTTTTCATGAGCTCACTGGGGTGGAGGAGACCAAGGAGGTTACCGTGAGGACCCTATTTACAGTCATTTGACACTGTGGAGGCTAGTTACCCTTCAATGGGTAGTGTTATCCAGTGAGTGCAGCACAAGAGGGGGGCTCGAGTGTGACACAAGTGTGACAGGAAGATTCTGCCTGATTGCATGCACATTTTGGAAGCACTTACTTCACTCTAATTTTACTACTGAAATTATTTTCTCTGATACAAACTTATGGATTTTTATTTGAACTTATGTACTTTATTTAATGTTATCATGTTTACACAGATACCACTGTAATACTTTGATTATGTTGTATTATTGCACATTAGCACTTTGTTTTATGGTACAGTTATATATGCAATTTGCACTTGCACTTAGCACTTTTGCTTCAAGGTGTTGATTTTTAAGGTTGCTTATGCCTTTTTTGTATTTTTGCACGTATAACTTTATTTGACACATGAGAGCACATTTCACACTAGCAGCGCCAATTCCACCTACCCATTACTGTACTTACTCATCTTTAAGGATGACATGTTTCAAGATTATAATCAAAGTGAGCCTAGAAATTGTCTAAAGCTTACTACTGCATTGCTGACTCGTTAGACAATCTACAGTGCTCTTGTGTTACTTTTTTATCCACTTATGGACCGAGCCTCTTTCTGGTATTTGGTGTTTACGAGTTTTTTTGCTAGAAAATTACTTAGAACCCCCAAACATTATATTGCAAAGACCGCCTAGAGAATAAAATGGCGGTCTTTGCAATACTTTTTGTCACAGCGTATTTGCGCAGCGGTCTTACAAGCGCACTTTGTTTGGAAAAAAATTAATTTTTTTTCCAAGCAAAGTTTTTTAATTAAAAACTTTTAATTAAAAAATAAGACAACAGTAAAGTTATCCCAATTTTTTTTATAATGTGAAAGATAATATTACGCCGAGTAAATTGATACCCAACATGTCATGCTTCAAAGTTGCGCCCACTCGTGGAATGTCGACAAACTTTTACCCTTAAAAATCTCCATAGGTGACGCTTAAAAAATTCTACAGGTTGCAGGTTTTGAGTTACAGAGGAGGTCTAGGGCTAGAATTTCTGCTCTTGCTCTAACGATCGCGGCAATACCTCACATGGTTTGAACACCATTTTCATATGCGCCCGCTGCTCTCGTATGCGTTCACTTCTGCACGCGAGCTTGGCGGGACGGGACACGTTTAAATTTTTTTATTTCTTATTTATTTCACCTTTTAGATTTTCACCTTTAGATTTTTACACTGTTCTTTTTTTAAAAAAAATGGGTCACTTTTATTCCTATTACAAGGAATGTAAACATCCCTCGTAATAGAAAAAAAGCATGACAGGACCTTTTAAATATGAGATCTGGGGTTAAAAAGACCTCAGATCTCATATTAACACTAAAATACAATAAAAAAATAAATGTAATGTCCCTTTAAGAGCATTGGGCGGAAGTGACATTTTGAAAATGATATGGAGACGGGTGGGGGCCATCTTCCCCTCACTCATCTCCATGTCAGGCTAGGGAGAGGAGCCGATCGCCTCCGCCGCTACTGATGTTTCCGGTAAGCAGCGGAGGTCACCGGAGAGTGGAGGGAGGGTGCCCCTCTCCTGCCGCTGATAAAAGTGATCTTGCGGTGAATCCGCCGCAGAGACCACTTTTATCTTGCAGTAGACCGCCCACTCTTGAAGAAGATACCGAGGTCATGGTAGCTAGCTGCTACCATAACAACGGTACTCCTATTCAAAGTAGCGACGTAAAACGTCGGCGGGCAGTATTTCTTAAAAAAAAGACTGTATACATAAAGTAATATCAGACATCAAATAGTTTAAAAATGTATACATAAAAAACTAAGTATTATTGCCCTAAAACCATTACAGTTTCCCTTGTAAAGTAAAAGATTCACTTCAGATGCCATGAACTTTTACAGCCTTTGTAAAAATAAATGCACCTGTATTAAAAAAATATAAAACATGCATTTAATATTTTTTGCATTGAAGCACAGTCTCCTGCAGACTATTCCTTCAGCCCTAGGTCCATACAGGGATACAGTCTTTCCGTTATGGGGATGGAGGAAATAATCAGTAAAATACAAGTGCGGTGATGTCCATTAATATCTTTGAGTCCATTGATATCTTCCATGCACAGATCCATTTATTCACGGCCAAAATAAAAAAGAAATACGGTACATGAAGCTGCTGGAAGAGGAACCCTGTGAAGCTGTGAGGTAGTTTAAAAATGGTGATAAAGGTGAAGGCTGGAGGTCACATTATTGATGGGTGTAACATGAAACATGATCAGAAAGGTGGACTTAGCCTTTATATTTAGATACTTCCATAGCCTGGAGAAACAACTGCCAGTTTTATGAAAAGTGTCCTCACTGTATTCATGCTTGATACTGCATTCCATTGAATGCAGATTAGTTTCAGAGGAAGACCAGCGTGCCAAAATGTAATTTAGTAAATCAGTACGTATTCCAAATGGCAGATGGCCATAAAATATAATGTGTAAGGTAAGCTTACAACTACTTTAAAACCTCTTCCGATTGTCCTATGATATGTTCACCTTTGATTGTTAGATGTCTCCACACCCTGGCCTAACCTGTTTTAAGACAGGTACAAAAAAGTCATGTTAAAATAAGAGGAAATAAATAAATAGTTAAAACAGATGCACAGCCAGCTCTTTGTGTGGCTTAAAGTGTATTTCCATTTTTGAAGCCAAATTGAGATGAAGCTTAGTTTATATTTGTTACATTTTCCCATTTACATAGCATAACTTAAAAAATATGTAATATCGCTGCTTACATTTTTATGTCATTTTATTTGATTAAACTAGCTTTCCCCTATGCAATGTTATAGAGAGGGTGGTGGAGCTAACATTAACTGTAGGTAACCCTGTCTGTACTGCTGTGCAGATCTCCATTATCAGATTTCAACACTGTCTGTTCTAACAAAGAGTTTAAGATCCCAAGGATTGGATTCTGCACTGTATGTTACTAAGGGAAAACTGATTTTGTTTCTACTTTGTTCCTCTGATATTGTTCAAAATGCCTTGAAGCCCCCTGTACAATTCTGCTCCAAAAAAATGAGAAAGGTAATTGTATAAAAACATTTTCAGGTATGCTGTGTGAAAGGAGCACATAACAAACATGTAGCACCCTCTAGTGTGCTTTTATTGTGAGTGCAGGGAAAATTATGTCTGACTCATGCTTAGACCTCTGAGTCTGTAATTGGGTCATGGGTTTACTTTAGGTCAGGGCTGGGTGACTCATACAGACAATTTTCTGGTGCCACCCCCTGGTTCTGGAATGTTGGAGAACGTTTTTAGAAGCTGGAGGGTGGAGGCTAGGAGGGTTGTTCCGCATACTCATGTCAGTTTGACCAATCCCCAGGCAGCCTTAGGTATGGATGAGTCATGCTGGCAAGGGGAGGTGGGTGGAAGATGGAGATAGAGTGCTGAGGGGACCGTTGGTGGCCCTTGAGGTGAATCCCCTAGTCTGGGGGGGTGCTCTGTACTCTGCCTCGAGCTGGGGCTCAGGTGCTGACCTGGGAGGATCCTAACAACAGGAGAAGCTCGGAAGTAGAGGCAGCGGGAGCAAGGAGAAGTGTGAGTACTACAGCTCGGTTCAAAGGCCTACAAGGGGAGAGACTGCCACACATAGCTGGTCTCTCTGGAAGATATCTGTGTGCTTAAAGTGGTGTTCCAGCCACAAACATTTTTTTTAAAAGTCAGCAGCTACAAACACTGCAGCTGTTGACTTTTAATAAGGACACTTACATGTCCCATGATGTCGGCACCCAAAGGCCAATCTGTCCATCGGTTTAGTGCAGGCACCGCCATTGCAACTAAGCAGAAACCGGCAGTGGAGCCTGCAGGCCTCACCGCCCGTTTCTTACTGTGCATGCGTGAGTCGCGTGGCACTTTCTGAATGGCCTGTCATCTGGGATGCACACAGGTCCCAGAATGCAGCGGGGTGAAAGAGAAAATGATGCCATGGGCCGTGGTAGGATGGAAGTACACTCAGTACTTCATATATAGTAAGTGAAAAGAAAAAAAAATCATTATCCAAAAACGAGTGGTGGAGGGGTGGTCATTCCTTTAAGAACAAGTTGCAAAATAGGGTGGAGCGCCACTTTAAATCTTCTTTCACCTTGCCCTGGGAGATCTCTGGAGCAATCAGTCAGGTAGACTGGTGAAGAAGCAGCAGCTGGGTGGGCTGGTGGAGACTCAGCCAGATGGGCTAGCATTTCCTGAAGAAGGTAGAACTGGGATCTGTGTCTACAAGGGAGTTGGAAGTACTTCAGGATGCAGTTCAGAATGCTGTGCTACTTTCTAAAGGGACTGAGAGTTCCTAGTCCTTAAGGGGCTTTTGCTTTTCTAGCAGAGACTGTTAGCTGCCAAGAGAGGAATCAATAAGAGTTATACAGACTAAAGAAGAGGAATCAATTAGAGCTGTACAGAGTAACTAGAAGAATCAATCTGAGTTGTACATAAGGAGAAACTTGTCCCTGGTTTTGTTGCTATCAAGTTGGGCATCCCATAGTTCCTATTTTCCATCCCTTGTGTCTGGAGAAAGCGTGGATGTTACTTTTGTCTGGCTGGGCTGGACTGTCATCTGCAAACCCTAGGGGGGTAGTGCTACAAACATATAGTTTACTCTAAATTGACAAAAGTGGAACTACACTTTAGGATATCTCAGGAAGTGAGCACTGGAAATGGGATAGCTTTGAATTTGTTTCAAGATCAACAGACATGCCTGAGAATGGGTCCCTGTGAGGTTTAGAAATGTTAATCATAGAAGAATAAAGAGCTTTGCAGTCTTAATCAAGCTTGTTGGTGTGCTGGGGACATATCTTTTCCATGTTGTGCACAGTGACCAGTTAGGGGTCATTGCAGCACCCTTTTAACCATATGGTCGATTTCAGTATGGTGTGGTAAAGGAATATACTACATGAAATAATTTGAGGTGGTTTAGGTGCACACTGTTCTTGAACTCTATTTTTTCAAACAATGCAGCAGCATGCTGCATCCAAAAGTCAGCTCCAAGAACAGATGGTTAGTAACAAGTGAATTCTGCACTTTGAGCACCCCAAACCTAAAAAGACCCTGTCAACATAAAATAAAAATGAATAATTCCAAAAATAAACAAAATACCACCCCTAAAAGGGAGCACTTTAATTTTCACAATATACATTGAAAGAAAAGCCCAGAGATTTTTTTTAAAGGGAATCCTTTCTGCCAGAAAAACACAGCTTTACCTAAAATATCAAAATAAAAACAAATATACTAAATAAACTAATATACGCCCAAACTCAATTAAAACCCTAAATACTACCTGTAGAACAAAAGTACAAAGCTTCCCTTGCAGCAAAGAAAAGTATCTAGGTGTTTGGCAAACAACAGAGAGTAAGAGAAACACTGGCTGCAGCTGCTCTCTGTATCTGCTGCCCTGCTGTGCTGAACTGGTTAACAGATATATCAACAAGAGGAGAGAGATGCTGAGCAGGAATAGTTCAAGAGACTCAGTAAGGCAGCCCTGCACTGTGGGAACTGCAGTCCAGAGTGGAGAGACTCTACTGTAATCAAGAGCTTTTAAAATGCATTTTCCAGAGGAAGATTGCCAGGAGGAGTGGAAAGAGCTGCATTTCACTGATGGGCATTGATGAGGCGGCACAGGTGTTTGCTAATAAGCTTGCACTGATGGGCACTGATGAGGTGGCACTGATTGATGGCACAGATGTGCACTGATGAGACGGCACAGATGTGCAATGATTGATGGCTCAGATGTGCACTGATGATGCGGCACAGGGGGGCACTGATTGGCACAGATGTGCACTGATGAGGCGGCCCAGATAGGCACTGATTGATGGCATAGATGTGCACTGATGAGGCGGCACAGATGTGCACTGATTTATGGCACAAATGTGCACCAATGAGGCGGCACAGATGTGCACTGATTGATGGCACAGATGTGCTCTGATGAGGAGGCACAGATGGGCACTGATGACATAGATATACACTGATGAGGTGGCACAGATGTGCACTGATGAGGCGACACAGATGGGCACTGGTGGCACAGATGGGCACTGATGGGACAGATGGGCACTGTGACACTAACCCTGATGGACACTGTGACACTGGCACTGTGACAGTGATTGGGACTGATTGTCACTGATTGGGCACTGTTAGGGCACTGGTGTTGGCACTGTATACACTGTGAAATCAGATTAAATCACTCACAGTGCAGCACATTTCGTTCTTCCTCCTCACATGCGGTCTCTGTGTGAGGTGGGAGAGCTGTCAATGAGAGATGATCTCATATGTTTTAATTTGAGACCATCTTTCATTGGGCACACCGATCATGTGGTAAATGGCTGCTGTGATTGGCTGTGTCCAAGGGACATGGCCATGACAAATTTTCCCCTATGTGCGCTTGTGTGGGCGAGCGGGGAGCGTTGAAAAGGGAAGGACATCATATTACGGCGTCCCGGCAATGTAGGTCTGCACTGTAGCCATCATTCGGCTATAGCGGGGATACGAGGAGGTTAAGGCAAATATGCTCATAAAATGTCTGACCCACAGAATTCATCTTGCACTCATGTTAGGGTGGATCATCAGGTATTATTTTGATGAAAGCTAAAGCTTTGATGAAAGATATTGAAAAGGACATTTGAGATAACATTAAAGTGTTATTCAACCCATAACATTAAAAACTGTCAGTACATGCTGTATTACATGCTGTTCATACTCACTCAATGGGATTCGTTTTCTGTGTTCTACAAAAAATCTGGTTGATCCTGCTGTTCACTGTCCCTTCCTCTTTATTCATGTCCCCACTGCAGCCTGAGATTGTGTACAGCAGCCATTGCCACATCTACTGAGCATGTTCCAGTTTCAGTTGTCCCCAGCTGGGCTGACCCTGAGTATTTGAGGAGGCCTGCCCCCTGCCAACCTATCTGTTGGGGATTGGTCAGGGACCTCAGAATACTCCAGGCAGCTCCTTCTCCCCTCCACTCCAATTCTTTTAGAATCTTCTGAAAGTTTCTAGAAGTAGAGGGAGGTCTCAGAAGTGCTGCCTGTGAGTCATATCAGCCTTCCTGAGTGACCCAAACCCTGACCCAGAAAAACACACAGGCTTGGCTGCCAGCCAAGACTGACAATCTACCTACTCTATACAGAGAGAAAAAAAAACTCTCTCTCTCTAGCACACTAATTAGAGGGTGCTACACTGGCTAACCTATGTATGGGCGGAACCTCAACACAATCTGAGGCATGATTGGCAGGACAGGTAAGCATTAATATTGTTCTTCTAGAGGTCTGTTTGTATTGATGTTTTTGTATGAGAGAAAGTATAAATATGAAGCTTCTTATGATAATGACTTGCAGCATAATTACTAATAAAGCCACACATGTAAACAAAGCCTGGAATTATTGATCACATTTTCATTTAAATGCGCTTGTAGTAAATGATTAACAGAGGGCATTCATATACACAGATGACCAGTTAATTGTATGATAACCTTTATGTTGCTCACCTTAAAATGCCTGAAGATAAAGGAATGTGTTTAACAGAAAACATCAGCACATCCCAACTTTTAAGGATGTCTAAGGATTTTGGACAGAAGTGTCAAATGGGGCCAGTGTTGGCCCCCGGGCAGCCAGGGTAGTTAAATATTCACATTTGAGGTTTGTGCTTGTACTGGAATTTTTCTGCAAAGTGTAAGGGAGGAGGAAAGCCGAGTGTTGGGTTGCAAGTGCACTTATCCTTAAAGTGACACTAAACAATATCCTTATTTTCCAAAAATAACCCATGCACATCCACTACTTACTGGCCTCCTTGTAATATCCTCCATTACTTCCCTCCATTACTTCCCAAGCACACCCTCCCCCCCCACTTCCTTTTGTTTGCACTAAGTATACTTTACCTCCCAATTTTAGAACTTGAGAATGAGGGACACTTCAGGGAGGCAGTGATCTGCGGCCGTGGCAAAAAGCGTGGCCAAACAGTTTGTGAGAGGAGCTTAAGGGGCATGGTTAAACAAAACCCCGGCTTCCTTTTACCTTCCTTTTACCTATAAAATATGCACTGATTGCTGTGCCACAGCTGTCTCACAGACACATATAAACGCTAGTGCAGTCATTAAAAAAAGGCTTCTATTGCATATGGTTTTGCCCAAACTGAAAATAGACAGAGAGCTAACACTTTGTCTGAACCTACCTTAAAGAATAACTTCATTAAAATAGCCAAGGACTGCTTAGCAACCAGTAAAGACAATAAACACTTTGGTGAGACGTATTTAACCAATGGTCTCCTGAAGATTTACCCACCTTCCTGACCAGGCCATTTTTTGCGTACAGAGCTGCTTTACTTTAACTGACAATTGTGCGGTCATGCAACGCTGTGCCCAAATAATATTTATGTCCCTTTTTCCCACACATAGAGCTTTGTTTTGATGGTACTTGATCCCTTCTTCAGTTTTTATTTTTTGCGCTATAAAACAAAAAAGACCGACGACAATTTTGAAAAAAATAAATATATTTTTTTTTACTTTCTGCTATAAAATATATCAAATAAAATATTTTAAAAAAATCAAATTTCTTCATCAATTTAGGCCAATATATATTTTGCTACATATTTTTGGTAAAAAATCCCAATAGGCGTATATTGATTGGTTTGCGCATAAATTGTAGCGTCTACAAACTATGGGATATATTTATGGAATTTTTTAATTTTAAATTTTTTTTTTTACCAGTAATAGCAGCGATCACTTATTGTGGGGACTGCGATATTGCGGCGGAGGAATTGGACACTAACTGACACTTTTGACACTTTTTTGAGAACCAGTGACACTAATACAGTGATTAGTGCTAAAAATATGCGTTGTCACTGTACTAATGACACTGGTTGAGAAGGAGTTAACATCAGGGGTGATAAAAGGGTTAACTGTGTGCCTAACCAGTGTTTTTGTACAGTCTGGGAGCTGTTTTTACTAGGTGAAGACATGGATCCTTGTCCCTGCTCTACTGATAGAACGGCAATCTGCCTTGTTTACATAGGCAGACTGCAGTCCTGCCTCTGTACTGAACGATCAGCGGGTGCGGGCGCACAATCACAGCGGAAGCAGGCCGTGCATGCACTTGCCTGCATGCCCCCTACCCAGAAGTGTTGGATCACGTACCAGGTACATGATCAGGTGCAGCATTACCACCTTGTTGTCAATTAAGTTATATGGTCAGCATGTGGTTAAAAAAAAGGCTTCTATTGCATATGGTTTTACAAAAACTGAAAATAGATAGAGAGCTAACACTTTGTCTGAGCCTACCTTAAAGAAGAACTTCAATAAAATAGTCAAGGACTGCTTAGCGTAAAGACAATAAACACTTTGAGAAGTATATAGTGTACAATATAGTGTATATTATGCAGGGGTCTGTAAGGCAGAGGGCAGGGGTCAATGGTATGGGAATGCAAGGGTCAGGATTACGTAAGACTAATGCCCCGTACACACGGTCAGATTTTCCGATGGACAATGTCCGATCGGAGCATGTTGTCGGAAATTCCGACCGTGTGTGGGCGCCATCGGACATTTTCCATCGGATTTTCCGACACACAAAGTTGGACAGCAGGAGATAAAATTTTCCGACAACAAAATCCGATCGCGTCAATTCCGACCGTGTGTGGCCTGTTCCGACGCACAAAGTGCCACGCATGCTCAGAAGAAATTCCGACACGGGACAGCTCGTTCTGGTAAACTTAGCGTTCGCAATGGATACGGCACTTTCGTCACGCTGCAATGTTAAAAATGGTTTAATACAGCGCACTCTCTTCTTCTTTATAATGTGACAAGAATTAAGTCGTTTTGCTGCTGATATTCACACACACTTCTCACAAAGTTTTATTTGTGTTTTTTTAGTGGGATTCCCTCAATATATTGTTATTAGTTGTCACATCTGACAGTTTTATATATATTTTTTTTTTTTTTTTTTGATTTTCAGCCTTTTTATTTCTTTAATGTTTGTATTTTTTCCAAGGCTGATCTTTGTTCAATGTTATTTTTATTTTTACTCCAGAATATTTTTGTGTGTGTTTTGTGTGTCAAGTTACCCCAACACCATTGATATCTTTTATTATTTAATCTCAAGGAGATTGTTTGTTGTTGGTGTCCCTTGTTCATTTCACATTGTATATTAGAAATGTACCTGAATCCTCACAAACAAACTGTCATTTTTGAAGTAAAACACATAGGAGAGTATAATTCAAAACAAAAATCCTTTATTAAGGGATCAGAACCAAACAAAGAGGAAGGCAACACTGGATCAACAGGAGAAATTAGTGAAGCCTGGGACCCCCACGGCAGACATCAATTCTTCAACATCAAAATTGGTGGCCTGAGGAGTCCATATCTAAGGGAGGGCAGTCTGGTCCGGGATTCACAGAGACTCGGATAGCAGCAGATGACATCTGTATCCCCAGGCTGTGGTACCACAAAAGGCTGCATCTTTTGGCCGACCAGACTGGATCCAGGGCAATCACTGTCTAGTCTTCCTTCCACGCTTCCTTCCGGGCTGTGGCTGTGCAGTTGGAGATGTGGCAGGAGGAGGAGTAGGACCTGGAGGAGGAGGAGGACTGGGAGGACCTGGAGGAGGACTGGGAGGACCTGGAGGAGAGGGAGGAGGAGGAGGAGGAGGACGACCTGCAGGAGGAGGAGGAGGACCATCCCAAAGCTGTGTGTGAGGTGTAATTTGGCCCCTCATACCTTTCTCCAGAGCCTCTGATATGAGGGCCTCACACATGGCTTTTTGGCCCTCCTCCATCCTCTGCATTTTATATGCTATGAATGCAGCAATGTTCTCCTGCATGGTGTGGGGTGCTCCCAGGACCTCTGTAGCCCTCCAAAAGAATCTGATAGCCGCCTCCTCTAGGGTACTTGTCCTACTGCCACTTTCTGTTTTCAGGTGTGGTGGAGGGACCTTGATATCAGCCAGCCGGCTCGGCCCGGCCACCTCCTGGCTGAGACTTCCCTGTGTATGAAAAAGGGACATGGTTGTAATGTTTTGCATCATCAATCACAATCCTAAATTAGTACTCCCAACTAACATCTAGTTAACATCATTGATTGGACAAGCAGAAATATTTAGAGGAATGCTATACCTGGCTCAATCTGGGCTCCTCCACATATGGCCTTGAAGGCCCAGGTTGGGCGTCAGAAGCCTCAATCGGGGGGGAAGGAAGCGTGGAAGGAAGACTGGAGAGGGATGGCCTGGGTTCAGTCTGGCCTGCCAGAAAGTGCAGCCTGTCGTAGTACAACATCCTGGGGACATAGATGTCATCTGCTGCTCCGGATCTCTGTGAATCCAGGACTTTCTTGCGCTCCCTCAGATATGTGCTCCTCAGGCAACCAATTAATATCTTTACATAAGTGATGTCTGCCGTGGGGATCACCTGCTTCACAATTTCACACAATTGCTCCAGTGCTGCCTTCCTCTTTGCTTGGTTCTTGAAATGGGGGTGGGTAATCTCCCACAGACAGGGCAGCTCACTTAGCATATCAATGAATAGTGACATGAAGTCAGTATCTCTCATTAAGATATCCATGTTCACTGCAAGACACAACACAAGACAGCCTAATATCAGACAAAACTCTCCTAATCTTGTTACAATATAGGCCTCAATCTAGAAGCAGTATAGGCACAAGTTTGTCTCTTACCTTCGTTCTTACGATCGGCGCGTCCAATGCTCCTTCCTCCGCTCACAGATCATACGTAATACGCACGCGTGTTACGCTTTATACACACTGCGCATGCGCGTAACTCCGCCCGCCCCTGACGTTCTTTCTAGTGTATTCCCAGCCCCTTTTCGTTTGGCGCAGTGGGGGAAGAGCATGATGGCGGAGTTACAGCAGGTGCGTGATAATTATATCAACGAGGAGGAGGAGGAGGAAAGCCTGGATCCAGGCATGTCCCGATCCAGAAGGAGACGTTTTAAGGCCACAAATATGTCGTTTGGAGAGATGTTGGAGATAGTCGACATCATGAAGAAGTCCGACTATGACAGAAAATATGGGCCTTACCCCCACCCCAACATCAGAAAGGCCAAGATCATGGCGAAAGTGGTCAGGAGTCTTGAGAGGAATTTCGGGGTATGAAGATCAAAAGATCAGCTCAGGAAGCGGTGGTCGGACCTGAAGTTGAGAGAGCCAGAGCAGTACCGAAAGATCCGGAGAGTGCTGCAAAAAAGTAAGTAGTTGTGCTGTGTTCCTATTCTTTCTGTCTTTATTCCGTTCGTTCTGCTCCATATGCTTTTAGTAATTGTAACGTTTAAAAAGGTCAACTTTAATGTTCATGGGCCCATTATTCGTTCGTATCAAACATTTTTCTTTCGGCCTCTAGAACACCATTGCATTTTCACACATTTTGGGGGCCTACTTGGATGCCAAATATTTGTTTGTGTAGATGGGTTTGTTACTAGAATGAAATGCCAACTAGATTGTGTGTAAGGAGAGGACACTCAGCAGCTGTTTTCACATCTGGACACTGGAGCACTAGTGTGGGACCCCAGAACACCATTTTTATTAGGGGGGGCACACAGGTGCTCCAGTGTATACTATAGGGGGGCTACATCTGTGAAGCTTGTACCAAACAGGTAAAGTATTGCAGCTTGACAAAGGGCAATAAAAAATATACATCTTGGAACTCGGCTAAAATAGATAATTGTACCCCACTTCCAAGCAATGTTTCCTATTTCTAGTTCTGCCATCAAATATCTGTGTGCTAATTATACCATTTTTGTTTTACATAGGGGAGAAAAGACTCGGAGGACACCCCTCATCCGAGGAGACCAGAGACCCCCACCTCTGGAAGAAGGGGAAATACCAACACAAGAAGCTGAGCAGGAGGAAGAAGAAGATGTGGTGGAGATTGGCACCACAACAGGTGAGTGTCTGCGACCACAGGCTCAGGTAAAAGAGATGGATGGTGGCAGATTTTTGAGACCTTTTTTTTTGTTCTTCATCTCTTTTTAGGTGATCGTGATCCAGAACGCTTTACATCTGAAAGTGCCCAGATACTGATCGGGGAGATCATGGGGTGTAATCTCCAATTGCAAAACATCCAGCAACAAATCAGTAATGTTATTAAAAAAAATAATAACATCATTGATGTTTTGGGGCGAATTTAAACCCCACAAAATCACCTGTTTTATCTTACTAAAATTTTTTTACAATGTTTAGAAAAGCCAAATTTGGAGAATGCACACAGTGTGCCAACATGTGCTATCTGCCATCACGGGAGATCAATGGACGCGTTTTGGGGGTGCAACCCCTTCCTCAATTATAAAGTAGCGGTGAGGAAGGGCTTGCTCCCCCAAAACACGTCCCTTGATCCCCCTTGATGGCAGATAGCACATGTTGACATTCGTAAATTGGTGTGCATCTTCCAAGTTTGGCTTTTCCAGGGGTGATTTCCCCCCATCTGAACGCTATATCAAACCCAGTTCCTAAATACTCATGTCTGATATAGCCTTCAGGTTTTACCTAATGTGAATTTTGTAAGTTCAAGTTTTTTGGCTTTCTTGTTGGTTTTACACATGCGTGTTTTATCTGAAATGGGCATTTCGATTTTTGATAATGCTACTGCAAAAATTGTTATACAACAAACATGTTGGTTTGTTTTAAAAACCTTTTGTAAATGCACATGTGATTGTGCAGGTATAAAAAAGTGCCTTACTCAAGAATGTGTGGATTATTGTCTCAACACTACAACACTTTTGGGGTGATGTAATTGCTGTTTTATGCAAAAATGGGGGTTATTTCCTAAGGGCAAATACACTTTGCACTACAAGTGCAGGTTCAGTGCAGTTGCAAGTGCACTTGTAGTGAAATGTGTTTTGGCATTTAGGAAGTACCAGCCAACACTATTTTTTATAAGGTTACCCAATCACGACATTTTCTGCACTCAACACATTTCTGTCAGGGTCAGCTAAAACAAACACAAGCAGTAAATGTCCACCAAGAATTCCTTTTGTTTGTTTTTTTATTTGAAAAAGGTGTCACAGATTGTCTGGCATATTGATAGCCCCCCTACCCGCAAAGAACTCCAGGTAGCGTAACCGGACATCACGGGCATTCAGGGAGGGCAAGCCAGGACGGCCACTTTCAAGCGCCATCATTGTTGATGGATTTGGGATTCCGGCCTCAGGCCCAACTGAGCCAGCATAGTTGGCTGAATGTTTTCTTAAAAAATTATGGAGAACACAGCACGCCAGTATTATATGGTTCAGTTTATACTCCGCCATATGGATGAGTGTCATAAATAATCGGAACCGGCTGGCCAGGATTCCAAATGTGTTCTCCACCACTCTTCGGGCTCTGGCCAGCCGGTAATTAAAAACCCTCTGTTCCGGGGTGAGGGTCCTCATCGGGAATGGCCGCATCAGGTGGTCCCCCAGCGCAAATGCTTCATCAGCAACGAACACAAATGGGAGACCTTCAACATTTTCCTCTGGAGGTGGCAAGTCCAAGCTGCCATTCTGGAGACGCCTGTAGAACTCCGTCTGGGCGATCACTGCACCATCGGACATCCGGCCATTCTTCCCCACGTCCACATACAAGAACTCGTAATTAGCCGACACCGCCGCCAACATCACTATACTATTAAACCCCTTGTAATTATAATAGTACGACCCCGAGTTGGGTGGTGGGACGATGTGGACGTGTTTCCCATCAATTGCCCCTCCGCAGTTAGGAAAGTCCCACCGCTGGGCAAAGTGGGAGGCCACAGTCTGCCATTCCTGTGGCGTTGAAGGAAACTGTTGAGGAAAAAACAATAAACATTACTATTTTTTCACAGAAACATGGCAAGCAGATTATACACAAACATTATGGGGCAACCTCCAGATAGCATTTATTAAGGGGAATTTAACAACAACAAAGTATAAGGTACACCTATCATATTCCCCCTCCCCCCCTCATGGGCCATTTCTAACATTATAGGGGGGAACTCTTGGACAGGTAACCCTCTTCACTTCATTGAGAGATGAATGCCTAAATACAGGTTATTACTTGGAACAGCCCCTCCTTAGTTACACTATTGGCAGCCCACTGGACAGGTAAGAAGTGTCTGAATACAAAGATATAAATACACATTGTACACATTTGAGGACATTTGGACATTCTACTATTACCTATCAAGATAATAATAGGACACAAAAACTTAAAACAGTTCCATTGGAAATTATACAGGCAGGCCCTTGCACTACATGCTTTGGGGAATTCATCCATACATCTGAGCACTAAAGAGATGGGTATAGTGTGTATGGGTTTGGCAAAGTCAGCAGATAGATGATTGAGGATAGAGAATTGGGATCAGCTGACTTAGCAGTTGGGGGGAGGGAGGGTTACCAAAAATTTGGGGACACCACAAAAAAAGCCTCTGGCACTCTGCCTGAATTTAAATCAAAAATAACATTTCCAAACATTTTAGGGGGTGTTTGGGGTAAAGCACTACTATGGAGCCGATAAAATACATTGTTAAGTGACTACATGAGGTGAATATAGGGCAGGAGACACCATGCTGGGGAGGTTAGTGAAGGGCAAATATGTATGAAGGTCATAAAATAATAATTACATAAAAATCCAGCATGCATGAGGACAAAGGGGACATTCACAGCATATTACAATCATGGTA
Source organism: Lithobates clamitans (assembly GCA_037952925.1). Taxonomy (NCBI): domain Eukaryota; kingdom Metazoa; phylum Chordata; class Amphibia; order Anura; family Ranidae; genus Lithobates; species Lithobates clamitans. Next base: position 3,092,232 of record JBBGZY010000325.1, on the reverse strand, counting down.
ATTAGGGAATGAGGAAAGAAATACAAGATATTATCAAACATTCAATACAATAAAATGTGATATAAAAGGAAAAAAATCTTACCTTCATATACTCCTTCTGCAGGACCTGGATGATGGCAGAACAGGTCTCTGGGATAATGATCCCCAGAGCCCGGGGGGGGATGCCTGTCGAGAACTTGAGGTCCTGCAGGCTTCTCCCTGTGGCCAAATACCGCAAGGTAGCGACCAACCCCTGCTCCGGAGTGATGGCTTGCCTCATGCAGGTATCCTGCCTGCTGATATAGGGGTCAGCGAAGCCAACAAACGGTGAAACACGGGGTCCGTCATCCTGAGAAATCCTGTCATTCCTGAAATCATCAGGATTATTCTCACGGATCTCACGGAGCAAAGGCATATGACAGAACTGGTCAAGCTGAAGCAACCAATTCTTGGTCCATGAACTCCTCCCCACCCTATTCATGGACTGGACTTGTGTCAAGGTCAGGACCCCAACACCAAGCCCCCGCACAGCACGAACTCTACGAGGAGTACGCATACGAAACATGGCTAGAAAACGGTCGGCTGCTCAGAACGAAGTAACAGAACGCACTGAAGAACAGCAAGGCCTGTGAAGAGCGACCTGAAAACCAGTAACAAACGAACAAGAATACAATGACTCCTTAAAGTCACGCTGGACTTGCTTGCACGCACTGAAGAGCAGATACAAACCCACAAGCACAAACTGAACGGCAGAAAACGATCTGAAAGCCACGAGTCTGAAAAAGCACGAATCGTCTCTCACCAAACTTTTACTAACACGAGATTAGCAAAAGGAGCCCAAAGGGTGCCGCTCTTGGTTCTGAACTGGCCTTTTCTAGTCTCGTCGTACGTGGTGTACGTGACCGCGTGGTTGTCGATCGGAAATTCCGACAACTTTGTGCGACCGTGTGTAGGCAAAACAAGTTTTCCTAGGATTTTGTTGTCGGAATGTCCGATCAATGTCCGACCGTGTGTACGGGGCATAAGAGTGATGCAGTCAGTGTCAGGTTTAGAATACATAACACAGAGATCAGGAGTCCAGGGTGTGTAATGAAATGTTCAAGGATAAGAAGTATGTAACACACAGAATGCTATAGTCAGTGCCAGTGTACCTCTCTATGCCCCTTCTTTGTTATTTTTTGAGGCATAGAGAAGATTAAGCCCCATTAGAGGGGTAGTAATAAAGTGATCAGACTGAGTCAATCTGAATCACGTTGGATTTATGAATTGCAAACTTTAACACCATCAGGCCTAAATGTTGAACTTTACTTAAATTGCTTTATCTCCGATTTCTAATCTTTCCTTAACGCTTCTCCTTTCCTTCTCGGTTTATTTTCTCTATTGTAGATTATGGGTATATTAACTTCTCTTAAAACGTTTTCAATTAAGGAAAAGCCATAATTAATTTTGTGTCACCAGTTTACATTATTAAGGGCTGTCATTTATTTCCTAGCCACTAGAGGTCACCTATCCTAATTAAAGTGGGGTTCCACTCAAATTTTTAACTTAATCTTACCCCCTTCAGTTAATTGCATAGATGTTCAAATGCCGCACAATTTTTTTTTTTTATCGCTGTAATTACCTTTATATTGTACTTTATTGTGGCACTTCCTGTCCATGGGAGTAGGCATTTTTGGAATGGGTGATATTTCACCCATTGGCCGTAAATGGCTGTCACTCACCGAGCGCAATATAAATAACTTCTTACGTGAGCAGGATGTTAAGTCTTTGATAACGCCCTGGGGAGGGCGAAACGCGTCAACACAACATCCTGCCTACGCCTGTTAACCAGTGACATCACTTCCTGGAGTTGGTGGAACGCACGCCGTTCAGCGGTGAACCGACCAAGTATCTGAATGCCTGCTCTGCATGCCGGTCCCGTGAGTAGCGCACAAACGCGAGCTTTGTGGTCCGAAAAGTTTCCTTCTAACCATCTCCAACCTCAGCATACCTTTTGCCCTGATTTATCATACGGATGAAAAAGCTGGAAGTCTGCTGATTGTCCTTTTGTGAAGGAACATTTTGATCTAATAGATACTCTGTCAGTTGCAAATTTTTATTTAATTGACATTTTTGTTTCACAATTTCACTTGGCGTTTATTTTGTATAGAGGCTCACTTCATTGCTATTTATGATTATCAATACATGAAAGCACATATATATATTATATATATTTTTTTGCATCAGTATAGTGATAATCTATCACCTTATAGTCGCATAGTGTTTTGGATGTGTGTTTTTTTGGATCATTCATCCAAACTGCATCACTTGTATGTACATATATATTTTTGATTTGTCTCTCATCACATTGTAGTTACATAGTCTGTTAGTGCACGATTTCACTCAGCACACAGCAAATTGTGCAAGGTCTATATTTAAATTTTCCCTTTATACATTTTTTTTTTTCACATTCACAACTATTTGCACAGTGTATTTATTATTTGGTCTCGTTATAGTTTATTAATTATCTACTTGGTAAGTTGCCAGCGCAGATTTTCGTTTATATAGGCATTTTTGTTGCCTTTCCCCGGCGCCGCACTGTCTCCTGGGAGCTTAGTGTCAGGCTTCCCAAGATTCAGTCCGGAAACAATGATCATGCGCGTGAACAAGCTGTGAATGAACAGCATTCACCGCATCCCGGAAATCAATGCATGTGGGCTTCACATGCCCACAAGCAAGATGGAAACAGCCAGCATCACATATTTTAAGTTATTCTTCAGTACGGAAACAGACAGAGGCAGAAATATTACACCCAAACTGTGAGTATTATTTTGGGATTAGCAAAGTGTCTCAATGACCTTAAAAAAAAAAAAAATATTGGTCCCTGGACTCCCGCTTTAAGATTTATTTTAATTACATATTAATTCTAGTGAACTTTTCAACTATTTTTATCTATATATACACATTAGCGTTACTTGAATTGTCATATTATATTATTGTGAACTAAGTTTTATCTGTCATTTTATTTTTATTAAGATGTGCACTTTAATTGATTATATATACTAAGCACGCTACTAATTATGCCATTTATTCATTATTTGATCTGTTCTTACTGTGCAGTTTGCAACTCTTTTATGAAGTTCTTCTTAGGTAGGGCAAGCAAAGTGTTAGGTCTTTATTTAGAAATATATATATATATAATATTTAAAGGAATACACTGTAACTTTTTTTTTTACATTTACTGTATTTCAAAATATTCATAGTTAACTAATAGTACCTTTTCACTGTTTTTGTTTTAAGTCATTGGATACCTAATTTTTATATTTTAATTTAAAAGTGCCATGAAAGGTGTGGATGGTTATCAAAGATTTTGCTATCTGATGGCCACCTCCAAAATAATCCACATCCTGACCTAATGTCCTTAGTATCTGGGCACTGGTCTAATACATGTGCACCTACTGGATATCTTGATCAATTAACTAAAAATATAAGAGCCTACAGTCATATTACTAAGGCACATGAGTAGTTCCAAGTGACCGAGCTATGCTACAAATGTATTTATTGATTGGTATGTATGCCAATTATTTCAATCAGGGTTGTAGATTGTCTTGGCACTGACTGAAAGGCAGTGAGGCTGGTCTGACCTTAATGACTTACTAATGCCCCAGTGCCAATTTTGTGGAATGGGTGTGGCAAGCAGTGCATATTTTAATACACTTCCCCCTGCATCAAGGGCAGGCAATGGTAGAATGAAACCTCAGGTCCCCTATTTGTTTGGTAATCACTGATAAGGAGGCACAGTGAATTCACCCCATTTGCATTGTGTGCACTGGAATGATAGTCCCATTAGACAATACTGTCTACAAGTGCATCATCCATTGTGACATGACAGCTAGATGCACAGCTCTGACTTATTACTAACCCAGTTTATTGTAGGAGCATAAAGGGCATAGCTAAGCCCACGTGGGCAGCTGCTAAACCTTGGCTCCTGCCTAGGTTGCATTTTAGACAATCTGGCTTTGCCCTGCATATAATGAGCAATGTGGAAAAACATATTTAGTAGCCAAGTTTAGTATCAATGACAAAGAACTGTGACTTTACTATTCATCCTGGTGTCCATTGCCATCAGAATTGAAAATAAAGGAAAATGTTCAGATACATTTTTGAGAGAAATATAGATGAAATCTTCCGAGTACATTTGTTCTAATGATGACAACTGACTAAGAGGGCATTTCCCTCAATTTGGAAAGATTTATTCTTACTTGCTGTTGAGTCTGCAGGACAGGAAGTAAGATTAGATCTCCCCAAAGGGACACAAAAATGGCATGATTTATACCATTCTATATTATATCCAAAGCAAAAACTAATTGGCTTTAGATATTCATTTGATGACAGGGCTCTAATTTATGGATATATTAATCTGAGGCTTGCTATCCTTGGCTCCCATTATTAACATTAAATACACAATAACTGTAGTCATTACAGAATGAAACAGGTGTGCAGTTTTGGACACAACCTAAGGCAAGAGCCATTTATGACTATAGTAAACTGAGTTGCTTGGAGTGTCAGGTTCTCCATACTATCATTCAATGCAGGGAAATCAGACATACAGTATGTTGCAATAATTTTCTTTAACATAATATGTGGAGCTGGCTTTACCTCCCATAAAGGCAACCCTAGACGTGGGACTGTCTGGAACACAGCAATAAAGTCATTCTGAGACAAACACAGCTTTTATAATGTATATAATCCTACTAAACTGTCACCAATCACATCACCTCCTCTTCAACAACAAACACTGATGCTGTTCAAAGGGAAAACACACAGGCATTGTATGTAATCTTGCATGTGAAAACTAGAGCAGATAACACAACTGCCATTTTATTTGGGAAAAAAAGAAAAGAAAATACAGATTTCCTGTTCTTGGCAGTCTGCACATGTTCCTGTTTATTTTACTTGGTTTTCTTTTGTTAAGTTTGTCTTTTTTTTCCTTCTAACACGCTAGGTACAGCAGTTCTGACATTTGAAAGGAACAGCACCCCACTGGCCCAGAGCCACTGATTGGATTAACGTACTTCAACTATAGATGACTCTCTAACATTGTGGCTTTGGGAGAAAAAGAGCGGATTGATGTCATGATAATTAACACTTGGCATGGGTGACGGAACCTTAAGCTGGATCAGGTTCCAGCTTATTAATTCACAATAATGTCCAGATTTGTTTTTGGAGATTTAATATTATATTAAATGTAGCATGGGAACTTTGTTCTAAAAATGCTGCTGGGATAGGAAATTCGGATTACAGGGTATAAACACCTTTGTGAGTTATGGATATCAGTGGGAAACGGGGTCATTGTTGCAGACAAAAACTGTAATTTGCATTTATGGCCTTAGCTGACAGGGATGAACAATCCAATAACAGGGTTAACCTTTTTTAAAAAAATAAATCTGCATGCATTGCAGGAATAAAACCATTTTTCTGACAAAAGTAAAATCAGACAAAAAAAAAAAAAACATGTTTAGTAGACGGCAAACATGGTGTAAAGTGCAGTAAAGCAATACAACCAATCCGAATTTTTTTTTCATTGGTCTGATTTCACCCTGACCCTTCAAAGCATATACCCTAGAGACCACACATAAGAAAAGTGAAGTGCTACCTCTAGAAAGCTGCACTTTAGAAATATTTAGAAATATTTACTGCAAAGCACCTTTTAAAGATGCTTTGTGGTTGATTTACTAAAGGCACATAGACTGTGCACTCTTTAAGTTTAACTCTCCAAAGCTTAGTAAATGGGGTAAAGTTTCACTTTGAAAAAAATAACCAATCACGTGCAAGGGAATTAAAAAAAAACAGTATTTCTGTTTGCACATAATTGGATGATGGAAGTCAGCAAGTCTGCTCATTTTTCCAAGCTCTGGAGCAACAGCACTTGCAGAGAGCGCAACTGCACTTTCCAAAGTGCACATCCTATGTGCTTTTAGTAAATCAACCCCACTGTGTAGCAGTCACATTACTACATTATTCCATATGACCTTTAGCATAAAAGGACTGAGGGTGGAAAGAAGCTGCAGCTTGAGCGTCACTTCTAGTGAAATCATAATCAGGTCCTACTGTCAATCAACCAATTCAGGGCAGGGCAAATGTATTGATGTTGGAGGTGTGTGTAGGCACACCCATGCATAGCCACAGCCATTTGTACTCCTAATGCCTCGTACACACGAGCAGACTTTTTGATGGACTAGGTCCGACAGTCTTTCCGACGGACTTTGCAGCGTAGGTCCGCCGGACTTTCAAACGAACGGACTTGGACACACACGATCACACCAAAGTCCGACGGATTCGTACGTGATGACGTACGACCAGACTACAATAAGGAAGTTAATAGCCAGTAGCCAATATCTGCCCTAGCGTTGGTTTGAGCCTGTTGGACTAGCATACAGATGAGTGGATTTTTCAACCGGACTCAAGTCCGTCGGAAAGATTTTAAACGTGTTTTATTTCTAGGTCCGTCTGACTTTTGGGAAAAAAAGTCCGCTGGAGCCCACACCCGATCGAATTGTCTGACGGAGTCCGGTCCGCCGGACCAAGTCTGCCGGAAAGTCCGCTCGTGTGTACGGGGCATTAGCAGGATCAGGCAGCAAAGGGCAACAGTGCCACTGCTGCTTTCATAGTCAGTGACTGAATGTTTTTATCTTATAACAGGAAGTCTCAGGGTATACCAATTATTTTTAGGATTATCAGGTATATTTATTGATATGGTAGGGAAAATTGGTTGCTATGGCCTGTTATGCCGCGTACACGCGAGCAGACTTTCTGGCAGACTTGGTCCGGCGGACCGGACTCCGTCGGACAATTCGATCGTGTGTGGGCTCCAGCGGACTTTTTCTTCCCAAAAGTCCAACAGACCTAGGAATAAAACATGTTTCAAATCTTTCCGATGGACTCGAGTCCGGTCGAAAAATCCGCTCGTCTGTATGCTAGTCTGACGGACTAAAACCAACGCTGGGGCAGCTGTTGGCTACTGGCTATCAACTTCCTTATTTTAGTCAGGTCGTACGTCATCACGTACGAATCCGTCGGACTTTGGTGTGATCATGTGTGTCCAAGTCCGTTCATTTGAAAGTCCGGCGGGCCTACACTGCAAAGTCCGTCGGAAAGACTGTCGGACCTAGTCCGTCAAAAATCCGCTCGTGTGTGCGAGGCATTACACCTTGCATGTCATCAATGCTCTTTCCAACAACTTTTTTGAGTAATTCTTTGTATTTTAAATATGAAATGAGATACTGGGGATACAAAGAACATAGCTTGTGAGTAGGACAGTGAATTAAAGGGAACCTGTAGTATGTTTTGTCAGTCTTTTTTTTTTTACATTTTAACTGATGTTTAATAATTTTTTACTATTTATGTAATCTCTTTATTATACTAGTACTAGATTTTTCATATAGGTGTATCCATGACACTTAGGTCACACAGTCATATGAGTTCTCTAAAGAGAAAGGACATAGTGGAAACTGTCTCTCTCTAATCAAAATGTGTTCCAAAGTAGTTGGAATGGAACAGTTCTTGGTGTAATTTTCAGTATTAACTATTAATTTCTTTCAAAAACAGGACAGGATGGCAAAAAAAGTTGATAATTGCAGGTTTTAAATGCTGATTGGCTATCAAAACGTCAAAAAGTGAATAAAAAAGAAGTGGTGAGACAGCATTACAGCTTAACTGCACTTAAACAGTTCTCATTCATTTTAAATAACAAACATGTCATACTTACCTTCTCTGTGCAGCAGTTTTGCACAGAGAAGACCGATCCTCCTCTTCTCTGGTACCCCGCCAGTGCTCCAGCCCCCCCCTCCTGCCGAGTGCCCCCTAGAGCAAACAGCTTGCAATTAGAGCACCCAAGCAGGCTCACTCCTGAGCCACTGCTCTATGTGTCCATTCAAACACAGTGCCGTGTCTCAGCCCCGCCCCCTCTCTCTCCTCATTAGCTCACTGGCTGCGATTGACAGCAGTTGTATCCAATGGCTCCCACTGCTGTCTCAGCCAGAAAAAGTTACAAAAGCTGAGGCTTTCATGGTGATTGCTGTAAAATTTATGGGGCTCAGGTAAGTATTGGGGGTGGCTGGAGGACTGCTGCACAGATATGTTTTTTTTACTTTAGAACCACTTTAAAGCAGAGTTCCACCCAAAAGTGAAACTTTGGCTGGTCTGCTTCCTCCCCCCTCCGTTGCCATGTTTGGCACCTTTCAGGGGGGAGGGGGGAAAGGGTACCCTTTACCCTTCCCCACTCCTGGGAGAAGGCACCGCGGCGCTGTCCCTCAGAAGTACTCCCCCCCTCCTTCCCCCACTGCTGAGCCAATTACAAAGCGCAGTGTGCTTTGCAACAAATGGCAGCGGCAGTACCCAAAAGCCCATCCGAAAATCGGCCAACATTGCGGGACAGGTAAGTGTCTATATATTAAAAGTCAGCAGCTACAGTATTTTTTTCCCCCAGCTGGAACAACACTTTAACTACAACCTTAATTTAGCTTTAAATAGTGTAGGGAAAGCTCAGACCTCTGGGTTTTAATAAAATGTGTGTGTCCACAGTAACAGTCGAACAGTAAGGAAGTGTTAGCACTGACATCAGATGGATAGGAACTGAGGAAAAATCTTTACACTGAAGTCCCAGATGAAAATAAAAATCTGACAGAAATTGTAACTTTTTCCCAGTGTGTTTAAAACTAGCATAACTGCTTTAGTAGTAGCTGGACCTTTAAAATGGATTAAAACTGGCCTCAAGCCCTCAATTGACTGTTGATATCAACACATTAGTGTTTAGGATTCACTGATGTGGATCCCCAAAATATTTGCAATAACCAAATGTTTCCAGCACTCTAACCAGAACTGCATCTTGCTTAGCGTTGGATGAAAATCAAGGATAAAATCCATTCAGCTTCAGATCATTTCACTTTGACCTCTCCTTGAATTTTCCCTTCTACTCCACTGGCCCCCTTTTTCCTCCAACTTCTCACATGAAAATATTTAAAAACTTTCATCACTTTCCATCACGCTTAGGCTGGGTTCACACTATCTTCGCATGCGGCTCACAGCAGGAGACCAGGGCGTCCCCGTTCAACATTTGAGGTCCAATTTCAGCTGGATTTTTGACTGAATTCGGACTTGAAATGGACCAAAAGACGCAAAGGGCTCCTATGAAAATTCGCACTGGAGCCACAATGTAGATATGTGAGCCAGCTCCATAGAAAGCTGGTCAAAATCTCCTGCTATTACGAATTGGATGCGTGAACCCGCATCCAATTTCCAATAGTGTCAACCCAGCCTTAGGGTCTTCTTCATCTGCTGACCCTAGTAAAGGCTTTTTTGGCGTTCTGCCCCACAACTTTTTTTTGCCTTCTTGATTTCTTTGACAGCATCCAAGTTCTAGGTTCTTTATCAAGCCCTCTCATTCTAGTCTTTAGCTTGGGGTCACCATATCTCATTTGTTTGTATTTACCCAGTACCTTTTTTCTCAGTTTCTTTATCACTTTTTTATATATTGTATTGTATATATTGGTTGAAAATACAGCTTTATCGCATTTTTCATGGAAAAATCTTAACCTAACTGATATCCAAAATAGATAATAGGCCATTCCCGAATTCTTGGTCAGGCTAGAAGACTTGTGCATACCATTTCAATTATTACATTGATTTGACTAATGCTCATAGTACAATAGTAATATAAATAACAATAATAATAATCATTTCCCTTTGGGATTAATAAAGTATCCTGAATCTGAATAGTACATTTTCTCTTCTTCTACCTGACTTATTACTGTTGCTCATTTCCAATAAAAAATAAGAATCCACCAAAAGAACAAAAAAACAAGAATTAAAACCAGAATTTGTTTGAATGAAATATAAAATAAGGCAAGCAAATCAGCAGTATTTTATTTTCCTAATATATGGGGGTCTATTTATTAATGTTTTCACCAAAGACAGCTTTTACACAAGAGTCACTCATTTCAATACAAGATTCAGTTAAAAAAAAAAAAGGTGTGAATCTTTGGTGAAAATTGCATAAATCCAGTGTGAAAACATTGATAAATAGACTCCAAAAAAAAGTTCTGTTCCTAAAGCCATTTTTTTCTTAGCCTAAGGTCCAACAGCCTTTTACAAATTGTAGACACTTTTCTTTTATGTCTTACAAGATTTGGAGGTTTATTTTATCATGTTCTATGACTTTTTCCTGCACTCCTGTTAAGTGCTTTATTTAACTACTTTACATAAATTGTGTCATAGGCTTGTTTGAAATCAATTAACAGCAGATAAAAGTTCATGCTATACTAACAATTCTTCATATGGGATGTAATATTTTTTCTATGCTGAAATCCAAATTGGTATAGACTATATTTTTTGTACACTAATTACAGTGCTAGTGGAATTACATCTTCTCTTTCTCTGTCATTCACCTCCTCTCACATATTCTATAGTATGTCCTATCAGTTGTACACCCTTATGACAACAGACACTAAGGCTGGGTTCACATCTATGCAGGTTGTGGTTGATGCATTTTTCTGGCTCATTTTGTGGTATGTTTTGCATTTTTGATAATGTGTTTTTGATGTGTTTTGCATTTTTTTTTTTACTAATAGGAAAGTATGACAGTTCAAGAGTGTAAAGATGCATCAAAGTTGCTATACATGAACAGATTGTCATACTTTCCTATTAGCCAAAAAGAAAGTGAAATGCAAAACACATAAAAAATGCATCAAAATGCATAAAAAACACATCACTTGCTTTTTTGCTGCGGGTTCATTAAAGTCTATTACACACAAAATGCAATCTGCTGTGAGAAAAACAGTCTGAAAAAATAAAATAAAAAATAGACTGCAATGCTTTTCTGCAAAATGCACATAGGTGTGAGCCAAGGGTAAGGCTCAGTTGGAAGCCATCTCTTTTGTACTTCTATCCCTTTATAGGAATTTCTGTTCTTCCCTTCTAGTTTTGTTTTTTACAGTTCTTTCAGCCATTTTTCCTTCTTCCCCATGAGACAATGGCAACAGCAATGGCAACAACCTTATGCCTTCATACATTTATAGCTCAGTGAATATGAAGTAAGCATTACTGATAATAGAGAACAATGGCAATTGCGTGACCATGGAAGAGGAAGCGCTGAACACTAGAGAACTAAAAAATGGCTACATCTGTGCTCCTGCGATGTAGTCATCAAGTGTTGTGTCAGTAACAAAACGGTGTGTATACACAAACCACCAAAAGTTTTTGAGTATATGCAGCAAGCAAACTCACACAATTTGAATTTGGATATAAATCAGTTTATTCTTCCCTGATACCATATTCACATTTCTAATACCAATATTATATCTTTTGGAGTTGGTTTTAAACTGCTCCTGGTGGCTAGAGAAGCCCCTTTAATGAATCCTTGGCTTGTTCTTGTGCCAAAAAACAGCCCTCTTGATAACTGCTAATATGATGTGTCATATTGAAAAAACATACAAAAACACAATTTTTTTTATATAAATTAATAAAAAGAATGTACATTTTTTTTAAGCATTACTTTTTAACTGGGTGCTGTCCTAATTGACCACTTCAGTCCCAGAATTATTTATTGTTTTTTTTACGCACATGTGAAAAGCACATTTTAGACCTGAAGCTATGTTAAACCCCCCAAACATTATAATTTTTCTTAAAGCAGTGACTCTGGTGAAAAAAGAGATGGCAGCTGTATTACAGTATAGTATGTCACATGTCATTAGTGTATATGTTTATCAATCCCATATTTTCATTGAAAAATACACTAATGCCGCGTACACACGAGCAGACTTTACGGCGGACTTTGCCCGGCGGACTGGATTTCGTCGGACAATTCGATGTGTGTGGGCTCCAGCGGACTTTGTTTTCTCAAAAGTTGGACGGAATTAGATTTGAAACTTGTTTAAAATTTATCCGTTGAAATCGAGTCCGGTCGAAAAGTCCGCCGTCTGTATGCTAGTTCGACGGACAAAAAGCCACGCTAGGGCAGCTATTGGCTACTGGCTATGAACTTCCTTGTTTTAGTCCGGTCGTACGTCATCACGTACGAATTCGACGGACTTTGGTGGATTGTGTGTAGGCAAGTCCGTTCGTTCACAAAGTCCGTCGGAAAGTACGTCGAAAAGTCCGCCGGGCAAAGTCCGCCGTAAAGTCCGCTCGTGTGTACGCGGCATAAGGCTCCATTTACACCTGAACGTAGCGATTTACTGGCATTTTTGGGTATTTTTTGCAGCTTTTTACAAGCGTTTTTATGCCAACTTAGAAGTGTATTACAAGCATTTTACAGCCTCAGGTGTTTTTGTTTAGCCAATAGAAAGCACTAGGGGGAGGAGAGCTAGAGGAAATTAAGGAAATAAATAAAGAATTTAAAAAAAATACGTAAGTGGAATAAATTAAAAAAAAAATTTCTATCTGCCTAGAGTTCGGCTTTAATATAATTTACACTTAGCTGATCTTGTTAATAGATACATTAAAAAACTTTAGTGATCAAAGACAACCTTGAAAGGAAAAAGAGGGAACATTGACACAATTCCCATCAGTTATATGTTCTACTACTTCTACTTTTTTTTTCTACCAGCCACCAGACTTCCTTTACTAATGACCTATTTTCCAGCAGATTGTACCTACAGGGACAGGTATCATGTGTACAAAGCTCTGTTTTACATAAGCAACCACACACTAAACAGCTTAAAATGGCTAATTTCTTTGATGAAATATGGAATGTTCTCCATTATATAAACAATTCAATCCTCAGGCTCCTGTTTATTCCACCTCACTCAGTCATGTAGTGGATTGTTTATGCCATGGCTCAGCAGTCTACTCAATACATGTGATATATGTCTGTATATGTAGGTAAAATTAGTGTGGTTTTAAGCTTTCAGCATTATATTACACGCCTAGAGCACCGTACAGTATGGTTGGTTATCCTCAATGAGACTTTACTATGTTATTCTCTACTTTAACTGGAACGTGACAAAATTACTACTTTGTCCAAAATAAATATTTCATATGATGAAATGTAAAATAATACACAGATGCAGTAGATGAAATGTGAAATATTTAAAGACTATAGAAATAAAAACTGAATTTTTTGTTATGTTTACATGTGTAGGGCAATCATGCTTTTAAGGTGCTAACCTACCAAGCTTTTTAGTACAAATTATAATTATATTTAATTTTAAATTGAGTGCTACTAATACATGTAAAAAATGTAATGCTAATTATTTGATGAGGTATCTCCGCACCTTCACCTGACATTCTCATGTGACCAATAGCCGTTATTTTTGATTTTGCAGGTGAAATTGGGTATGGTGGCTTATTTGCATATTATAGAACAGTCTTTCTCAATCTTTGTAACATGGAGGAAACCTTGAAATAACTTTCCAGGCTCAAGGCACCCTTGCTGATAATTACTGTATCTGCAACTCATTAGTGTGATGGTCACTGGGAAGGATGTTCCTTACATTTGTGGTCATTGGAAAGAATTCTTTCTTTACAGATAGTTTAAAAGATTATTGGGGTCAGTAGGAACTTATCTGAGAGGCAGGAGTTGCTCATTGCTCAAGGAACCCCCAGCAACCTCTGTAAGGACCCCATGGTACCATGGAACCCTTTGAGAAATAGGGCAAAATTATTGTTTCTATTATTCTAAAATATTACTTATGTAGATTTTCTTTTTTGTAATGCCTTTTTGCGCATTATACAACTCATTTAACTAAATGTTAAATCAAATGAAAAAATTAAGAAAATTATATCTCAGTAGGAGAAGAGATATCATACGAAACGTCATCATTATTACCGTTATTGAATGAAGCTTAGGTATCAGGATATCACTCTGTACTGCAATATAAACTGATCATTGTCTGGTTTGTTTGTGCTAATCAGAAATAAATAATAGATTGTCTGATACCAATTAAAATTAATTAAAAGATTAGGTTGGAGTACGTGTAAAAATTTGTTTAGCTTTGTAAATCCCTTACGTTTTGGTGTTAAGCTGTGTTTACTGAGGAACGCGGGTAAATTCAGTTACACATACATGTATGCACGGTGAAGGGACCTCTAGACACTATAATAATTGTAATGCTATGATAACAGAACTATTCAAAAACAAGAAGTAGAGATATGAAAAAGCAGCAGCCTAGACATATTCCCACTAGAAATCTTAGTCTCCTTGTCTGCCACGCTGATACGAATAGTAATATAGCACCATATAAGATATCATGTTATCTAATTTGAGCAAGATTTTGACTCTGAAATTCATATGTGAAGCAAAACTGCTGTTTATTGAAATGTTTTATGCCAGGATATGAAACACTCTAATAAACAATGTACCCTGGTTATCTGTACAGTCTGAATGTTCAACGAATATTGCAGCAAGGCTTTGCTTATAAACCTGTCTGAACCGCTTTGTAATTTTTGTGTTGCCATACAATAACAAAAAAACTAATCTCAAGACTGTTATGACAGTGCAGAGCTATACACAACAAAAGAGACATAGGTCATAGCCAGATACACAGTCTAACAAGTCTTTTTTCAGGAAACACATGGCTTTATGTACTGATCTGTCACTGATATAGATATGTCTGCATTTACTTTATTTTACGAGCCTACAATCAGCTCTAGGCCTTTACAAGAAAATGACAGTTGGGATCTGAAAGTTGTAAGGGGTTGTGGGGTAATGATTGCAAAATATGGAAAGGATAAAAAAGGTACAGGTACTCACCCCCCTCTCTGCACCCTCTTCCCTCCTCCTAGCACCCCAAAACAGTATGATTTTGTGTTAAATACAAGTGAATGGCTGTACGCAGCAGTACTTGTGTAAACACCAATGACTTCTGCATCAGATAGAAGGCGAATCTAGACGGGATGTATATGCATCTTAAAAGTAAGTGAAAAGCAGCAAGGTTCATTTTGTTATGCTATGTGAATTGGAACATGTATCAATTATATACTGTAGTAGTTGTTGCTCAATTTGGCTGCAAATGTGGAAATATACTTTAATGCCCACTACCTCTGTTGTCTGGCTATCTCATAAGAACTATGACATGATTAAAACTGGGATTTGCTGTGCCTGAAGCTTCTGACTATGTTCACCCCTTAAATTTTCTATTCGCTCCTTTTAGTTTTGTCTAGTGCATGTGCCAGAGGTTGTGGTGTCCTCATATTTGGTTGTCCACTACTGGAGCATAAAGTCTGTAACAATGTAATAGAATAGCTGCTGGCATGACTATAAATATAAGCTGGTTTTCTTGCAATCAACACAGTCACAGCCCAGAATAAAAGCACTGTACAGCATTGTACAGGGGATGCAGCCCATTAGTTTTCATCTCCCTAACAGAGCATGTGACATCAATGGCGAGTGGGTCACACTCTTGTGGCCATTACTAAAATATTCATGGCTGTTCTCAGTACTGTTTATGACTTTGTATGGGGGATTTTATCCTGGGCAGTGCACAATGTGCATTAGAAGCTGCAACAAGTCACCTGGAGCCCACATTATTTTCTGTCTGGAAGACATCCAGTTTCTCTTAGCACTTTCCTTCCCAACCTTTCTGATCCCTGGCCTGCAATTGTCTCTCATTTGTTTGCAGTTCCCTCAAATAGGAATGCTCAGTACCACATGTAGTTAGTTGTTACCTAGTTCATTCTATATACAAATGCAGCCTGCCTAAGGATGCTCACACCTTCAGATTGACATCTACCCATTGAGACATTCTGATATTTGCACAACTCCTCCCAAGAGCTAGTCACTGTTTGCATCAGGGCTGAGGGCTCTTGAAAGGAGTACCAATACAAGGTGCCGTGCGTGATGTTTTCAAGAAACTATGTACAGCACTCTGCCAGTTCCTCCCGCCAATCCTCAGTTATCTGTATTGCATAGAGAGGTACAGAGATTCCGTCATTATATCAGTGGGTCTAAAATAAAATATGTAATAAAATTGCAAAGTTTTTATATAAAGGGACATTAGCATGTTGATGAGAGAGAAACAGAGGAACCAGAAAAGGCTAAATATAAGCAGACTAAACTTTAGGTATATTTACCTACAGTTATGAAAGAAATTAAAATAAATCCGGAGGAAGAATAGAGATATAGGAAGAGATTTGATCTCCAAATACAGAAAGGTTTCTTCACAGTAAGAGCTGTGAAAATGTGGAATAGACTCCCTCCAGAGGTGGTTCTGGCCAGCTCAGTAGATTGCTTTAAGAAAGGCCTGGATTCTTTCCTAAATGTACATAATATAACTGGGTACTGACATTTATAGGTAAAGTTGATCCAAGGAAAATCTGATTGCCTCTCAGGGATCAGGAAGGAATTTTTGCACCTGCTGTAGGAAATTGGATCCTGTTTTTCTGAGGGTTTTGTCACCTTCCTCTGAATCAACTGTGGTTATAGGATTGGGTATATGGGATTGTATGATATTTTTTATTTTATTTTTATTTTATTTTTTTATGGTTGAACTAGATGGACGTGTGTCTTTTTTCAACCTAACTAACTATGTAAGATATGTAGGAGAAATGTATTGAAAAGGACTGGATTCTTAGCCAACAGTCAGTCTAATTGTTATAGTAAAGTCAGAAAAGTAAATTAGAACAAAATTCTAACATGCATCACAATGATAGATATTTCAGCACTGGGAGCTCTTCTTCAAAATCAACAGTTGCTCTTCAAAGAAATATTTTCATAGAAAGGAAGTTGTCAGCAAGTAGGTCTGAACATTGTAACAGCTTTGGAAGGCCTAATGACATTCCACCCTCTTTAGAAGAGTAAATGACTTTCCACAAAATATAAGGTTAACGTGATGACGTCATCACTCCTGAACATATCATCTTAGTGTCCCTATGCCTGTCTAAGTCCAACTGGATGGAACGGAAATTGTTACCAAAGCTCCCAAGCAACACTGAGCAACACCAAGTACCTAGGTCCTAGTGGTAACACTTGGTACAAGTTACTATACTTCACAGGCAGTGACAGATGTACAAAGGTCTGGCAACTCCCCACAATTCCTGCACAAGCAATCCATGCAGATCAGTGAGAAACAGTAGATACCTGAAAGCCAAAGTGTAAAGTGAAGCAGTAAGTGAACAGAGACTGTAGCGGTGGATTTGCCCCATTTTTTCACTCTGCTCCCACTGTTTATATATATATACAGCTCTCTCTATCACAATTGAACTTTGCTGCATTTGCTTTGCTGCTTTTAAGTCAGATGCTTACATAATACGACATCTTGACATCTTAAGCTATTGGAAGTTTGCCTTAACCAATGCTGCATGAGACAATCTGGATGCATGTTGGATATGATAGTGGAGTCCGATTCAATATTGTCAAAAGTAACATATACGGCTGCACCAAGACAATAAATGAAGGTGCTTGACACTTCATTTATAAAAGTGCAGTGTTTATTTCAATACTGATGGACTTTCACTTCAAGAACTCCTACAAAGCTTGGCTTCTCAATCGATTTACAAAACTAACTGCTGCTGAGTGTTTCTTTCTTTATCTTGCAACCCTGATTCTGCATTTGCTTTTTCCAGCTTTCTATACCTGCTATAGAGGCCACCTAAAGAGCTAATGTATAAAGATATCCCACCAGCAGGGTTTTATAGTTCCTTGGAACAGACAAACGTGTTTAATTGACTTAAAGGGCTGCAATCCAGGATTGTTTTATTATAGATGATTGATATAGTGTCAATCTATCTTTTGGGAGGTGTTGATTTATATTTTGTATGTGGAATTTTCCTATTGAAATTTTAAATTGTTTTCAATAAAGTTTTGTATTAACTATACTACTTGGATGACTATCATTACCTGCTTCATACAGTCTGTCCTTTTATTTTTTGTATATTCCACCCTCCTCTTTGGAAGGCCACAGGACATTCCACCTTCCTCTTGGGCAGGCCATATGAAATTCCACCCTCCTCTTGGGAAATTAAATTGAAGAAAAATGCCCCATTAGATAGTGGGACAAGACCTACCTATTCATGGAATGATCACTACCAGCCTTGACATTGCATGCAATACTTTCTTGTTCAGTAACATAATAAAAGGATCAAATTGCAGCATGGAAAGAAACTTGTCAGAATCTATTTTGTACTGGTCTATTTATCATGAATCATGAATTCATTCGTTACTAGCATTGCTATATGCAACAAGTCATGATTTGCTCATTGCTTATTGAATTGCATTTGATGCATAGAAAGCTCTATTCCATGCTCCAATGGGACTGGACATATTGCTTGTAAGGAAAGGGAACTGCAAGACCTGCCCACAACTTTTAATGCTACTTTCTTTTCATACCTCCAGCCCCCTTTTTTTCCAAAATAATCCTGGAAACCTATAGTACAAAAAAACGTTAAGCTTAGGTAAAAAAATCAGAGGCAATTTGTTATAAGGTGGTTTAACTTCACCTTTAAAAGCAGAATTTAAAAGCCACAACGAGAAACATATTTCCTAACTGGTGTTTTTATACACAGTGGCATTGAATTTGCTTCTATAGAACGAGGTCCACCTATTGCTTAATTGTTTCCACATTGCAACCACTCACTCCCCCCTCTCCACGTGTTGTAAGGATAATAGATGGTCCAGAGGTTATGGCAGCTGGCTTTTATTGAAATCCATCAGTTTACACTAGCAGAGTAATGTACTCCGAGGTTAAAAAGGGTATCGTTGTTGAAGAAAATACTTCTATTTGATTGTTCTATAAGCTCATGGGTATTGATTTATTATTGGCAGGTCCAGAAAGCAACACATTAGATCAGAAAAAAAAAGTTGTCTTGATTTACTTTGGCATAGACAGGACGTTTTTTCTAAAGTGTGTGGAGTAAAATAACTTGTGTAAGAGAAACAAATCCACAACTAGAAGGATTTTAATAGAGCTGGGATCTACCTGTTCCATTTCAGTCCAGTATTTGTGTGGTTGGGACCATAGAAAAAGCAAAACTGAGATGGAAATTTAAAAAAAATATATGAAAAGAATGAGAAAAAAAAGGATAGGGAAAGCAGTTTTTGCAGTGAAATATACCTTTTTCAGATATACCCAAATAATACCTTTTTCAGATATACCCAAATATATACAGTATCTTTATTGTACTACCTAAACTATTTCATTACTATTTTTAAGCTAGTACATCAATAAAGGGTAACTCCACTTTCATGGAATAATAACAGCAAATAAAAAAACAGCATATCCACTTGCCTACCGAGCACTTTTACCCCCTTCCTGCCCAGGCCAATTTTCATCTTTCAGCAGTGTCACACTTTGAATGACAATTGCACAGTCATGCAGTACTGTACCTATATTCAATTTCTATCATTTTTTTTTCACACAAATAGAGCTTTCTTTTGGGGGTATTTAATCACCACTGGGTTTTGGGGTTTTTTTTGCTTACCAAACAAACAAAAAAACACAAGTTTTTGAAAACAAAAACAAAACATTTTTTCATATAGTTTGTTATAAAATTTTGCAAGATAACTTTTTTCCTTCACTGATGTGCACTGATGAGGCTGCACTGGTGGGCACTGATAGGTGGTACTGATGGGCACTGATAGGCGGCACTGATAGATGGTACTGATGAGCACTGATGGGCGGCACTTAAGGGCACTGAGAGGTGGCACTAATAGACAGCACTGATAAGGAGCACTGATGGGCAGCACTGATAGGCAGCACTGATAGGCAATACTGATAGGTGACACTGATGATGAGGCTTGATGGGCACTGATTAGCACTGATAGGCAATACTGATAGGTGACACTGATGATGAGGCTTGATGGGCACTGATTGGCAGCACTGATGGGCTCTGATTGGCAGCACTGGTGGGCATTAATTAGCAGCACTGGTGGGCACTGATTAGCAGCACAGGTGGGCACTGTTGGGAATGATGTCCCTGTAACAGAAGCCAGTTATTGGCTTTCTTCTTTCCCCTCTCACGCTGTCAGCGTGAGGAAAGAAAGAAAAGCAGATAACCCTGATCTGTAATCAGCCGATTCCGAAGGACTTGGCGATCACAGGGCATGTGGGTAGCACGATCATGGGAAGACGTCCATGTACGCCCTTTCAGCAAAGTATTGCGTAAAACGCAATACAAAATGGCAACCTGGAGGCATTCTTTACACAGATAGTGTACAGCAGGCCCCCAGAAAATGTAATTTTCTACTTGGGTGATTAACTCACTGATTTATTGACTAAGACACAAGTAAATTTTAGGCATCATTAGCAATAGGAACTGTATTTTTGGTGAGATACTCCCAAAGGATTAATTATTTAAAAAGGGATGCAGACACTGCAACTTTCCTCAGTAGAACACTGCAGCTGATTATATTGAACGCAGACACTCAGGAATCAGTATTCCAAGGAAATACTGTATTGGGACTAATGCAGAGAATGCATCAAGATAAAAAAACGTTTACCTTTACAACCACTTTAAGAATCCTCATTCAATCTTCATTCAATAAATTGAGCGAATAGTTACTTAAATTTTACATTTAGGTAAAATGCAAATTTCTGTTTATTTAATCTGTACATGCATGGGTATTAAAACTGAACATAGCTACAATGTATTGTGTGAAGATTCTCAACTCCTTTAGTAAATTAATCCCATTCCTTCAAAAAGACTAAATTATCAGGCGGAAACCAAAGCTACCTTGTTTTTGTTCCTAAAAAAAATACAATTCTTAAATTTACCAATTTCACTAACTCGTGGCTTTTCTTAGGTTAAAATTTATAGCATCTGTCTGTAGCATTCTGATCTGAACCACTTACAATGTTGAACTATTGTTTAGGAAATCAAGGTTATGCATAGCTAAACTCTACCTCCTGGTGTATGATGAAATATTAGAGGTTCACTAGAGACTGAACAAGGAGCAAGTTACAATGAGCTGCATTGGGTTGCTGCCAAGTGACCTGACACCTATCCCTTCCTAGGATCTTTGTAGCCCCATGAGCCTAAAAGTGGCAGGTGGGGAAATCATGCCACTACTGGGTGTATAGTGTGCCATGGTAAATTGGAAATCAAGCAGCCTAGAAAAGTGGCAAAATGAAGACAATATGCTGGAAGTTGTGGCATATACTGTATGTGTAACCCTGGCAATGGTGGTGACCACAAATGGGAAATAAACATCTGTCACAACTCCAGTCAGCAAAATGGTAGCCAGGCTGAAGTGAATGTATTCCTTCTGGAGGTTGAACACTGGTGTCAGACAAGGTGATTACCCTTGCGAAGGAACTAGGAATTATTGGTTGATTTGGTCAAACCCACATAAACATTCTATACTGGGCCTGACAGTGAAAGATCAGTTAAAAGCAGCTTACTTATTTTTTTCCAGAAGTCAGTGGAGTGATTTCCTAGTAATAAAGTAGATATATTTTACTGGTGGTAATCTAACCCAAGACCTCCAGTGTTGGAGGGCTATAGTGCTAGTTACTGAGCAACTGTGTTGTCCACATCTTCAATGTTATTCCACCACAGCACACTGAAAATACACAAAAACAGCTCATTTAAAAAGGGAGCAAAGTGTGAATTGCAAAGTGCAGGGACATAAAGGAACCAATCAGGGTTCATTTCATAACTGAGCTGGCAATGATTTGATTGGTTGCATTGAGCTACTGTATTTTACACATAGTAATTGCACTTTGCACTACTTTATAAAATAAGTCTAGATTAGGGTGACCAGACATCCCCGGTTTCTGGGGACAGTCTCAGGATTGAGGACACTGTCCCCGGACCAAGTCTGTCCCCAGTTTTGTCCCCTGATTGAATTTGAACAGGGGCTGGGGCAATTTCAAAGACAGCCCGTGCAGAATAAAAAGAAAAAAAAAATCTGAATTGCACCCCCCCCCCTCCTCTGCTGCTCCTACTAGCTTATGGGGGGTTATTTTTTTCCATTATCTGTGCCCCTTTCTGATGATCATGTGCTGGTCAGAGCGGAGGGACTATATCTTCAGTTTCGGGCGCATGCCCATTCAGCTCCACTCGCATGTTCTTCTGCCTTGGCTCAAGTCCCGGCCAGCCGCCTGCCTACTTATCTCCTTGCCTTCCCTGGTGGAGTGATCTTCCTCTGCTCCCCACCCAGTAGTTGCCGGGGCCCGAAGAGTAAAGCCCCATACACACTATCAGATTTTCTGCTGATTTTTGTCTTCAGATTTATTAAAACCATATAGTGCAAGGGCCTGCCTGATTGCATGCAAATTGAAATTAAGGCTAAGCCTAAGGTTTGACCTCATATTATATGGTTTTGGTAAATCTGAAGGAACAAATCAACAGAAAATCTGATAGTGTGTATGGGGCTTTAGACTTGACAGGCTGTGAGGCGGCGGCGGAGACGGGCAAGGAGTCGTAGATGGCTGCTCAAAACTGCCAAAAAACTGTTTCTTTTATAGCTTTTCCTGGCAGACTTAATGGGAGGGAGTTTAAAATGTAACAACCTCCCTACACTCCACCAACAGACAATGAAAAATTACCCACACTGCTTAGTCCACTCCACCTGACCACTGCCTATGTGTACAATACAGAAAGGTACATAGTGCAGACGTTTCGTTTTCTAAGTGTGTACAATTCCTGTATATTTTTCATATCATTCACATGCTTTCCTATCTACCAGGAAAGCAGGATGATTAAAGAGAGCAGGGAAAACTCACAAAAGAGAAGTAGCACAAGCACAGAGACATGAAATAAAATGAATACAAGGTACAAAGAAGCAATAATTACAAAGCTGTACAAAAGTCCCTTTATTTGACATTAACATCCTCGGGAATCTCACTGTATTGCTCTAAAATTAAAACACAAGCCATCTGTTCAGATTCATAATCAAAATGTCAACTGCACAACCCACATTTTTTTTATTTTGCAGAATCTTGGTAATATCTGTTCAATCACAGAAGTTGGGATTTATCCTTCATTCAGCTCATACCTGAACATTAAATTGTATTATCCCCCCCCCCCTCCATAAGAGCAGATGGCAGTCATCAACGTCAACCACAAAGAATAAAACACAGAACTGGAATGTTGTAATTCAACCAATCAGCAGGTTCTGAATTCTGTTTTATTTGCCAATTAATTATAGAAGCACATGCAACTTTTTTTGTTTAAAACTCCCTTTGTGCTTCCAATAAGCGGATGAATAGGTTCTATGGCCTGGATCATTACAAGGCAGCGCTCATTTGCGGCAAGCAGTAAAATTCATGGGGATAATAAAGTTCCACCGTCTTTGGACCTGTCTACTCCCTTTACGCAGCCATGAAATGTAAGACCTCTGCAGTTACTGGGATTTACGTTCCCCAGGTGATCTGCCAACTTTTCGGGCTGTTTTAACCCCTTCACAAAAGCAGTTTTGGAAAGAAAAGAGGTGAGCAGGTGTGAGATTCCAGGTCCAAAGCCCTGGCTTTCATTAGGTGAAGTTCAAGCCTCAGTAAAGATAACTCCATCCTAGATGCAGACTAGTCAAACTTTTCACCTTTGTTGTCATGCCGTTGAGAAAATAGACTGTAGGTTTATCATCAAAAACAGGCTTCAATGGATTCAGAGCCCCAAGTGTGTGCTTATGTGGTCTGCAGCAATAGGCTAATTTGTACAAAAGTGGAGAGAAAAAATGGGAATTTTTGCCCAAAGGAAATTTTCTTTTATACTACAGGAAAATGGAGCAGAAAATAAGGTCACTTTGATTAATAATTTAAGTCACCTTACTGTGTTCAATTCAACACTTTTGTACAGTACAATATGTACTGTATTCCATTAAAGGGGTTGTAAACCTTCATGTTTTTTCACCTTAATGCATCCTATGCATTAAGGTGAAAAAACACCTGGCAGTGACCGGCCCCCCAGCCCCCCCCATTTTACTTACCTGAACCCTCGAACTTGACTCGGCGGGGACGCGCTGTCTCTCTGCCTAGGGTTCTCAGCTCTTGATTGGATAGATTGATATCAGCGCAGCCATTGCCTCCCACTGCTGTCAATCAAATCCAATGACACGAGCACCGGGGGTGGGGCTGAGTCCTGCATTCGGCCTCTATGGACGCCGAATGCTGGACTTGGGTGCATGCCTGCAAGCTAACCCCTTCGGATAAGCGTTTCTCCGAGGGGGTTATCAGAAGGGGGGAGGAGCCCCAAGAGCCTCCGGGGGACCCCAGAAGAGCAGGTTCGGGGACACTGTGTGCAAAACGAGCAGCACAGTGGAGGTAAAGTATGACATGTTTGTTATTTTAAAAAAAAAAATACCTTTACAATCACTTTAAGCATTGCTTGTACCAACTCACTGTAAGCCAAAATCTAAATATGGTTATCCAGGGTAAGATTAATACTAAGACAGTAAAAATTAAGATAATTTCTTGAAGACTATGAAAGAATAGGGACTAAACTGTGTGCATCCTCTGACAGGATTGGGGAATTCCAATTTGTAACTTTAACACCGAAAAATAAAATTTTTACAATTACAAACCATGTTACCAAGATCTGCTTTTACATGGTTTGTGCAAAGCCCCTCCACACTCACCTCTCCAGAGATCCTCTGCCGTAACCATCACCAAAATACTTAGTGTTGGCTTGTGTCAGAGCCTAAAGCACTGAAGATTAACGTGCATTTTTTGTGTTTTTAGGTAGTCTAATGAAATACATGGGTGAACCAAGCACCGCAGGGGATTACTTTTTAGTTCTAATGTTAGGGGTTCAAGCAGGGAGAGGGTAACCTCTTCAGCCCTGGAAGGTTTTACCCCCTTAATGACCAGGCCATTTTTTGCGATACAGCACTGCGTTATTTTAACTAACAATTGCACGGTTGTGCCAGGCTGTACCCAGGTAAAATGTATCCCTTTTTTTGCCCACAAATAGAGCTTTCTTTTGGTGGTATTTGATCACTTCTGCAGTTTTTATTTTTTGCGCTATAAACAAAAAAAAGAGTGAAACATTTTGAAAAGAAAAAAACAATATTTTTACTTTCTGCTATAAAAAAAAAAAAGACCAAAAATTTTGAAAAAAAAATATTTTTTACTTTTTTTCTGTCAGTAAATTTTGTAACTAAGTAATTTTTTGCCTTCACTGATATGCGCTGATGAGGCGGCACTGGTGGGCACTGATAGGCCGAACTGGTGAACATTGGTGAGGTGGCACTTATAGGCACTGATGAGGCGGCACTTATGGGCACTGATAAGGTGGCACTGATGAGGAGGCACTAATATGCCGCACTTATGGGCACTGATAGGTAGCACTGATATGTGGCACTGATGAGCACTGATAGACAGCAGTGATGGGCACTGTTAGGTGGCACTGATGGTCACTAATAGGCAGCACTGGTGAGCACTGATAGGCGGCACTGGTGGGCACGGATAGGCAGCACGAAGAGGCGGTATATATGGGCACTGATGGGCATTGATGGGTGGCACTGATGGGCGACACTAATGGGCATTGATGGACAGCAGGGATGGGCATTGATGGGCAGCACTGATAGGTGGCACTGATTGCCAGCACTGACTGGCATGGGTAATGGGCACTGATTGGTGGCACTTGTGGGCAGTGGTGGGCACTGATTGCTGCCACTGGTGGGCACTATATGCTGGCACTGGTGGGCAATGGTGGGCACTGTATTGTGACACTGTATTTCACTATTGTAATCAGGGCACAGATGATCAGTGCCCTGATTACATTCCTACATGTCCCCCTGTGAGGAGATGCCGCTGATCGGCTCTCCTCGCCACACGCTCTGTCAATGTGAGGCGAGGAGAGCCGATTACCGGCATCTCTGTGTTTACATGTGACTGGCTGTGATTGAACACTGCCGATCACACGGTTAAAGAGCCACGGACGCGGCTCTTTACACAGATCGGGGTTGCGCCGTGTCCTAGCAACATGGTGTGTCCGATCGTGTCCGATCGCCATGCTGTGTGCCCCCCGTGGGCGCGCGAAAGTGGCCGTTCTGGGACGCCGTCATTTGACGGTGGGCAGGTAACAAGCAGTTAATTTAGGCCAATATGTATTCTGCTATATATTTTTGGTAAAAAAAATCCCAATAAACATATATTGATTGGTTTGCGCAAAAGTTAATTGTGTCTACAAACTATGGGATATTTTTATGGTGTTATTCATCCTTTCTTTTTTCTTTTCTACTAGTAATGGCGGCAATCACCGATTTTTTGCGGGACTTCAACATTGTGGCAGACAAATCAGACACCTGACACTTTTTTGGGACCCAGTGACGTTATTACAGTGATCAGTGCTAAAAATATGCACTGTTACTGTACTAATGACACTGGCAGGAAAGGTGTTAACATCAGGGATGATTAAAGGGTTAACTGTGTGCCTAGCTGATGCTTGCTAACTGTGTGGGGATTGCTCTGACTGGATTAGGACAGAGATCGGTGTTCCTGCTTAGCAGAAACACACAATATCTATCTTCT
Source organism: Lithobates clamitans (assembly GCA_037952925.1). Classification (NCBI taxonomy): domain Eukaryota; kingdom Metazoa; phylum Chordata; class Amphibia; order Anura; family Ranidae; genus Lithobates; species Lithobates clamitans. Next base: position 3,065,869 of record JBBGZY010000325.1, on the reverse strand, counting down.
TCCCTTTTAGAACAGTGATCTGCCAATGTATCTCTGGGAAACGATTGTGGTTGACCGGCAGACATCGGGTAGGCCAGGCACACTGATTGGCATCCCCTGTGTCCAATTAGCATGCGATCGCGCCTCCTGCAGTGCATGCCCCCCGGTGTCTGCTGCACAGAATGACGTACAGGTACATTGTTTCGCGCATTAGAGATGACTTGCCGCAGTAAAAGTGCGGTAGGTAGTCAGCAAGTGGTTACAATGATTGTAAACGATCACCTTTTTAAAACAACCTATTCAGTTTAAAATAGAAATGAATGGCAAAACACTTGTGTATAGGTATAAAACAATTATAAATACATTTTTCCCTTTTTTATAAGTGATCACGTTCCGTCTTTTCTCAGCTGCATAAGTGCTGGAGGGGGGGGGGGAGAGGAGAAGCAGCAGCACACTGAGCTTTCCAGTGAATGGCTGTGCAGGAGGTGTGTAAGGGCAAGTCTGATCATTGGAAGAGAGCAGGCTGAGTTCCCAGCACAGCTAGAGAGCTGACAGTGTTTTTTTGGTCTGTTTTTAATAGAAAAGCAAGGGGAAGAGCAGGAACACCAGGGATTTCACGTGAAGGTAGCAATACAAAAAGGACAGCATACTTTCCTGGTGCCTCCATGGCAGCATACCAATGGTTGGTTGCTCCGCCCCCGACCAACCCACAGGACCACTTTAACTCTATAAATAAAAGAGTTGTTCCCCCCACCGTCATTCTTTTCTCTGTCCTCGTTCCCACAGGATCAAGCGCTCAGCCCTACCTCACCGCTTTATGGTGTGACCATTGCAGGTTCATGCTCTCCTGCAGTATGGAGTCCCATTGCTTGGGCTGCTAAAAGCGCCAGATAAGTATGGGAGCCCGTTTTTCTGTGTCTCTTTTTGGGGCTGGTGGGTTAACAGGAGCCAGTTTTTCTCTCCTATATATTCCCTTGTTCGGCATACTAAAACCCTGAATGCTTAAATGCTTGTGCTTTTTACAAAAACGCTATGAGGTTTTTGCCTACCTCCACAGCATGCCTCATGTGCCTGTGTAGCTCTCATCTGAGTGTGCAGGGCGGGGCCTTGGTGTGATGTCACGGTGCATGCTCAGTAGCACTGTGAAGCCGACGGCGGCCATCTTGGGACTCCCAGACCGCTCTCTAGTATATAAGAGAGCTCACTGTCAGTAGAGGAGCAGCTGCCTTAGAGGAAGCATCTATGAGGTGTCCTCTCCAGCTCCTTTATCCTTTTTTTTTGACTCTGTGCTATGGAGCCCAGCCAAGGTACTAGGGAGGAATGGGAGTATATATATATTTATATGTATATATATAAAAAAAAAAAATTTGTTGTTGTTCTTCCCTCCTCTGCAAAATCCTTTTTTGTTTTTAACTATTTTTATATTAAATGTTAATCGTTCCTTTTCAGCTGTCCCTAGTACTATAATGCCGCATCAAAAAGATCCTCAACATACCACTAGTTAAGGGCTGCAACTTTCAGGTAAGTTTTTTTATCAAGAGAAAAGAGCACCCCGGGCTGATTGAAACACCCTTGTCTTTGTTTCTATTTTTTGTCTTAGCCCGCATCACGGATCTTCCCGCAGATCATCACATAGAGATTCTACGGATAGAAGATCAAAGGACCATAGGAGCTCGGGTCATTCTCATTCGTCCTCGGCCCATACTTCCCGCAGTGGGAACAGATCATCCCGACATACCACTAGTAAACAGGACTCCCAGCACAGACCTGTGTATCCAGGAGAGAAAGCATGCTGGGTGTGTGGCAAACAAGCCCTCCCTGATAAATTGGTATGTGGTCAATGCCTCCTGGAAGCTACAGGAGACAAAGAGAAAGAGAAACTCGAGTCAATGGAATCAATCAAAAGAATGATAAAAGACTCTATCCGGGAGTTAGCCTTATCCCAAGATCAAGCAACCCCACCCGCAGATGAAGCAGCAGTGAATACACCCAATCCACAGCCAGACACAGAGGTTATTTCTGAAAGCGATTCGGATGTGGGAGAAGAGAATGCTTCAGCCTTTGATTTTGCTCTAGTGGAACCCTTTATCAATGCGGTAAAGGACGCAATCCAATGGGAGGAAGATCCAGAGCCTCCATCTAAAGCAAAGAAATATTTTCCACACCTGAAGAAAAAATTATCAACCTTCCCCTTAATGGAAGAAATAAAGGAAGTTGTGACAGATGAATGGCAGAAGGTGGATAAAAGACCCTTAGCTTACAATCGTTTTCTCAAATTATACCCACTTGCTGAAGCAGATGCCCAGCTTTTTGATTTGCTTCCAACGGTAGATGCTTCAATTATGAGATTAGCCAGGAATACAACACTGCCTCTAGAGGATGCGGTCTCTTTCAGGGATGTACTTGATCGAAGGATCGATTCAGATCTAAAAAAATCTTACCAAGCTGCAGGAGGGGCATGTAAGCCAGCAGTAGCCCTGACTTCAATCTCTCGGTCTACTAGAGTATGGTCAGACAATATTGAGACAGCCCTCAGACAGGGGGTGGGGTCTAACGAGATCATCAAAGCACTAGATGAGCTGAAGCTGGCCTCAGATTTCATGGCAGAGGCCGCCATTGATGTCCTCAAGTGTTCCTCCAGAGCTATGCTGTATTCCATCACTGCCAGAAGGGCATTGTGGCTAAAACCATGGTCAGCCGACCCAACCTCAAAACAATCGTGGTGTCGCATACCATACAATGGGAAAGCTCTGTTCGGCGACAAAATGGATGCAGCGATTACCAGAGTCACAGGAGGGAAAAGTGGTCTAATTCCCCAGGACAGACGCAGGAGGAAAAGATTTGTGTCATGTACAGCTGGTCAGCAGAGAGCAAGAGACTCCAGAACGTATCGCCCGGGCAGGGAGTACAGAAGAGGCTGGAAGGGCTCGCAGGCAACTTTCTTAAAGGCGGGGAAGCCGAAAACCTCAACATCCACGGTTGAGGGCCAGAAGTCCTTTTGACTCCCTATTCACCCAAACCGCTCCAGTAGGAGCTCGACTCAGGGCGTTCGACCAGGTTTGGGTGGAGAATTGTACAGATCAATGGGCAGTCTCCACTGTCATTCAGGGGCATTTCTGGACATTCAGAAAACGGCCCCCACCCTTTTCATTCCAGCCAACGAAGATACCAACCTCCAAAGAGAAGAAAGAGGTCCTTCTTCAGTATGTACAAATTCTTATCCGGCAGCAAGCAGTAGTTCCAGTTCCGGACTTGGAAAAACACTCAGGGTTCTATTCCCTAGTCTTTTTGGTCCCCAAAAAATCGGGCGGCTGGAGGCCCGTGTTGGACCTGAAGAGGTTAAACAGATACATCCGTACAGAGCATTTCAAAATGGAATCCTTAAATACAGTGATCCTATCGGTAAAGCCAGGGGATTGAATGGTCTCTATAGACCTTCAAGACGCATATCTCCATATACCTATCCTGCAGCAGTTTCAACCTTTTCTACGTTTCAAAGTAGGCGATTTACACCTACAGTTTCAATGCCTGCCGTTCGGTATCTCAACAGCTCCCAGAACCTTTACCAAGGTGCTAGTGGCAATCCTGGCTCCTCTTCGAGAAAAAGGGATTCGAGTGCTTCACTACTTGGACGACATCCTCATTCTATCCCAGCGCAAAAGGAGCCTAGAAATGCATGTACGGCTGGTCCTAGACACCCTGAGCAAGTTCGGGTGGTTAATCAATTACTCGAAAAGCCAGCTCACACCTACACAAAAGATGACATATCTAGGAGCACTTTTCAACACTCCAGAGAGGGCAGTTTCACTTCCCCTAGAAAAGATTCCTGTCCTGATAAGGAAGGTAAAGAGAGTATTGGCAAGCCACTCCATGTTGGCATCAGACTGTCTGAGTCTCCTGGGCTCCCTTTCCTCTTGTATACCCATGGTGAAGTGGGCCAGGTGGCATCTGCGGGGATTCCAACTGGGCTTTCTGGCACAGTGGAGGAAGAATTGCCTGGATCAGAGGATATTAGTCACATCCATAATGAAGTCCAGTCTCTGGTGGTGGACGAGACCATCCAACCTGCAGATTCACTGTTCCCTAGGGCCCATCACATGGACCATTCTTACGTCAGACGCAAGTCAGTTGGGCTGGGGTGCGCACTTCCAAGGTCAACTAGTCCAAGGGAGATGGCAGTTCAATTCGGAGGTGGTAGTATCGAACATACTGGAACTAAGGGCGGCATGGATGGCAATCTTACATTTAGCCACCTACCTCAGAGGAAAATCCATACTCCTACAAATGGACAACAAAGCGGCAGTGGCCTATGTCCAGAACCAGGGGGGAACACACAGCAGGTCTCTACTCAGCGAAGTGACGCCCATTCTGACCTGGGCTGAGAGGAACTTAATCAACCTGGGGGCCTCATACATCCCAGGGTCCGAGAACCAGTTAGCCGACCATCTGTCAAGATAATTCGTCAACAACAACGAGTGGTCCCTGAATCTCAAGGTTTTCGACTGGATATGCCAACAATGGGGCACCCCCCAAATCGACCTATTTGCCTCTCCACTCAACGCGAAGACGCCTCTGTTCTTCTCAAGGTTCCCATCCCCAGGGTCAGCAGGAGTAGACGCTCTAGCCCAGCCTTGGAATTTTCAGAAAGGACACCTATTTCCTCCAACTCCTCTGATATTGAGGTTTCTTCAGCGCCTGACGACGGAGAAAGTCACACTTTTGGCAGTAATCCCATACTGGCCCAAGAGACCGTGGTTCACACTCCTAGTCAACTTGGCTGTATGCAGACCGCTTCCTCTTCCACACCTGAACGACCTTCTGTCTCAAAACGACTTCTCTCACCCGCATCCGGAAAACCTAGACCTGAGGGTCTGGAAATTGAGCGGAAAAGGCTGGATGATTTAGGGTGTTAACATAATGTTATTCAAACACTTCTACAGGCAAGGAAGTCTTCCACTAATTCCACCTATTACAGAATATGGAGAAAATTTACAGAACTGGCAGAGCTTAATCATTTCGATCCCATGGACCCTGGGGTCCAGAATGTGCTTCTCTTCCTACAGAATGGCTTGGATCTAGGTTTAGGTCTAAACACTCTTAAGGTCCAGGTCTCGGCTCTCTCAGCCCTGACAGATACACGATGGGCTTTGAACCCTCTGGTCGAACGCTTTTTGAAGGCAGTCCTGAGATTGCGACCTCCCAGGAAAGCATTATACCCCAAATGGGACTTGACGATTGTGCTGGATGTCCTATCAAATCCTCCCTTTGCTCCCACAGAAGATTGCACCCTAGAGGACATTTCCTTAAAAGCAGTATTCTTGATTGCCATCACCTCGGCTCGCAGAGTATCGGAAATCCAAGCTCTAGGATCACGGGAACCTTACATCACCTTCTTCCGGGACAGGGTGGTTTTGCAACCCATCTATCAATTCATTCCTAAGGTACCTTCTCTCTATCATCTTAATCAGGAATGGGTTCTCCCAGCATTTGGAGAAGATCCAGAGTCTTCAAGAATACATGAGCTAGATGTAGCCAGATCCCTGAGACACTATTTAAACTCAACACAACAGTTTCGTAAAGATCAAAGACTGTTTGTCATACCAAAAGGCGCCAGAAAGGGAATGGCAGCATCAAAGACGACCTTAGCAAGCTGGATCGTTAAATTAATCCAAAGGGCCTATCGGGCTAGTGGTCTGGCAGTTCCAGATGCGGTCAGCGCGCATTCCACTCGGGGAATGGCCTCTTCTTGGGCAGCATTGGCGCGGGTCTCCCCTGAGACAATTTGCCGAGCAGCTAGTTGGTCGTCATTCAAAACTTTCATGTCTCACTATAGTGTAGACCCAGCGGTTCTTACTTCCCGGGAATTTGGGGAAAGAACCTTACAGATGTCAAGGCTGTAGTTTTTCATTAAATGTCTTATTGCAGTACCCTCCCTGTAAGCAAGTTATTTACCATTGGTATGCTGCCATGGAGGCACCAGGAAAACGGAAAATTGAATACTTACCTTTCCGTAATTTTCCTTTCCTGGTGCCTACCCATGGCAGCATACACCCTCCCTTCAATAATTCTTAGTTTTCTGAGATCTAGTTACAAGAATGACGGTGGAGAGGAACAACTCTTTTATTTATAGAGTTAAAGTGGTCCTGTGGGTTGGTCGGGGGCGGAGCAACCAACCATTGGTATGCTGCCATGGGTAGGCACCAGGAAAGGAAATTTACGGAAAGGTAAGTATTCAATTTTCCGTTTTCTCATACAGGTACATGGTACAACAGGCACATATAGGAAATATGAAATGTTGGGGTAACAAACGCTTTAAGGTTGCTGCTAGGTTGTCCTTTACTTTTCAATGTAGACAGTTTGGTAGACTGCAAGATTTACCATTGTTCGTGACATTGAGGCTGCAGTGAAATTATCAGTGCTGAGATATACTGTTATATGTAAACACAACTGTGTAAATTTATTTATGTCATTAATTTGGATTGCAATAATCTATAACTGATAAGAGAGTTAGGTTTCAGGTACACTGGCATAACAACAATTAAAAAAGTAAGCTTTGACTTTCATAGTTTTCACAACAGAATGGAAAACAGAATGAATTTTAAATTACTAGAAAGCGCATTATTATTTAACATATCTGGCTAAAAACTGTTTGCGCAAAGACATCTCTTTTAAACCCAAGGGTGTTGCACTGCAAAGACTGAGTAGCGAAATGTACTTCTTCATTAGACTAAGGAGTAAAGGCAAATAGACTGTGCACTTTGCAAAGTGCAGTTGCACTCTGCAAGAGCAGTTGCTCCAGAGCCTTGTAAATGAGCAGAAGCTCTGCTGACTTCCATCATCCAATCATATGCAAGCAAAAATGCTGTTTTTATTTTTCCTTGCATGTGATTGGGTATTCTTTACTAAGCTCTGGAGCAACTGCACTTGCAGAGTGTAACTGCACTTTGCAAAGTGCACAGTCTATTTGCCTTCAGTAAATCAACCCCTAAATGTCAGAGAAGATGACCAAGATGGGAAAATAACTGGCTCTGTTCCCAAACTGTCTATTCATGAGCACAAAAGATTGATTGAAATAGGCCAGTGGTGGTCAACTTTACAAATACAGGAGGTCCTTAAGTGCGGCCCTCGACAATGTCCAAAGGGCCACACAATGACATCTGTACTTAAAGATATATAGCACCTTTATGAAAAGAAATTAACGTGCAGGACAGGATGCTTCTTACAATCAAAGACCACAGGTGGGTGCTGCAGTAAACCGATGGATGGTGCCATCAGCAAACAAAGTACATAAGCAAAGTGCACTTCAGGACACCATGAATATCAAGTGAATCTTTTATTCGCCACTATATAAGCATGCAAAATTTTGGGGCCTCAGTGGACCCCTTTCTCAGACAGATAATGACAACAAACAAGGGTGGATAACAGGTTTAAATAGATAGAACAACTAATGACCATTCTCCACAATCTCAGGACTGCCCCCTTCCAGTAGCCAATCTGTACCAATATTTTTTTTTGGTACAATATAAAAGAGGTTGTGCCAAGTAAACTGATATCTAGCATCTTAAAAACTGATAACAATCAATGACAAAACTTTAGTACCCTATATTTTACATAGCAAGAAAAAATAATCCCCCTTTTTTGGGACTTTGTAGGCAACAACCACACATGTATGAATTAGAAAATATAATTTATTAGGTATACATAAAATCATTCGATCATAAAATGACTGATGGTTAAAAGGACATCCAGCCTGCAGGCCCTGGACCCAAAGGGCAGGCATCGCTGGGTAGAGGAGAAGGAGACCAGCAAACATCCATTTTCTGATCTTCTGTAGCTAGAATGAACTTATAAGTGTCATGAAAAACATCAATTTTGGTTATGTTTTCACTTTCCTTGCAGATGGGAAAAAAGCTATGTGTGCCACATCAGTTTCAATGGAAGCCAGGTGAGACAATAAAAAAGCCCTGATGCCTCATTAACCGCTTCCTAACCGCCTCTTGCAGATATACTGTGGCAGAAGGGCACGTACAGGCAGATTAACGTACCTGTACGTTCCCCTATAAGAGGCGGCTTGCGAGCGCCCGCCGCGAGCTCCGTGACCGTGATCGTGGGTCCCGTGGACCTGATGTCCACAGGGATACCCGTGATTGTCTCACGGTAAAGAAGAACGGGGAGATGCTAATGTAAACAAGCATCTCCCCGTTCTGCCTAATGACACTCTCACTGATCACCGCTCCCTGTAATCGGGAGCGGTGATCAGTGTAGTGTCACGCATAGCCCCTCCCCCCCCCCACAGTTAGAATCACTCCCTAGGACACACTTAACCCCTACAGCGCCACCTAGTGGTTAACCCCTTCACTGCCAGTGACATTTTTACAGTAATCAATGCGATTTTTTAGCATTGATCGCTGTATTCATGCCAATGGTCCCAAAAATGTGTCAAAATTGTCTAATGTGTCTGCGATAATGTCGCAGTCACAATAAAAATCGCCTATCGCCGCCATTACTAGAAAAAAAAAAAAACAATAAAAATGCCATAAAACTATCCCCTATTTTGTAGACGCTATAACTTTTGCGCAAACCAATCAATAAACGCTTATTGCGATTTTTTTTACCAAAAATATGTAGAAGAATACGTATCAACCTAAACTGAGGAAAACATTTTTTTTTAATATATTTTTTGGGAATATTTATTATAGCAAAAGAAAAAATAATGTGTTTCTTTCAAAATTGTCGTTATTTTTTGTTTATAGCGCAAAAAATCTAAACCGCAGAGGTGATCAAATACCACCAAAAGAATACTCTACTGGGGAAAAAAGGATGTCAATTTTGTTTGGGAGCCACGTCTCACGACCGTGCAATTGTCAGTTAAAGCGATGCAGTGGCGAATGGCAAAAAGTGCTCTGGTCTTTGGCCAGCCAAATGGTCCGGGGCTTAAGTGGTTAAAGAACACCTTAAGGGACTTGCCTATTTAATTTGCCTGGTGATCACAAGGAGAAATACATGGCGGGTTGCCAAACAAGGTTTGTGAATTTTAAGTAATAGCACTATCCGAAGCCTTAAGTATGGCTCCTTATCCGTATATGGCAGCAACACACTCCAAGTCCTTGAGTATTAGACCTCCCTATAAATGAGGAACCCTCTGTCTATACATCACCCCGCTCTGCAGTGCTCGGCAGAGTGTGTTGCTGCTATGTACGAAAAAGGAGCCATACTTAATGCTTCGGATAGCGCTATTATTTAAAATTCACAAACCTTGTTTGGAAACCCGCCATGTATGACTCCTTATGATCACCAGGCAAATTAAATAGGCAAGTCCCCTTTTTTCTGGTATTATCATGTACTATTGGTGCTTTTGGTGGGCATCTATTGACACCCCTGCTGGTGTATCGCAAGGAATATTTTTGTACGCAGACGCCGCTGATGGGTGTGTTTATGTTTATGTGTCTGTGCACGTGGGGCGGGGCAGGGTCAACATTTTTGGGGGAGGAAGTTTTAGGTGCTTGGGTCTAACTTTATTTTTTACCTTTTTTTCTACTTTCAAAAAAAATTATTTTTATGACACAAGGGCCATTTTGTTTGATATATTTTTAAGACAGGTGTTCTTTAATGAGGCATCAGGGGTCTTTTAATGTCTCACCTGCCTTCCATTGAAGCTAATGGGGCACACATCATGCTCCATTAGCTTTTTTCCCACCTGCAGGGAAAGGGACAACATAACCAAAAGTGATGTTTTACACGTCACTTATAAGTTCATTCTAGCTACAGAAGATCAGAAAATTGATGTTTGCTGGCCTCCTTCCCCTCTACCCACCGATGCCTGCCTTGTGGGTCCAGGGCCTGCAGGCTGGATAGCTGAGCCTAGGAAGCATGGTGGGGGTTGCTAGGGTGCATTACGGAGGGGGGGAGGGGGCGGAGAATGTGATTGGGAGACTGTACATACAGTTGGCTTGTGGAGTGTAAATACACTTGCTTGGTCCCATTATATTATTGTCATCCATTGTTGCACTCTAGCATATGGGCGTACCCCTGAACAGAAAAATAGCATGAATGTTTTACTGCCTCATAGCAAATAAAAATGACCTAACTTATGGACCCCTAAATTTTAAACGCTACAAAAATATGTGTAATGATACCTCGAGTATGAAAGGGGTTAAAGTCATTTAGGACATTCCATACCCAAACACAAAGGCAGCTACTGAACACTTCAATCAGCTGAACAAGAAACCCATACAAATAATTCTCCCCCAAGTATGAGACAAGGCTCTGTCTTGAGGTTCAAGCAGGACTGAATCTTTATTCAAACACGTTATACAGATCCCACTTCAAAACACTTCTCCCCACCCCTGGAAAACAGGGCGGTTAAACTGTCCAATGACAATGGACACACAGGTCAGGTGTGTTTAACTTCTCATCAGTAAACAATATGAACAGGGGGGCTGCTGGAGGAATCCTCCCTACCTTTTTCCTCACAGCAAGACACTTAGACATCCCATAATAGTTGAGGTAGACAGCCACAATAGACAATAGAATACAGTCGCACCCCAACCATCACAGCCAATAGTACACAACATAATGAGACAACACACATTATATATACATATATACAGCATTGAGTCTGACACTAGCACAGATCATAGTGGGGTTCTCATTCACCTTGTGCCCCTATTAGTGACTCCCATCACAATGGCATATCCAGGGTCCCCAGAGTCTGTGTGTCTTGGAGTACATGGACCTGAATCTAAAGTAACGTCACCTCAAGGGTTCCCAGGCATACAGCTCACAATGAGCACTGTTCCCCCAAATGCCAGGGCCCATAATCGGTAGGTAAGAGGCTGGCATTCAGTCCCCTCCAAAAGCCTCTGCCCTGGCTCGGTCTGTCACAATATGAATGTGCCGTGATCTTTTAGATTTTTACAGTATTTGCCCCCTTAATCTCCAGTTATGTACAAAGTGTGGAGAAGGAGATGAGCACATTTTTAATAAAATTGCACTGGGACCAATTAAGAAACTTGCATATCTGAATAAACCAGATCAAGATGCAACAGGGTTGATTTAGTAAAACTGGAGAGTGTAAAATGTGGTGCAGCTCTACATAGAAACCAATCAGCTTCTAACTTCAGATTCTTCAATTAAGGTTTGACAAAAAAACCTGGAAGCTGATTGGTTTCTATGCAGAGCATAGTAAATCAACCTATCCATACCAGTTTGTTAATTTTTCCATTCTGGGAAGACTGTGTATGAATGTTTTGATGGCCAGCAGGACCACCTGTTGTGCACTACTGGATTTGGAAGTTTTAATTGTCATTGTTACATCACTCTTGTATCCTTTACTAACCCAGAGGGTTTTATATGCAAATCCTGAGCTTATCATAAACACTTTATAACTGACTATCTGAAGGCTGACATCTTAACCATACTGTAACAAACCAACCTCAGATGTAAAATAATAAGACCTAATAACATCAGACATTCATGGAAAAACTGCACCTGGAACCCCTAATAATTCCTTTCCTGGAATTCTCGCAGTGTATAGCTTCCTTTAATCTGAGTTGGACCATACGGAGCTTTCTATAATATTAGGTATGGAGCAACCACATGAAATGCAACTGTAATCAGACTGGTTATGAAGTTATATTTGATTACAGACTAATAGATGAATACAAATCCTTATCCTCAGTGTTCCAACTTTTCCGATCAATTCAAAGCACTAATAAAATTTTTATGTGTTACACCAGTACATTAAACATAGGGTGCTTACTAATATACATAAAAGAAGCTTAGTATTCAATGGTGGGTGGCGATGTGACTCAGTGTCTCTTTTTAAAGTTACCAGTTTCTTTATTGTGATGCCAAGGGTTTCTTTTACAGTTTAAAAACAAAATGCATACGTTACACATTTGGCATGTGGAAATATGTTTAACAAATTGGGGGTGACAGTACTACATCAGATCATAAAGTAGTGGTATCTAAAGATTGCAAACTATTGTAGTATAATACAAAGCTTCAAAAAGGTCCAGTGCATTTTAAAATATATTACCCATTAGTTACTTTATTGTAAATTAGTGCCTATTTAAGGCCCCATGCATATTGTAACTCATTTATTTATTTGATCTTATTTATTTCAGGTACTTATATAGCGCTGTCAATTTACGCAGCGCTTTTACATATACATTGTACATTCACATCAGTCCCTACCCTCAAGGAGCTTACAATCTAAGGTCCCTAACTCACATCCATACATACTAGGGACAATTTAGACAGGATCCAATTAACCTACCAGCATGTCTTTGTAGTGTGGGAGGAAACCGGAGTACCTGGAGGAAACCCACGCAGGTACAGGGAGAACCTGCAAACTCCAGGCAGGTAGTGTCGTGGTTGGGATTCGAACCAGTGGCCCTTCTTACTGCTAGGCGAGAGTTCAAAACACCTTTCTCCGAGCAGGAAAATCAGCTTTAGGAAAGTGCCAAAAGCCACGTTTTTTCAAGTGCATTCAGACCTGGTCATGCACGTCAAGGGTTTTGGTGTAAATTCACTTCATTGGCCAGAATATTAATTTATTATGGCTATTGAAATGCCTAAAAGCTCAAGCGCTAAACACACCTAGCGAGTTTAGACGTTTTTACACTTGTTTAGGCACGTTGGGTGTTTTTTTGTGGCAAAACACTTCCCTCCTGAAAGCGCTGGACCTGGGTTTTATTTTTATCTACCTCTAAATGCCCTTGCCTCTAAATACCTACAGTACATGTACAGCAGAGCAATAACTTCTCCGCAGGATGTGGAAACCTTGCAAAAAGATCTGAACAAATTAATGGGATGGGCAACTACATGGCAAATGAGGTTTAACCACTTAAGGACCAGCCTCGTTTTGGATTTTAGGTGTGTACATGATTAAGACAGTTTTTTTTGCTAGAAAATTACTTAGAACCCCCAAATATTATATATGTTTTTTTTATAACACCCTAGAGAATAAAATGGCGGTCGTTGCAATACTTTTCTTTGCACCGTATTTGCGCAGCGGTCTTATAAGCGCACTTTTTTGGGAAAAAATTCACTTTTTTGAATAAAAAAATAAGACAACAGTAAAGTTAGCCCAATTTTTTTTTTTTATTGTGAAATATAATGTTATGCCAAGTTGATACCCAACATGTCACGCTTCAAAATTGCGCCCACTGGTGGAATGGTGTCAAACTTTTACCCTCAAAAATCTCCATAGGCGAAGTTTAAAAAATTCTCCAGTTGCATGTTTTGCGTTACAGAGGAGGGGTAGGGCTAGAATTATTGCTCTCACTCTACCGGTCACGGCGATACCTCACATGTGTGGTTTGACCACCGTTTTCATATGCGGGCGCTACTCGTGTATGCGTTCGCTTCTGCGCGCGAGCTCGTTGGGGGGGTTTACATTTTTTTTTTTTATTATTATTTATTTTACATTATTTTATTTATTTTACAATGTTTTAAAAAAAAAATGTGTCACTTTTATTCCTATTACAAGGAATGTAAACATCCCTTGTAATAGAAAAAATCATGACAGAAACTCTTAAATATGAGATCTGGGGTCAAAAAGACCTCAGATCTCATATTTGCACTAAAATGCAATAAAAAAAAGTCTTTAAAAAAATGCCTTTAAGAGGTGTGGGTGGAAGTGACGTTTTGACGTCGCTTCCGCCCAGCAGTGTCATGGAGACGAGTGGGCGCCATCTTAGCCTCACTCATCTCCAGGCACAGGAGGAAGACGGACGCGATCGCCTCCGCTGCTACCGACGGCTCCGGTAAGCGGCGGAGGGCACGGATCGCGGCGGGGGGCCCTCTCCCGCCACCAATAAAATTGATCTTGCGGCGAATCCGTCGCAGGGACCACTTTTATCAGAAAGCAGACCGCTGCACGAAAATGGGGATACCGGGGTTATGGCAGCTAGCTGCTGCCATAACAACGATATCCCCCTTCAAAGTTTGGACGTACATCAGCGTGCGGCGGTCCGGAAGTGGTTAATGTAGAAAAATTTTAAATAATGCATTTGGGTGGCAAACGTATGAATGCAGTCTATACACTGGGAGGAGAAACTCTGGGGAATCTAGGATAGGAAAGGGGTTCTAGTAGATGATAGGCTCAGCAATGGCATGCAATGTCAAGCTGCTGCTAACAAAACAAACAGAATATTGGCATGCATTAAAAAGGGGATTAATTCCAGAGATAAAACGATAATTCTCCCACCCTACAAGACTCTGGTCCGGCCGCACCTGGAGTATGCTGTCCAGTTCTGGGCACCAGTCCTCGGGAAGGATGTGCTGGAAATGGAGCAAGTACAAAGAAGGGCAACTAAGCTAATAAAGAGTTTGGAGGATATTAGTTATGAGGAAAGGTTGCGAGCACTGAACTTATTCTCTCTGGAGAAGAGACGCTTGAGAAGGGATATGATGTCAATTTATAAATACCATACTGGTGACCCCACAATAGGGATAAAACTTTTTCGTGGAAGGGAGTTTAACAAGACATGTGGCCACTCATTAAAATTACAAGAAAAGAGGTTTAACCTTAAAGTGGATGTAAACCCAAAATTTTTTTTTGATGTCATAATGTAGAGTATAATATATATTTCCTATCATTTGAGCCCAGTCTTGCCACAAAGAGTTAATCCAGCTCTGAGCAAGCCTCTTTTATTGTTCAGTGAGATAAATCTTGACAGAGAAAAACTTTGTCAAATCCTCCCCCTTGCTGTGAGTGACAGGTGATTTACATATCTTGTGCACTAGCCTAAGACATGCATTATTTTTTAATTCCCACCCCCAATCCTTTTTTCAGCAGCTCTGCAAGGATTGGCTGTTCCACACCTCAGCATGATTTGGCATGCTGAAGTCATGTGGTTACTTTCCTGTCTTTTCACTGGATGTTAGAGATCATAGCAGAAGTTCAGTGTTAGAAATACACAGGAGAAAATGCATATTGACAAAGGGAGTGTAGAGGTGGGCGGGGAGTCTACTGACATCACGACTCCACCCACCGAGCTCCAGACAACAGACCCACCCACAGAATATGCAGCTTTTCAGGTCTAATAACAGAGAGAGGGGAGACATTTGACAGGTAAAGATACATGCAGGAGGCATGTATATCCTTATAGATAACCCCTATATCAGTAATTTAGAAAGGATGACATTGGGTTTACATCCACTTTAAACTACGTAGAGGGTTCTTTACTGTAAGAGCGGCAAGGATGTGTAGTTCCCTCTCACAGGCAGTGGTTCCAGCGGGGGCATCGGTAGTTTAAAAAAAACTATTAGAGATAAGCACCTGAACAACCCCAAAATACAGGGATATACAAATGTAATACTGACATATCATCACACACACATAGGTTGGATTTGATGGACTTGTGTCTTTTTTCAACCTCTCCTACTATGTAACTGTGGGGGTTATTTACGAAAGGAAAATCCACTTTGCACTACTATTGCAAACTACAAGTGCAAAGTGCACTTGAAATTGCACTGATAGTGCACATGAAAGTGCAGTCGCTGTAGATCTGAGGGGAAGATCTGAAATGAGGGGAAGCTCTGCTGATTTTATTATCCAATCATTTGCAAGCTAAAATGCTGTTTTTAATTGTCCTTGCATGTCTCCCTCAGATCTACAGTGACTGCACTTCCAAGTGCACTTTGCACCTGTAGTCTGCACTTGTAGTGCAAAGTGGATTTGCCTTTAGTAAATACCGCCCTATGTAACTATAAGTTAACCCATAGGGGTGTTTAGAGGCAGGAAAAAAATTCAAACGTCCGTTAAAAATGGCTTTTTGATGCCTAGTGTACTTCAGACCTTAGAGACCCTTCCCACATATAGTATATGTGCATGCTGCTGCAATGCCGCACAAACAGTCTAGGCTGATTACTGCTACTAGCAAATCATGAGGACACACATAGTGGGAGAATACATACCATGTCTGGCACGTGTCTAAAAAATCTACAGCTGCATCGCTGCATACACGTTACAGGCAGCTTTACAACTAGAAATGCACATTATGGGAGAATACATAACATGCCTGAAACATGTGTGCAAAATCTACAGCTGCATTTCTGCACAAAAGTTTACAGGGAGATTACTGGCAAAGCGTGATGCATATAGTGGTAGAAATCATCAGATGTCTGTAAGAAATGCAGCTGCAATTTTGCAGACATGTGAGCAGAAAGGCAATGCTGGTGGGAGATTACCTTTTTCTTGTCTCTGGGAGGCAGAGCAGCTGGCCCAGTCTAGAGTTGCCACCTCATCCCTTTAAACCCGAACACATATTAATTACACAGGTTCTGGTGCTGATTAAGGTGGAACCTGATGGTCATATGTTTGTATATGTATTGATAATACTATCTTTTATTATATTTCAATAAATATTGTTAAATTTTATCAAGCCTGTTTGATTCTCACCTACGCAACTCAGTCTTTTTCCTTTAAAATCCCATTTATTTGAGGAGGGGGATTGCTTGTTTCCCCCCCCCCCCCCTCCTCTTCCTCTCTATATAAGGTGGAACCTGTGTAATTAGTATGTGTTCTGGTTTAAAGGGATGAAGTGGTAACTCTAGCGCAGTCTGAAAATACTTGCAATGGCATGTCCTTCCATGGCCAGTTTTTGTGGCCCCTGTTTTTATATTACAGGTCACTTTGTGCCATATAGGCATGTGTGGGCACTCACCAGGGCAATGAAGCTCTTTGGTTCAATGTGCTGTCCTCCATCTTGCTCATCAGAAAAGGTAGCAGCAGTGTGGCCAGAAAACGTGCGCTGAAACGCTCTAAAACACTCATGTTTCGTTCAGGTGTTCCCATTAAGGTCTATGAGGACAAAAATACCTCTAATCTCCCCAAAAAAAGCTCATGCATTTTTTTGAGCAGCAGGCATTTTGCAGATGATAAAATGCTCAGGTGTGAAGAGGGGCCATTAAAAATAATGGGATTTAGCTTGTTGAGCATTTTTGATCTACAAGCTTCAAGCAGAAAATTGCACAGGTGTGAATAGGGCTTAAGCCTGCTAAAGGCTTATCTATAGCCACTCAAAAACAAAGAGTCAGCGCAAAACCTAATGACTACTAACAGCAGCTGAACACTAAAGGCAAATATAGAAACCCTTTTAGACTAAGTATACTGAACAGTGCAGCGCTAAAATAATAAACAACTAAAGTAATCAATGAATGAAAAGTCCATAAGCTTGTATGTAAAAACACACATGTAGATAGAAAACCAAAGACGTCAGCGGTGATAAAGGGTGCTTCATGCAAAGTCTGAAGTGCTCCTTAGTCCATGCTCACACCATTTGTTAGCCAAACTGCTCACCTTGCATAATAGACCCCTGAGCTAACAGGAAGGTCATAAGGGCATTCACCACCACTAGTGGTTAAGGTAAACTTGTAGATGGAAGCCGGGCACCTCTTAAACTCCGCAGATAGAACTTGTATCTCTCCCGTGACAACCGCTCAGGAAGTCCTTTGGACGATACGCGTGTGGGAGTTCCCCTTAATGTCACTGCAGCCACCTTACCAGCTTTGCTGTTACCAGTCACTGTATGTTTTTTTATTTTCAAAATATTTTATTGAGTTTTCAAGAAAAAAAAACATACATATCATTAGCGTTGAATGCGGGAGTACAACGGAGAATAATTCGAACCCCTTAGGGGTTACATGTTAACCTTACGACAGTAGATACGAATATAAAAACGGACCTTGCATTAATACCTTTAAGTGTCAAAATTCGTTCGCTTAAATCATGGAGCCCAGAGACAAGGAATGGTTGGGAGAGGGGGAAGAAGGAGAGACCGTCTGCACCCCAACTGGGAACACACTGTGCCTGAGCGGAACACTCCAACTTGCCCCTAGCACCCCCTTAGTTAGTGCTAAAGGTCTCTGGGCAACAAAACAGGAAATAAGGACCTACTTCGTATGCTTCCCTTGGGAGCTAGACTCCCAGGGGTCCCTACCATGGTTTAAATTAAAGCAGGTAAAACATCGTCTTGGTAGATCAACCTGCTAAAAAACAAAAGATAGGAGAGGAAGAGAAGAAGGAGAAGTGAGAGTGGGGGGAGAGAGGGAGAGGAAAAAGTAGTCGAAAGCCAAACCACGGGAGGAGTCCCCCCAGACCCAGGAACAGCCTGACGCTTCAAGGTTGAACCCCTGGGATCAAGGAGATGCCCAAGAAATTAGCCCATGGTTCCCAGATAGCTTCGAATTTCTCTTTGGTGTTGTTCAGGGTACTAGCAGGCTTCTCTTGGGCCATGATCCATGAAATTTTGCGGATAGCCGCTTTGAAGGACACCTTGGGTTGTTTCCATGCCTTGGCTATAGATAGTTTAGCCCCCAGCAAAATGAAGTGAATCAATTTACGAGCCAGTTTGGGAGTCTTAGGTAAATGATCGTTTAAAAGCACTAAGGCGGGGGTTCTTGGGATCTGAACTCCAGTGACTTTCTTAATCATATG
The DNA here is from genome assembly GCA_037952925.1 of Lithobates clamitans. Taxonomy (NCBI): domain Eukaryota; kingdom Metazoa; phylum Chordata; class Amphibia; order Anura; family Ranidae; genus Lithobates; species Lithobates clamitans. The sequence continues at coordinate 3,047,442 of JBBGZY010000325.1, read as the reverse complement.
AAAAATCCTATGCCAGAAAGGCCTCAGACGTGGACATTCCCAACCAAAAGATATGGGCCAAGGAGCCCCTAAGAAGACAACCCCTTAAGCACCTGGGGTCCGTGGAGGGGAACATTTTGGCCAGTCTTTCCGGTGGAAGGTACCATCTTGTGATGACCTTTACGCTGGACTCCACCAGTGAGATGTTCAGAATGCTCTTGTATGCCCTATTAAAAGTGACCCTCCACTTCTCCAGTTCCCACTCCAAGGATAAGTCTGACTCCCAAGTAGGGATGAGCCGAACACCCCCCTGTTCGGTTCGCACCAGAACATGCGAACAGGAAAAAAATTCGTTCGAACACGCGAACGCCGTTAAAGTCTATGGGACACGAACATGAATAATCAAAAGTGCTAATTTTAAAGGCTAATATGCAAGTTATTGTCATAAAAAGTGTTTGGGGACCCGGGTCCTCCCCCAGGGGACATGAATCAATGCAAAAAAAAGTTTTAAAAACGGACGTTTTTTCAGGAGCAGTGATTTTAATAATGCTTAAAGTCAAACAATAAAAGTGTAATATCCCTTTAAATTTCATACCTGGGGGGTGTCTATAGTATGCCTGTAAAGGGGCGCATGTTTCCCGTGTTTAGAACAGTCTGACAGCAAAGTGACATTTTGAAGGAAAAAACACATTTAAAACTACCGCGGCTATTGCATTGCCGACAATACACATAGAAGTTCATTGATAAAAACGGCATGGGAATTCCCCACAGGGGAACCCCGAACCAAAATTAAAAAAAAAAATGATGTGGGAGTCCCCCTAAATTCCATACAAGGCCCTTCAGGTCTGGTATGGATATTAAGGGGAACCCCAGCCAAAATTAAAAAAAAAAATTGACGTGGGGTTCCCCCTAAATTCCATACCAGACCCTTCAGGTCTGGTATGGATTTTAAGGGGAACCCCGCGCCAAAAAAAAAAAAAAAAAAACGGCGTGGGGTCCCCCTAAAAATCCATACCAGACCCTTATCCGAGCACGCAACCTGGCAGGCCGCAGGAAAAGAGGGGGGGACGAGAGTGCGGCCCCCCCCCCCTCCTGAACCGTACCAGGCCACATGCCCTCAACATTGGGAGGGTGCTTTGGGGTAGCCCCCCAAAACACCTTGTCCCCATGTTGATGAGGACAAGGGCCTCATCCTCACAACCCTGGCCGGTGGTTGTGAGGGTCTGCGGGCGGGGGGCTTATCGGAATCTGGAAGCCCCCTTTAACAAGGGGACCCCCAGATCCCGGCCCCCCCCCTGTGTGAAATGGTAAGGGGGTACTTACCCCTACCATTTCACTAAAAAACTGTCAAAAATGTTAAAAATGACAAGAGACAGTTTTTGACAATTCCTTTATTTAAATGCTTCTTCTTTCTTCTTTCTTCCTTCATCTTCTTCTGGTTCTTCTGGCTCTTCTGGTTCTTCCTCCGGCGTTCTCGTCCAGCATCTTCTCCGCGGCGTCTTCTATCTTCTTCTCCTCGGGCCGCTCCGCACCCATGGCATGAGGGGGAGGCTCCCGCTCTTCTCTTCATCTTCTTCTCTTCTTCATCTTCTTCTTCTTCTTCTTCTTCCTTCTTCTCTTCTTCTCTTCTTCCTGTCTTCTGCGGGCCGCTCCGCAGCCATGCTGGCATGGTGGGAGGCTCCCGCTGTGTGACGGCGTCTCTTCGTCTGACGGTTCTTAAATAACGGGGGGCGGGGCCATCCGGTGACCCCGCCCCCCTCTGACGCACGGTGACTTGAGGGACTTCCCTGTGACGTCACGGGGAATGCCACGGGGAAGTCCCGTCATGTCACCGTGCGTCAGAAGGGGGCGGGGCCACCGGGTGGCCCCGCCCCCCGTTATTTAAGAACCGTCAGACGAAGAGACGCCGTCACACAGCGGGAGCCTCCCTCCATGCCACAGCATGGCTGCGGAGCGGCCCGCAGAAGACAGGAAGAAGAGAAGAAGGAAGAAGAAGAAGAAGATGAAGAAGAAGATGAAGAAGAGAAGAAGATGAAGAGAAGAGCGGGAGCCTCCCCCTCATGCCATGGGTGCGGAGCGGCCCGAGGAGAAGAAGATAGAAGACGCCGCGGAGAAGATGCTGGACGAGAACGCCGGAGGAAGAACCAGAAGAGCCAGAAGAACCAGAAGAAGATGAAGGAAGAAAGAAGAAAGAAGAAGCATTTAAATAAAGGAATTGTCAAAAACTGTCTCTTGTCATTTTTAACATTTTTGACAGTTTTTTAGTGAAATGGTAGGGGTAAGTACCCCCTTACCATTTCACACAGGGGGGGGGCCGGGATCTGGGGGTCCCCTTGTTAAAGGGGGCTTCCAGATTCCGATAAGCCCCCCGCCCGCAGACCCTCACAACCACCGGCCAGGGTTGTGAGGATGAGGCCCTTGTCCTCATCAACATGGGGACAAGGTGTTTTGGGGGGCTACCCCAAAGCACCCTCCCAATGTTGAGGGCATGTGGCCTGGTACGGTTCAGGAGGGGGGGGGGGCCGCACTCTCGTCCCCCCCTCTTTTCCTGCGGCCTGCCAGGTTGCGTGCTCGGATAAGGGTCTGGTATGGATTTTTAGGGGGACCCCACGCCGTTTTTTTTTTTTTTTTTTTGGCGCGGGGTTCCCCTTAAAATCCATACCAGACCTGAAGGGTCTGGTATGGAATTTAGGGGGAACCCCACGTCAATTTTTTTTTTCAATTTTGGCTGGGGTTCCCCTTAATATCCATACCAGACCTGAAGGGCCTTGTATGGAATTTAGGGGGACCCCCACATCATTTTTTTTTTTTTATTTTGGTTCGGGGTTCCCCTGTGGGGAATTCCCATGCCGTTTTTATCAATGAACTTCTATGTGTATTGTCGGCAATGCAATAGCCGCGGCTAGTTTTAAATGAGTTTTTTCCTTCCAAATGTCATTTTGCTGTCAGACTGTTCTAAACACAGGAAACATGCGCCCCTTTACAGGCATACTATAGACACCCCCCAGGTACGAAATTTAAAGGGATATTACACTTTTATTGTTTGACTTTAAGCATTAATAAAATCACTGCTCCTGAAAAAACGTCCGTTTTTAAAACTTTTTTTTGCATTGATCCATGTCCCCTGGGGCAGGACCCGGGTCCCCAAACACTTTTTATGACAATAACTTGCATATAAGCCTTTAAAATTAGCACTTTTGATTTCTCCCATAGACTTTTAAAGGGTGTTCCGCGGCATTCGAATTTGCCGCGAACACCCCAAATTGTTCGCTGTTCGGCGAACTTGCGAACAGCCAATGTTCGAGTAGAACATGAGTTCGACTCGAACTCGAAGCTCATCCCTACTCCCAAGCTAACATGTATGGAGTCTTGGCTGTTTTATTAGAGAGTGACTGGTAAATGATGGAGATTCCACCCCTCTGCTCCCTAGACTGACCGCACCATATTTCGTAAGGAGTGAATGTGTGGTTTGAAGGATTGTCTTTTCCCTTATGTGTGAGGAAGTGTCTGATCTGCTGAAAGTGAAAGTTCTCAGAGCTAGGCATCTCCAGCTGACTCACACAGAAGGCCCTGGTTATAGGCCCCATTGATGTGAAGTAGTGTCCAATCCGGTACATCCCCTTGTTCAGCCACCATCAGAATGCTTTAATGTCAGTACCTGGGGGAAAGTCAGGGTTATTGAAGATATGAGCCAGTGGTTGTCTGGAGGAAGTTATGGTTGGAAGGTTTCTTAGAGAATCCCATAATTGAAAGGATTGCAAAAGGACTGGGGATAAGATGGGGGACGTTTTTTAGGGGGGACCCACAAAAGAAAATCGATAGTAAAAGAAGGGACTGCCTGTCTCTCAATCTGTATCCAATCCAGTCTCTCCGCCTTCGCGTATACCGTCGAAATCTGGGCTAACCTGGCTGATTGGTAGTACCATAATAGCTGCGGAAGGCCTAATCCCCCTGGTGGTCTATTTAAGTATAATGTGCTCTGTTGAAGTCTGTACCCCTTCCCTCCCCAAATGAATTTTACTATTTTCCTTTGGAACGATTTCAAGTGCTCTTTATTATTGTTAATTGGAATGGCTCTAAATAGGTAGAGGATTCTGGGGAGCAAATTCATCTTGACTGCATGAATCCTCCCTAACCAGGATAAACCCCCCCTAGCCCATTTGGATAAGTCTGCCTCTAGTTTGCGGTAAGTGTGAGGGAATTTGGTTGCATAAAGATGTTCTGTTTTCGCTGTGAGCCTTATCCCCAAGTAATCAATGTATGAGTCACTCCATTTGAATTCAAAGGCACTCTGCAGGGATGACAGTAAAGTTGGGTTAAGGGAGATGTTCAAGGCTGATGATTTGGCATAATTGACCTTCAGCCCAGAAACCTTCGAGAACTCTTTCAGGAGCTTGCAAAGGTTTGGAAGGGAGGTGGTTGGGGATGTGATGAAAAGGAGCATATCGTCCGCAAACAACCCACATTTGTGGACCTGGTCACCACAGGCAACCCCTTGGATGTTGGGATCTGCTCTTATTGCTATTGCTAACGTTTCGATCGCAATAGCAAAAATTAGGGGGGAGAGTGGGCATCCCTGCCTAGTGCCTCTTGCAATGGATAGGGTTTTAGAGTATTGACCTTGTAAGCGAATCACCGCTTTAGGAGAGGAGTATAGTGATTTTAGGGTCCCTAAAAAGTTGGGTCCAAAGCCCCACTTCTCCAGTATGGAGAAGAGATAAGGCCATTCGATCGAGTCGAAAGCTTTGTGGAGATCCAGCGAGAGGATCATACCTTCTTGTTTCGGCCCCCCTTCCCAGTTAGATTGTAGGATGGATACTATATCTATTGCTCTCCTAATTTGGTCGGGTCCTTGCCTACCGGGTATAAAACCGACCTGATCCTTGTGTACATAGAGATTGATGAAAGAGGATAGGCGGTTGGCAAGAATTCTAGTAAGAATTTTGAGGTCATTATTAATTAAAGATATGGGCCTGTACTTCTCAACTTCCTCATGGTTTTTGTTGGGTTTGGGGATTACTGAGATGAATGCTGTATTTAGTTGGGTTTCCAGGGGGGATCCTGTCTTTTTAGAATGAAAGAATTTTGCTAGATACGGGGCTAGGATAGTGCTACATTCCTTATAGTAGGGGACTGAGAGGCCGTCTGGCCCTGGGGCAGAGCCGGATTTAAGACCTTTTATTACCTCCCTGATTTCAGCCTCCGTGATGGGGCTTCCATTAAGTCTCTACAGTCTCTGGAGAGTGAGTGTCACGAAGGACAAGTCGCCTCCATTCACCGGGCTGCGGGGCGCATGCGCAGGGGGTTGTTGTTGAGACGTGCACCCGTTCGCGGCCTGATGGTGCGGCGCGCGCGGGTGCACGGCGGCCCACGCGTGCGCGCCGTCGCCCGTGCGGGTGCCCGGTAGCGCGTCATGCTGACACGCTCACTGGGAGGTTACTTTAGACGACACCAGCACCCAGTCGGGTTGCTGGTTTGTCGTCAGCTTTACCCTGCCTGTGTTTGAACTCCTGCTTCCTGTCTCTTGTGAAACCGACCTTCTGCCTGTACCTACGACCACTCTCTGCTTGCTGGATACCTTGACCCTCTGCTTGAATAACGACCACTCTCTGCTTGCTGGATACCCTGACCCTCTGCCTGAATAACGACCACTCTCTGCTTGCTGGATACCCTGACCCTCTGCCTGAACAACGACCACTCTCTGCTTGCCGGATACTTTGACCTTCTGCCTGTTTAAGGATCACTCCAGACCTGTTGGATCTCCTGACCTCTGCCTGTGTCTTCAACCATACTCCCCACGGGGCTGCCACCCCCTTGATCCCCTCAGTCATAAGGACTTCCTAACCACCAGTCTTACACCTCTTAACCTTTGCTCTTTGCACTTCCAGGCACTCCTCCAGGAGACTTCCCGCCATCCAAGCCATCCTGAGTCTTCCCACAGCTTTACCGGAGACCCGTGCCTCCGCGTGCTTCCGATCCCCTGTCTCACTCTCGGGGGTTCGGGTGCGCGTGGTCGTAAGGGCAAGCCGCTCTCGGCATCTCGGCCTCGGTGAGTATTGACGTGACAGTACAAACCAGCCAGATGTCCGAGGCCGACAGGCCCTTGGAGATCTTATGCCAACAAGTCTCCGCCTTGGCCGATTCAGTACAGAGGCTACAAGAGGGATACACGCAAGTTGATAGCCGCCTCCAACAACTGACGGGGGCACTCCCCCCTGCCGCTGCAGCTCCTGCACCTAGCAATGAAGGCCCGCTCCCTCAGGTCACTGCCAGCCCTACAGTAGTAATGGTACTTCCGGAACCTAGGGTCCCCACACCGGAACGGTTCTCGGGGGACCGTAAGAAGTTCAGGGCTTTTAAGAATGCATGCACCCTTTACTTCGCGTTGCAACCCCGAACCTTCGCATCAGAAGTGGTCAAGGTGGGATTTGCGATTTCTTTGCTGTCAGAGGAACCTCAGGCCTGGGCGCATGGTCTGATGGATTTAGGGAGTCCGGTGCTTAATACCATTGATACATTCTTTGAAAGTATGGCCCAGCTGTATGATGACCCACAGCGTATGGCCACCGCCGAAGCTATCTTGCACCATCTAGTCCAGGGAAGGAGACCAATTGAGGATTACACGGTGGAATTCCGCAAATGGGCGGCCGACACTAACTGGATTGAGCCAGCCTTACGCTATCAGTACCGCCAAGGTCTGTCAGAGCTCCTCAAGGATGAGTTAGCCAGGATGGAGACCCCCACATCTTTGGAGGAGTTAATTCAGGCAGCTACCAAATTAGATAGGCGCTTGAGGGAACGTCGGTCAGAACGATTCCAAAATCCTCGCCCGGCATGGACAACTCCAAGACTCCAACCCATTCCAGTGTCTTCACCCATTACAGCTGGGCCTACTGCACTTCCCGATTCCGAACCGATGCAGCTTGGTTTAGTACGACCACCACTAACCTCAGAAGAGAGACAACGTAGACGGCAGTCCAACTTGTGTCTCTATTGCGAGGGTGCCGGTCACTTCCTGCGCAACTGCCCGATAAGGCCTAGTAAGTCTTTTCAACCCAAAACAATGACTTACCAAGATAACAATACCTCTAAGTCTTACGTGATGTTGTTTATCTCGTTACAGCTACCGGAAGGGGAATCCCGCCTGCCGGCGATCATTGACTCAGGTGCATGTAGCTGCTTTATGGACGCTGCCCTGGCCCGAACCTTGCATGTGCCTTTACAACCTAAAACGCAACACCTACAAGTCCACTTGGCGGATGGGTCCCGTCCCAGCTCAGGCCCAATCACCCAGGAGACTCAACCTATTCTAGCCACCACCGATTCGGGACACCAAGAACTTCTACGCCTGGACCTTATCCACTCTCCCATGTTCCCAGTCATTCTAGGCTTACCTTGGCTACAAGCCCATGATCCTCTTATCCAATGGAGTTCGAAGATGGTCTCATTTCCCTCCTCCTACTGTTCTCAGCACTGCCGCCCTCTGAAACCCAAGATCTGTGCTACGATCTCGGCTCCTTCAGTTAACCTCCAGCATGTCCCTCAGGAGTATCATGAGTTCCAGGAAGTCTTCAGCAAACAAATGGCCGATTGCCTCCGACCTCATCGACCTTACGACTGCCCAATCGACCTATTGCCGGGATCAGAAATTCCTTTTGGTCGCATCTTTCCTCTTTCCGAAACAGAGCTGGAGGCTCTCAAACAATATATAGACGAGAACCTGGAAAAGGGGTTCATCCGTCCCTCATCTTCACCTGCCGGAGCAGGTATCTTCTTTGTCGGTAAGAAGGACGGTTCCGTTAGGCCCTGTGTGGATTACCGGCAGTTGAATAACATTACTATCAAGAATCGGTATCCGTTGCCGCTCATTCCAGAGTTGTTCCAACGCTTTCGGTCAGCCAGAATCTTCTCCAAATTGGATCTCCGAGGGGCATACAATCTTATCCGAATCAGAGCTGGAGATGAATGGAAGACGGCCTTCAGATCGAGGTTCGGGCACTTCGAATACTTGGTGATGCCCTTTGGGCTCTGTAACGCTCCGGCTACGTTCCAACACCTGGTGAATGACATTTTCCGCAAATACCTAGATGACTTCCTCGTAGTCTACCTGGATGATATTTTAATTTTTTCTTCTACACTGGAACTTCATAGGGATCACGTCAGAACAGTTCTGACCATTTTGAGACAGCACAAGCTTTACCTAAAAATGGAGAAGTGCGAATTTGAAAGATCAGTTGTGCAATTTTTAGGGTTCATCATTTCGGCAAATGGAGTAGAGATGGATCCTCAAAAGATACAGGCTATTCAGGAGTGGCCAGCTCCTTCTGATAAAAAGGGGGTCCAACGCTTTATAGGATTCGCTAACTTCTATCGGAAGTTCATCGTTGGAATTTCTACCATAGTGGCACCCATCACTCAGTTAACCCACCGGCACGGTTCATTCCAGTGGTCCCAAGCAGCACAAGAAGCTTTCATGAAGCTGAAGGATCTGTTCAGTTCCGCTCCTATTCTCCGGCATCCTGATCCTTCCCATCCGTTCGTATTGGAAGTGGATGCATCAGAAATAGCCACGGGAGCAATCCTTTCTCAGAGACAAGGACCCAAGGCTATCTTACATCCAGTTGCATTTGCTTCTCGGAAACTCAGTGCGGCAGAATTAAACTACGACGTAGGTGACAGGGAGCTGCTGGCCATAAAATTTGCCCTGGAAGAATGGAGATACTTACTTGAGGGGGCACTTCATCCAGTGATGATTTTCACAGATCACAAGAATCTTGAGTACCTCCGAACAGCAAAACGCCTAAAACCCAGACAAGCTCGTTGGGCCCTGTTCTTTTCGCGCTTCAACTTCCATATCTCCTACAGACCTGGCAGTAAGAATGGAAAAGCAGATGCCCTTTCCCGAATGTTCTCAGCAGACCTCCAGACTTCAGAACCAAGTACAATTCTTGCACCTCAAAATTTTCTTGGGTTGACACAGACAGACCTAATGTCTTCGATCAAGAGATCATCCAATGCATGTACGGATCCGGAGGTACAATCCCTGAGGAAAGACGAAGGTCTCTTTTGGGTCCGGGGCAAAATTTTTGTACCCCAACAGACTCGGTTAACCATTCTCAAGATGTGCCACGACCATAAATTGGCCGGTCACTTCGGAGTTAGGAAGACAGCTGACCTGATCTCTCGCTCTTTCTGGTGGCCGGGTTGGAGACGAGATTGCAGGGAATATGTGGCCTCTTGTCTCCGTTGTCAACTCAACAAGGGCCAGAACACCAGATCCTGGGGTTTACTTAAACCACTACCTGTTCCAGAACGACCATGGTCTGACGTGTCTATGGATTTCATTGTGGATCTACCAGCCTCAGAAGGCTACACTACCATTTTCGTTGTGGTCGACCGTCTGTCCAAGATGGCCCACTTCCTACCTATGATAGGTACTCCTTCCGCAGTAGAAACAGCCAACGTTTTTCTGAAAGAGGTCATAAGACTTCACGGGGTACCAAGAATATAGTGTCTGACAGAGGCGTGCAATTCACGTCCAAATTTTGGAAAGAACTTTGTAAGGCCCTGGATATTAAAGTATGCCTCTCATCAGCCTATCACCCTCAGAGCAATGGCCAAACGGAGAGGACAAATCAAACTTTGGAGCAGTATCTCCGTTGCTTCTGTTCAGGATCTCAGGATGATTGGGCAAAACTTCTTCCATACGCAGAATTTGCGTATAATAACTCTGGCTACCAACCAAACGCCCTTTTGGGCCAACTGCGGGTTTCATCCCACGTTCCTGACTAAGGACACTCCTGAGGTAACAGTTCCTGTAGTACAGGACAGAATAATATCCTTACAAAATAACTTCCAAGAAATCCAAAACATGTTACAGAAAGCTCAAAAGGCCTACAAGGAGCAGTATGACCGAGGCAGGAAGGAGAATCCAACATTTAACATAGGGGAAGAGGTTTGGTTGTCCACCTCTAATCTCAAGCTACAGTTGCCATCCCGAAAACTAGGACCTAAATTTATTGGCCCTTTCCCTATCAAAAGGATCATCAACCCTGTGGCCATGGAGTTAGCCCTGCCTAAAACATACAAGATCCATCCTGTCTTTCATGTATCTTTATTGAAGCCTGTTGTATCCAGTCCATTTCCAGAAAGAGGAGAGGTTCCTCCCCCACCAATCAGGGTCGACGGTGAGAATGAGTTCGAGGTGGAGGCTATCCTGGGTTGTAGAAAGAGGGGCAGACAACTACAGTACCTGATCCAATGGAAGGGATACCCACCTGAAGACAATTCATGGGAGCCTGCGAAGAACCTACATGCCCCTCGCTTGATTCAAACCTTTCATCAAGACCATCCGGAGTTGATGTCTAGCCTGGGCGTCCAGTGTCCGCCCTTAGGAGGGGGGGCACTGTCACGAAGGACAAGTCGCCTCCATTCGCCGGGCTGCGGGGCGCATGCGCAGGGGGTTGTTGTTGAGACGTGCACCCGTTCGCGGCCTGATTGTGCGGCGCGCGCGGGTGCACGGCGGCCCACGCGTGCCGCACATTCGCCCGTGCGGGTGCCCGGTAGCGCGTCATGCTGATGCGCTCACTGGGGGGTTACTTTAGACGACACCAGCACCCAGTCGGGTTGCTGGTTTGTCGTCAGCTTTACCCTGCCTGTGTTTGAACTCCTGCTTCCTGTCTCTTGTGAAACCGACCTTCTGCCTGTACCTACGACCACTCTCTGCTTGCTGGATACCTTGACCCTCTGCTTGAATAACGACCACTCTCTGCTTGCTGGATACCCTGACCCTCTGCCTGAATAACGACCACTCTCTGCTTGCTGGATACCCTGACCCTCTGCCTGAACAATGACCACTCTCTGCTTGCCAGATACCTTGACCTTCTGCCTGTTTAAGGATCACTCCAGACCTGTTGGATCTCCTGACCTCTGCCTGTGTCTTCAACCATACTCCCCACGGGGCTGCCACCCCCTTGATCCCCTCAGTCATAAGGACTTCCTAACCACCAGTCTTACACCTCTTAACCTTTGCTCTTTGCACTTCCAGGCACTCCTCCAGGAGACTTCCCGCCATCCAAGCCATCCTGAGTCTTCCCACAGCTTTACCGGAGACCCGTGCCTCCGCGTGCTTCCGATCCCCTGTCTCACTCTCAGGGGTTCGGGTGCGCGTGGTCGTAAGGGCAAGCCGCTCTCGGCATCTCGGCCTCGGTGAGTATTGACGTGACAGTGAGGGAAGTTGTAGGTGCGATAGGAATTCATTAACTAAGGGGCCTTTCTCTGGTCGGGGTGGGTTGTAGAGAGAAGCATACAAAATCGTGGAAAGCAGACATAATACTGATTGGATTTGCTGTTGGAGGTTGACCTGCTATCCTCAATTTGGGGAAGGAGAGAGAACGAAATTTAGGTGAGAGTTTAGAAGCCAACATTGAGCCGAATCTATCCTTATGGCAATAAAATTTGGCTCTACACCATCTAAGATTTTTCTCTGCTTTAACCGTTAAAGCGAGATTCAGCTCAAGTCTGGTGGCGTCAAGTTTACTTAAAAGGGTCTTGGACGGGTGTTTTTTATGTTCCGCTTTAGGTTGGAGGAAGGATTTTTCAAGTCTTTGAATGTCTATTAATCGTTCCTTCTTAAATTTGGACGCTAGTCTAATTATAACTCCTCGAATAGTTGCCTTGTGGGCTGCCCACAGGGTTTCGGGGGAGATGTTCTCCACATCATTTAAGAGGAAATATTCTTTGATAGATTTAGCAATTTCCTGAACCAGGCTAGGGTCAGCTAAAAGGGATTCGTTTAGTCACCAGAAGAAACCTCCTTGCCCAGACAGAACATTTCTCAGGGTAAGGGTAACCAAGGAATGATCAGACCATGCTGTGTCCAGTATTGCTGCCTTAGTTGACAAGGGAATGAGGGCCGTCTGGGTGAGGATGTGATCAATTCTAGCGTACGACTGGTGGGGAGCGGAAAAGTGCGTGTAGTCCCTTTTGTTGGGGTTCAATTCCCTCCATACATCTACCAGACTCTGTGAGTGGACCATTTTGGCGATCCTCGTGCTAAGTTTTGTGGGGCGTGTGAGTTGGTCTTTAGGGGGCTTGGTTTTGTCTAGACCCTGATCAAATGCAACATTTGAGTCCCCTCCCAGGATAACTTTGCCTTCCAGGAGCGGATCCAAAGTTGAGAACAGATCCTGGAAAAACGACGCTTGGCCCTTGTTTGGGGCGTAGTATGAGACGAAAGAATATAAAACGCCTTCCAGGGTACCTTTCACCAAAATGAATCTGCCCTCTGGATCCCTGAAGTCAGAGAGGTGTGAAAATTTGCAGTTTTTAGAGAAGAGAATAGCTACCCCCTTCGTCTTATTAGGGGCATTCGCTAAATAAAATGTTGGAAAGTGTGCATGTAGGAACTTGGGGGTGTACCGGGTGTGGAAGTGTGTCTCCTGCAGGAGCATCACATCAATTCTCAGTGATTTATAATGATCCATGGCTAGTCTCCGTTTCCTGGGAGAGTTTAGGCCCTGGACATTATGTGAACCGATCTTGAGGTTAATACCCTTCACTGTCAGGTCAGCCATAGGAGCAGAGGGGATAGAAGCTAGTAATCACGCAGTCACTTACCCTTGGGAGTCTTCTGATACTGAATTTAGGCCAGGTTCTGCAGAGTAGTCCCAGGATCGACTCTGGGACGTGGAGGGGTACCCCCCCGGGTTGGCTAGAAGAAAGAAAAGGGATGAGATGGGGGAGAAAAAGATAAGAGACTTACTAAACACTAAAGACATAAACAAAGACATGGGTACCATGAAAATACCCTTGGGGTTATGCGAATCAGAATCCGCTATAGCCCCAATGAACTACTTCTGACCGCCCTATGGGGCGTCTGAAGTTCCGACACCAAAGGACACCAACGGTTCTTTGGAATCGAGTGGAGGCACAAGGGGTCCACCCCGGACCCTAGGTGTGTCAAATTTGAACCATAAAATAAACACACAACAATAGTTAACAGAGTAACTGCAATAACAGCCCTACTTGCAGGGCTCTCTATGCCTGAAACAATATTCAACCCAGGTAGGGACAAATAATCAAGAACCTGAGAATCCCGCCCCCTTCTCATCTTCAGAAGTCCCCCCGCCCCCTAACTGACTATATGAGGGAGAATTCCTGGGGGTCCCCTGAAAATGAGAGAGGCCTTAATGGCCTAGCTAACATGACCTCCATCTGAAAATGGGGAAGAGATATGGGTATTACAGAGAAACCGAGGTTTCTAACTGAACTAAGATTTGGCCTAGCATAATCAATACTGGAATTCTAGCCCTGTATTCTGATCTTTATGTTAGAGGGACCTTGGTCTTCATGTAGTATTGTATTCTCTGTAGAAGTCCTCTTCTTCTGGGAAGGTTGCCAGGTAAAATAGCTGGTTCTTGCAGGCGGCAGGTTGAGGAAAAGAGAGGTGAATGAATGTTTCAGACCTTCTTCATCGGGAAAATTTTCAAATGTAGAAAACTGTGTGTAATACAGTGAGACTCGATGAGAATTTAGATGCGGGGTATGCCATGTCCATAAGACGTGGGAAGGTATTGGAGCACCTGCTCCATCAACTTGGGGGGAGAACAGGCCCAAAAATGTCTCTACAGAGACTGGAGAAAAGAGATGAGTAAGTCAGCCTTAAGGTGGTTTCCCCTCCTTGCTCTTCTTGGAAGGGCCCTTCATCCAGAGTGGGGATACCGGGCTGCCTGGAGGAGGGCGTTTAGTGGAGCCCGAGGAAGCAGACGAGAAGTCCATTGGAGCCTCATGGGAAATCAGCCTGAGGCCAAGTAATAGCCTTTCCCCTTCCTGGAGGCTAGCGAATGAGTGGGTCTTGCCCTGGATGGAGAACTTTACAGCGAAGGGGAAGGTCCAACGGTATTTGATGTCCCGTTGAGAGAGGACCGTGAGAAGGGGTTTTAGTGTCCTGTGTCTTTGAATAGTTGTAGGGGCGAGGTCAGCGAAAATCTGGATCTGGTGACCCTGGTGCTGCAGCATAGGCTTTTGACGGGATTGACACATGACCTCTTCCTTTACCGCATAAAAGTGCGGCTTGGCGATTATGTCCCTTGGGGAGCCATCTTGTCTGGGGGGGCCAAGAGACCTGTGTGCTCTGTCAAGTTCAAGACGTTGGGGGGGTATGTTGGGAATAAGGGCTGCGATAATGTCCTGAACCGTGGAGGGTATGTCCGAAAAAGTTTCCGGGAGGCCTCTAATCCGAAAGTTGTTCCTCCTAGACCGGTTTTCGAGTTCGTCGATCCTGGAGAGGGCGACATCTAATTGTTCTTGAATGGTCATGAGGTGTGCTGCATTTTGGTTGGTTCTAGCGGTTGTGCATTCCACTTTATCCTCAATGGCTTCAATTCTGGCGCCTAAATTGGACAGGTCCGCTTTAATAGTGTTGGTGATCTGTTTTGCTGTATTAGCCAGTCCTTTCTCTAAAAGGGATGAGAATTTTGCAAACATGTCTTCCTGCATTGCTATGAGGTCAGTTACTGAGAAGCCAGATTGCTGCATAGCTGGAGGTGGTAGTTGGGCCTGTGCAGGGAGGGCCTGTGAGAGTATCTCTTGTTGTGAGAGGGACAGCGTCTCAGAGGGGGCCTTTGCTGTGGCCTGGGGCTTTGTATGGCCTTGCGGGGGTAAATGGGGAGTTTGGGAGGGTCCCTGTGCTGCCTGTGCGTAGGTCAGGGTCGGAGGAGAGAGTACTGGCCTGTTCTCTTGTATCCTGGAGTGGATGCCTGCCTGATGCAGCGGCCCGTCCGTGCTGGCGGCCATCTTGGGACTCCCGTCCGCGTCTGCCGAGGCAAATTGGGGGCCGAGATCGCGTCTTGCAGGGGGCCCCGACATCTCCTTCTGGTCCCCGGCTGTTCCCCTACTTGGGTGGGGTGCTGTGTCGCCCGTTAGTGGGCTGAGGCGGCTGGTGTGCGGCTCGTCGGTCCGGGGTGGAGCGGAGCTCCTGGCTCAGGCAGCCATGTCGGAGCTCTCGCGCATGCGCACTGTGCACTGTATGTTTTTTATCCTAGCATTTGGACTAAGTGCTATTGATGTGAGTACCTGTCTTTTTAATAAATGATACCTGTTTCAAGTTATACAGAGAGCACTAGATATTTTCTTTGCATTTTATGTTGTCCCGGGAGAGATACAAGTTCTATCTGCGGAGTTTAAGAGGTGCCCGGCTTCCATCTACAAGTTTACCTTAACCACCAGTGGTGGTGAATGCCCTTATGACCTTCCTGTTAGCTCAGGGGTCTATTATGCAAGGTGAGCAGTTTGGCTAACAAATGGTGTGAGCACGGACTAAGGAGCACTTCAGACTTTGCATGAAGCACCCTTTATCACCGCTGACATCTTTGGTTTTCTATCTACATGTGTGTTTTTACATACGAGCTCATGAAATTTTCATTCATTGATTACTTTAGTTGTTTATTATTTTAGCGCTGCACTGTTCAGTATACTTTATCTATAGCCACAACTGGCACTACCTCCTTTAAATTGAACATACAGATGTCCTTTTGTATTATTGTCAGGATTATATAAAAAAAAAATAAAAGTAAATTTGGATTAGTGCATGATAATATATATATATATATCTTCTTTTTGGCATAAGCATGTGATGTTTTAGACCCTTTTTCAAATGCTTGCCTTTATTTCTTATATGTTGATTGTTGGAAGTTTGGAATTTAATTTAAACCTTTTATTGTCTAACTTAAGTTATTTAAAGATGCAAACTTTTGGGACCTTTCATAAGTTCCTTCTTTGGTCATTATAATGTCTGAAGAAGGTACCTAAGGCTCTACGCCATACCCCAAGAGGCCTGTATAAGTCCAAATGAGTAATTTAGAGGAATGATCAATTGCGACAAATCTCCTCTTAAGGAATAGCATGTGAGTTTTAAGTCTGGCAAAACAAAGCCTTAAAGCAGGTACTGTTTTCAAATGAGAATATTCCACCCCCCTCTTCCCCATTCCCAGCATTGCCTGCTCTCCTCCCCTCTCTTGAACCTGATCCAGGGCACAGGTGGATTGGGTTCAGGATGGAGATCGGGAAACGGGAAATACCATATTTTTCGCTCCATAGGACACACTTTTTTCCCCACAAAAAATGGGGGAAATGTCTGTGCGTCTTATAAAGCGAATATTTACCAGGCCTCGCCCCCACACCCCATCGCTATGTTACAATACTGGGCCGGCCGTTTGCCTCCTCTGTGGCAGAAGAGAGGAGGACAGGATGTGAGGCGCATCCTGGTCACCACACATCCGGGTTTCTGGTTGCTCATATACGGCGGTGGAACACAGGCCATCCTGTCAGCACGAGCCGGGTGGCTATCGTCTCCTCATCCTGCATGCGAGTTGTCCCAGTGCCACTTTTTATTTGTTTTGATTGTGCTGACTGCTGTTTTGGAGCACAGGAGAGGATGCCCACATTCCCAATTAATACAAGCTACAGAAAAAACCCTCTAATGGGACTTTTAAGGACATAAACTCCAAAAAGGTGAGGTACCGGTAATGTAATATAGAGTATCTCACAAAAGTGAGTACACCCCTCACATTTTTATAAATATTTTATTATATCTTTTCATGTGACAACACTGAAGAAATTACACTTTGTTACAATGTAAAGTAGTGAGTGCACAGCTTGTATAACAGTGTAAATTTGCTGTCCCCTCAAAATAACTCAACACACAGCCATTAATGTCTAAACTGCTGGCAACAAAAGTGAGTATACCCCTAAGTAAAAATGTCCAAATTGGTCCCAAAGTGTCAATAGTTTGTGTGGCCACCACTATTTTCCAGCACTGCCTTAACCCTCTTGGGCATGGAGTTCACCAGAGCTTCACAGGTTACCACTGGAGTCCTCTTCCACTCCTCCAAGGTGACATCACAGGGCTGGTGGATGTTAGAGACCTTTCGTTCCTCCACATTCTGTTTGAGGATGCCCCACAGATGCTCAATAGGGTTTAGTATATAAAAATGAGTGTAGCGCTAAATAATGTAACCATATAAGTGGAAACATCTAAACATTTGACTAAAAGGAAAAGCACACATAAAAGGAGAGACTGGTGACTGAAAGCAACCAGTGCACGTAAATAATAATAGGTGAGTGTAGGCACAATCAAAAGCATAAGATAAATGTGTGCAATTGTGAAAAATGTAACACAGCCTGTATCAGTGAGACACAATGTGGTATCACAAATAATGTACATCAAAGTCCAAATCAGTGAATGGAAATAGAAGAAGTATTTTCTCTGCCAGTTTCTGGACAGAGTTGTAACATATGATCTGGATGGACTGGTAAATACGCCTGTGGACACTTCAAAGGGATTCACAGATAAGAAGATAAGAAGTACTCTTACCAGATATGGTGGACACACATGCTGTACGGCAGTGAGTCAAACAAGCTCAAAATTCTAGGTTCCTGGTAATGCGAAGATGTTACGTTGAGTGTGATGATTGATTTGCGACTCCAGATCGCATGGCCAGACAGCAATGGATAACCGACAACCAAGCAAATCCAAGGAATGATGGTATAGCAGAATAGTCACCAGTGCCCAAATATGGGATGACCATATGGTGCAGGTCAACCAAAAATGGTTTATTAGAATAAAATATCATACAACGAAATGCAGGGTATCAATATAAAAGTGATCACAAAAATTAAAATATAAAAGCAATGTGGGAAGCAAAGAGGTGCTGGCCCGAGGCGTTTCGACTCAATAGGTCTTCCACTGGGGCATAACTTTGCCTCCCTAGATTGCTGCAGTATTCATAAGCTATTGACAAATAGAAAAACATATAGGATCGTCCCCATCATGGCGGGACCAGAAGTGGCGGAGACGGCGTGGGTCTCAAGCCTCAATTTCAATCCAATGAAAGAGGACAAACAAAGATCACTGCCCATCTCACCATCCGACAAGGAAAGGCTGGATATACAGTAAAAACATATGTTGGTACATATAAATACAGGAATGGGCTTGAATACAAAAGATGCCATATTCTGCGCTCCAAGGCTCATAGTGAGCAACACCACGAGTGGATGTATATGGATCATTTCCGCCCGAGGTGCGGATCACATGATGGCTGTTCGACCAATTACCTGTAAAGGGCGTAACCCCCATCCTGATGTGTGTCACACGCACCTTCACTCCCACAACAGGTGCGTGGTGACGGCACAGCATCATTACAGAGGGGTATAACGTGGGTAAATATTCGTCACATGATCTGTTCTCCAAGCCTCATAATGAACAACCTGGTGGGTGGATACATCTAAATCATTTGCCCTGCGGCCCAGTCTCCGAAGTGAGGGGGATCATGTTCTGCTTCAGTATGTCACAGTACATGTTGGCATTCATGGTTCCCTCAACAAAAACGGTATCTCCCCAGTTGCCGCCACACACGCTTGACACCATCTGAACCATATAAGTTTATCTTGGTCTCACAGTAGACTAAGGACATGGACGGTTCCAGAAGTCCATGTCCTTAGTCTACTTGTCTTCAGCAAACTGTTTGCGGGCTTTCTTGTGCATTATCTTTAGAAGAGGCTTCCTTCTGGGATGACAGCCATGCAGACCAATTTGATGCAGTGTGCGGCATATGGTCTGAGCACTGACAGGCTGACCCTCCACCCCTTTACCTCTGCAGCAATGCTGACAGCACTCATATGTCTATTTCCCAAAGACAACCTCTGGATATGACACTGAGCATGTGCACTCAACTTCTTTGATCGACCATGGCAAGGCCTATTCTGAGTGGAACCTGTCCTGTTAATCTTCTTATAATCTAGGCCATCTTTATGTAGAGCAACAATTCTTCAGATCCTCAAAGTTCATTGCCATGAGGTGCCATGTTGAACTTCCAGTGACCAGTATGAGAGAGTGAGAGCAATAACACTAAATTTAATACACCTGCTCTCCATTCACACCTGAGACCTTGTAACACTAACAAGACATTTTTTTTGGGGGGGGTGTCAGATAGACTGTAAGGGGCCCTGTGATTTCTAACAACAGTCCTGAGAGGCATTAAGAGGTTCTGGCTGCCTGTCCCAATAATACACAAGACAGCACAGAAGGGACCTTCCTCTAGACTCCTCCTCTGTTCTGATGTGATCATGCACAACAATAGGAGGAGGAGCCCAGGAAAAGGGATTGGCATTGATCCGTGCTGATCTGAGGTCTGTAAGTTTTGGGATGTAGAATGTCACTGTGACCTAGGGTGGGGCGCCAGGTACCAAAGATTTATGATGTAAGGAGCAAGTGTAAGGATATGTGCTGGGGCAATTTGAGAGGGGAGAAGACCTGTGCTACAAGGGGGGGGTGAAGGGATTTGGGGGAACATTTGATTGTGGTGAGGTTTACACAGTAGTTGTAAGACTCTTGTTTGTGGCATTGCAATCAAAGCATATTTTATAGGTGCAAGGAAGCTCAGGTTTTGTTTAACTTGTTGTTTAACTAAGCCCCTTAAGCAACCCCCACTGTTAACATGTTAGCCACATCCACCATTTGCTGACATGTGGTGCACAAGTGGTGCAGCATTACTAATCTACTTTGGGTGCCCAAGAGATACAATATTGTCCTCTCCTGGTCATAATTTAACCATACCCACTTTTTAACCAAACCCACTATTTACAGCAGCATATTAAACGCTGCAGGTCACTGTTACCCTGAAATGTCCCTCATTCTCAACTTCTAAAATTGTGAGATATGCTTACAGTATCTGCCCTTTGCCAGTGAATATTTAGGAGCCTTCCACTCTGCACCCAGTGATTGTGCATTGACTGAGCTTAGTCTGATGGTTTGGGTTAGTCTGTACCGTCTCTTCCCACTTCCCATGGTGCTGCTAATGAGTGCATAGAAGGTAAGTATGTGCTCCTCACCCACCTTGCTACTTTGTCCTAAATGGACAATGTTTGGGTTCACTTTAGGCCCTAAGCATGCCCATAACCTAGCCATAGTCCTAACACACACATTTTAGAGCACACATTCAGCATGTCTAGAAATGGAAACAAAAAATGCATACTGAAATGTCTGCAGATGGCAACAAACACAACTCTCAGAGACTAGTATGCAGTATTTCATGTAACACTGATTAAATCAGTTTAGCTCCTTTAACTCATCCTTCAATAAAATGGTTAATTTGTATTTTTTTTTTAACTACGCAGACATCAATCCTTTAAGTAGATGGGGGTAACAGCTAATTAGCAGTACAAAGGCAGGATAGAAACAGTAGGAACTGGCTGTATGGGACACCCAAGGAGATGTAGTCTGCAAGTGACAGAAGAACAAATGAACCAGTGTGCCTTACAGGTCATAAATTCTATTGAACTCCCTGAATGCCTTCAGTGAAGGGCATAAGGTATGGGCACTTCGTACTGGGCCCTTTTCAGCACACAGTCCCTCTCCATGCCAGCAAGTAACGCCCTGTGGTGACTGTGCTGGATTTTGAAACAATACACAGGCAATGGCATAAGGCTAAATGGATGAAAGAGCTGCAGTGTTATATCGCTTTTCACACGAACTCTGTAAAGGTTTCGCTTGATAAATCAGTTCTCGGAGCACATCAACAGGAATAGTAGGATTAGAAAGCATTTCCTGTGAAATGCTTTGGCTGTGAATTATGACTGCCCCTGGCATACACTAAAGTCCAAGCACTGGTGGCTTTAATTATTCCAGCTCATTTCTGAAGTCACATGCCAGCCTAGTTCCAAAGGCACACACACAAGAAAAGCAATGTATTCTGTAATCACACCTTTCCGTTTCGTGTATAGATGAGAAAGACTCATAAAAATATTACTAATCTATTAACTATTAACTCATTTTTTAATTACCATTTGGCCAATAAAGGGTACCACTTTAAGCCCAGGTTCACACTGAGCTGTGGGAATATAGCCATGCGAGTTCAGCACAATTTAACTCCCACATGTCAGTCCCGATTTCAGAGGCGATTTTCAGTGACATCTGTGCAGGTTTATGCACACATGTCAATGTAAATTGCAGCCCGAAATCACAAAAAGTAGTACATAAACTACTTTTTGAAATCGGTGCTGCACCACAAATGCATTGCACCGTTTAGGACGGTGTCATAGCCAGCAATTGCCGCCGATTTGACATGAGATTTGACATGTCAAATCGCATGTCAAATTGTACCAATGTGAACAAGGGCTAAATGACATTAAAGTCTTCTTTTTTTTCTTGAAAAACAGATACAAATAACATTAACATTAACATTGACCACTAGGCACTTAAACCCCCTTAATAACCAGACCAGTTTTCAGCTTTTGGTGCTCTCACATTTTGAATGACAATTACTCAGTCATGCAACACTGTATCTATATGAAATTTTTGTCCTTTTTTTCCACACAAATAGTGCTTTCTTTTGGTGGTATTTAATCACCGCTGGGTTCTTTATTTTTTGCGCTATAAAAGAAAAAAGACCGAAAATTCTGTAAAAAAATGCATTTTCTTCATTTCTGTTATAAAATTTTGCAAATTAGTAATTTTTCTTCATATATTTTGGCCAAAATTTATACCGCTACATATCTTTGGTAAAAATAACCCAAATCGGTGGATATTATTTGGTCTTTGTGAAAGTTATAGAGTCCAAAAGCTATGGTGCCAATATCTGAAAATTGATCACACCTGAAGTACTGACGGCCTATCTAATTTCTTGAGACCCTAACATGCCAGAAAAGTACAAATACCCCCCAAATTACCCCTTTTTAGAAAGAAGACATTCCAGGGTATTTAGAAAGATGCATGGTGAGTTTTTTGAAGTTGTCATTTTTTCCCATAATTCTTTGCAAAATCAAGGTTTTTTTTTTTACTTTTTTTTTTTTTCACAAAATTGCCATATTAGCAGGTTATTTCTCACACACTGCATATGCATACCACAAATTACACCCCAAAACCCATTCTCCTATTACTCCCGAGTACGGCGATACCACATGTGTGAGACTTTTACACAGAGTGGCCACATACAGAGGCCCAACATGCAGGGAGCACCATCAGGCGTTCTGGAGCTCCCAGGCAAATTCTGACATTTCTCTCCTACATGTAAAAATCATCATTTATTAGCTAGAAAATACATAGAACCCCAAAACATTATATATGTTTTTTAGCAAAGACCCTAGAGAATACAATGGTGGTCATTGCAACTTTTTATCTTGCACGGTATTTGTGCAGCACTTTTTTTGGGAAAAAAAACAGTTTTGTGCTTTAAAAAAAAACAAAACAGTAAAGTTAGCCCAATGTTTTTACATAATGTGAAAGATGAAGTTACGCCAAGTAAATAGATACCCAACATGTCACCTTGGGAATGGCTTGTGGAATGGCACCAAACTTGTGGAATGGCGCCAAACTTCGCTACTCAAAAATCCCCGTAGGCGACGCTTATAAATTTTTTACTGGTTACATGTTTTGAGTTACAGAGGAGGTCTAGGGCCAAAATTATTGCTCTCGCTCTACCGATCACAGAGATACCTCAAATGTGTGGTTTGAACACCGTTTTCATATGTGGGCGGGACTTACGTATGCGTTCGCTTCTGCATGTGAGCACACAGGGGCGCTTTAAATTTTTTTTTTTTATTGTTCATTTTACTTTATTTATTTTAGTTTGATGCTTTTTTCCAGAAAAAAAAAATTTTTGACAGCCAGTGGGCGGGAAGTGGTTAAATCGCATTTTTTTCTTTTAACACAAAGTTGTCCATTTATACAATATTTCTAACACATAGCATGTACATACCAAAAATGACACCCCAAAATAGATTTTCCTACTCCTCCTGAGTACCGCGATACCACATGTGTGAGACTTCCACAGCCTGGTCACATACAGAGGCCGAGTACAGCCGAGCATGGCTGAGCATGGCAGAGCATGGCAGAGCATGGCCGGGTATGGCTGAGTATGGCTGGGTATGGCAGGGTATGGCGGGGTATTGCAGTGTATGGCTGAGTATTGCAGTGTATTGTGGGGTATTGCAGTGTACTGCGGGGTATTGCAGAGTATTGCGGGGTATTGCAGAGTACTGCGGGGTATTGCAGAGTATTGCGGGGTATTACAGGGTATTGCGGGGTATTGCAGAGTACTGTGGGGTATTGCAGAGTACTGCGGGGTATTGCAGAGTATTGCGGGGTATTGTGGGGTATTGCAGAGTATTGCGGGGCATTGCAGAGTATTGCGGGGTATTGTGGGGTATTGCAGAGTATTGCGGGGTATTGCAGAGTATTGCGGGGTATTGCAGGGTATTGCGGGGTATTGCAGGGTACTGCGGGGTATTGCAGGGTATTGCAGAGTATTGCGGGGTATTGCAGTGTATTGTGGGGTATTGCAGGGTACTGCGGGGTATTGCAGGGTATTGCAGAGTATTGCGGGGTATTGCAGTGTATTGTGGGGTATTGCAGGGCATTGCAGAGTATTGCGGGGTATTGCAGAGTATTGTGGGGGTATTGCAGAGTATTGTGTGGGTATTGCAGAGTATTGCACAGTATTCTGGGGCATTGCAGAGCATCAGGGATGGCTGAGCATGGATGGATGGATGGATGGATGTCACTGAGCAGTGCTGTGAGCACTACACATCCAGCCCACAGCGCTGCAGCCATCCATCCATCCCCCTCTCCGCTCACAGTGTACCAATCGGTACACAGGAGGGGAGGAGAGGAACCGGCGTCATCAGATGACGCCGGTCTATTTACATGTGATCGCTCCGTCATTTGACAGAGCGATCACATGGTAAACGGCCGCGATCAGCGGCCATTTACCGGGATCCGTGATGCACCGGGTCCTCTGGACCCGGCGGTCACGGATGTGTTCGGGTGCGCGCCCCAGGGGGCGCGCGAGAGGGGAATTCTGGGAGGACGTCATAGTACGCCCTCCCAGAGTTAAGCAACCGCCCTGCAGCCGTCATTCGGCTATGGGCCGGTAGTTAAGTGGTTAATTACATGGATTATCTTTTTTTTACCTTTCAAGTTGTTCCCCAGCTGTGCTGACTAAGGATGCGCTTCGAGTTCGAGTCAAACCCATGTTCGACTCGAACATCGCATGTTCAACCGGTCGTCGATTTGCGAACATTATGGGTCGTTGGCGCCAAATTCGAGTGGCGCGTCACGCCCAATAATTCACTGCGGCATCGCAATGCATTGCTGGCTAATGATTGGCCAAGCCTGCACTATGACCCGCATGCTTGGCCAATCACAGCGCCGTCTGTACAGAGAGCCGTAATTGGCCAAAGCCACGGTGGCTTTGGCCAATTATGGCTCAGGGGGTTTAGTACACGCCCCACACCATATAAGGCCACCTGTGTGGCGTCCTTGTGTAGTGTGTTGCGGCAGCGGAGAGGAATAGACAGAGAGACAGTGTCATTTGATTTAAGTTAGATAGAGTAGGCAGGCAAGTCAGGTAGCTGCACTTACAGTGTATTGTGTATATATATGCATCCTAGGTGTTGTATATATATATATATATATATATATATATATATATATATATATATATATATATATATATATATATATACACTGTATTCAGTTTAGCTAGATCCGTTCCTGTTATTCTCTTTATACTGACAGGCAGGCAGGTGTTTTTAGAGTATTTGCTGGTGTTCTTCTGATCCTATTAGTACCACAGGCAGGCAGCTATGGTATTTACAGTTAGTGTAGTTCGTCCTCTGCACAGTGTGCACCTAAAGCTACCTGAAGACAATTGCTGTTGTTCTGATCCTATTAATACCACAGGCAGGCAGCTGCACTATTTACAGCTAGTATAGTGCGTCCTCTGCACAGTGTGCACCTAAAGCTACCTGAAGAAATTTGGTGGTGTCCTCCTGATCCTATTAGTACCACAGGCAAGCAGCTGCAGTATTTACAGTTAGTGTACTGCGTCCTCTGCACAGTGTGCACCTAAAGCTACCTGAAGACAATTGCTGTTGTTCTGATCCTATTAATACCACAGGCAGGCAGCTGCAGTATTTACAGTTAGTGTACTGCGTCCTCTGCACAGTGTGCACCTAAAGCTACCTGAAGAAAATTGGTGGTGTTCTTCTGATCCTATTAGTACCACAGGCAGGCAGCTACAGTATTTATAGTTAGTGTACTGTGTCCTCTGCACAGTGTGCACCTAAAGCTATCAGAAGAAAATTGGTGGTGTTTTTCTGATCCTATTAGTACCACAGGCAGGCAGCTACAGTATTTACAGTTAGTGTACTGCATCCTCTGCACAGTGTGCACCTAAAGCTACCTGAAGACAATTGCTGTTGTTCTGATCCAATTAATACCACAGGCAGGCAGCTGCAGTATTTACAGTTAGTGTACTCTGTCCTCTGCACAGTGTGCACCTAAAGCTACCTGAAGACAATTGCTGTTGTTCTGATCCAATTAATACCACAGGCAGGCAGCTGCAGTATTTACAGTTAGTGTACTGTGTCCTCTGCACAGTGTGCATCTAAAGCTACCTGAAGACAATTGCTGGTGTTCTCATACTAATAATACCACAGGCAGGCAGTTGATTCTGCTAGCTGCAGTATCAGTATACATATACATCCCAGCTTTGTGCAGCTACATCTCACTCCAGGCCATTAGTATGTCTGGAAGGCCAACAAGGAGAGGCAGACAGTCACAAGCTAATAAAAGAGGGCAAGCAGGCTCTGGGTCTAGAGGCAACAGTGCTGGTCGTGGAGATGGTGCATCCTCATCAGCATGTGGCCATGGGACACGCTTGTCCTTTTTTTCGGCAGCTGGCTGTGTTGAGCCACGACATGCGGAAGACTTGGTAGAGTGAATAACCAAGCCATCCTCATCCTCCTCATCATCTCTCACCCAGGCTCAGGGTACTTTGTCTGGCAAAGCAGCTGCCAACGCGGCCTCTTCCCTCTGCTCAATGGCATCAGTCACTCCTTCCCTAGCCCCACCATGTCCTCCTGAGGAGTCCCCTAAACTGTTTGACCACAGTGTTGGGTACATGCTCCAGGAGGATTCCCAGCATTTTGAAGGCTCCGATGATGGTACCCAGCTATAGGAAGGCAGTAACGTGAGCCCAGAGAGAGGGGATGCCCAAGAAGGACAGCAATCTGGCAGTCACGTTCCCCCAGCTGCAGCATACTTCCATCTTTGCTCCAGTGATTAGGAGGGAGGGGATGATGAGGTCACTGACTCCACGTGGCTGCCTGATAGGAGAGAGGAGGAGGAGGCACATCTCCAACGAGGCAGGATGCCCTCCAGGGGCCAGCTTAAGGGCAGCACACCGACTGCATCACACAGCAGAGCTCCACATGTGCAGGGCGCTGCTGTCTCTGCGTGTTATTCCAAAAGTTCTTTGGCGTGAGCTTTTTTGAGACAAGTGCATCAGATCCTACCGCTGCTATTTGCAACATATGTCTCAAGCGTATCTCGCTTGGCCAAAACATTACCCGCTTGGGCACCACATGCTTGATCAGACATATAAACTCAAAAAAGGGGAATTGGCGCTGTTCACTAATCAGATAATAATAACATATCTCACCATAAGGAAATGTATGTGCATCAAAGTGTACCATTAAACTTGGTGAAAAATCAGTGAAAAAATACTGAAAAACTATTTGAAATGTGTGTTATCACATAAATATTAAATGTGCAAATCACCCCAAAAAAATGTATAAAGAAAAATGAAAATTACTATGGGTGTGGCTAAAACAACAATAATCATAAAAACTGCTCACAATACAAAAAAAAAAATTTGACATCTGAAAACAACCAAAAAGAAAACATTTAAATGTAGATTGAAACAGTCCATAAGGTGATATAAAAAATATATAAAAATATATAAATATATATATATATATATATATATATATATATATATATATATATATACCAAAAAATGAAAAATTAGTGAAAAAATCATTAAGTGATGTTGATCCGTGCAAACAGATACTCCAAAAGTGTATTATATGTGTCCAAAGATTGTTCTATGTGTGTATGCGTTTGGATGCACACTACATTTGTTTACAAGGATTTTTTTCACACATAGGACAATCTTTGGACACATATAATATATTTTTGGAGTATTTGTTTGCACGGATCAACATCACTTAATGATTTTTTCACTAATTTTTCATTTTTTGGTATATATATATATATTTTTATATATTTTTATATATTTTTTATATCACCTTTTGGACTGTTTCGATCTACATTTAAATGTTTTCTTTTTGGTTGTTTTCAGATGTCAATTTTTTTTTTTTTATTGTGAGCAGTTTTTATGATTATTGTTGTTTTAGCCACACCCATAGTAATTTTCAATTTTCTTTATATTTTTTTGGGGTGATTTGCACATTTAATATTTATGTGATAACACACATTTTAAATAGTTTTTTAGTATTTTTTCACTGATTTTTCACCAAGTTTGATGGTACACTTTGATGCACATACATTTCCTTATGGTGAGATATGTTATTATTATCTGATTAGTGAACAGCGCCAATTCCCCTTTTTTTGAGTTTTTAGTACTTGGAGTTCACCTAGGTGTTTTCCTTTTTTTGGGGGGGCTGCAGTTCGTATTGGTATCTGTCCCAAGCGCGGGATATTTGTATTTATAACTGTTTGATCAGACATATGTTGACCTGCCATGCAGTTCGTTGGCAAGCGTACCTAAAAGACCCACACCAAAGAACAAAGCGGACCTCTCCTTGCTCCTCATAAGCTGGGATCTCCAACCCCACTATACCTTCATTCCTCTCTGAAACCTGCACTGAGAGGAATGAAAGTGTAGAATTAGGTGTGTCACAGTCAAGTACTTGCGGGCAATCTGCGATCGGTACACCAACGTCAGATTGTACCAGGCAAATTTCCGTAGGTTTGTGGAATATGCAGTTCCTCAGTGGTAGGTTCCCAAACACCACTTTTTCTCACGGAAGGCGATTCCAGCTCTCTACCAGCATGTGGAAGGCAATGTCTTGGCCTCGTTGGACAGGGCAGTCAGAGGTAAGGTGCATATTACCGCTGACTCATGGTCCAGCAGGCATGGACAGGAACGTTACCTATCTTTCACCACGCACTGGGTGACTCTTCTGGCAGCTGGGAAGGATGCAGGACAGGGTGCAGTAGTGTTGGAGGTTGTTCCGCCACCACGCCTCCAAAATTCTACTAGTGGTGATTCTGCCACAAGTCTCTCCTCCACGCCCTCCTCTTCTTCTTTCTCCATGGCCTCTTACTGTGCTGATTTGTCCTCGGAACCAGCGGTGCTCTGTAGGCATTCAAGGGGCTACGCAAGCATGCAGGCATAAAGATGCCATGCCGTGCTTGAGCTGGTGTGCTTGGGGGACAGGAGCTACACCGGGGCAAAGATTCTGTCAGCTTTTCAGGGGCAGGTTCAGAGGTGGTTGACGCCACATCAGCTTAAGCCAGGTATGGTGGTTTGCGACAATGGCACCAACCTCCTCTCCGACCTCTGACAGGGACAACTGACCCATGTGCCCTGTTTGGCTCATGTCCTTAACTTGGTGGTGCAGCGGTTCTTGGGAAGGTACCCGGGCTTACAGGATGTCCTGAGGCAGGCCAGGAAAGTCTGTGTGCATTTCCGCAGGTCATATAATGCCAGTGCTCGTCTGGCTGACCTCCAAAAGGAATTTAACCTGCCCAAGAACCGCCAGGTGGAATTCAACGTTGGCCATGCTGCAGTGGCTGCACACGCAGCAGAGGACCATCAATGAGTACCTATGCGACTATGGCATCAGGACAGAGACAGGGGACCTTGTTTTTTTTCCCCACGCCAGTGGACTATGATAAGGGATCCATGCACTGTCCTGTCACCATTTGAGGAGGCCACAAGGATGGTGAGCAGTGACAGTGCATGCATCAGTGACACTGTCCCTCTTGTCCACCTGTTGGAGCACACGCTGCATGGAATAATGGACAGGGCACTTGAGACAGAATAGAGGGAGGAAGAGGAGGACTTCCTTATCTCTAAAGGCCCCCTTTATCCAGACAGTGTTCCTGCGTGCCCGCCGATCACACAGGAAGAGGAGGAGGATCGTGTCAGCATGGAGGTGGAGCCTGGCACTCAGCATCAGCAGCAGTCTTCAAGGGATCCATTACAGTCCGAAGAAACCCATGGACTTGTACGTGGCTGGGAGGAGGTGGTTTCGGATCATGTCGTCCTTAGTGACCCAGAGGACTCTGGACCGAATGCCTCAGCAAACCTACACTGCATGGCCTCCCTGATCCTGCAAAGCCTGCGGAAGGATCCTTGTATTCGTGGTATCAAGGGGAGGGATGACTACTGGCTGGCAATCCTCCTTGATCCACATTACAAGGGTAAGGTTGCGGACCTTATCTTGCCATCGCAGAGGAAGCAGAGGATGAAACATCTTCGGGAGGCTTTGCAGAAAGGTTTGTGCAATGCGTTTCCACAACCTGGGAGGTTACAATTTCCTGGTCCTCCTGGACAACGTGCTGCTGAGGCTTCGGTCAGTCACAGAAGGAGCGATGGAGAAGGTGGCCATCTGACTGATGCGTTCAGACAATTTTTTAGTCCGCAGCCCCAAGGTCTGATCAGTTCCAGCAACCATCGCCAGCGTTTGATTCACATGGTGCAGGATTACCTAGGGGCAAGATCAGACTTGGACATCTTTCCCACCGAAAATCCTCTGGGTTACTGGGTCTTGAGGATGGATCACTGGCCAGAGCTTGCACAGTATGCAATTGAGCTACTGGCCTGTCCTGCATCCAGCGTTCTTTTGGAACGCACATTCAGTGCTGCTGGAGGCTTTGTAACCGATCACAGGGTGCGCCTGTCCACCGAATCGGTCGATTGGCCGACCTTCATAAAAATTGATCAGTCTTGGATCACCAGCTACCAAGCACCTGATGCTGATGTAACCGATTGATTTTTTTTTAATGTGAGATCTGCTGATGCTGAGTGACTATCCTGTTATGCTGAGTGACAATCCTCTTCCTCCTCAATTTTCATGATGATAGCTTGTTAGAACATTTTTGGTTCTGGGCATCGCCACCAGTGGCCAAGGCCCAATTTTTCTGCCCCTGTTTAACAGGGGCTTGTAATTACAATTTTTGATGCAATACTTTGCAGCAGGGCTCATTCCTGCGCTCCAACTAGAGTATCTGGGAGGGGTTGCAGTGTTGTGGCACCAGCACCAGCCCCTAAGGCCCAATTTTTCAGCCCCTGTTTAACATGGGCGTGTAATTACAATTTTTGATGCAATACTTTGCAGCAGGGCTCATTCCTGTGCTCCAACTATAGCATCTGTGAGGGGTTGCAGTGTTGTGACACCAGTACCTAAGGTCCAATTTTTCTGCCCCTGTTCAACAGGGACATGTAATTACAATTCTTGATCTAATATTTCACAGCAGGGCCCATTCCTGCGCCCACCAAGAGTAACTGTGAGGGCTTACAGTGTTGTGGCAACACCACCACCAAAGGCCCGATTTTTCTGCCCCTGTTCAACAGGTGCATGTAATTACAATTCTTGATATAATATTTCACAGCAGGGCCCATTCCAGTGCCCACCAAGAGTAACTGTGAGGACTTAGTGTTGTGGCACCAGCACCACCACCAAATGCCCAATTTTTCTACCACTATTCTACAATGGCATGTAATTACAATTCTTGATCTAATATTTAACAGCATGGCCTATTCCTGCGCCCACCAATAGTAACTGTGAGGGCTTACAGTGTTGTGGCAACACCAACACCTAAGGCCCCAATTTCTGCAGAGTATATAGGGCAGGCCCCTACTTGCAAACATCCAACTTACAAACGACTCCTACTTGCAAACGGAAGGGGACAACATGAAGTGAGATGAAATCTACCCCTAGGAAGCGAAATTCTCTCCTGTAAGAGTTAATATGGGAAAAATTTGTCTCCTCTTCACTGATGCTTTATCACCAATCCTTGTTTCACTAAAAACCCCAAATTTTCAAAAAACATTTGTCATTGGGACAGAGAGTGAGGTGAAATCTTCTGAAGAGGTGCACAGACAGCAAAACAAATGTTACAGGGATGATAACCCTTCCCTATGTTTTCCAAAAAGCTCGTTAATAGATTTTTTGGCTGGAGCTACACTTTAAAAATGTACCAGTTCAAAATTACAAACAGATTCTACTTAACAACAAACCTACAGTCCCTGTCTTGTTTGCACCGGCTGTATACTGCTGTACAGAGTATATAGGGCCTGGGGGCCCCACGCCTTTCCTTTTTTTAATTTGGGTGCAGGCTTCCCCTTAATATCCATACAAGACCCAAAGGGCCTTCTAATGGACTGGTGGGGGAGGTACCCATGCCGTTTGTCTCACTGATTTTCATCCATATTGCTGGGACCTGACATTACATTAAAGCCGCAAGTTTTAAATGACTTTTATTCCTTTAAAAATGTCATTTTGTGCCCCAAACCCTTTTTAGGACAATAACTTGCATATTAGCCTTTAAAAGTAGCACTTTTGATTTTGAACATTTGAGTCCCAAAGACTTTAATGGGGTTCTAAAGTTCAGATGAACTTTCGATCCGTTCGCAGGTTCTGGTGCAAACTACCTGTTCTATGTCTGCCCACTTTGCCCCTGGGACCTATGGAGTCCTTTACAGAACTAATCTGCATTTACCTGGCAACAGTATATAAAGACAGTCCTAGCTTGTTTTAGGAGTCCCAGTTTTATTCCACTGGCCAGTGATTGAGGAAAAAAGAAAACCAATGGCTGGCAAAGTTGGGATTCTAGAAGATAACACAACAGTTTATGGCAGACAACAGATTAACTTGCGCAATGTTAGTCTCTTACGAGATCCGGGATTTCTTCCTCTGGGTCTCTGGACATGTTTGGGTTCAGTTCAAGTCAGACAAGGATAGGAATCCCTGTAATGACTCTCTTTCAAACCTGCTAAGACAGTTCGTCCTTTCCTTCCTCAGAAGCAGGAGGAGCACTCTCAAGCACAGTCCGATCTCTCTAGGCAACCAGATCACACCTCACGCCCATCTTTGAAAAAGGTTCTCGGTCTCTTTTCTCCTCTGATTTCTCTCCCCGAATATGGTCAGCTATGGCAGGGATCTATTCAGTCAGTAGACAACAGCTCAGTCTTTTCCCCACACACCTGCTTGCTTCCAGCCTATTTCCTCACCAGTCTGTGGACTCACCTCTCCTTGTTCTTTTACATCAGCCAATCACCTCCTGGATCGAATAAGACCAAGGAAAAATGGCTGCCCCCTACACTGGAGACACAAGCATTGCAAAGTGGTATCCTTAAAAATGACTGTTGAACTTCTGCATTATTGAATATTCAGTTTAACCCTGTCCACACTGCAGAAGAATAACATAGCAGCGATTATCAGCCACAATCCAGGTCACACACTAAATTGTTGACAAACCTCTAAGTTACTGCTTTTGTTATTTTGAAAAGGTTATATAAAGGAAAAATACAGTTGTAAAAAAAAACTTGTGTGGTTTAGCCAATCATTTTCTGCATATGAATTCTTTGTAGTCTGTATAACTCATGGATGTGTCTTTCGCCTACATGTTATATGCTAAAAGGAGTCCCTCTTTATCATTTTAGAAAGTTGGGAAGCATTCCAATCCATCATCTTTAAATATTTATGGAGCTCAGGGGGCTATCAGGTGGCTCATAGAACTTCATATGCCTTAAGCACTCGGGAGGACTGGGGGTTCTCCACCTCCTCCAATATTATCAGGTGGCTCAACTAACCCAACTTACACAAATTTATTTTACTACTTTTAGACCTGAGTGGATCAGATTGAAGTGTCACAGATAAGCCACTCCCTCCCCCTCATCCTCCTCATGCAGCTGTCTTTCAAGTAACACAAAGCCATCTTGTGCCCTATCTTGTCCCACTCATTACAACTGTATAGTCTGCAAACAATTTTCTCTGAAGTCACCGCACACACCCATGGTGCCTCTCTTTAACAACCCAGTGCTTCCTTTGCATTTCTCCTGGTGGCAAAATAAAGTTCTATACTGTATAGGCCATTTATTGGATCATAGGGGAATTTGCCCTCCAGAATATTTTGGGATGCCCTTCATGGAATCCTTTAGACTAAATCAGATCCTTCAAGTTTTACTGTCTCTCAAATCATCTACAGAGATGTTTTCAAGATTCATGCCTATGGGAAGGCATCTCAATGTTATACTTATTTTTCTCCACTCTACCGGATAAATTATCCTACCAACAGGCATGGGAAATGGACTTGGGGAGAAGACCCTAAAAGTGTAGCGCTAAAACATATCATAAATGACAGTGGATTGGTAGGTATACAGTGAAGGGAATCACCTAAATAAAGACCTATTCATGGATAGGAAGTCCTGATATAGACGTTATAACTAAAAGGTAACCATAGTTAGTCCTCAGGTAGACATATTATATACAGGTGAATCCAATGTCCCAAAAGGCAGATCAGCTCACTCCCACCGGAAGAAAAAAAGGCTTACCAAATGTGGTGGACCCAACAGGGCATACGCCGAATTGGATCAGACAAGGCTTGGGTGGTGAGTGGCTGTGGATGTCTGTAATGTCACGGCTTGCTGGATTCCTCCAACTGGTGAAAGAATCCTTTGCAGTCGTATCTCAAGGATGGGTAGACGACTACACCCAAAAGTGCACCTTTCACCGTGACCAGAAAAGGTTGTGCCCTTACCGGATAGCTAGACTCCACATTATAGGAGGCTAGTAAGACATGGATTCATACGTCATGAGGGATCCATCCACTGGATGTAAGCAGGGTGATTTTGATACCAACCGAACTGGTCATTCCCTCTCTCTTTCTCTCACAGATACGATGTAAAAAAGGGGAATAAAATTGCCACATAGTATAAAACCATGATGGTTTATTGAAAAGTTAATATAAAATTCCACAAGTCCAGCAAGACATGAATGAAATAATCCTGGGTTTAAACAATCTGCAGATCGCAATCAAACAAGCATGGTGTGATTGAGCATAAACTCCACCCTACTAGTTTTGTCATACATGACATCATCGGGGGTGTGGAGTTCATGTCAAGACCCACACTATATATCAGGTCCATAGCGGAAAGAGAACAGCTGATCCAGTGTACCATTCTCATTAGTATGGCCGCCATTGGTTAAGGCAACCCTATTGTAATGAAATGGGTGGGTCACAGAAGAGGGCCACTCGTAGTATCTATTAAATGGCCAAACATTATTTTAAAAGTGACATAGCTGCAGTGGTGGATACAAACCAGACCTCGGTTTGAACCAAGGGGAAAGAGCCAAACCTTGTTTCCAATCCAACGCAACTGTGGTATTACATAAAGGACAGGCCTCGATCTAAAAGACAGGAAGAAACCAATTCTCACTTCCAAAAGGAGATCCGACACAGTCACCCCGGAACTGATATATCCTGATGTGCCGTTGGATAGATATTGGATATCCACCGCAAAACCAGAATGCAGACAACAATAAAAATGGTAGTGAACTGTCCAAAAAATGACACGATGTAGTCACCATGGAGAAAGTATATAAATGAAAAAAAAAATCGAATGAATTTGTGAAAAAAAAATAAAATGATTTATTAAAATGTACCTCACTATAAGCATAAGAAAAAGAGACAAGGGACAACCATGATGAATTGTAAACCTTTTATTAATCGAACAATAAATTTATAATAAAAGACAGATGATAAAAAAACATAAATATGGACATCAGGAATTCTTTATAAAAACACTGATATCCCAATCAATGGTTATGTAAAGGGAGCATTCGATTTTAATTCCTAAATCCACCTAACCCCCATTTGAGAAACGCCTCTTTTGGTGGACTCTCCTCTCCAAGGTGGCAAATATTTGCCAATTGCCACAAAAGAAGTGCCAGTGGGATCTCTATTGTGGCACGGTGCAAAATGTTTAGGAACCGTTTGTTCTTTATTGTCCTTTCTAATTTTTTTTATATTATTAATGTGCTCATTGACCCGTATGGAAAAAGTCCTAATTGTTCATCCCACATACTGCTTACCACATGGACATGTGATAAGGTAAACAACGTTCTTTGTGGTACATTTGATAAAATATTTAATCGGGTAGGTTTTGCCTGTGATGGTTGAAGAAAAAGTGCATATTTTATTTTTCCCATTTTTGTTAATCCGGCATACTGCACTTTTTTACAAGGGTAAAACCCCACTAATTGTTGAAAAAAAGGGTTGTGCGTTTCGTGGGGTCTAATATGTTGTTATGTTGGGTGCCACGCTGGCCTGTAAGGAGGGCAGCCCTCTGAAAATAACCCCAGAATGGCCTGGTCCTATGCTAAACATCAAGGAAGCTTGATAATAGAAATGTTTCAGAGATAAATGTTCATCTTTGGGTTTTGACATATCATGACTGTATACCTTCACAGCTATGCTATGTAAAGTTGATTTATGCTCTGATCTCTGACTGGAAATATCTCAAGTTGTCTTGTTTGTAATAACCTTTCTACATATTTTCAAACAATAAAAACATTGCAGCAGGAAGTTAGGAAGCATGGCAGTGTGTGGGCTGTGCCCATACGGGAACAGGAAGAGAGCTCACTAGAGCCCCAGAGGTGGGCTGAGAATGTTACATAGTGCAAATGGCATTTAATTCAGCACTATTTTAAAAGCGACACTTCTCCTCACAGACTTATTTAAGTGAGCCGGGGTCCAACTTCAGTAACTCTTTACATTGTACACTGTGGACAACAGTTCCTCATTATTCTTCATAACACTTCTCTCTTATTTCTGCAGCATTTCTGAGCCAGTGCTGCAGAGCTTGCACCGGACATCATCAGCCCAGTTACCCATTATCTCCTCCAAGTGACATTGATATGTGTGATACACTTGAATTCCAGGAAGCTCAACTTTGCGCATATCCTGTGCTTACTCTTTCCTCACTCCATCTTCCGTGGCTTCCAGGATGGATCCCCAGGATACTCCTTCAGCGAGTCAGACCCAGTATTGGGGTTCCGAAGTCTAAGGAAGCAGTCTAAGCACACAAGCTTCTTCACTACCAGGGCCTTCTGTTACCTATGCCAAGTCACACCACTTCCCAACCAGCTGGCTGTTTATGCCTTCAACACTAGTACTGTAGTACTGTAGTCATTGGCAAAGGCAACATAACCTCCTCCAAATAGCTTCATTACACGTTAGACATCTGTACTGCATCTTCTCTATTCTGTCTTGTCCCCAAGTGTGAACCCTGTTCTTTGATCAGGAATGGGCTCCGGGCATGTTCGGGTTCTTAGTCCCAACCCACCTACCCAATCCCGCCAGGAAGCTGACACTGCACACCGCTAATCACAGGCAGTGAGATATTTCCCGGTCTGCAGCTGCACACATCAGGAAATGTCTCGCTGCCTGTGATTAGCATTGTGCATTGGTGGTTTCCTGGCGGGATCGAGCAGGTGGGTTGGGACTAAGAACCCGAATATGCCCAAGCCCATCTCTATCTGTGATACGCCAAGCATGCACACACACCCTGAAGATTGTCCTGAAGTGACTTCAGACCAGGCAAAGTTATGTAACAACAAAGTTCTGAATATATTTAAATATAACAAATGAACAATTCAACACAGATGTCTCCAAAACACTTTGCTGTACGCTTTCTTCTAAGTGCCTCTTGTTGCCCATCAGGTATTTTCCTGGTGCCCCTTCCCAATGAGCAGCATATATGTTCCATGAGGGTGAGGTGGTTCCCTCCCTTTTTATGTGTTTTGCCCAGCAGAGGGCCGTTCTTCCCCAAAAAGCGCAGACATCCTGGACAGCAGAGTTAACTTTTACCTCTCAGGCAGCACCACCTCTGTAGGGCAATGCACCAAACAATAATTACCATTTTAATTTCAACCAACTTAAAAAAATAATACAACATATTAACAAACATCAGAACACTTTTATCACCATCTGCTAACAAATGGGCAGACATCAAATGGAGAGTGTGTTAGTGTGGTTGGGGGACAACTTGAAAAGTTGTTATTTGTATAATTTTTTTTTTTGAAAAAAAAACAAAAACTTTAATGTCACATTAAACTCCAAACTTTCTGCATTTACTACTAGAACATAACTGTTTTTTTCTCAACCATCCAAAATACAAAATGATGGCTTCTTCAGTATTTGCACTGAAAGAATAAAGAGACTATTAGGACTTAGAAGAGATAAGCAAAAAAAGCCAGAAAGTTTTCTATTCTAGACAAATCCTATCAAAAGAGTGATTCAGATGTATCGTCTTATACTGTATATCTGAAAAGAAAGGGCAGGTTTATTTACAGTGGAGAGGTTTTTGTTATTCCAAAACAGTTGGCTTTATAAATCCATAGACAGGTTCATTTACAGAGCAGAGCTTTTTGTTTCTTTGTGTCACTTTTTTTTTAAAAATTGGCAGAAAGGATCTCATAAAAGTCTACAAGAAAAATGCATTTTCCATTATCTTGATCTAGTGAGGATCAAGGATCTTGTCAGAGCTGAATGCATTTTGATGTTCAAAGGTATATTTTAGGCTACAAAAAATATTTTTAAGTACCATTCAATGAACAAACCTCAGTAGTAACTTTAATACTGAAAGTGGGCACAGCACAGGTGCTCTATATGGACACCTGTGCTGTGTCCTTATAGAGGAAAACAAAAGGTTCAATTTAACCCCTTAATGCTGCCCCCTGACCACCTTTTAGGTAGGCTTTATTGCCCAAGAGGCAGCGTGGCTTCTGTATCAAATGATCACTGTGACTGGCTCTCACAGCTGTCATAGGAATGGGAGCCCACCCCGCTGGCTTCCAATCAGAAGCCTTGTATTGCCCAAGAGGCAGTGTGTCTTCTGTATTATGTGACCACTGTGATTGTCTGTCACAGCTGTCATAGGAATGGGAGCCCACCCCGCTGGCTTCCAATCGGAAGCCTTGTATTGCCCAAGAGGCAGTGTGGCTTCTGTATCATGTGACCAATGTGATTGGAAGCCAGCGGGATGGGCTCCCATTTCTATGACAGCTGTGAGAGACAATCACAGGGGGCACATGATACAGAAGCCACACTGCCTCTTAGACAATACAAGGCTTCTGATTGGAAGCCAGCGGGGTGGGCTCCCATTCCTATGACAGCTGTGAGAGCCAATCAGAAGCCTTGTATTGCCCAAGAGGCAGTGTGGCTTCTGTATCATGTGACCCCTGTGATTGGC
Organism: Lithobates clamitans; assembly: GCA_037952925.1. Taxonomy (NCBI): domain Eukaryota; kingdom Metazoa; phylum Chordata; class Amphibia; order Anura; family Ranidae; genus Lithobates; species Lithobates clamitans. Next base: position 3,009,334 of record JBBGZY010000325.1, on the reverse strand, counting down.
TCTCACAGCTGTCATAGGAATGGGAGCCCACCCCGCTGGCTTCCAATCAGAAGCCTTATCTGAGAGCTCTTAATAACAGCCTGACCAGTGTGCTGGGAATTCACCCACAACCCCCTGCCCCATATGTGCAGCGGCTGGGTGTTAAAGCCCACCTTTCTTGCCCTCACATACAGTATATGCATTATGCAGTCAGCATGAAGGTAAAGCTGACATTTTTTTTTCATTTTGTTATCCCTGGTTTCCCCCTTCCCTTCATCAACATGCCAATGATAGTTTGAATAAAATATGTTTTCATTACATATAATATTTTAGACCCAGTAGCATAATCACTGGTTCTCTATACCTATCTATGGAATGCAGGCAGATCCTAGCTAGTGGGAGCGGCCAAGAAAGTAAGGGTAACTCCTGGAAGTCGCACATCTATGGTGTCCTACTGCAATGTATGGAGTGGCAATCTCAGTCTGGACTCTGACCAGGCCACGCCTCCAACATGTTTCACTCTGCCCCCCAGAGCTTAGTCATGGGGATCATGATCCCCATGACTAACTTCCGGGGGCAGAGTGAAACACGTATAGATGTGCGACTTCCAGGGGTTATCCTTCCTTTCTTGAATGCAGCAGCCAGGACAGGCTCCATCCGATGTCAGCAATCTAGCAGCAGCTGCAGATGTACTGTCCACATACCCCCTCTCTATTGATAACAACAAAACCTGGGGAATGCCCAGGAAAAAATTCCAAGCCTACTTACCACCAGCTCGCAGATATCCAATTGACCTGTCTAACAGTATGCGTTAAAAACAGGGGTTCAGTCCGCACGCATTTGCAAACGCATGCGTAAGCCACAGAGCCACGTCACGGCACCCTGTAATCTGTGGTCCTAACACTAAAATTTGGGTGTCCCCACAGTGGAGGCACATGCATTCTATTGAGCCTGAGCGGCCCCCACACTTTTCCCAGGTCATAGTGGGAGAAGCCATTTGGATGCTGCACAAAGCTTTCTAAAAATATTACTGCCCCCTGCCTTGGTAATCCTCTCTTGAGTCCTTGAGGATACTTCAAGCAGTGGCACATTGAAGGTGGGCACTAGGTGTTAGTTGTTGCTCTGCTGAGATTCCATACATGTGCAATGCCTCTGAATATGCAAAGAGAAAGTGAAAAAAAAACAAGTGTTATGTCACTTTTTACCAAAAAAGTACTCCTAATATTTTTATTTTATTTTTTTTAGCCTTTAGTTCAGCTTAAGTACAAAGAAAGCTTGTAACATGATTTAAGAATAATAAAAATAATTGATGAAACTTCAGGTTTTTTATAGTGATTTTTAAAAAATAACAAGCATGAAACATTAATTAGCACACATCATTTTTTCATAGAATATGCCAACATCCAGCAAACCTCACCCTACCTTTTGGCACGAGCACAAACTAAAATTATGTTCAATATCCAAGTGGCCAACATGCAGCACATTAACACTTCTGCACTTGCCTTCATTGCCTCTTAAAACTACTGTACTGAGATCCCTAAGATTTCAGAATTCTGATATTTTCTTTGTTTCATTTATATTCAGTACTTGTAAAAGTGCAAGTAGGAAACTGAAATAAAAATGTAGCAGAGCTTAGGAAATGTAAAAAATGTACTGCTAAAATTGCTTTTGGATCATCTGCTAATTTACAGCGTAAAATTGCATTGTGATTAGCACCAGCTATGATTTCAGAAATCTATACAATGGCAGGCTACATGATCTCATTCTGGTCTTCATAATATACATTTCATAATTGTTTCCTCCCATTCTAAGCAATAACTGGCAGGAACTTTGTTCCATATTATTTATCTCGCTTTTTCTTTCCCTTTACAGTAGCTTATTGTATTTATGCATTTCAAGCTGCACAGAGAATATTAAAGGAGAATGTTGGATTTCATATTATCATTATAATTTTTACCAGCAAAGTATGCATTTTTTTGGAAGACTAATTCAGAATGGTGCTTTTATGTTTAAGCATCAGTATTTATATGACTTTTGTACTGCAATTATCCTCATAAACATGTTTCCTCTGAGTGGCAAGGACATCTAGGGTAGCTCTTTTTAACAAAGGTGAATAGTTGGGGGGATCCAAAGTCCAAGGTCAAAATGCCACCCAACTGGAACTAGAGTACTCAATGGCCGAGGGACTGCCCCCAATAGCTGGGTCTTCCGGAGAAGCTGCATGCTATTAAGCTATGGCCTGCCTGTCCGCAAGCCACTTCTGACATTGGTGGGCCAGTCACCTGGCTTCAGATTACTTGCCCAGCTACCTCTGCCTCATCATGTGTGGCTTCCCTGATCTTCCGTGGGAGGGAAGCAATGAAAATGACCTTCTAGTCAATGGGATGCAAGTCTTCCAAATTAATTCTCTCCATTTTCAATGTTAAAAGGCAAAGGATTGTCATACAAAGAGCACGGAAAGCTGGGCAGTTGATGTAAAGGATTTAAGCCATATCATGCATGCCCTGCCTCCCCTTGGAAAAGTCCTTCCAAAACAGAAAGTATCAAAGTTCATGTGACTTTGCCTAGAAAATTGTGGTTGACCATTAATAAAAAGTTATTAAACTTCAATCTGACTTTACTAAGGGAAGAATTCAAAGAGAAAATAGTACTTTAGGGATAGAGTATGGTGACTGGTACAGTATATAATGAGGGTCGGAATTTAAGATCAGAATACAAACACCTTAGGACTCTTTCTCAAGCTGCTCAGCCCCTTACAGCATAAAAGGCCTTTCCTGACAGACTCCATGGCAGCATACGCATGGGTTAACCCTGCCTCCTCTCCAATTCTATAGGACACCACTCCCATAAATTTTTGCTCAAAGCCAGAGGCCACATTCCTTTTTTGTCCTCCTCTTAGGACAAAGGTGAAGTCTTACCATAATTAAAGATATCCACGACCCAGGCCCAGCAGTGTGCATGCAATGTCATGGAATCATATGGTGTCTCTCTCAGGAGTCCAGCAATCCCAATAGCTAATAGCGGGGTGGATGTGGGTGATGGATGCGTTGCCCTGATGAGCTAAAAGCCTGGCCATTGGAAGGCAAGCAGCGGTCTGGCCAACATCTTAGCTATTAGCAGGAGGCCATAAAATGCCCTGAATATGCACAGTAGCAGCTTCCCAGTTCCAAATCTGGTCGTCGGGTGCCATACTCAGTGATGTATACTTTTATCTATAAATCCATGGCAGCAGTTTTAATTGTTTGTCTGTTTTCTATCGCTGGCTCTAGTGTCTTCCAGCCTATGGCGGCTGGAGCGCATCTGAGTTCCAAGCCGCCAATCTATCTTTTGGCCTGGTGTCCTTGGCTTACTCCTGCCCAGGGACAGTGGGTGGTGGCATCATCTTGGAGAAATTTAATCAGTGGTCAGTACTGTTGATATTGGATATGTGGTAGTTGTGCGCTGCCACCTAGTTATGTGTAAATATAAAAGTACTAATAAACGCAGAAAATGTGTGACATAAACCATGTGCAATAAACCTAGCTGCTGCTATCACCAGGATGTTATCACAAAACAACAATGAATGAATATCTAAAAAATGTAATAGCTCTGCTGCAATCTGACAAATAATACATAAATCCAATAATATGCAATAAACCCATGTGCTGAATAAATATACAATCCAATAGTAAATGTATTAAAAAAAGTTGAGTGAAACATTGATTTGTTGCCATCCAGATGAAGCCACGTGTATGGTGGTGTAACGCGTAGAGGTAGAGCCTTGCGGTGACATGCGTGAGACTTGTTGGATTTTAAATATGTTATATGCTGTTTTTATTGAAATAAATCTGAGATTAATAGATGAAGCTGGGTGGGTGAGGTTTATTCCATTTAACACCTGGTACTGCGCTATTGGAGGCACTTTATATTTTTGCATATGTCTGTCTGGAGTTGCTGGTGATCATCACAGAGGCAACCTTTAAAAGGAGAAATATATGAGGTGCAAAGCATGTTTGATCCCTGCAGGACCTTGGTGGGAACCATTAAAGATCAGTGTGGAGCCTTTTTTTTTCTGATGGGAATTATCATTAGTTGTGAGCGAGTTTGACCTATCAGGGTCTAAGAAGGAGGTGAGCAGCCATTTCACCTGGTGAAGGAAGCACTAGTCACAGATTGTTGGTTTATTTGAGAAGCACTTTTTTCTCACAGTTGATTCTGAAGCACACTCTGTATAAGAAGATTTTGTGTTCAAATTAACTTTCATACATGTTTGATATATCCCCACGAGACCTCTTATTATTTCAAGGCGTGAAAGAAACTTTATCTCAACCTCAGGGCATTCACCCTACTACCAAATTCAACAACCAATCTGCAACCATCAAAAGAATTGTAAACACCCACTGAAATCTTCTAAGAGACAACCTCATTTTGAAGTTATTCGTTGAGCCACATGTGATTTAAAAACGCAATCAGTCCCTACGAGATATTTTAGTCTCAAGTCACTTTATGCCACAGGGATCTAGGGAACCTTGTGGGACTTTACCATTGGGCACCTTCCGGTGTGTGGCAGCTGTGACTTTTGTAAGCATATTCTTACAGGCAACAATAATATATAGTATTTTATTTTACCCACAGGTGAGAACTTAATTATGCAACATTTTGTTAAGTGTGACACCATCTGCATTGTATACCTACTCACATGCAGATGTGGAAACTATTATGTTGGCAAAACCAAACAAAATTTTTGAAGACGATGACTTTCTCCTCCTACGAATGACTTTCTCCTACTGTCCCAAGACAGAGGGCAGTGCTGGAGCCCAGAGCTTAGGTCTTTTCAATGCTCCTCAAATTTGTCTGGCTGCTGAATCTGGAAAAGAGCCACCTGGAGCCCACTCAGTCCCTTGTGTACCTCAGGGCTCAGTTCGATATAATCAGGAGGACCATTGCTTTGCCTCTGTATCCCGATGATCTGGAACAGAATACTCCTGGCTCTGTCTTCTTCCCACCTGCGTGCCTTTCAGTGTCTAAAATTTATTAGAATTAGAAAAAGTTCTGTGGATGCCCATGGTGACAATAGTCTGCAAATTGTACTCTTGTGGCCTGACAGCAATAATCCAGGATTGTCATTATCAGCAAGCCAGTCCAGAGCAATGATGAACAACCAAAGTAAATGCATATAGACAGAAAGTGGCTGAAGGAGGCTAGAGGGGTTCAGTAGCATTCATACACAAAAAAATTAAAATAATGTAAATGTTATTTTAAAAAATTGTTTTTTTATGATAGACCGTGCTTTACCAAATCAAATGTCATTAATTTGGGGATTATATAGTGTAAGTAAAACACTGTGTTAATAACAAAAATAACTAAAAATATGTGTTTACTGAAAGTGTACTATACATTTTTTTTCATAAGGTAGTTTTTTATTACTGCACATTTATTTACACAATACCTTGTTATAGTTAAAGAATGAGGTGTCTTGTATTTATACATACACTACAGAAGGCTTATAAACAAGAATATATAATATAATTTTATTTCATAACCTAAAAGGCCTACAGAATGTAGCAAAACTGCCCAAAACACAAAAAGAAACAACATTAGGCAAACTCTACTCTAGAGATTTTTACATCCATTATTAATGTGAAACATTTATATACATCTTTGAACCATAATAAAACATTTTTAAGAATTCTGTCTCAAAAGTGTATTTGAACTGGCCCTTTAGTGGAAATAAGTTTAAGTATCCAAAAAAGCCCCAGGAATACATGTATCTAAAGTTGTAAGAATTTGAAGAATGCTATCTATGACCTGTTAGCATTAACCTTACAAGTATCCCTGTTCTCTCCAATCATGGATAACTCTAGAATCCATGTTTGGAGAGAACATGATGTTTTCCTGGAAAAGTCACACCCAAATCTCCAAAAGGTCTATGGCATCACTTGATGTGTTATCACCAGGCCAGGCTGGTCATCGCATGTGTCCACAGGATACATGTCCATCAAAACTTTCTCCAGCATAAGCATGAGAAACAGATGTAAGGCTAAGGAGGCTGCCAGAGTAAACAAAGCCCATTGAAGACAATCTTTCCTCAAGCCAAGACTAACATATTCCTTCCAGATCACTAATTTTTTGTATAGTGGAACCAACCAAAACAAATAAGTGTAAAGGAATGGAACTGGTAAATGAATAACCCTTCTGTTTCATTTTTAAATTTCACATATGTGTTTCCATAGACAAAATATTACCATGAAGAATGAAAAGCTGAATATTAAGAAAATACAGTTTTCTTCTGTAACATTGCCACCTCTTGATGTTCTCAAAAATGTATACTTAGATTTTATCTGACTTCTCAGATCAGATACACATATTCGTTATCCTCCTTAAAGAGGAAGTAAACCCTGGTGGGTTTTACTTCCTCTTTATTTCCCTGCAAAGGTAAAGCATATTGGGCTACTTACTATGCATCACATAATAGCCCATTATGTGTCACTTACCTGAAACCAAAGCCTGCGATGTCTCCATTGTCCCCACTAGCAGGGAGCGTCCATCTTCGTCCCTCTTCCTTCCGGGGCAGCAAACTCCGGCTCTGTGACTGGCCGGAGTCGTGTGATGTCACTTCCGCACAGGACCTGCCAGTCACGGCATGACCCCTATTAGAAACGGCATGAGAGAGAGTCATCGACATTCTGCTTTTTAGTAAATATCTCCTAAACCGTGGAGGTTTAGGAGATATTTAAAGCATCTACAGTCAAGCCTTAATATAGGCTTACCTGTAGGTAAAAGTGGTTGTACAGGGTGTAGAACAACTTTAACAAGCTACATTGTAATATTTGTATGTAGATTTTATGTGTTCTCTATGGTTACATCATTCCTAAATGCACTTCAATAGATTATTTTTAAAGGTTCAGTCCACTCAAACACGTAGCTCAGTATTTGGTTGATCGGGTTGCTAAAAGGGATGAGGTTCAAGTTTGGAGCCATCTTGAGTCGAGGTTGATCTTGCGGTTTTATGGTTTGGAAAAACTCAGAATTTATGGAAAAAATGTATGCTTAAAGCCATAATGCACTGCATACCTTTTGTCCCTACTTAGATGGGTTACTAGAACAGATGCAGCCATGCCAGCCAATAATCTAAAACATGGACAAGTCAGTCTTTCACTATAAAAGAGTGGGCTTCCAGCAGTCACATTGTCAGTGTATGTTGAAATTAGTTAGGCAAAGCTAACAAACCTTCCAGGACGAGCATAGAGACAGATACTACAGTGCCATACTGTAGTATATATAGTGGATTGCAGTGCAGTGGGTACATTTCTTGTGCATCCCCATCCTTCCCCACACATCCATAGATGTAACTTTCCTAGACGGAATCTTTTGTTCTGTATCTGCAGCAAATCTTCTATGTTATTTGGGTGGCTAGTCATTTAGAATATATATGCTGTATACAATGTGTGTGCGTGTTTGGGTAAGGGAATATTCGGAGTTCATCTTGCTAGGGCATTCCTTTAGTTTGGAATTTTTATTATATACTTTTTTCTTAACCAGTGGCATGGATAAGCAAGAATAAGGGAGTCTGACTCCCTCCCATCCCCCTCACAACATTCACAGTGCAGCAGCTAGTACTGACAGTTGCAGTGCACGTGAAGCGCTACAGCCGTAAGTTTCTGCTTAGCCTGTCAGACCTTACAAAAAACATTAGTTCAGAACAACAGAGGCTTTCATCATCTCCTCTTCAGCTGTAGTTACATGAAGCAGCTGAGGGAATACCTGATCTCTTGAATGGGTTTCATGGCGGGGGAGATTTGTACTAAGGGAGAGATCTGTACTGTGGGGTTCTATACTAGGGAGAAGGAGATCTGTGTTGAAGAGGAAGATCTTTACTGTGTTGAAGAGGAAGAGGGATATATGATGGGGTGGGCATCTGTCCTGGAGGGGTGAGATCTGTACTGAGGGTGAGATTAGTACTGTGGGGGGGTTTAGCTTGGGGAGAATTTCTTTTTTTGTTGTACTTTGTCTCTGCACCAGTGCATTATGCTCCCTCGATCCCTGCAGTCTGTGAGTTAAGTACCCTGATCCCTGCACTTTGCACCCTGACCACTGCACTTGGTCTGCTACACACTACTGAGCTTTGCGGTATTTACACTATGCTGTGTATTTCATACTCCTGTTTATTGCATGCTGAACTGTATATGACATATACCTGACCCCTGAACGCTTTGTATTTTACAACAGTTACTGATTATGCAGTAGTTATTAGCAGTTATTACTAGTAGAAGGCCAGTGCATTGCCTGTGCGGTAACTAATAGGCAACAAAAACACCACACATTCACCTCCCTGTGAGCATAGTTTTAATAAAAACAAGTAATTCCATGAACCCATAAAAAAATAATATATACTACATTGAGAGACTGGTCTAAAATGAGAGTTGCTGCATGTGGTGATAGTAGTGGGTGAGCAAGTCTTTCAGGACTAGGGGTGGAAGGGCAGCACACAACTGAGGTAGGTATGTGTGTCTTTATTTTATGAAAGTGTTGTTTGAATACAGTCATAGCACACCCAGCAGATAGTTGTCTGTCAGCATTACTAATATGCCTACCTCCTCCTCCACTAATCCTGACCTGCCTAATGCGTCTCCAGAATTATTTGACCATACCATAGCAGACTTGTAGCAGGAGGAAGATCTGAGTGAAGCGCAACCCATACTTTCTTATGACAAAGATGTTGGAATGACCATAGCAGGCAGGAAACAGCAACACACAGAGGATATGCAGATATGCAGCGGGTGGAGTTTAATGCAAATAAGTCTCCAGTAAGAGAGAAGTGGTGGGGGATGTAGTGGCAGACTGCATGTGGTTGCCATGAAGTGAAGAGGAATAAAGCTCAATGTGGGAGACTGAAAAACAGGGACGAAGAAAACTGGTTAAGTCATGTGAGTTAATCACACAAATCTGCTGTCGGCCCTTTACTTGAAAAACCTCATATGTGTCTTGCCTTGTCACTGTTCTAATCTTTATAGTGCATGGCTTCTTGTCAAAATATCCTGGATTCCAAGACATGATCCACAATGCCAGTAGGGTGTAAAAACACTTTCATTGCTCACGTGGCAGAAATTCAGCTCCAATACCAACTGCCTGCTAAGAAATATGCAACACCTCCACGCTCTACAATTCCACCTTCATTATTGCTGAAGAGGCTACAGCCTGTTATCTCCCAGTACCTCTGTGAGTATAGCAGTGGCACCATTTTGCCCTGTGTGGAGGTGACTAAAGCAGTAAGCAGCAATCGGGTGCAACACCATCCCTTTAGACATGCAGTTTGAGATGACAAATCCTGCAATGGAAGCACAGCAGCCAGAAGAAAGAGAGATTTGCTGCTATCCAATGTTTACCAGGAACCTCTGATTACTGCTTCTATCCCTGGGAAACAAAAGCAGAAGAGGCAGAGGAGGAGGCTGCAGGGGCTGGAGAAAGAAGATGGACAGGCTTTTAACCCTTCTCAAACTCTGGGCATTATACATGGGTGGGTTGAGAGTTGGGGACACGATTGTCCTCAGTAATGATGAGGATTCAGATGCTAGGTCCTTCAGGCTCCAATGCCTTCAAATGGACCCATGCATTTGGGTGTTTAAGGAAATCTACCATCATTGGATTTCCACCTTATTGGATCCCTAGTACAAGACCAAAGTAGCTAATCTCTGCCACAATACCAAAGGAAGTATAAAATGTGCCACCTTAAAGAAGTGCTTTAACAGTACCTCTATGCTGCATTTCCAGGTGAAGATTCTCTGCTTATGAATGCTTCTGCACTACTGACATCCCTTCTAGGATCAAAAAGAGCAGCTGCCTCAGCATGGCTTTGCATACATTTTTTTAAGCCACAGCAGCTAGTTCTGGATACTGGTGACAATCATAGGCAGTGCCTGTATCTTTTGATTGCTCGCTATATTGGTTCCAGGACTGATATTGAAATGCTATAAAGCAAGGAGGATCCTATGTGTTACTGGGTGTCCAGGATGGACCATTGGCCAATATGATTGTCCAATAGGGATGAGCTTTATGTTCGACTCGAACATTGGCTGTTCGCCCGTTCGCCGAATAGCGAACAATTTGGGGTGTTCCCGGCAAACACCCTTTAAAAGTCTATGGGAGAAATCAAAAGTGCTCATTTTAAAGGTTAATATGCATGGTATTGTCATAAAAAGTGTTTGGGAACCTGGGTCCTGCCCCAGGGGACATGTATCAATACAAAAAGTTTTAAAAACGGCCGTTTTTTCGGGAGCAGTGATTTTAATAATACTTAAAGTGAACAATAAAAGTGAAATATTCCTTTAAATTTTGTACCTCGGGGGTGTCTATAGTATGCCTGTAAAGTGGCACATGTTTCCCGTGTTTAGAACCGTCTGAGAGCAAAATTACATTTCTAAAGAAAAAAAGTCATTTAAAAGTACTCGCGACTATAATGAATTGTCGGTCCTGGCAATACACATAAAAGTCATTGAAAAAAATGGCATGGGATTCCCCCACAGTCCATTACCAGACCCTTCGGGTTTGGTATGAATATTAAGGGGAACCCGAACCAAAATTAAAAAAAAAAAATGTGTGGGGGTCCCCCCAAATTCCATACCAGGCCCTTCAGGTCTGGTTTGGATATTAAGGAGAACCCCACACCAAAATTAAAAAAAAAAAATGGCTTGGGGTCCCCACAAAAATCCATACCAGACCCCTATACGAGCACGCAACCTGGCAGGCTGCAGAAAAAGAGGGGGGACGAGAGAGCGCCCCCCCCTGAACCGTACCAGGCCACATGCCCTCAACATGGGGAGGGTACTTTGGGGTAGCGGCCCCCCCAAAGCACCTTGTCCCCATGTTGATGTCTAAACCGCTGGAAACAAAAGTGAGTACACCTCCTAAGTGAAAATGTCCAAATTGGTCCAAAAGTGTCAATATTTTGTGTGGCCACCATTATTTTCCAGCACTGCCCTAACCTTCTTGGGCATGGAGTTCACCAGAGCTTCACAGGTTGCCAATGGAGTCCTCTTCCACTCCTCCATGATGAAATGATGGAGGTAGTGGATGTTGGAGACCTTGCGCTCCTCCACCTTCTGTTTGAGGATGCCCCACAGATGCTCAATAGGATTTAGGTCTGGAGACATGCTTGGCCAGTCCATCACCATTACCCTCAGCTTCTTTAGCAAGGAAGTGTTTGTCTTTGAGGTGTGATTGAGGGCATTATCATGTTGGAATACTGCCCTGCGGCCAAGTCTCAGAAGGGAGGTGATCATTATCTGCTTCAGTATGTCACAGTACATGTTTGTGTTCATGGTTCCCTCAATGAACTTTAGCTCCCCAGTGCCGGCAGCACTCATGCAGCCCCAGACCATGACACTCCCACCACCATGCTTGACTGTAGGCAAGACACACTTGTCTTTGTACTCCTCAACTGGTTGCCGCCACACACGCTTGATACCATCTGACCCAAATAAGTTTATCTTGGTCTCATAAGACCACAGAACATGGTTCCAGTAAACCACATCCTTAGTCTGCTTGTCTTCAGCAAACTGTTTGCGGGCTTTCTTGTGTATTATTTTTAGAAGAGGCTTCTTTCTGGGACGACAGCCATGCAGACCAATTTGATGCAGTGTGCAGCATATGGTCTGAGCACTGACCGGCTCACCCCCCACATCTTCAACCTCTGCAGCAATGCTGGCAGCACTCATATGTCTATTTCCCAAAGGCAACCTCTGGATATAACGCCGAGCATGTGCACTCAACTTCTTTGGTCGACCATGTTGAGGCCTGTTCTGCGTAGAACCTGTCCTGTTAAACTGCTGTATGATCTTGGCCACCATGCTGCAGCTCAGTTTCAGGGTCTTGGCAATCCTCTTATAGCCTAGGTCATCTTTAGGCGGCGAGGAGATGCGTGTGCCAGGACAGTGGGAAGGAGGAAGAAGAGTCCGACAGTGAGATCACAGGCTTCGGGGAACAGTCTACCGGGGGTAAGTGAGAACCGAGAGGTCGGGGAGACAGTCAGAGACAAGTCCGTGTGTGTAAGTGTACACAGGCTGGCAGTGTACAGGGATGGTGGGCGCAGGCTTTCCACTTACTGACTCACACCCCTACCTACTCTTTTCAGATAAGAAGTTGAGTACAGTGTAGCCACCCATAGCATCAGAACTCAGCTCACTAAGCCCATGGTGACGACGACACCCACGGGCACAGTGTGGAACTACACGCAACTCAGCCAAGCTGGAACAGAGGCAAATCTAACTTCACCTAACAAGTAACCCTCAAAATTTACCTATCAGCGGTAGATTAAAAATCTACCAGCGCTACATTATTATTTCAGGTACTTATATAGTGCCGTCAATTTACACAGCGCTTTACACATACATTGTACATTCATATCAGTCCGTACCCTCAAGGAGCTTACAATCTAAGGTCCCTAACTCACATTCATACATACTAGGGATAATTTAGACAGGATCCAATTAACCTACTAGCATGTCTTTGGAGTGTGGGAGGAAACCGGAGTACCCGGAGGAAACCCACGCAGGCACAGGGAGAACATGCAAACTCCAGGCAGGTAGTGTCGTGGTTGGGATTCGAACCAGCGACCCTTCTTACTGCGAGGCGAAAGTGCTACCCACTACACCAGTTTTTGGTCACTGATTCAAAGTATTGATATTAGTGGGCTAGTATGACAGCTAGGCAACTAGCATTTTTAGAAGAGACAAGCAATAGCTACATGTTCACAACAGATTCCTGTTAACCCATGGGCAGTACCTTGAACTAGCCCAGTTTGTAATCCAGATGCTGTCTCTTGCTTACACTTCAGCATCTTTTCCAACGAAGTATTCAGTACAACACATGGTATTGATATGCCCCAGCCCCAACACACAAATTTCTGCATACGTCAGATTGACTTTCCTCAAAATATTTCAGACATTGAGAAGCAAACCCTTTTTAGGCATTCTTCATTAATACTGACTAGATCCAAAACTATATCAGTAACCCAATGCCATCTTGCTGTAGTTCACAGCAGAAGCATGAGTATGTGTATAATGCCTGCATATCCCAATCATTCCATTATCTGAGATCATTACTTGCTACAGCTGCTCACACCAAAAAGGCAATAAATACAATTAGTTTTTCTTTGTCATCTGTAAATCTATTCCTTTAGCAACCCCACAATTCCTGCTTCAGCAAACCAAAAAATCTGCACTTCCATGTATTTTTCCCTGTTCCTTATACCATATATCTATATAATACCCATAAAAGCCTGAAGGAAAATATTCATGACTATGGGTACAAATATACTGCATAGTCAAATTTGGTAAATTGAAGGTGCAGCAAATTATATTAAGTTTAATCATCTCTCTTGGTTCCATTTTATCCTTTCTCACTAATGTACATTCATTTGAAAATGAAGCCGAAGTAAAGTGAACAATAAATGTATAGGAAAAGTAAATGAACAGAAAGCAGAGAGAAGTCCTGTGCACCCCAGGTGGTCTAAAATTGCCAACAGATGACTACTCTAGCTGGAAATTAACTTTTGATTTTCTACTAGAACACAATTTCCTTTTTGGTTCTGATAGACTACCACTTTTGTCACTCATTTTATAGCAGTTTAACTCTAGCGAAGGCATGTAAGAATATGTTTAGTTCACTAGCCATCTTTTTACATTAGTGTTTTTGTTATATTTAGTCTATCAAAGGCTTTTGCTATTCATATTTCACCAGTTTAAATTTAGACTATAGACTACAACATATAAAACGAATCATCCTTCTTAATAAGATAAGACATTTCAAATTATATTTTAGGAAATATTCAAAAGTGCCAAAATTCAACCTTAAGGGGATTTCGCAAGCTTGTTAGCCCACAAAAGAAGACAAAAAGTTAAATTTCAGAACAAGTGAAGAGTTTACACTGAGTGGTTTTGTTCAAGTTTCTAAAGCCATAAGGCTTTTTAACAACTTCCTGGTCTATTGTAGGCCTCAGGTATAAGCACCAAAAAAGGCAAGCTCAGTTTATATCCCTGAGTGCTCCCCTGTGCCCAGTGTATAAAAAAATGTATTGTTACTTTAAAAAAGTATTAACTCTGTAATGGCCTGGAGTATTTTGTGCCTTCCTCACTAAGGTGAATCTGGGCAGAAGGGCATTGAACCAAACCTTACAATTAAAATCAATTACAATTTTTTTTTATAATTGTTCATGATCATGTGAGTGCCTGCACTGGCCTATAAGCAATATGGCCTCTGCCAGTTTGTCTTATAAAGCAGCTATAATATTCATGGTGTGAGTGGAAAAAGTGCCTAGGCAGACACGCATAGGTCAGGTGTATCTTATTTGGTGGGGTTGAAACTTTAGCTTAAAGGCTAAGTTCACCTTTTGGAGCATGTTACATATTACACCCATCTTTAGGGTGTATTGTGTAAGCACCTCTACATGCAGCCCCTGATGTCCCTCCACCCGTGACAGTGGGCGGGGGTTCCTCTCCCCACCTCCACATTCACAATTTAAAAACAGCACAGCTGTGCAGTGCTGCGGCCCCACAGCCATGTCATTCATTCACAGGAAACACAAAGGGTGTGCATGTGTTTTAGGGCAAATAGTTACACTGATATACAAAAAAGGCATTAGGGAGCTGGGAATGTCCATGTGCACACCAATGCACAATAAATAAAAAATGTAATTAAAAAAAACACTTTATAGCCAGGAGAGGGTCTTTTATTTTGGCTTCAAGGAAAACTGAAAATACACAAATCCTCTAAATAACATTCTTGAGAGATACCTTTAAGTTTTATGTGTTGTTACAGAACGGTATCATTTTCACAGCTAGCAGCACATATTAGGGTGTGGAATTGATTTTTTTTTTTTTTTGTTTTGGCAAATGGCCTGACTTACATAAAACAGCAGCACCCCAAACTGATTCATTTCAGATTAAAAATATGCTTTTTTTCAGCTATCCTTAGCAACACATACTTTTTTTATCACACACTAATAGACGTGGCTTGACATAGAAACTGGTCAGTGGTTCAATGTGTCTGTCACTATTCACTTCTCACTTAAGCTGGCTGTAGATAAATCAAAATTCAAATTCAAACCGCTTGCTGAAAAATTGGTTGCAGGTCTATTCAATGTATTTTATCAGAGGAGGAGTCCCCGCTGTCATAATACAATACCACAGCAGGGAGAATTCCTCCAACCTGCTTGCTTGTGGAGATGGGGGAATCTGTTCATTTTTTTTCTTTTTCGATCAGCCCGCTGGCTACTTACCAAAAACTGATCCATGTATGGTCAAAGCTGTCCTGCCATTAACCTTTTTCAATGAAGTTTTCATTAAGAATAAGGAAATGGCAGGTGAAAGTATTTTAACTATGTTATGTGTGTATGAGAGTACAGAGGTACAGAACAATTTGACCTTAAAATTTCACCTAACACAGGGCAGGAGTTTAACTACAAGAATTAAAATGCTGCAGAGGGCACAGCAGTGTAAAATTGGCCAATAGCAGGGCAGTTTTGATCTGGGATAAATAGCTGAAATGTACTAGAAAATGTGAGTACAGGCAGGTGTTTTTCTACAAGAATCAAGAAATCACAGATTATACAGTAGTGTAAAAATTGGCTAACAGCAGGAGAATTTTAATGAGCAAGGCTAGAGTCAAAGAGCACAAGCTGGGGTTTTACTACAAGAATTAAGATACTGTAGAGGATACAGCAGCATAATTTCCCAAACACAAAAACTTTACCCATATGTGTGTGCATGTAAACGCAAGTAATAACATTTACAAGGGTATACCCGTGTACAGTGTATTCTGTTAATACAGTCCTATGGGCAGAATTACACACCAGCTGGGGCTTCCGGGTACTACAAAGACAAACATATTTTGATGCTGGATTTGTGCTCTGCAATGGCACCCCCATATTTCAGATTAGCTTTAAATTTTCAGAGAAACTTGAAGTAGAATGTAGAACTAATCAGAACATTACTAGTACTGTCCTAGAAATATTAGAAACATTGCAATGACACTTTGGACTATTCAGAAAAAGTTCTTCTTTCAAAAGTTCACCTTTTGGGAAAAAATATTACATGCTCATATTTCTGCAGAAAAGAAAATGTGCGTTTATTATTTTTTCCCACAGCTACGTGGAAAGCAGTAGATCATGGGTGAAATGCCAGGCTCCTGTAGGCTCTCAGTATAGTTGTCTGCCCATACAGGAAGACAGTTACTGAAGAGCAGAAAGATCATTGAAATACAAGAGTGCTCATCAGTGCTCTCACAGTTTATTGAGAACTACAAGCCATCTGCTACAATGGCAGATGGTAGTTGTAGTTCATTAATTTACAGAACTCTGTGGATAAGTGATGCTGCTGTGTGGGTGGAGCATCAGTTTGTTCTATTGTTCTCTTTTATTGTTCAGGCTACAGTGAGCTCAGACAAAGAGTACTGTATGAACCAGAAAACACTTTCACAAAATCAGATTCAGGGCCAATGGGTGATTGAAAATGATGGCGGCTATAGGAATTCATGTAGCTAGAGAAAAATAAGGCAGCACTCTGGTATATATATGAACACTGATTATCAGTTAAAACGATTACGGTCATGAGAATCTTTTGTTGTGAGAATTTCAATTCAACTTAAAGCCACTGACCATGTTTTTTTAAACCCTTTATAATCCCATAACTAATCTTCCAAAAATAGTTTTTCTTTACAATCAACGCCTGCTCTAGGCAGAGACTGGCTGTGGGTGTCAGGTCTAGCAGCACCTGGGTAGTCAGGTAAGTATTCATATCATCAGCCAGAGCCATGGTCACACAGAGCCTTTGATTGGTTGTTTAGGCAAAGCCAAGTCCTGCAGCTGAACCAGGCCTGGAGAGGGTGTTAGATTAGTATAATACTGATTAGTTACTACTAACCAGTAACTACTGGTAAGACTGCCATGACCTGGCTGACCTGACCTGGGGCTACAGGTCTGCTTTAGCAATAGCAAGCAATAAAAATTAAACCTTTTACTGTCCTAATTTCAGTAAATTTCGACCTGATTGGTTGCTATGGAACACTGCAATTGACTCATCTTAATTTTTCCTACTGTTGAGTCTATTCTTCGAAAATGCTTTATTTATATTGTTCCTTATAAAAGGGAAGGCGTGTAGGTGTATATTTTATCATGATAAAGTTAGTGAAGTTAGATTTTAATTTTTTATAAAAGACCTTCCCCCTTCTATGCTGTAGACCAACTTTCCACTATTCAATAAATAGATCTTGAATATAACAAATACATTTAGAAGCTTATCCCTATAACTAAAACCTTCCAATACCTTAATTAATGTTACTGCCCTTCTCTGAATGCTTTCCAACTCTGCTACGTCTTTTACGTGAACTCGTGCCCAAAACTGTAACAGATACTCATGGCTAGGTCTTAGAGAGGATTTACAAACAGGCAAAAATTATACATTCCTCCAGTGAATTTTTATGCCTACACATAAAAAGATTACAGAATGAAATACAGATATTGACATAAGTCTGACCTCTGCAGTAGAAATACAGAAAATACAAATTTCAGGAGAAAGTCAGACACAGATGTGGCCAAGGTTGTTGTAATTTATGCCAGAGCATAGTGTGATCTGTGTCTTTTCTTTATCTCTCCAGAAATATATCATTTTTGTTCCTTGTATAAAAATTATTTGCCGATTGCGACAAGCAGCCAGCACAGAAACACCAACCATCGGCTTCCATGTCAGCAATAAAGTTCAGCCCCAAGCTTAGAATTCAGTCTTTCATGCAGAATATTTACATCTCTGTAGCGTGTGATGCTATCACTGATTGAAACAATATGTCTACTACTCAAACAGTCAGTTGAATCATAATAAATTCCAGTTTTGTTAGAAATAAAAAACAGGCCTCCAAGTCAATATTTCAATGATTTTAGCAAACTTCATAACAAAGTCTTATCCGCTCCTGTGTAGATAATGAAATAGTCATGCTAGGATGCTTCCAAAATGAAAGTGTTAAATAGGAATTGTCTGCATTGCTGTAATCTTCTGATTAGTTTTAGGCCCCGTTCATAACATTGTGCCATTGTAACATGCGATACTCTTGTTGTTGCTGTGGACTGCCATTAATTCTGGATGACATCCCAATGCGCCTTGCCAACAGACATATATTACAGGATGCCACAACACACTGTAACACTACTGTATGCTATAATGCACTACATTACAGACTATAGAGTCCCAATACGGGGTGATTGGCGCTGTTCCACTAGACCTCGTCTAATGTGTAGAAACTGGTGAGGTGTATCAATAAAAAATGTGAATAAATAGGAAAAAACTGAACATAAATTATTATATATGTAGGAATGATGAAATTTCAAACGTGTGGGAAAACTATTCTTGGTGTATATGCAAAAAAAAGCCCACATATATATATATAAATTGCAGCGTGTATTATCACCTTACTAGATTAGAGGTGATCAAAAACAAAACATTATAAGTTGGTATAAAGAAAGTGGTATGAATTCCCAAAAAACCTTCAAAAAATCCTTGAAAAAATACCGTAAATATGTGCATAAAAAAGTGCTAATATATAAATAAAGACCTTATAATCATAAATGTGTATAAAAGTGTTTTTAGAAATAAATCATTAAATCATCAGTCCAAAAAATAATAAAAAAATGTCCCAAAAAAAGAAAACAAGGAAAGAAAGTCCATAGAACGTTCTTCCTAAAGTGCTAATATTAAGTCTCTTCAAACATCTAGCAGTACTCTTGGTGTTATAAACTCTTCCAGCCTTCCAAAAGACCCCCTATGTGCCCTCACTCACCGGAAGAATTTACCCCTGCAGGGGTATCAAGCCTGTCAGCCGTATCCTGCAGCAATGGTCCCTGGTGACAGTCCTCCGTTCGGATCTCCAGTCCTGGTATCCCGATCAGTTCCAGTCACTCCCCGCAGACACATCCATCCGCCGGCGGATAGATGAGCAGCATGGCAGGGTTATCTATAAGCGATGGGGCTCATTCATTTGTTTCATATGGATGTGTCTGCGGGGAGTGACTGGAACTGATCGAGGTCTAGTGGAACAATCACCCCGTATTGGGACTCTATACTACTTAGAATTTCACGTAGGTGTTATTCTGTGCTGGGGGGGCTGCAGTTCCTTTATTACCTAAGCGCGGAGCTATTTGTTTCTTATATTACAGACTATATAGCAGCCGCGTGCTCTGTGACTGTGCTAGCGCGTCCTGCGGACTCAATGTCCGCCGGGGGCCCACGATCGTGTCACTGTCAGAAACCATGAACCAGACCGAGACAGAAGTACAGTAAAATCACAGAGTCCAGTAACCGGATCGGGTAGTCAACCAAGCCAGAATTCAATAACAAGATCGGGTAATCAGCCAAGCCAGAGTTCAGTAACCAGATCGGGTAATCAGCCAGGCCAGAAGTCAGGGATCCAAGTAGAGGAACAGCAAGCAGGATAAGGAGCCAGAAGGGATGTCAGCAACGGCAGTCTTTAAACAGAAATGCAGGAGATGGTTTCTTTTGATGTGACCAAGGCGAAGGCAGGAATGAAGTGAGCTGGAGAGCTTAAAGTAGGTGGGACTGTCGAGCAGATCTACAACAGCTGGTTAACTGTGGAGAGAGATGAGAGCTGGCAATTAGCCGACAGCTGAGCGGCCAGCTCAGAGAAGAAAGGGCTGCCCCAGCCCTGACAGTCACAGAGCTTTGTAAACAAGGCATTTCCCCATTCTGCCTAGTGACATGACAGGGATCTACTACTCCCTGTCATTGGGACCAGTGATTGCTGTCATGTCAGTGGAAGCCCATCCCCCCACAGTTAGAACACCTCCCTAGGAAACACTTAACCCCTTGATTGCCCCCTAGTGTTTAACCTCTTCCCTGTCATTGTCATTTACACAGTAACCAGTGCATTTTTATAGCACATATAAATGACAATGGTCCCAAAATGGTGTCAAAAGTGTCCGATGTGTCCACCATAATGTCACAGTCACGATAAAAATCGCAGATCGCCGCCATTACTAATTAAAAAAATTAATAATAAAAATGCTATAAATCTATCCCCTATTTTGTAGACGCTAAAACTTTTGCGCAAACCAATCAATATACGCTTATTGCAATTTTTTTACTAAAAATATGTAGAAGAATACATATCGGCCTAAACTGATAAAAAAATTGTTTTTTTATATCTTTTTTGGGGGATATTTATTATAGCAAAAAGTTAATAAAGAAAGCTGTATCTGTGGGGAAAAAGGACATCAATTTTGTTTGGGTGCAACGTCGCACGACCGCGCAGTTGTCAGTTAAAGCAACGCAGTGCCGTATCGCAAAAAGTGCTCTGGTCAGGAAGGGGGTATATAGGGGGTATATACTTCTGGGGCTGAAGTGGTTAACTCATGGGATCACATGCGTTAATGCACATACAGTATACTAACGCAGTACGACAGTGTAAATGGTTACATGTTATCAGATATATCATGTTATGTTATCAGATATATGTTATCAGATATGTTATGTTATCAGATATATCGGAAGCATCCTTTTTTATGTGCCTAAATTAAAACACTTATATGTCTGCCTGTAATTTGAACTAAGATAACAGACAGACCTTTGCTGTCATTGCTGCAAGTAAGAGAAATCAGAAAATTTTGAGTTGTAAGAAATACTAGCTGATTGCAATTGTAATAGAAGCCAATCTAAAATTGCAATATAGGTGATGTACAGTATTGTTACTGTTTTTACTATGTTCGTGACAAAAACAATTAAGTTTAAAAATAGTTACAAAACTTTGAAATAAAAAAACATGTTTCAGAAGGTGAATAGCACAAGCTTGCATTTAGACACTTAATTAAATGATCAGAAGAGAGACTAATCTCCTCTTTCCACTTCCTTGCCTGCTGCGTTCACACAGTTCCATACAGACCTTAATAAAAGAGAGAGTCCGAAATAAAACAGCTTGTGCTGTTCTGTCTTTAGGAAACGCCAGTTCATGAATACACCCTCAATTAAATGTTTTTTTTTAAAAAAATAAAGATTTTAAACACCCTGTAATAGCATAAAAACATCAGTTTATAAATGGTACTTTAAAAAGATAAAATTGACCCAAAAACCATCCATGAACCAAATGTTTGTGTGGCAACTAAACAATTTGTTAACCACTTCAGCCCCGGAAAGATTTACCCACTTCCTGCCCAGGCCATTTTTTGCTATACGGCACTGCGTCGATTTAACTGACCGTTGCAGGGTTGTGCGACGCTTTACCCAAACAAAATTGATGTCCATTTTTCCCCACAAATAGAGCTTTCTTTTGGTGGTATTTGATCACCTCTGCGTTTTTTATTTTTTGCGCTATAAACAAAAAAAGAGCGTCAATTTTGAAAAAAAAAACACTATTTTTAACTTTTTGCTATAATAAATATCCAAAAAAATGTTTAATTTCTTCTGCAGTTTAGGCCAATATATATTCTTCTACATATTTTTGGTAAAAAAAATGCAAAAAGTGTATATTGATTGGTTTGCGCAAATGTTATAGCATCTACAAAATAGGGGTTATATTTATGGTATTTTTATTATTAATTTTTTTTTTTACTAGTAATGGCAGTGATAAGTGATTTTTAATGGGACTGCGAAATTTTGGCAGACAGATCAGACACTTTTGACACATTTTTGGGACCATTGACATTTATACAGCGATCAGAGCTAAAAATAGCCACTGATTGCTGTATAAATGTCACTGGCAGGGAAGGGGTTGACACTAGGGGGCGATCAAGGGGTTAAGTGTTCCCTAGAGAGCTGTTTCTAATTGTGGGGGGGGGAGTGGACTGAGAGGGAGTAGAGAGAGATCGCTGTTCCTGATCACTAGGAACAGCAGATCTCTTTCTACTTCCCTGACAGAATGGGGAACTAATTGTTTACATTGATAGATCCCCGTGCTGGCTCTCTGAGGAGCAATCGCGGGTGGCTGGGGGACTTTGGTGGCTGCCGGTGCACGTGCCCCCTATTGCACTTAAAGCAGCCACCGTACAGCTACAGCCATTCGCGCAGGGGAGCAAAACTGCTGCTGTATAATGACAGGGGCCGATCGGCAAGTAGTTAAAGTGTACCAAGTATCACAAATATGTTTTCATACTAAGTGCATATTGCTAAGTAATATGCAAGCATGCATTACCCTTCACAAATCATACAATTTTTTCTGACAAAGTCTTTATCTGTTTTTCTTTCTAGTAGGATAGATCAATTTTTTTAAGGGTTAGGCACCATACACACTATTTTCTGCGGATTTTTGTCTTCAGATTTACCAAAATCATATAATATGGGGTCAAACCTTAAGAGTTTCAATTTGTATGCAATCAGGCAGGCCCTCGCACTACATAGTTTTGGTAAATCTGAAGACAAAAATCTGCAGAAAATCTAAAAGTATGTATGGGGTCTAAGACTCCAGGGTCAGAATCTACTTCCTGCAATAGAATGTTAGATAATGCAATTATATAAATCCTGGTGTCAGTGCAGTTCTTGGCTGTGTTCACAAACGTCTGACACAAGAATGAGGGTATTAAGGAAATGCTTTCTCCTGCCTGTATCATCAGGAGCTTACCTTATGCAAAGTGACTCCCCCTGAGCTCAAGGACCAATGGTATAGCTTCTTTAAAAAAAAAAAAACATACATACATACATACATACACATATATATATATATATATATATATATATATATATATATATATATATATATATATATATATATACATATATATATATATATATATATATATATATATATATATATATATATATATATATATATATATATATATATATATATATATATATATATACACTGAAGAAATTACACTTTGCTACAATGTAAAGTAGTGAGTGTACAGCTTGTATAATAGTGTCAATTTGCTATCCCCTCAAAATAACTCAACACACAGCCATTATTGTCTAAACCACTGGCAACAAAAGTGAGTACACCCCTAAGTGAAAATGTCCAAATTGAGCCCAATTAGCAATTTCCCCTCCCCGGTGTCATGTGACTCTTTAGTGTTACAAGGTCTTAGGTGTGAATGGGGAGCTGGTGTGTTAAATTTGATGTTATCGCTCTCACTCTCTCATACTGGTCACTGGAAGTTCAACATGGCACCTAATGGCAAAGAATTCTCTGAGGATCTGAAAAAAAGAATTGTTGTTCTACATAAAGATGGCCTAGGCTATAAGAAGATTGCCAAGACTCTGAAACTGAGCTGCAGCATGATGGCCAAGACCATACAGCTGTTTAACAGGAAAGGTTCCACTAAGAACAGGCTTCGCCATGGTCGACCAAAGAAGTTGAGTGCACATACTCAGCGTCATATCCAGAGGCTGTCTTTGGAAAATAGACACATGAGTGCTGCCAGCATTGCTGAAGAGGTTGAAGGGGTGGGGGGTCAGCCTGTCAATGATTAGACCATACACTGCATACTGCAGACCAATGTGATGCAGTATGCAGTGTATAGTCTAAACACTGACAGACTGACCCCCCACCCCTTCAACCTCCCAGAAGGAAGTCTCTTCTAAAGATGATGCACAAGAAAGCCTGCTAACAGTTTGCTGAAGACAAGCAGACTAAGGGCATGGATTACTGGAACCATGGCCTGTGGTCTGATGAGACCAAGATAAACTTATTTGGTTCAGATGGTGTCAAGCATTCAGATGGTGTCAAGCGTATGTGGCGGCAACAAGGGGAGGAGTACAAAGACAAGTGTGTCTTGCCTACAGTCAATCATGGTGGTGGGAGTGTCATGGTCTGGGACTGCATGAGTGGTGCCAGCACTGGGGAGCTACAGTTCATTGAGGGAACCATGAATGCCAACATGTACTGTGACATACTGAAGCAGAGCATGATCCCCTCCTTTCGGAGACTGGGCCGCAGGGCAGTATTCCAACATGATAACGACCCTAAACACACCTCCAAGATGACCACTGCTTTGCTAAAGAAGCTGAGGGTAAAGGTGATGGAGTGGCCAGACCTAAACCCTATTGAGCATCTGTGGGGCATCTTTAAACGGAAGGTAGAGGAGAGAAAGGTCTCTAACATCCACCAGGTCCGTGATGTCTTTATGGAGGAGTGGAAGAGGACTCCAGTGGCAACCTGTGAAGCTCTGGTGAACTCCATGCCCAAGGGGGTTAAGGTAGAGCTGGAAAATAATGGTGGCCACACATATTGACACTTTAGGCCCAATTTGGACATTTTCATTTAGGGGTGTACTCACTTTTGTTGCCAGCGGTTTAGACATTAATGGCTGTGTGTTGAGTTATTTTGAGGGGACAGTAAATTTACACTGTTATACAAGCTGTACACTCATTACTTTACATTGTAGCAAAGTGTCATTTCTTCGGTGTTGTCATATGAAAAGATATAATAAAATATTTACAAAAATGTGAGGGGTGTACTCACTTTTGTGAGATACTGTATCTATTACCCTGATATAAAACTGTGCCACTAATAGGGACTGTCATGTCCAAAGTCCTGTACTTGTATTGCACACTATGGACAAACAATTAGTTCCACAATGTTAATCAGTAACAGGATATAAGCAATAGTTACCTTAAAAAATAAGTATTTGCTAATCATACTTACCTCGGTGGATGGAGCATCAGACAGATGCTGCAGCTGTCCCCCGGCATCTCTGCACTGAGAACTGAACCACCGCACCGCCGATGGCTCGGTTCTCACATCTCCCCGAGTGGTCAGTTGAGGCAGAACTTCCTCCCCGAGCAGAGCTGTCTGCATCACTCCTGGTCTGCTTCTCCACGCTCATTGGAGCGATGAGCTGTGGAGGGGCGGGGAGAGGCCGTCTCAGCAGCTCGCTGAGACTCTGGGACTGCCATCAATCAAGGCAGCTGGCGGATCCAGACTTGGAAAGTCAGGATGACGTGCTGCCTCGACTGACCGCTGAAAACGGGTCATAGGAGTGAAAAACGAATTGAGCTCCTGTATCCTTATGAGAAGCCCAGCCTAAAAAGCTTAGGCTGGACTTCTCCTTTAATAGGCTTCCCTGTCATCTAGTTTAATCAATCAATGAACAGTAGTGATAGGTTAAATGGAATAACTATTTATTTATCAAACATTTAGTTATGATTATCAAAACATGTATTCTGATTAAGCAGAGGTACTTTTTACAAATGTTTAGAAGTCATATGAGTTAACAGCTGTTTTGGTGATCAAATGCCATTCACACCTTCAGCTGTGAAAAGTTCTATCTCTGGCTTTCTCACAGAACTTGGGAAGTAACGTGTATATGTGAAATGACCATTTGCATATCAATGAATATCACCAAAGAGTTGAATGGTACTTCAAAAGAGTCCCATTCAAGGTGCCACCCCTGTAGAATGTATAAATTGTACTGAGGCTCTCAGCCATTTCAGAACAATCATATTGAATGTCACCATGTACTTACTGTATTGTTCTCCCTGCCTATAGCTAAAACTATGGGCTTGTATATTAAATACATCGTCTATAATTTGGCTTCAGCAGTCAACGTTATTGAAAGTCCTTAAGTTCTGGGCTTTCCCTGTCAGTAGAATTCTCTTACGATAAGGATAGAATTTTAATGCACCCTAGAACTTCCCCTCACATGTAGGATACCACAGAAACTGGGAACAAGGGAGCTATCTCCATTAAATCCATTGCAGAGCACTTGATCCCCCTTCCTTCACATGCTACGCCAATAGGCTCCACCCATCAGCATGACATGGTGATTTATCCTCACATCTGGTGAATGCTGGTAGTATTCATGGATACTGAATGGTCATATAAAGTGATACATGTGGAAAGTATTTAATTTTGTGAATGCAATCACGTAACAGTGGAAAAGGAGTTTCACTTTTTGTGCTGCAACTGTGTTCTGATGTTTTTTATGTGGGATTTTACATATATCAATCCTTGTTGTTAGTTGCCTTCCTTCATTTAGAAGGCTGTTAAAATATGGGTAGATATTTTATTTACTGATGTCATTGCACAGATTGTACTGCCATCAGACAGAGAAAAGGTACCCAGCACACCTCAGTCTTGCAAAGGGCAAAGCAGAGGACACCAGGAACATAGTGTGGCTCATGTGCCACCTAAAAACAAAAAGCAGAACCCAAAATTAATATTGGTGCACAGATCATATGTGCCTAAACAGTGAAGGCCTTTAATGCAGAGCGCAGGGGCGCCGCCCCCCTATTCATGCGTCTGACCCCCTAATCTACATGCGGTGCGCCGGACGCATGGATTCCAATGGTTTCTTTTTTTTTGAAGCACGTGATTCTATTGGCCCAGGAGGAGGGGGAAGATGCCGTGATGCTGAGGAGGAGATGCAGGAGAACCCGCCGCAAATCGCCCAGAGGGAAGCGCTGCCCGCACCATAGGTGGGGTTAGTGCGGGGCCGAGGGGGTTGGGGTGCGATTGACCTGACTGACCCATGGGGGGCGTGGGTAACCCGACCGAGGAGGTGGCTGTGGGTGCATTGTTTGACACCCCCCAAAAAAAAAAAAAAAAACACCAGCTGCCACTGTGCTTAAACCAGATTGCTAGTTGGATAAAAAGGACCGCTCTTATGCGCATAGGATCCCCCTAACCAACCCAAGGACAGAATGGCCACACACCCCAGCTATCACACATTTTCATGTATAAGTGGCAAACCTGGAAAAAAAAGAAACAAGAGAAAAATATATTTCACAAATTAAATTTACCGAGACAGGCTTTGTAGAAGACACTACAGCAGCACCAGCTGGCAGTGTGAGCACATCATCTGGCATGTCTTCTGTGTTCAATAGCGACGGTTCTTCCTCTGTCTATAGTGCCTGGCTACAGCAGCTCTGGTATAGCAGCCACAGAGGGAGCTGTGCTCTGGTCTACCATATGCACAGATATCCAGACTGCACACTGATTTAAGAGACATGCATTTATCTACTTTTGTTTGTGAGTGCATCTTTTACATTTTTTTTGATCTCAGCAGTAAACTCGCTTAATATACTATGGTCAGCTTGGCTTTCCTCTCTCTTTTCTTTTTTAATATTTTAGATCTTTGCGTGTCAGATAAGCCCATATTAACCTGGCAATACAGCTGTCCTTTACAAAAGACAGCCCCATTCCTGAAAAGTTTCTTCTCTTTATTATATATAACATCTTGATTGCATTGATTAACATTCTTTCAACTCACAGCCTTTATCAATGAACAATTTATGAGTTGTAAAGGCAGTCCCCTGTGCATATAGGGAACTGATGTATTTGTCTAATGTGTCTATTTAAAAAAAAAAATAAGAGCATCTTCATATTTTGTGAGCATAGTTTTATGTTATTCTCCCACTGGGTCCTAAAATCCTTGCTCATATTTTCTTGTTAGGGAACACAGTATTTGGACTCTGGGGTCAAATTGATTATACCCTTCCACAATGTATTTTTCTAAGCATTTGATGTGCTGGAATTTGATGGGCTTTAAACTTTAAACCAAGAAAGCAGGCTTTAATGTTGGATTCTGTTTTATGAACACTTTCATATTTTAGTAAAACATTAAGGCATCCCAGACTGATGTGTAATATTCAGCAATTTTGTGTACTGATGTGGGCTTTACAAAAAGATATGAATTTTGAAATGACTTTATACAGAGTTATCCATTATACAATCTTCATAAGTACCACTCAGTAACAAAAGAAAAGAAAAACGAAAAAAAAAAAGCCAAAACAAGAAAAAACTCAGGTTAGCAATTTGTAAAGTCCCACAGGGTAGTCCTTATTTATTTAATTTTTTTTGGTCTCTTTCTTCATATTTTTTTACCTCAGTTATGTGCTTTTGACACACAATGCACCCTTCCTTCTTTTGTTCATCATATTTGTTTTTAAAGTATTTCAGCTAAGCAGCTTATGTGCAGTTGGTTTTGCACATAGCAGCCTGGATCCTCCTCTTCTTGGATCCCTCTTAGCTGCTCTTGCCCCCTCCCTCCTGTTGAGTGCCCCCACAGCAAACAGCTTTCTATGGGGACACCCGAGCCAAGTCACAGCTCTGTGTGTCCATTCAGACACGGAGCCCCGGCCCCACCCCCTCTTTGCCCTGAATGGCTAATTGACTTGAAAGCCGCGGGAGCCAATGGTGCTGTTGCTGTGTCTCAACCAATCAGGAGGAGAGTCCCGCATGGCTAAGACACTCGTGGACATCACTGGAGAGAGATGGGGCTCATTTAAGTAATTAGGGGAAGCTGGGGAGGCTGCTACATACAGAAGGTTTTTTTTTTATCTTAATGCAAAAAATAAAAACTATTTAGCCAAAATCACTGTTCTTTTCCTTGCACTTATTAATGTAAGCACCTTTTGGAAAATTGGGAAATATATATATACACACATTATGACTACCCACCATAAACCATCAAGGCATGGACTCCACTAGACCTCAGAAGGTATACTGTGGTATCTGGCACTAAGCCATCAGTAACAAAAGTTCTGTAAGATGCAGCTGGGGTCTCCATGGTTCAGACTTTTTTTCAACACATCCGACAGATGCTCTATTGCAGTGGTCATCAACCCTGTCCTCAAGGCCCACTAACAGGCCAGGTTTGCAAGATAACTGAAATACATCACAGGTGATATAATTTGCTGCTCAGTGATTGCAGTATTCTATTCTGCATCTCCCCAAGGTAATACATAAAACCTGGCCTGTTAGTGGGCCCTGAGGACAGGGTTGATGACCACTGCTCTATTGGATTGTGATGTGGATAATTTGAAGGCCAAGTCAACATCTCAAACTTATTTTTGTGTTCCTCAAACCAATCTAAAATTCATCAGACCAGGCAACCTTCTCCCATTGCTTCATGGTCTGATGCTCATGTGCCCTTTGTATGATCTTTTGGCTGTGGACATGAGTATGGCCACTTTGACTGGTCTGCAGCTATGCAACACCATACACAACAAACTGCAATGCATGTTGTGTTCTCACACCTCTCTATCAGAACCAGCATTAACTTTTTCAAATATTTGAACTGCAGTGGCTCTTTCTATTGGATCAGACTACACAGGCCAGCCTTTGCTCCCCACATGCATCAATGAGTCTTGGCCATTAATGACCCTATCGCCGGTTCACCAGTTTCCCTTCCTTGGACCACTACAGGCCAGGAACATTCCACAAGATCTGCAGTTTTTGGAGATAATCTGACCCAGTTGTCTAGCTATTACAAATTGGCCTTGTCAAAGTCAACATGTTCATTTTTTTGGTAATTTATCACACCCAATCTCAGGTGCTATTACAACAAGATAATCAATGTTATTCCCTTTAACTCTCAGTGGTCATAATTTTATCACAGTACATGTTGGCATAAATGGTTCCCTCAATGAACTGTAGCTCCTCAGTGCCGGCAGCACTCATGCAGCCCCAGACCATGACACTCCCACCACCATGCTTGACTGTAGGCAAGACACACTTGTCTTTGTACTCCTCACCTGGTTGCCACCACACACGCTTGACACCATCTGAACCAAATAAGTTTATCTTGGTCTCATCAGACCACAGGACATGGTTCCAGTAATGCATGTCCTTAGTCTGCTTGTCTTCAGCAAACTGTTTGCAATCTTTCTAGTGCATCATCTTTAGAAGAGGCATCCTTCAGGGACGACAGCCATGCAGCCCAATTTGATGCAGTGTGGGGCATATGATCTGAGCACTGACAGTCTGATCCCCCACCCCTTCAACATCTTCAGCAATGCTGGCAGCACTCATACGTCTATTTCCCGAAGACAGCCTCTGTATATGATGCTGAGCACCTGCACTCATCTTCTTCGGTCGACCATGGCGAGGCCTGTTCTGAGTGGAACCTGTCCTGGTAAAATTGTTGTATGGTCTTGGCCACCATGCTGCAGCTCAGTTTCAGGGTCTTGGCAATCATCTTAAAGCCTAGGCCATCTTTATGTAGAGCTACAATTGTTTTTCTAAGATCCTCAGAGTTCTTTGCCATGAGGTGCCATGTTGAACTTCCAGTGACCAGTATGAGAAAGTGAGAGAGATGACACCAAATTTAGTGTAACACACATGCTCCCCATTCACACCTGAGACCTTGCAACACTAATGAGTCACATGACACCGGCGGGGGAAAATTGTTAATTGGGCCCAACTTGGACATATTCACTTAGGGGTGTACTCACGTTTGTTGCCAGCGGTGTAGACATTAATGGCTGCGTGTTGAGTTATTTTGAGGGGACAGCAAATTTACAGTGTTATGCAAGCTGTACACTCACTACTTTACATTGTAGCAAAGTGTAATTTCTTCAGTGTTGTCACGTAAAAAGATATAATAAAATATTTACAAAAATGTGATGGGTATGCTCACTTTTGTGAGATACTGTATATAAATAAAGCACCCTTTAGTGTTCCAGAATGTTAGTGTAGTTGTTAGTGTAGGAAAGTTTTAGCTTGGCTTAGGGCCAAGCCTGGGTTGTGAATCTGGGTTAGTGTTTAGTGACTCAGGGCTGGGTGACTAATCCTAGCAGCTTCTCTGGTGCCTCCTCCTGTTTTCTGGCACATTTGAGAATTTTCTGGACATAATGGGTGAAAGCTAGAAGGGAGCTGCTTGGAATATTTATGAGGGCATCAGCCAATCCCCAGTGAGGGTCAGTCGGGAGGAAGATGCAGATGGAGTGCTGAAGAGGCTGTCGGTGGCCCTTGGGGAAGCCCCCTAGTCTGGGGGGTGACTTCGAGCCTGGGGCTCAGGTGCTGTAAGAGTCCAACCAAAACACATGGGGGAAACCCTTCCTGAAGGGACGGGAGCAAGGAGAGAGGACAGCGGGAGCAGATTAGTACATCTGTGTGATCTCCTAAGAGTCAGCCGGGTGGGCTGGTGAGTGTCAGTCTGGAGAACTGTGGGAAAAGTTAGCCTGGAGGGCTAGTAAAAGGGCAGCTACAACCAGGTGGGTTGGCAGTGCCTTAAGAGGTGGTGCTGGGATCAGTAGCCACATGAGTGATGCAAGCTGAACACTGAAATTCTGCTACACAACTAAGGGGCCTCGGATTCCTGCCTGTAAAGGGCCATGACTTCACCTGACTAAGTGTCTGTCAGGTACTCTCAGTGTTCCAGCTAAGTTCTGCAAGCAAGTGTGTGCTGATGTGAAGAAGAGGAACTTTATATATAGACTGCATATAGGAAAAATTGTCCCTGAAGTTGTTGCTGAAGTCAAATGGGCATCCCATAACCTCCCATTCCTATCTACGTTACTACCCTCAATAAAACAACAAAAGTCACAGACTGTTCTCTGACTAAATAATCAAACTTTAAAATATGGTCACTTGTTGTGACTGTATTGTTTAGTTACTGTGTAGATATGTTTGATAATGTGCAAACTACATGAGATTGAATAAAACAACCCACATTTAAGCAAAATGTATAACATAGCAATACTTGACACTAAAAAGAGCTAATCCATCTTCAAACAATGTAACTCCATCTAAATAAAGATCTAAGGGAACCTAAATTTTGACATGCTCAAACAAGTACAAAAACATTAATTCAAAGACAAACAAGTAATACAGCTAATGGACATGCAGCTTGGTCATCTTTTTATTAAACCTATAAAACAACACACAGACTCATTGACACCATATATTAGTCTGTAGCTGTATTCACAGGGGACCAGTGTCTGATTTACACAAATACTTCACCAATTGCAATTCTTCTGCAAAAGGTTGCCCTGATTTGCAGTAATTTTCATGATTTTAGAAGTTCTAATTAAAATGTTTCATTGCTGACAGTGAAGATTTAGTGCTCATTCAGTCAAGATCACTTATCTTCATTCATTAACGCCTTGAAGGAGAAGACATTTTCTTGGAGTACTTTATGTTGCCCTATGCCACCATAAATTTATGGAAGCAGTTTCTTGGCATACAGAACAATTTGTCTGCAATAGGGTACTAGGGCTTCTGCAGGCTTCTTTAGAACAGTAGAACTAAATCTTTTGTCACGGGGACGGTTGGGCCTGAAAAAGACATATTGAAAAGACTTTCTTTTCTGATACAAAGTCCTATTTGTGCCTGACGTTCTTCCCATTTAGGACCTGGACGTGATATATGAGTTTGGTCACAAAGCAGACCAGTGTTTTCATATAATTGTACAGTATGATGGCAGCAGCTTTGCATGCTAATATTCTCCTTGAAAAGATTTATAGCACTGTCTATTCTTGTTTAATATGTGTTTCTAATTATATTATTAAAGAAAAAAGATATGCAGCATTTGTATCTAAAATGGCCCTATAAGTCATAACATGTAGCTACAAGCTATCATAGCTAACAGTTAAAGTTGCCAGTTAGACTATATAGGAACAACATTTTAAAAGTTTAAATTCTTGTTCAGAGACCTGGTTGATGTTCTTTTCAGCAGTGCAGCTTTGATGTGTAGAACCTGGTTCAAACCCCCTCTTTTAGTGTTTTATCCATAATGGCCCATGATATGAATGCAAGCTTACATTTTACTCATCTATAATCAAGTACATGGCATTGAGATGAGTGAAACTAGGTGGAGGTCCAGCATGACTGGGGCCTGCAGAAGAGGCGGAGTATTAGTGGGTGATTTTGATATGCTGCTGTCTGCTTAGCAGATTGAAGAGTTTAAGGCAGAGGGTGTGTCCTGTAGTGGGTAGAGAGGAGGGGGGTGTTGGTAAAGTACAACAGAAAAGTTGTTTATAAACTGACTATATACTGCATATGCATTATGCCTGTCTAAGCAGCAGTTGGCGCTGTAGTATTATAGTGTATAGTTATGTTATCTATGATATAACAGGATGTTTGTCTATCCTCTCTCTATGTACTTGGATGCTCCTTGTTCCTGTGTTCATGTTTCTCCATTCTGTAAAGACATGAATTGATAAGCCGTATTACTGCATACAACAAACTTCCAGCATGATTTCAATACTCTGCTAACAGGGGGATTGTGTCACAGCTCAGTCAGAGCTCATCACAGCATCAGCCAGTTTTTCCCACCCTCCCTCCCTTGTTTGTTTTGGTTGGGGGGGCCTCCTACTTTCTCAAGGTGCTGGGGTATTTGTAGTGGGTTTTTGGGTTTTATGTTAGCTTGCCATTTAATTTCTTGGTCCTTTTATTTTCTTGTCATAGCAGCAGACGGGGGGTCTATTGGGTATTTGAAGGCGGTGCTGGTAAAATATCGGTGAAAAATAGTGGGTTAGGCCCATCTGAGGTATGGGTGTCCCTTCCTAACTGTGTAAAACTGTGGGTTGGGCCCATCTGAGGTATGGGTGTCCCTTCCTAACTATGTAAAACTGTGAGTTGGGCCCATCTGAGGTATGGGTTCCCTTCCTAACTGCGGAAAACTGTGGGTTGGGCCCATCTGAGGTATGGGTGTCCCTTCCTAACTGTGGAAAATTATGGGATGGGCCCATCTGAAGTATGAGTGTCCCTTCCTAGCAATACTTTGGTAACATCAGGGTAATATTTAGGTTGTATCTGGTAGTACATAAGTAGTTAATTGTCCCTGAGCCGGTGTAGTTGCATCTGGGGGCCTTTGATTGTGTGACAGATACAACCGGTTAATCGTGAGTATATAGGCTCTCTAATACCTTAGTACTTATTTTCTTGTCATAGCAGCAGGCAAGGGCTGCTATGGCCATTTGACTCCAAATAAAATGTGTCGTCTGGTCATTTTGGAAGGAGGGATTGGTCAAGTGTTTAATGTTTTATAGATAATCGGAGCCTCTACACTCTGCCGGTCCCTCAGTCATGCAGTTTGCACATTGGTTTACAGACAAAGCTTTCTGTTACTCTGGAGTAATAAGGCCACAAACATCTTTCACACTGTAAAGCCAGTATATTGTTATTGTTCTGTTACATTGGTTTAGTTCTTAGCTGTTCTACCTGTCAACTTCTACAATGATATGTTTCCTTGTTAAAACTCAAATGGTTTGCAGTTATTGCCAGTCCCACATTCATACAACCTTCCATTTTTCATAAAAAAAAGGAACCAAGCCCATCAATTTAACTGTTTCCCAAAACAGGTACATTCAGTGCACCAATAAACCCCACAGCTCCGCTCAAGGCTTCATCAATAATACCCAGTGAAAGGTCATAGCAATATGCTGGGCCCTCATGGGATAGCTCAAAAAGGGTCTGCAGATCTCTTCTCCCTGTTCTTTATTTACAGGTTGCCATTGGTTGCAGCGGAGGTATCCCTGGGCAGCAACAGCTATGGGATTGGTCGGCGGTCGCAAGTAGTAGATTGGACACAATTGGCGGGTGTAAAGCCCGTGTCGAGGGAGCAGATAAAAGGGAGCTGAGAGCCAATACTCACTGACCGTTTAGACCAGACCGCAACTACAGTGCCCTGCAGGATGAAACACCATTTTCAAGACAGATGGGAAAGCCTCCTATGCCGCCTGCTAGAGAAAGCTGAAGGTGAAGGGGGTCAAGAGTGGCTGCTACGTTGTCTAAAGGAGGGGCACGGCTCAGCTCCACCTTTCGGGGTGGCCATTACACCCCCTAATGCAGAGGAGGAGGCAGCCGTGGTCAGGAGCAGGACGCACCAACAGCTGGGTAGGAAGAAGAAACGGCAAAAGACAAATGCTTCTCCACAGCCGAAAGGTGGGGAGGGAGCTGGCAGTTCTGGACAAAAGAGTGCACCTCGGGTGAGGCAGAGCAGCGCTGCTCCGCTTGCTCCTGTGGTGGCCAGCAGTGGGCATTCAGCTTCTAATCCTTGTGGTAAGACCTGTTTTGCTACTAATGTCTCTGAATTATCAATGTTGGTTACATCTTTGTCTAATGTATTACAGCAGTTTAAAGGGGCACAGTCAATTGGTGCTAGTACTAATGAGTTTGAAGGAGCAGAGGACACTGGTGCATTGAGCATTGCTAATAGTGACACTGATGTTACAGGGGCACATTCTCATGGTGCAAAGGAAAATTTTTATTCTGCTGATTATATGGCAGATATTGGTGCTGTGTGGCAAGGTTTAAATGAGTCTACTATGAAGGAAGAAATTGTGGATAAGAGAGTTTTACTTCGCTCTAGAGTACCCGTTAACGTTCCAATGCCTTTGAGGCCCTCTGCTGCTATGATTGACAAATCCTCTTTTAAAGAGGCCATGCCATGTGAAATAACCCCTTTTGGGCTTTCACTTAGCTAAAATGGTCAAAGAAAAAATTTGAAGGGGCGAATTCATAGACATATTGTCATTATTGCCTGCTTCAAAGGAATTTCTGTATAAATCTGACAAGCAGGCAGGGGAACGTACAGAAGAGGATAGGAGGGGAGTCATTTCCAAAACTTTTCAGAACTGGTTAAAGGTTTTTTGCATTTATGCAGCTGTCATGGGAGAACGCTTCCCTGAAAAATGCTCGGGTTTATTTCAGCATTTAGACATAATTGCTGAAGCCTTTCGTCATTTCGGTGGTACTGCCTGGTACACTTATGGCGAGAATTTTCTGCAGAAATTGGCAGTTCACCCCTCTTTGCATTGGGGGTCTAAGGACATAGGCTTACGGTAAATTTCATGTTGCCGCAAAAGCCTCCATTCACCTCGAGGGTAGTGTCCAATCCACAAACTTCATTTCGCAAAGGATTTTGTTTTACCTTCAATGAAGTTTCATTTCAAGGTTCAATTCAAGTTTCTCTCTAACTGCAGGTATAGGCACGAGTGCTCATGCTGTAACGGGAACCATTCAGCCAACAGGTGCTTTCGTAGATCTGCAGCAAGCTTTTTTCCATCACTTCCCAGAAACGCTAGTGGGAAAAGCCTTGACCCCAGTGAGCCTAACAAGAATGCTTCCCTGGTTAGATTGCTCTCCTGATCGCAGGATGGCAGTTCTGATCATTAATGGTTTCAGAGATGGGTTTTTGGTTCCTTCTTTCAATGGGATAGGCTGTAGCATGGTCAGGAATTTAGAATCTGCTTATATACATTCAGTCGTGCTTCAAGAAAAAAAAAAATTATTGAAGGTAGGATAGCTTGCCTTATTTCTCGCCCTCCATTTCCAAATTCTAGGCTCTCTCCTTTGGGTATCGTTCCTAAGAAAGAGCAAGGCAATTTGATTGATACATCATCTTTCCTATCTGACGGACTCTTCACTTAATGATGCAGTTTCTGATGTTTAAGACACAGTATCCTATTCTTCCTTTGATGAAGCTCTTGTTATTTTAAGGCAGCATGGATGTGGTGCTTTGTTGGCTAAAGCGGACATCAAATCTGCCTTCCGTTTGCTTCCAGTTCACCCACAGAGTTTTGATTCCATAGGTTTTCAATTCCAGGGCCAATATTATTTTGACAAATGTATGCCCATGGGGTTTTCTTTGTCATGTTTTTATTTTGAAGCTTTTTCTAAGTTTTTGCATTGGGCTTTTTGTCAGTATTATATCCTTTCAGGGTTTTTTTGCATTATTTGGATGCCTTTTTATTTGTTGGCCATGTGGGCTCCCCTGCTTGTCTCAAATCCTTACAACTATTTTTTTAGCATATGTGAATACTTTGGGGTTCGACTTGCACAGGAAAAGACGGTTTTCCCTTCCACCACTATCAAATTTTTTGGGGTTACAAATTGACTCCTTGCTAATGGAGTTCAGATTGCCCTTAGACAAATTGCAAAGGATGAGATCAATGATCTCAGTCTTTCTGTTGAAAAGAAAGGTGTTACTGATGGAAGCACAATCTCTATTGGGTCTATTTTCTTTCACAGCCAGGGTCATTCCGATGGCTAGGGTATTTTCCCGGAGGTTTGCTTTGGCAACCAGGGGTCTTAACAGTCAATATTCTCATGTTTGTATCTCCAAGAGCATTAAGGAAGACCTGAAAGTTTGGGATGACTGTTTATGTAATTTTAATGGTTCAACCATATGGCAACAGGAATTCATTAATAACTATCAGTTGAATTTCTTCACAGATGCTGCTGGCTCCTCAGGCTTTGGAGCCTTTATGGCCAGCCATTGGTGCGCCGCCGAGTGGCACTCAGATTAGTTGCAGCATGACATTCTGCAGAATATTGTCCTCTTGGAATTATTCTTGGTAATAGTTTCCATAGTGGTTTGGAAGGATGTCTTTATGAACTGTAGAGTTTTGGTGCACATGAATAACAAAGGTGTTTTCTTTGCTATTAATACGTTATTCTCGAAATCTAAGCCAGTTATTAAACTGCTGTGTTTTCTAGTATTGTATTGCATGCCTTTTAATATTTGGTTGAAAGCGGCACACATAGCCGGCATACATAATAACATAGCTGATGCTTTATCTTGTTTGCAGTTTGAGAAGTTTCAGGACTTGGCTGCATCGGCAGATCAGTGCAGCACCCCTTGCCCGGATTTCCTCTGGGGCTTAATTTCAGCTGATACTTTCTAACCTTGGAAACTCTGTATCAAGGAAGACTTGGCTAGACTATCGTCTTTCCTGGTCCAGATGGTGTTCATTTTGTCATGAGTTGAGCTTGGATGCCTTAGATGTGACCGCTTATGTCTCTCTGGCGTTCGTATCAGTTAATTCAGTTAAAACTCAGTCCTGCTTCAGTAAGCAAGATAGTAGCGGGTGTGTAATTTTTTCTAAAATTTGCAGGTTTGCCAGCATTAAGTTCTTTCTTTCAGGTCAGTCAAGTACTCAAGGGTTTTTGAAGATCCAGACCTACTCACGATACTAGGTGCCCCATTTCGGTTACCTTGTTGGTAGAAAAAATGGTAACCAAGCAAAAAACGCGCCCCCCTTGGGTTCCCACCACTGCGCTAAATACAAATTATACCAAAGAAGTGTGTATATAAAAATTCCCATGCTGCCACTTTAAAAAATAAATTCTATAAAATATATGTTAACTTGCAATAATAATAAAGAAAATTAATATAAGCGGCGCTAAAAGTGACACTTGAACTGTGATAAAGTGACCGTCCGTTTGCAGAGACCTATAACATAAGTGCTTGTAGTAGTATCACAAAGATCACCCTGTGCCAATAAAAAAGTGCTAAATATGTGCATAAAGTCCATAAACTGATGAACACCGTGGATGATGTGCAGGCTTCTTTAAATTATCCACCAAACCACACGTGCCAGTGATTCCTCTCCGTCAAATTTAAAGCTCACCGAACAAAAATGCCTCACACTCTCGTGTTTTGGCAAATAAGCGTGATAAACCTTGCAGGTAGGTTTAAACGAGTGATCCAGCATCCATCCGTGTATATACAGGTTCTATCCACATGTAAATAAAAATGCACTGATAGTGTAGTAACGTAAAACCAAATTTAATAGCCACTGTGTACACTCCAATCATTACACTCACATAAATCTCTTTAAAATGAGCAAAATTCACAGCAATGTCACATCAAATTCTCCTGTGTGAACACCCAACATCAATGCATTGCGGTCACGGCGGACCCGAGGTGTGCAGATGAAATCTCACCACCACTCGCTATCCTTCGCTCCTCGGGCTTGGATCCCCGCTCCCTGACTCGGCTCAGTATGTCCTACGTCACACGCTGACTCAGATGGTTGCCGTACAGCCATGCCCCGACATGTTTTGTCACATCGACTTAACCAGGTCTGAACGCTAATGAATTTTCAGTTTTTTGGTTGGGTATTAGGGGCTTAAGGTGGCGGAACCTGAGAGACCACTTGATTCACTTGTCTAGCATCTGGCCCTCTCCTCAAGTTTTGGTCATCCATGCCTGGGCAAATGATCTAGGGAAGGTCAAGACTTGGGAGCTGATCTGTGAAATGAAAAGAGACCTTTATTCTATTAAGCCTATGTTTCCAGCTGCCATAATGGCCTTCTCTGAGATGATTCCTAGGCCTACCTGGTCTCCCTCTGGTAGCTTATTCTATGTGGATAGGATTAGGAGACGTCTCAATAGGACCATTCATAACTTTCTACTTTTGTCTGGTGGAGTATCATTTCGCCACTCTGAATTGGAAGGTTTTGTTCCTGGTTTATTTAGCAATAATTTGGTGCATTTATCCACAATTGGCCTGGACATATTTAATATGGATAAAAAACACAAATTTGTTGCGCTGGGATCTTATGGGTTAAAATCAGCAAACAATTGATTGATTAATGGTAGAAAAGCTGCTAACACAATATGCGAGGTTTGCACAGTTATAGATATGATAGATGGTGTAGCGCTAACATAAATCAATAATTTGTTTATATAAACATAATGGAAACATCAATCAATAAAGTCCATAGTAGTCTGATTTAACAGTAGAAAGATCAAGTGAAAAATCCGCTTGAAAGGACACCGCCACCAACACCCAAACACACTGCCTCCTACCTGCAGGTAGATAACACAGGCATAGGTTATTTATCCAGCAACCACTCCTCAGTAGTATGGGGGATAGAAGTCAGCAACTCCTCCACTAGGATGTCAGCAAACCAGGATGCCGCTCAGTGACAGGTACTCACTAGCATGGATTAAAATATACCACCAATGAAATAATCCAATTGAAAAGAAAGGGAACGCTTTATTGCAGAGTTAAAAGGAGATTACGCTCACATTTCACTAGCAGGTAGTAAGCATATGGATAGGAGAAACATCCAGCATTTCTAACCGATAAGATGGCCGCTGCATCCCAGCAATACAATTGCGTCATGTTATGGGCTCCTCCCTACGCGTTTCATCATCATTGACGTCGTTAGGGACGTGGCCATACATGTGTTAAGAGGAGTAACATAGGCAGACTAATTAAACATGCTCTGCCATTAATTCACCTTCAGCTATATGGGCCTGCAAAAAAAAAAGCAGCCACGGTGTTGGGGGGACCTCAGCCAGTAACTTCTCTTCTTGCTTCAGACGGTGGGGAGTAGCTGTCCAGCATTGTCTGGATAGACACCGTGTAATTTTGATTAATGTATTTTAGCCAGGATGGTTTCATATTTCATTTCAATTTCAATTATTATCAGGTTACCCCTTTTATAACACCATGGCCATTGTTTTTGCCAAACTAAATAATTATTTGTGAAAATTATCTGATGTTCTAGGTCTCTTTATTACTAATATCCCTTTGTGCTAGCCCATGATTCCAACCCTGCCAGGTTCTGGCTTCCCAAGGGCCTGTCTTGCCTGGTCATCGATTTTGAGAACAAATAGATAGAGGAGTACACTGGAGAGCCACCCAGTTCTATGTGTTTAAGATAGGCACAGAACTGGGCAGCTCTCTGGTATGTAATTCTATATATTCATTCCCAAAGTACATTCTATGCTGTGAATGATAAGGCTAGATTTATACGTGTGTGGGTCAGAAACGCTCACAAAATCGCACACAATCTTTAGTATGCGCTCTGGGGTAACATCCAGCAAACATGGCACATTTTGGCGTGTGGTAAACCACATGGTGCTGCGGTAGCATGCGTATTGGTGTGGCGCAATTTAAAAAAAGAGGTAGGGCATTTCTGTGGATAGGACAGCTCATTGAAATTGATATGCTGCCTAAACATAGAAAGAAGGTCACACAAGTGTGAACCTAACCTCAACTCAGCTGTCAAACCTTTAAATGTTTGGTGTCATAACTGATTACATGTGCTGCTGATAGCAGGTTAATTGGTTGTAAAGGATAGAAGGGTTTACTTCCACTTTAACAGCTGGTTAAAGGCAGCTAGTGTCGCATGCGTTGTTATTATTTCTATACATTTATATAGTTCTGTCATATACACTATTATTTTGATACATTTATACAGTTCTGTCGCATTTCATAGCACTGGACAGAGAAAATGAAACTATGTTCAATTTAGAAATATAAAACAGTAACACAGCCAAAAAAAAAAACTAGTAACATTACTTTGATTGCTTTTACCTGTATATCTAGGGCTGTGGATAAGGGGAAACCGATTCTCTTGTACGGAGCCAGCAGGGGGGCCCAGGCAGCAGGGTGAATCCCTGCACTGATCACCCTCCCTATGCACCATGCATTTCCCTCTGCTGCCCAGACACCCCTGTGTGCCCCCCATCCCAGGACAAGGGCCTCTTCCCGACAACCCTTGCCCGGTGGTTGTCGCGGTCTGCGGGCGGGGGGCTTATCGGAATCTGGAAGCCCCCTTTAACAAGGGGACCTCCAGATCCCGGCCCCCACCCTATGTGAATGGGTATTGGGTACATCTTACCCCTACCCAGTCACCAAAAAAAAAAGCAGTGAAAAGTAAAAAAAACAGGAGCCAGTTTTTGACAATTCCTTTACTAGTAAAATAGCTCTGAGCCGCCGTCTCTCCCGGTGTTGTTGCTCCTGGTGCCCTCGTTTTCTTCCGTCACCATTTTCCCTCTGAGCTGTCATCTCCTGGTGTCGTCTTCTTCTTCCTCCTCCTCGCGTCGCTGTCTTCTTCTACTTCTTCTTCGCCGCTGCCGGTTACCCACTAAGAAACAAACTAAAAAAAAAAGCTGGTGTTGTTGCAAAGCTGTCTTCCCCTGTTGTTATGTTCCCAGCTGTCCAGCGCCTCATATATAGGCATGGGACGTGGCCATCCAATGACGTCGCCCAGAGAGCCAGCCTTTTGTGACATGTGACGTGTGAAGAAGAAGAAGAAGACAGCAACGCGAGGAGGAAGAAGAAGAAGGCGCCAAGGAAGAAGACGACACTGGGAGATGACAGCTCGGGGAGAAAACTGTGGTGGAAGAAGACGAGGGCACTGGGAGCGACGACAACGGGAGAGACGGCGGCTCAGAGCTATTTTAATAATAAAGGAATTGTCAAAAACTGGCTCTTAGTTTTTTATTTTTACTTTTCATTGCTTTTTTGGTGAATGGGTAGGGGTACTGAAATAAACCATTTAACAATGACTAACACTATATATATGACTTTTCCTCAGCTTTCAGATATAAATGGAAAAACATTAAAGTACATGGTATAACCCATTGTACGTTCGTTTCTCAGGTAAAACAATGAAAGTCATCATGTCTGTTATGTAACTAATAATGTCTCTAGCACCGTAAAGAACAGAAAGTCATTTTACTACCCCTAATTAGCGGTCAAGTCTGTGGGTTCTGCAGGATTTCACAGCCCATCACCTTATAATTAATGCACACCCAGGTGTTTCTTCACTAAAGGCTCTGAATGAGAATTGTAAATGGAACCGACCTTTATATGCACCTGCGGCTACATGAGGTAATCATTTTAGCACACTGCTGTTTAATATGGAAAATAGGCAGAATCGCAGCATTAATGGAGGTTGTCCTGACAGGCATATGTGGCTAGTCTGAAGCCAAGCATGGGGGGAATCACCAACCCTTTCACTGCCAATGATAGCAAAGCTTCAGAGACAATGGGGTTTATTTACGAAAGGCAAATCCACTTTGCACTACAAGTGCAAACTACAAGTGCAAAGTGCACTTGGAAGTGCAGTCGCTGTAGATCTGAGGGGAAGATCTGAAATGAGGGGAAGCTCTGCTGATTTTTTTATTCAATCATGTGCAAGCGAAAATGCTGTTTTTGATTTTCCTTGCATGTCTCCCTCAGATCTACAGCGACTGAACTTCCAAGTGCACTTTCAGTGCAATTTCAAGTGCACTTTGCACTTGTAGTGCAAAGTGGATTTGCCTTTAGTAAATAACCCCCCAATGTCTGATAAAAGCTTTTCCCATTTTCTGATCAATGGGGTTCAACATTTCTCATATAGAACATCCTGCAGAACTTGACTTGTGTTTTATTGGGTTTATCACCAA
The DNA here is from genome assembly GCA_037952925.1 of Lithobates clamitans. Lineage (NCBI taxonomy): Eukaryota > Metazoa > Chordata > Amphibia > Anura > Ranidae > Lithobates > Lithobates clamitans. The sequence continues at coordinate 2,966,745 of JBBGZY010000325.1, read as the reverse complement.
CTACAATAAAAATATAAACTCATATCTTATATTTAATTTGAAATGGGCATACAGGTCTACAGTATAATAATCAAATAGCTCACGACATATGCAATCTTTTCTGGCACAATTTAATACACAAACTGAACTAAAGTGTGAAGTTTTTAGTTGCATGGGTTTTATCGCAGTGTATCCATAGAAGAGTAGGGAAGGCTGGGTTACAACCTTTGTCAGGGTTTTATTGCTGTCTGTGTCCCTGCTAAGGATAATTAACCTTTCTTCATTATCCTGGTGACCACTTCCACCCCGATAGAAAGTGATGATAAAAATCAAAAATGATCTAAACTTTAGGATTGTATCACACCTGTGCGCTTTTATGTGCATTTTGCAATACATGTGTCATGAAAATATTTTTTTCCAATAAGGCTGTTCAAATCTGTGCACCTCTTTGTGCTGTGTTGTAAAAAAAAATGAGCCATTTTTTATATTTTATGCATTTACCTGTGTTTTTCTGACCGATTAAAGTCTACAGAAGCATATTAAATATAGGGGAAAAAAATGTGTAAACCACAGTAAAACATGGGTTAACCAGTTGCCGATGGCTCACAGTGTGTGTCTATGGATGCACACAACCCGGCTCAGGAGCGAGCCTACTTGGGTGCCCACTTAGTACATGGCTTGTAGAGGGGGAACCCGGAGGAAGGAGGAGCAGAGAGTGCTTTAAAACTGAAACAAACAATCAAGTCCATTGCCTAGCTTCTTTACTTTTCTGATCTAAAGTTTTTGAACTCAGGTGCACAATAATAATTATATGTACACGTACAAAGGGCTTGTTTGCACATTCTGGAGCCTTTGCCACTCCTCCAAAAATAACAATCTGCAAGGAATGCTTTTCAGAGGGTGTTTTCTAACTTTGAAAAAGTAAACCTATTGTTCCACAACCACAAGCATTGCACATGTAGGTAGCCTACTGTGTGTGTGTAGTTAGCACCCCGCTGCCCAGGTCAGGGGGAAGGGGTTATTATTTTGCCACCTTTTCCCGGTGTGTGCATAGGTTTTTCGGTGTGTGGTCCAGCGTCCCTCCCATGTTCTATAAAAGGGAAGGGGCCCAGATCCTAAGGGGGTTCAGGGGAACATTTGGGGAAACGAATGGGGAACCTATGCTAAAGATTTGCTAGGACCTATGGTCCGCTCTGGAGCGCTGATTTGCGGGAAGACACCTGGAACATGGATTTTCCTGTTAGAGCACTGTAAAGCTTGGACTTCCTTCTAAGATACTTCACCTGTGCAGGTAACCTGGGGCAGCCGCAGTAAGGTTCAGTTAGGAAGGGAATGTTATTGCATGTTACACATATTTGCCAAGTTACAGTAAATGTTGATTCCCAGAGCCTGATCTGAAGTTATTCAAGGGGTGCATTTGAGGATTTGGCATACCATCAAATAACTAGGGTCCTTGGCCCTCCAGCAGCAAGATGACACAGCTTACATCTTCTCCTGGTCTTTCTTCCGGGTTTGCGAACTCCGGCTGTGTGAGTGGCCAGAGCCACGATGAGGTCACTTCCGCACATGCGCGCGGGAGCTGCCATTTATTGCAAAGGACTCTAAAGGAACGGCTCGGGTGACCATTCCTTCAGAGCGCATGCGTCGGTGATGTCACAGGTGCAGGTTTAGGAGTTATTTACAATGCCTATACGTAAGCCTTATTACAGGCTTATCTATGGGTACAATTCATGCATAGGAGTTTACTCCCACTTTAACCACAGTATGGGGTATGTGTAACATCATTATGGTAGAGGTTCATGAGTAACTACAAGGAAAAACAGCAACCAGTCCTTGGCGTGGTACCTGATAGGCGACAGGTTCTCTGGTAGCAAGGGGGTCAGTGCTTTGACTTCCTCCCAAGCTGTCCATCTCCATTTATCACCAGCAGCGGACTAGCATCATGGAGATCTAACACCTGGCCATTTGGTAAGGGAAGAGAAAAGTTAAGTGAGAGCGCGTATGAGGTCTGCGCTGTGTGCCTGTTACTGGGAGTGAGGTAACAGAGGTACGCTGACTGGTGAAGTGGGAAGAGGCTCAGCCTGTCCCTCCGAATGCAACACATACATCAGTACAAGAGTGTAGAACATGGGGCAAAGAAGTTTAACCACTTGCCTACTGAGCAATGTTACCCCCTTACTGACCAGGCCAATTTTCAGCTTTCAGCGTTGCCGCACTTTAAATGACAATTGCATGGTCATGCAACACTGTACCCAAACTAAATTTTTACAATTTTCCACACAAACAGAGCTTTCTTTTGGTGGTATTTAATCACGACTGGGTTTTTTATTTTTTGCTAAATAAACAAATAAAGACCAAAACTTTTTCATAAAATTTTGGAAAGAGGTAATTTTTCTCCTTTACTGATGTGCACTGATGAAGCTGCACTGATAGGGACACTGATGGCCACTGATGAGGCGGCACTGGTGAACACTGATGAGGCTGCACTGATAGGCTGCACTGATAGGCTTCACTGATGGCCACTGGTGGGACTGGTGGACACCGATGAGGCTACACCGATAGGCGGCACTGACAGGCTGCACTGACGGGCCGCCCGTGCCCCACAGCGGGCACGCAGAGAGTGCTATCACGGGAGGCCGTCATATGACAGCCTCCCAAAACTGGCTGTCTGTGCTGTAGCCGTCATTGGGCTATAGCGCGGTCCGCAAGTGGTTAAGGAGGAACTCCATATCTTGGGTACTGCACACATGTGGCTTATCTCTGAGTTAGGAGACTGCCTTAACCACTTAAGCCCTGGACCATTTGGCTGGCCAAAGACCAGAGCACTTTTTGCGATTCGGCACTGTGTCGCTTTAACTGACAATTGCGCGGTCTTGCAACATGGCTCCCAAACAAAATTGAAGTCCTTTTTTTCCCACAAATAGAGCTTTCTTTTGGTGGTATTTGATCACCTCTGCGGTTTTAATTTTTTTGCGCTATAAACAAAAAAATTGTGACAATTTTGAAAATAATGCATTATTTTTTACTTTTTGCTATAATAAATATCCCCAAAAAATAAACATTTTTTTTCCTCAGTTTACATATTCTTCTACATATTTTTGGTGAAAAAGAAAATTGCAATAAGCATTTATTGATTGGTTTGGGCAAAAGTTATAATCTCTACAAAATAGGGCATAGTTTTATGGCATTTTTATTGATATTTTTTTTTTTTTACTAGTAATGGCGGCGATCAGCGATTTTTATCGTGACTGCAACATTATGGCAGACACGTCTGACAATTTTGGCACGATTTTGGGAGAATTCACATTTATACAGCGATCAGTGCGATTAAAAATGCATTGATTACTGTGTAAATGTGACTGCCAGTGAAGGGGTTAACCACTAGGTGGCGCTGTAGGGGTTAAGTGTGTCCTAGGGAGTGATTCTAACATGGGGGGGAGGGGCTGTGTGTGACACTACACTGATCATCGCTCCCGATTACAGGGAGCTGTGATCAATGACAGTGTCACTAGGCAGAACGGGGAAATTCTTGTTTACATCAGCATCTCCCCGTTCTTCCTCACCGTGAGACGATCGCGGGTATACCCACGGACATCGAGACCGTGGGACCTGCGATCACGGTCATGGATCTCCCGGCGGGCGCAGGCGCGCCCGCAAGCTGTCTCTTAAGGGACAACGTACAGGTACGTTAATCCTGTACGTGCCCTTCTGCCACAGTATATCTGCGTGAGGCAGTCGGGAAGCGGTTAATGTTTGACTTTTCACATGACCACGGCTCCTGCCTGGTCCCTAGGCATTGGTAATCATGCGTTCGGGTGAAGTATTACCCCACGCGCAAAGGTTAGTGACCCCATTCAATACCTGGTGTAGTCCAAAGGAAGTACCCAGAGGGGGACTCTCTCATGTTACCCTTGCTTGGCCCCCAATGAGGGAAGGAAGCATAGAGCATCTGACAGACAACCTATCTACCTCCCCTTACACATGTGGTTGCAATTTGGCCCTTTCATTTGAATGGTTGCTGTTCAATCACCAAACGTTTAGACCCCTTTCACACTGAGGCAGTTTTCAGGTGTTTTATCACTTGAAATGGCCTCTAAAAAGCACCTGAAAACTGCCCCCCATTCTGTGCAGTGTGTGGTTTCACACTGGGGCGGTGCGCTTACGGGACAGTAGGAAAAGTCCTGTAAGCAGCATCTTGGGGTAGGTTGGGAGCGCTGTATTTAGCACTCCCAAAATGCCCCTGCCCATTGCACTGCCTTTTTTGGGGTAAAAACCATCCCACTAGCACCTGAAAAAGCATTGCTCAAACAGCGCCGCAAAAATGAGTGGTGCTTTAGTAGTAACGGCCCGCGCTGCCAGTGTTAAAGTACTTTTAAGCCCCATACACACTATTAGATTTTCTGCAGATTTTTCAGATTTATCAAAACCATATAATATGAGGTCAAACCTAAATGCTGCGTAGACACGATCGGATTTTCCGACAACACATGTTCGATGGGAGCTTGTTGTTGGAAATTCCGGTGTAGGCTCCATCGGACTTTTTTTTCGGAATTTCCAACGACAAAAATTTGTGAGCTGGTTCTCAAATTTTCCGACAACAAAATCCATTGTCGGAAATTCTGAGCGTGTTTACACAATTCCGACGCACAAAATTCCATGCATGCTCTGAATCAAGCAGAAGAGCCGCACTGGCTTTTGAACTTCATTTCTCTCGGCTCGTCGTACGTCACCGCGTTCTTGACGTTCGGAATTTCCGACAACATTTGTGCGACCGAGTGTATGCAAGACAAGTTTGAGCCAACATCCGTCGGAAAAAAATTCCAGGATTTCGTTGTCGGAATGTCTGATCGTGTGTACGCAGCATAAGGGTTTCAATTTGTATGCAATCAGGCAGGCCCTTGCACTACATGGTTTTGGTAAATCTAAAGACAAAAATCTGCAGAAAAACGAATAGTGCGTATGGGGTCTAAAGCCTCGTACACACGCTTTGATCTTTGGGCGACAGAACGTCTGATTTTTGTGGCATGCTAGTCTCAGGTCGAAAGTGAAGAGGTTACTAACAATACAATGATGTAACGTGTTGAATAGTTTTGTATGTATTCTTTCATTTCTGAGCATGCGTAGTCTTGCTCTTACGTATTTTTTCGTCCGAAAACCGTACTAATAAAATGAAAATCAGACGTTGAGTTCACATTCTGACAAAAATGTTATAGTCTGCATATCCAGCTTTTGTCTAACGAAAAAGTGAAATCGGCTGTCAAAAGCACCGTACTAACGGTAAAATTTGCGGATTATCGGTCATCATAACACAATTGACGTCCGAAAATCAAAGTGCGTGTTACGGGCCTTTCGTTTTTGTTGCAGCCATGAAGCAAAGCAAAGCAGCTGCATCAAGTGTACATTCAAGGGCGGCTGCATGCCCTTGTTTAGGTTGCTGACCAGGGAGGTGGAAAAACTGAGGCTGGACATATGAATGAACCCAAACAGGCAGTAATTGGTTTTGATATATTCTGGTATATCCATAATCTATTCTTTATTTGTCTGCAAATAAGCCTGGTAAATATCAAGTGCACTCTATGTTTTCAATTTGCTGTACCAGATTATGTATGCATCAAAACAAGCACATTCATTTGGAAATAAGGTTAGGCTTGTTCTGTTAAACTGACCCTAAGAAAACCTTAAAACTGACAGAGATGTATTATAATAACAGAACCTGCAAGTGAGAAATTCTGACAGCCAACAAATGACAGTTAATTAAAAATAAATGCCAGTCATCATCCCCATGAATTAGCATTATTCCTCTTGATGGATTTTTAGTCTACATCAAGCCTCCTCTGTTCTCATTGCTTTTGCCTCTTGACTTGTGCTAGTGAATAGGTTAATCAGCATAGGCTTTATCAGCCACACTTAGGCAAGTATTCATAATAAAAAGCCTTGTGATGGATTTGGCTATGGGTGAAAAACACAAGCCTGTAAAGAGCTGGGCCTTGGATCTCTAAGCCCAGCATCTATATTAGGAAGGTGACAGAGAAAGGAACAGACAGGAGAAAAGATTAGGCTGCGGTTTTGTGATAACAAATTACATCAACTGATTTCCTGACTATAAACATGACTCTTCAGATAAGAGGAAGACCTGGGAACACTGACACACTGTTCTGCTAGAAGGCTCGCAGGATACTGTTCACACAAATCAGATGGAAAACCTTTATTTACAGCTAGAGACTCCCAGTCTCTGAAGTAGGAACCGTTTCCTCAGCCCACACATGAGCCTTACCTTATCTGTGTAGGAAGCAGGCCTCGCTGTGTGCCTATACTATGCATGACATATAGTTTTCATTGGCAGGACCATGCTAAAAAGGATAGACAGCTGACTCTTAAGCCTCGTACACACGCTACGATTGTTAGCAGGGGATTGTCTGTTGACAGACTGTTGACCGTTAGTACGCTCCTTTTTACAATTGTTGTCCAACTTTCGGCCAACAAATATTGGATGGCAGGTTAGTAAATTTTCGGCGGACAATGGTTTGACGTCAGATTTTCGTATGGTCAGTACACAAATCCGTCACACAAAAGTCAAAAGTACAAACACGTATGCTCAAAATCAATGCTCACCAAACAGGAAATTAGCAGAAGGGGCCCAAAGGGTGGCGCTACGTTCGTGTTTGTTGTACGACAATTGTGTATCGTTACTATGCAAGACAAGATCCTGGCACACGCCCTTAAGACAAAAATCAGATGCTCGGTTGGCCAACAATTATACCATGTGTACGAGGCTTTACATTAACAACGTTTCATCTTTTTGCTGTGCTCTGTCTCCTCAATCATATATATATATATTTTTTTTTTTTGTTTATCTTTGACAAAGTTCACCCATACATAGCCGACAAACAATGTGACTGTTCCAAAACGATATACATATATGCTCACTCAATGCTCAGAGTTAGCGCATATCAACTTTTAGTTAAGTGCTGATAAACTAGGCCAGGAGTAGGCAACCTGGGGCCCTCCAGCTGTTGCAGAACTACAAGTCTCATCGTGCCTCTGGGAGTAATTGTAACTGCCAGCCTTGCAATGCCTCATGGGAAATGTAGTTCCACAACAGCTGGAGGGCCCCAGGTTGCCTACCCCTGAACTGGGCTATATCTTGAAAATAATGAATATCAAAATCAATTAAAGGGCTTAACAAAGAAACTCAGCATTGACAGTAGTAACATATACTCCTATTATATGAGTCTACTATCAAACCCACCACATATAATTCAAAGACACCCCTATTTAATATCAGTATTAAAAAACCCATATCAAAACTCAAGGGACCAGCTATGTATACATACATATATATGTCAGGGTATATATACCTTTATACAGAATATACTGTATTTTAATGTTTGCCCTGTTCTTGTGATGTACTCTCTGGGCAAAAATGAAAAAGAAATCCTCGTGAAATGTTCCTAGAGACAATGCACCTTCCTAATATTCTCATTTTGCTTATTGTTACCTCTTCCCGACCACATACCAAATATATGCAGTGGCAGGCAGAGTGGGCCTTAAAGCAGACCTTCACTTGTTTTTTCATCTTTCCATCAATTAAATCTTCTGCCCTTGTTGTTTTAACTTTGGATAGTAAAACATTTTTTTTTCTGCCAGTAAATACCTTATATGGCCCACTTCCTGTTTCTTGTCTGGCCATTAATCTAGGCTTATGACATCATGCACAGCTCTCTCTCTCACTCTTGTGAGAGTTTGCCAGAAAGGGTGGGGGTGAGTCATAAGAGGGCTAATGAGAGCTGCAAAGCTGGAGGCATGCCTCTATGTGTCTGTGTAAATCCAGGAAGTGTACAGGCAGCAGCTTCAGCTGCCCACAGTTATAATGGTTGCTGCCGGATTCAGTGGAAGGAATTCTGCAGCATATTTGGCAAGTACAGAATCAGTATATATAAAATAATATGCAAATTGGTTGGAGAGAAGCTTCAGAATGGCAAAGATGTTTTTATTACAAATTATGTGAGCAGACTGCAGTTCCTCTTTAATGTCCAGCCGCTACACATAATTGTCCAAGGCGGTCAGAGGCTGTATGTTGAGAGTGTGCTCATTTGGCATTTTTTAGCACACTGAATGAGCTGTCTCTGAAAGCAGCCAGCAGGACAGGCTCCTAATCATATGACAGATGTGAGAGACAATCACAGTGCTCAGGTGATCAAGAAACCACTCCACCTGCCTGCATTAAGGCCCAATTAAAGACCTGAGAGGAGGCAACATGAAGGAGTTAAAGCGTATCTAATCCCAAAAACAAAAATGTAATATGTTGCAGCTGACTAATCTATATATGTGCTTGCTGCATTTGTTTTCTTTTTTTTCCCTTAGCTGTTGTGTTTTTTCTTTTTTTTTTACTAAACAAGCTGTTTAGCAAAAGAGGAAATTAGAGCATTAAGACAAACCATATACCACTGACAAAGGTGTATAGATGGTAATAAAAACTTGAGAGAGTCTAACCCTCACTCAACTCTATCCAGCACTAAAAAAAAAGTTTTGCCTTTACATGCACTTTAATAATTCAATAGCCATTGCTGAATTGCAAATTTCTCAAAGTACTAAACTGTTTGCTGTATTATTTCATTGAGTTTCTTGGAAAGCTTTAATGTCCTGCTTTATGTTGGCAACAAGTTTACTTAATATGCACACAAAACTGTCACTAGCTTTTGCTTTATGGAATATAAAGTACCACTCGTGCTGTTTATAAGCATTCAAAGCTCACAAGTGTCACAGACATGAGGAACATTGTGTTCCCGTTGCTGTCTGTCACACAGATACTTGAAGAACAGGAAATGATAAGTTAGAAGAGGAAATTACATCAACAGTATGTAACGTATACATTTCCTTACCAGGTCATTTAATGTCTCTTCCATTCTTCACAGAACAGAAACTGTACTGTATATAAAAGGCCGTTGTGCTTTCTCAATAGCCGTAGAGCACTCAAGATGAAAGGACTAAGCCAAGCGCGGGGTTAATACCCTGAAAAGCCAAACACTTGACCAAACATTACAGCAATCTCATTTTACATTGTTGGGCTTCGTACAGCTATGTATTAGGTTCAAATAAGTTTACTTACAGCGCAGGTTGAGAAGACTATGTTAATCTCTTTGGCATTAGTCAGGCTGAACTAAGTAAGCGGACATTTAAGGCAGCCACTAATTGTGAACAGTAACGGGCCTCAAATAGGCTGCAAAGGTATTTGCATAAAATGCTGAACTCAAGTTCAAAGTCATTATATGGATTTTACACTTCATGGTTGGGTAATATCAATTGATTAATCATTGAAAGTGTTTTTCATCCCTGAAGTTACATTTGTATATAGAGCAATGAATGTGTATAGAGCAATGAACTAACCGAAGGTTGCTTGTCTATGCATGTCAGGTAGCTACAAACCCATAAACACAGGACACGTAATTACTGGGATCAGTATGGCGTGTGTGATCTACAACATTCAGGTATAAGACTTAAAGTATATATGCACATTATAGTTAGAACATTCACCATTAAAAGAAGTTTGTCAACCACAAAATTATTCTTAGACACACAGCCACCAAATAATTAGACAAAGTAGCATGAAGTCTGTCAGCATCCAGTCAACTGTTAAGACCTGTTCACACTATGGTGCGCTGAGGTAATGCATGTGCTTCAATGCATTTATCACACATTGTGGTACAAAGTCTATTGCACTTTAAATGGGCCTCACTGTAGGAAAAAAAAATCATTCCTGCTCCAGCACAACACAATGCGTGCTGTAGATGTGTTGGGGTAAGTAAATAAAAGGGGTTATACCTTGCTAGAGCGTCCAATAAACATATACAGCAGCAACGAAAACTAAAAAAAAATAAAATCAGATATCTCCACAGTGCAAAAAATGTATATAAATAAGTTGCGCTCATATACAGCGTGAGTGATTACAAAAATTATGCAATAAATAAAATAAAGTGCAAGTGCAACACAAATATAAGTCTATAGGTAAAGACTCTGCATAAAAAGAAATGGAAAAAACATATTGGGGGTTATTTAAAAAAGGCAAATCCACTTTGCACTACAAATGCACTCACTGTAAATCTGAGGGGTAGATCTGAAATGAGGGAAAGCTCTGCTGATTTTATCATCCAATCATGTGGAAGCTAAAATGTTGTTTTTTTTCCTTGCATGTCCCCCTCGGATCTAAATCGACTGCACTTTCAAGTGCACTTGCAGCAAAGCGGATTTGCCTTTCGTAAATAACCCCCACTGAGGGTATTTACAGTAGCAGGAAATACAAGTCTTGCTGGACTTCCTGGTTTGTTTTCAGAGTCTATCAAGGAGCCCAATGGCAAGTTGTCTGAACAGACCGACTGATCTTTACAAGTGTTGGCAAACTGAGATCGGTGCCAGGAATAATATGAGTACTTCCCCCCTTTTTTAGACGTGATTTCCCATTTTCAAGTTGGATACTGAGGAGGGTTTCCAGCCACTGTCGGAGAGCTCGAGTGACAAGGAGGACCTATAGACCCTGCAGACAGCTAAGTCTGCTGGCGTATATGACCTTGCTCTTTAGGGGGTCCACCAGTTTTGGTAAGAGTCCCCATGTATCAAGTTGTTTTTTTCTATTCAAGATACCCCCATCTCCTTAGTGACGGTGGAAGTGACCTGGAGTTCATCACCTCATTGAAATCACCCCCTCTCAAACTGTGGAATCCTTTATGTGTGGACTCAATATGTTTTTTTCCATTTCTTTTTATGCAGAGTCTTTACCTATAGACTTATATTTGTGTTGCACTTGCACGTTATTTAATTTATTTAATCATTTTTGTGATCACTCACGCTGTATATGAGCGCAACTTATTTATATACAGATGTGTTGGAGTGCCATTCAAAATGAATGGCAGCGCAGTGCATTTAATCAATGTTGGTGCATTGCAATATGTTGCTGTAATGGACTCGGTGATCACAGAGCGTGCCGCCCGCGCTCCGCAGAGGGCACGCAGGCAGCGCAAGCACCGGAGGACGTCCATGTACAATTTAAGCCCGCGCTGTGGCCGTCTTTCAGCTATAGTGCGGGGACCAAGTGGTTAATATCAATAAACTGTTTTAAATCATCATACAAATATATATTTGAAATCAAATCTTTATTATTTCTGCCAATCACAGGCTACGTAACGCCCCTCTAGCCTGTGCCTATTGTGTGTATGTGCTTAGGATAACAGGCAGATGAGGCCTACATAAATCTACATGTAATATCCCGCCCCCATTGTGTTTAGCTGGTTAGTGGGCATGAAGAAGGAGGGAGAGAGTGGGCTACCATTTACCGCAGTGTATACACCCACATGTGTAACTCTATAGTCCAATGTGCTGCTCAGATCAAGGAGGTAAAGCTCAGCAGAGAAACGCACTGAAAACTAAGCATGTGCACTACCTGCCAAAACGGCTCTGCAGAATCCTCAGCTGCAGTGGGGACATGGACAGGAGGGAGGAACAGTGAATAGCAGGATCAACCAGGTTTTTTGCAGAAAATGAATCCCATAGTGACAGAGTGAGTATGGACAGCATGTAATACACCATTTATTGATAGGTTTTAATAATGTGGGATTAAGGACACTTAAGGAAATCCAATAGCCTTTTCATTTAAATATTCAGTACTAGTACAGGTAGTCAAGTTAATGTAAAATAAAAAGATTAAAATCATTTTAATGGTAGAAATTTATGATTATAGGTTGTGATTATATACTGGTAATAGATGATAGATCATATTTGCTTGTTACAATCAGTTGAAAAAGTACATACTCCCCTTGGTAATTATTGATCTTTTCAACATATTTGAAGAGACAAATATTAGATCATCATTCAGACAGCGCTTACAGATAAAGGTGATATACTGGAATACAAACACAAAGAAAATTTGCTTTTTCAAAAATGTGTTCATCAAAAATATCAATAGATGTAATTGTTTACTGTGGGTAAAGTAAGTACACCATTAACCTCAGAAGCTTGTAGGCATTTTGTATAACCGTTTACCAGTTTCTGACCATTTCTCTTTGCAAAATTCGTTTAGTTTCAGGATGTTTGTGGGTCTCATTGCATGAGCTGCCCTTTTCAAATCCTCCCACAAGACTAGGCTGATCCAGGATCCTTCTTGTCTTCTTCTTCTTCAATCATTCCTACTGTGTTTCAAATCATTATTGTATTCAAAGATCAATTTATGGTTCAACTTCAACTTTTAGACAGGTGGCCTAATATTCCTATCAAGCTAAAATCATAGTTGACTAGATGAATGCAAACTACCCAGGCAGCATATTTGCAACAAATATGTTTACTGTTACTGTGGCCAAACAAGTGTACGTTTGAGTTATCAGTCTACACCACGTTGTTCCAGAAGGCCTAGTCATTGTCTATATGTTCTATGGCAAACTGTAGTCTTGTTATTTAATATTTTTTTTGGATAGATAAATCTTTTCTGGACACATCTCACATGCTAATTAAATTGATGCAATTTTTTTCTGAATGTAGATGCATGCACTTTAACACCAGCTGTTGCAACAGTTACCTGCACACCTTGTGGTAAAGTGTTGGTTTCATTGGAGGTTTATTTTAGCATTAGTAAATCAGCTCTTGGGCTGAATTTGCTGTGCTGGTCAGTCTAATGCCCCGTACACACGGTCGGACATCGATCGGACATTCCGACAACAAAATCCATGGATTTTTTCCAAGGGATGTTGGCTCAAACTTGTCTTGCATACACACGGTCACACAAAGTTGTCGGAAAATCCGATCATTCTGAACGCAGGGACGTAAAGCACATACGTTGGGACTATAGACGGGGCAGTAGCCAATAGCTTTCATCTCTTTATTTATTCTGAGCATGCGTTGCACTTTGTGCATCGGATTTGTGTACACACGATCGGAAATTCCGATTGTCGGAAAATTTTATAGCCTGCTCTCAAACTTTGTGTGTCAGAAAATCCGATGGAAAATGTGTGATGGAGCCTACACACGGTCGGAATTTCCGACAACAAGGTCCTATCACACATTTTCCGTTGGAAAATCCGACCGTGTGTACGGGGCATTAGACCCCTTTCACAATGGGGCTGCCCGTGCGTTAGCAGTAAAGCGCCGCTAGTTTTAGCGGCGCTTTACCGCTACTAGCTGGGCGCTTTTAACCCTAAAGAAGGGGTTAAAAATGCCTGTGTTGCAGCGCTTTCTAAGCGCTTTTCAGGCACTCTGGTTTTCACACTCAGGCGGCATGGGAGGCGGTTTTCAGGTGTTTTACAGGCGCTATTTCTATCGCTAAAACGCCTGAAAACTGCCTCAGTGTGAAAGGGGTCTTAAACAAATTAGCAGTCATTTGAAACCTATGTCACTTGTAGATTATTTTCCTTACAATGGAATGACTGATTTAAAACAATTTGGCAATCTTTTCAAACCCCTTGCCAGACTCGGGCATCCACAACCTCCTTGCTGAGGGTGTTGGAGACATTTTTTGATGTTAGCTTGATGAAACCACACATGTCAATAGCAAAAAGAACACCAGATCCTAGACATCTGAGGTTGTAATAAGACACGTTCCACCTGCATACTCCCTAAGGTGGTTCTAATCATTATAATCTTATCTGGAACACCTGATTCTAATTTCATGGATGTGAAGTGGTGGTAAATGTATTTTTTTCCATGTATCAAATCTGTATTTTTGTTACTTATGAGAATGAATACACCATTTCAGTTTGACATGTCATTTGTTCAAGCATATCTCCTTTATCTATACGCACCAATTAAATGAGGATCTGATGTTTGCCTGTTCAAATATGTTGAATAAGTCACCAATTTCAATGGGAGTGTACTTACTTTTCCAAATGACTGTAAAAAAGCTCTGCTCTCTGTTTAATTGTAGCACTTTAGGGCTTAAAGGGGAATTAAATACATATTAGCAGATTTACATGTCAATTGATGTCCTCCAGTAATAAGCTGCCAGAACTTGGGTGCTTCTATCTTCTCCTGGTCTTCCTTCCGGGTTTGCTCTGTTCGACTGCTTGAATGGCTGGGCTGCTATGACATCACTCCCTCAAATGCGAGTCACATCATAATTGCACAGAGTGGTGCCTTAAGCCTGCTTTTACACTGAGGCACTTTACAGGCGCTATAGCACTAAAAATAGCATAGAGCGTCTCCTCTCACTCCAGTGTGAAAGCCCGAGTGCTTTCACACTGGAGCAGTGCGCTTGCAGGACGGTAAAAAAAAGTCCTGCAAGCAGCATCTTTGCAGCGCTGTAGGAGTGGTGTACACACCGCTCCTAAAGCGCCCCTGCCCATTGAAATCAATGGGCAGTGCTGCCGAACCGCCGCCACAGCAGCGCTTTAATGGTGGTTTTAGCCCTTTTTCAGCCGCTAGCAGGGGTCAAAAGAGCCCCGCTAGCGGCTGAATAGCGCCGCTAAAACAACTATTTCTACCACCGACACCCCCAACGCCCCTGTATGAAAGTAGCCTAAATGTATGCTAAGCTTTCTTCTGTCATAAACATTTTTGAAGTTTAATTCTGCTTTAATTCATATCTTTCTGTGCACATTTTAATGCATTTAACATGTTATTGTGACGAAACATGATATCAGACCTCTGGCCTTCTTACCAACTGTGCCGTCACTTATATAACAATGCCACTCTCAGCTGCGCCCTGCACAAAGATTTTCCAGCTCGCAGGGCTTCAATCTAAGTGCCAGCAGGCTGAGAGCGATTGTCAAAAATGATGTTCTTCTTAGTGCAAGTCTATCAGTCTTCTCAGACTGACCGAAAACAATACAGTCATCTTGAAAATATGATAACTGTATAGTCTGACATTTAAAAAAGATACCAGAAAGAGAATAAAAATCTGTAAATGGAATACATTTAGATGGCTGGAGGTGCACATGTGAAATTTGCACCATTAGGCCATTATGTCTGTTTACCTCCTAAAATTTTTTAGTAAAACAGACTTAATTTTACCTATCTATATAACTATTTGCTGAGGGTGAACCTCTATATATTTTATCCTGCAAAGTTCTGCATTGCACTCAGTACACTGTGTCAAACGGGATTTTAAAAAGTAGAGCAAAAATAGTGAAGATAAATGTAAGTCCATGTCAACTAAATAAAATGATTTTCCTAAAGCACTGTGTCATAAACAATTGCCATAATTTTATTTTACACACATTATCATCATTATTTTTTTGTTGAATAAAAGCAGTACTGATCCTGTGTACCCTCTTTGCAGCCATCTCCTATCTACATGCATGTTCTCTTAACAGCGGCTGTAAGTCATTGTTCAGGGTGGGCATCCTGATGGTGGCAACATTGGAACATACCTGTACACTGTGCACTAGAATGGCTGCTCTTACTCTCTGTTAGGAGATAGTGTGAGATGACAATGGAGGACAAAAACTGGGCGACAGATGCAGAACAAGAAGTGTTTGCTAGGTATTATTTTAATGTTTACTGTTGAGCAGGCCACTCCAGGGTCTTAAGCCCCGTACACATTGGCAGAATATCAGGCCAAAATCACCCATTACAGTAGAAACCAGCCAACTTGAGGCCCTGTGGTTACAGGTCCTTGTCCAACAAAAGCCAATCTCATGACTGGCTTCTGTCGATTGAGCATGCTGGAAATTCATCAGCCGATCAGCATCCGACCAACACCAATGGCTGCCAGCACTGACCAGTGTGTCCTGGTTGGGGTTGGAGTCCCCCTGTCAAAATAGCACAGCAGGGAAATCGCTGTACTAACATCACACAGTACCCTCTGCTAGCTTCTGGTGAACGAGCATGCTGGAAAACCAGCAGGTGATTGGCTTCCAATAGCACAGCAGGGAGATCGTTGTGCTAACATTGCATAGTTTTTACAGCGACTTTAGCATGTTCATTTCATTCAGCCCACTGGATTGAACGAAAAAAAAAAACTTAACGTGTGTATCAGGCTTAAGATGACTGGCTGCTCATTCAGCCCAACAAAGAGCAAGTCCCCCATCTCTAAAGAGTATCCTCTACCAGCAATGATTAAGCACATTTTTGTTGTGTGAAATGCGTCTACCTTGACCACTGCTGGTGTCCTCTGGTGTCATTTTGGATATTTACATATTCCAATAAACTGTACTTGAAGCCCACGTGAGGTGCAGCCTTTTCTTATTTTGACAATTTACCACGGAGGTAAGCCGTGGCTTGCACTCAGGTGAGTGTTCCAGTGGGTGTATCAGTTACACCTAGAGCGGGGAGTTCTTTTCATTTGGACATAGCAAAAGGTTTAGCCTTGCTCACCAGCCAGTGGAATGTGAAAACAATGCTATAAGAATGGTCTTGTTAAAGCCTACGTTTAGTCACAAATGAAATTAGCACAAGGGGCATTACTAACATAGTTGCCAGCATTGCAAAAAAAATATGTGGGACACTTTTTTGGCTGTAGGCGGAGCCATGCAATAATTAGGGGGTGGGGCATTCGTTGTAGGCGTGGCATAGTACAAAATTACAAGTGTGGCGCGCAAAGCGAAAAATGGGTGTGGGTTATGTGGAAAGTGGGCGTGGCTTAAATGGGCGTGGCTCAAGAGGGTGTGGTTAGAGTCTGAGATGAATGAGGGATGGAGAGGGAAAGGGGGAGAAGGAAAGGGGGAGAGGGGAATGACAGGACAGCAGCCCCAGATCCTACACAATAGGATGTGTATTCTAGAAAGTTTAACAATCAGCAGATAAAGATACTCCAAACACCTGGTGTTAATGCTTCAATCATCCCGGGAACCATGGTTGTTATGGTGTCAGGATGATTGAAGCGCATTATTTCTATTATTACATTGTAATATAAAATTAAATCATTCAACTCACCATAATGCCGAATCAGTGGGATCCCTGAGTGTGTCACCTGCCACGTCGCCTGCCACCAGCAGAGTCTGTCCTTGCATCAGGTGCCACCAGCAGAGTCTGTCCTTGCATCAGGTGCCCCCGGCCGAGTCTGTCCTTGCATCAGCTGCCCCCAGCAGTCTGTATAGACCCCCTCAGTGCAGACCTCCTCCATCAGTGCGGACCCCCTCTATTAGTGCAGACCCCCCTCAGTGCAGCCCCCCTCTATTAGTGCAGGCCCCCCTCTATTAGTGCAGCCCCCCTCAATTAGTGCAGCCCCCCTCTATTAGTGCAGACCCCCCTCAATTAGTGCAGCCCCCCTCTATTAGTGCAGCCCCCCCTCTATTAGTGCAGCCCCCCCTCTATTAGTGCAGAGCCCCCCTCTATTAGTGCAGCCCCCCCTTCAGTGCAGCCCCCCTCTATTAGTGCAGACCCCCCTCAGTGCAGACCCCCCTCAATTAGTGCAGTCCCCCTCTATTAGTACAGACCCCCCTCTATTAGTGGAGACCCCCCTCAATGCAGCCCCCCTCAGTGCAGCCCCCCCGCTCAGTGCAGGAGTGGCCGGTGTGTTCTCCCGAGAAAGTTCCCCTCGGCATGTAAGGACCCCCTGTACTGCGCAGGCGCAGCTCTTGCGCAGTACGGGGCTGGGGAACTTTTCGGCAAGACACGGCGACGGCGGCTTGTGTCTTCTGCTTCAGTGGAGAAGGGAGGGGCCGTGCAGCTAAAGAAGCTCATTGGCTGCACGGATCAAGCCCCCTTCCTCTCTCCACTTACTCAACACTAGGGGGAAGATCGAGCGGCGGCGCCGGCCGCCATTTTGCTGGAGCCAGCTGCTCCAAAAATAAAAAAAACAACATTCCCGATTTTTCTTATGGAAAATCCCGATTCGGGAAAGCCTCCAATCGGGACAAGGGTCCCAAAATCGGGATTGTCCCGGGAAAATCAGGACTGTTGGCAACTATGTTACTAACAGTCAGTAGGATGTGTTCCTTGTACTGCTGTCTCCTCTATTGGCTGAAATCCTCCTCCATCGAACTCCCCTCTGCCCCACCGCTGTAATATTCCAGTGCACTGGGGGTTAAAAGAGCCGATGAAGCTGTGGCAGGCAGTCCCTGACTATGCCTGTCCTTTCCACCTATCTTCCCCCATTCATAGAAGTTGTACTATAGCTTCTATTAATGAAAAATGATCTGCTAATGGAGGGGGTGGACATTTCAATCATCTTCATGTCCTTTATTCATGGATTGTTTATGGAAGCTATAGTACAGTCTCTATGAACAGAGAAGATCAGCAGAAAGTGTGGGATTATGCCTGTGACAGCTCCATTAGCTCTTTTAACCCCCACCACACTGGAAGACTATGGCGGCGGGGGAATAGGGGGGGTAGATGGAGGAGAGTTTCAGCTATTAGAGGAGACAGCAGCACAAGGAACACATCCTACTCACTGTAAGTATAATGTTCCTTGTGCTGATTTTTTTTTTTTTTTTCATTTGTGACTAAAGTTAGGCTTTCATTGGCTGCAAATGTTTAAATTTTTTTAATAAGTTATGGGAACAAGAACAATAAAGTGGCGTTATTCTTTAAAACACAAATCAATTTATTTCATATGAAAAACAACTCAGACTCATGCATGTTGCTGGACTATTGTATAAATAAATTAAATACAGTTTGCAAGATGTACAGCATAACCGGTTCAAAAATATATAAAACAACATAGTTTAATCTTCCTTTTTTCATTATTGACTATAGCATTAAAGCTATTTATTTCTCAACATGCCATATATAGTAAAAGTATTATTGATGTATAGCAAACTAAAATAATACTGAGTGCCAAACACATTTCCTTTGAAGCAATGTTTAGCAATAGAATAGCATCAGAGTTGCAAGCATCAAGCAGACACAGGACACTGAGCTCTCTCGCAGCCTCGGACACATCTTTTGACCTTGAGCAAATCACTTCTTCTCCCCATGTCTCTGATCATGAACAGATTACTTTATCTCCCAGTGTGTGACCTTCGCAATCTACAGCTGAGGGAGGATAAGGATATCATGGCTCTCACACTACACCTCTCACCACCAGATGGCTGGCCAATCTGGAAAGAGGTTTAGATCCAAACTGGTTATCTTTATAATATCATGATAATAAGCATTTTTAGTCATCAAAAATTGGTATTTTGCCCTTAGTATCAGGTTGAAAATATTCTCTATATATTGATATTTATTCATTACAGTGCTGTGTGCTCTGACAGAATTTGGCATAATTTTTCCTATAATGCTATGGGTTGAATATCAGTAACGGTACATTGCTCGCACCTTCGTTTATGGTGATAAATAAGAATGACCCTGGACAATACAGTGCAAAAGGACTCTGTAATGTGCCATATGTCATACTAATGTGCTTGTTGTTTCTCTTTACAGCAGTTACCGAGTATATAGGACACACATTGATGTGCTCTTTGCACCATACATAAATCTTACAGTATGTTGTTTTCTTGCATATATATCATATACACGCTATTTCTTTAAATTCAGTACTTTACATATATATATTTATATAGATTATATACTGTATGTATATGTATAGATAGATAGATACAGTGTCTTGGAAAAGTATTAAGTATTCACACCCCTTGAAATTTTCCACATTTTGTCATGTTACAAAAACGTAAATGTATTTTATTGGGATTTTATGTGATAGACCAACACAAAGTGGCACATAATTGTGAAGTGGAAGGAAAATGATAAATGGTTTTCAACATTTTATAAATATGTGAAACGTGTGGTGGGCATTTGTATTCAGCCCCCTGAGTCAATACTTTGTAGAACCACCTTTCACTGCAATTACAGTTGCAAGTCTTTTTGGGGATGTCTCTACCAGCTTTGCACATCTAGAGAGTGACATTTTTGCCCATTCTTCTTTGCAAAATAGCTCAAGCTCTGTCAGATTGGATAGAGAGCCTCTGTTAAGAGCAATTTTCAAGTCTTGCCACTGATTCTCAATTGGATTTAGGTCTGGACTTTGATTGGGCCATTCTAACATATGAATATGCTTTGATCTAAACCATTCCATTGTAGCTCTGGCTGTATGTTTAGGGTCATTGTCTTGCTGGAAGGTGAACCCTACAACCTTGGTTGTAAGATGACAAAATGTAGAAACTTTCAAGGGGTGTGAATACTTTTTCAAGGCATTGTATATACAGTATCTCACAAAAGTGAGTACAGTACACCCCTCACATTTTTGTAAATATTTTATATCTTTTCATGTGACAACACTGAAGAAATGACACTTTGCTACAATGTAAAGTAGTGAGTGTACAGCTTGTATAACAGTGTAAATTTGCTGTCCCCTCAAAATAACTCAACACACGGCCTTTAATGTCTAAACTGCCGGCAACAAAAGTGAGCACACCTCTAAGTGAAAATGTCCAAATTGGGCCCAAAGTGTCAATTTTTTGCGTGGCCACCATTATTTTCCAGCACTGCCTTAAACCTCTGAGGCATGGAGTTCACCAGAGCTTCACAGGTTGCCACTGGAGTCCTCTTCCACTCCTCCATGATGACATCACGAAGCTTGTGGATGTTATAGACCTTGCGCTCCTCCACCTTCTGTTTGAAGATGCCCCACAGATGCTTAATAGGGTTTGTGTCGGTTCACATTGAGGCAGCACGACTTGCAGCGCGACTGCCTCAGGCGACCTGGACAAGACAGGAGCGGCGACTTGCAAAACGACTTCTGTATAGAAATCAATGCAAGTCAACCCCAAAGTCGTACAGGAACCTTTTTCTAAGTCGGAGCGACTTGCGTCGCTTCGATTAGAACGGTTCCATTGTACAGAACGGGACGCTACTTGTCAGGCGGCTAAGTCACCTGACAAGTCATCCCAGTGTGAACCGGCACTTCAGGTCTGGAGACATGCTTGGCCAGTCATCCCCTTCACCCTCAGATTCTTTTTTAGCATGGCAGTGATTGTCTTGGAGGTGTGTTCTCTACAGTTTGTTTAGCTATATAATGTATTTTAAGTACGGTAGTTACTTTAGCAGTCCAGTATGTTAAATATCAAGTGGGAATTTAGGTGACATTTTTTTCTATATTCTCATAGTCATGCAATGAGAACATCAGGAGGGAAGGGCTTAATGTGGACCGTTCATTAACATTTCAAGTATACCTTAAAACATTCTTGACATGTCACAATATACAGTAGGGGTATTATTTTTAAAGAAAGCTCTACCTATCATTAAAAAGCAGTCCCTGCGCTATAGTTATTTAACATGGTTTTGGCTGAGAGGATGTCAGATCAGTTTTTCCGCAGTCAGTAGGAAACATTTTCTCAGGCTCCTTTTCCCCAGTGAGCAGACTGCAACACTATAACGTTGTAGCAAGTCACAAGGTAAGTGACCTTGAACAAAGGCTGAACAAAGAAGGTACCTGCCTTCTGGAGAGTAACGCAGATGAACGCATTGTAAGGGGGAATAATACATACACATCCCTTCACATGCATACATATAACATAAAAACATGTAATGCTGGGTCCACTTTAACCACTTGAAGACCAAGCCTTTTCTAGCAATTTTTTATGTCACAAGGTATTTGCGCAGTGGTTTCTGAAACGCAATTATTTTGGAAAAAATACATTTTAATAAAAAAATTTTTTTGTATATTATGAAAGATAATGTCACGCCGAGTAAATAGACACCTAACATGTCATGCTTTAAAATTGCGCACGCTCATGGAATGGTGACAGACTACGGTACTTAAATATCTCCATTTGCGACATTTTAAGCACCTTTAACTATTGCCTATTTAACCACTTGACCACTGGGCACTAAAATTTGCGATGTTTTAAGCACCTTTACCTATTGCCTATTTAACCACTTGACCACTGGGCACTTAAATTTGCGACGTTTTAAGCACCTTTAACTATTCCTATTTAACCACTTGACCACTGGGCACTTAAACACCCTTCCTAACCAGACCAATTTTCAGCTTTTGGTGCTCTCACATTTGAATGACAATTACAAAGTCATGCAACACTGTACCCATATGAATTTTTTGTCCTTTTTTTCACACAAATAGAGCTTTCTTTTGGTGATATTTAATCACCGCTGGGTTTTTCTTATTTTTTGCGCTATAAATGAAAAAAGACCGAAAATTCTGTAAAAAAAAATACACTTTTCTTTGTTTCTGTTATAAAATTTAGCAAATTAGTAATTTTTCATAATATATTCTGGCCAAATTTTATACTGCTACATATCTTTGGTAAAAATAATCCAAATCGGTGTATATTATTTGGTCTTTGTGAAAGTTATAGAGTCTACAAGCTATGGTGCCAATCACTGAAAATTGATCACACCTGAAGTACTGGCGGCCTAGCTCATTTCTTGAGACCCTAATAAGCCAGGACAGAACAAATACCCCCCAAATGACCCCTTTTTGGAAAGTAGACATTCAAAGGTATTTAGAAAGAGGCATGGTGAGTTTTTTGAAGTTGTAATTTTTTTCCACAATTCTTTCCAAATTCAAGATTTTTTTTCTTTTTTCACAAAATTGTCATATTATCAGGTTATTTCTCTCACACAGCATATGCATATCACAAATTACACCCCAAAATACATTCTACTACTCCTCCTCAGTATAATAATATCACATGTGTGAGACTTTTACACAGCGTGGCCACATACAGAGGCCCAACATGTAGGGAGCGCCATCAGGTGTTCTGGGAGCAAAAATTACACATCTAATTTCTTGATTACCTCTTGCTGTTTTGAAGGCCCTGGAGCACCAGGACAATAAAAATGCCCCAAAAATGACCCCATTATGGAAAGAAAACACCCCAACGTATAATCTATGAGGCATATCGAGTCTTTTGAACATGTCATTTTTTCTGCAAGTTTTTGGAAAATGTGGAAAAAAAATGAAAACGCATTTTTTTTTACACAAAGTTGTCCATTTTTACAATGTTTCTAACACGTAGCATGTACATACCAAAAATTACACCACAAAATAGATTCTCCTACTCCTCCTGAGTATAACGATACCACATGTGTGAGACTTTTACACAGTCTGGCCACATACAGAGGTCCAACATTCAGGGAGCACCATCAGGCGTTGTAGGGGCATACATTTCAAATCTAATTTGACTACCTATTACACTTAGAGGCACTGTAGTGGCATGGATGAGCCATGGTTGGGGATGGCTAAGCATGGTTGAGCCATGAATGTGAATGGCTGGGTATGGCTAAGTATGGATGGGGTGGCTGAGTATGGCTGAGTGGGTAGGGCTGGGTGGGTACGGATGGGATGGCTGGGTATGGCTGGGTCGGGTATGGCTGGGTGGGTATGGCTGAGCGTGGATGGGATGTCTGAGCATGGCTGGGTCTGGATGGGATGGCTGGATCGGGTATTGCTGAGGCTGGGTATGGCTGAGTGTGGATGGGATGGATGAGTATTGCTGAGTATGGATGGATGAGTATTGCTGAATATGGATGGATGGATGGATGAGTATTGCTGAGGATGGATAAGTACGGATGGATGAGTATTGCTGAGCATGGATGAGTATGGATGGCTGAGCATGGATGGATGGATGAATATTGCTGAGCATGGATGGATGGATTAATATTGCTGAGTAAGGATGAGTATGGATGGATGGATGAGTATTGCTGAGGATGGATGAGTAGGGATGAGCTTCGAGTTCGAGTCGAACTCATGTTCAACTCGAACATTGGCTGTTCACAAGTTCGCTTAACAGCGAACAATTTGGGGTGTTCGCGGCAAATTCGAATGCTGCTGAACACCCTTTAAAAGTCTATGGGAGAAATCAAAAGTGCTAATTTTAAAGGCTTATATGCAAGTTATTGTCATAAAAAGTGTTTGCGGACCTGGGTCCTGCCCCAGTGGATATGGATCAATGCAAAAAAAAGTTTTAAAAACGGCCGTTTTTTCAGGAGCAGTGATTTTAATAATGCTTAAAGTCAAACAATAAAAGTGTAATATCCCTTTAAATTTCGTAGCTGGGGGGTGTCTATAGTATGCCTGTAAAGGGGCGCATGTTTCCTGTGTTTAGAACAGTCTGACAAAATGACATTTCGAAGGAAAAAACACATTTAAAACTACTCGCGGCTATTGCATTGCCGTCCGACAATACACATAAAAGTTCATTGATAAAAAAGGCATGGGAATTCCCCACAGGGGAACCCCAAACCAAAATTTTAAAAAAAATTGACGTGGGGGTCCCCCTAAATTCCATACCAGGCCCTTCAGGTCTGGTATAGATTTTAAGGGGAACCCCGGCCAAAATTTTAAAAAAAAATGACGTGGGGGTCCCCCTAAATTCCATACCAGACCCTTCAGGTCTGGAATAGATTTTAAGGGGAACCCCGCGGCAAAAAAAAAAAAAAAACAGCGTAGGGTCCCCCCAAAAATCCATACCAAACCCTTATCCGAGCACGCAACCTGGCAGGCCGCAGGAAAAGAGGGGGGGGACGAGAGTGCGGCCCCCCTCCTGAACCATACCAGGCCACATGCCCTCCAGTGACCCCGCCCCCTCTGACGCACGGTGACTTGACGGGACTTCCCTGTGACGTCACGGGAAATGCCACAGGGAAGCCCCATCATGTCCCGTGTGTCAGAGGGGGGTGGGGTCACCGGGTGGCCCTGCCCCCTGTTATTTAAGAACCGTCAGACGAGGAGACGCCGTCACACAGCGGGAGCTTCCCTCCATGCCAGCATGGATGCGGAGCGGCCCGGAGAAGAAAATGAAGAAGGGAAGAAGGGAAGAAGAGAAGAAGAGAAGAAGAGAAGAAGAGAAGAAGATGAAGAGAAGAGCGGGAGCCTCCCCCTATGCCATGGGCGCGGAGCGGCCCGAGGAGAAGAAGATAGAAGACGCTGCGGAGGAGATGCTGGACGAGAACGCCGGAGGAAGAACCAGAAGAGCCAGAAGAACCAGAAGAAGAAGATGAAGGAAGATAGAAGAAAGAAGAAGCATTTAAATAAAAGAATTGTCAAAAACTGTCTCTTGTAATTTTTAACATTTTTGACAGTTTTTTTTAGTGAAATGGTAGGGGTAAGTACCCCCTTACCATTTCACACAGGGGGGGCAGGGATCTGGGGGTCCCCTTGTTAAAGGGGGCTTCCAGATTCCGATAAGCCCCCCGCCCGCAGACCCCCACAACCACTGGCCAGGGTTGTGGGGATGTGGCCCTTGTCCTCATCAACATGGGGACAAGGTGTTTTGGGGGGCTACCCCAAAGCACCCTCCCAATGTTGAGGGCATGTGGCCTGGTACGGTTCAGGAGGGGGGCCGCACTCTCGTCCCCCCTCTTTTCCTGCGGCCTGCCAGGTTGTGTGCTCGGATAAGGGTCTGGTATGGATTTTTGGGGGGGCCCTACGCCGTTTTTTTTTTTTTTTTTTTTTGGCGCGGGTTTCCCCTTAAAATCCATACCAGACCTGAAGGGTCTGGTATGGAATTTGGGGGGACCCCCACGTCATTTTTTTTTATTTTGGTTCGGGGTTCCCCTGTGTGGAATTCCCATGCGGTTTTTATTAATGAACTTCTATGTGTATTGTCGCAGCAATAGCTGCGAGTAGTTTTAAATGGGTTTTTTCCTTTTGCTGTCAGACTGTTCTAAACACAGGAAACATGCGCCCCTTTACAGGCATACTATAGACACCCCCCAGCTACGAAATTTAAAGGAATATTACACTTTTATTGTTTGACTTTAAGCATTATTAAAATCACTGCTCCTGAAAAAACGGCCGTTTTTAAAACTTTTTTTTGCATTGATCCATGTCCCCTGGGGCAGGACCCAGGTCCCCAAACACTTTTTATGACAATAACTTGCATATTGCCTTTAAAATTAGCACTTTTGATTATTCATGTTTGTGTCCCATAGACTTTAACGGTGTTCGCGTGTTCGAACGAACTTTTTTCCTGTTCGCATATTCTGGTGCAAACCGAACAGGGGGGTGTTCGGCTCATCCCTATGGATGAGTATTGATGAGTATTGCTGGGATGGATGAGTATTGCTGGGATGGATGAGTATTGCTGGTATGGATGGATTAGTGCTGGAGTGGGCACATATCAGCACTGTGGGCACTGCACATCCAGCCCCAGGGGGCTGCAGCACTTGATCTCTCCCCTCTCTGTACCGATTGGTACGAGGAGGGGAGAGAGGAACCGGACGTGATGCCGGTTTGTTTACATGTGATCGCTCTGTCATTTGACGGAGCGATCACGGGGTAAACGGACACTATCGGTGCCCATTTACCATGATCCGTAATGCGCCGGGTCCTCCAGACCTGGCGGTCATGGATGTTCCCGGGTGCGCGCCCCAGGGGGCGTGCAGACCCTGGACTGTAAGTAATGTCATGACAGCACTCCGGTCCTCCAAGGCTTTAGAGGTAAACAAAGCCGATCTACTCTTTGATCACCTGTGTGACTAGCCGGTGGCACTGTTGGATCTTTACTCAGGCAAGCCGGCGGCAAGGGTAAACTCGGGAGACACCAGCAAGTAGCGGGAGGGGAGGATCTGCTCACTGGGGAAGAGGAGCCTGATACCTTCAGCCATAATCCCGGTAAACCACTTGCAAACCGCATTGTTTATATATATGTAGGACACATTTTTGAACGTTTGACCGGGAAGTGATGGATGTGTATTTCTGCAAGGTTGTGAGATGGGCCAAGGAACTTGTCATATGTTCTTGTCGAGAGTGCCGAACCTTTCCGTCCGACCTCCTGAATTCATGGGCTGTACTATAGCTTCCATGAATGAAAAGTGCTCTATTAATACAGGATGGGACTAAAAGTACCAATGGAAAGCTCTATAATTCACTCATTACAGTGCAGCACTCCCCCTTATCCCCTATTTTTGTTCATCCATGCATTTGAGGGGTATTTGTAATGCCCTGGCATTTTAGGGCCTCAAGAAATGAGATAGGCCATCAGTACATCAGGATTGATCGACTTTCAAATATGTATACCATAGTTTGTAGATTCTATAACTTTTACACAGACTAAATAAAATACACTGATTTCGGTTATTTTTACCAAAGAAATGTTGCAGAATACATTTTGGCCTAAATTTCTAAAAGAGAAACTAGGAAAAAAAACGTTATTTTTTTCATTTATATAGCAAAAAATAAAAAACCCAATGGTGAATAAATATCACCAAAAGAAATCTATATTTGTGTGAAAAAATTATATAAATTTAATTTGGGTACAGTCTTGCATGATTAAGTAATTGCCAGTTAAAATAGTGCAGTGATGATGGTCATGAAGGGGTAAAACCTTAAAGCCTAAAGTGGTTTATTCCTTCTAAAATCTGTCTTCCACCACTTGTTCACACCTAAAACACACAATGTGTGCACAGTTCCCCTTCAGACCCCTTTCACACAGGGTTGATTCTGTTGTGATCAGAAGGGATCTGTGAGCTGATCCCTTGCTGATCGAAGTGAGTGGGCAGATGATGCATCCTGCTCTGCTCCATGGGCGGTCGGGAGCAAAAAAGACTCTGCTGTCCGTTTACACCCAGTTACCTCTGATCCGCTTTGCCTAAACAGAAGAGGATGAAGTCCTATCCAATTTGTTTAAGCCGGCCTGATCGGACCCGGAGGTAGGCGAGTGTAAACGGACACACAAGTCTGATTACATCTACCTGTCCATAAGGATGAATAGACCCTCCTATCAGGTCCATCTGAAAAACTGACCTGATAGGAACAGCTGTCTAAAAGAGGCCTAAGGGGTTAAGAAAACTTCTAATGATCCAAAACCAGCAATGTAAGCAGTATAATGTTTAGAATGAACACAAACAGTAGTCATAGTGCTTTTCATATTCATTAATTTTATTAAAAATTTAAAAGCAAAGGGAACACTCACATGTAATCAGAATCATCCAAACATATCACTCAAAATATAGACACTGCTCTCTGTGTATATGGTAGCTTCACTCTCTCATTTTAATCTAAGGCTTGGTTTACATTTGCCATTGGAGGGAGAGGTGGGAGGGGGGTGCTTTAAAACCTTGCGGTTGAGCTGTGTTTTTGCCACCCTTCAACTGACCCCCCTTTTGCTGCTGAGGCAAAGACCAGGGATGCACACATGCCACGACTGCATGACCCATGCATGCTTCATGGCAGGAATGGGGTCAGGCTGCAACCGCTCTGCGATCCGTTGTCGGAAATTCCGATTGTGTGTACACAAATCCGACGCACAAAGTGCCACGCATGCTCAGAATACATTAAGAGAGGAAAGCTATTGGCTACTGCCCCGTTTATAGTCCCGACGTACGTGTTTTATGTCACTGCGTTCAGAACGATCGGATTTTCCGACAACTTTGTGTGACCGTGTGTATGCAAGACAAGTTTGAGCCAATATCTGTAGGAAAACATCCATGGATTTTGTTGTCGGAATGTCCGATCAATGTCCGACCGTGTGTACAGGGCATTAGTGTGGTAGCAAGTCCATATACCCTGCTTTATCCATTTGTGAGTATGACTTTCTCTTGTCTAAAAAATAAATAAATATATATATATATATATATATATATATATATATTTCATTTGTGGCAGGGCAACCCTGTGCCACTGTGTGATATGATGGTTTAGGCCAGATCTTGTAAGATGCAAGCACACTAATGGCACAGGAACATCTTTGCATGAAACACTTGGATGTATTTGATGGTCAGGGGGACCAAAAGGTACTAAAGGTCAGAAGGACCAAGAGGTACTAATCGGAGCAGTAAAGCTACAAGAGTACCAGGAGGCTGAATGTCATGTTTGGTTCGTATTGATTGTGAGAGCCCCCTGCGTGGGAAGACACGCCTGTATGAACTTTTGATGTTCTTTTAAATAAAAGTGGGCAGGAAAGCCCTGAAAACTATTTCTGGTGTGGAGTAAATTCACTACAAAACCCCAACGTGTCACAAAATATATAAGAATATATATATATATATATATATATATATATATATATATATATATATATATATATATATATATATACAGTGCCTTAAAAAAGTATTCATACCCCTTGAAATGTTCCACATTTTGTCATGTTACAACCAAAAACATAAATGTATTTTATTAGGATTATGTGATAGATCAATCAACACAAAGTGGAAGATAATTGTGAGGTGGAAGGAAAATTATAAATGGTTTTCAACATTTTTTTTTCAAATAAACATGTGAAAAGTGTGGTGTGCATTTGTATTCAGTCCCTTTACTCTAATACCCCTAACTAAAATCTAGTGGAACCAGTTGCCTTCAGAAGTCACCTAATTAGTAAACAGAGTCCACCTGTGTGTAATTTAATCTCACTATAAATACAGCTGTTCTGTGAAGGCCTCAGAGGTTTGTTAGAGAACCTTAGTGAACAAACAGCATCATGAATGCCAAGGAACACACCAGACAGGTGTGAGGAAAGAGTATAGCACAACTGCAAACCTACCAAGACATGGCCATCCACCTAAACTGAACATTCATCAGAGAAGCAGGCAGGAGACCCATGGTAACTCATGAGGAGCTGCAGAGATCCACAGCTCAGGTGGGAGAATCTGTCCACAGGACAACTATTAGTCGTGCACTCCACAAATCTGGCCTTTATGGAAGAGTGGCAAGATGAAAACCATTGTTGAAAGAAAGCCATAAGAAATTCCATTTGCAGTTTGCGAGAAGTCATGTGGAGGACACATCAAACATGTGGAAGAAGGTGCTCTGGTCAGATGAGAAAACTAACACTGCACATCACCCTAAACACTATTCCCAAAGTGAAACATGGTGATGGCAGCATCATGTTGTGGGGATGCTTTTCTTCAGCAGGAACAGGGAAGCTTTTCAGAGTTGATGGGAAGATGGATGAAGCCAAATACAGGGCAATCTTAGAAGAAAACCTGTTAAGAGTCTGCAAAAGACTTGAGACTGGGGTGGAGGTTCACCTTCCAGCAGGACAACAACCCTAAACATACAGCCAGAGCTACAATTGTATGGTTTAGATCAAAGCATATTCATGTGTTAGAATGGCCCAGTCAAAGTCTAGACCTAAATACAATTGAGAATCTGTGGCAATACTTGAAAATTGCTGTTACCAGATGCTCTCCATCCAATCTGACAGAGCTTGAGCTATTTTGCAAAGAAGAATGGACAAAAATGTCACTCTCTAGATGTGCAAAGCTGGTAGAGACAAACCCAAAAAGACTTACAGCTGTAATTGCGACGCAAGGTGGTTCTAGAAGGTATTGACCCAGGGGGATGAATACAAATGCACTCCACACTTTTCACATATTTATATGTAAAAAATGTTGAAAACCATTTATCATTTTCCTTCCACTTCACAAATATGTGCCACTTTGTGTTGGTCTATCACATAAAATCCCAATAAAATACATTTACGTTTTTGGTTGTAACATGACAAAATGTTCAAAACTTCAAGGGGTATGAATACATTTTCAAAGCACTGTATATATATATATATATAGTAAAAATGAGTACACCCCTCACAGTTTTGTAAATATTTTATTATATCTTTTCATGTGACAACACTGAAGAAATGACACTTTGCTACAATGTAAAGTAGTGAGTGTACGGCTTGTATAACAGTGTAAATTTGCTGTCCCCTCAAAATAACCCAATACACAGCCATTTATGTCTAAACCGCTGGCAACAAAAGTGAGTACATCCCTAAGTAAAAATGTCCAAATTGGGCCAAAAGGTTGCTACTGGAGTCCTCTTCCACTCCTCCATGATGACATCAAGGAGCTGGTGGATGTTAGAGACCTTGTGCTCCTCCACCTTCCATTTGAGGATGCCCCACAGATGATCAATAGGGTTTAGGTCTGGAGACCAGTCCATCACCATTACTCTCAGCTTCTTTAGCAAGGCAGTGGTCGTCTTGGAGGTGTGTTTGGGGTTGTTATCATGTTGGAATACTGCCCTGTGGCCCAGTATCCGAATGGAGGGGATCATGCTCTGCTTCAGTATATCAGAGTACATGTTGGCATTCATGGTTCTCTCAATGAACTGTAGCTCCCCAGTGCCGGCAGCATTCATGCAGGACCAGACCATGACACTCCCACCACCATGCTTGACTATAGGCAAGACACACTTGTCTTTGTACTCCTCATCTGGTTGTCGCCACACACGCTTGACACTATCTGAACCAAATAAGTGGATCTTGCTCTCATCATACCGCAGGACATGGTTCCAGTAATCCATGTCCTTAGTCTGCTTGACTTCAGCCAACTGTTTGCTGACTTGCTTGTGCATCATCTTTAGAAGAGGCTTCCTTCTGGGACGACAGCCATGCAGACCAATTTGATGCCGTGTGCGGCATATGCTGACCCCCCACCCCTTCAACCTCTGTAGCAATGCTGGCAGCCCTCATGTGTCTATTTCCCAAAGAAAACCTCTGGATATGACGCAGAGCACATGCACTCAACTTCTGTGGTCGACCATGGAGAGGCCTGTTCTGGGTGAAACCTGTCCTGTTAAACTGCTGTATGGTCTTGGCCAACATGCTGCATCTCAGTTTCAGTGTCTTGGCAATCTTCTTATAGCCTAGGCCATCTTTATGCAGAGCAACAATTCTTTTTCAAGATCCTCAGAGAGTTTTTTGTCATGAGGTGCCATGTTGAACTTTCAGTGACCAGTATGAGAGAATGAGAGTTATAACACCAAATTTAACACATCTGCTCCCCACTCACACCTGAGACCTTGTAACACTAATAAGTCACATGACACCGGGGAGGGAAAATGGCTAATTGGGCCCAATTTGGACCTTTTCACTTGGGGTGTACTCACTTTTGTGAGATACTGTGTGTGTGTTTTTTTTTTTTTTTTTTAAACAAGAGGAAGTCATACTCACAAATGGGTAAGGCAGGGTATATGGACTTGTTACCATACTAAGGGTTTTGTTTATACTTGCTTTACTGTTAGAAGCAAGATACGCGTTCAGATCACTCTTCAGGCAGCAATAGACAGGCGGTGAGGAGGAATTTATACTGCAGCATCACTGCCTGTTTTAACCCCCTAAATTAATTTGCAGTATACAGTGTAGCATGAGTGAGTAATTGTCTGTCAAACTAATACAGGTTAGTACTCAAGTCGTTAACCCTACTTTACATTTTTTATTACATAAGGCCTCATGCACACTTCAGTTAAAAAAGGCTACTTTTACAGGTATTTAAGCTTTTTTTTTTTCTGCCTCTAAACGCCCCTCCATGTCAACCTATGTGTCTATGCACACAGAAAAGTTTAGAGGCAGACAAAAAACATCACTTGTGCATTCAGGAGAGGAACTTTTGCACAACACTCAAAAGTGCCTACACACACCAAAATAAGTGTTCCTGTACGCAAGTGTTCAGAATTCTGGCCATTACAATGTATTAACGTCAGATGCGCCAACACGTATGAATGTGCATACAAAAACACATGTTTTTTTTAATGCATTTTTTTTGCTGCAAAACTCCTGTAGGAGAAAAAAGCATCAGTAGAATACAGTGTGCATGAAGCCTAAAAGACATTCAAAATAAAGGTCATCCTTAAAGTCACAATTAATTGTATGTGTTGCCAATTATTTTCAATTATTCTTATAATACAGACTTGTAAATGGTTACCCGTATATCTTGAAATGTTATTCATTGCCTATTATATGATTGATATATTTAGCTTTGATTTATAAACCCCTTAACAACAGCATTTAATACATATTCATTGAATGAAATCAGAGGAAGCTTTGACGTATCATCCAGGTAATAAAAGGTAAACCCTATTAACACAGTTAGCAACATTCTTGAAAAAGTAATACCTGCCACACTCCCCCACCCACCCAATGTCATTTACCCAGAATCCTTTGCACCTTTCATGATACCATAATGACACACAGTGCACTGCTTCTGAAAACTCTGGCCTCAATTAACTTTATCTCGTTAGGGAGTGCTGTGCTGATGATGCTGTGTCTGTCAATAGGAATAAAAATAACCATGGCACATCATAATATTTAATCAACACTGAGATATTGTTGAAAAATGTTGTCTTGAAATATCAGGTGTAAAACCTGCTGCAAGCGGCTTGCTGAAAAGACAGAGTTGACAAGGCATGAAAGTGTAATACATTTGATAATGAATTCTAATGAGATTGAAAAGCCTGCGTTCTGCACCTGGTTAAAGAAATGTCCTACCCATCATCACAACATCTCCTAAGTGCAAAGTAATCATCCAACTGATAACATATATTCACATCAGACCCACACTATGTCCAGAATAGCTGTCTTTAAAGTGGCTGTTTACTCTGTGAATTTTTTTTTATATTCAGCAGCTACACATTATGTAGATTCTGACTTTTAATAAAAGGGCATTACCTGTCCAGGGATTCAGGGCTGTCCTCGCCTGGGCTAGTTCTTCACTAGCCTTTGGGTTCCTGGGGCTGGCATCCTAAGTGTGGGCAGCCGGCTAA
This sequence comes from Lithobates clamitans, assembly GCA_037952925.1. NCBI lineage: Eukaryota > Metazoa > Chordata > Amphibia > Anura > Ranidae > Lithobates > Lithobates clamitans. Next base: position 2,933,459 of record JBBGZY010000325.1, on the reverse strand, counting down.
GCTGCTTTTGGTTTCACTGCCGGCTGCTCACTGCGGATGTGCGAGCCGTGCTGCACTTTGTGAATGGTCCCACAGTCTTCTGGACCTGTGACATGTGCCAGAAGACTGCAGGGAGGGCGATCCGAGTAGAAAAAAATGACATGCCAACTGTGGAAAAGGAGGGGAGAGGACTTAAAGCGTAATGTCCCCTTTTGGGTGATGTGCCGCTTTAAGGTGGATCCCCAAGCAAAACTTTTTTTGTTTTAAATGTACAGTAGTAGGGACTGGTTGGAACCCCAATCTGTTTTTTTTCTATTTCCCTTTCGAGAGATTTACATTGATTTCCTGCCTCAGGACATAGGAGAAAATCATTCCAAAGTGAGGGTATAGCCCTTCTTAAACATTTTTTTTTTACTGTCTGTACCACTGATTTTAGTTACCAGACAGAGTCTTGCCATCTTCAGAAGATTTCAGGATGACTCTGCGGTAGTGGGATGTATCAGGGATGGGGAAGAGCCTGAGTATAGGACTGTGGTGAAGCACTTTGTCACATGGTGTGAGGATAATTATCTGTATCGAAATTTGACAAAGACAAAGGAGCTGGTTGTAGATTTGAGAAGGAGAAAGGCACCAGTGACCCCCATCACTGGATGTAGTAGAGAGTAACAAATATGGGGGTGCACATACTGTAAATAATAAGCTAGACTGGAGCAAGAACACTGAGGTGCTCTATAGTAAGGGCCAGAGCCTCCTCTATTTTTTGAGGAGACTCTGGTCTTTTAACACCTGCCAAATGATGCTGAAGGTGTTTTATGAGTCTGTGGTGGCCAGCACTCTCCTGTAAGCAGTGGCATGCTGGGGAAGCAGGCTTAGGGTGGCCGACACCAACAGACTCAACAAACTGATTGGCCAGTGATGTTGTTGGATTAGAGCTGGAGTCTATAACAACAGTGTTGAAGAGGATAATGTTTTTCAAGGTACTTTAGTCTTGGACAACTCCTCCTACCCACTCCACAAGACGCTGGTCAGTCGATGGAGTACTATCAGTGACAGATTGTTACAACCATGATGCACCACAGAGCGACACGAGAAATCCTTTTTGGCTGTGGCCATCGAGTTATATAATTCTTCTCTGTGAGGGGTGGAGGTGAAGATTTAAATCTGGTTTACAATCAGGATTTTTTTTTTGCAGTTTTTATAATATGTTTGTATTATGTTAAATATTATTTGGGGTAATGCTAGAGAAAGTGTTTTTTTAAACCTGTGTTATGTATTCTATGTTGTATTTTAAATGTATGAATGGTTTGTTTTCATTTTTTTATTTGGTGAAAATGGCTGTTATTGGGAATTTAGTTGTCTTTGTGTTCTTGTTCTGTTCATTGTCGTGATCTTGTGTTGTCTTTGTTGAGTGCGGCATGTGTTGCAATAATTTCCTTTTGGGATTAATAAAGTATTCTGAATCTGAATTCTGAATCTGAATCTGAATTATTTATAAGGGCTCGTTCTCACATGTAGATATTGCTGCCCTTCTCTTTCAGAGGGCATTTTCAGAGGGCATTTGACAAGTGGCAATATGTCACCTCCTCACTGGCTATTTTAACCCTTAAATTGCTGACCTACCATGACGCAGTTACAGTTGAGGCTCTGCCCCTTTAGCCTGGGTTCACACCTATGCGAATTAGATGTGCGTTTCCCCACATTTAATTCACATAGTAGGAGAACGTGACTGGCTCCCCATGGAGCCAGTTCACATATCTCCGGGGCGGCTGCGGAGCGCACTGCACAAAAACGCTGTGCGTCTTTGGCTCAGTTTCAGGGCCGAATTCAGGCATAGAATCGGCCCTGATTCATCCCTGAAACGGGGAACAGGGACACACAGCGCTCCTGTGCAATCCGCAGCCCGTTATAGTGTGAACCCGGGCTTAAAGATAGGTTCCCACTTAAGCCAACCATAGACAGTTGAAATCTAAAACCATGTATAGGCAGGCTGATTGTACCCAAGTCGATCCATCGATTGACGTGGGTACAACCAGCATATCGGATTTTTCATGCGACTATAGCTGTTAGCAAAACTAACTGTGTGTTCTCCTGGCAGGGGCAGCTCCCCACGCTCTTCCGCTGGACTGAGTTAATGGGCGAATTAAGCAATTTTCTTTTCTGCAACCTATAGTTGCAGGAAAGAAAATCACACCATCTATGGCCTGCTTTATGCTGTTTCCTGTGGCCACGTTTGTAAGGGCATAATATGTAATACATTTGAATGGGCTGCTGTGCCTGGTTGTAATGCAGGGCAAAGGTGCAGAAATGTGATGTGAAAACGTGATAACTATGTAGCACCATGACAACTGCAGATTAAACAAAGGCTAAGAATGCAGTTTTTTGGCTGTAAATGATAGGAGGGTTTAGTTCTGTTTCCGCTGGCCATACACTATGCACAGTTCAGCCAGTTCCTAATGAAATTCACTCAAATAAATAGAGCTAGATGGAACATTTCCACCCGGATGCAGGCGCTGTTTGGGTCGTAAGACAAAACTTAGGGTAGCCAAACATGTGGGCTAAACTGGAGAAATCTGATAGATTCCTCCATCCATGTTAAACACGCATGGAGAAATCTCCCCTGACAGCTATTTCATTCCAACAGCTGGCACCTGTGGTCATTTGAATACATAAACAGTAAATGCATCTGATTGGATACCAGTCACTGTTTGGACAACCATTTTCCACCTGGCTTCTTTTATTTTTCAACCAAAGTTTGTTGAGCCAAGTGCTACCAACAGGAATAACCATGGTTTGGTGTTCATCCAATTTATAATGAATTGGCCAAAATGTGAGCCATGTATGGTAGGCTGTTTACATGGCGGCAAGCCATTATCAATTAAGCGACTAGCCAAAGAGCAACAGAAATCCGGGGGTTACTAACAAGCTAGGGGGACCAGAATTCTGAAACACAGAAACATGATCAGTAGCTAAAGATCTGTCTGCAAGAACCCATGGAGAACACCAGCCTGATGTATTGTGTGACTGAGTTAGCGATGTATGGCAGAGTGATAACTATGTAGCTCAACTGGGAGACAGTTGTTACCCTATAACAGGAAGTGCCCAAACAATGATCTTTCATGGCAGGATCACCAGGTACTATTTTACTGAAAGATGCATTATTAAAAGCTTAAAAAAATGAAATACACTATCATGCTAAAGCTGATATGGGTTTTTAGTGATTGGGTTTGCATCTACTTGAGCTAGTCTCCCGTCACTGGCTTACAGGGTTGATTGCTGGTAATTTTTGTTATGCACATCAGTGTATTGCCTTTCCAAAGTTCTCCTTATTTGCTAGCTATAAATTGATTAAGCTGTTCAGTGCACGATTGTTGTGTACTGAGCTTTAGGTAGTGTTTGACGATCATCAGAAAAATGTGCATTACACTTCATTTTAGTGTTTGTGTGTGTACTTGAATCATTACCTGTATATTTTAAAGCTAAACTGTAGGGAGATATAAACGACACACAATAACGCAGCTCTATAACCATTAACATATTAGGTAATGTCTAATCCACGCACTGTAAGTTCCTGGTATTAGCCTATTGCAGTCACTTCATTGCAGAACTGGAGTGTGAGAGGAAACAACACACAAGGAGACACACTCAGTTAATGTGCTGACAAGAAGCATGCTGATAGAAGGAGACAGCAGAGTGCCAGAAAGATGAGCGCATCACTGTGCTGCTTCTCCTTTCACTGTTCAGTCACAGGCTGGGGCGAGATCAGGACAAAAGGATGCTGGTTGAATGATGCTGGCCATCAAACTGTGGACATCTAGTGGTAGAAAAAAGTATTGCAGGGGAATCTGTTGACAGAAAGTGACCATTGCAGCAAAAACTGTTTTGTTTTTTTTTGTTATTATTTTATCGTAAGTGATCTGTTCATTGCTGTCTTCTTGTTTGTGGATGGAAGTCTGCTTTTATCAATAGGCTCCTACAAATTCTATGCATAACATTTGTTTAGCATTAGACTTATAATTTTTATAGGGGTAGTGAAATTCATTTTTAATATGTTTTTTTTTTTTTTGTAAAACCTAGAATGCAAGACAGCAGATTGCGCTTCCACAATGCTCATTAATAAATGCACCGATTACTCATTTAAAAGTGTCTGAGAGCTTAAAAGCCAAATTTATCTCAAAGCCTGATTATATCCAAGCTAAACATACCTGGTTGTCATATTGCAGAGGAACAATGGGCCTAGAAATGTGAAACAGAAGACAAAACAGATGACTGAATCACCAGGATAGACCATCCTCTGGCTTTACATCTGTTCCAAGCGTACAACTGTGTCAGCCAGTGCTCACGCAGCTACTGTCTGTAGAATTCACCTTAAACCATACAATGAAAATGGCTGTGTGTATCTTTCTTGTTTACTAAAATACTGGATCAGGAATCTGGTGAAGAAAAAAAAAAATGCTGAGCTTTTACGTTAACCGCTTTCGTGCAAGAAGAAGAGAAATGATTGTTTCCTAGAGCCAAGGTGCTTAGCTTGGTCTACAGATTACTGCTCTGAATTCTAACTGGCAAAAGAGTGGAAACAGTGCCCTCTGCTGGTTCACAGGGAACATTCACAAAATGCCCTTGAATCCTGATGATAGAAAAAAAAATAAATAAAATTGATTCGCCCTTGTGTAAATTAGAATTTTGTCAAAGAAATTATTCTTAATGTCCATGTCAGATTAAACAGAGAACCTATTTATTTTGTTATCCTAATGTAATATTGAAATATGTGAGCAAAGAAATGTTAGAGTATAATGGGTGAGAAGAAAAAAGGATTTATTTTTTCTAAGAACAAGTCCAGACTACAAGCAATATCACTCGTTCACACTTGTGCAGAGATGTAGAGTAAAAAATTTCCTGTCTCTGCAAGGACACACAGAAAACAATTCTTTTCCATGTGCCCTGTTCACACTGAAGTGCAGGTGGCAGCTGCAGTGAATGGCTGTGCAGTAAAATGCGACATGTCTGGATTTTTCCACACTGCTCCACAGCTACCTGTCATACCTTTCATTTCTAGGCACTGCAGCGACATTTGTTGTTATGTGATATTTCAATAAAGTTTAAAAAAAAGAAAAATAAGGTTAACATGAAAATCCCTGCCGTGAAAAAAGCCCAGGCAGCTCCCCCGAAACCCTTCCAGCATGAACACCAGCACACACATGTAGGCATAACATTTTCCTGTGTGGCTAGTGTGAACCAGACCTAACTGATACTACTTCCCAGGAAATGCTACTAGTGCTGTAAAGTCTTCTGGGATGAGTTACAGGCTCTTGACACATAATTCTGTGCTAGTCTTAAAGTGTTACTAAACCCACAACAGTAAAATCAGTCTGTATATGCAGTAAAGCATGCTTGTTATACTCACCGTGGAACGGGTTAATCCTCTGCATTGTGTAAAAAGGCTGTTTCATCCAGTCTTCTCTGATCCTCCCCTTCTTCCGCAGGCCCCAATCCATCTCCTGACATTACAGAGCCTTAGGGGCACTCTGCTCTTGGAAGGGTGCATGTGATCCGCACAAGGGCGAATCAGCACCGTCCAGACAAAAGATCAGGGGTTCTGCGGCCTTATAGGACTGTCAGTAGAATGAAAACTCCTCCTACAAGCTTTAACCAGACACCAATAGAAGCCACAAGACTGCTATATACTGTTTATGAGAAAAGGCATTTAGCTGTTTATATTTACTAAAATAATTGCATTTATATGTTCTATGTACTGTGGGAGACTCGATATAGCCCCCCTCTTTCATGTGCCCTCTGGAATGCCCGCTCAGTCTTCAACAAACTAGTTTCTGTCAATGACCTTTTCCTCTCCAAATCCCTTGATCTATTTGCTATAACTGAAACCTGGCTCCAGGAATTTGATACTACCTCTCCAGCTGCACTGTCCCACAGTGGCCTTCTCTGGACTCACTCCACCAGACCCAGTGGACGAAAAGGAGGTGGTGTCGGACTTCTCCTCTCCCCACAATGCACCTTCCAGGTACTGCCCACACCTCCCTCTCTTTCCACCTGCTCTTTCGAAATGCACTGCATTCGTCTTTTCTCTCCAGCTTGTCTGAGGGTCGCAGTCATTTATCGGCCTCCTGGACCAGTGTCACGCTTTCTGGATGACTTCTCTGCATGGCTACCCTATTTTCTCTCATCTGAAGTGCCTGCCATCATCCTAGGTGACTTTAACATTCCAATCAATGTTAATAATGCTACCACTTCTAAACTACTCAACTTAACCTCCTCTTTTAACCTAACACAATGGACACAAACCACCACTCACTCCAACGGCAACATTCTTGACCTTGTATTCTCCCATCGCTGCACTCCCTGCAATCTCTCCAACGCACCCTTTCCTCTCTCTGATCACAACCTTATCCGTTTCACACTCTCCTTGTCTCCTATATCCCATGCTGCCAACCCACAAACCACTACCCGCAGGAACCTTCGCAACCTCAAACCTTCCCTTCTTCACTCTGCTACTGATGGCCTTTATGACAAAATCGCACCCCTGTCCTGCCCAGACCTAACCACTTCCATCTACAACACCACGTTGTCATCCTCCCTAGACGTACTTGCTCCTCTTTCTACACGCAGAACCAGGCCCCATCTGCCACAACCCTGGCAAACAGACGACACCAGAAGTCTCAAGAGACGCAGCCGCGCTCTTGAGCGAGCATGGCATAAATCTAAATCCCTGCAAGACTTTACCCTCTACAAATCTGTCCTTCTCAAATACAACTCCTGCCTCCACACTGCTAAACAAACCTATTACAACACTCTCATCAAAACCCTCTTATCCAAACCTCGTCAACTCTTTTCTACCCTTAATTCCTTACTTCACCCCCCACTGCCCCCTCCCACCAACTTGCTTACCGCTCAACATATTGCCAACCACTTCAATAGCAAAGTCAACACTATTCGCAAGGAGATATCCAGCATTAAAATTCCTCCCCTACCCAACATATCAGGTCCAACACCACACTCAATACTCTCCTCCTTTTGCCCAGTTACCACAGAAGAAGTTGATAAACTCCTCTCCATGGCACACCTCACTACATGTCCCCTGGACCCTGTCCCCTCTCAATTGCTGCGACCACCTTCCCACTCTATCCTCAACTCCCTAACCCACATCTTCAACCTCTCCCTCTCCTCCGGCACCTTTCCTTCCCCGTTCAAACATGCACTGGTTACCCCCATACTCAAAAAACCCTCACTAGACCCCACCTGTTTGAATAACTTAAGACCTATCTTCCTTCTCCCGTTTGCCTCCAAGCTCATCGAACGCCTTGTTCATGACCAAATGAGTCGCTACCTCACGGACAACAACCTTCTCGACCCCCTACAGTCTGGCTTCCGCCTACAACATTCGACTGAAACTGCCCTACTAAAAATCACCAATGACCTAATAACTGCCAAAACCAATGGCCACTACTCCATACTCATACTTTTAGACCTCTCTGCTGCCTTTGACACAGTTGACCACCTGCTGCTCCTCAGCAAATTACACTCCCTTGGCCTCCGTGATTCTGCATTATCCTGGTTCTCCTCCTACCTATCTCAGCGCACTTTCAGCGTCACTTACAACTCCACCTCCTCCGCTCCCCTTCCTCTTTCTGTTGGGGTACCCCAAGGCTCTGTCCTTGGGCCTCTCCTTTTCTCACTCTATACCTCTTCCCTGGGCCAGTTGATCACCTCCCATGGCTTCCAATACCATCTCTATGCCGATGACACACAGATCTATCTCTCCACTCCCCAACTCACCCCCACTATCTCCTCACGGATCTCAAACTTGCTGAATGACATATCGGTATGGATGTCACACCACTTCCTCAAACTTAATCTTTCTAAAACTGAGCTTGTTATATTTCCTCCTTCACGGTCCCCCTCCTGTGACTTCACCATTAATATCAACAACACAACCATTGGTCCCTCCACACATGCCAGAGTCCTGGGTGTAATCCTTGACTCTGACCTCTCCTTCAGCCCCCATATCCAATCACTGGCCAAATCCTGCCGCCTTAACCTCCGCAACATCTCCAAAATTCGACCCTTTCTGACTAATGACACTACAAAACAACTTATTCACTCTTTGATTATTTCCCGCCTCGACTATTGCAACTCTCTCCTTAATGGCCTACCCTTAAGCAGGCTATCCCCCCTTCAGTCTATTATGAATGCTGCTGCTAGACTAATACACCTCACTAATCGATCCGTGACTGCTGCTCCTCTCTGCCAATCCCTTCACTGGCTTCCCCTACCCCACCGTGTAAAATTCAAAATGCTAACCATAACATACAAGGCCATTCACAACATCGCCCCCATCTACATCACCAACCTCATCTGCAGATATCGCCCAAATCGCCCCCTCCGCTCCTCCCAGGACCTCCTGCTCTCTAGCTCCCTTGTTACCTCCTCCCATGCTCGCCTTCAGGACTTCTCCAGAGCCTCTCCCATCCTCTGGAATTCCCTGCCCCAGTATGTCCGATCAGCCCCTACCCTGTCCACCTTTAGGAGATCCTTGAAAACTCATTTATTCAGGGAAGCCTATCCCACACCCACATAACTGTCCCTGAGCCACCCCCATCAAATCATTCTTTGCAGCTATTACCTTTTGTACCACCACCCCCTCCCTTTTAGAATGTAAGCTCTACGAGCAGGGCCCTCCTGTACCTTTTGTATTGTACTGTAATTGTGTTGTCCCCCTTATACATTGTAAAGCGCTGAGTAAACTGTTGGCGCTATATAAATCTCGTATAATAATAATAATAATAATATAGTGAATATGGAGTCCTAGGTTTAGTAACACTTTACATCCACCAAACTTTAAAGCCCAACTCCAGGAATTACACAAAAATGACCCATGTAGTATGTCCCCCTACCTCTGCCCCCAGAGCTACAAGGGTTCAATTTTATATATACAGTACATTTTTTAAGGTGGTTATATCTCTCAACTAAATCATCAATCATTTGTAAGTTAGAATCCAAATTTTATTAGGACATGACCACTGAGCATAGTGGCTTTGTTAAAAAGAAGCAAAAATAACACAACAAAACAAAAATCACCCCCATCATAAATACTTATACTCGAGTCAGGTTGTCACTTACTGGTCTCTGGTGTGTGCGGGTGTTCTCCAGTGACTCCTCTACAGCAGGGGTGTCCGTATCCCGGCCCGCAGCCCACATGTGTTTTTCCCGCTCCTGTGATTTGCCCGTAGCTGGCAGAGCCTTTACTCCCGCCCATGCTGATGCTGTGCGCTAGTATTGGCTGCTGGGGCTGCCGATGTCCTAGAGGCAGTGACGTAGTTGGCGGTGTCCTGCAGAGAATGGTCCCCAGGTGTCCTGCAGAGAATGGTTCCCTGGCAGATAATGCCCGGTCTGTACTGCGCAGTACGGAGCACAACGGAGCCACCGAAAATCACCGAAGATTTTATATAAATAAATCGCCGGCTCCGTTTGCTAAAGCGCTGTGCCTGCGCAGTCCAGGGTGGACATTATCCGCCAGGGGGAGAACACCGGCTACCTGCCAGCTGTTTGTATTAACGATTCTTCTGCAGCAGGCGGGAGAGCTGAAGTCAGCTCTAGTACTAAGTAAGTAATATGTACAGTATGTACCTTACAGTACACAGCTAATGGGGACACTTTGATTGGACACTGATGGGGTCATTCTGATTGGACACTGATGGGGACACTCTGATTGGACACTGATGGGGACACTCTGATAAAACACTGATGGGGACACTCTTATCAGATATATTATATTTTAAAAACATTTAACCTACTGATGTCTCAATTAATGTACGGTAATTTTATTGGTATCTATTTTTATTTTTGAAATTTACCGTACCAGTAACTGCTGCATTTCCCACCCTAGGCTTATACTCAAGTCAATAAGTTTTCCCAGTTTTTTTTGGGTAAAATTAGGTGCCTCAGCTTATATTCGGGATGGTTCATACTCGAGTATATACGATAGATATATATATACAGTATCTCACAAAAGTGAGTACACCCCTCACATTTTTGTAAATATTTTATTATATCTTTTCATGTAACAACCCTGAAGAAATGACACTTTGCTACAAAGTAAAGTAGTGAGTGTACAGCTTGTATAACAGTGTAAATTTGCTGTCCCTCAAAATAACTCAACACACAGCAATTAATGTCTAAACTACTGGTACACCCCTAAATGAAAATGTCCAAATTGGGCCCAAAGTGTCAATATTTTGTGTGATCACCATTATTTTCCAGCATTGCCTTAACCCTCTTGGGCATGGAGTTCACCAGAGCTTCACAGGTTGCCACTGGAGTCCTCTTCCACTCCTCCATGATGACATCACGGAGCTGGTGGATGTTAGAGACCTTGCGCTCCTCCACCTTCCATTTGAGGATGCCCAACAGATGCTCAATAGGGTTTAGGTATGGAGACATGCTTGGCCAATCTACCACCTTTACTCTTAGCTTCTTTAGCAAGGCAGTGATCATCTTGGAGGTGTGTTTGTGATCCTTATCATGTTGGAATACCGCCCTGCGGCCCAGACTCTGAAGGGAGGGGATCATGCTCTGCTTCATTATGTCACAGTACATGTGGGCATTCATGGTTCCCTCAGTGAACTGTAGCTCCCCAGTGCCGTCAGCACTCATGCAGCCTCAGACCATGACACTCCCACCACCATGCTTGACTGTAGGCAAGACACACTTGTTTTTGTACTCCTTACCTGGTTGCCGCCACACATGCTTGAAACCATCTGAACCAAATAAGTTTATCTTGGTCTCATCGGACCACAGGAAGTTCTAGTAATCCATGTCCTTAGTCTGCTTGTCTTCAGCAAACTGTTTGCAGGCTTTCTTGTGAATCATCTTTAAAAGAGGCTTCCTTCTGGGAAGACAGCCATGCAGAGCAATTTGATGCAGTGTGTGGCGCATGGTCTGAGCACTGACAGGCTGATCCCCCACCTCTTCAACCTCTGCAGCAATGCTGGCAGCACTCATACGTCTATTTCTCAAAGACAACCTCTGGTTATGACGCTGAGCATGTGCACTGAACTTCTTTTGTCGACCATGGCGAGGCCTGTTCCGAGTGGAACCTGTCCTGTTAAACCACTGTATGGTCTTGGCCACTGTGCTGCAGCTCAGTTTCAGGGTCTTGGCAATCTTCTTATAGCCTAGGCCATTTATGGACTCTTTATGAAGAGCAAAAATTCTTTTGTTTCAGATCCTCTGAGAGTTCTTTGCCATGAGGTGCCATGTTGAACTTCCAGTGACCAGTATGGGAGAGTGAGAGCGATAACACCAAATTTAACACACCTGCTCCCCATTCACACCTGAGACCTTGTAACACTAACGAATCACATGACACCGGGGAGGGAAAATGGCTAATTGGGCCCAATTTGGAAATTTTTACTTAGGGGTATACTCACTTTTGTTGCCAGTGGTTTAGACATTATTGGCTGTGTGTTGAATTATTTTGAGGGGACAGCAAATTTACACTGTTATACAAGCTGTGCACTCACTACTTTACATTGCAGATTGCAGCAAAGTGTCCTTTCTTCAGTGTTATCACATGAAAAGATAATAGAATATTTACAAAAATGTGAGGGGTGTACTCACTTTTGTGAGATACTGTATATATATATATATATATATATATATATATATATATATATATATATATATATATATATATATATATATATAGCGCGTGATTTCACTGCCATAGACTATAATGTAAATCATGCTGCAAATCATAGCTGTGTTTATATCAGCACTACTTGAGCCTGAAAGAAGTTAAATATTAACCCTTTGCTAGTTACACTTTTGTTCATAACATCACTGTTCCTCCCTGTGACATGGACTCTCACTGAAGTCATATCAAATCGTTACAAATCTCACAGAAGTAGTGCTGAAGTCGTGGTTGAAGTTGGGCTTTAAATTGCATTACTTTAAATAATAAATAGTACCTGGTGTGTCCGCAGGCTTCTACTCGCTCGTTTATCAAGTTAAAATGGATTTAAAAAATGTGCTCGTCTTGTACAACACTCGCAGACTAAGTTACTCACAATCCAAGGTTTCGCGTTTTTTTCACTGCCTATCTGACATTGAGATAGAGGTTCAGTTTTTAGAATCCCTTGTAATGAAGCCCATCTACCTCTAGGGGTGGAAATGCTGCAGCTTTTCATGTTAGAAGTTTAACTTTACTCAGGTGACTCTCCTTTTTTTTTGCCCCCTTTTTGACCACGCCATTTTTTGCTATACGGCACTGCGTTGTTTAACTGACAATTGCGCGGTCATGCGATGTTGTACCCAAAAGAAAATGGATGCCCTTTTTTTCCTCACAAATAGAGCGTTCTTTTGGTGGTATTTGATCACCTCTGCTGTTTTTATTTTTTGCGCTTTAAACAAAAAAAGAGCTACAATTTTGAAAAAAAAACACAATATTTTGTACTTTTTGCGTGACTGCGACATTGCGGCGGACAGATTTATATAGCGATTAGAGCTAAAAACAGCCACTGATTACTGTATAAATGTCATTGGCAGGGGATGGGGTTAACACTAGGGGGCAATCAAGGGATTAACTGTGTCCCCTGGGTGTGTTCTAACTGTGAGGGGGATGGGACTGACTAAGTGAGGAGACCGATTGGTGTTCCTACTTAGTAGGAACACACAATCTCTCTCCTCTCCCCTGAGAGAACCAGAGCGATCAAGGGGTCCCCGGCGGTCATCGCACCCGCTGGGCACATGCATTGGCACCGGGGACACGCTGTGGGCGCGCGCGCCTGCTAAAGCATCCTAAAGAGCCAACGTACAGCTACGACGGCTCGCGTAGGGAAACCAACCTGCCACAGTATAAATACGGCAGCTGGTCGGAAAGTGGTTTAAGATAGATAATGTTTACCATACCAGCTAAATGTTACTGCATGAATAAGTCACTCCATACTCATCTATACCTAGGCTCCACTCATTTGCATTCCCACATGATCTGTGCATTGTGTTTAGAGGAGCCCTGCAATTTCAATGCAAAAAAACTCACAAAAGAAGTGCATTATCCTTTTTAAAAATCATGCCGAACAAGAAAGCATGATATATTTTTACCATGTGTTCTGGCGGCGCTCTCAAATATATGAAAGCATGCACGTTAGTGAGGTGCATCAGGGTGCCTTTAGGAATGAATGGCACTGCCATGCACATGAAAAAGGACTGCAAGTTTTTGTGCATTGCGGGAATGCACGTGCTTTTGCACACATTCCCACAATGCACAAATGTGTACCTAGCCTTACTCAGTAATATAAAGCAGAATCTAGAGGAAGTCAAAGCAATAAAAGGGGGATAAGACGTGGTGATTGTCAGAATATTTCTATTTTTCACATGCTGTCTGGGGTCACTTTATGCCCCTTTTCTTTTGCAAAGTCAAAGCAATATTCATATTTATTTTGTAACAATCTTTACTATGTATCACTGGGGATTATTTACTAAAGGAAAATCCACTTTGCACTGAAAGTTCACTTGGAAGTAAAGTCGCTGTAGATCCGAGGGGGACATGCAAGGAAAAAAAAACAGCATTTTAGCTTGCACATGATTGGATGATAAAATCAGCATAGCTTCCACTCATTTCAGATCTACCCCTTAGATTTAGAGCGACTGCACTTCCAAGTGCACTTTCAGGGGGTTTGCCTTTCATAAATAACCCCACCGTGTCTTATATATTTTTAAGCACTAAACCTTGAATAATAGCTCATAGTGTTAGGAACACAAAAATAGTGGTTATTCTGCCATTTCTAGTGACACTTTGGTGGTTTTGGAAGTAAAAGTCTCCAGTGACATCAGGGCTTGCTTCCCTGTCCATAGAGGCTCCATAGATACAACATAATGTGAAAAAAAAGTTGAAACCCTTGGTAGATAAATACCAGACACCATTTCCCTATTAACAATACTCTGTGAAGGAAAAGGCTTCCAATCCACCCATAGGAGGACCGGAATATGGGGATTTTTTATGTGCCAAAAAGCCAATATTCAGCAAACTAAAATATGCCTTTTTGTACATTAAAATACAGGACAGTTAAAAAGCCATATCCTATGGAATCACCAAGTCAATTATGTAATTCATATTCTATAAATATTAGTGGATCAGCATGTTTCATATACAAGTTCTTCAGGATCCACTTGCTTGTGTTGTCTTAGGATATGGTAGATAACAAACAATGAAGAACCCAGAAATCCTAAAACTGATGGCGTAGTACAAAACAATCCATACAAAGTATAAACATAAGCACTTTCCTAAGCTTATTCAAAAAATAGGCACAATCCTGTGATAAATAAATAATGCCGGACAGGAACACCCAGGCCAGGAGTTAAAAAACCACCACTGAATAAGGATTAAGGGTAAGAGATTATCCTTAATCTGGTATCCTTATCTATTATGAATACTGGCTTTTTGGCAATCCCCATATTCCAGTACTCCTATGGGGGGATTAGAAGCCTTATTCTACACTGAATGTGTTATACCCACTGAGTGTTTTCAAAAGCAATCCTTTCTGTTAGCCTGTAAATTTTAATTAGGAAGCAGATCTGAGCTGATTTCACAATTTTATTTTACATGCATAGAGCTTTAGTGCACATACCATGGTTCCTCTGCCAAGGTATGCCTATACTCTGTGCATTGACTTTTAAAAAAAGCCAATGTCACTGAGAACTGGGTGAAACCAACAGCCAGCCATAACGATGTTGTCACTGTTCTCAGCTGAATTTACTAACTGGTTATTCTCTGTCACAGAGAAAATATCTGTGTTTTGGCTTTGGCAAGACCACAGGAGTTTAATAGACCTGGTAACTCTTCCTGATGAGGATATTTTTCACTAGAGTTTTGAAACAAAATGGGAAATCAGCATATGACTCAGCTATTTATCAACCAAGCCAATCTGAAATATCACTTTAGAGTGATATGCTTTAAATTAAGTAAGAACCCTGTGTCAGGACTGCAAAAAAGTATGAATACAATTTGATTTGCTACTTCAAGAAAATGTAAAATAGCTACATAACAACAAATTAGAAAGTCTGGAAACACTGTAAAATGTTAGAATTGCCGAGTGATTATCTGTTAGTCTCCTATTTAGCCAGGAACAGGTATTTCTCAAAAAGGTTTTATCAGGGTTTACTTAATCAGGAGTACATAGCGTGAAACCATGGAAGGTCACAGATTACAGGGATTACCTGGCCTAACTAGCAGATGGCCCTGCTTTGGGAGTAATTAGTCAGCAGGAATTCTGGTATCTGGTTCTATCTCCTGATTTAATGTTTATAAGAAGCTGCGTGTAACCTGAGCCTCTTTGAAAGTGAGGCTGTTTGGAAAGCATTTCAGTTTGTCTCATTTCCAATTAAAGGCCAGATAAAGGCTTTTTCTTCCTGAGTGCTGAGTGCAGCAGATACTCTAATGTCAGACTTTGGTTGACATCCTCCTAGACTGTCATTCCACAGGATAACCTTGTATCCTAAAGAGTACGGCCCCATACACACATTTCAGCTGATCATCTTTCTTTTTTTTTTTTCAGCATTTTTACTTTTGTAAGGTGTTTCACAAAATTTGTGTGCACATTGTAGATGTGAGTGTTTATTTTTTTTATTCTATTTTTAGCCAAAGCTAAAAATAGCTAGTTACTACTAGGAAAGAATTGCACAAAGATATGCATTATGTGCATTTTCGCAGGGAATTTCTGGCCATCACATGGGGTCTTCTTTCTCTTTGCATGTTCTACAAGTATAGGTGGTCTTCAATTCTGCAGAGAATGCTGTTCTTCTAGTGACATGTGAGAGTCTGTGCAGCAGTACTGTGATCCCAGGTTAGCTAGATGACACCCCCCCCCAATGGGACGTATGTCTATGATAACCTGGGCTCACAGAATGGGAGAAAAAGCAGTAGCAAGATGACTATTAAGGAATTTCTGATTACGACACAGAGAAAATAAATATTACAGCGAAAGTTGCGGTCATCGCAAATGTCGGCCACGAGCATCGGCACCTCCACATTACGGCGGCATGAGCGCGCCTGCTATACCGATCTCGCGAGCCAATGTATAGCTACGACGGTTCGCGGGATTATGCCGACCTGCCGCAGTAAAATGACTGCGGCTGGTCGGCAAGTGTTTTTTTGGATGAATTCTGGTATCTCTTTGGATAGAAGTAACAGGTGTGGGAAACCTGGGCTTTGGGTGTTGGTGGTGCCTTCACATCATAATCCTTTAGAGGTACTCTTTATGAAAGCAAGAATTGGCCTTGCTGCCACAAATTGCAATGAAATGCACCTGTCAAACAGGTGCGGAATAAATGGTCCTTGGCTGTTAATTGTGCCCAAGAAACCTACACCAAAACATTTCTTCCAGAAATAAACACCCACAAAGCTAGGCAGCCTTTTAGAGATTTAAGATCCAGAAAGCACTTAATCAGCGACATCAGCATCAGGGTCTTGATAGCTGCTGCTAATCCAGGACTGATTCATTTTGATAAATGTCAGCCAGTCCACGGAGTGGACAGATGTGCTCTCTTATCTGTCACAAAACCACCGGCAGCACTGAATGACCATTCAGAAAGCACGCTGGATGCAGGGCAGCCCAGCAGCTCTATTGCATTCTGGCTCGTGGTCTACACTCATGGTCCAGTAACCCAGTGGATCATCAACTGGAAAGCTCTCCCTAACTGTTTTCGCCCCTAGATGATCTCCCACCATATGATGAAGGCGTGTGGAAGCTGACAGCCCTGGGTGCCAAGGACTAAAAAATTTTTGAAAGGCATCACTGAGGCAGCCCCCTTCTCCACCACTCTTCTTTTGACCAACAGAAGCCTCAAAACAACGTTTTCCACTAGACTGTAACCTACCAGAGTCGGGAAAGGTGTTACATAAACTCCTCTTTAAAGTGTCCTCAAGAGATTTCATCTTCTGCTCCCTCTGTGGGGATGGGATGAGTTCCGAGACTTTCCCCCTGTAACGGTGATCAAGGAGGGTTGCCAACCAATAGTGATCCTTCTCCTTGATGCCACGTATTCTCGGGTCCTTTCACAGGCTTTGAAGAATAAGGGAGCCCATGCACCACAAGTTTGCGGAGACATGAGAAGCAGACCCTTCTAGGTCAATGAGGATTACAGTATCTGAAACTGCCTCCTTCCAGCCACGTACTACTCCCAAGGGTTCTGGGGATCGAAAACCATCCTCTCCCCCTTCTTTCTGCAGCACCTCCAGGACAGACTGGAGCAATTCTCTCTGCAAGCATTGAGCAATCAGAAACGCTTTGACTTGTCCCAGAAGCCCTGAGAAAGGAAGGGGGGGAAGAGGGTAGATTTTGATTGCTGCACTTGCTGCATGAGCACTGACAGCCAGGGCTAGGGGGAGGGGTGGGCAGAAGGGGCTACTGCCCTGGGCATTATCTTGTGAGGGGGGGGGGTGCACCAGATTGTGAGCTGTACTATGCTCATTACACACAGGAGAAGCTCTTCAGCAACTTGCCCAGCTGTCACACTACCACATGCCCTAAACTCTGATACAGCTCACACACTGAACTGAGGCTGTGCTTGCCTCTTTCTCTGTAGCTGCAGCCATACCAGTGTCCAGACAGGAGAAGGACAATCCTCCCAGGTTTGACTGCTGTGAAAGCCATCCTGGCTGGATCAGAGTGATCACAGTCAGTAGCGGTGGGCAGAGCAGGCATATAAAGTTCGCTCAGCAGCACTGATCAGTGTGCAACCCAACAGTCACCAAAGTTCATCCCAGGCCAGCTAAGAAGTTCCTGAATCAAGCCATGAAACTTGCCATTAAGGGCTAAATTATATTTGTAGAACAAGCTGGGTTAGTGTCAGCTTGTTCTGTCTCAAGGTCAGTCTGTAACCAGTGCTTGCAGATTACTGTTTAATTATCAGTATCCAGCAGCTCTGAAAAAAGCCCAGACCTGGACAACTACATTACTTCCCAGGCTCATTGCAAATCCGTAATGGACATTTTTAAGGCTACATGTTTTGATTGCAAAGGAGGTAAGCATATTCAAGTATTAATTCCAAGCATGTGATCATTTACATATTTTTTAAGGTCAGTTACAAACTGGGGCTGCCCGTCCATTAGAGGCGTACAGGCGCCGCCCCCCATATCCCTGCCGCCGTCCCCCTATCCAAGCATCGGGCCTCTTTCAGGACCCCGGGCGCATGGATTCCAATGCGGGGTGGGTGTTTTTTTGAAGCACTGATTAGAGCCAGAGGCTCTAATAGGCTTCAAAATAGGGTGGACTCTGGGTGGAGAGAATGCGTTTACAGCCCACTCAGATGTGTTAGAATAGTGAATGAATATTCACTATTGTAACACTGATCCTACTCCCCGCCAAACAGGAAGCTGGTCTGAGACCCGTTACCTGATTGGCTGAAAGGATAGGCAATCCTATTGGACACCTAGGGGGAGGGGAGGAGACGCACAGCCAGTGATGGAGGAAAGGGACGCAGGAGCTGTTGCCTGATGCTCGCTGCCCGCTGCTCCATGCCTTCTGCTTGATGCCCGCTGCTCCATGCCTTCTGCCTGAATCCTGATGCCTGCTGCTCCATGCCTATTGCCCAATTCCTCCGATGCCCACTGCCTAGATGGGGTAAGTGCTGGCCCGACCGTCAGACAGGGGGATGGTTGTTTGCTGCCCCCCCCCCAAAAAAAACCACCAGCCGCCACTAGTTACAAATGTCTAAAAATCTCTCTGCAGTGACTCATACCCCAGTTGAAGTCTTTGTGGACAAAATGTGTCAGCTTTAATGAGTCCTTTCCATGCCATTTTTCCATGCCTTTGTGATCAAAATAAGTGTCATGAATCTGCAGTAATACCTTCATGCCCTGTCTGTCTGCTTACCCCTGGTTGTGTATCAGCTTTAGGGCCTGCACTCTCACACCTGTCTGCTTAACCACCTCAATAAAGGGCACTTACAACCCCTTCCTGCCCAGACCAATTTTCAGCTTTCAGCACTCTCACAATTTGAATGACAATTACTCAGTCATGCAACACTGTACCCATATTAAATTTGCATCCTTTTTTTCACACAAAATAGAGCTTTCTTTTGGTGGTATATAATCACTAGTGGGTTTTTTATTTTTTGTGCTATAAATAAAAAAAGACCGTACATTTTGTGAAAAAAAATGCCTTTTTCTTTGTTTCTGTCATAAATTTTGCAAATTAGTAATTTTTCTTCATAAATTTTGCCAAAAATTTATACTGCTACATAACTTTGGTAAAAATAACCCAAATTAGTGTATATTATGTGGCCTTTGAGAAAGTTATAGTCTACAAACTATGGTGCCAATCACTGAAAATTGATCACATCTGATCAGGCATTCAGTACATCAGGTGTATCTCATTTCTTGAGACACTAACAAGTCAGGAAAGTACAAATACCCCCCAAATGACCCCTTTTTAGAAAGTAGACATTCCAAGGTATTAAGTAAGTAGCATGGTGAGTTTTTTTAAGTTGTAATTTTTTCCCACAATTCTTTGCAAAATGAAGATTTTTTTTTCAAAATTGTCATATTATCAGGTTATTTTTCACACACAGCATATGCATACAACAAATTACACCCCTGTTTGTTGCCCCCGACCTTTTCGCTTCGCTTCGCTTCTCCTGACTATCCCTTGTTGTCCCAGTTTGCTGCTTCCTCTCTGCTCCAGTAGTCTATCGTGAGTGTGAGCTGGGAGACTCTGGGGGCCGCGACCTGGAGCCAGTTGCAGCAAAGTCCATCCCCACCATCAGGGGCTCTGGTGAACACCTGCTGGCTCTTAAATTCCGCACTCTGGATAATCTTATGCTCTAGTTACCAGTGTTATCCTTGTTGGTGCTCCAGAGGACCTGCTTTCCTGAACCACCCAGAGCTCCATCCGCAGCAGTCAGCCGTAGGGTCCACTACCTTAGCGGTGCACTCCTGACCCCAATGGGGTGCATCTGTCACCTGGCTTCAGGTGACCTGACAATAAGGAGTCATTTTATTGATACTTGATATCCCGGGATTTATGTGAGTTTTCTACTTTTAAATAAAATCTGTAGTCAAACGGTTTTACACTATGTGGAGGTCTTTTGTTTTTATGCATGCTGCAATCTGTAACTTAACAAGGGGTTCGGCTGTGGAGGAGAACTTTACCGCCCCTACTTTTGGATACCATCTTTATGACTACCATCTTGATCCTTATTACTATATGCTTGGTTGATGCTGCCTTATGGTAAGCGTATTCAATCTCCTCCCCTGGGTGTTGAATGCACATATCGTGGTGACTTCTTAAGTACATTTTCTTGGATTTCTTTATTTTTATAAATTTTATATTTCATAAATTTATGTGAATGAACTAGTGTTTTGCATCACCAATTGGACTATACAGCTGATGTTGGTTATGTCACTCAAGCTTTTTTATTTTTATATATGAAAGTATATTTCAGCACAGTGCACTTTATTATGTTGATACGTCAATACTCAGTTTATGTTGCTCAGGTCATCTAAATTTTCATATTTTGGTTGTATATAGAAGTCACATGTTTGCACAGTGAACTTTATTATGTTGTTATGTCAATATTCACTTCTGATATTTAACGCTGCACTTTTTCATTTCAGTGACTCAGTATAAATCATTTTGAGATTTCTGTATGTAGCTGTTAATATTTTAGAAGAAATCTGGATTTTATGCTGACTAAAGACACCCAAAATGTAGTCCCAGAGCTCCCCTCTACCTCTGAAAGTCACCATTCCTCCCTTAGAGCCACATGGATCCCCTTAAGCTGAGTATACACAGACCTAAAATCAGCCACTTCAGTGGGAACCAGCTAAATTTTGATCTGTGTGGAGCCCTACCAGTTCAACAGAAGGCGATCATTAGTTTGGCTTCTGTCAAACGGTCCTTTTGGAAAACCTCCTTCTATCAGTGACATGCAGCCAATTGGTTGCAGCGCTGATCTGTGTATTGACAGCAGAGGAGTCCAGCTGTCAGAATACAGCGGGAGGATCCCTGCATCCACCCCAATTGCGTGGATGCAAGAATCTGTTGTTTTTTTAGTTCAGCCCACTGGTTGAATGAAAAAAAAGTGTGTACCCAGCTTTAGGTAAATGCATGCTACAGAGCCCCCACCCCGCTTCATTCCACTACCACATCAGTCCCCCTAAGGGTGGGTACAGACAGATTCTAGTTCAGCAGGGACCAACCAAATTTTAATCTGTGCTTGGTCCTCTCCCACCCAATTAGACAGGAATCAATCAGCAGATCGACTTCTGTAAAACAGCCATGCTAGCATACTTTTATTTGATCAGCAGCCAAAGACGAATGGCTGCAGCCACCAATCAGTGTATTCTAACAGCAGGTGAGTCCCACTGTCAGAATACAATGGCAAAGTAGGGAGGATTCCTCCATCCACCTCGTTTGTCTGGATGGGGGAATCCGTTCATTTTTTTTTCGTTCTGTCCACCAGCTGAACAAAAAAAAACTAACTGTGCATACTCAGCTTTAGGACTTACACCGCAGATGCAGGGACATTTTTCCTTACAGTAACACGACTGATGCAGGAGCATCTTTTCCAGTGACAACACCTTTTTCCTCACACTGATTAATTTCTTTCTACCTGACTGTTAGCCAAATATTTTGACTAGAATGTGTACTGCTAATAACTCATGTTACACATTTTTCGATAAGGCATTCTGCGTGTGTTGCTACAAACTGCACCCCACCTCTACTCCACCTAGGGGGGCACAGTTCGGCATCTTTGCCCTGGGCACCAGATGACCTTGTCTCAGCACTGCTGACAGCAAACTACCCATGGGGAGGCAAGTACAATGGGGGCGGGGACGGGGGGGAGGGGGGGTCTTGCATGGTGTTATCTCTGAATTACACTTTTTGTACATTTAATTGGGGGGTCTTGTCCTTTTTACTGACCAGCCAATGTAAGAGAGGCATTTAGCTTTGGGGGCACATACCAGGGCTAACAAATATTTGAAGATTTTAAAGTATGCATTTATTGACAAGTGGCAGTCAAGTGAAAAATTTTACAATATATTATTATTATTATTATTATTATTATTATTATACAGGATTTATATACAACATAACAACCAAGTCAAGATTGAGTAATCTGTATTCTGCATCCCTTCAAGTAAACACACTGGCCAAACAGCCTAGTGTTCTATTTTAAATGTACTAGTAAATATGGATAATGTCTTTACAGTGAGTGAAGGTGAATAAATAAAGGAATTCGTCAAATGGACCACATGAGATTTAGTTTCCTCCACGTCCCTCACTACGAAGACCTGCTAAAAGATAAAGATTTCTTGAGTTTATGATGATCTGTGACTGTGTGAAAATATTGTCACAACCTACAATGAAGCTTTTTCTAA
The DNA here is from genome assembly GCA_037952925.1 of Lithobates clamitans. Classification (NCBI taxonomy): domain Eukaryota; kingdom Metazoa; phylum Chordata; class Amphibia; order Anura; family Ranidae; genus Lithobates; species Lithobates clamitans. The sequence goes on along the minus strand of JBBGZY010000325.1, from coordinate 2,911,087 downwards.
TTATCCAGCCATCCAACATAACCCAGGGCTCAGGATTAACATCCTTCTGTTATCTGTACCTTGTCCTGTGGGTGACAGCCATGTTGGCTCTCTTTGATCAAGGCTAATTCAAAACAGGGAGACAGCCATGCAAAAACCAAACGCTAGGAAGAAGTCTGGTCATCACTGTTGAACTATTCAGTTCTTGGGTTGACTTTTTTATTTAAGTGTCAGTGCAAATAAAAATCAGAACAAGCCTCCGCTGGAAGTAGAAGAGGAGATATTACAGCCAGGTGCAAAACAAACAACAGGGCCTTTAGCATCTGACTGTTGGATTGATGCTTGCTTCACATGGAAACAGTGTAAAAAACATTTTATTTCTGTGCAACTGAGAATATAAATTTACACTTAACAGAATGAGGAAAGAAATAACTATATACATTAAAGAACAAAGAGTAGCATCCATATGTTAGGCCTGATATTAAAATATACAAAACTAATCTAAGATTAGAAGAAATGTAAATCTGTGTGGGAGATGTGAACAATTAATTACATTTGCCATGTTTTCATTTTGTTAGATTTTTACTAAACTACATACCGTAGGTACATTTTAGAGTTCAGCCTAGGTATCACTGAAATGTCAAGCATTGTACTACAATAGTAATCATTATTTGCTTATGTAGCAATAACTCTCGGTGGAGCTGCTGGTTTAAACGGACTTGTTACCTTCACTCTCGACACCTCTGTTTCACCGGCACCGGGTCTAGGGTTCTGTTGAGTTTACCTCTGGACGATATAAGCACCAAACACTTGAGTAGATTTTTCAATGCTTTAATAGAACGATTAAGGGAAGTAGCAGGAAAGAGGTAGTAGGAAAGCTGCAGGGAACCTCAAATACCTTTCTGTTGTATTTCTTCAGAACATTCTTTGTAATTGAACACTTGTAATTGAATAGTCCCCCTTTCGTAGGATTCAATCTTTGCCCGCCTGGATAGACATCTCTCACTTGCCTAGCAGCCAGCACGTAGCACGAACAAAAGTCTCTTCCACAGACTTATCTGGAGTAAAACCCGTACGATCCTCTGCCACAGGATGTATTGGTTTGTGGTGAAAGTCAGATACAGTACTTGAACCTTTAAGCCAACCCGGCAGTACTATACTGTAAGATTATTTCAGAATGCGTCCTCCAACTGAGTAACCAGGCCCCTCTCCAGACCAGCACTCTGCATGATCCTTCTATGACGGGTCCTCCCCTGGGATCTTCCCAGTTGTCCAGCTTCTTTACTCAGGAAAGACAGCTCAGGACCATTCCTCCGCTGCTGACAGGCTTCTGGGCCCACCCACACGCCGCAGCGATGCGGGCCTCCAGAACGGAGGACCACTAGGTGGTATTCCTAGTGCATACCTGTCAGCCAGCACGAACCCTAAAACATGGCGTCTGTCCCATAAATACCCTCTCCCAGAATGCAACTCAGAGGACCACCTCCACAAAGTTATCTCCAGGAAAGAGGAGCACTCATTCGCTTTAACACGTTGCTTTTCCAACACCTGCCGACAGTGACAACGATACCCACCGGCACAATGTGGAACTGCATGCAACGTCAGCCAAGCTGGAACAGAGGCAAATCTAACTTCCTATAACAAGCGACCCACTAAATTTAGATAAAATCTACCAGCGCTACATACTCCCCCCAGTACAATAGACGTTGTCCTCAACGTCTGTCACAAAACAATAACTCCTAAGCCTGAGAGTAGGTATTTGAGCTTCAAACTTGGATTTAGATAAAGAAGAAAGAAAGACAGTAGAAAGACATTTTAAGATTAACATTTGTAAAACATTATGTTCACATCCGCAAACAAAACCATCCTATGACTGTACACAACCTCACTAACCTCACAACCTCTATTTTAGCTGAAAAGCCTAACAGCTTGATAGGGGATCAAAGGGTTCTTGAAAAAAAACATATTAAACATACATACAACCTATACTGTTTCAGGAGCAAAGTCTCATTTAGAAAAATGAAACTCTCTTCCCATGATCTATATCAGATTAATATTTAGGAGTCCATCCCTATATATACACAATTTTTTCTAAAATGAAGTAAATCTGGCTAGATAAAGAAGTCCTTGGATTTAAAATACTGAGATGAGTATTCAGATCTATGTCAGTGTATTTCCCAGTTTATCCACTGTAGTGATGAAATACACAACGTCATCTTTTCCGGATCTGCAAATGACCACTTTATCAGCATGAATGTGCCGACCATAATTCCAGTGCATAAAACATCCACTGTAACATTCATCCATAGCAACAGAACAACCAGTTTTCCGGAAAGGCTTAGGCACAGAAAAATAGTTCCAAACAGCTTCACTGTACAAAAGCTTCCGGTTAGCTTCAATCACTTGCATTATATTCTGAGGGACATATGGGAACTCCAAACCATACTCCGTAGCGACACGCTTGTTTAACATTCTCTGCAAACGTGCAAGTTTCGGTAAGGATCTATTTTTCCCCATACCAGGAGGCACACACGAATCCAATGACTTGCTCACCATAGACCCAGCCAGTGTCTGAAGTGAACTAGAAACTTTTGACAATGTCTCATTTACAGTGCTGTGTGGCTCCACACAAGGTGACGTCTTCCCAGAACTCAGGGCTGTCCATTCAGGGAAAGTCATGGCAAGGGGACATCCTCACCTTGGGCCCCTAATAACTCTTGTGACATAGTCTCAAACAGGTCATCATCACCGGAGAGATCCGACATGGATCCTATCTCCGAATCTCCCAGTTACAGGCCCAGATACATTCCCCAACAATTGCTCACCCGTTCCTGTCGCGAACTTTGTTGGATCCGGTTCAGGTAGTCTCTGGGGTAGGCCTCGACCACGGCCGCGGGAAGCCTTCACATATCCCACCTTCTTCTGGACAGGTACAACAGGGATAGGTGTAGTGGACGCGGAAATCAAAGTAATGTTCGCTGATGAATCGGTAACAGCAGTGTCTCTCTCCGGAACATTCTCGGTAGCAACAGGCAAAGTCACAGCCTGCCGTTCTCTCTCAGCAGGAGTAGCAGCTTGTACTGTGGTGACACCTGTAGCCCAGTCCATACGATAAGCATGGGGTGACATGGTAGGTTGCTCCACCACAAACAAATATTCTCCACATTGCGGGCAGCGACCAAATGGATGGAGATGCATGGCCAGTCCCTTACATTTGTGGCAAATCATGCCCAGCCCTCCGATATCTCCAATGGTGTAGAGAACAAACCTCCACTCTGGCTTCAGATGAATACTGGTATCTGTAAGCAGGGTTCCGGTCAACACAGCACTCGACACGGCGCTTGCTGGGAACATTCTTGGTCCCACAATTGACTGCATCGCCGAAAAAGACATGGCCACACTCTGATCTTCTCAGCACGATCACGAGGTCTTAGGTCACGAGGGGCTATTAGAATCAACTTGCTTTCCGAGAGGAACAGTTTTTGAAGGACCCTCGGAATTAGTCCCAGAGGGGGAAAGGCATAGGCCAGTCGGAAGTCCCAGACCTGTGCCAACGCGTCTATCCCCTCTGAGCCTCTCTCTCGAGCAAGGGAAAAGAATCTCTTTACCCTTCTGCTCTCCCTGCGGGCAAAGAGATCTATCTCTGGAACGCCGAATTGCCGACTTACCAGGGAAAAGACCTCTGGATTCAGTTCCCATTACCCCTGCAGAATCGGCTGCCAACTGAGGTAGTCTGCCTCTACATTTAATGTCCCCTTTATGTGGACTGCGGAGATGGAAGGAACGCGACTTTCCACCCAGGACAGGATCTCTGCAGATAGGGATAGAAGTGCTGTAGATCTGGTACCCCCCTGATGATTCAGGAACGCCACTGCCGTGGCATTGTCTGACAAGACCTGCAGCTCCTGGCCCCTGATCCTTCCCTCGAAAGCCTTTAGTGCTTCTCCTATGGCCAACAGCTCTCGAAAGTTGGAGGAGGCCCTTCTCTGTTCTGAATTCCAGGACCCCTGAGCTATTAGTTCCTCTAGGTGGGCTCCCCACCCCCAGGAACTTGCGTCTGTAGTTAACCTGAGAGGCTGAAGTTGGCTTCAAAGGAGGGCCCCTTGAAGCCTCTGAGGAAGGAGCCACCAGTGAAGGGAGTTCTTTACTTCGACAGGAATGGCTATCTCTATGTCCAGAGAGTCTCTTCTTCTGTCCCAAGAGGATAGAAAGAAGTGCTGGAGGGGCCTGGAGTGTAGCTGTGCCCAAGGAACTGCTGGGATAGCTGACGTCATTAGACCCAGAACTCTCATGATACCTCTGTAGGAGATGGTGCTTGCCTGTAACAGCAACCTGACCGCTGATATGAGGCCCTCTACCTTGCCCTGAGGTAGAATTAACTTTTGTTCTGAGGAGTCCACCAGGAACCCTAGATACAACTTTGTCTGAGCAGGAGTCAGTGAGGACTTTTCCCTGCTGACAATCCATCCCAGATCTTCTAAGGTCTGCATTACTCTGGATAGATCCAGAAGTAGTTGATCCCGACTTAGACTGTAAATCAAAATGTCGTCCAGGTAGGGAATCAATGCCACTCCCTGGAGGTGCAAAAAAGCCACCACCTCGGCAATGACCTTTGTGAAGACTCTCGGACTGGATGCCAGTCCAAAGGGGAGAGCTGTGAACTGCCAGTGTTGCACTCCCTCTGGAGAGGCGATCGCGAATCTCAGGAAGCTTTGATGGCCCTGAAAAATGGGGACATGAAGGTAGGCATCTTTTAAATCTAAGGTCACCATAAACACATCTTTGAGGAGATGTCTCCTGAGAGAATAGACACTCTCCATGCGGAACTTCTTGTAACAAAGAAAAACATTGAGGTTCCTTAGATTTATAATAAGACGATACCTTCCTAAGGGTTTTGGTACCACAAACACGTGGGAATAAAACCCCTGACCCTGCTGGTCCAGTGGAACAGGTATTATAACCTCCTGACTGGCCAGTTTTCTTATATTCTGAAGGATTCCAATCACCTTGCAAGGATCCCTGGGAAGGTAGGTCAAGAGAAACTTGGGGAGTGGAGGGGAGAGAAACTTCAATCTGTAACCCTCTCTTATGATCCGAAGAACATAGGGACTTTGGGTGATCCTTCCCCACTGAGAGGCAAAGTGGGAAAGTCTGCCCCCTACCGGAAAGTCATTTGGGGGTCTTGTCAACTGACTTCTGGCTGGAAAAGAGAACACCAGTCTTTTGTTTGTCTTTTCCTGCGCCCCAACGTCTATTAGGGGAGACCTTTTTCTCAGAGAAGCGATTCTTTGCCTGGGGGCCACGAAAAAAACGCTTCCTCTCTCTCCTAGGTTTGGTAGGAAACTTCTTCCCCTTCTCGGTAGATCTGGCTAAAGCCTGATCTAGGCCAGCACCAAAAAGGAGCGTCCTTTCAAAAGGGAGACCACAAAGATGGGTCTTGGATGAGCTATCCCCATCCCAGGTCTTAACCCAGAGGGCTCGCCTTGCTGAATTTAGCAAGGCACCTGTCTTAGCGGTTGTACGCACTGTCTCCACCGCAGCGTCTGCTAAATATGCGACAGCATTCCCTATGACCTCCAGAGAATCCAGGACCTCCTTGGATTTGGAGGTTCGGGATACGTGGTCCATTAATTTACAGACCCACGTGTCGGCATTCCTTGCGATGCAGGCTGAGGCCAATGCAGGGCTCATAGCCGCAGCGTTAGCTTCCCAGGCTCTGCGCAGAATGGTTTCAGCCCTGCGATCCATTTGATCCTTTAAGTTACTGGTATCTTCGAAAGAAAGATCCCACTGCTTAGAGACCTGTGCTAAGGAGGAGTCTAGTCTAGGAGTTTTAAAAAATCTTTCCTCATTCTCCTCAGAGAAGGGGCATCTACGCTTCCAGGTTTTATATTTTAGAAGCCTTCTTTCTGGTTCTTTTCATTCCCTTAAGATGACTTACTTAAGGGCGGAATGTACCGGAAGGGCCCTGGCCTGAGGTTTAATCAAGCCTCTATACATCCTATCCTGAGCGGACACCTGTGCAGCAGGCTCCTGAATCTCTTCTGAGGCATAAATAGCTTTCAGAAGATCTTCCATGTCGTCAGCAGAAAATATATGTCTGCTAGACCTGGATTCCTCCCTCCCATCCTCCTCTTGGCTGTCCACCACCCCTTCATCAGAAACCTCCTGATTAGGAACTTCTGAATCACACTCTTCCTCGGAATCGTGGGGGAGTGGGTACTTCAGTACATCCGCCCGATATCTCCTAGAGGAGGCAAAGCTCTCTTGGGAAGAGGCATCCTTACTGGAGTGAGCCTCTGAATCCCTAGGCTTAAGGGTGGCCTGAAAAGATTTTAAGGTGGACAGCATCTCAGTTTGCATAGTAAGGAATTCCTTCATCATCTGAGATGTCTCCTTCCCTGTCAACTTCTGTATACATTTAAAACAGAAGGGTTTTGGATGATCTGGGGGAAGCCTGTCATAACAGTTCCCACATCTTTTAGAAGGGGTGGAGGATTTCACAGGACGGCTGGCAACCTCACGGGCAATAGCATCGTCCCCTGAAAAACACACAGGCATACACTGTGAGAATCGGAGGAGAAGAGTTGGGGTACCCTCTGCCTCTAAACCTCCGAAGGCCGGTCATACTCACCCCCTGTGGTCTCTTCCATGGCCGCAGACCCTGCAGGTCTCTCCTTCTCATGTTCCATGCTACTTCTGATCCCTGGTGCTGCATACAGGAACGCAGAGGAGACATGGGCGCCTGTTCCCTGTGGCTTTTTATATCCTCTGTATGCTGGCTGCATCGCGCCACCTCCGCCGCCATCTTGCCGAAGACCGGAAGTGATACTGGACAAAGGCCACTTCCTGCTACAGCCTCCTACTCCCTCCTCTTGGAGGAGGAAGTGATGTCATGATCTCCAGACAAATGGCCCCGAGGAGCCAGCAGAGGAGAAAAAGGGCTCTCCATGCAGGGATTCTTACCGCGCGACCCCCGAACGGTCATTCTGGTCAGCGGGTGGACAGGCGGCCAGACGGAAGGACGAACGGCAGCCCTGGCCAGACCCCAGAACGGGTCCCAGGGTCTTGTAGCCAATAGAAGGAAAGCCACCAACTCCTGCCCTTGCACGTCCACCACACAGGTAAGGAAGGGGAACAGGAAATTTGGCCCCTGAAGTTCTGGGTACGCCACCGCACCCAGGGTTCTTCAGCACTCGGGGGGGGGGGGCTCTTCCATGGGAGAAGCACAGTCACCATTTCAGGTCCTGCTCCTGCTGCCTCCCCCCCGAGAAATGGATTTGGGAAAACCCCCCAGGAAGGATGATGAACATCCGGCCGGACCCAGCGGCTCCCCAGGCATTTGGTCCAGCTCCCAGGGGGAGACCATCAGCCCCAGGCCTTTAGGTCAACAGAAAAATAACAAACGGTTTTGCTGTGGGGAAACACAATTAAAAACTGAGGAGCATCGGGAGGGGCGGGGGCCTTTAACCTCTTGATTGTGTTTCCTGTCAGGTGGACCAGTCATCTCTCAGGGTGCCCTCCTGGAAGACGACTTGAGAAATATGTAGAAGAATATATTTCTGATGAAGAAATGTGTTGTTTTTTTTGAGGGGGGATATTTATTATAGCGAAAAGTACAAAATATTGTGTTTTTTTTTTTTTTTTTTTCAAAATTGGCGCACGTTTTTGTTTATAGCGGAAAAAATAAAAACCGCAGAGGTGATCAAATACCACCAAAAGAAAGCTCTATTTGTGGGGAAAAAAGGACACACATTTTGTTTGGGTACAATGTCACATGACCGCGCAATTGTCAGTTAAATGGATGCAGTGCCCTATCGCAAAAAATGGCCTGGTCATGAAGGGGGCAAATCCTTCTGGGGCTGAAGTGGTTAAATCCATACCTTATTCCTGCAGCTCTGTTGTGTGGTCTCTGTTCTTTGGCATCTGCAGGCAGTGATCACTGGGAGGGGCTTCTATTCCTCTGATAATGTATGCTCTATAGCAGGGATATGCAATTAGCAGACCTCCAGCTGTTGCAGAACTACAAGTCCCATGAGGTATAGTAAGACTCTGACAGCCACAAGCAGGACACCCAGAGGCAGAGGCATGATGGGAATTGTAGTTTTGCAACAGCTGGAGGTCCGCTAATTGCATATCCCTGCTCTATAGTATAAGACTGTGTCTGGCCTGTCCTAATTGGTTCTGTGCCAGTCACATGACTAAAAATTATTATGTATTATGTGTACATTTTTTTCAGACGGCATCTGCATGCAAGGCTCTTTTGGGTTTTTTTTACTTTACATTTGATTTAAATTAAAATGAAGCATTTTTGTGAGTGTCTTAGTGAATGTAATAAATCAGCACCCCCCACCCCAAAGCACCTTGTCCCTATGTTGATGAGGACTAGGGCCTCTTCCCACAACCTGGTTAGGGTTGGCAAGAAGCTTCATTTTTATAAAAAAACAGTTTAGGAAACTAGATCAACGTTAGGAGTTGTCTAACACTCTCTTACACGTGAAATTTGTAAATAACAATCAAAAGAGAAGGGTCAGCTGATGCTCACAAACAAGAAACGCGTGGTCACACTGGACAAAGACACACAAAAATCCACTTTGGAGGGCCAAAATTAAAAACAATTGCAGCAAACAAAGCATTCATCAAACCACAGCCTGTGTGGGTCAATATGCACACTATAGCACCCTGCCCGCAAATAATCTGGCCTCTTTTCAGGCAAAGCAAACCGCACTAGTGCAGGCCTTTATATAACATAGGTAGGATTGATAGCACACCTACACCCACCCAGTAAAGGACATGCCCACCAGTGTAATTAATTCTGTCTCTTCATGTATGCCTCAAGTACTCACACCTGTTGATCAGGAACACACACTCTTGGCAAATGAAAGAATGCATCAGCTATATAAGCATATGTATCTGTGCAGTGTATAATGGAAAAGATCAAATGTCCAAGTCTCTGGTCATGATCAGTGATACCAAAAACAAAACAAAACTTGTAAGTTGTTGGGCATGTGGAGGGTACAAAGCATGAAATGTCAACTTTGTGAGGGCTGCTTCACACAAATTGTTGACAAGCATATTTGTCATCAGCATCCAACATTTAAATATGGATGCAGGATCACACCATACTTATAAATCCATATCTGACCAAAAAAAACTGTTATAGATTTGGTGTAAAATCCACACTTGCTTTATTTATAATGTCATTTCTTTTGTTTCCATTATGTGAAACCCGTCAGAAATATAATACCTTGTAAAAAAGAAGCTATACCACCACAACAGAGGAAGAACTTACAAACCTCAAACCAGATAGTGACATTCATCGTAAATTACTACGACTTGAAACAAAATGGATTCACACATTAAACGCTACTAATTTCCCGGGACTTAATGAACCTTTTCTTTAATACCTACACCTCTATGAGCCATACCTGTAAATACATTGCGTATTTCTCTTTTTTTTTTCTACGCCCCTTTTTTTAGTCCGCGTCATTTATGGTTTTTTCTTTGCTCCCCCCTTTTCCCCTTTTTTGTCCCCCCTTTTTCTGGTATTCCCTCCTCTCTCTGTCTGTCTCACTCTTTTCTTTTTCTTCTACACTCTAATCTTTTCTGGTCTTTACTCTTCTGCCATGGCTCTTCTTGTGGTTCTTTTTACAGATCCCCTACGGTTTGTTATATCACTATGATCGCTATTTGTCATTATTGCATTTCTCTTCATACTAATATGTTTATACATCAATATCGATATCTTGATTTTGACTTGTTTGATTTCTATTTTCTGTTTATACTCATAGATATGCGAAGGTCTTTGATATCTGTATTCACACACCTTCTTAACTCATATGTCTTTTTGTGTTCAGTCCATGTTATACAAGTATGTTTCTTTGTGCAACTAGGACCCTGTGGTCCTCTATGTATGTTACACACTTTGTGGCTGGACATGGTGTGCCGACACACAGGTAATTCCCGCTGTCCCCATGGACCCTTGTGGATTGCCGGGTTAGTGGGGGCGATGCTCCCCCGCCCTGTGCCTCCGCCCACCGCCTATCCTGCACTTGGTATGCTCCGCCACCGGATCGCAGCGTTTCCTGGCCCCCCGGTGCCTCGATGGGGGGGCGAGGCGTTGGCTCCCCCCTCGGGTAGTGCAAGGTCAGCGCCGTTCGTGCCTGTACAGACGCCCGGGGCAGATCATTCCATGTCTGCCCTGGGTGTCCGCGCCGTACTCGGACTCTGTGGTCCCCTCTTTTCCATCGGCTGATGGGAGGTGGTGACGCCTTGGTACCTCCCATTCCTCGGCGTCTCACCCTCCCATTCGCCACGCGGCCCGCCTGTTCTGAGCATGCGCACACGGTGCATGTCGGAACCTGTAGTTCCGTGACACCGCACTGTGCGCAGGCGCGGACGCCCCCTACCCGCGTCCGCACACCGGATCATGATTTGATCAGGTGTGGGGGGTATATTAGTAACCGGCCAGTCCCTCAGCCCACACGTTGGACGAGGGATGTGCCTGTAAATTCTCTACACACAGCAATAAGGTAACCCCTTTTTCTTCATGACACTTAGCACCATCTTAAATTTTCTTTTTCCATAGTTCATTATTTATTGAGTCCCTAACCATTTCCCATAGGAGTTACTTTGGACTTACTATTAATTTCTCGGCAATCCTCAACATTGATTTCCTATGAGTCACTCTCTGATATATGGCGTATCAGGTAAATGTGCTCCTTGTCTCCCCACCAGCTTTATTATTCCCTCCAATATAGTTCGGGCCGCTTTAATTTTTCCCTTTATACCCTTCTTTGCCTAGGACGCACTGCAACTGCCGCCTTTCTAATAAAATAAATTTAAATATACCCCATCTCATGCACTTGATTGCACCAACATGAGACTTCCATCAGGCAGAGTACTCCAATAAGTAAGTTCCCTTCAGATTTCTTCTTCTTTGCTAAACCTATAACGATCACCAGTCTTACCTTTAAAGCAACCTATTTTTTTCATTTAGGCCCTTTTTCCATTCGATTGCTGATTCCGTCAATTGTTTTGCTGTGTGTATGCATCCATCTACAGGCACTTTGTGCCCACTGCAATTCAGTGTTTTTAAAGAAAAGTGTGAGTCTTTGACATACCCTTTTAAAATAGATACAAATATATATATATTTTTTCGCTTTATGCAACCGATGCATATTTGCATCATTTCTAGTCCCTTACATGTAATGTTTCACATCCACTCACATATTTTCAATACATTCCTTTGTCAGGTCTACTGTGTGCCCCCTGCAGGCACAATACATGGCGCGGCCTGCCCGTTATTCCCCTGTGGTGACGCCTTCCGCGCCCCCCCCCCTTGGGTGTCGGCGTTTCAGGTACGTTTGCGCTGCCGTAACTGGTGGGGCCGCCTGGGTGCATGATTGTCCAGCCACAATATTGATTTATTTGAGCTTGTACCAAAATACTGCATTGCTTAAATGATTTTGTTCATTTGATGTTTTCCGTATCTCCATATACAGACCCTTTTATATTTTCAATTTCGAGCTCTTGTTCCCTGAGGAAGCCAATGCCTTGGCGAAACATGTAGGAAATTGAGCCCCCACTTCGCCGGCCACCTCCATCTGGCCTATTCCACCATACCCTGGGTCATATGCAGAATACATATTCATTTTAAATGTTAATCGATCAAAGTGTGTTTTTCTATGTATGTATTATTACCAATAAACTTTGTAATTTTTTGCCTTTTAAAACTTTTCCTTTTCTCTTTGTATTCCTTGACCTTAGCACCGTTATAATCCCCTGTCCCCATATCCATTAGTTATCAGATAGTGGCATGTTTGGGATGCAAACCAACGACCCCGGTGCTGCAAGGCAGAAGTGCTAACCAGTTAGCCACTGTGCTGCTACATGCATGGAGCCTCCATATCTGTGGTGTTAAACAGCCCTAAGTCCCTGGGATGCAAAAAGTTAATCAATGCAGATGTACCGTGGAAGTCCAGAGTTCCATTGACCAACCTGTTTCTGTGATATGCCATCTGGTTCCAAAGCTGATTATGGTTGATCACTGTCAGCATGCTGCTTTAGGACTATCTATAATTTTTGGGCTTTTTGCTTGGTAAGAGGCTGCAATTGGTGTTGGTGTGAAATTCACAAGGCTGCTTCTTATCCTTCCCTGTGGAACACATATAGCAAGATTTGCAACGGTGGTGGAACCCTCCAACACCTAAATACTGCATTTCTTTAGGCATTTACCTATAGGTGGTGGAATTACATCAGGCAGGGGTTATGTTTCTTTTTATTCTGTGATATTTGGTGTTTATTGGTGTGTGAGTGTACAATAGTGGTGCTACCCTCTGAATTTTGGTAATGACATTTTGATTTAGATTTATGATGTTGGTACACATGTTACATTTTTGTGGTGAAAATTATCATAATTTGGAAATACTTAACAACACACAAAATTGTTACTCATTTTAAATTTGCATCAGCAATGGCATTGTGTGTGGTTTGTGAAGACAGCTGTGGGAGTTTTGGTTTAGATTAGAGATGGAGAGCAAAAGTGCATTATCTACCATTTACTTATCAGATGTCAAACTGCTAAGTCTCTGAGGATGCTCAGTGTAACCAGAGATATGGCTCAAATGGCAATGTGGCTGAGCATGCCCAGTGTAACAAAATATATTTCACAAATGGCAAAGTCCCTGGGCATACACAATGCACATGACAGTATATACACAAATATATATACTGCAGAGAATGCATGTAAAATTTCTATCTATCTATTTATCTATCTATCTATATCAAATATGTAAAAAAAAAAAAATATATATATATATATATATCATAAGTTTATATATAAGCTCATAAGTTTACATACCCTGGCAGAATTTATGATTTCTTGGACATTTTTTAGAGAATATGAATGATACCACAAAAACATTTCTTTAACTCATGGTTAGTGTTTGGCTGAAGCCATTTATTATCAATCAACTGTGTTTACTCTTTTTAACTCATAATGGCAACAGAAACTACCCAAATGACCCTGATCAAAAGTTGACATACACTGGTGATTTTGGCCTGATAACATGCACACAAGTTGACACAAAGGGGTTTGAATGGCTAATAAAGGTAACCATCCTCACCTGTGATCTATGTGCTTGTAATTAGTGTGTGTGTATAAAGGGTCAATGAGTTTCTGGACTCCTGACAGACCCTTGCATCTTTCATCCAGTGCTGCACTGACATTTCTGGATTCTGAGCAGGACCGGATTGGCCATAGGGCAAACCGGGCACTTGCTCTGTGGGTTGTGGCCACCAGGCCGCATGTCCTTGCAGGGCCCAAGGCAGCCGAGCTTCTCTTTGAGCCCACGCGGCTCACCCGGCCTCTCCGCTGCAGCCTGGCTGCCAGTTCGGGTCAGCCATTGACACCAGGGGGATGGAAACATGACACTTTCGGTTTCTCCACGGCCGCCAGTGTAGTTCTGTGCCAGGGGGGCGTGACCCTGATGGGGGAGGAGCTAGAGGAGACACATGCTGCAGACAAAAGACTTCAAGCTGTCATTGATGTTAAAGGGGGCAATACACGGTATTAAGACCTGGGGTATGTCAACTTTTGATCATGGTCATTTGTGTAGTTTCTGTTGTGATTGTGATTTAAAAATAGTAAACACAGTTGATTGATAATAAATGGCTCATAAACTCATTGACCCTTTATATACACACACTAATTACAAGCACACAGATCAAAGGTGAGGATGGTTACCTTTATTAGCCATTCAAACCCCTTTGTGTCAACTTGTGTGCATGTTATCAGGCCAAAATCACCAGTGTATGTCAACTTTTGATCAGGGTCATTTGGGTAGTTTCTGTTGCCATTATGAGTTAAAAAGAGTAAACACAGTTGATTGATAATAAATGGCTTCAGCCAAACACTAACCATGAGTTAAAGAAATGTTTTTGTGGTATCATTCATATTCTCTGAAAAATGTCCAAGAAATCATAAATTCTGCCAGGGTATGTAAACTTATGAGCACAACTATATATATATATATATATATATATATTTTTTTTTTTTTTTTTTTTTTTTTTTTTACATATTTGAGATAGATAGATAGATGGATACATAAATAAATAGATAGAAATTTTATATGCATTCTCTGCAGTATATATATTTGTGTATATGCTGCCATGTGTAAACTTATGAGCGCAACTGTATATATACAGTATCTCACAAAATTGAGTACACCCCTCACATTTTTGTAAATATTTTATTATATGTTTTCATGTGACAACACTGAAGAAATGACACTTTGCTACAATGTAAATTAATGAGTGTATAGCTTCTATAACACTGTAAATTTGCTGTCCCCTCAAAATAACTCAGCTATTAATATTAATAACACACAGCTATTAATGTCTAAACCGCTGGCAACAAAAGTGAATATACCCCTAAGTGAAAATGTCCAAATTGGGCCCAATTAGCCATTTTCCCTCCCCGATATCATGTGACTCATTAGTGTTACAACGTCTCATTAGTGAATGAGGAGTAGGTGTGTTCAATTTGGTGTTATCGCTCTCACTCTCTCATACTGGTCACTGGAAGTTCAACATGGCATCTCATGGCAAAGAACTCTCTGAGGATCTGAAAAAAGAATTGTTGCTCTACGCAAAGATGGCCTAAGCTATAAGAAGATTGCCAAGACCCTGAAACTGAGCTGACCAAGACCATACAGTGGTTTAACAGGACAGATTCCACTCAGAACAGGCCTCGCCATGGTCAATCAAAGAAGTTGAGTGCACATGCTCAGCATCATATCCAGAGGATGTCTTTGGGAAATAGACATATGAGTGTTTCCAACAGTGTTTCCAACATTGCTGCAGAGGTTGAAGTGGTGGTGGTGGTGGGGGGGGGGGGGTCAGCCTGTTAGTGCTCAGACCATATGCCTCACACTGCATCAAATTGGTCTGCATGGCTGTCGTCCAAGAGGGAAGCCTCTTCTAAAGATGCTGCACAAGAAAGCCCACAAACAGTTTGCTGAAGACAAGCAGACTAAGGACATGGATTACTGGAACCATGTTCTGTGGTCTGATGAGACCAAGATACACTTATTTGGTTCAGATGGTGTCAAGCGTCTGTGGCGGCAACCAAGTGAGGAGAACAAAGACAAGTGTGTCTTGCCTACAGTCAAGCATGGTGGTGGAAGTGTCATGGTCTGGGGCTACATGAGTGCTGCTGGCACTGGGGAGCTACAGTTCATTGCGGGAACCATGAATGCCAATATGTACAGTGACGTACTGAAGCAGAGCATGATACCCTCCCTTCGGAGACTGGGCTGCAGGTTAGTATTCCAGCATGATAACGAACCTAAACACATCTCCAAGACGACCACTGCCTTGCTAAAGAAGTTAAGGGTAAAGGTGATGGACTGATCAAGCATGTCTCCAGACCTAAACCCTATTGAGCATCTGTGGTGCATCCACAAACGGAAGGTGGAGGAGCGCAAGGTCTCTAACATCCACCAACTCTGTGATATCATCATGGCGGAGTGGAAGAGGACTCCAGTGGCAACCTGTGAAGCTCTGGTGAACTCCATGCCCAAGAGGGTTAAGTGTAATGCTGGAAAATAATGGTGGCCACACAAAATATTGACACTTTGGGCCCAATTTGGACATTTTCACTTAGGGGTGTACTCGCTTTTGTTGCCAGCTGTTTAGACATTAATGGCTGTGTGTTGAGTTATTTTGAGAGAGAACACATGAACATTACTAGCATTGTTTAAAAAAAAAAAGAATACAAAGCAACATAAAAACCCAGCAAGGACAATTTATTTTAGGAATTAAAGAGTTCATCTCAAAATTAAAATGTATGTTTGTGGAAGTAACAGTTATACAATGAGAATCAATGGTTGACACTTGCATTTATATATAAATAGCACATAGTTTGCTAGCTCTCAGAAATTCCCGGTCGTGAACGCTTGTTTGGTATTCCCGCATTTCGTAATTCACTATAGTAAGAGGCTAAAAAGAAATGAGTGTAGGCTTGTGACTAGTTTTCAGTCTGGGCATGCTCAGTTGTGTCAGTACAGAGATCTAAAAACAGGGTGAATTTATCTCTTCTCAAACTTTCAAGCATAATTCTGCTTTCACAACGATATTTCAAGAAATTTAAAAGTAGATCATCTCCAAATAATATATCACATGTTTAGGAACCATTTAATCTGAAATTAAGCTCTAAACATTATTTACATGTGCAATTCACCTGCTTCTACCACGACTACTGATTTAGATGGTCTCTGATTTATGTGACCTATAGTGAATTTGATTTTGCGATGAAGTATTCCCTATGTGCTATAGTGAATACCTTTTCTGACTAGATTTAGTCGTTCTCTATGGACTTTAGTCTCTTGTGACCATTTGTCGACTAAGTACTATAGTGAATTAGGCCCCTTATGTCAGTGTCACTTGTTGTCAATTTCAGTGTGTTTTGGGTAGGATAACAAGGTTAATTTCTAGGCCCTACTATGGGTATAAACAGCTAATAACATATACATATGGTATTGCTGTGATTATCAGGAATACGAGAATTTATTTTGGGCTGTTTTGGTGGTAGGTTATGGTAATGGCAAGAACTATAGAGTTCAAACTATTTATATTTTATTATTTTTGGTCAGATTTTTCTCGATAATAAAAAAAAATCTGAAGATATCCATTACCAGTTACACCTAAATGAAAACCCAATTTGTCCTGAAAAACACAAGGTGTAAATTAGTTGGACACACTAAGTAGTTGAAACGATAAACACAGTTTTACTAAAACATGCCAACGTTGCAAAACTGGTTTCAGGCATTAAAGCAGTTGTAAACCGCGGACGTTGTTAGAAAAAAAAAAAAAACACCTGCAAGGCAATGGCATAATGTGCTAGCATGTATCACATGCTAGCACATTATGAAATATTCACCTTGGAACTAATCCCCCCCAGTGCTGTACCGTCACCACTGAGAAGGCTGACATCTTCCTCCAGTCTTTTTTCCATTCCAGGTTGACGCGCTCCGGCTATATGCTTGGCCAGAGCTGCGATGATGTCACTTCCACGCACCTTGGGGAGTCCTCTGTGCTGTCACGAAGTACTGAAGTTCCAGCAAGGTATGCCGGACCTTCAGAGTGCATGCGTCAGTGATGTCAGTGATGGCCCTTCAGGTCTGGTATGGATATTAAGGGGAGCCAAAATTTTACAGAAAAATGGCGTGGGGGTCCCCCCAAAAATCTATACCAGACCTTTATCTGAGCACGGAACCTTGCAGGAAAAGAGGGGAGATGAGAGCGCCCCCCTCCTGAACCATGCCAGGCCACATGCCCTCAACATTGGGAGGGTGCTTTGGGGTAGCCCCCCAAAGCACCTTGTCCCCATGTTGATGGGGAGAAGGGCCTCATCCCCATAACCCTTGCCCGTTGGTTGTGGGGGTCTGCAGGCTGGGGGCTTATCGGAATCTGGAAGCCCCCTTTAACAAGGGGACCCCCAGATCCCGGCCCCCCATGTGAATTGGTAATGGAGTACAAATGTACCTCTACCATTTCACAAAAAAAGTGTCAAAAAGGTTAAAAAACAAGAGTTTTTGACAAGTTCTTTATTAATTTCTTCTTCTTTCCGCTTCTTCTTCCATCTTCTTTCTTCTCTTCTTTCTTTGGTGTTCTTCTTCTTCCTCCATCTTCTTCTTCTCCATCTTCTTCTTCCTCCTCTCTTCTCGTCCCGCATCTTCCTCCAGCTTCTTCTCCGCTCCGCCCACACGATCCGCCTCAGTGGGAGCCTTCTGCCGCGTGACGCTTCGGTTCTTCTGACACTTCTTATATAGACTCCCACTGAGGTGGATCGTTTTGTCAAAAACCGTCTCTTGTGTTTTTTAACCTTTCTGACACTTTTTTTGTGAAATGGTAAGGGCATTACCGATTCACACAGGGGGGCAGGATCTGGGGGTCCCTTTGTTAAAGGGGGCTTTCTGATTTCGATAAGCTCCCTGCCCGCAGACCCCCACAACCACCCGGCAAGGGTTGTGGGGATGAGATCCTTCTCCCCATCAACATGGGGACAAGGTGCTTTGGGGAGCTACCTCAAAGCACACTCCCAATGTTGAGGGCATGTGGCCCGGTACAGTTCAGGAGGAGGGGCGCTCCCTCGTCCCCCCCTCTTTTCCTGCGGCCTGCCAGGTTGTGTGCTTGGATAAGGGTCTGGTATGGATTTTGAGGGGGACCCCACTCCATTTTTTTTTATTTTGGCACGGGGTTCCCCTTTAATATCCAGACCTGAAGGGCCTGGTATGGAATTTAGGGGCACCCCCACGCATTTTTTTTTTTTTTTTTAATTCTGGTTCGGGGTTCCCCTGTGGGGAAATTCAATGCCGTTTTTATCAATGAACTTTCATGTGTCTTGCCGGACCAACAATTCATTATAGCCGGCACTAGCGATAGTGGTTTTATATGACTTTTTTTCCTTTAGAAATTTCATTTTGCTGTCAGACTGTTCTAAACACGGGAAACATTTGCCCCTTTACAGGTATACCATAGACACCCCCCGGTACAAAATTTAAAGGAATATTACACTTATATTGTTTCACTTTAAGCACTATTAAAATCACTGCTTCCGAAAAAACGTCAGTTTTTAAAACTTTTTTTTGCATTGATACATGTCCCCTGGGGCAGGCCCCAGGTCCCCAAACACTTTTTATGACAATACCATGCATATAAGCCTTTAAAATTAGCACTTTTGATTTCTCCCATAGACTTTTAAAGGGTGTTCCGCGGCTTTTGAATTTGCCGCGAACACCCCAAATTGTTCGCTGTTCGGCAAACGGGCGAACAGCCAATGTTCGAGTTGAACTCATGTTCGACCTGAACATAAAGCCCATCCCTAGTAGCAACCATAGCAGATCTAAAAGTTTTGCCTTCAACTTTGTAAAATTTTCCAGTGGCAAAATAGATAGTTTTTAGCTTCTTTTTTTCACAGTACCACAAAGTATTATCTTAAAAGTTTGTAAAATGTCAAAACAGAATGCAGAAAAACATTTTTAAAACCACAACCTCACATTCCATGAACCCCTTCCCAACCACATATTAAAATATTCAAAATAAAGACTTTAGGCACAGTATGTGGTTTATAGAAACTGCCTAGCAACAGGACAGTATACAAACACTTTAAATGGCAGCAAATAGAAAGAGACATGACAGATTTTATCTTGCACATAAAACTGGATGTTATTTTTCATGTATTATCTGAGAGTATCCTGCACAAACTTTGGATAGCATATAGGCAGTTTGATTTGGCCACAAGACAAAGAGATGAGACAGGTTATATCTTGAAATAGTAATTAGAGTGATTAATTTATTTATTTCAGGTACTTATATAGTGCTGTCAATTTACGAAGCACTTTACATATATATATATTGTACATTCACATCAGTCCCTGCCCTCAAAAAGCTTACAATCTAAGGTCCCTAACTCACATTCTTACATACAGTACACACACTAGGGACAATTTTAGAGAGGATGCAATTAACCTACCAGTATGTCTTTGGAGTTTGGGAGGAAACCAGAGTACCCAGAGGAAACCCGCACAGGCACAGGGAGAACATGCAAACTCCAGGCAGGTAGTGTCATGGTTGGGGGTTCGAACCAGTGACCCTTTTGCTGCTAGATGAAAGTACTAACCATTACACCACTGTGCTGGTCAGGTCTTGGGGGGATTGTGGAGGATGAAGTGAAGTGCTGCGAAAAAAGGCATCTCTGGAATGGACTGTCAGTAACTGCCTGATGTTCTTTAATCACCCCAAGTTAAAGTAACAAGCTAAAAGAAAGGAAAAAGATCCCAATTAATAGAAAACAGTAGCTAAGGTGTTAACTAGCTATCAACTACTTATCAGTCAGTTGTTGTGGACAGATATCCCTCCTTAACCACTTGCCTACTGGGTACTTTTACCCCCTTCCTGTCCAGACCAATTTTCAGTTTTCAGCGCTGTCAAACCTTGAATGACAATTGTGCAGTCAGGCAACACTGTACCCATATGAAATTTTTATAATTTTTTTCACACAAATAGAGCTTTCTTTTGATGGTATTTAATTACCACCGGGTTTTTTATTTTTTGCTAAACAAACAAAAAAACTGAGCATTTAAGAATTTTTTTTTTCATAGTTTGTTATAACATTTTGCAAACAGGTAGTTTTTCTTCTTCACTGATGTGCACTGATAAGGCTGCACTGAAAGGCACTGATAGCCTGCACTGATGGACACTGATGAGGTGGCACTAATGAGATAGCACTGATGGGCACTGATGGGGCTGCACTGATAAGTCTGCACTGATAGCCTGCACTGATGGACACTGATGAGGTGGCACTAATGAGATAGCACTGATGGGCACTGATGAGGCTGCACTGATATGTCTGCACTGATAGGTGGCACTGATGGGCACTGATAGGTGGCACTGATGGGCACTGATAGTTGGCAATAATGAGCACTAGACATGTTCAGGATGAAAAAATTTGTTTAGTTTTGTTTCGATTAGTTTTTTAACTAAATTCATTTAGTTAAATTTGTTGCATTCGTTACATTCGTTTTGGGGATTCGTTTAGTTGCGTATTCGAATTAGAAAAATTCGCCCGAATTCGAAAAATTTGACCGCATTCAAAAAAATCTGACCGAATTTGAAAAAGTAAACTATATATAACCATTTTGCGAAATTCGTAATTCATATAGAATGAAAGTGAATTCAAATAGAAAAGATTAGAATAGAATAGAAAATAATAGAAAAGAATAGCATAGAAAAACAATAGAACAGAATAGAAAAAAAATATAATATATCCTATTGTAATCTTTTCTATTTGAATTCAAATTCATTCTGTACCAAATTCCAATTTCGGAAGATGGTTTTTTATATATATATATATATATATATATATATATATATATATATATATATATATATAATTTTTTTCTATGCTGTTCTATTGTTTTTTCTATTCTAGTTTTTTCTATTAGAATTCGATTTCATTCTATTTCTATATAACCATTTTCCGAAATTCAAATTTCGTATAGAATGAATTTACATTCAAGTAGAAAAGATTAGAATAGAAAATAATAGAAAAACAATGGAACAGAATAGAAAAAAATATTATATATATATATCTTCTGAAATTCGAATTTCATGTAGACTGAAATCAAATTTGAATAGAAAAGATTGGAATAGAATATAAAATAATATGACAGAATAGCATATAAAAACAATAGAACAGAATAGAACAAATAATATAATATATATATTATATTTTATTCTATTCTGTTCTATTGTTTTTCTAGTCTATTCTTTTCTATTATTTTATATTCTAGTCTTTTCTATTCAAACTCATTGTATACAAAATTTGAATTTCAGAAGCCACCTTCTGAAATTCAAATTTCGTATAGAATGAATTAAAATTGGAGTAGAAAATTTTAGAATAGAATAGAAAAGAATAGCATAGAAAAACAATGGAACAGAATAGAAAAAAATATATATATATAGAAAATATTAGAATAGAAAAGAATAGACTATAAAAACAATAGAATAGAATAAAATATAATATATATATTATATTTTATTCTATTCTGTTCTATTGTTTTTCTATGCTATTCTGTTCTATTATTTTCTATTCTATTCTAATCTTTTCCATTCAAATTTGATTTCAGCCTACATGAAAATTCGAATTTCGGAAGATGTTAAAGATTAGAATAGAATAGAAAAACAATAGAACAGAAAAAATATAATATATAAAAACATCTTCCGAAATTCAAATTTCGTATAAAATGAATTTGAATAGAAAACATCAGAATAGTGTAGAAAAGAATAGACTAGAAAAACAAAAGAACAGAATTATATTATATTCTGTTCTGTTCTATTGTTTTTCTAGCCTATTCTTTTCTATTCTAATCTTTTCTATTCAAATTCAAATTCATTCTCGAATTTCGTCTAGAATGAATTCAAATAGAAAAGTTTAGAATAGAAAAGAATAGCACAGAAAAACAATGGAACAGAATAGAAAAAAAATATTCATTCTATCTATCTATCTATCTATCTATCTATCTATCTATCTATCTATCTATCTATCTATCTATCTATCTATCTATCTATCTATCTATCTATCTATATATATATATATATAGATATGTAAAAAAAATACATATATATATCATCTTTTCCGAAATTCGAATTTCATATAGACTGAAATCAAGTTTGAATAGAAAAGATTAGAATAGAATAGAAAGTAATAAAAACGAATAGCATAGAAAACAATAGAACAGAATAGAAAAAAATATTATATATATATATATATATATATATATATATATATATATATATACATAGATTGAAGCGTAGAGGAGAACCACACACAGCTTTCAATCTAGTATATAAAACATCTTCCAGAATTGGAATTTGGTACAGAATGAATTCGAATTTGAATAGAAAAGATTAGAATAGAATATATATTTTTTTCTATTCTGTTCTATTGTTTTTGCATGCTATTCTTATTTTCTATTCTATTTAAATCTTTTCTATTGGAATTCGATTTCATTCTATATGAAATTTGAATTTGGCAAAATGGTTATATATAGTTTACTTTTTCAAATTTAGACAAATTTTTTTCGAATGAGGTCGAATTTTTTCGAATTTGACCGATTTTCTTCGAATGCGGTAGAATTTTTTCGAATTTGTTAGTTTTTTCGAATGCGGTCGAATTTTTTCGAATTCGAATACAAAACTAAACGAATCCCGAAAACGAATGTAATGAATGCAACTAATTTAACTAAACGAATTTAGTTAAATAACGAGCCAAAACTAAACTAAACAAATTTTTTCATCCTGTACATGTCTAATAATCAGGACGCTGACAATCAGTGCCCTGATTATCAGTGCAAATGTGTCTTTAACACAAGCCGGATATCAGCTCTCTTCTCTCCTCAGGCTGTCAGTGTGAGGAAAGAAAAGCTGATAAGCGGCTTGTGTTTACAAGCCGCTTATCAGCTTTTCTTTCCTCACGCTAACAGCCCTCTCATTGAACACAGCTAATTACGTGGTAAAGGGCCGCTGTGATTGGCCCTTTATCCCGATCTGTTAACAGCTGATCGCTTTCAAAGCTTTCTAGCTAAAGAACATTGTCGGTTTACCTACTGTATATGTGACTGAACACAATGAGTTTTTTTTTTTTTTTTTTAATTTTAAATAATTTTGGCCCAAAAATTGGCCCCAATATCAACACCGTAAAAATGATATACGCATGGTAGAATTTGTGCAATCTCAGGTTCTTCTGAGAGCTGAAAATGGAAACCAGTTCACAGGAAATTGTGCTGAATAACTGGCAAAACAAAATGCATGATGAGTAAACAACAATATCACAGTAAAAGGAAATGATTATAAAACTTTGTTAGAACAGCTTTTCAGGAAAACAGACATGAAGACTAAAATAATATTTGGAAGCAAACGTTTTCACTGTGGACTGCCAGTTGTGAAAGGTTATTCTAAAGTGGAAACTGAAACGATACAAGCCTTGCACTGCAGATCGCAACTATGGATAAGGATATATTTTATTTATGTACAGTGTTGATATCTCCTGCACACCTTGTCTGAAATTAACCGTAGTCTAAAATGCATATACTGTTATACATTTTTGGGATTAAAGTAAACCTGTGCTGCTCATGCATTTGACAGCAATGTGGCCTACCAATTTTCTGCTTAGGTGGTCAGCACTGTATTGTAGAAGAACAAACAAACAGGACAGGAAGTGAAGGTAATTATTTCTAATAGTGCTCCAAATAGCAGAAATAAACAACAGGATTTCTAATTCTGCACAAATTTCTGTTCATTAAACTTCTAAAACTAGAATAAAGTATTTGACTT
The DNA here is from genome assembly GCA_037952925.1 of Lithobates clamitans. NCBI lineage: Eukaryota > Metazoa > Chordata > Amphibia > Anura > Ranidae > Lithobates > Lithobates clamitans. Next base: position 2,887,210 of record JBBGZY010000325.1, on the reverse strand, counting down.
GAATATACATTTTAAGATACTAATATAGATATAGTTCAGGCACATGTCAGATGAGGCTGCACTGAAAGGCACTGATAGCCTGCACTGATGGGCAGAAAATGTCAGGGCCACGAAAGAATAAAATAGAAAAGTGGCCCCATGGGATTGTCACCCCTAACACCCATTTGTTTTATACATAAATTTGACTCTTAATAGAGGGCTATAGTGATTGTTAAGTACATGACTCTCTTTGGCTGCTTTGCTGGTTCTTTAAGTTTTGTGTTTCAGGTGACAAGCTGCCTGCTGTTGCTAGGAAGATTTACCTCAGCTGCCGAGCACTGGATAGGTGACAAATCCTTTGGCGGGAAACACCTAGCCAATGAGTGTAACCTTTTACTTACATCCTCTCCTGTCACTGGGCAGATCCAGCATTTACCCCAGTCTCTCAGCTGGACTTACCTCTGGATTCTCCTCAACCTTCCTTTTGGATCTTTTGACCTGCTCGACCACCCTCCCACCCCTTTGTTATTTCCTCTCGTCGCATTCCCTCTTTATGTGGGTAACATTGCCCACTTTGTGGGTGGACAGTGGTTGGTACGATGTTGCTTGATTGGTATAAGATATTGCTGCTTAAGTTAGTGACTAAGCATGTTGGTCTGTTATTGGTTAACCACAGTTCTGATTGATATTGAAGGTCTGTCTTTTTGGGTAATGTCGCCCACTTTGTGGGTGGACAGTGGTTGGTAAACTGTTATTTGGTTGGTAAAAGATAATATTGCTGCTTGAGTCTTGAGTGACTAAGCATGTTGGTCTGTTAATGGTTACCAGCGGTTCTCTTTGGTATTAAAGGTTAAAGTTCATTTCATAATTAAAATTATTTTAAACCCAATAAAGGGGCCGTGGCCTAAACTTATCCACAATCCTTGTTGTGTGTTTAATTTATATTTTAGATATGTAAAAGTGGAAACTCCTGCGCTGTCGGGGGGGGGGGGGCTATGCTAAAAGGACACTGCTGCAACACCTAAGTACTGATCCAAGGCAGGACAAATGGGACAAAAGTGGGGGAAGATGGTAGTTGTGCTGTGATGAAGGGGGGGGGGGGAGGGAAGCTACAAAGATGACTAAAGTGGCAAGGTGAACTAAAAAAGCAGAAACGGGCCAATGCATGAATAGATCCTACATGCTAAAAGAACATGGTGGGGATGCAGTGCAGTGCAACGTGGCTGATCAACATGACATGTTGCGGGCAGACAAAGCCTAATATATAGAGGTAATCGTGAAACAGTGACTGCTTGAATATAGCAAAACAAAAATGCATATACTAACACAAATAGGGTGAATAATGACACAGTGAAAAAAAAAATATATATATAATGCAAGAAAAATATATGTGGGCTAGTGCCCCATTAGCAAAAACGTGCCAGATCCTGGTGAACTACAAGTGACAAATCCCTAGGACAAACATGAATAAGGTGTACAGCCTGTGTTGCAAATGACCCGCAGGTGTAGACGTTCCGTGTATACAGGCAGTGACAATGATGAACATGCCAAGCGAAATATAAAAAATAAAAAGTATACAGCATGTAAAATAACTCTGCAACGACCACAGTGGAGGGGGGGCAAGACACACACAGGGGGAGGTTGCACTCACTTTCATGAAGTGAGTGTGGGCATCAATCCACGAGCGCCGAGCTCGTATGCCTCCAGGAGTGTCACCAAACACTGCAGCATTGTTTTAAATGTAAGTTGATTGGACTTGTTTTATTAAATAAATATACCTTTTATATGGGATCACGCTATGTGCGTCTCTTTCCCCCTCACACTGTACATCACTACTCTACCTGACAAACACTGAGGAGAGAGGCACGGGGACATATTCCAGTTTCCAGGCACGGGGACAGATTCCAGATTGGTGACACTCCTGGAGGCATACGAGCTCGGCGCTCGTGGATTGATGCCCACACTCACTTCATGAAAGTGAGTGCAACCTCCCCCTGTGTGTGTCTTGCCCCCCCTCCACTGTGGTCATTGCAGAGTTATTTTACATGCTGTATACTTTTTATTTTTTATATTTCGCTTGGCATGTTCATCATTGTCACTGCCTGTATACACGGAACGTCTACACCTGCGGGTCATTTGCAACACAGGCTGTACACCTTACAGCTGTAAGGTAAGCGGCTTGCAAACACGGAGGTGTCCTCACTGAAGATTCCCCCTCCCTTCACGATTGGACTTGTTTTGTGTTTCTCATCACGTGTTTTTTGCTTTTTGGACTGGATGATAGTACTAATATTCATGTTTGTCCTAGGGATTTGTCACTTGTAGTTCACCAGGATCTGGCACGTTTTTGCTAATGGGGCACTAGCCCACATATATTTTTCTTGCATTATATATATATATTTTTTTTCATTGTGTCATTATTCACCCTATTTGTGTTAGTATATGCATTTTTGTTTTGCTATATTCAAGCAGTCACTGTTTCACGATTACCTCTATATATTAGGCTTTGTCTGCCCGCAGCATGTCATGTTGATCAGCCACGTTGCACTGCACTGCATCCCCACCATGTTCTTTTAGCATGTCGGATCAATTCATGCATTGGCCCGTTTCTGCTTTTTTAGTTCACCTTGCCACTTTAGTCATCTTTGTAGCTTCCCTCCCCCCCCCCCTTCATCACAGCGCAACTACCATCTTCCCCCACTTTTATATTTTAGATATGTTCTTATGGTATGATGGATGTTAATGGGGTGTAAAATCCCATTACTTTTATGCAGTATTGGTTATTGTCTCTGAATGGTCCTGTTTAGAAGCCTGCCTTTAAAATGCAGATTGTAGATTGAATAGTCACCTTTATGTTTGTTTTGGGCCTCTTAAATTTATAGTTATGCCTCTAATGCTTCATCTATACACAACACCTTAGGTTCTTTATTAAATGTTTTTATGTTCATGATAAAGCAGTATGTCCTAATATGGTTACAAGTACACAATTAACTTTGTAGAAATGGTGAAGCATTACATGAGGTTAGGCCTTTAAATAAAACCTCTGCTTGTTCTTTCCTAAACATGTTGCTCCCAGCAGGCTCTGTCCTACCTACAATCCACAGCAGTCCATATGCACTTCCTCTGTGTCCTCCTTCAGCCAATCACAGTCCATCCGACGTGCATATTGCCTCATCCAAAATGGGCACCCCCAGGGTTTATGACACTCCATAGTCGAGCATTGTTCATGGTCTTCCCCAAAATAATCACTGGTAAGGCTAAAACTTACAAACAGGGAAAAAAAACATATGTATAACTACTGCAAACCTGGCTACATAAACTCTAACTCTAATGCCGCATACACATGATCGGACATTCCGACAACAAAATCCTGGATTTATTTCCGACGTATGTTGGCTCAAACTTGTCTTGCATACACACGGTCACACAAATGTTGTCGGAAATTCCGAACGTCAAGAACGCGGTGACGTAAAACACGTGCGACAAGCCGAGAAAAATGAAGTTCAATAGCCAGTGCGGCTCTTCTGCTTGATTCCAAGCATGCGTGGAATTTTGTGCGTCGGAATTGTGTACACACGATCGGAATTTCCAACAACAATTTTGTTGTCAGAAAATTTGAGAACCAGCTCTCAAATTTTTTTTTGTCGGAAATTCCAACAAAAAATGTCCGATGGAGCCTACACACAGTCGGAATTTCCGACAACAAGCTCCCGTCGAACATTTATTGTCGGAAATTCTGATCGTGTGTACGTGGCATTACTCTAACCAATAAAGAAAAATGCTCTGTTGGATCTATTCATTTCAATCAACACAAAGCTTCTTACAGATGTACAAATTAGACAACATGAGTAATAGTGACCATGGTGTAATCACATTTTTATAGGTTAAGGAAAGAGAAGTATGCTGGTATGACAAGAACTCTAAAATTCTAAAATATTTTAGGGTTGAATTAAACAAGTGCATTAGTCATTGTATTCAATTGGGTAACAAGCATAAAAGAGAAAAATTAAAAGCTATGTGGCTAAATTTTAATGTAAAAAACAAATAAGAATAAGTAGGCATTTAAAAAGTACAAAATAGAAGGGACAACCTCAGCATTCCAGATGTACGAAGAATGCAAAAAGAAATGCAAGGCAGCAATCAGGGTGGTTAAAATAGAACACGATAAGCAAGTTGCTACAGCAAGCAAAACAATTCCCTTATTTTCAAATATATCAATAGTAAAAAGGTTTTGAAAGAACAGAAAGGCCCCTTAACTGGTCACAGAGGACAAGGAAAAGGCAGATGCATGAATACATTACCGTATATACTCGAGTATAAGTTGTTCCTAGTATAAGTCGAGGCCCTAATTTACCACAAAAAAAATGGGAAAAACTTATTGACCCGAGTATAAGACGAGGTGGAGAAATGCACAGCTACTGTAAGTGGAAAAGAGGGTCAACAATGCCAATTTGCAGCATCACTGTTCCCATTTGCATGCCTCACTGTGCCCATTTGCAGCCATAGGTCCCCTGAACTTCAAACTCGGTAGTTAAGGGTTCCTAGATGCCCCCTAGCTGCAGCCAAAATTTGGGGTCTCTGAACCCAAAGGGTCCCGAAATGACATTGCTGCAAATGGACACAGTTGACCGAATGTGGGGCCCTGTATCTCGGGGCCACTTAGTGCTAAGAACCCCAAATTTGGTATGCAAACCCAGTGGAACTAGCACCATAACATTTCCAAAGCTGGGCTTCTAGCACCAAGTGGCCCCTAGATACAGGGCCCCAAATATCAGTTCAGAAAATGTCAAGCACTTTTTTGCAGCAGAGAATGACATTTTCCGAACCGGTTTTGGGGCCCCGTATCTCAGGGCCACTTGGTGATAGGAGCCCCTACTTTGGATATGTTATGGTACCAGTTCCACTGGGTTTGCACACCAAATTTGGGGTTCCTAGCGCTAAGTGGCCCTGAGATACGGGGCCCCAAAATCGGTTCGGAAAATGAAATTTTTTGCTGCAGAAAAGTGCTTGACTCGAGTATAAGTCGAGGGGGGCACTTTCAGCACAAAAAAATGTGCTGAAAAATTCGACTTATACTCGAGTATATACGGTATTTTCTTTATTTTTTATGGATGAAAATAACAGGGTCGATAGTGTTAATAGTAATAATAATGATATTTCATAGGAAGTTGACTGAAAAACAGGCACAAAAGAGACTAGAGAAATCTAATGTGGAAAAATTACCAGGTACAGATGGCTTACAACCACAAGTCCTTAGTGAACTTAGTAGAATTATAGCCAGGCCACTATTTCACATTTTTAAAGACATCTTACTGACCGGAAAGGTACCAACTAACTAGCATAGAGAAAATGTTATAAGTATTAATGAACTGCAGCAGAGAAAAATCTGGTCTAGTCCACAATCAGACAGAGCTATGCTATGTGGCAGACCTGTGTAGATCTCAGAACTGGATGGACAGACATACTAATCTTTTGACAGGTAAAACAGCTCTCATGTATGGGTTTCATCTGTGTATTGAGCTGTGTGCCTTGAGTTCTGCTTTAATAATTATAGTTTTGCATAGTGAAATATATTTAGAAAACAGCTAGTCGGTTTGTAGCATAGCCATAACAATTTCCTCAACACATGCCATTTACCCAGCTCTAACTCTCTGGTATCTGCAGGAAAAAAATCCCTGTAGTTAGCACATCTGTAGGAAGTTTCATTCAGAGGATGTCTAGCAAGTGCTAAAATATTGCCATAAAGCCTTGTGAAGTTCCTTCTTGGCTCAGCAATGGTGTCATTATGAAGAAAAACAATGATAAAAAGTAAATATTGAAGTAAAACCCTAATATACAACACAAGTCTTTTTAAAAAGCTCAAACGATGTTTGTGCAATAATTGGAAAATGCTACGAAAAAATTTGAAATTGCAAGTAAATATCCATTCATTAACATTACTACATGCCTGGCACTAACACATATAGCTGGATTGAATTGGTCTTTTGATGAAAACGATCATTCAAAAGTAACATAAGTCAAAATACTGTTACAAATAGCAATGGTTTCACTCTTCAGCTTTATACTATCAAAATTGTCAGGGGGTGGAGTTACACTTTAAAAAAAATCATAGCACAATTCTTCAAGGGACCAGTCTGGTACAAGTTGTTGTTTTCTATTTTCATGACTGTCGAAGTGTGATTATTCCCAGATACCAGCTGTCCGGGCAGACATTATGGGTGAGTGCTTTCATATCACAATTAGAGTTCAAACCTATTTCTTTCTCTTCTTGAATGATTGGTACTTTAAATGGACAGGAGACTCATTAGTCACCTTTTATTTAAATATACCTAATTATGGCAACTATATAAACACAACTTATAGCTGATCTTTCTCACAAGCAAGCCATTAGGCGAATGCTAGCACATGGCTAATGATATGTAATTATGGAACTGTCTAAAATAACTCCTTTTTAACAGACAAACTCTATACACAAATTTTTCCCTGTCTGTTTTATAAGCAATAGTGGTGAAATAAATGTTTTCGCTATATCCAACCTGCAATGTTGCAACATCATGTGATATTAAAGGGAAAATAAGTGAGGTACTATGTGACATGGATGCCACGGAACAGGAAGAGATTTGTACAAATATAGCTGTAGTGGAGTTTGTTTTATAATTATGGCTGTGGAGGGGATTCTCTTTACCTAACTTGTTCAGCAGTGGATGCAGACCACAATTCAGTGAACTCTCAAGACTCTTGGACACGCCCAGGGGTTATATTAATTCCACCCTCTGATGCTCAAAAAGACCATGCCTAATAGGAGACCAGGGACTGGGCATGTTAGCTCTCACCAGGTGGGGGTCATCCTTCATTGTTCCCAACATGCGGGCTGCCAGATGAAAGCACAAGAGCATTCAACTTTATCTTAGACCCCAGGTTGTTGTAATGGGCAGTGTGCTAGCTGCCACTGGAATACTGCCTTTCCACTGGGGTAGCCTTGTATCTTCAGCCACCTCCTTTGACAACCAAACATGGGACTTCTGCTGCTACCAGGACATCCAGCGCAAAAACTCTTTCCGTCTTCACCCTATGGAGATCCCTGTGGTGGACCATCTGGACTACCAGCTATAGCCAGTCTGCTTTTGAGAGAAGTGCTACCTGAAGAAACGGAGCCAGCCACCAAGCGCATCACCACCCCACCACATACTTCAATATTGAACTACGAAAGCTCTGTTCAGGTGTTCTGTTCAGTTCAAGGACATTGTTATGCATTAATATTTTTATTATTTTAAGCATGTTGTATGACCTGGATCCCTATTTTTTAAGCTAAAATTGTGAATAAACTATGTGCTTCTAGGATAAGTTTGACTGTTTCATGTGTACCTTAAAAATCCGATATTGTGGAGTAACAGTTATGCTCCTCTATTTTTGGGTGGTCTACACTGTACATATATAGATAGATATATATATATATGAGAATTTTGTAAAAAAATGACTTGTTAGTCTACTATTAGGATGCCTTTATTCTGTCAGTTTGTCTCTTCACAGAAATGGGAATGTAATTTTAGGTTACTGCTATAACAAATTAGTTTGTTTCACTACTAACAAATTAGGTTCACAGTTAAAATCTGAACTTATATTTTCCTTATCACTCAAAAAAAACAATTTCCATGTGTTGGCACACGATGAAGGGTTGTTTGGCTATCAGGGCCAGGTCCTTATTAAAGAGCACGGTGAGGGCTTAGGTCCAGTTTTACATGCGGCATATAGTTTTACTACACCTCAGTACACTTTTCTTGCCAAGTTTTAATCTGCCCTGTTGAGGATCAGTCTGCTTTACCTCCCTGTATTACCAATCACCTGGCTCCATCTAGTTAGCTGCACACAGACAGGGTATTGTTCCCTGTATTAGGAGAAATGTGACTTTACATTGTAATCATTTATGTCTAAATATCACACTACATACCAAAAAGAAATATTGCAAGGCATCTAGCTTGCAATTTGATTATTTGTATTTGATTATATTATATATATTTATCTACATAGTACTAAATGTTGCATTCTGAATGGATTGCCTTTTTTAAGTCTGTAATAAAAGGTCAGGTTTGCACTAATGGCTTGTAATATGAGAGTGATGATGTACACTTTACCTACTTTCATACGTCATACATGAACGTCTCAAATTAGTTGATTTAATGGTCCATCGATGCTCAAATTGGCATATTGGGCAAATGTCATATTTTTAGTAATAAGGCAGATATTGAATACATCTGCCACCAGCAAAGCTTTCATTAAGTGATAGCTTCGCAAAGCACATGCACATGCAATAATTACAAGACTTGCCCTGTGCACCATTAAGCACTGAAGCATAGCCTTTGAAGTAAAATAACTTTCATTTCACTATCACATAATGTCGATGATCATATATGTTGTAGGCATCACCACAGCTTAAAAAGAAATAGAATAACTCAACAATGTATTAGATATATAAGACCATTTCCATCTGTGCATTGAATATTCTCGGCCTTAAAAACTGCTTGTGCTAATGTGGCATAAATCACCTTGCTTAGCAATTTATGGCAGATGTTCTAAATTTGCTTCCCAATTTTTTATGTATCTTGGAGCAGAATGTATTTAAATTGCACTGATACAATGTTCTGTGTGTGCTGAAAAATAGCCTCTATTATGTTTTCCTTATGTGATTATCATATTATGTTAATATGCTCATTGTATTAAGACTTACATGATGCATATACGATTTGGAGGCTGTGAATTATAGTTTCAATACACTTAAAAAAAAAAAAAAGAATGTAATTACTATTCAGAAAGCTTTTTTCTTAGTAAAGAAAATGTGTACCGAAACTGTAATATTATTTTGCTTAGACAGGTAAATGAAAACCAAGTTAACACAATGTAAACTGGTTTACATTTGAATAACAGTTGGTATAACGTAGACAGCCTGTTCATATAGACAAGCCTACATAGCAAATTCTAGGATTTAATTGAAGTAGGGTTCCAAAGAGTGAAATGCACCGCTGAAATACATACAGTCATGCTCATAAGTTTACATACCCTGGCAGAATTTATGATTTCTTGGCCATTTTTCAGAGAATATGAATGATAACACAAAAACTTTTCTTTCACTCATGGTTATTGTTTGGCTAAAGCCATTTATTATCAATCATCAACTGTGTTTACTCTTTTTAAATCATAATCACAACAGAAACTACCCAAATGACCCTGATCAAAAGTTGATATAACCTGGTGATTTTGGCCTGATAACATTCACACAAGGTGACACAAAGGGGTTTGAATGGCTTTTAAAGGTAACCATCCTCACCTATGATCTGTTTGCTTGTAATTAGTGTGTGTGTATAAAAGGTCAATGAGTTTCTGGACTCCTGACAGACCCTTGCATCTTTCATCCAGTGCTGCAAGTTTCTGGATTCTGAGTTATGAGGAAAGCAAAAAAAGTTGAAAAGGGATTTAAAAAGATATCCAAGAAATTTAGAATGCCAATTAGCATTGTTCAAACTCTAATCAAGAAGTGGAAAATGAGGGGTTCTGTTGAAACCAAACCATGGTCAGGTAGACCAACTAAAAATTCTGCCACAACTGCCAGGAAAATTGTTTAGAATGCAAAGAAAACCCCACAAATAACATCGGGTGAAATACAGGACTCTCTGAAAACATGGTGTGGCTGTTTCAAGATGCACAATAAGGAGGCACTTGAAGAAAGATGGGCAGCATGGTCGAGTCGCCAGAAGAAAGCCATTACTACTCAAATGCCACAAAGTATCCCACTTACAATACGTCAAACAGCCAACGCTGTGTCCTGGCCTAGGCCGACAAGGCCCAGGCCTAGGGCAGCACTTTTCAGGGGGGCAGCATGGAAAGAGTACCCGTCGGCTTGCACTACACTGTTAGTGTAGCGCCAGTCTTATGGGGTGGACTGGGCTGAGAGGTAAATTAGCCTAGTGCCCCCATAAAGCGGCCTCACTGCTTCCGTTATGCAGGCAGCTGGCATTCCACAACTGGTAGGGGGGTGCAGCTTCTAATTTTGACTGTCCTCTCATCCTGGACCACAAACCTTCCTCACTGTGCTATGTTTTCTGCTGCACCACTGGCATGGTTATATCTTCTTAGACCTCCCCATAAAATTATCAGAAATTTGTGCTAAAAGTAGAACTATACTTGTATAGAACTTATACTTGTTTAGAGTAAGGGAGGGTTATAGCCCCTGTCAGTTTATTTTTTACCATCCCTGTCCCATTGGAGAGATTTCCCTTCACTTCCTGCCCCATAGCCATACAGGAAGTGAGAGGAAATCTATGCAAATTAAGGGAATCCATTGCCCCCCCAGGCCCTCAGAACTAATGTCCCCACTTGAAAATTTCAGGGTGGGTCTTAAACAGCAAGGAACGTGGCCTTGACAGGAAGGGGTGGGTCATATTTAAATTAGGGGGTGCATGAGTTTAGTCAGGCCTAGGGCAGCACAAAACCTAAATACACTACTGCAAACAGCACAGAGACAAGCCTCAAACCTTCTGGCTAGACATGTGCATTCGTTTTCGTCCAAATGCATTTTCGTCCGAATTTCAGGTATTTTCGTTATCATTTTAACAAACGATAATGAAAGTGCAGAATCCGAAAAACGAAAGATCCAACATAAATAAATGCTTTATTTTCATTTTCGTTGCTACAACAGTTTGATAAAGATAGGAGATTCGACATGATGATGACAATAACAACCTGTGTCCATCAAACCTGTGGTCGAATGTGCCTAACCTTAACTCTATTAGTCCAGGATTATTCTACATAGAGAGAAAAGATTCGACATAGAGAGAAAAGATTCGATGTAGGGGAGAAAAGATTCGACGTGGGGGAGAAAAGATTCGACGTGGGGGAGAAAAGATAAATAAAAATAATGATGATGAATGTTATTGGCTGATTGTAACCAAAGAGGAGGAGCAGTAAAATAGCTAGAACTAAGTACACACGTACTTTGGCTTATGGTGTCTGTTGAAAGTTCTAAGAAGAGTCAACGGAGCAGGTAAACTATATGGCGTCGTACAGTTTAGCTGCTCCGTCGAATCTTCTTTGAACATTCGACAGACACCATAAGCCTTCAATGACAGATTCGACCTTAATTTGGATTTTCAGACGAATGCAATTTTTAACGAAAAATGAAATAGATAAAAACGAATTTCGGGAGTAACTAAATTTATTTTTCGGACGAAAACGAAATTCCGAAACAAAATATTTCAGTGTGCACATGTCTACTTCTGGCACAAAGTCATTTGGAGTGATGAGACCAAAATTTTCCTTTTTGGCCACAACCATAAACGCTTCATTTGGAGAGGAGTCAACAAGGCCTATGATGAAAGGTACACCATTCCTACTGTGAAACATGGAGGTGGATCGCTGATGTTTTGGGGATGTGTGAGCTACAAAGGCACAGGAAATTTGGTTAAAATTGATGGCACGATGAATGCAGTATGTTACCAAAAAATACTGGAGGAACATTTGCATTCATCAACTAGGTAGCTGTGCATGGGACTTACTTGGACATTCCAACATGACAATGATCCAAAACACAAGGCCAAGTCGGCCTGTCACTGGCTACAGCAGAATAAAGTGAAGGTTCTGGAGTGGCCATCTCAATCTCCTGACCTCAATATCTTTGAGCCACTCTGGGGAAATCTCAAACGTGCAGTTCATGCAAGACAGTCCAAGAATTTACAGGAACTGGAGGCTTTTTGCCAAGAGGAATGAGCAGCTTTACCATCTGAGAAGATAAAGAGCCTCATCCACAAATACCACAAAAGACTTCAAGCTGTCATTGATGTTAAAGGGGTCAATACATGGTATTAAGAACTGGGGTATGTCAACCTTTGATTCTGTTGTGATTATGATTTATAAAGAGTAAACACTGTTGATTGATAGTAAATGGCTTCAGCAAAACACTAACCATGAGTGAAAGAAAAGTTTTTGTGTTATCATTCATATTCTCTGAAAAATGGCCAAGAAATCATAAATTCTGCCAGGGTCTGTAAACTTATGAGCACAACTGTATATATAAACTTTATTATCTGCCAAAAGTCTTGCAATTCTGCCAAGCCAGTCTTGTGTCTAGTGATAAGTTGAACACACCTGGGTTCGGTTCAGGCAGGGTTCGGCGAATTTGAGTAATGTTCAGGTGCTGAATACAAACCCCATTAAAAGCAATGGAAGTTGAAGATTAATAATCAGTTGTGGCCATTTTTTAGGCTAATGGCCAAGGCATTGACACAAAAATGACATTTGGGGCCAGACACTGCTCTGGGGGGACATGTTCCAAAGCAAATATTTTTTTTTTAAATCCAGTTTGTCAGAGAGCAGCAATTTTGGTAAGGCAAAACTGACATTTACAAAGAAAAAAAAGTTTTTTTTTGTTTGTTTTTTTAATTGCCAGCAAGAAGATAGCATTTGCAAAATAGGGAGCTGGGGATTCCTTCAATCTATTTCAGACCCTAATCCTAGATCAGGTTCTGCCAAAGATGGTAATATAGGACAACCACACAAAAGACAGTGTAGAGGTTCATCTATAAATCATACCAGGCCCTTCGGGTCTGGTATAGATTTAAGTTTGGACCGTATGCAAAAAAAAAAAAAACAACACATGCTCCCCTCCCAAACCACACCAGGTTATATGCTTCAACATAGAGGGGATACCTTCCCATGAAGACAGGTCTACTTTCCCACAACTCATGCCAGTGGCTGTGTGGTTCTGCGGGTGGGAGCCTATTAGAATCTGTAAGCCCCCATTAACACTAAACGCATCCTTAGATACTGGCCCCGCCCCTACAAGAATGAGTAAGGGGAACCTAGTACCCCTACTTATTCACAAAGAAAATGTAAACAGTAAAAAAAAACACACAATTTTTGACAAGTTCTTTTATTTAAAAAAGTCCCCCAGTGTACATCCATTGTCAATCACATTGACCAGCAATGTAGATGTATTTCAATTTTGATGGCTGATGTCCGCTGACCCTCTGAAAGAATAAACCTGCTATCTGACAACATGATCTTACCCTGAGGACTGCTTGCCAACTTTGACAAATGGCAGGTGATATAAATAAAGGAATGGGGTACTCTGGGTGACATCATTGGTCATATTTGGACATGACCATACTTTCACCATATTTGGTCAATGATGTCACTGGGATCCCTAAAGTTCCTGGTATGAATTGGAGGGGAGCCCCTATGTCCTATTTTTCCTTTCCTCTTACCTTTCCTGTCCCCTTTGCTTACTTGGTCAGGGATTTCCAGCCACTAGCTTTTAAGAACTCAGCTGTGCCTCTACCCACTGTTTTTTTTAACGAATATTGACAGCAAAAAGCTGTCATGTATATTAGCGGAAGTAATACTGCAATTATACATGACATTTGGCTTGCCTCCAAATATTCGTTCAAGACTAGTGTCACACAAGCTCATTCCTACAGTACTTGTGATTAATACTGTTCTGCTATACTATATAAATAGGAAGATTACTATACAATTTCACTGCATGCTTGTGCATTAAAGTAGTGTGCACCAAAGAACCACATAATAATTCCCACTATAGCCATACATTCCTTTAATTAGGCATTGAGCAGAAAGAGGTAGTGATGTTCCAGCAGCTTAAAGGGTAACTCCACTTTCGTAAAACAAAAATAACAAATAACAAAAATGAATATAGCATATACAATTGCTACACAAGCCATACTGTAAGTTAAAAGACAAGAATAGCCAATGCTTTTTGTGCATACATCTCTTCTGGGTTAAATGAGTGCACTTACTTTGCTATTCTGAGACCCAGAATCAGCTGGCAGTGTGCAGCTGAGAACTGAAGCTAACTGCTCTCACCCCCTCTCCAGCCCGGCATTCCAGTAAGTGCTGGAGGAGCAGAGTAGAGTGTCAAAGTTCTCAGCTCCGAGAAGACCGAGAACTAAGTGATCAGTGGGACAGCTGCAACATTAGCATTGTATTGTTTTTTGTTTTTTTTACATAATCCATACATCTCCTTTAATGTTATTAAAAATTACCTTTCCTTTTATAAACTGAAGCCTCTGTAATTTTCTGTAAATTTCAATGCAATATGGCCATCTGGTGTTGTTCTGAACAGTTGGTGTACAGAATGTCCCCAGAAATGTAATTTCCTGCTTGTGTGAAGAACGCTTCACTAAGATACAAGTCAGGTTTAAAGTCTGTCTTTAAAGTTACTGTGAACAGGATTCCAGCAATGAGAAATGTTGAAGCACTGATTTAACAGTAACATGGGGCTCAGAAGCCTCCAGCCTCCAGCAACCAGCATTTGGTTGATAGACTCTGCTAGCTGGAAGGCACCTGGTGGACACTGATATAGCCCAATTCAATTCCAGGGACCTCAGTTACAAAGTCTGCAGGTTTATGACAGTTACCTGATTGCTCAATAGTAGGGATGAGCTTTGCGTTCGAGTCGAACCCATGTTCGACTCGAACATCGGCTGTTCGATCGTTCGCCGAATTGCAAATGATATGGGCCGTTCGCGCCAAATTCGTGTGGCGTGTCACGTCCCATAATTCACTGCGGCATCACAGTGCATTGCTGGCTGATGATTGGCCAAGCATGCACTATGACCCGCATGCTTGGCCAATCACAGCGCCGTCGGTAGAGAGAGCTGTAATTGGCCAAAGCCAGGGTGGCTTTGGCCAATTATGGCTCAAGGGGTTTAGAACACGCCCCACAGTATATAAGGCCGCCTGCACGGCGGCCCTGTGTAGTGTGTTCCGGCGTGCTTAGATAGGGAGAGAGAGACAGTGTCATTTCATTTGAGTTAGCTAGATTAGGCAGGACAGTCAGTGAGTTAGCTGCACTTATAGTGTATTGTGTATATATATGCATCCCAGGTGTTACATATATATATATATATATATTTACACTGTATTCAGTTTAGCTAGATCCGTTCCTATTATCTTCCTACTCACAGGCAGGCTTGTCTTGTTACAGTATTTACAGCTACCTGAAGAAAATTGCTGGTGTTCTTTTGATCCTATTAGTACCACAGTCAGGCAGCTAGACTATTTACAGTTAGTGTAGTGCGTCCTCCTCACAGTGTTCAGTTAAAGCTACAGGTTAGTGTAGTGCACAGTGTTCAGCTAAAGCTACAAGTTAGGGTAGTGCGTCCTGCTCACAGTGTTTAGCTAAAACTACAAGTTAGTGTAGTGAGACCTATGCACAGTGTTCAGCTAAAGCTACAAGTTAGTGTAGTGCATCCTGCTCACAGTGTTCAGCTAAAACTACAAGTTAGTGTAGTGCGACCTCTGCACAGTGTTCAGCTAAAACTACAAGTTAGTGTAGTGCGACCTCTGCACAGTGTTCAGCTAAAACTACAAGTTAGTGTAATGAGACCTCAGCACAGTGTTCAGCTAAAGCTACAAGTTATTGTAGTGCGTCCTGCTCATAGTGTTCAGCTAAAACTACAAGTTAGTGTAGTGAGACCTCTGCACAGTGTTCAGCTAAAGCTACAAGTTAGTGTAGTGCGTCCTGCTCACAGTGTTTAGCTAAAACTACAAGTTAGTGTAGTGAGACCTATGCACAGTGTTCAGCTAAAGCTACAAGTTAGTGTAGTGCGTCCTGCTCACAGTGTTCAGCTAAAACTACAAGTTAGTGTAGTGAGACCTCTGCACAGTGTTCAGCTAAAGCTACAAGTTAGTGTAGTGCGTCCTGCTCACAGTGTTCAGCTAAAACTACAAGTTAGTGTAGTGAGACCTCTGCACAGTGTTCAGCTAAAGCTACAAGTTAGTGTAGTGCGTCCTGCTCACAGTGTTCAGCTAAAATTACAAGTTAGTGTAGTGAGACCTCTGCACAGTGTTCAGCTAAAGCTACAAGTTAGTGTAATGCGTCCTGCTCACAGTGTTCAGCTAAAACTACAAGTTAGTGTAGTGCGACCTCTGCACAGTGTTCAGCTAAAACTACAAGTTAGTGTAGTGAGACCTCAGCACAGTGTTCAGCTAAAGCTACAAGTTAGTGTAGTGCGTCCTGCTCACAGTGTTCAGCTAAAACTACAAGTTAGTGTAGTGAGACCTCTGCACAGTGTTCAGCTAAAGCTACAAGTTAGTGTAGTGCGTCCTGCTCACAGTGTTCAGCTAAAACTACAAGTTAGTGTAGTGAGACCTCAGCACAGTGCTCAGCTAAAGCTACAAGTTAGTGTAGTGCGTCCTGCTCACAGTGTTCAGCTAAAACTACAAGTTAGTGTAGTGAGACCTCTGCACAGTGTTTAGCTAAAGCTACAAGTTAGTGTAGTGCGTCCTGCTCACAGTGTTCAGCTAAAACTACAAGTTAGTGTAGTGAGACCTCAGCACAGTGCTCAGCTAAAGCTACAAGTTAGTGTAGTGCGTCCTGCTCACAGTGTTCAGCTAAAACTACAAGTTAGTGTAGTGCGACCTCTGCACAGTGTTCAGCTAAAACTACAAGTTAGTGTAGTGCGACCTCTGCACAGTGTTTAACAGGGGCATGCAATTACAATTTTTGATGCAATACTTTGCAGCAGGGCTCGTTTCTGCGTTCCAACTAGAGTATCTGTGAGGGGTTGCAGTGTTGTGGCACCAGCACCAGTGCCCAAGGCCCAATTTTTCAGCCCCTGTTCAACAGGGGCATGTAATTACAATTCTTGATCTAATATTTCACAGCAGGGCCCGTTTCTGCGCCAACCAAGAGCGAGTGAGGACTTACAGTGTTGTGGCACTAGCACCACCACCACTAAAGGCCCAATTTTTCTGCCTCTGTTCAACAGGGGCATGTAATTACAATTCTTGATCTAATATTTCACAGCAGGGCCCTGTGACAGTGTTGTGGCCACAACAACACCTAAGACCCAAATTTCTGCTGAGTATATAGGGCAGGCCCCTACTTTCAAACATCCAACTTACAAATGACACCTACTTGCAAACGGAAGGAGACAACAGTAAGTGAGATGAAATCTACCCCTAGGAAGGGAAATTTTCTCCTGTAAGAGTTAATATGGGAAAAACGTTTCTCCTTTCCACGGATGCTTTATCACCAATCCTTGTTTCACAAAAAACCCCAAATTTTAAAAAAACATTTGTCATGTTATGTTTTTCAAAAAGCTTAAAATAGATATTTTGGCTGGAGCTAAACACGTTAAAAATGTACCAGTTCAAAATTACAAACAGATTCTACTTAACAACAAATCTACAGTCCCTGTCTTGTTTGCACCGCTTGTATACTGCTGTTCAGAGTATATAGGGCCTGGTGGCCCCACGCCTTTCCTTTTTTTAATTTAGGTACGGGGTTCCCCTTAATATCCATACAAGACCCAAAGGGCCTGGTAATGGACTGGGAGGTACCCATGCTGTTTGTCTCACTGATTTTCATCCATATTGCCAGGACCCGACATTACATTAAAGCCACAAGCAGTTTTAAATGACTTTTTTTCCTTTAAAAATGACTTTTTGTGCAGGGACTGTTCTAAGCACGGGAAACACGCACCACTTTACAGGCATACTATAGACACCCCCCAGGTACGATATTTAAAGGAATATTTCACTTTTTTTAAACTTTAAGCATTATTAAAATCACTGCTCCCGAAAAACAGCCATTTTTAAAAGTTTTTTTTGCATTGATACATGTCCCCTGGGGCAGGACCCGGGTCCCCAAACCCTTTTTAGGACAATACCATGCAAATTAGCCTTTAAAATGAGCACTTTTGATTGTGAACATTCGAGTCCCATAGACGTCAATGGGGTTCTATTGTTCGTGCAAATTTTTGGTCCGTTCGCAGGTTCTGGTGCGAACCGAACCGGGAGGTGTTCGGCTCATCCCTACTCAGTAGTAATAATACTGATTTAGTGTTCAATGTAATTCATTTCTAGACATCTTTCAAGACAGATTTTCCACTTAGGTGGGTGATAGCAGGTATTTGTTGAATTGTTGAATACCTGCAGCAGCAAGGGAACAGTTAAGCAGTGGCATCCGTGTAAATGGCAAATATTATAAGATTGCTTATACGCTGCTGTGTAAAATACTAAATAAATTGTGCAATAAGAAGAACTGCTGCACCATTGTTAATGGTAAACACCTAGCACTCAATGTGAATATATACAAAAGGTTAATGGTGCTCTGTTCAAACAAATATAATAAAACAAGCTCAGTTAAATGTTATCAATATACAAATATAAATTTCTTATATTATTCCATATAAAACTTTGCTCAGTGATACCATACGCATATGCAGTGAAAAAAGTTATTAATAATGAACGTCCAAAAAAACTTCTATAATTATAAAAGTCCACTATGTAGACAAAATTTATATTTCAAAGGTGAACAATAACCATGCTGTCCATCCATATAACAAATAGCTGTGTATTAGAAAGTCATCACCCGACACCTCTGGGTGCAATGCCTGCTCACCTTAAACTCAGACCCAGTATAATTTCAAACTGGACAAGCTCCGCTTGAGAACAAGTGCTCAGGATATATAAAAAAAACATATGCTCATAGTGTAGTATGTCTTCTTAATAGTATATTTTTATTTGATTAAAACCACTTACAAAAACGCTTGTCATCAGCACATAGGTACATAAAATCCACAGCGGCAGATCAATTCCTCGCCGTGGCTTCCGTGACCCGAAGACACAGGAAGTGACATCACTGTCTCTGCCCGACGCATTGTGTCACTTGTCACGTGACTTCCTCATAGTCCCCTGAGGAGTTCACATGACAAGTGACGCAACGCCTCGGGTGGAGCCAGTGGGGTCACTTCGGTTGTCTTCAAAACCCAGAAGCCACAGTGAGAAGGTGATCTGTCACTGTGGATTTTATGTATCTATGTGCTGATGATAATATAAGAAATTTATATTTGTGTATTCATAACATTTAACTGAGCTTGTTTTATTATATTTGTTTGAACAGCGCACCATTACCCTTTTGCATATATTCATTGACATGGGCCACCAAAAAGTATAAAGTTAGGGTTCTTCAAGTTAAATCTATTTGTAGGTTTATATATTTTTTTACTGTCATCCTAATTATTTTGCAGCTGATACTATTCATGTGTGTAAAACAAAAGGTTGATTTTAAACCATTAACGGAAAGAAGAGTCATATGACTTTCTCTCTCCAATTTTATGTTTTTCCACCGATTCTCTGCAAAAAACAAAGCTAGTCACACCCAATGCTCAATCTAATCTCATAGCATTACCATAGGAATCGATGTAAAAGACAATTGCAACAACATGTTCATTACTGAGAACATATGCATACTTCTGTCTCTATCTGTCTTTAGTCTTTAGCATGTACAGTGGGGACGGAAAGTATTCAGACCCCCTTAAATTTTTCACTCTTTGTTATATTGCAGCCATTTGCTAAAATCATTTAAGTTCATTTTTCCTCATTAATGTATACACAGCACCCCCATATTGACAGAAAAACACTGAATTATTGACATTTTTGCAGGTTTATTAAAAAAAGAAAAACTGAAATATCACATGGTCCTAAGTATTCAGACCCTTTGCTCAGTATTTAGTAAAAGCACCCTTTTGATCTAATACAGCCATGAGTCTTTTTGGGAAAGATGCAACAAGTTTTTCACACCTGGATTTGGGGAACCTCTGCCTTTCCTCCTTGCAGATCCTCTCCAGTTCTGTCAGGCTGGATGGTAAACGATGATGGACAGCCATGTTTAGGTCTCTACAGAGATGCTCAATTGGGTTTAAGTCAGGGCTCTGGCTGGGCCATTCAAGAACAGTCACGGAGTTGTTGTGAAGCCACTCCTTTGTTATTTTAGCTGTGTGTTTAGGGTTATTGTCTTGTTGGAAGGTAAACCTTCGGCCCAGTCCGCTGATGTGAAACCAGGAGAATTTTTCAATACGAGACAAGATGGCTCTCTAACCTTTGGAGGTCCTAGCCTCTATAAGTCTCCAGACAGTTTTTCTACAGTACTTAAACAGACTCCACAATCACAGTAAGGCTGTGTTTGTTACTGGTACCTACTGTTCTCTAGAACTGTCTGATGTTCATCCCTCCCTGGACATATCTGCTTACTAACAACACCTTACATTACTTTTTATGCGCTTTGCAATTATAAGACTGTCATGCTCCTGAAGAAGCGTATTTATACGCGCAACATGTCGAGCGACTGAGTAAACCACTACGCCCAGACACACATCTTAACCCACAGCATTCTTCTTCTACCTGGATAGCATTCTTGGGAATCCCAACTGCTGTCCCTTTGAATGTACCATTCAAATCTATATTAAGTGGTGTTTGTGTGTGGGGCCTAAAAACATCAATTTTATGTAACTCCATTTTATTTACTTATGTACATATGTAATATTTATACTTTTTTCAATACTAAATAAACTAAGCGATTACTTTTAGACGCTGTATTCATGTGCCTATAAAGTCCACTCTTTTTAGCTAGAATTTTGTAAATCCTCCCACAGCAGGATGATCATGGGTATAAATAGGAGGCCTGCCCCCTGCCAATCCTAGTTGAGGATTGGTCAGAGGTCCCACATACACCCCATGTCACTCCAACTCTCTGCCCTGCCTCTTTTCCAAAACCTTCTGAAAACCAGAGGAAGCGCCCAAGAGCTGAAGCACATGTCAATCACCTGCTGCTACACTAAACCACTCCCCTGCCCCCAGATCAAAACAAACAGGCCTAGCTCACAGCATAGGCCTGTCTAAATTTACCTGCGCTGACAGTACAAAAAACAAACCCACTACTCTAGCACCTACCTCTCTAAGGTAGAAGGTGCTACATATGTGTGTAGTGGCATTAAATGGATGCTATTAAATGCAAGAAGATCAAAGACTATATATGCTTTCATTTTTCATTTCAACATACGTATATGATTTTATTTTGACATTTATTAAAACTGAAATGTCTGCAAGTGGACATGTATTTGTTTTAGCACTTTAAAAGAAAATTTATGCTTATCATGCATGGTATTACCAGCAAATGCTTTGCATGTTCTTCATCTGTTGACTGTGGAATTCAGGCTATTGTGGTTTATTTGATCAAGTTTCATGTTCTACAGGACGGAGTTAAACAATTCATGGATGGTTAAATGGTCCAATACATTACAAAGAAAACAAAAGGTCAGAGTTAACTTTTCCACTCCCTGGGATTAATTAGTTGTATAACCCAAAGCAGGGTTTCTAGTTAGGTAAAAACAGAGTATCTAGAATTGGTAACCTTTTAATAATAGACATGGGAAAAATACCATGTTTATTTAGAGCGCTCTAAGCATGTTTTGCATGTACCTCCCAATCTATTTTGAGGAAGATCTTGAAAGCTCTGAAAGGTGACAAAATCTGCCATGTCATTACAGTTAAAATACATCTGTAAACTTGTGCATATCGCACATGTCACCTAGTTGACCTATACATTGCTATGGGCAAAAGTCAAATAAAAAGACCTGTAATGAAATAGAAGGAAACCCTGTTGCTCAGCAGCTGTTCCGCTATGGCAGTAATACTGCTGTCTATCCTGGTCTATCAACCAGTCTGTGTGAATGTGAATATACTGTGGATCACTCAAACTTTACAAATGTACAAACACATATCATGGACAGACCACATTTTAAAAAAAAATCTCACTTTTTCCCACACTTTAAAAGACCCTTTTACTTATGTCTGACATTTTAAGAAGAACTCCCACTTAATTTTTTCAACATTGTGTTCCTCATGGGACAAAGTACATGTAGTACTTTGTTCCATGTTTCTACATGCTTTGTAAGTCTAGCTGTAAGTCTAGCTGGTAGGTCGGAGAGGGTCTCCCCTTTCCCTTCCCAACTATCTGACAAAATAGCTAGCAAGGAGATGATTGCATTGATAGCTAGCACTTATCTCTGGTTCCAAGCATTAGCCCAAGATAAGCAATGGCAAGACAAATACATAGGAAGAGGGGGTGTGTCAGTCTCCTATTCCTCTGCATTCCTCGTGTTGCTGCTTGCTTTGAGCCAAGACAAGAATCAATTATCAAGCAGTTGTTTCCTTGCTAGCTAGCTGCCATATAAGAATATGGGAGAAAGTATTATATATACTTTGTGCCCTGGACGACAGAACATTGAAACATTGAAAAAATGAACTGAGAGATCTTCTTTAGTTTTTTTTTTTATTATTATACTCGTGTACTTCAATAGTAAGATATATTTATGAGTCTTTTGTTCTTCTTCCACCAACTGCATCCAATAGACATTTGCAATTCGTTTAGTTTCAAATTAGTTTTTAACAAATTTAGACAAATTCGTTAATTTGGAAATATCCGAATTTTCGAATTTCCGAAATTTTCCAAATAATCGAAAATTCGAAGTTTCGAATTTCAGAATTTTCAAATTTCGAATTTCGAATTTCAGAATTTCCGGAATTCTGAAATTCAGAATTCGAAAATTCGGAGATTCAGAATTCAAAAATTCGGAGATTCAGAAATTCGGAAATTCTAAATTCGAAAATCTGAAAAGTCTAAATTTCGGAAATTCAGAAATTTTTGAAATTGTAAATTCGAAAATCCGAAAATTTGAAATTTCGGAAATTCGGAAATCCAAAATTTGGAAATTCAGAGATTGGAAAATTCGGAAATCCAAAAATAAGAATGAAAATCCGAAAATTCAAAAGAACGAAAATCTGAAAAAAAAAAATCTGAAAATTCAAAAACCCGAAAATCTGAAATAATAACTAACTAATAATAAATTAACCATTACTATCTATTAAATTATAGGTATGGAATTTCCTTTCAAATTTGGCTGTTAGTGAAAGTAATAAATACAAATTTATCCGAAGTTACAAATTATCTGTAATAACGAATGCCATATCTAAACGAATGGAATGTAACAAATTAATAATAATAAATAACAATAATAATAATAAAAATGTAGTATTATTTATTATTTTTTCATTTTGTTCCATTTGTTTAGATGCGGCATTCTTTATTTCGGATAATTTGTAACTTCAGATAAATTTGTATTTGTTACGTTCACTAACAGCCACATTTGAAAGGAAATTCCAATACCTATAATTTGATAGTTAGTTATTATTAGTTAGTTAGATGTTATTTAGAATTTTTAGGTTTTCGTTCTTTCTAATTTTTGGATTTTCCTTTCTTATTTTCGGATTTTCGAATTTTTGAATTTCCGACTTTTCGAATTCCGACTTTTCGAATTTACGAATTCCAAATTTTAGATTTTGCAAAAAAAAAAACGAATGAAATGAAAAAGAATTAATTTTTCGGCAGTGCATATGTCTAACATCCAATAAAAAAGCCAACGGGTTGGGCTTTGCTCTCCTGATAGATTATCTGTCTTTTAGAATAGATAATCAGCAAGTAGAGGGTGAGATCTTTCTTATGACCTCATAGGATGGTGCAAAGATACAAAGAGTACAATTCTTGCCACTGGAAGCTTTGAGAGCAAAGAAAGTAGGACTATCCAAAGCATTGAAAGTATCAGTTTTGGGCTGAGCTACTTTTGAACAAAGTCAACAAGGGTCTCCTTTGCATTTTTTGATGCTTGTCCTCCTCCTACATGAGCTTCTAAGTATATCATAACAGGAACATGAATTGAATTGTTAGAATATAGAAAGTATTATTCATGTAGAAACTATACATAGTGACATCTACAGGTCAGATGAATAAATACCACATATTCTCTCCTAGTGCAAGATTCATTTTTCTCAATAGTGAAATATACAGACTACAACAATCTGAAGAATTATATAACAAAACAATACTATGCATTGTTCTTACATCACATAATCCATCACACAGGAGGTCTTCTGATTCTTTGAATATGTCTTGGCTGTTTGGGTTCCTGGTGGGTTTTTTATCAATAGTAAAATGAAAATGTTGTTTGCCAAATGAAACTTCTGAAAAGCTTTTGCCTAACAAGCACAAAACGACTGCCATTTGATATTGTTCATCATCAGGGATGAGCCGAACACCCCCCTGTTCGGTTCGCACCAGAACATGCGAACAGGAAAAAAATTTGTTCGAACACGCGAACACCGTTAAAGTCTATGGGACACGAACATGAATAATCAAAAGTGCTAATTTTAAAGGCTAATATGCAAGTTATTGTCATTAAAAGTGTTTGGGGACCTGGGTCCTGCCCCAGGGGACATGAATCAATGCAAAAAAAAGTTTTAAAAACGGCAGTTTTTTCAGGAGCAGTGATTTTAATAATGCTTAAAGTCAAACAATAAAAGTGTAATATCCCTTTAAATTTCATACCTGGGGGGTGTCTATAGTATGCCTGTAAAGGGGCGCATGTTTCCCGTGTTTAGAACAGTCTGACAGCAAAATGACATTTTGAAGGAAAAAACACATTTAAAACTACCGCGGCTATTGCATTGCCGACAATACACATAGAAGTTCATTGATAAAAACGGCATGGGAATTCCCCACAGGGCAACCCCGAACCAAAATTAAAAAAAAAAAATGACGTGGGAGTCCCCCTAAATTCCATACAAGGCCCTTCAGGTCTGGTATGGATATTAAGGGGAACCCCAGCCAAAATTTAAAAAAAAAATTGACGTGGGGTTCCCCCTAAATTCCATACCAGACCCTTCAGGTCTGGTATGGATTTTAAGGGGAACCCCGCGCCAAAAAAAAAAAAAAAACGGCGTGGGGTCCCCCCAAAAATCCATACCAGACCCTTATCCGAGCACGCAACCTGGCAGGCCGCAGGAAAAGAGGGGGGGACGAGAGTGCGGCCCCCCCTCCTGAACCGTACCAGGCCACATGCCCTCAACATTGGGAGGGTGCTTTGGGGTAGCCCCCCAAAACACCTTGTCCCCATGTTGATGAAGACAAGGGCCTCATCCCCACAACCCTGGCCGGTGGTTGTGGGGGTCTGCGGGCGGGGGGCTTATCGGAATCTGGAAGCCCCCTTTAACAAGGGGACCCCAGATCCCGGCCCCCCCCTGTGTGAAATGGTAAGGGGGTACTAGGGGGACTAAAAAAATGTCAAAAATGTTAAAAATGACAAGAGACAGTTTTTGACAATTCCTTTATTTAAATGCTTCTTCTTTCTTCCTTCATCTTCTTCTGGTTCTTCTGGCTCTTTTGGTTCTTCCTCCGGCGTTCTCGTCCAGCATCGTCCAGCATCTCCTCCGCGGCGTCTTCTATCTTCTTCTCCTCAGGCCGCTCCGCACCCATGGCATGGGGGGGAGGCTCCCGCTCTTCTCTTCATCTTCTTCTTCTTCTTCTTCTTTTCTTCCTTCTTCTCTTCTTCATTTCTTCTCCGGGCCGCTCCGCAGCCATGCTGGCATGGTGGGAGGCTCCCGCTGTGTGACGGCGTCTCTTCGTCTGACGGTTCTTAAATAACGGGGGGCGGGGCCACCCGGTGACCCCGCCCCCCTCTGACGCACGGGACATGACGGGACTTCCCTGTGGCATTCCCCGTGACGTCACAGGGAAGTCCCGTCAAGTCACCGTGCGTCAGAGGGGGCGGGGTCACCGGATGGCCCCGCCCCCATTATTTAAGAACCATCAGACGAAGAGACGCCGTCACACAGCGGGAGCCTCCCACCATGCCAGCATGGCTGCGGAGCGGCCCGGAGAAGAAATGAAGAAGAGAAGAAGGAAGAAGAGATGAAGAAGAAGATGAAGAAGATGAAGAGAAGAGCGGGAGCCTCCCCTCTCATGCCATGGGTGCAGAGCGGCCCGAGGAGAAGAAGATAGAAGACGCCGCGGAGGAGATGCTGGACGAGAATGCCGGAGGAAGAACCAGAAGGGCCAGAAGAACCAGAAGATGAAGGAAGATAGAAGAAAGAAGAAGTATTTAAATAAAGGAATTGTCAAAAACTGTCTCTTGTCATTTTTAACATTTTTGACAGTTTTTTAGTGAAATGGTAGGGGTAAGTACCCCCTTACCATTTCACACAGGGGGGGGGCCGGGATCTGGGGGTCCCCTTGTTAAAGGGGGCTTCCAGATTCCGATAAGCCCCCCGCCCGCAGACCCCCACAACCACCGGCCAGGGTTGTGGGGATGAGGCCCTTGTCTTCATCAACATGGGGACAAGGTGTTTTGGGGGGCTACCCCAAAGCACCCTCCCAATGTTGAGGGCATGTGGCCTGGTACGGTTCAGGAGGGGGGGGGGCGCACTCTCGTCCCCCCTCTTTTCCTGCGGCCTGCCAGGTTGCGTGCTCGGATAAGGGTCTGGTATGGATTTTTGGGGGGACCCCACGCCGTTTTTTTTTTTTTTTTGGCGCGGGGTTCCCCTTAAAATCCATACCAGACCTGAAGGGTCTGGTATGGAATTTAGGGGGAACCCCACGTCAATTTTTTTTAAAATTTTGGCTGGGGTTCCCCTTAATATCCATACCAGACCTGAAGGGCCTTGTATGGAATTTAGGGGGACCCCCACATCATTTTTTTTTTTTTTTTTTTTGGTTCGGGGTTGCCCTGTGGGGAATTCCCATGCCGTTTTTATCAATGAACTTCTATGTGTATTGTCGGCAATGCAATAGCCGCGGGTAGTTTTAAATGTGTTTTTTTCTTCAAAATGTCATTTTGCTGTCAGACTGTTCTAAACACAGGAAACATGCGCCCCTTTACAGGCATACTATAGACACCCCCCAGGTACGAAATTTAAAGGGATATTACACTTTTATTGTTTGACTTTAAGCATTAATAAAATCACTGCTCCTGAAAAAACGTCCGTTTTTAAAACTTTTTTTTGCATTGATCCATGTCCCCTGGGGCAGGACCCAGGTCCCCAAACACTTTTTATGACAATAACTTGCATATAAGCCTTTAAAATGAGCACTTTTGATTTCTCCCATAGACTTTTAAAGGGTGTTCCGCGGCATTCGAATTTGCCGCGAACACCCAAAATTGTTCGCTGTTCGGCGAACTTGCGAACAGCCAATGTTCGAGTAGAACATGAGTTCGACTCGAACTCGAAGCTCATCCCTATTCATCATATAATGCATAATTCCTGATTGAGTTGTCTGGTTGGACTGAAAAATTTGGACTGTCCCTGTTTTAATGATCCGGGTTGCTTAAAGTGATTCAAAGGTAAATAATAATTAAAAAAAAAAGAAACATGTTATACTTACCTGGTCTGTGCAATGATTTTGCACAGAGCAGCCCAATCCTCTTCTTTTTAGTTCCCCCGCGCCTGCAGTCGAGTGCCAATCCTTTGGCTATGGAGGCACTCAAGCAGGCTTGCTCCTGAGCCACACTCAGTGTGTCCCACCCTCGCTCTCTACTCGATGGCTCACTGGCTGTGATTGACAACAGCAGTAGCAAATGAGGAGAGAGAGATCCTGGGCCGCTGTTCTCATGCACATTGCTGGATCGAGATGGGGCTCAAGTAAGTATAAGGGGAGGCTTGGGGGGGGCTGCACCCAAAAGGTTTTTTACATTAATGCATAAAATACATTAAGGTAAAAAACCTTGAACCTATAGAACCACATTAACTCTAACTAGAGATCATGGATGAAAGTGTATTTCACCCACACCAAATTTCCAATTAATACATTCCATACGTTTATCTTTCTTCCGGCTTCGGCTATGTGAATGCCTGAGCCGGTAATGACGTCGATATTTATGGTACGGCACAGGCATGCAGGTGATGTTACCTGGCTCCAGCTAAAGTAAATATTTCCTAAACGGTGCATGTTTAATGAGATATTTACTGTAATAAAAAGGGGGGGGGGGATGGTGGCACAAACCAGCATAAAATAGTACTTTTTATTTCAGATCCATTAAAAACGAGGACACAGCCTGCACACACATCTCCTGTGGCTTCAGCAAATGTGTTTCACACACCTGTGCTTAGTCATTGCTAATTGATCATGGGTTCTACTCTAGTTTAAATCTTTGTAACCATGAAGGGGGTGTGACTTGGCGCGCAATGGTGAATGAGCAGACTGCTTCGGCATACCTTCGGGATACGCTCACGCTGGTCATCGGTGGCTTCCACCACCCGCAGCATACATCATATCTTTACAACAAAGTCCCGTCAGGGCCACGGCACGCCAAGCAAGATGGTGCAAGCACGCGGGGAGGATGAGTACAGTGAGGACTTCCAATCTGCCACAGAAGATCCGGTAAGAGAGACAGGGGACTCTAATCATCCCCTTCACTGGCAGCCATAACCATCATTGCCGCAGATATTAAAAATACCTTCTTCTCGGCCATCGCTGACCTGAAGGCAGATTTACTGTCACTGACAGAAAAAATGGCCACCAAGGAGAAAGCAGACAGCAGGAGAGATAGGGCCATAACTCACCTGGAAGCTACCACAACATCACACTCTGCCCATTTGATAGAGATAAATAGACACTTAGAAGATCTCAATAACAGAGGCAGAAGATCTCAATAACAGAGGCAGAAGGAACAATATCAGGGTGCGGGGGGGACCTGAAACTGTTAATCCAGACCAAATCTACTCATCCCTGAGATCAAACTTTAACAATGTTGTGGAAAAACCTGTGGATTCTCCCACTGAATTTGTATGGGCTCACAGAGCTTTGAGAATGAAACCTCCTGACACAGCACCCCCCCGGGGCATAGTATGTTGCATTCAGAGCTTCCCTCTGAAAGAGAAAATTCTTAACCAGGCCAGAAAGAATGATCAAATTATTTTCAACTAAGTACAATCGCTTTATATCAAGATCTGTCCCCTATCACTCTGCAGAACAGAAGGGCCATGCGCCCCCTGCTGGACATACTCAGAGAAAACGGAATTACATATAAATGGTGCTTTCCCTTTGCTCTGCAAGCTACTTCAAAGGGAAAACAATATATTCTGCAGAGGCCAGATGAAATTCCAGATTTCTGTGCAGAATTGCAAATACCATACACAGATGTTGAGTCGAGTTCCGAACACCTCCTGCTGAACACAATCCTGTCTGTACACCAAATTCATCCCCGGCCAAACAATATAGATATCGTGACCAAACCTGAAAGATGAGGGAGCACTAATGTTGAAAATCTTGACTTCCTTGGAAAGTTTGTTGATTTACACCACGCTGTTGTTTGCCCAGTTATCAAAGATAAAATACTGAGACTTGATGAAAGCTGCTGCCTGCTATATGAGCCTGTAATTATACTAAGTTTGAGTCATGTTTTCTGCAGGCCACTTTCTTGTTATCCTGAGGCCTTACTTTTAAACTACCAGTGACTAAGAACTTGGCAGGCCCTCTCAAGACCCTTCTCAGTCGTATCTTTCTGGACAAATGTATCAAGGCCCCGATCCACAAGCTGGTGTAAAAGCTCCTTTCCTGCATCTTATCCCCATACTTCTTTGGTTCCTTGGTTTCCCCCTCCCCCCTCCTCTTTTCCCTCCCCCTCCCCTCTTTTCCCTTCCCTTCTTTCTTCTTTTTTCCCTTTTACCTATTCCTTCTCTCTCTCTTGGTTTCTATTTATCTTTTCTGTTCCCTTCCCTGTCCTTTCTTTCCCTGTTTCTTCTTTCTCTCTCCCTCTTCCCTCCCTTTCTTCTTTACCTACCCCAACTGCCCCGTTCCCTGGCTTCTTTCCAATTGTCTTCTTACTTCACCTTTCCTCACCTTTTTCTTTTTATGCCCCCCTTCTTATTTTGTGTTGCCATACCCTCTTTATATGCTGAATTTAGTATATAAAAAAATCCCCCCCAAAAATATATGTCTACTACAAATCTGAATTATCCTAGTCATCATGTTACATATGCACCCATAGTTTACTGGTTTATTTTTGGCCTCTCTACCCTAGCGCAAGTGACCGGCCAGCTTCCTTTCGCCAGGGTATTCCACAAGCACAGTGCCATATCAATATTTTAATGTTGAATTGATGTTTATTGTATATTTGTATATTTGATCTCATTGTATATATTTTGTTGTTTTTTATTTAGTAAGTCTGTTGATGCTCCTGAAGAATTGCAAGGCGCATAACATGTAGAGCCCAGGATATTATTATCATCATAACCTGTTACATAACTTAATTGTGGGATTTAAACTTGGAACTATGGAATGAGTCGCCCTTCACCTCCAAGTTTTTAACGCTAATTTTCTATGGCTATGTACAGTATAAATTATCTAACCTTTTTATGCTGACTTTTTCTAAATGCTGATATTTTTTAATGTATTTTCTATGTATAATAAACTTTTTATGTATTAATAACCCATGTGGTTGTGCCTAAAAAGTCCAAGGCTTTTATTCCAATTTTTCTGTTTCAAATTATAGGACGTGGCACATAGTATTTTAGAAGTATCCACAGGACCACTCTGTGGTGATACTAACAACTTTAGTCAAAAAAAGCTCCTTTACTCCAACATTTCACTCCTTATTGTTCTTATGGGAAACTGTATAGTTGCTGACATTTGTCCTTTTAAAAGTTCTACCGTATATCCAAATGTGGGTTATAGATATTACACACTATAAATAAAAGTTGTAGATCCCCAAACCGTCACTAACTACAAACACTAAGCGCTCCTGGGTGTAGTTAAATAAATAAATATATAGAAATTAAGTGTAGCAATAATCGAATCATTGACAATTGATAACTAATAAATAAAACCAAAAAATCATACACCAAATCTAATTACAGATCTATAATAAACAGCTGCTGCCGTAAACACTTCCTAAAATGAAAGCTCAATAATGGTATTAAAGTAATCACAAAATAAATTCTGCGAAAAGAAGCTCTATTAGTGTTCTTAAGTAATCAACCAGACAGTGTCTTTCTGTTGAATCGGTTAAAGAGTTCAAAATGGCATGCGTGTCATCCAAGAAGACTTAATAACACAGTTACAAAATATCCTTCCCAGTCTATGACACGTGGGGTCTTTGTGAGTAGGTGGATGTGAATGAAGCGATGACACAGGACATATAAGCTCCCTCGGCTTTCAATACACATATAGATCACAAGTGAATTCTCTTATAGGTTCAAACCTTACCAGACCATAGTGGGTAAAACAGCATGCGGACAAAATAGGCTCATTTCAAATAGTTGCCATCCAAAGGAATCACTGGCGGCCAATAAATGAAGGACGATGGCTGACAGGTGGAACGGTCTTTTTCTCGGAGCAGCTCAACTGTCCGATGCAGCGATACTCCGGAGATGTTGCACATCGCTCACACACACAGCTCCATCCTCCTCCCCTTCGGAACGCTCTGATCCCCAGGAACGGCGCATGCACAGATTCCACACTAATCTGCACGGCTCGGCACTGCGCATGCGCCGTTCCTCGGGATCAGAGCATTCCGGAGCGGGGTTCTCTGCTCAATTACATTATCTGCTTGTTCATATATCGCTCATATACTGCAATTGATTTTAATTTAGCCAGGGGTTATATTCAATGTTTAGTTACATTTTTTATGTATGATTCATTTGAGGCTGCGGGTCTCTCATGCCTAGCTCTCTTTGCATGTTCAGTTATATACCTGTTTATTGAAAATTACGAATAGATAGATACTAGTCATGTGTGGTTCATTTCGTTCCGGACAAATTTTCGTTATTCAGACATTTGGATGTATCCGAATTTCCGAATTAGAATAGTACCAAATTTAAATGAATCCGAAATAACAAAAAAAAAATTAGGACGAAATTTGAATAGTTTTTAAATTTGAATTTGAAAACTTTTCGAATTCAAATCTTTTTCCAATTTCCAAATAGCATAAAACAGAATAGAAAATAAAGGAATAGAATAGAAGAAAAATTCTATTCTATTCCTTTATTTTCTATTCTATTTTATAATTTTTGGAAATTGGAAAACTATTTGAATTCAAAAACTATTCGAAATCGATTCAAAAACAAATAAATTAAATGAATTCCGAAAATGAATTTATGTAAATAACGAATCAAAACGAAACAAATGTTTTCGTTTGCACATGTCTAATAAATACTGACTTTCTGTCTCCTAAGTTAACTCCTCACACTTCTCCCCACCAGTGGGTGGTGCTATGCGACAGGGATTAGCAAAGCTACTGCTCATATTTGAAACAGAGCTTGCAGCACCAGCTGCTGTAGGCAGATACTCTAACTTGTCTCTACATCCCTAGCTCCTGCAGGGGTTTTCTGTGTACAATAACTTTCTATTTTCTCCCTTCTTTTTTTTTTTTGTTGGTCACATAGCTATAGTTACACATTGAAACCATGGCATACTCGTCCTTAGGCCAGAGTCCCACCCTGATCTCACATAATGTCTGGGGGTTCAACTCTCCTGAGAAACGGACTTCTCTTATAAGGGAACTTAATAAGGCGAAACCTACAGGACATACATTTCCGCTCTGGGAAAATCCCAAATTTACACCAAAAGTATTTTCCTAAAGTATATATTGCTACGAATTCTGCAGCTAAAACCAAATGGATGTCTATTCTTATCAGCAAATCAGCAGGGTTTGAGGTTACCCAGCAACTGGCTGATCCAGGAGGCAGATTTCTCTTCCTCAGGGTTACATGGGGATTGATACCTTTAACCCTGGCAAATGTTTATTTCCCCAGTACTACACACATTTCTTTTTGCAGGCATCTCATTGAGGAGTTGAAAAGCTTTGCCTCAGGGTGTATTGTCTTGGGGGAGATTTCAATGTGCCTTTGAATCCTCTCCAAGATACCTCATCAGGGAAATCCAGCTTAACTTACCACACTCTAAAGCACATCAAGGTCCTACTCCAAACCTTAACTCTCATAGACTCATGGCGCACGGTAAACCTGACAGGCAAGGATTACACTTACTATTGTGCACCTCATGATAAATATACCCTCATTGGCTACGTCTTTATTACGCAAAAAGAACTCCCGACTTTGCGCGATACACATATTGGTTTAGAAACATACTCAGACCATGCACCTATTTTACTTACTCTAAATCCTTCTGAAGCTCATGCTAAACCTTGTATGTGGAGACTGAATCCATTTATATTGACAGATCCTGACTCACTCCAAAAAACTACTGAAACATTACGTAATTATTTCTCTGAAAATTACACGGAGGAACTTTCCCCTTTAACAATTTAGGAGGCACATAAATGTGTCCTCAGAGGAGAATTGATTAAATTAGGGGCCCAGCGCAAACAAAATGCAGAACGGCAAATTGCTTACGTGGCAACCAAGATAGCCCAACTAGAGATGCTACACAAACTCTTTGGGGAAACAATCAGCGGCGGATCTCCTGAAGGCTCGCCAAAACCTTCAGTATTTACTAGAAATATTTTGGCAAACAATTAAAGATTATTTGATACAAAACGGTATGCCCACCCTTTCTACGGAGGATGCAGAGTCTCTGGAGAATCCGATATCCTCGGAGAAACTATTGTCTGCAATAAAAAGCCTTAAAACAGGAAAGAGCCCTGGACCAGACGGCCTTACGGCACATTACTACAAGACGTTTAGCAACATTCTTGTGTCTCCACTACAGCGTACACTAAAATTCTTAATGGATACCCGACAATACCAAATTCATTTCTACTAGCACGTGTCACAGTGCTCCCCAAAACCGGGCAAAGACCTAACTGAGTGATCCAGCTACAGGCCTATATCCCTGCTCAATCTCGATCTGAAAATACTTGCTAAAATTGTTGCCAGCCGCTTACGCACATTTCTTCCTCGGGTGATAGGCCCTGAACAAGTTGGGTTCATGCCAAGGAGGGAGGCAAGGGATAACATAACAAAGGCCCTTAATTTGATCCATCACAGCCACCAAGCTAGTTTTGAAGGTTTTCTCCTGTCAACTGACGCGGAGAAGGCCTTTGACAGGGTGTCATGGGACCTTTTATTGGCTACCTGCTCCCATATAGGCTTGAAACCACATATGGTTACGATCAATGGCACCTTGTTGGAACCGGTATCCATTAAAAATGGCACCAGACAGGGGTGCCCTCTGTCACCTTTGCTATTCATACTGTCTTTATAACCATTTATCTGCACAGTTAACATGACCTCCTCAATTAGGGGTTTTAAGATAGACACAAAAATTTATAAAATAGCCACATACGCTGATGACCTATTGTTTTTTTTAACGCAACCACACATGTCTATCCCTAATTTACTACATGCTTTTACTGTTTATGGATATCTTTCCAACCTTAAAATAAAGTACACCAAATCAGAGGCCATGAATCTTACTCTCTCCCCAAATACAGTTATACAGGCACGACAGAACAACCCCTTTAAATGGGTGTCCCATGCGCTCAAATATTTTAGGGGTCTGGCTCACACCTTTGCGGAACAATATTTTCACACATAACTTCAAACCAATGCTCCGTCAGATTGAACAGGATCTTTCCAAATGGTTGCTCAAACACTTTTCCTTATTCGACAGAGCTGCCATTGTTAAAATTACCATACTTCCATGACTATTGTATCTTTTCCACACATTACCAATTAACTTTACAGCCAGCTTTTTTAGACAGTTACAAGCTGTACTTTGGAACTTTCTATGGGCACACAGGAAACCTTGTATCAATTTATTTGCTCATGAAACCCAAAGCTACTGGGGGCCTAGGTTTCCCAAATTGTGAGCTATACTGCTATGCTACACATATGGCCAGAATTGTCGATTTGCATTGCCATTCCGCCAATAAGGATTGGTGCTAGAAGAGAATTTCACTGAGCTCCCTTTGAAATGTTCACCTTGGATTCCCTGGGCTGCATGTCCTCCAGATTTAAAACAGCATCCTTTAATTGGAACAACCTTAAAAGTTTTCGACAAAACCACCCTATCTTACCATACTTCCACAGTCATGCCACTTTTCAACAATCCTTTTCCGCCAGGCTTGGGCTCGAAAATTTTCCTCACAAAAGACACAGCTCCTTTACTAGCCTCGCAATGTGTGGCCGCAGGCAGGATTTTAACATACGATAAGTTGCTGAGTGACCTCGCACCTTTGGCTTTTACACATTGGAACTATAGGCAAATTTGCCATTATCTTCTTTCCCCTGATAAGAAAGGAGATATGATCAGGGATCCTACACCCTTTGAATCAATCTGTTTGACTGGCGATCAGATTGAGAAAACTACTCATGTCTCCCACAAGCTTATACCGTAGATTTGGCCAGATTCAGAAGCCAATGGTAATCTGCTCTTCAAGTGCACTTCTCAGATACTCAGTGGGAGAACGCATGTATTTTAGCACATAAATCAATTAGCACAAGATTACAAGAGAATTCCTACAAATTATTACCATGTAAGCAACACCAGCAAAGGTGAAAAAATGTTACCGGTTGGACTCGGATTTGTGCTGGAGATGCAGAAAGGCCACAAGAGACATATTGCATATTTGGTGGGACTGTCCTAAAATAGACCTCTTACTGAACCAAAATTTGTGAATTGATTGTTCACATTACTGACATTAAGATCAAACTCACTCCTGCATGCTGTCTTTTGCATATCTCTAACTTCCCTCTTGGCAGATATAAACGATCCCTAACTAAACACCATCTGAACGCTACAAAATCTTTGTTTTCCAAGTATTGGAAACTGACCAAAATCCCCTCACTTAGACAATAGGCTCATACAGTAAACCACATTTCCGAAATGAAAGAAACACTTGCTATAGCCAATGAAGCTTCCTATAAGTTCCATAAAACATGGTCTGCCTGGTTTCAGTTTAAATACTCTGAAGCCTATGATATAATAACAACAGGGTGAATGCATCCCTGAGCAACTATTGTACCTCTTAGTAGTTCCACCAACCGACATCTGTTATATATGACCTACCATTTATAGAACACATTCATACCTGTGACACCCGAACAGGGTACCCTTTGACCCTTTTTTTTATTTTTTGTTCATTTAATTCCTATTTAGACCTCATAGTGTCTATCTCTCAATTTCTTTGCAGTTCAAATGAAGTCCTCTGTGCTCTGTGTACCTTTCTGGAGGTGGTGGACTTCATTCTACTTAACAAAGATTTATAAGTACTAAACATATGTGAAACATTTGTTGAACAATGTTAATATTATGCTACTCCTTTAATGTATTAAGATCAAACGTAACCAGCTTTTTTTTGTTGTTGTTGCTTTATTTTGTTAACGGCTTCATCATCTGTGTAAATGCAGGTAAGGAATAATCAAATTGACAACTCCTACTGAAATCTAACAGACAAACTAAAAACACACACAGCCTACACGTAAAAACAAAAAATATAACAATCCTAACAATACATGATGTTAACAACATAACCATGTGTAAGAAAATAAAAATAATATATAAATAAAAAAAACAAAGAACCCACAAAAAAACTTTTCAAAAACAGAAAAATAAAAACAAAAATAATAAGATATACTGAATAATAATATGCAAAAAAATAAATCAATGAAATAACTAAAGATAAATTCCATCTATATGTGTAGTCTTGCAAAGTGTATTCAAAAGAAGGAATCATGGACTTTAGAGGCACATCTGTAGCGTTGAAGTAAAAAAATTAACTTATATTTATCTTTAAAACTCACATTATTGACATAACATATTAAAAACAAAGCATGGTGTTTGGTCTGAACGACGCTCGCACCACCTAACACAACCAACTATTACCACAGTGGAACAGGTCAATCAATAATGATTCAAATGAGGTGATGTCAAATAGAAGGAGCAGCTAGTTGGTGGTAGAGACGAAGTGAAGAAAACTCTACATACACGCCCTTAAGCGCTTCTTCAGGAGCTTGCAGTCTAATATATACATGAAAACAATAGAAATAATTAAAAAACAAAGACAGCCAAATAATGTATCAGAATTAAGAATATAACAATCATTTAATAATAGTCTAAACAATAACTAACAAGTCAGGGTGTCTGCCCCCCACCCCTACCCCCCCCAAAAAAAAACATTGGGAAGCAACCAACCCAGAAGGCATGTGATCATAAATGGACAAAATCCAATTACAGGGGCATATAAAACTATACAAGTACTATACAACTATACTAGTATAAAACAGGGAAAAGAAAAATACTTACAGTGCATAATATACGAAACAGTATACGCAGGCAAACCTGGCGGGATCATCCACCAATCAGCGGTTTCTCATGCCTTAAGCAATATAAAGCTTTAAAAGGAAGTGCACAAATATTTATATGTCTATATGTATAGAAGAACAAGGCACAAGAGAAACACACTATCTGTAAGAAACAGCCAAAGATGGTGTATAGAGTTCAAAGGTGCTTACCAAAAAATCCTTATAAATTGTTTGGGACGGGGGCAATAACCATAACCTCAACAGCCAAACTATGGAACTTTGAACCAGGCACTAGTACCATACACATGGAAAGGGGAAGCCCAATATGGCTATTCCTATGTAAGTACACTTTAAGTGTAGGGAGCCAGTAGAGCTCCAACAGTATTGAGGCTAAAAGGAAACAAATGGAGGAGTTTCATCAGTAACCTAATGAGCACCAAGACAGAGTAACAAAACCTTTTTTAGAATAAGTAACAAGCCTTGTATCCAAAAGCGTAGACAGGGCATCAGTGAATCTGGCTCTGTCTGAGAGGTGCTGTGGCCCTGTGTATATAAACCCCGACCGAAAGTGCGTCATCCCTGAAACCGGAAGTTACATCACCCGCAAGTGCGCCATCCCGAAAACCGGAAGTGATGTCACCCCGACCGGCCACACGCTGATGCGCATGTGCCAGACTCCCCTGATGCAGAGGGGCTGGGACACTGCAACAAAAGCAAAGAGGGACCAATTCAGGCAGAACGAGTGCTTCAAGCGCCGCAGTCAGGCAGCAACATGTGCTGCCGTACATACGGCGCTGGGCAGTTGTACAAATGGGAGATAAAATCCATCACACTAGCAACAGACAGCCAGACAGGCTACCAGAAAAGGGGGGCTGAGCAGACTGACCGACATGCTAAAAATAAAAAATGTAAAAATAAAACAAATATTAATAGTAAATATACATATATGTTTAATTGAGACAGCGAACAATCCAGCATTAAAATCGTACAGCCCAAACCATAGTTATTTAGATCATTATATAGCACATGTTTGAGAACTTTACATCTTGATTAGGGATCAGCCGAACACCCCCCGGTTCGGTTCGCACCAGAACCTGCGAACGGACTGAAAATTCGCACGCACGTTAGAACCCCATTGACGTCTATGGGACTCGAACGTTCGAAATCAAAAGTGCTCATTTTAAAGGCTAATTTGCATGGTATTGTCCTAGAAAGGGTTTGGGGACCCGGGTCCTGCCCCAGGGGACATGTATCAATGCAAAAAAAAGTTTTAAAAACTGACGTTTTTTCGGGAGCAGTGATTTTAATGATGCTTAAAGTAAAAAAAAAAAAGAAGTGAAATATTCCTTTAAATATCGTACCTGGGGGGTGTCTATAGTATGCCTGTAAAATGGGGCGTGTTACCCGTGCTTAGAACAGTCCCTGCACAAAATGACATTTTTAAAGGAATAAAAGTAATTTAAAACTGCTTGCGGCTTTAATGTAATGTCGGGTCCTGGCAATATGGATGAAAATCAGTGAGACAAACGGCAAGGGCATTACCAGGCCCTTTGGGTCTTGTATGGATATTAAGGGGAAACCCCCCACACAAATTAAAAAAGGAAAGGTGTGAGGCCCCCAGGCCCTATATACTCTGAACAGCAGTATACAGGCGGTGCAAACAAGACAGGGACTGTAGGTTTGTTGTTAAGTAGAATCTGTTTGTAATTTTGAACTGGTACATTTTTAATGTTTTTAGCTCCAGCCAAAAAATCTATTTTTAGCTTTTTGGAAAACATAGGGAAGGGTTATCGCCCCTGTGACATTTGTTTTGCTGTCTATGCTCCTCTTCAGAAGATTTCACCTCACTTTTTGTTCTAATGAAAATTTGGGGTTTTTAGTGAAACAAGGATTGGTGATAAAGCATCAGTGTAAAGGAGAAAAGTTTTTCTCATATTAATTCTTACAGGAGAGAATTTCCCTTCCTAGGGGTAAATTTCATCTCCCCTCCTGTTGTCTCCTTCAGTTTGCAAGTAGGAGTCATTTGTAAGTTGGATGTTTGAAAGTAGGGTCCTGCCCTATATACTCAGCAGAAATTTGGGCCTTAGGTGTTGTTGTGACCACAACACTGTAATGCCGCATACACACGAGCGGACTTTACGGCAGACTTTGCCCGGCGGATGGGATTTCGTCGGACAATTCAATCGTGTGTGGGCTCCAGCGGACTTTGTTTTCTCAAAAGTTGGACGGACTTAGATTTGAAACATGTTTTAAATCTATCCATCGAACTCGAGTCCGGTTGAAAAGTCCGCTCGTCTGTATGCTAGTTCGACGGACAAAAAGCCACGCTAGGGCAGCTATTGGCTACTGGCTATGAACTTCCTTGTTTTAGTCCGGTCGTACGTCATCACGTACGAATTTGACGGACTTTGGTGGATTGTGTGTAGGCAAGTCTGTTCATTCGGAAAGTCCGTCGAAAAGTCCGCTGGGCAAAGTCTGCCTTAAAGTCCGCTTTTGTGTACACGGCATAAGCCCTCACAGGGCCCTGCTGTGAAATATTAGATCAAGAATTGTAATTACATGCCCCTGTTGAACAGGGGCAGAAAAATTGGGCCTTTGGTGGTGGTGGTGGTGCTGGTGCCACAACACTGTAAGTCTTCACAGTTACTCTTGGTGGGCGCAGAAACGGGCCCTGCTGTGAAATATTAGATCAAGAATTCTAATTACATGTCCCTATTGAACAGGGGCTGAAATATTGGGCCTTAGGCACTGGTGCTGGTGCCACAAAACTGTGACCCCTCACAGATACTCTAGTTGGAGCGCAGGAACTAGCCCTGCTGCAAAGAATTGCATCAAAAATTGTAAATACACGCCCCTGTTAAACGGGGGCTGAAAAATTGGGCCTTAGGCACTGGTGCTGGTGCCACAAGACTGCAACCCTTCACAGATACTCTAGTTGGAGCGCAGGAACTTGCCCTGCTGCAAAGAATTGCATCCAAAATTGTAATTACACGCCCCTGTTAAACAGGGGCTGAAAAATTGGGCCTCAGGCACTGGTGGCGATGCCCAGAACCAAAAATGTTCTTACAAGCTATCAGCATGATCATTGAGGAGGAAGAGGATAATTACTCAGCATAACAGGATAGTCACTCAGCTTTAGCATTGGCAGTCTTTGAAGGGATCTGACATTTCAAAAAAAATTATTCGGTTACATCAGCATCAGGTGCTTGGTAGCTGGTGGTGATCCAAGACTGATTGATTTTTATGAAGGTCAGTTGATCGACAGAGTCGGTGGACAGACGCACCCTGTGATCGGTTACAAAGCCTCCAGCAGCACTGAATGTTCGTTCCGAAAGAACGCTGGATGCAGGACAGGCCAGTAGCGAAATTGCATACTTTGCAAGCTCTGGCCAGTGATCCATCCTCAAGACCCAGTAACCCAGAGGATTTTCGGTGGGAAAGGTGTCCAAGTCAGATCTTGCCCCTAGGTATTCCTGCACCATGTAAAACAGACGCTAGCGATGGTTGCTGGAAGCGATCATATCTTGGGGCTGTGGACTAAAAAATTGTCTGAATGCATCGGTCAGACGGCCACCTCCTCCACCGCTTCTTCTTTGACTGACTGAAGCCTCAGCAACACGTTGTCCAGAAACAGGAGTTTGTAACCACCCAGTCTCTGGGAATGCGTTGCACAGACCTTTCTGCAAGGCCTCCCGAAGATGTTTCATCCTCTGCTCCCTCTGCGACGGCAAGATAAGGTCCGCAACCTTACCCTTGTAACGTGGATCAAGGAGGGTTGCCAGCCAGTATTGTTCCTTCTCCTTGATACTACGAATACGAGGATCCTTCCGCAGGCTTTGCAGGATCGGGGAGGCCATGCAGCGTAGGTTTGCTGAGGCATTCGGTCCGGAGTCCTCTGGGTCACTAAGGTCCTCCCAGCCATGTACAAGTCCATCTGTTTCTTGGGACTGTAAATGATCCCTTAAAGACTGCTGCTGATGCTGAGTGCCAGGCTCCACCTCCATACTGACACAATCCTCCTCCTCCTCCTCCTCCTCTTCCTGTGTGAACGGCGGGCACGCAGGAACACTGTCTGGATAAAGGGGGCCTTGAGAGCTAAGGAAGTCCTCCTCTTCCTGCCTCTGTTCTGCCTCAAGTGCCCTGTCCATTATTCCATGCAGCGTGTGCTCCAACAGGTGGACAAGGGGGACAGTGTCACTGATGCATGCACTGTCACTGCTCACCATCCTCGTGGCCTCCTCAAATGGTGACAGGACAGTGCATGCATCCCTGATCATGGCCCACTGGCGTGGGGAAAAAAAACCAAGCTCCCCTGACCCTGTCCTGGTGCCATAGTCGCACAGGTACTCATTGATGGCTCTCTGCTGCATGTGCAGCCGCTGCAGCATGGCCAACATTGAGTTCCACCTGGTGGGCATGTCACAGATTAGGCGGTTCTTGGGCAGGTTAAATTCCTTTTGGAGGTCTGCCAGCCGAGCACTGGCAATATATGACCGGTGGAAATGCACAGACTTTCCTGGCCTGCCTCAGGACATCCTGTAAGCCCGGGTACCTGCCCAAGAACCACTGCACCACCAAGTTAAGGACGTGAGCAAAGCAAGGCACATGGGTCATTTGTCCCTGTCAGAGGGCGGAGAGGAGGTTGGTGCCATTGTCGCAAACCACCATTCGTGCCTTAAGTTGGCATGGCATCAACCACCTCTGAACCTGCCCCTGCAGAGCTGACAGAACCTCTGCCCCAGTGTGGCTCCTGTGTCCCAAGCACACCCGCTCAAGCACTGCATGGCATCTTTTGGCCTGCGTACTTGCATAGCCCCTTGAACGGCTACGGAGCACCGCTGGTTCCGAGGACAAAGCACAGGAAGAGGCCATGGAGGAAGAAGAAGAGGAGGGGGTGGAGGAGAGAGGTGTGTCAGAATCACTAGTAGTGGCATTTTGGAGGCGTGGTGGCAGAACAACCCCCAACACTACTGCACCTTGTCCTGCATCCTTCTCAGCTGCCAGAAGAGTCACCCAATGCGCCGTGAAACTTAACGGTAACGTCCCTGTCCATGCCTGCTGGACCATGAGTCCAGTTGCAGACCATGAGCGGTAATATGCACTTTACCACTGACCGCCCTGTCCAGTGAGGCCAAAACATTGCCTTCCACATGCCAGTAGAGAGCCGGAATCGCCTTCCGTGAGAAAAAGTGGCGTTTGGGAACCTTCCACTGAGGAACCGCACATTCCACAAACTCACAAAAGGGGGCAGAATCTACCAACTGAAAAGGTAGCAGTTGAAGTGCTAGCAATTTTTCCAAGCTAGCATTCAACCGCTGGGCATGTGGATGGCTGGGAGCGAACTTCTTTT
Organism: Lithobates clamitans; assembly: GCA_037952925.1. Classification (NCBI taxonomy): domain Eukaryota; kingdom Metazoa; phylum Chordata; class Amphibia; order Anura; family Ranidae; genus Lithobates; species Lithobates clamitans. The sequence goes on along the minus strand of JBBGZY010000325.1, from coordinate 2,844,993 downwards.
TGCGGTGCAGCAGCTGGGGCAGGGAAATTTTCCTGGTATAATCTGACATCGGTGTACCGATAGCAGATTGCCCGCAAGTACTTGGCTGTGACACACCTTCATTCCTCTCAGTGCAGGTCTCAGAGAGGACTGAAGGTATAGTGGGGTTGGAGATCCCAGCTGATGAGGAGTAAGGAGAGGTCCCACACCAAAGAACTTTAGGAATAACGTGCAGAGACTGTTTGAGTGGGAGGATGCTGACAGGGCAACCCACAAAACAAATTTCATCAGGAACTAGCCACAATTCTGTCAGTGTATAGCCTGCTTATTTCCCAAAAGCCCCCAGACAACTTGAACCTGCTTTACATTTAGTACCAGTGTTCAGCATTTAGTAACTAGACCCAAATTAAAAAATTGCATGCTGTACACTAGTAAAATATATATCTCTTATTTAGCTTAGTGCAGCTACATCTCACTGCAGGTCATTAGTATGTCTGGAAGGCCAACAAGGAGAGGCAGACAGTCACAAGCCAATAAAAGTGGGCAAGCAGGCTCTGTGCTGGTCGTGGACACGGTGCATCCTCATCAGCATGTGGCCGTGGGACACGCTTGGCCTTTTATTCGGCAGCTGGCCATGTTGAGCCGCAACATGCGGAAGACTTGGTCGAGAGGATGACCAAGCCATCATCATCCTCCTCATCCTCTCTCACCCATTCTCAGGGTACTTTGTCTGGCAAAGCAGCTGTCAACGCGGCCTCTTCCCTCGGCTCAATGGCATCAGTGACTCCTTCCCACCATGTCCTCCTGAGGAGTCCCTCAAACTGTTTGACCACAGTGTTGGGTACATGCTCCAGGAGGATGCCCAGCATTTAGAAGGCTCTGATGATGATACTGAGCTAGATGAAGGCAGTAACGTGAGCACAGACAGAGGGGGTGCCCAAGAAGGACAGCAATCTGGCAGTCATGTTCCCCCTGCTGCAGCATACTGCCAGGTTTGCTCCAGTGATGAGGAGGGAGGGGATGATGAGGTCACTGACTCAATGTGGGTGCCTGATAGGAGAGATGAGGAAGATGCCCTCCAGGGGCCAGCCTAAGGGCAGCACACTGACTGCATCACACCTCAGAGCTCCGCGTGTGCAGGGCGCTGCTGTCTCTGCACGTTATTCCAAAAGTTCTTTGGTGTGGGACCTCTCCTTACTGCTCATCAGCTGGGATCTCCAACCCCACTATACCTTCAGTCCTCTCTGAGACCTGCACTGAGAGGAATGAAGGTGTAGAATTAGGTGTGTCACAGCCAAGTACTTGCGGGCAATCTGCTATCGGTACATCGACGTCAGATTGTACCAGGCAAATTTCCCTGCCCCAGCTGCTGCACCGCCAAAAGAAGTTCGCTCCCAGCCATCCACATGCCCAGCGGTTGAATGCTAGCTTGGCAAAATTGCTAGCACTTCAACTGCTGCCTTTTTAGTTGGTAGACTCTGCCCCCTTCTGTGAGTTTGTGGAATGTGCGGTTCCTCAGTGGCAGGTACCCAAATGCCACTTTTTCTCACGGAAGGCGATTCCGGCTCTCTACCGGCATGTGGAAGGCAATGTCTTGGCCTCACTGGACAGGGAGGTCAGCGGTAAGGTGCATATTACCGCTGACTCATGGTCCAGCAGGCATGGACAGGGACGTTACCTAAGTTTCACCGCGCATTGGGTGACTCTGCTGGCAGCTGGGAAAGATGCAGGACAAGATGCAGTAGTGTTGGAGGTTGTTCCGCCACCACGCCTCCAAAATGCCACTACTAATGATTGTGATACACCTCTCTCCTCCACCCCCTCCTCTTCTTCTTCCTCCATGGCCTCTTCCTGTGCTTTGTCCTCGGAACCAGCGGTGCTCCGTAGCCATTCAAGGGGCTACACAAGTATGCAGGCCAAAAGATGCCATGCGGTGCTTGAGCTGGTGTGCTTGGGGGACAGGAGCCACACTGGGGCAGAGGTTCTGTCAGCTGTGCAGGGGCAGGTTCAGAGGTGGTTGACGCCACGCGAACTTAAGGCAGGAATGGTGGTTTGCGACAATGGCACCAACCTCCTCTCTGCCCTCCGACAGGGACAAATGACCCATGTGCCCTGTTTGGCTCATGTCCTTAACTTGGTCGTGCAGCGGTTCTTGGGCAGGTACCCGGGCTTACAGGATGTCCTGAGACAGGCCAGGAAAGTCTATGTGCATTTCCGCCGGTCATATAATGCCAGTGCTCGGCTGGCAGACCTCCAAAAGGAGTTTAACCTGCCCAAGAACCGCCTAATCTGTGACATGCCCACCAGGTGGAACTCAATGTTGGCCATGCTGCAGCGACTGCAAACGCAGCAGAGGGCCATCAATGAGTACCTGTGCGACTATGGCACCAGGACAGGGTCAGGGGGAGCTTGTTTTTTTTTACCCATGCCAGTGGGCCATGATCAGGGATGCATGCACTGTCCTGTCACCATTTGAGGAGGCCACGAGGATGGTGAGCAGTGACAGTGCATGCATTAGTGACACTGTCCCCCTTGTCCACCTGTTGGAGCACACGCTGCATGGAATAATGGACAGGGCACTTGAGGCAGAACAGAGGCAGGAAGAGGAGGACTTCCTTAGCTCTCAAGGCCCCCTTTATCCAGACAGTGTTCCTGCGTGCCCGCTGATCATACAGGAAGAGGAGGAGGATTGTGTCAGTATGGAGGTGGAGCCTGGCACTTAGCATCAGCAGCAGTCTTTAAGGGATCATTTACAGTCCCAAAAAACACATGGACTTGTACATGGCTGGGAGGAGGTGGCTGCGGATCATGTCATCCTTAGTGACCCAGAGGACTCCGGACCGAATGCCTCCGCAAACCTACGCTGCATGGCCTCCCTGATCCTGCAAAGCCTGCTGAAGCATCCTCGTATTCGTAGTATCAAGGAGAAGGAACAATACTGGCTGGCAACCCTCCTTGATCCACGTTACAAGGGTAAGGTTGCGGACCTTATCTTGCCGTCGCAGAGGGAGCAGAGGATGAAATATCTTCGGGAGGCCTTGCAGAAAGGTCTGTGCAACGCGTTCCCAGAGACTGGGAGGTTACAAACTCCTGTTTCTGGACAACGTGTTGCTGAGGCTTCGGTCAGTCAAAGAAGGAGCGGTGGAGAAGGTGGCCATCTGACCAATGCGTTCAGACAATTTTTTAGTCCGCAGCCCCAAGGTATGATCGGTTCCAGCAACCATCGCCAGCATCTGTTTTACATGGTGCAGGAATACCTAGGGGCAAGATCTGACTTGGACACCTTTCGCACTGAAAATCCTCTGGGTTACTGGGTCTTGAGGATGGATCACTGGCCAGAGCTTGCACAGTATGCAATTGAGCTACTGGCCTGTCCTGCATCCAGCGTTCTTTCGGAACAAACATTCATTGCTGCTGGAGGCTTTGTAACTGATCACAGGGTGCGTCTGTCCACTGACTCGGTCGATCGACTGACCTTCATAAAAATGAATCAGTCTTGGATCACCACCAGCTACCAAGCACCTGATGCTGATGTAACCGAATCATTTTTTTTGAAATCTCAGATCCCTTCAAAGACTGCCTGTGCTGATGCTTAGTGACTATCCTGAGTAATTATCCTCTTCCTCCTCAATGATCACGCTGATAGCTTGTAAGAACATTTTTGATTCTGGGTGCCGCCACCAGTGCCTAAGGCCCAATTTTTCAGCCCCTGTTTAACAGGGGCGTGTAATTACAATTTTGGATGCAATACTTTGCAGCAGGGCTTGTTGCTGCGTTCCAACTAGAGTATCTGTGAGGGGTTGCAGTGTTGTGGCACCAGCACCAGTGCCTAAGGCCCAATTTTTCAGCCCCTGTTTAACAGGGGCGTGTAATTACATTTTTTGATGCAATACTTTGCAGCAGGGCTCGTTCCTGCGTTCCAACTAGAGTATCTGTGAGGGGTTGCAGTGTTGTGGCACCAGCACCAGTGCCTAAGGCCCAATTTTTCAGCCCCTGTTCAACAGGGGCATGTAATTACAATTCTTGATCTCATATTTCACAGCAGGGCCCGTTTCTGCACCCACCAAGAGCGAGTGAGGACTTACAGTGTTGTGGCACCACCACCACCACCAAAGGCCCAATTTTTCTGCCCCTGTTCAACAGGGACATGTAATTACAATTCTTGATCTAATATTTCACAGCAGGGCCCTGTGAGGGCTTACAGTGTTGTGGTCACAGCAACACCTAAGGCCCAAATTTCTGCTGAGTATATAGGGCAGGCCCCTACTTTCAAACATCCAACTTACAAACGACTCCTACTTGCAAACGGAAGGAGACAACAGGAAGTGAGATGAAATACCCCTAGGAAGGGAAATTCTCTCCTGTAAGACTTAATATGGGAAAAACATTTCTCCTTTCCACTGATGCATTATCACCAATCCTTGTTTCACAAAAAAACCCACATTTTCAAAAAACATTTGTCATTGGGACAAAAAGTGAGGTGAAATCTTCTGAAGAGGAGCACAGACAGCAAAACAAATGTCACAGGGGTGATAACCCTTCCCTATGTTTTCCAAAAAGCTTAAAATAGATTTTTTGGCTGGAGCTAAACACGTTAAAAATGTACCAGTTCAAAATTACAAACAGATTCTACTTAACAACAAACCTACAGTCCCTGTCTTGTTTGCACCGCCTGTATACCGCAGTTCAGAGTACAGAGCCTGCATGCTGCTATTTCCTTTTTTAATTTGGGTGCGGGGTTCCCCTTAATATCCATACAAGACCCAAAGGGCCTGGTAATGGACTGGGGGGTACCCATGCCGTTTGTCTCACTGATTTTCACCCATATTGCCAGGACCCGACATTACATTAAAGCCGCAAGCAGTTTTAAATGACTTTTTTTTCCTTTAAAAATGACATTTTGTGCAGGGACTGTTCTAAGCACGGGAAACATGCGCCACTTTACAGGGATACTATAGACACCCCCCTTGTACAATATTTAAAGGAATATTTCACTTTTTTTTACTTTAAGCATCATTAAAATCACTGCTCCCGAAAAAATAGCCGTTTTTAAAAGTTTTTTTGCACTGATACATGTCCCCTGGGGCAGGACCCGGGTCCCAAACACTTTTTAGGACAATACCATGCAAATTAGCCTTTAAAATGAGCACTTTTAAATTTGAATGTTTGAGTCCCATAGACGTCAATGGGGTTCTAACGTTCGTGCGAATTTTCAGTCCGTTCGCAGGTTCTGGTGCGAACCAAACCGGGGGGTGTTTGGCTCATCCCTAATACCTACACATAAAAACACATAAATACTGCATTTCTTTGGACATACAGGTGATGGAATTACATTACTCAAGAGTTATTCTTCTTGATTTATTCTGTGATATTTGGTGTTTTTTTGTGGGGGAGAGTAGAATATTACCCCCAATTTTCTGGGAATTACATTTTGCTTTCTGATGTTGGTACACATATCACATTTTTTGGGCTCAAATTATGAATATTTGGAAATAATAAAAAGCACAAAAAAATGTGATTCATTTTAAATTTGCATCAGCAATGGTATTGTTTGTGGATTATAAAGACACCTGTATGAGTTTGGGTAAAGATTATTGTGAGATGGAGAGCAACAAGTGAAAGTGACAGAGAAAAATATATTTTACCAAAACATCAAAACATTCCACATTCTAGCATTCTTAAAAACTAAATATTTTAAGTAGAAGCAACAATGTTGCAAAGGAAAATTTATTTCAGAGAAAGATACATTTCATCTCAACATTAAAAGGTTTTTTTTGTGAAAGTTAGAATTGTTCCATTAGAACCAATGGCTCAAACTTGATTTGGATTAGAATAGAGCAGATTTTCACTTCAAAAAAATGCACTCTAATTAGCTCTCATTTTGGTATTTACTATAGCGCCGGGTAAAATAGTCACTTGCTCAGTTGTGTTGGCACCTAGTTGTCCAAACAGGGAATTTTTCACTTCTCAGACTTTTAAAGATATTTCAGTATATAAATCACTTTTTCACACAGTTTAAAAGCAGATTATCTTTAAATAATATACTGCATATTTTAGTACCATTTAGGCAATTATATCATGCTCCAAACATTATTTCCATGTGCACTACTCCAGGTTTTAGCAGAGTAAGGGTTTGGGTGCTATTTGGTTTCAAGGAACTATAATGAATTCGATTTTGGTGGCAATTAGCGCTAATTAGCACCGCAGCTCTATAGTAAATGACCCCCACTATCTCCTCTTGATTCTGTAAGCATCCATCATCAGTGCGGGCATCTGAAGCCTGGTTGTACTTTCTTCCGGGATATGGAGTAGCTGGCTACCCAGCATGCACCACCCGATCTCGCACCTGCGCAGTGTGAAGAAAGCGAGGCACACTTGGTGCGGAGGATGCACGTTGACTGCTGGGATTGATGACACATATAACACAGGAGCCAATGGTTGGGAGGATACGATGTACCTTGAAGCAGGGAGGTAATATGGAAGTGCAGCGCTTCAGGAAGCCTAAAGGTATTTAAACATTGGGAAAAATAAATAAATAATCCCAAACATTGATGGCTTAGCAGTAAGCAATGCCTGAGGCCAAAGTGAAAAAAATAGGGTGAAACTCCACTTTAAGTTCAGCATTAAAAAAAACCTTCTGGTTTGCGTTTTTGAGAGCAGTTTTCTGTCACAAAAACTGAATGCTCTTAAACTTTCCTAGAAGCTTCTAAACTCTGCCAAGGGAACTAGCATTTTTTTTTAAGCCCAGTGTGCGCGTATTTAGTTCTAACTAACCAGTTTCAAAGTGGGTGCAGTAAGTGATTTATTTGCTAAGTACTTATGGTAGTTTTCCTCAGGCGGTATACAGCAGATTCTGTATCAAAAATCAGGATAATGGAGCAGCTCTTGTTAGCAGAAGTAGTAGTAATAGTTACAGTGCACAAAAGTTTATCTGCAAAGGAGGCATCATATTTTTCTACACTTAAAGTGGTTGTATCCTCCCCTTGGTGATTTTTACCTACAGGAAAGCCTATAATAAGCACGGTTTAGGAGATATTCACCCTGCATGCAGCCGCTGACGTCAGCAGCACATGCACTCTGAAGATCCAGAAATTCAAAACTCCTTGCCAGAATGCATGCGCGGGAGCGATGTCATCGCAGCTCGAGCCACTCACAGCGCCGGAGCCACAAACCCAGAAGAAACATTGAGGGAACATGTCAGCTCCCTCAGTGGTGACCGGGAGGCGGTGAGGGCACTTTGTTTTAAGGTAAGTATTTCATATTGACCTAGTATGTGGTGCATACTAGCTCATTACGCCTTTGCCCTACAGGATTTGTTTTTTTTTTGTTGCCAGGACATACAACCGCTTTAAGACTTTAACTTACAGGGAAATTACTTCACAAACCAGTCTAGTACTGGTACAGCAGAATTCTTTCAAACTGTCCCATTTTCTTGCATTTATAACACACAACATAATTTGCTATGTGCTTTGATGAGTCACACCTGGAGCAGTACATGTTCTGAGTATGAGCAGCTCTGAATTGCAGTTTTGATTAATTTCTTGTTGTACAATTATATTGGGCTTGAAATGTTTCTTTGTTGGAGATAGATCCTGAATTCACAGCCTATATGGTGCCAGTAGTCCCCTGACTGAGAGTTAAAAATGTTCCAAGAGCAATCATTCTCTAATGCGGGTTGACTTTAGTTCAGTTAGTCTCTTTTGATTTCATTAGAGCACCAAACTCACAGGTAAGTGCCAACTCTCTCAAACTGCTATAGATTGTACTGCGGATTTACTATTTTGCTGTCCACATTGCTGAAGTTTTTGTTATGAAACCACATTTACTTTATGCAAAAAAGACATTCTTTGCAGTGAGCTATGTTGTAGGTGTCCTCAAGCAGTGAATAAGTAAAAAATGCTTTCTTGCAGTATGTAAGTTCTCCTTATTAGCGGTAATTATGTAATTCTCAAATACATGAATACAAGCAGGCATTTTAGGCTCATATAGGCTACACTTATAGTTCAAATGAGTTGGCATACTGTATTGATGTGACTCCTAACATCTTTTCTGTTATTTATGGTTATAGGCTCCCCAGGGTAAATAAATAGAGTTTTGGGCTGCTGTAGAGGTAGGAGAGACATCCTCTTCGCTAGTCTTGTTTTATCCTGCAATCTTGGAGGCAGATTAGTTAGTTAGATACCATAACTCCCAGTATTACTTTTTCCCTCAGGTACCTGTCTTTCAGATAACAGTGGTCTGAGCTGCCCATTCACTGCTGGATCACTTTTAGAAGCAATGGGAGGGGTGTCCCGGGCTCACTTGGTCAATCGGTACCTCTGGGAATCGATCCGGGGCTGGCGGTGGCTGGGAACAGAGATGAGCGAGGGAAAGATGGCCACTGTTCATCTCTATGGGACCCATAGTGTTTCTTTGTGTGCTGTACAGGCTCAGCTGATATGGGGTATGCTTGTGGACTCCTCCGCATCTGCCACTGGGAGTGCTGGCAGGGGATGGAGCCCGTCCTGGCTTCTAGCTGTAGCTCAAGGAAGAGGAATGAGGCGATCCCTGATGCCGCACATCTGTTTGATCCTATAGTGGTGATAAGAGTGGCAACCTCAGCCTGGACTCCAATCAGGCCACACCCCCAACATGTTTCTCTCCATCCCCAGAGCTTAATCATGGGAATCCCCATGATTACACTCTGGGGTGCGGAGCAAAACATGTTGGGGGATCACACTATAGGGTTACATGGATGTGCAGCATCAAGGATCACCTCTTTCCTCTTCCTTGAGTTCATCTCTATGGCCTAGGAGGACCGGAGTGATGTCATGACGTCACTTCCAGTTCTGATCCCATGCAAACAAGGCCTTTTTTTTTTTTTAAAGCAAAACATCAATTAATATTATTGTTTATTTATTTATTTTTTTTGCTTTAAAGGGTAGAGGAGAAATCGGGGGTCTTTAAGACCCCCGATCTCTCCATAAAGAGGACCTTGCGATAGCAATAAAAGTGATCAGATTTTTATTTTTCAAAGTACAGTGTAAAAATGTAAAAAATGTAATAAAATTAATAATAAAACAAGTAAAGCGCCCCTGTCCCCGCATGCTCGCATGCAGTGGTGAACGCATACGTAGATCACGCCCACATATGTAAACAGTGTTCATACCTACCAGTGTGAGGTATTGCCGTAAATGTCAGAGCAAGAGCAATAATTCTAGCACTAGACCTCCTCTGTAACTCTAAACTGGTAACCTGTAGAAGTTTAAAAAGTGTCGCCTATGGAGATTTCTAAGTACTGTCGTTTGGCGTCATTCCGCGAGTGCGCACAATTTCAAAGCATGACATGTTAGGTATTTATTTACTCTGTGTAATATCATCTTTCATATTTTACTAAAACATGGGGTATATATTTTTTTTAATTATTTTTATTTATTAAAGTGTATTTTGTTAAAAAAAATTGCATTTGAAAAACCGCTGCACAAAATCAGTGTGACTTAAATGACTGCAACAACCGCCATTCTATTCTCTAGGGCCTCTGCTAAATAAATATATATATATATATATATGAGGTTCTACATCTACAGTCATGGCCAAAATTGTTGGTACCCCAGACATTTTTCCAGAAAATCAAGTATTTCTCACAGAAAAGTATTGCAGTAACACATGTTTTGCTATACACATGTTTATTCCCTTTGTGTGTATTGGAACAAAACAAAAAAGGGAGGAAAAAAAGCAAATTGGACATAATGTCACATAAAACTCTGAAAATGGGCTGGTCTTGGCACCCTTAACTTAATATTTAGTTGCACGCCCTTTGGAAAAATAACTGAAATCAGTCGCTTCCTATAACCATCAATGAGCTTCTTACACCACTTTTCCTTTGCAAACTGCTCCAGGTCTCTCTTATTGGAAGGACACCTTTTCCCAACAGCAATTTTAAGATCTCTCCACAGGTGTTCAATGGGATTTAGATCTGGACTCATTGCTGGCCACTTTAGAACTCTCCAGCGCTTTGTTGCCATCCATTTCTGGGTGCTTTTTGATGTATGTTTGGGGTCATTGTCCTGCTGGAAGACCCAAGATCTCAGACGCAAACCCAGCTTTCTGACACTGGGCTCTACAGTTTGCAAAGTCCAGAAATCCAAGTAGAGAGAGAGAGTATCACCACTCCAGGTGGGTCAGATCAAAGTAAAAGGCATCTCCTTCAGTCTAGAAGTCCAGGTGCTGGCAATGCTGTAGCAGTTAGACATCAAAGAAATCCTGGACAGGTGCACTCCAAAAATATTTGCCTTTATTTAATAAAGTGTCATCCAAAATACAGGTTGCAGCAAAGTGGAACAAACTTACGCATTTCGCACTACACAGAGTGCTTAGTCAGAGGGCTATGACTAGGCACTCTGTGTAGTGCAAAACACGTAAGCTTTGTTCCACTTTGCTGTGACCTGTATTTTGGATGACACTTTATTAAATAAAGGCAAATGTTTTTGGAGTGCGGCTGTTCAGGATTTCTTTGATGTCTAATTGGGCTCTACAGTGCGATCCAAAATCCTTAGGTAACCCTCAGATTTCATGATGCCTTGCACACATTCAAGGCACCCAGTGTCAGAGGCAGCAAAACAACCCAAAAACATCATTGAACCTCCACCATATTTCACTGTAGGTACTCTAGGTGTTCTTTGTAGGCCTCATTCCGTTTTCGGTAAACAGTAGAATGATGTGCTTTACCAAAAAGCTCCATCTTGGTCTCATCTGTCCACAAGACGTTTTCCCAGAAGGATTTTGGATTATTCAAATACATTTTGGCAAACTGTAGTCTTGCTTTTTTATGCCTCTGTGTCAGCAGTGGGGTCCTCCTGGGTCTCCTGCCATAGCGTTTAATTTCATTTAAATGTCGATGGATAGTTCGCGCTGACACTGATGCTCCCTGAGCCTGCAGGACAGCTTGAATTTCTTTGGAACTTGTTTGGGGCTGCTTATCCACCATCCGGACTATCCTGCATTGCAACCTTTCATCAATTTTTCTCTTCCATTCACGCCCAGAGGGATTAGCTACAGTGCCATGGGTTGCAAACTTCTTGATAATGTTGCGCACTGTGGACAAAGGCAAATCTAGATCTCAGGAGATGGACTTGTAACCTTGAGATTGTTGATATTTTTCCACAATTTTGGTTCTCAAGTCCTCAGACAGTTCTCTTCCCCTCTTTCTGTTGTCCATGCTTAGTGTGGCACACACAGACACACAATGCAAAGACTAAGTGAACTTCTCTCCTTTTTATCTGCTTGCAGGTGGGATTTTTATATTACCTACACCTGTTACTTGCCCCAGGTGAGTTTAAAGGAGCATCACTTGCTTGAAACAATCTTATTTATCCACAATTTTGAAAGCGTGCCAAGAATTTTGACCAGCCATATTTTGGAATTTTGTGTGACATTATGTCCAATTTGCTTTTTTTCCTCCTTTTTTTGTTTTGTTCCAATACACACAAAGGGAATAAACATGTGTATAGCAAAACACGTGTTACTGCAATACTTTTCTGTGAGAAATACTTGATTTTCTGGAAAAAATTTCTGGGGTGCCAAGACATTCGGCCATGACTGTAAGTAATTTTCTAGCAAAAAATACAGATTTTTTTTTGTAAACAAAGAATGTCAGATAAAGGCCTGGTCAGCAAGTGGTTCATGTTTGGGCATCAATACTACATGTGCTGACTTCTGTGTAGCACATAACAGAAACAGGAACTGGAAATAACTTGTACAGAGTATAGAAAGTATTATATAGGCACAGTAAAACGAAGGATTCACCTAGAGCTTTTTTAGTTTGATGTCCTTTATTTTGATTAGAGGGATATGTCCCTGTTTCAAGGGTATGCCTCTCTAGAGAGTCTATGACCCCCTTGAGAGAGAACTAGCTAGTCTTTTGCACTTTAATTGCATTGTTTTAACATGTTCGTGTTTTTGGTTTTGTGTACTATGTGTATAATTAAATATTTATATTTAATTTTATGACTGGTGTCTATAAAATCAATTTTTTCCACTTCCTTTTTTGTTAATTATATGTAGATTTAGGACGTGGCACTGCCCTACCTAGTAAATTTCCACAGATCCATCCTGTGTTGAAATTTGGTGTTCTCTTTTTTTGCTATAGGTGTAGTGATGTAACCCTAGAGACCTCATTAGTTCATAAAGAGTGTAGGCTGTAAACATAAATATGTTTGTCAGGCATCTAAAGTAGTAAAGTAGAATCAATAAGTATTAGCATAAAGATATATATGCATGAAATGAGAGGCCTGGACCCAAAGATGGTAGGGAACATGGAGATGGTAAGAAACATAGGATAACAGAGGGATACTAACAGGTGAAAAGATAGAAAAGAAAAATAAGTGAAAGAGGTGGACTGTGATTGTGTAATAGTAGGGTAGTGATGTATCCCTAGAAACCTCGTTAGTCCATAAAGAGTATAGGCTATAAACATGAGTATGTTTGTCAGGCATCTAAAACAGTAAAGTAAAATCAATGAGTATTGGCATACAGATATGTATATATAAGTAAAAGGCCTGGGCCAAGGATGGTAGGGACATGGAGATGGTGGAAAACATAGGATAGCAGAGGGATACTAACAAGTGACAAGATGAAAAAGACAGAGAGGAAAGAGGGGTGGATTGTGATAGTGTAGTGAGATGTGTGATATCAAAAATCAAAAATAAATAAAAATAAGTGCTCAAAAAATAAATAAATAAAAAATAAATAAAAATGAATAAATAAAATAAATAAAGCTATGTATGAGGTATGCAAGTATGCCTAAATGTAACAAGTATCGAAAGGTGAAAATGGTAAATATCTGAGTGTGGTAAATATCTTGAATATAAGAGTAATGAGACACAGCAGGTAACAGTAATATAGGTACAGTAACACCTTTAAAAAGTGACATTAAGGGGCAATTTAGGAAACAGCGATCTCAGGTCAATTATCTTCAGTATAAATCACACAATAAGGAAACATAAGGGGAATACAAAGACACTGAATTTCAAAAGAGCCAACTTCCCTAAACTACGAACCTTGCTAGAAGATATAAATTGGGATAAAATCTTAGGAACAAAGAACACAGAGGAGAGATGGGTTTGCTTTAAGAGCATATTAAATAAGGGTATCCCACTGGGAAATAAATTTAAAAGAGCGAACAAAAGTCCTGAATGGATTAACTCCAATGTAAAAATACATATAAAAGCGAAGGAGAAGCCTTCAAAAAATACAAGGCTGAGGGATCATCATCAGCATTCAGACTTTACAAAGAATGCAACAAGAAATGTAAGGGTACAATTAGGGCGGCTAAGTTAAACACGAAAAAGACACATAGCGGAGGGGAGCAAAAAAAATCCCAAGAAATTATTTAAGTATATAAACAGTATATAAACAGTAAAAAAGGGAGGACAGACCATATTGGCCCCATAAAGAATGAGGAAGGAAATCTGGTTACAAAGGATGGGGAGATGGTGAAGGTATTGAATTTATTCTTCTCTTCAGTCTTCACGAGGGAATCAGGGGGCTTCAGTAACCAAAACTGCAGTGTTTATCCTCATGACACATCACAGGAAGCACCCTCATGGCTAACAGAGGACAGAATTACTATTATTATTATTTTTATACAGGATTTATATTGGATCAACAGGTTACGCAGTGCTTTACAACATGAGGGCAGACAGTACACTTACAATACAAATCAATACAGGAGGGATCAGAGGGCCCCGCTCGTTAGAGCTTACAATCTAGAAGGAAGCGTTAAGTGGAAACAAAAGGTAATAACTGTGGGGGGGCGAGCTGATGGAGAAAATGAAAATACAGTTGTTAGGTGTGGGTAGGGTAGGCTTCTCTGAAGAGAAGGGTTTTCAGGGATCATCTAAAAGCTAATAGAGTAGGAGATAAGTGGACAGATTGGGGTAAGGCATTCCATAGGATTGGAAAGGCTTTGGAGGCGAGCATGGGAGGAGGTGACGAGGGAGCTAAAGAGCAGGAGGTCTTGAGAGGAGCGAAGAGAACGAGTAGGTTGGTATTTAGAGACTAGGCTAGTGATGTAGCTGGGGGCTGAATATGTGACCAATATGTGATGAACGCGGGTGTCAGATCCCTGCCCTCCTCGTTAACTTGCGACGAAGGACCGGCCAACCTCACACCATGCTGTCACTTACGTAACAATGCCACTCTCAGCTGCGCCCAGCACAAAGATTTTCTAGCTTGCGGGACCACAATCTAGGTGCCAGCAGCTTGAGAGCGATTGTCACTGGGCTAATTACGCAATTAACCCTTTAACTGCCACCACCCCTATTTTAAAAGACCGAGCCGAAGGGGACTCGTAATTTTAGCAATACCAATTATGAGTTTAAAATAAGTGTCTGCAACACACACTGCCACCACAGACAGGTCTGCTCAGAGGCCTTACACTACAACTATGTTCTAAAGTAGTGAGCGTACAGCTTGTATAACAGTGTAAATTTGCTGTCCCCTCAAAATAACTCAACACACAGCCAATAATGTGTAAACCGCTGGCAACAAAAGTGAGTACACCCCTAGGTGAAAATGTCCAAATTGAGCCCAATTAGCCATTTTCCCTCCCCAGTGTCATGTGACTCGTTAGTGTTACAAGGTCTCAGGTGTGAATGGGGAGCAGGTGTGTTAAATTTGGTGTCATTGCTCTCACTCTCTCATACTGGTCACTGGAAGTTCAACATGGCATTTCATGGCAAAGAACTCACTGAGGACCTGAAAAAGAATTGTTGCTCTACATAAAGATGGCCTAGGCTATAAGAAAATTGCCAAGACCCTGAAACTGAGCTGCAGCACGGTGGCCAAGACCATACAGCAGTTTAACAGGACATGTTCCACTCCGAACAGGCCTCGCCATGGTCGACCAAAGAAGTTGCGTGCATGTGCTCAGCATCATATCCAGAGGTTGTCTTTGGGAAATAGATGTATGAGTGCTGCCAGCATTGCTACAGAGGCTTAAGGGGTGGGGGTCAGTCTGTCAGTCCTCAGACCATACGCCGCACACTGCATCAAATTGGTCTGCATGGCTGTCATCCCAGAAGGAAGCCTCTTCTAAAGATGATGCACAAGAAAGCCCACAAACAGCTTGCTGAAGACAAGCAGACTAAAGACAAGGATTACTGCAACCATATCCTGTGGTCCGATGAGACCAAGATAAACTTTTTTGGTTCAGATGGTGTTAAGTGTGTGTGGCGGCAACCAGGTGAGGAGTACAAAGACAAGTGTGTCTTGTCTACAGTCAAGCATGGTGCTGGGAGTGTCATGGTCTGGGGCTGCATGAGTGCTGCTGGCACTGGGGAGGTACAGTTCATTGAGGGAACCATGAATGCCAACATGTACTGTGACATAGTGAAGCAGAGTACGATCCCCTCCCTTCAGAGACTGGGCCGCAGGGCAGTATTCCAACATGATAACGACACCAAACACACCTCCAAAACGACCACTGCCTTGCTAAAGAAGCTGTCTCCAGATTTAAACCCTTTTGTGCATCTGTGGGGCATCCTCAAATGGAAGGTGGAGGAGCGCAAGGTCTCTAGCATCCACCAGCTCTGTGATGTCGTCATGGAGGAATGGAAGAGGACTCCAGTGGCAACCTGTGAAGCTCTGGTGAATTCCATGCCCAAGGGGGTTAAGGCAGTGCTGGAAAATAATGGTGGCCACAAAAAATATTGACACTGTGGGCCCAATTTGGACATTTTCACTTAGGGGTGTACTCACCTTTGTTGCCAGCAGTTTAGACATTAGTGGTTGTGTGTTGAATTATTTTGAGGGGACAGAAAATTTACACTGTTATACAAGCTGTACACTCACTACTTTACATTGTAGCAAAGTGTCATTTCTTCAGTGTTGTCACATGAAAAGATATAATAAAATATTTACAAAAATGTGGGGGGTGTACTCACTTTTGTGAGATACTGTATATACAAGATTTTAGTAATGAGAACGGTATCATTAGCAGTAATCAGCATGGATTCATGAAGAATCGTTCTTGCCAAACCAATCTATTAACCTTCTATGAGGAGGTGAGCTGCCATCTAAATAAAGGAAGGCCCGTAGATGTGCTGTATCTGGATTTTGCAAAAGCATTTGACACAGTTTTCCATAAACATTTACTGTACAAAGTAAGGTACGTTGGCATGACCCATAGGGTGAGTACATGGATTGAAAACTGGCTACAAGAGCGAGTTCAGAGGGTGGTGATAAATGGGGAGTCCTCAAAATGATCAGGGTGGAAAATGGGGTCCCCCCAGGGTTCTGTGCTGGGACCAATCCTATTTAATTCATTCATAAACGACCTGGATGATGGGATAAACAGTTCACTCTCTGTATTTGCGGACAATACCAAGCTGGGCAGGGCAATAACTTCTCTGCAGGATGTGGAAACCTTACAAGAAGATCTGAACAAATCAATGGGGTGAGCAAATAAGGTTTACATGGCAAATAAGGTTTAATGTGGAAAAATGTAAAAAAAATGCATCTGGGTGGCAAAAATATGAATGCAATCTACTCACTGGGGGGAGAACCTCTGGGGGAATCAAGGATGAAAAAGGACCTGTGGGTCTTAGTAGATGATATGCTGCTGCTAACAAAGCAAACAGAATATTGGCATGCATTAAAAAGGGGATTAACTCCAGAGATAAAGCGATAATTCTCCCACACCCAAGACTCTGGTCTGGCTGCTCCTGGACTATGCTGTCCAGTTCTGGGCACCAGTCCTCAGGGAGGATGTGCTGGAAATGGAGCGAGTACAGAGAAGGGCAACAAAACTAATATAGGGTCTGGAGGACATTAGTTATGAAGAAAGGTTATGAGCACTGAACTTATTCTCTCTGGAGAAGAGATGCTTGAGAGGGGATATGATTTCAATTTGCAAATACCATACTGGTGACCCCACAATAGAGATAAAATTTTTCCATGAAAGGGAGTTTAATAAGACACATGGCCACTCGTGGCCACGGTAAGGTTGTGGTATTCACTTCCACAGGCGGTGGTTTCAGCAGGGAGCATCGATAGTTTAAAAAAACTATTAGATAAGCACCTGGACGACCACAACATACAGGGATGTGCTCTTGTAGCAAGTGCACTAAGGCCGGCCATAGACGGTTCATATATTCGATATATAAATATTGGGCACGCTGAATGTACCAAGTTGATAGAGCAAAAAACTTGAGTACAACCAGCCGGCCAGATTCACTTTCGATTATTGCTAGCGGCTGCTATAGCTACTAGCAATAATCAATGCCTTCTACCGGCAGGAATGGGAAAAAATTTGCACTCTCTATGGCCTGCCTAATACTGCTGCAATCACCTCAAACATTACTTCCATTAAAAAATGCTTCTTCTGGGTCAGTGACTGGACAATGCTAAAGTCTGAACACCAGCCTGACTGCCAAGCTGCTAGCATTTTCATAAACAGCTGAGCGATGGCAGTCTACATACTACTCTCAGTAAAGAATTCCGTTAAAGAATATGTAAACCCAACATTTAATATTTAAGATATGTGCCTGCTGTACTATTCACTTTTATGAGAAAGTATCCTGTTCTCTTTGTATTGCTTCATTTGTGTGAAATCCCTGGTGTTCCTGACAATCCCTCTGCTTTCCTATTAAAAACTGACCACACTAATCAGAAGAACGCACCTGGCCAGTTCTCTAGCTGTGCTGGGAACTCAGCCTGCTCTCCCCAATGATCAGACTTGTCCTGACACATCCCCCCTGTACAGCCATTTCCTGGGAAGACCAGTCTGATGTTGCTTCTCCTCTCCTAGCTCTTATGCAGCTGAGAACAGAGAGAATGTGATCACTTATTAAAAAAAGGGGGAAATGGTATATAAAGTGTTTATATATATGTACACAAATGTTTTACCTTTTTATTTCTATTGAGTTGTTTTACAAGGTGATCATTTACAATTACTTTACCCTTTTTTCAAGCTAAGTGTGTGTGCAAATAGCTGTGGTATATTACCAGGTCTTGGTGGATATATAAGAATGGATTTTTATTAGCTTTTGCAACTATAATTAGTGGAAAGTCTTACAATCACTAGATTATTAGAAGATCCATGTGGGGCGTTTCTGAAGTGGCTGTATTAATCATATCCTCCCAAATGATTTGCTGATGCTGACCTTGCAATTACTCTGCTAAAGTATGTGTTTATTGATTAACCATGGGTCTTGAACTCCTTTTTTTCTTATATGTATCTCTTAAAATATTAATTAACCTCTCTTGTAATCAGATATGGTTTATTTTCATCTTCATTTCCCTTCAATTCATTTGATTTCCATGAAGATGTTACAAATGTTCTCTTTGCTGCATAAATCACATTCCCAGCTAATTTGCTGCTCTACTTATTCCTCTCACATCTCCATTTAGCTAAGAAAATAAAGGGTTCAAGCGGGCCACACTTCATTTAAAACAAAGCCATTCGACATAAAGTGTAATATCACTACTATTATTTGTATACAGTATATATCACAATGATTTAATATCTACAGTATGAACATCAGTTTAATTAAAAACATAACTAAAAGCTATTTATTTCAACCAATTTTAATATAAGTTGACTCTTGCATATGAATGTTTTAAACGTAAGGCTTCCCTATTCAGATAACTGCCGCATGCACTTACTACTTAAAGCGGAAGGTAACTGTATCAGAGCACCACAAACTGAAAACGCTATTTAATTCATCTTTGTTCTTCAAAGCAAGATCACCCATCGATTCATGTTTTCATGCTTTATTTTGTTTTGAAATACTCAAGGCCATCTTGAGTGAGGGCAGATGATTCATGTAGCATACACTTCCTGGAATACATCCAGGAATGCCCTAAGCTCAGGCATGCAGGCAGGAGGGGGTGCTTAGCTGAAAAAGCCCCTCCACCCCTCCTCCAGATAAAAGCAAAAGAAATGCCCATGAAGACTCCGGTGATCTTTTACATCATTTTGGCCTAAGCCAGAAACCAGGAAGCTACTGAAGAAATTTAAAAAAAAGTTTGAAACAAGAAAATATAATATTCTTTTCTATCAATTTACTAATGCTGGCAGTATAAGGATTAATAATAATTAATGCTGATTTAGAGATTTTAGTTCTGCTTCATTATATATAATTGAAGAGTAATCAGCACATTTCCAGGCAGGCTTTGCATTGTGGTGAAATCTATAAACAGTTGTGAAAGGAAATAGTAGGTATTCTGGACAACCACCCTTCTTGTAGGTTCACCAACAGCGCCTTCAGATATGTGGAGACACCAAATGAACGAACGAGAGGCAGGTTGTGTATTCATAAGATGTCTGCGTTTATTGAGCGCTAAAGTAGCTTACCGGTATATTCAGTATAGAACAAAGGAGGGGGAGTGGTTAGTTCAATGCATACGTGTCTAGGGTTATACACGTTTGTTACTTGATGTATATCTATCAACAGTTAGATAGGACATCTGGTCATTAGTGACATATCTTAGCTGATTGCCTAAGGTTAAACAGGATATACATTCCGAGAACAGGCTTGACCGCAGTGAGCACAATAGGGAGGATGCTGTGCAAGCATTCTTGCGAATTCTTACACAAACTTAACCACTTCAATACCAGGCACTTAGACACCTTCCACCTTCTCGTCCAACATCAGAGCCTGGCCTTATAAATGCGCTTCTGAAAGAATGGTCAAACATTCGCATAGACACATGCCCAAACCTCGTTGACAGCCTTCCCAAAGGAGTTGAAGCTGTCATATCTGCAAAGGGTGAGCCAACTCTGATGTTGGACGAGAAGGCCTGGCTCACAGTCTCAGCTCTAATTAATCCCAAAGGTGTTCTATCGGGTTGAGGTCAGGACTCTGATCCAAATTATTTGGTGGAGGGGGGATTATGGTGTGGGGTTGTTTTTCAGGGGTTGGACTTGGTTTCTTAGTTCCAGTGAAGGGAACTCCTAAGGTGTCAGCATACCAAGACATTTTGGACAGTTTCATGCTTTCAACTTTGTGGGAACAGTTTGGGGATGGCCCCTTCCTGTTCCAACATGACTGCGCACCAGTGCACAAAGCAAGGTCCATAAAGACTGGGATGCCATTAAGACTGGGATGCCAGTCTTAAGACTGGGACTGGGATGCCATTAAAGTTTATATGCGTGTAAAGGCGGTGTCCCAATAATCTTGACAATATAGGGTGTGTATATATAGATATATCTATATACAGTATCTCAATAAAATAAGTATACCCCTCACATTTTTGTAAATATTTTATTATATATATATGGATTTTAAAGCAATTATCAAGATTTAAACACTGTAGTATAGAGCCCCATGCATTAAAACTATCCATAAAGATCATGATTGACCTAAAAAGTACAACATAATATAACCCCAACCTATACTGTTAGAATTTACAACTTGAAAGGATCATGTAAAAAGCCCCTTGTGTTTTGTAATCTAATATACCAACTACGCCTTTAGTGGATAAACCATCATTCACAGACTCCACTTTGTACAGCTCTGCCATTTTGTATGAAGTCCCTTATTGTGTAAGTTTAAGTTTGTGTAAGAATGTGCAAGAATGCTTGCACAGCATCCCCCCCTATTGTGCTCACTGCGGTCAAGCCTGTTCTCGGAATGTATATCCTGTTTAACCTTAGACAATCAGCTAAGATGTGTCACTAATGACCATATGTCCTATCTAACTGTTGATAGATATACATCAAGTAACAAACGTGTATAACCCTAGACACGTATGCATTGAACTAACCACTCCCCCTCCTTTGTTCTATACTGAATATAAGCTACTTTCGCGCTCAATAAACTCAGACATCTTATGAATACACAACATGGATTACTGGAACTGCAGTGGGGACGGAAAGTATTCAGACTCCCTTAAATTTTTCACTCTTTGTTATATTGCAGCCATTTGCTAATGTAGCAATAACTCGGTGGAGCTGCTGGTTTAAAGCAGGCTGTTACCTTCATTCTCGATACCTCTGTTTCACCGGCACTGGGTCTAGGGTTCCGTTGAGTTTATCTCTGGACGATATAAGCACCAACACTTGAGTACGTTTTCAATGCTTTATTGAACCAAGTAACGAAGGAAGTAGCAGGAAAGAGGCAGGAGGAAAACTGCAGGGAAGCTCAAATACCTTTCTTTAGGTTTCTTTAGAACTTCCTTTAAAGTTGAATACTGTAATCAAATGCAATCCCCTTTTGTGGGACCTGATCTATGCTCGCCTGGATAGGCCTCTCTCACTTGCCTAGCAGCTAGTACGTAGCACGAACAAAAGTCTCTGCCACAGACTTGCTTGAAATAAACCTGTACGATCCTCTGCCACAGGATTTATTGGTTCGCGATGAATGTCAGACACAGTACTTTGACCTTTAAGCCAACCTGGCAGTACCATGTAATAAGACTACTTCAGGATACATCCTCCAACCGAGTCACCAGGCCCCTCTCCAGACCAGCACTCTGCATGATCCTTCCATGACGGGTCCTCCCCTGGGATCTCCTCGGTTGTCCAGCTTCTTCACTCTGGATAGACAGCTCAGGACCATTCCTCGGCTGCTGTGGTAGGCCCCAGACAAGCTTCTGGGCCCACCCACGTGCCGCAGCGATGCGGGCCTCAGGAACGGAGGACCACGAGGTGGTACTTTAACACATACCTGTCGGCCAGGAGGGCCAGCAGGTGGCTGAAAACGAACCCCTAAACATGGTGTCTGTCCCATAAATACCCTCTCCCAGAATGCAACTCGGAGGACCACCTCCACCGAGTTGTCTCCGGGACAGAGGATCACTCATCCGCTTTAACACGTTGTTTTTCCAACACGCGCCGATGGTGACAACGACACTCACAGGCACAATGTGGAACCACACGCAACGTCAGTCAAGCTGGAACAGAGGCAAATCTAACTTCCTATAACGAGCAATTCACTAAATTTACCTATCAGATGGTAGATCATAAATCTACCAGTGCTACACTAAAATCATTTAAGTTCATTTTTTTCCTCATTAATGTACACACAGCACCCCATTTTGACAGAAAAACACAGAATTGTTGACATTTTTACAGATTTATTAAAAAAGAAAAACTGAAATATAACATGGTCCTAAGTATTCAGACCCTTTGCTGTGACACTCATATATTTAACTCAGGTGCTGTCCATTTCTTCTGATCATCCTTGAGATGGTTCTATTATTATTATTACTATACAGGATTTATATAGCGCCAACAGTTTCCGCAGCGCTTTAAAATATAAAAGGGAAACAATACAGTTATAATACAATAAGATACAGGAGGATTAGGAGGGCCCTGCTCAGAAGAGCTTACAATCTAATAGGTACACCTTCATTTGAGTCCAGCTGTGTTTGATTATACTGATTGGACTTGATTAGGAAAGCCACACACCTGTCTATATAAGACCTTACAGCTCACAGTGCATGTCAGAGCAAATGAGAATCATGAGGTCAAAGGAACTGCCTGAAGAGCTCAGAGACAGAATCGTGGCAAGGCACAGATCTGGCCAAGGTTACAAAAACATTTCTGCTGCACTTATGGTTCCTAAGAGCACAGTGGCCTCCATAATCCTGAAATGGAAGACATATGAGACGACCATAACCCTTCTTAGAGCTGGCTGCCTGGCCAAACTTAGCTAGCGGGGGAGAAGAGCCTTGGTGAGAGAGGTAAAGAAGAACCCAAAGATCACTGTGGCTGAGCTCCAGAGAAGCAGTCAGGAGATGGGAGAAAGTTGTAGAAAGTCAACCATCACTGCAGCCCTCTACCAGTTGGGGCTTTATGGCAGAGTGGCCCGACGGAAGCCTCTCCTCAGTGCAAGACACATGAAAGCCTGCATGGAGTTTGATAAAAATACACCTGAAGGACTCCAAGATGGTAAGAAATAAGATTCTCTGGTCTGATGAAACCAAGATAGAACTTTTTGGCTTTAATTCTAAGCGGTATGTGTGGAGAAAACCAGGCACTGTTCATCACCTGTCCAATACAGTCCCAACAGTGAAGCATGGTGGTGGCAGCATCATGCTGCGGGGGTGTTTTTCAGGGACAGGACGACTGGTTGCAATCAAGGGAAAGATGAATTCGGCCAAGTACAGGGATATCCTGGACAAAAACCTTCTCCAGAGTGCTCAGGACCTCAGACTGGGCCGAAGGTTTACCTTCCAACAAGACAATGACCCTAAGCACACAGCTAAAATAACGAAGGAGTGGCTTCACAACAACTTTGTGACTGTTCTTGAATAGCCCAGCCAGAGCCCTGACTTAAACCCAATTAAGCATCTCTGGAGAGACCTAAAAATGGCTCTCCACCAACGTTTAACATCCAACCTGACAGAACTGGAGAGGATCTGCAAGGAGGAATGGCAGAGGATCCCCAAATCCAGGTGTGAAAAACTTGTTGCATCTTTCCCAAAAAGACTCATGGCTGTATTAGATCAAAAGGGTGCTTCTACTAAATACTGAGCAAAGGGTCTGAATACTTAGAACCATGTGATATTTCAGTTTTTATTTTTTAATAAATCTGCAAAAATGTCAGCAATGTTTTTCTGTCAATATGGAGTGCTGTGTGTACATTAATGAGGAAAAAAATGAACTTAAATGATTTTAGAAAATGGCTGCAATATAACAAAGAGTGAAAAATTTAAGGGGGTCTGAATACTTTCCATTCCCACTGTATGTCCTGTGGTCTGTTGAGACCAAGATAAACTCATTTGGTTCAGATGGTGTCAAGCATGTGTGGCGGCAACCAGGTGAGGAGTACAAAGACAAGTGTGTCTTGCCTACAGTCAAGCATGGTGGTGGGAGTGTCATTGTCTGAGGCTGGGGAGCTACAGTTCATTGAGGGAACCATGAATGCCAACATGGACTGTAACATACTGAAGCAGAGCATGATCTGCAGAGACTGGGCTGCAGGGCAATATTTCAACATGATAACGACCCCAAACACACCTCCAAGACGACCACTGCCTTGCTAAAGAAGCTGAGGGTAAAGGTGATGGGCTTGCCGAACATGTCTATAGACCTAAACCCGATTGATAATCTGTGGGGCATCCTCAAATGGAAGGTGGAGGAGTGCAAAATCTCTAACATCCACCAGCTCCGTGATGTCGTCATGGAGGAGTGGAAGAAGACTCCAGTGGCAACCTGTGAAGCTCTGGTGAACTCCATGCCCACGAGGGTTAAGGCAGGGCTGGAAAATAATGGTGGCCACACAAAATATTGACACTTTGGCCCCAATTTGGACATTTTCACTTAGGGGTGTACTCACTTTTGTTGCCAGCGGTTTAGACATTAATGGCTGTGTGTTGAGTTATTTTGAGGAGACAGCAAATTTACACTGTTATCCACTTGCCGACCGCCGCACGACGATGTACGTCGACAGAGCGGCACGGGCAGGCAAAAGGGCTTACCTGTACGTCCCTGCCTGCCCGCGGGTGGGGGGTCCGATCGGACCCCCCCCGGTGCCTGCGGCGGTCGGCAAATGTCCCCCGGCGATCGGTGGTGAGGGGGAGGCCATCCATTTGTGGCCCCCCCCTCGCGATCGCTCCCAGCCAATGGGATCATTTCCCTGCCTCTGTATTGTACACAGAGGCAGAGGAAATGATGTCATCTCTCCTCGGCTCGGTATTTTCCGTTCCGGGCCGAGGAGAGAAGACAGGTATGTGAGTGCACAACACACACAGTAGAACATGCCAGGCACACATTACACCCCGATCCCCCCCCCCGATCCCCCCCCGATCACCCCCCCCCCCCCTGTCACAAACTGACACCAAGCAGGTTTTTTTTTTTTTTTTTTTTTTTTTTCTGATTACTGCATAGTGTCAGTTTGTGACAGTTAGTGTGTTAGGGTAGTGAGTGTTAGGCCCCCTTTAGGTCTAGGATACCCCCCTAACCCCCCTAATAAAGTTTTAACCCCTTGATCACCCCCCGTCACCAGTGTTGCTAAGCGATCATTTTTCTGATCGCTGTATTAGTGTCGCTGGTGACGCTAGTTAGGGACGTAAATATTTAGGTTCGCCGTCAGCGTTTTATAGCGTTGGGGACCCCCATATACTATCTAATAAATGTTTTAACCCCTTGATTGCCCCCTAGTTAACCCTTTCACCACTGATCACCGTATAAACGTTACGGGTGACGCTGGTTAGTTTGTTTATTTTTTATAGTGTCAGGGCACCCGCCGTTTATTACCGAATAAAGGTTTAGCCCCCTGATCGCCCGGCGGTGATATGCGTCGCCCCAGGCAGCGTCAGATTAGCGCCAGTACCGCTAACACCCACGCACGCAGCATACGCCTCCCTTAGTGGTATAGTATCTGTATGGATCAATATCTGATCCAATCAGATCTATACTAGCGTCCCCAGCAGTTTAGGGTTCCCGAAAATGCAGTGTTAGCGGGATCAGCCCAGACACCTGCTAGCACCTGCGTTTTGCCCCTCCGCCCGGCCCAGCCCACCCAAGTGCAGTATCGATCGATCACTGTCACTTACAAAACACTAAACGCATAACTGCAGCGTTCGCATAGTCAGGCCTGATCCCTGCGATCGCTAACAGTTTTTTTGGTAGCGTTTTGGTGAACTGGCAAGCACCAGCCCCAGGCAGCGGCAGATTAGCGCCAGTACCGCTAACACCCACGCACGCACCGTACACCTCCCTTAGTGGTATAGTATCTGAACGGATCAATATCTGATCTGATCAGATCTATACTAGCGTCCCCAGCAGTTTAGGGTTCCCAAACACGCAGTGTTAGCGGGATCAGCCCAGATACCTGCTAGCACCTGCGTTTTTCCCGTCCGCCCGGCCCAGCCCACCCAAGTGCAGTATCAATCGATCACTGTCACTTACAAAACACTAACCGCATAACTGCAGCGTTCGCAGAGTCAGGCCTGATCCCTGCGTTCGCTAACAGTTTTTTTGGTAGCGTTTTGGTGAACTGGCAAGCACCAGCCCCAGGCAGCGTCAGATTAACGCCAGTACCGCTAACACCCATGCACACAGCATACGCCTCCCTTAGTGGTATAGTATCTGATCGGATCAATATCTGATCTGATCAGATCTATACTAGCGTCCCCAGCAGTTTAGGGTTCCCACAAACGCAGTGTTAGCGGGATCAGCCCAGATACCTGCTAGCACCTGCGTTTTGCCCCTCCACCCGACCCAGCCCAGCCCACCCAAGTGCAGTATCGATCGATCACTGTCACTTACAAAACACTAAACGCATAACTGCAGCGTTCGCAGAGTCAGGCCTGATCCCTGCGATCGCTAACAGTTTTTTTTGGTAGCGTTTTGGTGAACTGGCAAGCACCAGCGGCGTAGTACACCCCGGTCGTAGTCAAACCAGCACTGCAGTAACACTTGGTGACGTGGCGAGTCCCATAAGTGCAGTTCAAGCTGGTGAGGTGGCAAGCACAAGTAGTGTCCCGCTGCCACCAAAAAGACAAACACAGGCCCGTCGTGCCCATAGTGCCCTTCCTGCTGCATTCGCCAATCCTAATTGGGAACCCACCGCTTCTGCAGCGCCCGTACTTCCCCCATTCACATCCCCAACCAAATGCAGTCGGCTGCATGAGAGGCATTTTTATGTCCTCCCGAGTACCCCTACCCAACGAACCCCCCCAAAAAAGATGTCGTGTCTGCAGCAATCGCGGATATAGGCGTGACACCCGCTATTATTGTCCCTCCTGTCCTGACAATCCTGGTCTTTGCATTGGTGAATGTTTTGAACGCTACCATTCACTAGTTGAGTATTAGCGTAGGGTACAGCATTGCACAGACTAGGACACACTTTCACAGGGTCTCCCAAGATGCCATCGCATTTTGAGAGACCCGAACCTGGAACCGGTTACAGTTATAAAAGTTAGTTACAAAAAAAAGTGTAAAAAAAAAAAAAAAAAAAACATACAAAAATATAAAAAAAAAAAAAAATAGTTGTCGTTTTATTGTTCTTTCTCTCTCTCTATTCTCTCTCTCTATTGTTCTGCTCTTTTTTACTGTATTCTATTCTGCAATGTTTTATTGTTATTATGTTTTATCATGTTTGCTTTTCAGGTATGCAATTTTTTATACCTTACCGTTTACTGTGCTTTATTGTTAACCATTTTTTTGTCTTCAGGTACGCCATTCACGACTTTGAGTGGTTATACCAGAATGATGCCTGCAGGTTTAGGTATCATCTTGGTATCATTCTTTTCAGCCAGCGGTCAACTTTCATGTAAAAGCAATCCTAGCGGCTAATTAGCCTCTAGACTGCTTTTACAAGCAGTGGGAGGGAATGCCCCCCCCCCAACGTCTTCCGTGTTTTTCTCTGGCTCTCCTGTCTCAACAGGGAACCTGAGAATGCAGCCGGTGATTCAGCCAGCTGACCATAGAGCTGATCAGAGACCAGAGTGGCTCCAAACATCTCTATGGCCTAAGAAACCGGAAGCTACGAGCATTTTATGACTTAGATTTCGCCGGATGTAAACAGCGCCATTGGGAAATTGGGAAAGCATTTTATCACACCGATCTTGGTGTGGTCAGATGCTTTGAGGGCAGAGGAGAAATCTAGGGTCTAATAGACCCCAATTTTTGCAAAAAAGAGTACCTGTCACTACCTATTGCTATGATAGGGGATATTTACATTCCCTGAGATAACAATAAAAATGATTTAAAAAAAAAATGAAAGGAACAGTTTAAAAATAAGATAAAAAAATAATAATAATAAAGAAAAAAAAAAAAATAAAAAAAAAAAAGCACCCCTGTCCCCCCTGCTCTCGCGCTAAGGCGAACGCAAGCGTCGGTCTGGCGTCAAATGTAAACAGCAATTGCACCATGCATGTGAGGTATCGCCGCGAATGTCAGATCGAGGGCAGTAAGTTTAGCAGTAGACCTCCTCTGTAAATCTAAAGTGGTAACCTGTAAAGGCTTTTAAAGGCTTTTAAAAATGTATTTAGTTTGTCGCCACTGCACGTTTGTGCGCAATTTTAAAGCATGTCATGTTTGGTATCCATGTACTCGGCCTAAGATCATCTTTTTTATTTCATCAAACATTTGGGCAATATAGTGTGTTTTAGTGCATTAAAATGTAAAAAAGTGTGTTTTTTCCCCAAAAAATGCGTTTGAAAAATCGCTGCGCAAATACTGTGTGAAAAAAAAAAATGAAACACCCACCATTTTAATCTGTAGGGCATTTGCTTTAAAAAAAAGTATATAATGTTTGGGGGTTCAAAGTAATTTTCTTGCAAAAAAAAATTATTTTTTTATGTAAACAATAAGTGTCAGAAAGGGCTTTGTCTTCAAGTGGTTAGAAGAGTGGGTGATGTGTGACATAAGCTTCAAAACCCCCCCAAATGACCCCATTTTGGAAAGTAGACACCCCAAGCTATTAGCTGAGAGTCATGTTGAGTCCATGGAATAATTTATATTGTGACACAAGTTGCGGGAAAGAGACAATTTTTTTTTTTTTTTTTTTTTTTTTGCGCAAAGTTGTCACTAAATGATATATTGCTCAAACATGCCATGGGAATATGTGAAATTACACCCCAAAATACATTCTGTTGCTTCTCCTGAGTACGGGGATACCACATGTGTGAGACTTTTTGGGAGCCTAGCTGCGCACGGGACCCCGAAAACCAAGCACCGCCTTCAGGCTTTCTAAGGCCGTAAATTTTTGATTTCACTCTTCACCGCCTATCACAGTTTCGGAGGCCATGGAATGCCCAGGTGGCAAAAAAAAACCCCAAATGACCCCATTTTGGAAAGTAGACACCTCAAGCTATTTGATGAGAGGTATTGTGAGTATTTTGCAGACCTCACTTTTTGTCACAAAGTTTTGAAAATTGAAAAAAGAAAAAAAAATTTTTTTTTCTCGTCTTTCTTTATTTTCAAAAACAAATGAGAGCTGCAAAATACTCACCATGCCTCTCAGAAAATAGCTTGGGGTGTCTACTTTCCAAAATGGGGGCATTTGGGGGGGGTTTGTGCCACCTGGGCATTCCATGGCCTCCGAAACTGTGATAGGCAGTGAGGAGTAAAATCAAAAATGTACGCCCTTAGAAATCCTGAAGGCGGTGATTGGTTTTCGGGGTCCTGTACGCGGCTAGGCTCCCAAAAAGTCCCACACATGTGGTATCCCCATACTCAGGAGAAGCAGCTAAATGTATTTTGGGGTGCAATTCCACATATGCCCATGGCCTGTGTGAGCAATATATCATTTAGTGACAACTTTGTGCAAAAAAAAAAAAAAAAAAATTTGTCACTTTCCCGCAACTTGTGTCAAAATATAAAACATTCCATGGACTCAACATGCCTCAAAGCAAATAGCTTGGGGTGTCTACTTTCCAAAATGGGGTCATTTGGGGGGGTTTTATGTCATCTGGGCATTTTATGGCCTTCAAAACTGTGATAGGTAGTGAGGAGTAAAATCAAAAATGTACGCCCTTAGAAATCCTGAAGGCAGTGATTGGTTTTCGGGGCCCCGTACGCGGCTAGGCTCCCAAAAAGTCCCACACATGTGGTATCCCCGTACTCAGGAGAAGCAGCTAAATGTATTTTGGGGTGCAATTCCACATATGCCCATGGCCTGTGTGAGCAATATATCATTTAGTGACAACTTTTTGTAATTTTTTTTTTTTTTTTTTTTTTGTCATTATTCAATCACTTGGGACAAAAAAAATGAATATTCAATGGGCTCAACATGCCTCTCAGCAAATTCCTTTGGGTGTCTACTTTCCAAAATGGGGTCATTTGTGGGGGTTTTGTACTGCCCTGCCATTTTAGCACCTCAAGAAACGACATAGGCAGTCATAAATTAAAGGCTGAGTAAATTCCAGAAAATGTACCCTAGTTTGTAGACGCTATAACTTTTGCGCAAACCAATAAATATACACTTATTGACATTTTTTTTACCAAAGACATGTGGCCGAATACATTTTGGCCTAAATGTATGACTAAAATTGAGTTTATTGGATTTTTTTTAGAACAAAAAGTAGAAAATATCATTTTTTTTCAAAATTTTCGGTCTTTTTCCGTGTATAGCACAAAAAATAAAAACGGCAGAGGTGATCAAATACCATCAAAAGAAAGCTCTATTTGTGGGAAGAAAAGGACGCAAATTTAGTTTGGGTACAGCATTGCATGACCGCACAATTAGCAGTTAAAGCAACGCAGTGCCGAATTGTAAAAAGTGCTCTGGTCAGGAAGGGGGTAAAACCTTCCGGGGCTGAAGTGGTTATACAAGCTGTACACTCACTACTTTACATTGCAGCAAAGTGTAATTTCTTCAGTGTTGTCACATGAAAAGGTATGATAAAATATTTACACAAATGTGAGGGGTGTACTCACTTTTGTGAGATAGTGTATATATACAGTATGCTCTTTTAAAAGAGCCTGCACTGCAAAAGTAGAAAACTTGGCGCCTCTTTTCATCATTATAATGTTATGAATTCTTGTGTCAGTTTGTGCCTCATACTGCGAATTTAATGTAACACAGATTTGTATAGCATGAAGAACAGCCCTGAGAAAGAGCAATAGCACTAACATAAGATCTGTAATATGAATATAACTATTAGAGGCAGGAGTTTTCACTAACCATTACAAATGGCTTTTTGGGTAGGAATTGGCATTGACTATTATAAATATCCTTCAGCTTTTAGCTAATACAGCCGCCATCTCACGTGAAGTGGAGTCCCTGGCTGTCTGTCTGGCCAGGGTCCAGAGCATGTCAGGTCCTTTCAACTATATACCCAGGAACAAACTGCAGAACAGCAAATCATATAACACTCTAAAGGGAAAGAAAACTTCCTCAATTAAAATGTAGTTTGTACCATCAGCTCCATCACCTGGCATGCTGGCTCAAAAATCCACTTTATTCTGTTTTACATTTTCCTGGATATAACTGTTAAATACTTAGAATTAATGGTTCACAGAAAATTACATATATTCAATCAGGGCTTTTTAAAGGGGAGCACCATAAGGTTGATTTACTAAAGACATATAGCCTGTTTACTTTTCAAGGGAAGTTGCGCTTTGCAAGGGAATATGTCCCAGAATTTAGTGAATGAGGCAAAGATCTGCTGACTTCCATCACCCAATTATCTGCAACCAAACTGCTGGTTTTTATTTTCCTTGAATGTGGTTGGGTATTGTTTGCAAAGTGAAATTTCACCACATTTACTAAGCTCTGGGGAAAATTCTCTTGCAAAGTGCATCGTCCCATAGAAAGGCTACAGCCTTTTTGCCTTTAAGTAAATGAACCCCTCTGGAGACATCACATAATTCAAGCTTGTAGATGCACTGAGCTGGGAAAGAAAAGTAGTTAGGAAATCACACACACTAATAGGTATGCACAGCCTATTGCATTAGGGTGTGCACCCCAAAGCTTAAACACACGTGCCTTTTTTCTGCAGCATCAGCTGCACTGGAGAGTAAATGAATGGGAAGTGCTCTGTGCTGAGTGGATTCCTGTTCATTCACAAACTGAAGCATAATAAACAGCTTTCTATGTTTCAGTTACAGTATGAATGAACAGAGTGAGTGAGTGTGTTCACTGTTTCATTTAGAAAAGGAAGGGGCCAGTGAATTACATATTGACTAGCCCTTTCCACGGCCATCCATCCTGAAACATCCCCCACAGCAGCCGAGGGGAGAGAAAAAAAGGGACGCGAGCAGCACTGTGCGGGGGGGGGTTGCCCAGCCAGTAGGGGGATTGGGCACCACACAGAGTGATTAGGATGTGCCCAGGCACACCTGGCACACCCCTTCACACGTGCATGCACAGACTTCTGTCCATAGAGTGTCCTTTTGACTGTCTGATGCCATTTGATTTTTATGGCCTTTGCATCAATGTTTGCCAGAGATTGTAAAAGTACATCTGAACCTAAAAACAAAAATGTAATATTGCAGCTTACTTTCAGCGAGGTGGTCACATTAGTTCTCTTTTTTTTAAGATATATTTATATATTCCTTTATTTTCACCTGGTAATCCTCTGAATAACACACTTCCTGTCCTACGGTGTCCACACTCTTCTACTATATCTATCAAGAAAGCTATATAGTTATAGTTAGTCAGGTTGAAAAAGTCCATCTAGTTCAACCAATTAAAAAAAAAAAAGAAATAATACAATCCCATATACACAATCCTATAGTTAGTCATAGTTAGTCAGGTTGAAAAAAGACACAAGTCCATCCAGTCCAACCATAAAAACAAAAAAAAAACAAAAAAAAAAAAACAAAAACGTACAATCCAATATACCCAATACTATACCCACAGTTGATCCAGAGGAAGGCAAAAAACCCCAGCAGAGCATGCTCCAATTTGCTACAGCAGGGGAAAAAATTCCTTCCTGATCCCAGAGAGGCAATCGGATTTTCCCTGGATCAACTTTACCTATAAATGTCAGTACCCAGTTATATTATGTACATTTAGGAAAGTATCCAGGCCTTTCTTAAAGCAATCTACTGAGCTGGCCAGAACCACCTCTGGAGGGAGTCTATTCCACATTTTCACAGCTCTTACTGTGAAGAAACCTTTCCGTATTTGGAGATGAAATCTCTTTTCCTCCAGTCGTAAAGAGTGCCCCCTTGTCCTCTGTGTTGACCGTAAAGTGAATAACTCAACACCAAGTTCACTATATGGACCCCTTATATATTTAAACATGTTGATCATATCCCCCCTTATTCTCCTCTTCTCAAGAGTGAACAAATTCAGTTCCTCTAATCTTTCCTCATAGCTGAGCTCCCCCATGCCTCTTATCAGTTTGGTTGCCCTTCTCTGCACTTTCTCCAGTTCCCCGATATCCTTTTTGAGAACTGGTGTCCAAAACTGAACTGCATATTCCAGATGAGGTCTTACTAATGATTTGAACAGGGGCAAAATGATATCTCTCTCTCTGGAGTCCATACCTCTCTTAATACAAGAAAGAACTTTGCTCGCTTTGGAAACCGCAGCTTGGCATTGCATGCTATTATTGAGCTTATGATCTACCAAAACCCCCAGATCCTTCTCCACTACAGATTCCCCCAGTTGTACTCCCCCTAGCATGTATGATGCATGCATATTCTTAGCCCCCAAGTGCATAACTTTACATTTCTCAACATTAAACCTCATCTGACACATAGTCGCCCAATTAGACAGAGCATTGAGGTCAGCTTGTAAATTGGAGACATCCTGTAAGGACGTTATTCCACTGCATAGCTTGGTGTCATCTGCAAAGACAGAAATGTTACTTTTGATCCCAGACCCAATATCATTTATAAAGATATTAAAGAGTAAGGGTCCCAGCACTGAACCTTGGGGTACACCACTGATAACCTTAGACCATTCAGAGTAAGAATCATTAACCACTACTCTCTGAATTCTGTCCTTTAGCCAGTTTTCTATCCATTTACAAACTGATATTTCCAAGCCTGTAGACTTTAACTTACACATGAGCCGTGTGTGCGGAACTGTATCAAACGCTTTTGCAAAATCCAAATAAACCACGTCCACAGCCACCCCTCTGTCCAAGGTTTTACTTACCTCTTCATAAAAAGAAATCAGGTTTGTCTGACAACTTCTGTCTTTCATGAACCCATGCTGTCTGTTGCTTAAAATGTTTTTTTCCATACCCACAGTTGATCCAGAGAAAGGCGAAAAACCCCAGCAAAGCATGATCCAATTTGCTACAGTAGGGGAAAAAATTCCTTTGTGATCCCACGAGAGGCAATTAAATATTCCCTGGATTAACTTTACCTATCAATGTTAGTACCCAGTTATATCATGTACATTTAGGAAAGAATCCAGGCCTTTTTTAAATCTACTGAGCTTGCCAGAACCACCTCCGAATGGAATCTATTCCACATTTTCACAGCTCTTACTGTGAAGAAACCTTTCCATGTTTGTAGATGAAATGTTTTTTTCTCTAGACGTATAGCGTGCTCCCTTGTTCTCTGTGATGACCTTAAAGTGAATAACTCAACACCAAGTTCACTATACGGACCACTTATGTATTTATACTTGTTGCTCATATCCCCCTTAATATCCTTTTCTCAAGAGAGAATAAATTCAGTTCCTCTAATCTTTTCTCATAGCTGAGTTCCTCCATGCCTCTTATCAGTTTGGTTGCCCTTCTCTGCACTTTCTCCAGTTCCCCGATATCCTTTTTATGAACTGGTGCCCAAAACTGAATTGCATATTCCAGATGAGGTCTTACTAATGATTTGTACAGGGGCAAAATGATATCTCTCACTCTGGAGTCCATACCTCACTTAGTACAAGAAAGGACTTTGTTCGCTTTGTAAACCGCAGCTTGGCATAGCATGCTATTATTAAGCTTATGATCTACCAAAACGCCTAGATCCTTCACTATGGATTCCTCCCACTCTACTCCCCCTAGTTTGTAAGATGCTTGCATATTTTTAGCTCCCAAGTGCATAACCTTACATTTATCAACATTAAACCTCATTTGCCACATAGTTGCCATATAGTTACTCAATTAGACAGTGCATTGAGGTGCATTGAGGTTGGCATTGAGGTTGGCTTGTAAGTTGGGGACATCCTGTAAGGACATTATTTCACTGCATTGCTTGGTGTCATCTGCAAAGACTGAAATGGTACTTTTAATCCCAAACCTTATATCATTTATAAAGGTATTAAAAAGTAAGGGTCGCAACACTGAACCTTGGGGTACACCACTGATAACCTTAGACCATTCAGAGTAAGAACCATTAAACACTACTCTCTGAATTCTGTCTTTTATCCAGTTTTCTATCCATTTACAAACTGATCTTTCCAAGCCTGTAGACTTTACCTTACTCATTAGCCGTGTGGGGAACTATGGCAAACGCTTTTTGCAAGATCCAAGTATACCACGTCCACAGCCACCCCTCTGGCCAAGGTTTTTTCTTACCTCCTCCTCCTCATAAACATAAATCAGGTTTGTTTGACAACTTCTGTCTGTCATGAATCCATGCTGACTGTTGCTTAAAATATTTTTTTCCAGCAAGAACTCCTCTATGTGGTCTTGTATTAAACTCTTCAGTTTTCTCCACCCGACTATAGAAGTTAAACAAACAGGTCTATAGTTACTTGGTAAAGACTTTAACCTCCCTGGCGGTATGATTATTTCAGATTTTAGGTGCTGAAAGCGGTACCATTATTTTGCACAGAAATTTGGTGTTTTATATTGTAGGCCTGTAATTCTTAGGAATAATTCACTTAAATCTGTCCAAACCAGAGTCTAGTAGACATCCTTGGTAGGATAAAGTTTGAAAAACGAAATAAAAAATTATAATATAATAAATAACTATAAATAATTATAACAAATAATAATATAATAATAATAAAAATAGTTCAATAATGTAATCAAATCAAAAACACTGAAATTTGCTCAGTTGCAGAATTGTCGCTTTCGTTACTTTTAGTGTTTGGTGACGGATTTCCCTACAAATCATTATCGCTCAATTCTGCGAGTGATTCTAATTTATTATCGCTGTTTTCTAGCTGGTATAAAGCCACTTTTGATGTAAAGGGTCGGTTTTGGTTGTTATGGACAATCTCCAGTTTCCAGGCAGAAAGAACAGTATTTATAATATAAAACTGCATGCAGGACATTAGACAGACCACTAGGGACAAAGGGGATGTGTAATTCTTTGATACAGTACTGTAATCTGTAAGATTACAGTATACTGTATGTATTGTGTGTGTTTCACTTTTTGAATTTGCTGCCGAACTCTGTCCCCGTGCGTCGCAACGCTCGCAGGGAATGGAGCTCGGCACTGTGAATTGAGCGAGACACGGCGGCTCGCAGATCACAGCGGGGAGACATCGCAGGATCCAGGGGACAAGTTAAGTAAACTCTTCCTGCATCCTGCGATGCGATCCCGAGTCTGGCTCGGGGATACCGCTTTTGGTATTGAAACTCCACCCCGAGCCAGACTTGGGAATACCGCCAGGGGGGTTAATCCCTTTTTAAATATAGGCACCACATTGGCCCTACACCAATCCAGTGGTACTGTTCCAGTCATTAACGAGTCCCTAACAATTAAAAACAATGGCTTTGAAATGACAGAGCTCAATTCTTTTAGGATCCATGGGTGGATGCCATCTGATCCAGGTGCTTTATCCACCTTTATTCTGTCTAAATATTTCTGGACCATATCACTTTTGAGACATTGGGGGTTATTTACGAAAGGCAAAACCACTTTGCACTACAAGTGCAAAGTGCACTTGAAATTGCACTGAAAGTGCACTTTGAAGTGCAGTCGCTGTAGATCCGAGGGGGACATGCAAGGAGAATAAAAAACAGCATTTTAGCTTGCGCATGATTGGATGATAAAATCAGCAGAGCTTCCCCTCATTTCAGATCTACCCCTCAGATTTACAGCAACTGCACTTCCAAGTGCACTTTGCACTTGTAGTTTGCACTTGTAGTGCAAAGTGGATTTGCCTTTCATAAATAACCCCCATTGTGGATCACACTATGTGTGGATGCTTGGTGTGTCACATATATCCGTGAAATGGGAGTCTGCTATGTAAATGCTGTGTTCGCCCACATTTGGTTCTATCTTGGAAGGCCCGTAAATCTTCATATGGGATATATGGATGAATCCTGTCATACATGATTGGAAATCACATCAGCTCTGTTGACTCATTACCTATGGTATGTGGGTCCACATTTTCTGGTAAGCGTGCTTGTCCCACTTTTGGTGATGGATCACTGAATTGATTTGGAAGTCACAAAGTGATTGTTCATTGATACTCCCCAGCTATCACTTACACGGACTCACAATTTTGGGGAGGTACTATGCTGACCCCCATAATAAAGATCTTTACTTTCCAAGTTTTTGGACTTATATTTTAAATGCTGATTTCTTTTATCTTAACACTTAAAGTGTTACTAAACCCACAACAGTAAAATCAGTCTATATATGCAGTAAAGCATGCTTGTTATACTCACTGTGTAACCTAAGGAGTTAATCCTCTGCATTATGTAAAAGGGCTGTTTTAATATGTATGCACAGATCCTCCCCTTTTTGCATTGTCTCCAAAACATGATCCAGATAAGACAGAGTTGCTGGAGTAAGGCTGCACATGCTCAGTTTGGTGTGTATTGCTAGTTTTTTTTTTTCTTGGGAGATTGCATGTGATCAGCACAGGGCCAATCAGCACTGTCCAGACAGAGGGTCAGGGGTCCTGCATCCTGATAGGACAGCATAGTGCACTATGAAAACTCCTCCTACAGCTTTAATCAGGCACTGATAGAAGTCATAAGACTGCTATATACTGCTAATGATAAAAGGTATTTAGCAGTATATATTTACTAAAATATCTGCATTTCCATGTTTTGTGTACTGTGGGAGACCAGATATAGTAAATGCAGGGTCCTGGGTTTAGTAACACTTTAATATCACCATTTTAAGTTTAACGATTATTTTCATTTCCACGCATTTATATAGTCTTTTACATTATGGAAAAAGGCTAAGATACACCCTGATACATCCACACAGAAAGCAGTTACAAGACTCTCTGCAGCTCAGAAAACAAAACTTAACATCCCTGTCTCCTGATTTATAGACAAACCCTAATTAACACTTCGAATGTGAATCTTCCAACTTATCCCTCTTTGATAAATAGCTTTGCAAACCAATTGTGTGTACAAAGTGATGGCATGTGTATGGCATCGTTCACATTTTGTTAAAGCAACTCTAAATGAACTACTATGACTGTTGTTATACCTGGCTCAGCTTATACTTGTCTTAATATTACACACACTGCCAAATTACAATAAATATACTTATTTGCTCCAAAATATTGTTCTCAGATCAGTTACATTGAGGCACAAACCTAGTATCATTTTTCTGTTACCAAATACTAGATTAACAATAACAAACATTTAAGTTTCCACTGAGGTCTCTAACCGAGTTCCATGTCTAAGTGTACTCCAGAGTATGGTGAGAACATGAAGTCATGTGCCAAGTCCGTAGGAGCGAGAATTTTAAACCAGGAAGTCTTCGCTCAAGACTGCAAGGTATAAAATATGTTTATGCCACTCACATTGAATTTAGAAGCATTTTTTGGTGTCCTTTGGGTTCTATGATCATTATTCATATTAGAAGCTAGCTGTAAATTGTATAAAACAGACATATTTTCTGGAATGAGGATTCCATGAAATTCAATACCTGATATCCTTTGTGTAGTCCCTTTGTGTAGTACTGAGGTTTTCTTCATTTCTTGGATATTTGTGGGTCACTGGTGTCTGTACAGTTTGTTCAGCCTCACTACAGGAAGTTGAATCCTCAGAAACACGATATGTGTAAGAGGATCCGCGGATGAACTATATTGCCTGTTGCAAATGTCAAAGCCTTCTTTTCAGCCAGTAATTCAACATTTCCCTCACTGTCCGTGGTTAGCTGAGGGAGGTTTTGACATTTTATAGGAGCTAGTGAGGTTATCTATATGTCATGTGAGGACACCACGAATTCTTGAGTGTACACTCAACACTAACTGTTACAGTGCTGTGAATTATAGATATACAAACTTGTTATTCAGTTTCTTTTATTACGCACACAGCACTATTATTAAATTCCTTTAAATCCCTACTGAAAAGAGAAGTATTGTATTTTTTTTTCTTACTTACCTAGGTGGATGCAACATTGCTCTGAAGCTGCATCTGTCCCCTGCCGGCTCTAAGACTAAGACCCCTTTCACACTCGGGTGCCTTTCGGGCGTTTTAGCACTAAAAATAGCACCTGTAAAGCTCCTAAAAAGTGCCTCTAAAGCCATCCTAGTGTGAAAGCCCAAGTGAATTAATGAATGGGCAGCGCTTCTGCAGTGCCACAAGGCGGGCTCTATTAATTCTTTCTTCGGCTGCTAGCGGGGGTTAAAAGCTGCCCGCTAGTGGCCGAATAGCGATAACGCTAAAACTAACGTTGCTTTACTGCTAACACCTGCACCGCCCCAGTATGAAAGGGGTCTAAGAAACAGGCGATGGTCTAAGAAACAGGTGATCAAACACCATCACTCGGTAATCAGAGCTCCCTGAGCAGAGAGCTAGAGACTGTCAGTCACCGCTTTCTGCTCTGCAACCCCCGCACTCATTAGAGCACTGGGCTGTGGAGGGGGAGGCTAAACTGGGTGCTGGTCCAGGCATGTGGGCGGATCCCGACCATATGGTCACAATCCTTAACAAGCATGGACCGGCTCTGTGACGTCAGCCGACAGCGGGCTTCAGACCCGTCTGCTAAAACAGGTCATGCCTGTGATGCACAGGAGAACTACAGCCAAACAAGCTTTGGCTGTACTTCTCTTTTAAAAACATCTCCTCGTTGTCAGTAGCAGGTAACAATTAACATAAATGAAGATGCATTGAACTAGTGAATGAATTGTCTTGTCAGCCAGTGTCTCCCTAACCTAAATCGGTAGTGTTACTGTCCTAACCTTTGCAGTGTCTATGTTTTACCTACAGTATAATCCTGCTGCTGTTGCCACCCACTATACTTAGAAACATAGAAAAGTGATGGCAGAAAATGACCGAGTAGTCCATTGAGTCTGCCCATTGTTTTTTTTTGTTTTTTTTTCAATTTTTTTTGTTTTTTGTATAGAAACATAGAAAATTGACTACACCATTGCTACCATTGTTCTCTTTGCATTGTTCAAGTTTCACCTGTATCCTCTTATTGTTCACTGCCATCCATAATGCTATAATCTTTGCATTGTTTAAATCTCACTTGTAATCCTGTCACTATTCATTGTCACCCACTCCACTGTGGCATAGTGCACTACCACCATAACCTTTGTAGTGTCCAAGTGTCCTCTGTAACCCTGTTAGTGTTCATTGTCACCCTCTACATCAACTATTCACAATGTTTTAACATTGAGGATCCCCCCCTTATGCCGCGTATACACGGTCAGAATTTCTGACAACAAATGTTCGATGGGAGCTTGTTGTCAGAAATTCCGACCGTGTGTAGGCTCCATCGGACATTTGTTGTCGGAATTTCCGACAACAAAAAATTGAGAGCTGGATCTTAAATTATCCGACAACAAAATCCGTTGCCGTAAATTCCGATCGTGTCTGCACAATTCCGACACACAAAATTCCACGCATGCTCGGAATCAAGCAGAAGAGCCACACTGGCTATTGAACTTCATTTTTCTTGGCTCGTCATATGTGTTTTTGATGCTGGGAATTTCTGACAACATTTGTGCGACCGTGTGTATGCAAGACAAGTTTGAGCCAACATCCGTCTGAAATAAATCCAGGATTTTGCTGTCGGAATGTCCGATTGTCTGTACGCGGCATTACAGATAGCTAAAAAAAAGTGGTGACAGTGGTTACTCATTTGAGAGGCATTTTTCATTGCTCAAGGAACACCTAGCAACATCTACCAGAACCCTAGAGTACCGCAGAACCCTGGTTGAGAAAGCCTGCTCTACATTGTGACATCAGTTGTCAATCATACCTGTTGATTCTACTATATTGATCCTTGTAGATTTCTTTGCACATTCTTCTTTGACTTATGCCCCCACAGACAACTGTCACTCCACCACAATCTATCATTGCCCACAGCCACCAATAACATCCAAACCTTAATACTAGAGATGGGCCGAACGGATCTCTGTTCGGTTCGCACCAGAACTTTTCAAACACCGCAAAAGTTCGGACCCGAATAACGAACCCCATTAAAGTCAATGGGACACGAATGTCAAAAATCAAAAGTGCCCATTTTGAAGGCTTATATGCAAGTATTTGGGCATACAATGGTTATAGGGGTCCGAGTCCCGTCCTGGGGGACATGTATCAATAAAAAAAAATTTGTGAAAAATGTCATTTTTAAATGAGCAGTGATTTTTTGATTTTTAAAGTGAAAGCCTAAAAATGAAAAATTCCTTCCAATATTGTCCCTATGGGTCCCCTTAGTCTACCTGTAAAGTGTCAGATCTGTACCATGTCTAGAATCTGATGCAGCAATAATTGCATTTATAAAGCCAAAAAAAATACATTTACCCTGAAAGCTTTCTTTATTTTGCTCAGAAACAGCTGGAGAGCCAGTGTGTATGATGAGGCCACAATGTAGTGCACTGGGAACAAGATTAGAGATTTTTTGGATACATTCTGGTGTCACTTTGACTTTGTTTGTCAAACAGGTGCAGAAAAATTATTCTTTGGGTGTTGGGGGCGCCTTCCCACCATAACCCTATAGGAGTGCTCTTGAAGACAAAAAAATTGCAATGATATGCATATCGTTGGTGTTTTTGCCACATTTGATGTGCCTGAGATACAGTTTGCAGATAGCAACAGTGCAATCTGCTGCAGATTTGCTGAAAAAGGCCCAGACAGCTGAGCTTTGGGGAGTGGGCCAGGAGATAACAGCTGCAGAATGTGATGGAATAGAGTGGCTGCTCTCTACTCTTTCTTGATGTCGGCCTCCTTGGGGTTGTGCCGCCTCACCTTCAGTTTCCTCCTCTGCTCTATCTGGCAATCAAGTCGCATCAGTGACCTCATCATCATCATGATCATCTTCATCTCCTCCATCTTCATCATTACCACTGGAGACAACTTGGCAATACGCTGTGGCTTGGGGAACATGAATGCCAATTTATCCAACAGTGTTCCTTCCTCTCTCTAGGCTCCTGTTCCTGTTATCCTCAACTTCAAAATCAATATCTGAGTCCAGTAATGGCTGGGCATCATCAAGGCGCAAGTAGCTGACGCTGTGGTCAAAAAACTTAGCTGACTCCTCAATGGCTGATGTTGGGGCTATGGCAGGAATAGATGTGGACAAGGAGGCAGGTTTATCCACTCTGACAACTGCAGGGGACTGCACACTTGTCTCTGTTTGCGTGACAGAGGATGAGGAGGATGAGGAAGGTTTAGTAAGCCAGTCCACCACCTCCTCTGCGTGCTGTGGCTGGATAGCACGGGCAAACAAACGTTTGGACAATATAACACAAGCTTGAAAAGCAAGAAATTGAAAAACAAGAAATTACAAATTGAAATGGGACAGTACAAAAGCACTAATTATTTATTAAATTTGCAATACTTCTTTGTAAAAGAAGCTGGCCACTGATATGTGGGTCCTGCTGGGAGCAGGCAATAGCCTATGGGTCCTGCTGGGTGACAGCAGGGGACTGGGCGACAGCAGGGAGACTGGGCGACAGCAGGGGGACTGGGTGACAGCAGGGGACTGGGCCACAGCAGGAGACTTTGCGACAGCAGGGGACTTTGCGACAGCAGGGGACTGGGTGACAGCAGGGGACTGGGGTGACAGCAGAGGACTGGGTGACAGCAGGGGACTGGGCAACAGCAGGGGACTGGGTGACAGCAGGGGACTGGGCGACAGCAGGGGACTGGGTGACAGCAGGGGACTGGGTGACAGCAGGGGACTGGGAATCATCAGGGGACTGGGTGACAGCAGGAGACTGGGTGACAGCAGGGGACTGGGCGACAGCAGGGGACTGGGTGACAGCAGGGGACTGGGCGACAGCAGGGGACTGGATGACAGCAGGGGACTGGGCGACAGCAGGGGACTGGGACAGCAGGCAGAGAACTGGGAGAAATTGGGTTGAAAACTTACAGTGAGGACAGTGCTACAGGAAAAAAATAGATACCATCTTGATCTTTGCCAGCTAACAGAACTTTTTTACTTATATGTAAAAGTCTAAATATAGAAGTAATAAAGTTGACAGAGCTCAAGATTGTATCTGGTTTTTCCTGTAGCAGTGTCCTGAGAAATCAAGCAGAGCCATTTTCAACCCAATTTCTTAGTCCAGTGGCTGCATAAAAAAGAAAACAGCATTTGTAGAGCTTTTTCTTACCTCCATGTTGCTCTGCCCAGAAGGACCCTGTGATCATCCCTGAGGACGGCCGCTCAACCCCCAGTGACAGGCGGGGTCACCTCTTGCCTGACCACACCCCCTCACGAGTCCTGACCTTTGACAATGAAGGAGGCGGGCCAGCTCCTTGGCATCAATCAGAGCCCTGAGCCGCCGAACAGCTCTGCAGCTAGGGGAGCCGGGGGAGGGATCTGTCAGTGTATTGAATGCAATAGTTCCCTCCCCGCGCCCCTATATGCTCCCCGGCAGCAGACATTCCCTCTCCACCTCCTGTACACACTCCTGCAGGTAGCAGCGCGCCGGCCCTGGAAGGGGCCCGGGGCCCCAAAGACGGCCCTGGTCTGGTGGGGCCCCCAGGCAAGTGGGGCCCCTGGGCAACTGCCCAGCGTGCCCATGCGAAAGGACGACCCTGGCCCTGCCTGAGGACTGACCACCATGTCCACCTTTGCCTGTGCACACATTTGTTGTTGGCCCCCTTACAGTGCCAAGGGAACGTCTGCCTCTCCTTGTTGTTCTCCCAGACATTATTGGGAGGGAGGGGGCGGTGCTTATAAGAAAATGTAAAGAAGAAGTTGAAATCTGTACGTAGATGCACTTTAATCAATGTAAAGAGGTGTTTGGTGCACTTTAATTTGAGTACTCACACTACACAGACACACTCCACGGATACACTATAATATACTGCAATATAATGTGCCAAACATACAGTGATGCACAGAACTATATGACGTTATACTGGCAGTAACGCACACAAAAGTAAATGGCGTTAAACTGGCAGCAATGCACAAAACTATATGGCATTAAACTGGCAGTAACGCACACAGAACTATATGGCGTTAAACTGACAGTAACACGCACAGAAGTAAATGGCGTTAAACTAGCAGAAACACACAAAACTATATGATGTTAAACTGGCAGTAACGCACACAGAACTATATGGCGTTAAACTGGCAGTAACGCACACAGGAGTAAATGGTGTTAAACTGGCAGTAACGTGCAAAACTATATAGCGTTAAACTGGCAGTAACGCACACAGAACTATATGGCGTTAAACTGGCAGTAACGCACACAGAAGTAATTGGCGTTAAACTGGCAGTAACGCAATCAATAAACGGTGTTTAACCATCAGTACACTGACACTATCTGAACTGTCTCCACTCTAGCTATACACTAATATAAATATTACTGACACGGTCTCACTACACTACAATGTAACTTTCTGAGCTGTCCCTACTCTACACTAATGTATGTATGAATGACATGGTCTCACTACACTACAGTGAAACTGTCTGAGCTATCCCTACTCTAGCTGCACACTATGCAAAGCTGAATGATGGTCTTCCTCACTACACTCACACTATCCCTAGACTGACACTAAACTAATATTCTGCACTGACAATTGAAGCAAAATAGCACAGTATAGCACACAAACTAACTAATAGCACTGAACAGAGCCCTGCTCTCTCTCTCTCAATGTCGAAATCACACTGATAATGGCTGCCATTGAA
This sequence comes from Lithobates clamitans, assembly GCA_037952925.1. Lineage (NCBI taxonomy): Eukaryota > Metazoa > Chordata > Amphibia > Anura > Ranidae > Lithobates > Lithobates clamitans. Next base: position 2,800,718 of record JBBGZY010000325.1, on the reverse strand, counting down.
AGAATACTTTTATACTGTAGGGCGGGAATGAGCCATGATTGGATAAAGTCATGATGACAGTGTCCAATCATGACTCTGACAGTGCCTTGTGCCCTGATTGGCTGAAGCTTTCACTGGTTCAGCCAATCAGGGCCTGCAATGCACTGTTCAGCGCTGCAATGCATTGTTGTCCGTTCGGGGGGGGCAAACAATTGGTTGAACGACCTGTTTGTTTGGCTGTTCACCGGATGTCCGAACAACGAAAGTTCGGCCCGAAATTATGTTCGGCCCGAACCGTTCGCCCATCCTTACCTAACACCTCTTGCACACTATCCCTAAAAACAGGGCATCCGGATCCACAAAGTGAACATTCTTAAATAGATCTGAGCACAAACATTGTGTTTCTACTTACATGTGTCCACTTGACATTCACAACCATTTACAATAACAATGTTTATTTGCATTTGTGGTCCATTCAGTGTTGCTGCTTTAAACACAAACACATGTAAACAGATGTAAACGGACATATTTTTTTGTGCATTTAAACTGATCTTTTTTTTTGGGGGGGGAAGACAATACCAGGAAACATGCATCCAAATGTTAACAAACTTGACACCAGTGTGCATGAGGCCAAATTCTCTAGCTTTTCTTGCAGATGGGAATCACGCTGGAGCAGCAACACATTCTTTTTTAGCTCTTGTTGTGCTAGGATAGATCTTCCCACTGGGCCTACAAAGGCAAGTACAATGTTACAAACAGAGTGCCCCCTGTCACCTTCCTTCCATAATCTAATGAAACATTTTAGCTGGAGATTTTCTAATAACAAAAACCTGTCCAATACCAAAACCAAAAATACTATACATTTAAAGAAATTTTACCAGAATGTCTAAATTGTAATTCCCTGCACCAGATTTAGTTTAAACACATGCATTTATAATATATATATAACGTTTTTATCAGAGTTCAGTTCCTATGAGACATTGTTAAAAACCCCACACATATCCAAACCTTTCTTCTCTTGAATATTATAACCTGTGTAAAAAAGTAGACAAGAATACATTTGGCTCCCTAGTTTATATTTAAATTTGCCAATTAGGAACTTTGGCACAGACCTGTAGCAACTGTCGATTGAATGTTTTTTTCCTCGTGTAACATAAGATGAGGCCTAATTTTCCTTTATTTTTAATAGGTAAGTATGTTCAGCATGTGCCAAGTTGCTAATGTTATTTACATGAAATGTATAGGTGTAGTCTGGAATATCTAGATACTGGCTGAGACTAGTACTGTGAATTTTCAAGGTTTCAATATAACCTGCTAGTAAGGTCATTTAACCCCTGTAGTGGTAAGATGTGTATGAAATTACATTTTCTACAAATTAAAGTATTTACAACTATACTAGTGTCATATTATTTTATTTGTTATGTTCCCTTTACATAACTTGTTTACAATATGGTGGCTGCTATTGCTGACTTCTCCTGAAATGACAGTTGTCTGGCTGTTATGGTAATCCAAAGGCTTCAATTCTTCCTGAATCATTATCAAGAACATAAATTCGGATTAAAAGTTTTCACAGCTTCATGACATCCATTTTCAGCTTTCACAGAAGGAGAATATACAGTATATATTGCCTTAGTTTTTTTTTTTTTAATCCATGGTGGTACAAGGGTTGAACGTATAGTTATAATGCTTTCATCCTATTATGGTACCCCAACACATTTAATTTAATTTATTCAGTCTAGTATGATTACCTACCCTATATTTTCCTTTTTCTTAAAATTTTGTATTTTATTGCGTGATTCTAGAACTTTTTTATATTTTTTTCTGGTTATCCTGGGTCATCCACCTACAAGCAAAGTATAGAGTTCTGTGTCAACAGACAAGATGACTACCCCAATCAGCTTGTTTGTGAGAGAAGGCATATTTACTAAGTGCTGTTGGCTTAATCTATCCACAGCAGAGATGCATAAGTTAGTAAACATCATATTATATAATGAGACCCAATACTTGCAATAGACAGGCACGCATTATGGAAAAACCATACCTGTGACTGAACACAGTCTATCACTCAATATATAACCACAGGAGAGAAGCAATGCAAGAAAGGAAGTGTTATCCTCTCTTTATACTGTATATTAAGGGATCAGTTTGAAATGAAGAGCTGAAGTTGCTATTCACTCTTAGCTGTGCACCTCAATAATACATCACACATCAGCATGCATTTACTTTAACAGGAGATGTGAATAGGCTTTCCTCCTCCCAGCTTTTGTTAAAGCTTGTTTTTCTTTAATAGCAATAGACTGTGTAAGACCATAGTGCTTATTTATAAAATGAGCTTATAGTGTCCCACATGATAACTGTAAATAGTACCTAATGGTATCATCCAAAAATCCAGAGATATAAGATGGTATGAAAATTAACAACTAAATAAAAGTTATTAGCAGGACTGTTTTAAAGTATTTAGAGTATTTAAAAATGAATGAATTGCAGATTTACACATACGCTAATCAACTGCGATTGTGCATTGTGCTGGCGGGGGCAAGGCTTACCTCATAAATAGGCATGAGCCATGTCAGCGAGAGCAGTTGGGTGGAAGATGGAGATATAGTGCTGTGGAGGCTGTCGGTGGCCCTTGTGGGTGCCCCCTACTCTGGGGGGGGTGACATTGGGCTGGGGCTCGGGTGCTGAAAGGATCCTGCCAGAACACATGGAGGAAGCTATTCCTGGAGGCACAGGAGCAAGAGAGAGGACAGTGTGAGTGGAGCAGCACTACTGGGGACTTACAAAGGGGAAGATTGTCTCCTTGAAGACAGTGGTGTGCTTAAGTATTCATCCCTTCCCTGGGAGATCTCCTGCAAAGTCAGCCGGGTGGGCTGGTGAGAGTCAATCTGGAGGACTGTGGAGGAAAATTTGCCTGGAGGGCTAGTGAAATGGGCAGCTGCAGCCAGGTGGGTTGGCAGTGCCCGAAGAGGTGGTGCTGGGACCAGTAGCCAGAGGAAAAGTACAAGCTGAACACTGTAATCAGCTACACAACAAGGGGCTTCGAGTTCCTGCCTGCAAAGGGCCTTTGCTAAATCTGACTGTGTCCGACGGTCAGATCCACTAACAGTGATCCAGCTGGAGACTGCAAGCAAGTAAAGTATAGGAGGAGACTCAAGGAGACTGCATATAGACTGTGTATAGGAAGATGTCTATGAAGTTGTTGCCAAAGTTTTGTTGCTAAAGTCAAGTAGGTATCCCATAACCTTCCATCCCCCATCCAAGTTATTAACCCTCAATGAACTACAAAAAACAAAGTCACAAACTGTTCTCTGTCTCTGGAGTACCTGTGAAAATTAGTTGTGCCTGGCTGTGCAGGGTAAGGGATCCCAGTTCATCTGCGGCTCCTAAGGGTGTGTGCTACATACTGTTTCCTTGGACTCACAAGTCCTACATCATAAATCCAGTAAAGCCATATATTGCACTGAAGGGGGCTAAGAAGCCTGGAAAAGTTGTTTGCAAATTGGTAATAATGGTTCTGTAAAATTATAGCTATAATTACACCAGCAGTTCTGAATACACTGATGGCTTAAATGGGCAAAACTTAATGATTTGCATGACTTCACCCAGTTACCAATACACAGAGCCTGAGCTCCTTGTTTTTGGGTTTTGTGCTGGAAATGGAGACCTGTAAATGTCTTCTGTTATGAAAAGGCAATTCTGTATTTTGCTATGCAAAAATAATTAAAGTACAGGCTCTAAACACTACACATAATGTTGGCTTTGCTCCCAGACTCATTTCTGCCCTTATGTCACCCCAAAACACTCTTTCTTCAAGGCTTCTATAAAACAATAAAAAGAAAATTGTACTGCTTGCCTTACTGAATAAATTAGATTTGTCTCTCAGGTACAAAAGGAGAAAGCTTAAAACCCAATTGAAATCGTACACATTTTTTTCTAATGTACTCCTGTTTATTATGATTTGTGACTGATTGTGCTTGGAAATGCACTAAAATACAGTTGAGGTGCATTATATCATTCATTTTAAATAGCACCCAATGTACTAAGGCAATACAGCTTCCATTGCTACACTATGCTGGAAAGAATGTTGCATGTCCACTTTTTGATCCACTCCTGAACTTTGGTACCCTTTTCAAAATGAATTGGCTGCCATAAAGAATACATACAGGCATACCCCGCTTTTAAGTACACAATGGGGTTTCTTTACTAAAGCTGGAAAGTGCGAAATCAGGCTCACTTCTGCACTATTAACATATGATACAACACTCGTTTGGCCGGCTTCTGTTGATGGGGCATGACCGAAAAAGGTCTCCCAATTGGTTCCCAATCAGCACTCTCAGCCAATGGCTGAGAACGCTGACTGGATTGTTCTGGCAAGTGTGCTGCCCCCATGTCAGAACACAATAGCACAGCAGAGGAGAATGCTGTACTAACATTGGATTGTTAATACAGCAGCTGCTCTTGAGCTGTCAGTTTTTTTTTGTTTGAAAAAAAAATTCTAGTGTGTACTAGGTTTAAGACTATGAAATTGGAGGTTGTATAGCCTGTACAGCCTGCACTCTGCCAATCACCCGATAGCAATTCACAGAAGGAAACTGGAGGCAAGCAAGGTGAAAAAATGTTTCTTATCTGTGCCCTGAGTGCAAACAGTGGCTTATCCAAAGTCTCTCCAACACAGCATTGTAATATGATACAATGTAGTAAATAATCCTGCTTTGCAATAAGGTAGCAAACAAAAAGGGGGTGCTACTGGATCTGCTCACATAACAGGGGCATCCATCTATCGCAATTCCCCCTAAATAGGCTTCATCGAAGCACTCTGTTTAACAGATTCCATATAGAAACACAAAATGGCATGAATGCCAAGAAACATGCTCTACCTCTTGCATACATGCCTGTGTGCCAGGATTCTGGGTCACAGCTTCCAAGTAGAAAGATGAGGAAAAAAAAGTATTTGGCATTGGTTTTGTTGTTTGAACTTTATTGTTATTCGTGAGCAATCCTGAACTGTGCTGATTAAGGCTGTATAGTGCAATTGATGAATTCCCCCGATCCTTTACAGGATTTAATATTTAATACATGCAAATTTGCGTGGAGTCAATGCAATGATTCCTGCAGCCCTCTGATTGGATGAGACATCATCATATGTAATATAAAGCTTTACTATTTTACAGCCAGAGGCAAATATTCTCTCTTGGAAAATAACTCTGGGTATTAAAGTTTAGTTGGCCAAATTGCATATGTATTTATTGTTATAGGTAAAATTAATGTGATAGCCTTCAGCTAATACTTCTGGATATACAGTAACTATGGATTACTTGTGAACACAGTGATTGGGTATTTGGTTTATATATGATATAATTTACTTATTATTTATATTTTTACAGTTTTAGCCTACCAGATATTTGAGACTGTAATGTTCACTGTACTGATCTCTGTCAAGTTATTATTAAATTGTGTACATGAAGTTGCTTAACAAAATTTGGACCTACAAACCTTCCGCTAGATATATCTGAAGTGTATTGTAGAAAATGTCTCTCAAAAAAACAGCCAAAAACTGTTTTAAGACTCCAACAAACAAAACGAAATACACAGCATTCTTAACAATATAGTATTCCAAAATTAAAACTTCATTACATAAACACAAAAAAAAATGTGAAAAAAACGGCGTGGGGTCCCCCCAGGTCGATACCCGGCCCCTATCCGAGAATACAGCCTGGCTGGTCAGGAAAGGAAGGGAACGAGCGAGTGAAAATAGTCAGAAAAAAGTCCAGGGCCCTTTCCATAAAATGCATAGATGTGAACATGACCCATAGGAAACCATGTTAAGGCCTGGTTCACACCTATGCAGGTTGCAGTTTGCATTTTCCAGGTGCATTTTGCGTTTTTCAATACACATTTTTGATCCATTGAAGTCTATGGAACCAAAAAACAGAAAAATGTCCCTGGTCCTTTCCATAAAATGCACAGATGTGAAAGTGACCCATGTTAAATGGACCGTAGTGTGTTTCTGCAAAACTGAAAACGCACTAAAAAAATGTAAGACCTGGTTTACACCTATGCGTTTTTTGGTGCTTTTTGCTTTTTGCAGAAATGCACTACCGTTCATTTAACATGTTTGCTATGAGACATATTCACATCTATGCTTGTTTCAGCCACTGCATTTTTAGAAAGGGTCAGGGACTTTTTTAAACACAAAACAGTGCTTTTTTTGCTTTTTTGATTCAAAAGACTTCAATAGAGAAGCTACAAAAGAGTATGTAGTGCGTTTTTGCTGCAATTTTGCCACAATTTTTACTGTGATTTAGTGATTTGTGTTTTGCGTTTTTTAATCTGCCCAGCAACAAATTGGCTAAAAAAAAAACATAAAAAAACTGTAAATCGCGTGCGCAAAAACGCAAAAGCACAGCAAAAAGCACTGCAGAAACGATCAAAAGCAAACTGCTTAGGTGTGAACTGAGCCTAGATTAGTACAAAAAAAGGATATAGCTCCTTTTCACCTGAGCTACAGACACTGTGGGGTCGATTTACTAAAACTGTAGAGTGTAAAATCTGGTGCAGCTGTGCTTAGAAACCAATCAGCTACCAGTTTTTTTTTTGTCAAAGTTTAATTGAACATGCTGAAGTTAGAAGCTGATTGGCTACCATGCATAACTACACCAGATTTCATATTCTCTACTTTTAGTGAATCAACCCCACTCTGTACTTCACGTTAGACTATTGCTTAGACACTCATGCCTTCATTTGACACTCCTAAAATTACCCTGGGAATACCTTTCTTCTCTCTGTGGAGGGCAATGTAACCCACTGGAGCTAGATGCTGCAGGTAAAAAAATGGGCATAATAAACTTGTTTAGGCACTGTGTCTGGAGTGCACTTTGTGCTTATCAGGAATATGTCCCATCAATTGCTTTTAATATATGGAATTAGGGTTGCCACCTGTCCGGAATTCACCTGGACAGTTCGGGTTTTGAATCATGTGTCCGGGTTTCAGATTGTCTGAAACCCAGACACAATATTCAGACAGGAATGTGGCTCAGAACAGGGCCTTATAGGAGGGTGATGGGGCTCTATGCACGCTGCATTACTATTCTTTTTGGAGCACCCAAAGGTATCCCAGGTCTGTTACAATCCTATAGTGTATGCTAAAAAATTTTTTTTGCTGTGTGCCGCTAATGTGTTCGGGTTTGGCGTGACGAAAAAGTGGCAATCCTATATGGAATTTCAATGAAAATATTGGCATCTTTCCTTTCAGAAATTACAAATGGATGGGATGAATTGAAGTGTGCAAAGAAACATATGTGGGAAAAAAGTGAATAAGCATTACACAGAATTCTTAAATACGCATACATTTCTGACATATAGAAGCTGAACAAAGTGAAAAAAAGCATTTATATTTCTCCTGCCAGGTTCAAAAATGTGCCCATTTGAATTGCTGTTACTTTATCGATAATGTAATTTGTAAAGCGTACCTTTTTTTTATTCAGATTGATACATGATTCAGTTTTGAGTTTGTTAGGCCTTAAAAAACCTTTCTGCGCAGTGTAATTTATCTGAATTCTAGAGGGTGTGAGTATAGCTCCACTGACAGGTCACATTAGAAATAGACTGTGAGATGAAGCAAGGCCTTACAGACCCTCCATGCTCTGGGCCCACTGAGAGCAGTGGTTTACTGAAGGCTCCACAGAACTGTACGAGTTGATTACAAGGCATCACCATGAGTATGAAACATTGCCCAAAATAAACATTGCATAAGGGATATAGTTATGCTGATTTCTAAACTTTTGATGGGAGTTTACTCACAGCTCATACATATCAAAGGAACCAAAACTGCATTTCACTAGCAACTGTTTAAAGCCTAACTCCAGCGAACATAAAAATCCTCCCTTGCAGGGAGACTTTCCCCACACTGCAAGGGTTAAATTTTTTTTAGGTCTAGCGGATGAAAAAAGCAGTTTTACTCACAAGGGCCACCACTGCCTCAGCACAAGGCCCTATTCTTTAGCTTCCACACGTCCACTGCAGGGCTATGGACCTAGTGTTTGTCTTGCTGATGTCAGGGCACCTGTGACTACTGGGGCATAGAGGAGAAGAGGTTGTGGGGATTAATCTTACAATGCAATGGCAGCCTGCGGGGGGTTGGGCAAGTAAAACTTTCTTGTTTTCCTAGACCAGTGGTTCCCAACCTCAGTTTTCAATTAACCCCAACAGACCATGTTTTGGGAATTTTCTTTGGATAAATTAGGTATCATGGGTACATGATGACTAAGGTTGGGACTCACTGCCCTAGACCTAAAAAAGCATTTAACTCTTGCAGCGTGGGGACAGATTTTTACTTTCCTTGGAGTTCATCTTTAAAGTGATTGTAAAGGTATTTATTTATTTTTTTAAGTAACAAACATGTCTATACTTACCTGCTCTGTGCAATAGAATGGAACATCCTCTTTTCGGGACCCCCTGTCAGTGCTCCTGGTCCCTCCCCTCTGTCCAGTGCCCCTATGGGAAGTCACTTCTCATGGGGGGCACTCATGCATGCTCAGACCCGAGCCCCGCTGCTGCATCCATTGACACAGACAGAGGGACTCGGCCCAGCCCCTGGCTCCGTCATCACTGGCTTTGATTGACAGCACTTGGAGCCAATGGCTCATGGTGCCTCAGCAAAGCCAGTGAGACCCGTAAGTGAGGGGAGAGAAGAGCTGCAACCGTACATGGAGCTGGATCGCATGAGGGCTCATGTAAGTAAAAGGGGGGATGCTGACACCTAAACATTTTTTAACTTAATGCAAGGAATACATTAAGGAAAAAATGTTTAGGCTTTACAACCACTTTAAAGTTAAATAAAGAAGAGAGGATGGGAAGCTGGGCCTAATTAAGTTTTCATTTTAATTTGTAAGTTTGTTTATTTAAAACGTTTGTTGATTATGTTTTTTTTATCAGAAAATCTTTGTGCAGTTACGTGAAGGGGTTGATTTACTAAATGAGTACAACATGTTCACTTTACAAAGTGAGCAACTGTAACGACACCCCGAGTATGAAAGGGTTTAAAGTCGTTTAAGACATTCCATAGCCAAACACAAAGGCAGCTACCGGACACTTCAATCCAAGGCAGACATACACAATAGAACATTGGAATACAGCCCCACCCCAAACTAGCACAGCAAACAGCACACAACAGCATGAGACAACACACAATATATACACACAACATTGTGAAGCAGTCACTATTTATAATATGGCACATACGGGGTTCCCAGAGTTTTGTGTTTTGGGGGGACATGGACTTGAATCCAAAGTAACATTACTTCCAGGGTCCCCAGGTATACAGCTCACAACGAGCACCATTCCCCCAAATGCCAGGGCCCATAATCGGTAGGCAAGAGGCTGGATTCAGTCCCCTCCAAAAGCCTCTGTCCCAGCTAGGTCTGTCACAGCACTCCATAAAGTGACCCCAGTGAACTGGGGGATTTCTATTCTTTTTGAAAATCCTCTTTAATGCCTGCTATAATTTTTTTTTTACATTTTTTTATTTGGCAACAAACAACAATAAATCTAGAAGTAGACATCAAAGACATCAGAGTATGGCATTATTTGACTGACAACCAATGTTCTTGTCACCCTTAAACCAGGAGAAGATACTCTACAACCTCCAGTCTCTATCAGGGGACAACAGTCATTAACCAATATACTACAGCCTTTAGGAGGTTTGAACACTTGCAAATAAAAAAAAAATGTTAAGCCATTCCCTGTATAATATCAGTATTTTAGAACACAGCAACTGCCGTTTCCGGTTCTCAAGTTGCAAACACACCCGGCCTGTGCAGAGGAGTGAAGATGTCATCTGTGTGGGATGAAGCAGAGATTTGAGACATCCAGGGATGACGCATCAACTTAAGAAATATCTGTGAAACCCTGCAATCCGGAGCTTTTTTAGTCCACTGAGAGGGGGACACAAGCCTATATAGACCATACTTAATGTAGGGTCATATATCCCAGATGAGAGTACATCTGTTGAAGGGAGCACAAGTCACTGATTTGTTTTTGAGCACTACTTGGTGGTATCAATAAGGAATCACTTAAATATACACCATTAATTCAATATTCATATGAACTTTATTAATGAACTCTGGTTCTTCACATTTTCATTGTTTTATAATAATGTTAATAAAGGCCCTTTGTTATATGAGCACTATCTGGAACTCTGTCTCTAGCTTTTTTATCTGGTTTTATTTCTCAGTCAAGATACTCTGTAGATCATGGATAATTTTTTTCTTCAGTGGCTTCAATCAAGACTATAAAAAGGCTGCTTGAGGTAAACTACACAGAAAAGCACCTTTGTTGCCAAAAGCAGGCTCCTCCTACATGTTACGTCACTGCCACGTGACTTTTTGACTTTTTCAAGTTACGTGGCAGTGACGTAACATGTAGGAGGAGCCTGTGAAGTCCCCAGCATCTGCAGTGTGTGAGATAGCAGCAGCGGTGAATGAAGCACCTTGCCGCTGAGCTCCGGTTTGCAGCTGATCAATAAAAAGCGATCCCATCTAGGAGAGTATGTGAGTGGAACAACTCTATCTGATAGATAGTATCCAATTAGTGTTTAATCTCTGCGCAATGGATATTTTTTTTTTTTTTAAATGTCCGGAATCTGAGTGGAGGAGCGATTAGCATTAAAGAAGAAGTGAAAGAAGTAAAGTAACACATTTGTTTGACACTAATTTTATTATATTTTGTTTCAATATTATCACAATATATCTGACACTGAGGAGTCTGATTATATAACACTGATGAATTGTCTACATCGCACATGAAGGATTTTTAGAAAAAAGGAAGATATTTTTGTATACTTTTGGCACATTTGCATTTATTTATTTTTGGAAGTTTCAAGTAGCACGGTATATATTTAATCAGATATAATTTTATTTTATTTATTATGAGCAGTAGATATGTTTAAGAGCACATGCACATTTTAGTAAGTTTTATCACTAATGCATTTTATGAGCAAATTACATGTATAATGGTTGGATTAGATTGATTTATTTTTTATTTTAAAATAATTTTGTAAGAATTTGCAGATTAAGAATATTTGGAGGTATTTTTAGAAGTATATTTTTACCTTTCACTATTTTAAATGGGCATATGAGGATAATATAAGCGCAACTGACCACTTTATTTTCTAATAAACTCTGTTCTCTATACTGTGCTAGCAGGTAGATATTGTTTTTGTGTTCACAGATAATTATGGAGTCTTGAGTTTCCTGAAGAAGCCGGCTTTGACCTGTGAAATGCGTCACGTATATGTCATGTCTGAACAACATGTGCAATTACTTCCCTTTTCCTGGGATTTGTAAACTTTTGAAATTGAAATGGAATAACATTTTTGATTTATTTTTATACATACATTATCCATAATGTGGTACCTTTAAAGTTCTGTTTAGTCTTTTTTTCTGTTAGGGATTTTTAAATTAAAGTATATGTTAAGGATGTGGTACTTGTAAATTTATAAAAAGTGGTGAGGTGACTAATGCACCCCTACTCCCCACACTTTTGTGTTTTGCATTTGTAAATGTGTTGCATTTATGTGTAGTTAAATTAAGTTTGGACATGTTGCATGCCATTTTTACAGTTTCTGTTTTAACTGACTTAAAAGACACTTTGCAAGCTAATGCACAAAATTGCAGTGTGCTGCACTTCCACCTAAGGCACTGCAGACAGTGATTTACACATATCTATGCATTTTATTTTGCATTTGCAAAATATAAATAAATAAAAAAAATGATAAAATCTTACACTTTGCATGTACATTGGGCCAGATTTACTTATTTCCTGACAGTCATTTCTGCTTGGTTTTTCAGATACAGCTGAATGTGTAATACGGGTAATCACCATTAATATACATGTCTCTAGACAGATGAATATCACTTTGTGTTATTGCTAATTCAATAAAAATAAGGGATCATCAAACATCAAGATAAATGTCCTCAAAATCTCACTATCCCTTATGTGTTTTAGTTCTTTTCTATCACATCATCTTATAAAAATCCCTCCAATAGATAAAATGACTCTGTACTGGGCGCAAAAGACGTTTATTTTACATTGCTCATTTTTTTCACTTAGTGTTGAAGGCTAATACATATTAGTTTAACATCTGTTCTCCTCGACTAAGCTATGTGCAGCCTTCATTTTGGGAAAATAAAATTGGGATGAGTACTGTATATCTATGCATTCAATGAGATAAATCCAGATGTTCGCCATTAAAATGTCTTGATGTTGGACAAATGACACAAGTGGGATTTAATAAGCAAACTGAAGTTTCAATAGCTTTCTTGTTTTTAACCCATTTATTGGAGGAGATATTGGAATGTGGTGGTCTATTATCCTATTTTATTTCCTGTAATACATTAAATTATAAGTAAGCGCAGGCACTAAAATCTAATGTAGGCTCTAAAGCCCAATTGAAGTTAAAATTTGCTACAATAGCTGCAGGATGCAGCTAAATGGTACGCTTGCAGTGTTTTACCTTTTTATCTTGGGGGGGGGGGGTTGTTTTTCCTGAAAACAGCCACAACTAGAGCAGATATGTTTATCTCCTGCCAGTGAGCTGTAAAACAGGGGTCTCCAGACTTTTCAATATGAAGGGTCACATCATATATTTTACAAATATTTTACAAATGTTTGTGGGCTGAAAAATAAATCAGTTTTATGATTGAATGAATGAAGTTTAAATGAATTAATAAGTAAAATAAAGCAAAGGAATTTCAAATAAACTCAAGCCCACCAGATCCCTCCCTTAAATCAGGGTCCTCATCAGAGTTCCCCTTACATCTGAGTCTTCATCAAAGTTAGCCCCTACATCAGGGTCCCTCCTTACATCAGATTTTTCTTTACATCAGAGTCTCCCCTTACATCAGGGTTCCCACCAGAGTCTCCCCTTATATCCGCACATATCAGAGTCCCCTATACTTAAGATGCCCTATCAGAGTCTCCCCTTACATCAGGGTCCCCATCAGAATAACATTTAAGAAGAGTATAAAAGTTGATATTTTTCATTGAACAATATATATAGTGGTGGAGGTTCACTTGCCTTTTATGAACTTTAGTCCAGCCAGTGAAATAAATTTAAGGGCTTTCTGCACCAGGAGTTTTCAGGGTCACAATGACAAATATAAATTGTCTAGTTTCCTGGCTATCCGGATTGTGTAGTCCCGGAGTTTGTGTCCGCACAGAATGCCTCAATGGGAGTGATTGGATGAGGGAACTGGGTCATTTTTTTTCATTCAACCCACTGGTTGGATGAAAAAAAATGAGCCAGAGTATGGGCTGCCGCTGCCTTAGGCTACGGTGACACTAGTGCAGCTCTAAGTTGAACTGATTTTCAGTGCGATTTTATGGTGCAGCATTGCAAATTGTTTTATACATTTTTGATGCATTTTCACGCTGCATTTTTTGTAGGGGAAGGAGACTTCTCAATTCACTTAGGATTGGCATTTCTACCAAAGCTAATGTGACAATTAGGGTGCTGGTTGTTAAGGAGTATGTACCTGGCCCCCTGACCTGCTCATTCAGGTGAATGTAAACAAAGGAGCAGGGGCATTTAAACACCAAATTAAAGTGTGAGGGTTTCCCTATAAACCTTACCAGGTCCTTCGGGTCTGGTATGCTTGTATACATTTTAAGGGGGACCAAACTCCAAAAAAACAAAAGAAACATGTGAGGTCCCCCCACCCTCACCCCAAAATTCAACCAGACCCTAACCCGAGGATGCAGTCTGGTAGGTCAGGAAAGGGGAAGTATGAGCACCACATGCCCTCAGCAAAGGGAGTACTTTGACAGGGGGGGGCTCCCCTAGCAAAGCACCCTGTCCCCATTTTGATGAGGGCCTGGACTTCTTCCCCAAAACCCTGGCCCAGTTGTTGTGGGGGTCTGCGGCTTATTAGAATTTTTTTATTTGCAATACAGTATTTTTTCTCACAAAAATGGAGTTACCCTTTAAGCTATTTTCAGCTGGAAGTTGATGATAGGTTTTGTGGTGATTAGATTTGGGGTTCTTCAACAATTGTGTGCCAATCCCTCTATACATGCATGTAGAGTCTGGTGGGGTCAATCACACAATGGCTTTTTAAGTCTCTCGAGGGCTTCAGTAGTTTGATTGCCTTTCCCTAGTTCAGGAGATATAATATCACTTGTTGTATGTTTGTTCTTAGGTTTGTCACTCCAAAAGTGTTATAGACACCAAGCAACCAATATAATTAAAAGGTCAGCCATGGTACCCTATGCATTTCTTTTGTTAAAAATGTCCTTTAACTCATGTCATTGTTTTCCTGAGGTGATTGGCATTACACTTGACAGGAATGCCAAAAAAATTTGGTTCCTAGTTAATTCCCTCTAAACACAATACATTACTAGTTAAAATCTTCTGGCTATTTCTCAGAGGTTATCAAAAAATATATGTATACCATAAATTCCTGAATACTCATGATGTACTGGAATAACCAAGAGCATGTGAAGTTCTTCAGGCACACAATGATGATCAGAATTGCAAATCCTGCAAAATATTTTTACAGATGTTCTTTTGAGAAAGAAATTTCTTTGATTTCATTTGCGATCCCAAGCAAATCATTGCTTTCATCTTTGTCCAGAGTCAGGATAAAATATTCAACCACCTTAAACAACAAGGGCAACTTCACTGTGAATTGTCAATTAGCTTTCATATTCAAGCCCTTTACAGACACCCTTTGCACTAATACTGTAAATAACTCCTAGACTCTGAAAAATCATGTGCAGTTTGTGCAATTGCTAATGCCATGGCACTTAAAATGTATAGAAGATCTGGAGAATTCTGCTGCTGTCCTCTCTTGTAAAAGCACAACAGAGTGTTTATTCCAATAGTACTATTTCATGTTGGGCTTCCAACATTCCATGTTATTGGATCTTGTTTGCTCTGTCAGGGATTATTTATTGTTAGACTTTGGGTGTTGTTTTAAATTGACAGCTGTTGAGGAAGAGAATGTCCCAAGTTCCAAAACACCTTATATTATATAACTCCCTATCATTGTACCATCCAATCCTACCCTTGGTTTTAAAAAATGTTAGACATACACCAGTTAGGCCCATTATTTCTGATTAAAATTCTCCTGGTGCTGGCCAGTTTTATACTACTTTATCCTAGTATCCTAATTCCTGTAGCAAAGCCCCTCAAAAGGCCATTTAAGCTGAGCACCCTTCACAGGTCCCAGAAGACCGCAGCACTTTCACAAAGTGCAGTGCACCTCACGCATGTGCAGTAGGAAACCCGCCGTAAAGCCGCAAGGCTTCATTGCCGGTTTCCATTAGCCAAGATGGTGGGGCCAGCACCTGATAGCCGATTGAAGAATCAGCCCGGTGGATGTCTGGACAGGTAAATGCCCTAATAATAAAAGTCAGCAGCTACAGTATTTGTAGCTGCTGACTTTTAATTTTTTTGAGGGGAGCCTGGAGCTCCTCTTTAACTATATTATTATGCACTGTTAGTGTAAGAATAATTATATATTTCACCCATAATGTATTCAATAATTGTTTTCTTTGCAAAACACATAATTAAAAAGCAACAGTGTACACAAATTGCCAGTAACTAATTTTTCAAACCATGTATACACAGCTATTTTTGTACAAAACACAAAAAATGCTAAATACTTCCTTATGACCTGAAAATCTCATTAAAAAAACATTTATTTTCGTAGGATAAAAAAGTTTCGTAGAGCATACATATTAAGGCAATTTCTAGTTACCAGAAGCCAAGCAAAATTATAAAACTATGTTCTCTGAATGAAAAAAAAAGTAAATCATTGCATTTATTTGTGTTTTGCAATACATATTTTTTTAATGGATATATTAATAGTTTAAACCCCTTTTTAACTTCAAGAAACCCTGCAACCAACTTAAAATAAACACCAGTTAAAGCAAAGGAAAATCAAGCATTTGAATTGCTTACTTGCAGCATTTTACCTGTCCCTACATTTTTTTTTTTTTTACTTGCAATTTTCCTTTGAACTTGCCAGAGAATTAGAATACTATTGGAAGAGCCAGTTACCTAACACAGCCACTTCCTTCATTGCATATCATAGCCCTCTTCTTATTCTTTTACGGGCACGCCATCTCTGGGACCCTGGGATGTTCTTGCTTCTTCCATCCTCCCTGGGGTCACCTGGTTTCCATCACACCACCCACTGGCTCCGGGATCTGAGTCATCTATTATTGCCTAGGATTACCCTTTGTTTTTTCTATCCACTGGGATCTGTGATCAGCGTCATTTGCACCGCCTGCCACTGTACCTTGCTGTCCAGAGCCAATTTTACATGTAAGCAGCTTTTATTTATGCAAGTGTTGGAATAAACTGTGGTATGTTTTTATCTCCTTATTCCTGGGCTCTGAGTTATGTCATTTACTACCCAGCCTTGATAGTGCTCCTTTTGTGGGGATTTTATGGAGCTACTGACATATCCAAGATGGCGGTACCCATCAGCAGTCACAGAGCTTTTGGCATAACTCACAACTTTTAAACTACAGAATGAGGGACACTTGAGAGAGGAAGTGTCATTACGCATGCCGTGGCAAAAATGGGTGTAGCCAAATGATTAAGAATGAGAGGGGCTTATGGGGCGTGGTTAAACAAAACACGGCTTCCTGCTTTGATTGCTGTGCCATAAGCAAGAGTCCCACAGACACAAACCCCAATACAGTCATTAAAAAAAAAAACAATAAAAAGCTTCCATTACAAATGGTTTTGCACACACTGTGGAAGAGTGTGTTACACAAAGTGTGGAAGGATTCAGGAGTGCATTCATACAGAGTGTGAGGTTCAGGAGTGCATTATGTACAGAGTGTGAGGTTCACGGGTGCATTACGTACAGGGTGTGAGGTTCAGGAGTGCATTACGTACAGAGTGTGAGGTTCAGGAATACAGTCAGGTCCATAAATATGGGGACATCGACATAATTCTAACCTTTTTAGCTCTATACACCACTACAATGGACTTGAAATTAAACAAACAATATGTGCTTAAAACTGCAGACTTTCAGCTTTAATTTAAGGGTATTTACATCCAAATCAGGTGAACGGTGTAGGAATTACAACAGTTTGTATATGTGTCTCCTACTTTTTAAGGGACCAAAAGTAATGGGACAGATTAACAATCATCCATCAAACTTTTAATTTTTAATACTTGGTTGCAAATCCTTTGCAGTCAATTACAGCCTGAAGTCTGGAAAGAATAGACATCACCAGACACTGGGTTTCATCCCTGGTGATGCTCTGCCAGGCCTCTACTGCAACTGTCTTCAGTTCCTGCTTGTTCTTGGGCATTTTCCTTTAAGTTTTGTCTTCAGCAAGTAAAATGCATGCTCAATCAGATTCAGGTCAGGTAATTGACTTGGCCATTGCATAACATTCCACTTCTTTCCCTTAATAAACTCTTTGGTTGCTTTCGCAGTATGCTTCGGGCCATTGTCCATCTGCACTGTGAAGCGCCGTCCAATGAGTTCTGAAGCATTCTGCTGAATATGAGCAGATAATATTGCCCGAAACACTTCAGATTTCATCCAGCTGCTTTTGTCAGCAGTCACATCATCAATAAATGCAAGAGAACCAGTTCCATTGGCAGCCATACATGCCCACGCCATGACACTACCACCACCATGCTTCACTGATGAGGTGGTATGCTTTGGATCATGAGCAGTTCCTTTTCTTCTCCATACTCTTCTCTTCCCATCACTCTGGTAAAAGTTGATCTTGGTCTCATCTGTCCATAGGATGTTGTTCCAGAACTGTGAAGGCTTTTTTAGATGTTGTTTGGCAAACTCTAATCTGGCCTTCCTGTTTTTGAGGATCACCAATGAGTTACATATTGTGGTGAACCCTCCGTATTCACTCTGGTGAAGTCTTCTCTTGATTGTTGACTTTGACATACACCTACCTTTTTTTCCTCACTAGGGAAAGAATTCTTTGGTCATCCACCACAGTTGTTTTCCGTGGTCTTCCGCGTCTTTTAGTGTTGCTGAGCTCACTGGTGCGTTCTTTCTTTTTATGGATGTTCCAAACAGTTGATTAGGCCACACCTAATGTTTTTGCTATCTCTCTGATGGGTTTGTTTTGTTTTTTCAGCCTAATGATGGCTTGCTTCACTGATAGTGATAGCTCTTTGGATCTCATATTGAGAGTTGACAGCAACAGATTCCAAATGCAAATAGCACACTTGAAATGAACTCTGGACCTTTTATCTGCTCATTGTAAATGGAATAATGAGGGAATAACACACACCTGACCATGGAACAGCTGAGCAGAAAATTGTCCCATTACTTTTGGTCCCTTAAAAAGTGGGAGGCACGTATACAAACTGTTGTAATTCCTACACCGTTCACCTGATTTGGATGTAAATGCCCTCAAATTAAAGCTGAAATTCTGCAGTTAAAGCAAATCTTGTTAGTTTCATTTCAAATCCATTGTGGTGGTGTATAGAGCCAAAAAGATTAGAATTGTGACGATGTCCCAATATTTATGGACCTGACTGCACAGTACATACGGAGTGTGAGGTTCAGGAATACATTACGTACAGAGTGCGAGGTTCAGGAGTACATTACATACAGAGTTTGAGGTTCAGGAACACATTACGTATAGAGTGTGAGGTTCAGGAATACATTATGTACAGAGTGTGAGGTTCAGGAGTACATTACATACAGAGTGTGATGTTCAGGAGTACGTTATTTACAGAGTGCAAGGTTCAAGAATACATTACGTACAGAGTGTGAGGTTCAGGAATACATTACATACAGAGTGTGAGATTCAGGAATACATTATGTACAGAGTGTGAGGTTCAGGAGTACATTAAGTAAAGAGTGTGAGGTTCAGAAGTACATTACATACAGACTGTGAGGTTCGGGAGTGCATTACGTAAAGAGTGCAAGGTTCAAGAGTGCGTTGTGTACAGAGTGTGAGGTTCAGGGGTGCATTACGTACAGAATATGAGGTTCAGGAATACATTACGTACAGAGTGTGAGGCTCAGGAGTTCATTACATACAGAGTGTGAGGTTCAGAATACATTACATACAGAGTGTGAGGTTCAGGAATACATTATGTACAGAGTGCAATGTTCAGGAGTGCATTATGTACAGAGTGTGAGGTTCAGTAGCACATTACGTACAGAGTGCAAGGTTCAGGAGTACATTACGTACAGAGTGTGAGGTTCAGTAGCACATTACGTACAGAGTGCAAGGTTCAGGAGTGCATTATGTACAGAGTGTGAGGTTCAGGAGTGCATTACGTTCAGAGTGTGAGGTTAAGGAATACATTTTATACGTATTAATATCTATTACATTAGGTGAAAAAGATTGGATGTTGGACGAAATTGCAGACCATTCTGATTTATCTGTAGTTCGATCAAGATCTCTTTCCCATTTAACCACATAAGATGGTAATTTAACATCTAATTTAACAAGCAATAGGGAGTAGATTGTTGATATGAGACTTCTAGCATGAGGATCTTTCATGCATATATGTTCAAAATTAGAGAAATTCTCTATGTTTCCAATAATGTTTAAGAAAGGAATACAAAAATCCTTAATTTGAAGGCAACAAAATATTTCTAATTGGGGAAGCCCAAAATATTTGCATAAGTCTGGAAAGGGACGGATTGTTATAGTTAGAATCATGTGATGTAAGCATGTTATACCTGCTTTAGACTAGGCCCAAAAAGATCTAGGATATACCCATGCTGGATAAAAAGCTTGGTTTTTGAGGAAAGATAGAGGTGGATTATGTTTGGATTGCAGACCATGGGAAATTTTGAGTCTATCCCAAATAGATTGAGAATGTTTAGTGATTGGGTTCTTTAAAGTTTTATGATCTATGGGACATAACCATAAGATATTGTGAATGGAGAGAGGGTCACAATCTTTTGCTTCCATGGTAACCCACAGGGGAATCAATGCTTTGGAGTGATATTTTGTTAATTGTGCTAGCTTTATAATATAATGAAAAATTTGGAAATCCTAGGCCACCATGAATTTTTTGGAAGGTATAAGGTTTCTTTAGATAATTTTTGTTGTATAACTCTAAGGAAATAGGCGGGAACATGTATTGGAAGAACCCTGAAAAAGTACAAGAATTTAGGAAGTATGGCCATTTTTATTATATTGATTTTCACGACCCATGAAATTGGTATGGATGACCATGGATGATGATTTAAAAAGCAAGTTTGTAGTTAATTTCAGTAAAGTAGTATAATGCTGATAGTTTAATGCTGTAGATTTGTGAATATTAACCATAAGACCTGAAATGATCAAATAGTTTTTTAACCACATGCCAACCAGCCGCCGCAGTTATACTCCGGCAACATGGCTCGGCTGCGTGAATCGCCGTCATGGTACGTCGGTACCATTGACGGCCCCCCGCTCGCCCCCCCGAACCGATGCGAGTGCCCGGCACTCTCGATCACCGCCGGGCTCCCGCAATCGCTCGGGGCACATGGAGAACCCAGAACTGTGTGTATAAACACACAGTTTCAGGTTCTCTGAGGGGAGAACTGACAGATCCTCTGTTCATACACAGATGCACTGTCCACATCCCCCTTCAGTGAGAACACTTCCTAGGACACACATTAACCCCTTCACTGCCCCCTAGTGTTAATCCCTTCACTGCCAATGACATTTTTACAGTAATCAATGCATTTTTAATCGCACTGATCGCTGAATTAATGCCAATGGTCCCAAAAATGTGTCAAAATTGTCCGACATGTCCGTCATCATCCGTCAATTGCTGCTCGCCCTCATTACTAGTAAAAAAAAAATATTAATAAAAATGCCATATTGTAGATGCTATAACTTTTGTGCAAACCAATCAATATACGCTTATTGCATTTTTTTTTACCAAAAATATGTAGAAGAATACGTATCGGCCTAAACTGTGGAAAAAATGTTTTTATATATATTTTTTGGGGATATTTATTATAGCAAAAAATTAAGAATTATGCATTTTTTCAAAATTGACGCTTTTTTTGTTTATATCGCAAAAAATAAAACCCGCAGAGATGATCAAATACCACCAAAAGAAAGCTCTATTTGTGGGGAAAAAAGGACGTCGATTTTGTTTGGGAGCCACGTTGCATGACCGCGCAATTGTCAGTTAAAGCGACGCAGTGCCAAATCGCAAAAAGTGCTCTGGTCTTTGGCCAGCCAAATGGCCCGGGGCTGAAGTGGTTAATAAAATCATGAGGTTAGGAGCAGTAATTTGAGGTGAAGACAAAAATAAAAAGATGACATCCACAAATAAGCATAACTTGTGGTGACATCCTCCCATTTCTATACCTGTAATAGATGGCTCCATTCTTATTCTTTGTGCCAAAGGCTCAACAAGCAGAGAAAACAATAGTGGAGAGAGTGGGCATCCTTGACCCGTGCCCCTCTCTATATTGAATGACTCCGATTTGTATCCTGTGTATTTCTTGTAAGCTTTAGGTTTATGGTAAAGTGCTGAGATCCATTGTAAAAAATGAGTATAGTGCATATAGGACCATAAAATAGAAATGAATGCCTGTTTTATATCCAATGAGAGGAATCAGGCTGGGATGCGACTCAATTTAGCAGCATGTGATAAAAGGGTGGCACGTCCAATATTATCACTGGCTTGTTGGATAGGGATAAATCCTATTTGAGCTCTATGCATAATTTTACCAATGAATGTATTAAGTCTAGTAGCAAGAATTTTGATAATATTTTGATATCTAAATTTAATAAGGAGCAAATGTTATCATCAGTGTTAGGTTTGGGAAGCAATCAAATAATCGCTGTCAATGTTTCCTTTCTAAATGAATGTCCTGATAGGAGAGAGTTGAAGGCATTAGCTTCAGAGAAGCATACCCTACCCACACCTAACAACTGTATTTTCATTTTCTCCATCAGCTCATCCCCCACAGTTATTACCTTTCCACTTGACCCTCCCTTCTAGATTGTAAGCTCTAATGAGCAGGGCCCTCTGATCCTTCCTGTATTGATTTGTATTGTAAGTGTACTGTCTGCACTCATGTTGTAAAGCACTGCGCAAACTGTTGGCGCTATATAAACCCTGTATAATAATAATAATAATAATGTCGTGTTAGACACATTATCCAAGGTCCCCAACTCACACCTATATACCAGGGCCAATTTTGGACAGAAGCCAATCAACCTACCAGCATGTCTTTGGAGTGTGGGAGGAAACCGGAGTACCCAGAGGAAACCCACGCAGGCACAGGGAGAACATGCAAACTCCAGGCAGGTAGTGTCATGGTTGGGATTGGAACCAGCAAAAAGGGTTGCTGGTTCGAATCCCAACCACGACACTACCTGCCTGGAGTTTGCATGTTCTCCCTGTGCCTGCGTGGGTTTCCTCTGGGTACTCCGGTTTCCTCCCACACTCCAAAGACATGCTGGTAGGTTGATTGGCTTCTGTCCAAAATTGGCCCTGGTATATAGGTGTGAGTTGGGGACGTTGGATTGTGGGCTCCTTGAGGGTAGGGACCAATGTGAGTGTGCGATGTATGTGTGGAGCGCTGCATAATGTGACAGAGCTATATGGGTACCTTAAATAAAATAATAATAATAATAATAATTGAGCATCCTAATGAGACATGATGTACAGGGATAGGGACAATTGCAGACGTGCACCCACACTCACTCAGGTTGAACTGGATGGACTTGTGTCTTTATTCAACCTTACCAACTATGATATTGGCCTCTTTTGTGTGAGCTCTGATGCTCATTTCTCCTTGGCAACGCAGAAAATTTATTTGAAGAAGATAATATTGATCTTCGTTGTGTGGTTTCTTCATTCTGCGTCGGGTTCAGCAGATGCATGTCTTGAAGAGTAGTTTGGAGGTCGTTAGCAAAACGACATATAAATTTGGAGCCTTGGAATGCGAAATGCACTGAGAAGGGAAAACCCCATTGATATGTAATTTAATTGTGTTGTAATACTTGTAGTAGGGGTTTTAAAGCCCTTCTGTTATTGATTGTAAGTTGGGACAAGTCTGCAAAAAGCTGGTAGTTATGTACTTGGAAGTTAAGAGTTTCTTTATTTCTTGCTGCAGATAGTAGTTGTTCTTTTGTTCTGTAGAAGTTAAACTTTGCAGTGATATCACGAGGTAGACCGTCAGATTTTTTGGGTGTTAGGGCTCTATGAACCCTATCCATTTCCAGTCGTTCTACCGGGATGGCTGGTTGTTAATCTTGAAAAAGTGTTGTTAATGTAGCGTGTAAGTCAACTACAGTTTCAGGAATACCTCTAATGCGCAGATTAGAGCGTCTAGGGCATTTTTCGTTGTCCTCCAAACTCATCTGTAATGTTGCATTTTCTTCTTTAAGGTTGTTAATTTCATTATAACAATTTACAGTGTTAATTTCTATGTCATCTACTCTGGTTTCAAGTGTGGACAAGTATTGACCCAGCTCTCTTATTTCCTTGGTAAGGCTAGTAGTAATATGGTCAGAGGTGCTTTTCAATGCTTTTTGAAGCATTTTTTCTATTTGTTTCAGCATAACTGGTGAAGTAATTTCATCCTGAGGTGAATCTTCCAAATACTCACAATGTACTTCAGAATCATATAATACAGTCTTTGAGGTGGTATATGCCTTTAAATTCATATCAGCGCAGCTGGAGATTCCTGATGCAGACTGTTGTGGCGCAGTTTTAGCTGTGCTGTGAGGCAGTGTTGTTTTATTAATTTTTGGACCCATATTCTGCCCAGAGTCACCAGGAATGCAACCCCTGTGTTCAGGAGTGCTGTGGGCGCAGGTAAGTATAATATAGGTGCGGGTATTTGGCGAACACCCGCCGTTATTTGGCTTTACTGTTCTTCCAGAGAGTGGAGCTTCAGACGGGCATGTCCGCTCCGCTCGGCTCTGCTCATGCGCCGCACTGTTTTTTTTATCTGTCCTTTGAATTCAGTTTAAGGTTGTGCTATAGTTACCCTAATTGCTTGCTGCAAATATTTTTTATTTTATTGGATTCTCCTCATCTACTGAGATTCATCCAGACCTGGTAAGTTTCTGTTCTCATAAATGTCTTTGCTTAATTCTACATGCAAATCATCATCGTCTCTCTATAAAGTTACATTCTTTTAATTTGCTGTAGTAGTGAAATGGCAGGCAGTAACAAATTCATTATTCAAGGTGCGTCTGTGAAAACGTACATCCTATTTTATTATATGGATGTTCAGAATGTAAAACAGAACCACATGTAACCATATCGCTTGAATTTGTTTTTTCTTACAGCTTGCATAAATCTTGGAAAATAATTATGCAGTATTCTGATATGTAGGAGTTATGTTAATCTTGCATATTCTCTTGCAAATAGATAGATGTTTAAAATAAGGCATAATGGTTTAAGGGCAACTTTATTTTATTTAAAACGTTCTTTTATATATTTCAAATATATATATATATATATATACACAGTATCTCACAAAAGTGAGTACACCCTTCACATTTTTATAAATATTTTATTATATATTTTCATGTGACATTACTGAAGAAATGACACTTTGCAACAATGTAAAGTAGTGATTGTACAGCTTGTATAACAGTGTAAATTTTCTGCTCCTTCAAAATAACTCAACACACAGCCATTAATGTCTAAGCCGCTGGCAACAAAAGTGAGTACACCCCTAAGTGAAAATGTCCAAATTGGGACAAAAGTGTCAATATTTTGTGTGGCCACCATTATTTTCCAGCACTGCCTTAACTCACCTGGGCAAGGAGTTCACCAGAGCTTCACAGGTTACCACAGGAGTCCTTTTCCAATCCTCCATGACGACATACGGGAGCTGGTGGATGTTAGAGACCTTGCGCTCCTTCACCTTCCATTTGAGGATGCCCCACAGATGCTCAATAGGATTTAGGTCTGGAGACACGCTTGGCTAGTCCATCACCTTTACCCTCAGCTTATTTGCAAGGCAGTGGTCATCTTGGAGGTGCGTTTGGGGTTGCTATGTTGGAATACTGCCCTGCGGCCCAGTCTCCAAAGGGAGGTGATCATGCTCTGCTTCAGTATGTCACAGTACATGTTGGCTTTCATGGTTCCCTCAATGAACTGTAGCTCCTCAGTGCCAACACCACTTATACAGCCCCAGACCATGACACTCCCACCACCATGCTTGACTGTAGGCAAGACACACTTGTCTTTGTACTACTCAACTGGTTGCCACCACACATGCTTAAATCCGTCTGAACCAAATAAGTTTATCTTGATCTCATCAGACCACAGGACATGGTTCCAGAAATCCATGTCCTTAGTCTGCTTGTCTTCAGCAAACTGTTTGCGGGCTTTCTTGTGCATCATCTTTAGAAGAGGCTTCCTTCTGGGACGATAGTCATGCAGACCAATTTGATGCAGTGTGCAGCATATGGTCTGAGCAATGACAGGCTGACCCACCCCTTCAACTTCTGCAGCAATGCTGGAAGCACTCCTACGTCTATTTCCCAAAGACAACCTCTGGATATGACGCTTAGCACGTGCTCTCAACTTTCTTGGCCGATCATGGCGGGGCCTGTTTTGAATGGAACCTGTCCTGTTAAACCACTGTATGTATAACGCCAAATTTAACACACCTGTTCCCCATTCACACCCGAGACCTTGTAACACTAATGAGTCACATGACACTGGGGAGGCAAAATGGCGGCTAATTGGGCCCACTTTTGTGAGATACTATATATATATATATATATATATATATACATACATACATTATATAAATACATACATACACAATATATTACCAAAAATATTGGGATGCCTGCCTTTGCGCACGCATGAACTTTAATGGTATCCCAGTCTTAGTCCGTAGGGTTCAATATTGAGTTGGCCCACCCTTTGCAGTTGTAACAGCTTCAACTCTTTTGGAAAGGCTGTCCACAAAGTTTAGGAGTGTGTCTATGGAAATGTTTGACCATTCTTCCAGAAGAGCATTTGTGAGGTCAGTCACTGATATGGACGAAAGGACCTGGCTCACAGTCTCCACTCTAATTTATCTCAATGGTATTTTATCAGATTGAGGTCAGAACTCTGTGCAGGCCAGTCAAGTTCCTCCACCCCAAACTCGCACATCTATGTCTTTATGGACCTTGCTTTGCGCACTGGTGCGCAGTCATGTTGAAACAGGAAGGGGCCATTCCCAAACTGTTCCCACAAAGTTGGGAACCTGAAATTGTCCAAAATGTCTTGGTATGCTGATGTCTTAAGAGTTCCCTTCACTGGAATTAGGGGCCAAGCCCAACTCCTGAAAAATAACCCTACACCATAATCCCCTCTCTACCCCCCTCCACCTGACCTCAACCCGATAGAACACCTTTGGGGTGAATTAGAGCGGAGACTGCGAGCCAGACCTTCTCGTCCGCATCAGTGCCTGACCTCACAAATGCACTTCTGGAAGAATGGTCAAACATTCCCATAGACACAGTCCTAAACCTTCTGGACAGCCTTCCCAGAAGAGTTGAAGCTGTTATAACTGCAAAGGGTGGGTGGCCAACTCAACATTGAACCATACAGACGAAGACTGAGATGTCGTTAAAGTTCATGTGTGTGTAAAGGCAGGTGTCCCAAAACTTTTGGTTATAAAGTATACAGTATATATATATAAAGTATATATATATATATATGTATATATATATATGTATATATATATATATATATATATATATATACACTACCGTTCAAAAGTTTGGGGTCACCCAAACAATTTTGTGTTTTCCATGAAAAGTCACACTTCTTCACCACCATACGTTGTGAAATGAATAGAAAATAGAGTCAAGACATTGACAAGGTTAGAAATAATGATTTGTATTTGAAATAACATTGTTTTTACATCAAACTTTGCTTTCATCAAAGAATCCTCCTTTTGCAGCAATTACAGCATTGCACACCTTTGGCATCCGTCCACAACACTTTTTTCCAGTCTTCCTCTGTCCAATGTCTGTGTTCTTTTGCCCATCTTAATCTTTTTCTTTTATTGGCCAGTCTCAGATATGGCTTTTTCTTTGCCACTCTGCCCTGAAGCCCAAAATCCCGCAGCTGCCTCTTCACTGTAGATGTTGACACTGGTGTTTTGCGGGTACTATTTAATGAAGATGCCAGTTGGGGACCTGTGAGGCGTCTGTTTCTCAAACTAGAAACTCTAATGTGCTTATCTTCTTGCTTAATTGTGCAACGCGGCCTCCCACTTCTTTTTCTACTCTGGTTAGAGCCTGTTTGTGCTGTCCTCTGAAGGGAGTAGTACACACCGTTGTAGGAAAGCTTCAATTTCTTTGCAATTTCTCGCATGGAATAGCCTTCATTTCTAAGAACAAGAATAGACTGTCGAGTTTCAGATGAAAGTTCTCTTTTTCTGGCCATTTTGAGCGTTTAATTGGCCCCACAAATGTGATGCTCCAGAAACTCAATCTGCTCACAGGAAGGTCAGTTTTGTAGCTTCTGGAAGGAGCTAGACTGTTTTTAGAACATTATTGCACAAGGGTTTGCTAATCATCAATTAGCCTTCTGAGCCAATGAGCAAACACATTGTACCATTAGAACACTGGAGTGATAGTTGCTGGAAATGGGCCTCTATACACCTATGTAGATATTGCACCAAAAACTAGACATTTGCAGTTAGAATAGTCATTTACCACATTAGCAATGTATAGAGTATATTTGTTTAAAGTTAGGACTAGTTTAAAGTTAGCTTCATTTAAAAGTACAGTGCTTTTCCTTCAAAAATAAGGACATTTCAATGTGACCCCAAACTTTTGAGCGGTAGTGTATATATATATATATATATATACATATATATATATAAGTAATGATATTGTGATATTAGGGATGTTTAACTCTTTAACTCTAATGCCCTGTACACACGATCGGACATTGATCAGACATTTCGACAACAAAATCCATCGGATTTTTTCAGACGGATTTTGGGCCAAACTTGTCTTGCATATAAACGATCGCACAAAGTTGACGGAAAATCCAAACATTCTGAATGCGGTGACGTAATACATGTACGTCGGGACTATAAATGGGGCAGTAGCCAATAGCTTTCGTCTCTTAATTTATTCTGAGCATGCGTGGCACTTTGTGCGTCGGATTTGTGTACATACAATCGGAATTTAAACGATCGGATTTTGTTGTTGGAAAATTTTATATACTGCTCTCAAACTTTATGTGTCGGAAATTCCGACGGAAAAAGTTCAATGGAGCCCACACACGATCGGAATTTCCGACAACACAATCCGATCACACTTTTTCCATCGGAAAATCCGACCGTGTGTACAGGGCATAAGGGTAAATGTGTTTTTTAAGTGAGTTCATGTCAGTTGGTACTTTATGTAAGGACCTGGTACCCCACTTTTATTAAAAGAAGGCAAAAGTACTACATAAATGGATTACCCACACAGGAGTTCTTCTCCAGCAAAAGTATAAATATTGACAGCAAAAAAAAGCCAAGTCACCTGGCTACACAACTGCTGTTAGTAGAATGGCTTTTCCCATCTCACTTAGCCTCAGCTTGCAGTACCTTGCTGCACAGGCCTATTCCTGGCCTCAGCTTTATTCTCCCGCCCCCCTAGGTTCACTCACTCTCTCAGAGACCTCCTGCCTTTCTGGACCCACTAACCACCTCTGTTTTCTCGGCTTCCCAGACCCTCTCTAGATCTCCCCGGCCCCTGTAACTTTCCTGGTTTTCTCGGTCCTTGAGCAAGAAGTCCACTAGAACAGGGATGTAGTCTCTGAAAGGCACTACCAGCTCTGCTGACAGGGGTCTGTCGCCACACAGCAGCCACTACAACTCCAACTCCTACTTCTACTCCACCTGCAGCTTTCACTAGACCATCATTATAAGGGCTGTGTGCACCTGGGCACGCAACTTGATGGTCTGTCACAAAATTTGGACACTGGGTTTGAGATCTTTTTCCTCCCAAGGTGCTTTGAAATTTGAAACTAGGGAGCCCCATCCGGAAACACCAAAATCCAAAGAAATCTGCAAAAGCAGTTTACTCCGTACACTCTGTAGTCCTGCAAATGTGCAAACCCTGTATCCTTTTCCTGACCATTTCCATAGTGACAGGGTCTCACACTGTCACAATATACTGTTTATAAGGGGATCAGTTGCTGCTATGACTCATTGAGCTATAATTGTTTACCAAAATAGTTAACGTGACCATGTCATACAACTACAATTGACAATAGACAGGGTGACTGTAAATAGGTAAGGTAATACTTACCACTCCTGCCACCTGTACTGCTAAAAACCAATTCACTGAAGAGAAACCCTTTGCTGCAGCAAATGTTACACCAAAAAACATAATTTAGCTTTGATCAGTTTCTGAAGCCCACTTTTTAATGATGCTGATGGATGAATGTTTAAGACAAAAAATATTGCTAAGGTTATTTGTGTTAAAGCAAAATTATATCTCCTTAGGATGATGTTTGCTCCATATTTTGTATATTTTTTATTATAACAACTGTTAGTGCCTAATAAACCCTTTCACTTCAACAGAGAGTTATGGCCTGGCTAACTTTAGAACTACAGTTAGTAGACTTAATGGAATGAGCAAACTTTTTTGTGGAAGAGCCCTGGGACCATCCTAAAATTTTTTACACAAAATTCTGAGTTTTGAAGTCCGAATTTTGAGATTAAAAGTCGGAATTCTGAAATTCTTTTCAAATCAAGTGTGAGCAGTCTAAGATGACAACTCTACTCCTCCATACTGTTACATTGAGTAAGTATTATCAGCATACATTAGGAACTTACTTGCAGTATCACCACCAAAAAAAATAATGCAGGCAGCACATCTAAGAATGGGCAAGCTGCAGCATATTCAATGTTTTGTTCATAGGTTTAGATATACTTTACAAACTGGCAGTTTGTAAGATTTTGTTTAATTTTTTTAACTGTCTGATATGTAAAATATAAATTTAAATATTTACACTGTTATATACTCAAGTCACCACTAGAATGTATAACTCCCATCAAATTGTTCTACATATTAACACAATTTTCATTGTACTGCGTTGTGATAGGATGCATGCAGCATCGCCTCAGTGCACTATATTTAGTGTGACAGTTCTGGCTAACCTTTATTCAGTAGTAGTACCGGTATATAACAGAATATTTTATGACATAACTGCTTATGGAACTCACATCTGTGTCTTATTAGCCTTCACAAGATCAGGGATGCTGGGGGAGGAGAGGGGTCTCATGAAATATTTTGCTGATTATATTAAGAGAGAATAAAGTTGCCATTAAAATTTAGTTGCCTAACAATTCTGTAATGCCTTCCAATTCATTGCAGAACTGTCCAGCAAAACAAATATAATTAATCAATTTCCTCTAGCCTTCTTGAGCAATTTTATAGAAAACCAGGCCCAGATGGAATATAAATTGTGACTGGAGGAACTTTCAGGGTACAGGATCGGTAGTCTGCAAGATCAGTCATTTTGATTGACTTCAAGTCATGGAAAGGGTAAATATGCCACTGAAATTTTAGACCTTTAGTAGCCCTGGTGACAAGATCACAGTCTTACCAATACCTTCGTTGTTTTGCTCTCTCCATATGGAATTGTTCAGTCTATACCTCTGCTCTGTACTTGATACTCTGCACAGCATGTAAGACATTGAAATACTCTGAAAACTCTGACATTTGAAATGCAGAAAAAAATATTTAAAGAATGGAGTAGGTAAGGTAAAACTACTACCAACACTAGGCAAAACCATGTTTTTTAACTTTGTATAGTATAAAGAAAAGGTTGGCATCTCTATAATGTTTTCATTCCAGTCCGGCATCCTTTTGGGAGAATCCCTGTCAACTCTTGTTCCCCAGTACTGGATCAAGGATCAGTGGAATTTTCTACTAAGGAGAAAAAAAAATCCCCTTTTCTAGTAGAGATAAGATAGGTTAAGATCAATAACTGTACTGGTCTCAATGCCTCTATACACAGGAACGGCTGGCAAATCTTTCATGCATTTTGTCAAGTTGAAATGTTGAATCCCTGTCCACAATACAACCCTTGTCGACATACACAGTAAAGGTTTGAAGTACAGTATATACAGCTCATAGTGCAAAATCTCATACAATGAAGTAACTGCAATTTCTGCAGCCAATACCGTGAGGTGAAGATCAAGAATATACTTAGGAGTCTATGTATAAAAAATTTGCTTTGCAAATGTCTCAGTTTTCCCACAAAAGGCATGAATAATACACATATTATTATACTATTTGTTCTGAAAGTATTAATTTCTTGCAATGTTCCCCATGGACATATCATGACATTACCAGACCAGATATTTGATCCTTAAGAGTTTATCAGGCTTTCTACTATCAATTATTACTCCTAGGTTATTAATGAGATCTGAGCTATGGAAGTTTGTGTCTTTCAAACACAAAGGAGCTGGACACACCTATGAGCTATGACCACACCTGGTATTCAGCCATTCAGGTTATTTAGACAGAGTTTTATGGATAGTAATAGGTAATACGAGGTTTAAAGGACAAATACAGCAGAGTATCATCTGCATAGAAGTGAATAATCACAAACCATGGCTTCAAGGGTAGGACTGAGCCCATGGGAAACTCTTATTTTAGCAATATTGCTGTGAAGGATAAGGAACCCAATGATATCTTCTATGTTCTACCAGCCATGAAAAAATCTGAACCACTGAAAAACTGTGAGATAAAAACCACTACCACACGCATCTTCTTCCACTACTTGGAAATACCTCAGGAACCACATGCGAACAGTCATGCATATGACATCACTCAATAACAGCAACAAAACCTAAAATCGATACTAAAGCTTCCTTTTAAAAAAAAATTTAAATAACACACGTTATACTTACCTGCACAGAGCAGCCCACATTCTCTTCTTCTGGGGTCCCCCGTCAGCACTCCAAGCTCCTTCTCTTCGGCAAGTGCCCCCACGGAAAGCGCTTTCCATGGGGGGCACCCGTGCATGCTCATTCCCGAGCTGCCCTGCCTTCGTCTATAGGCACAGAGCGAGAAGTTGACCCCCCCCCCGCCTTTGCTCAGCAAAGCATTTAATTGATGGAAGCAGGAGACAATGGCTCTTGCTGCTATCAATCTGCCCAGGGAGGAGGGAGACAGCAGCCAGGGATGCTGCTCTTGTGAACATTGCTGGATCGGATCAGGCTCAGGTAAGAATCAGGGGGAGGGGGGGATTCTGCAACACAGAAGCACAAAACCTTACAGTGATTGTAAAGGAGACATTTTTATTTAAAATAAATAACAAACATGTCATACTTACCTGTGAGGAAAAAAAAAAAAGTGATATAAAGGGTATGAGAGGAGTGGATGTATTGTGTGAAGCTGGATGGGGAAGGAAAATGGAGTGAGTGCAAGGTGAAATTAACAATGAGACAAGAGCATGTGAAGACGTGAGTAGTGGTGTGAGAATTGAAGGGGTGCTGTAACATGCAAAATATAAAGTGGAAAAAGTGTATGACTTGCTAATAAATGTAAAATGAAATAAAAAATTAATAAAGAAATCATGTGAAAAAAAGGGGGACAGGTGCTAATAAAGGAGTGTATGTGGGGAGCAAAGGACAAAAAAGACAGTCCAAATATGCTGGGGTAAGGATAATCACTAGTGAAAGGGGTGAAAACGCACACCCCATAGATATGGTCTGACAACATGAGCCTAATGCCTCGTACACACGAGCAGAATTTCCATCAGAAAAATCTTGGATGGTTTTTCCGACGAAATTCCACTCAAGCTTGGCTTGCATACACACGATCACACAAAAGTTCTCTGAACTTTGGACCGTCAAGAATGCGATGACATACAACACTACGACGAGCCGAGAAAATGAAGTTCAATGCTTCCGAGCATGAGTCAAATTGTTTCCGAGCATGCGGTTTTTTTGCACGTCGGAATTGCATACAGGCGAACAGAATTTCCGTCAGGAACTTTTTCCGTCGGAAAAATAGAGAATCAGCTCTCAATCTTTTGCTGGCGGAAATTCAGACAGAAAAAGTTGGATGGAGCATACACACAGTTGGAATATCCGACCAAACGCTTCCATCACACTTTTTTTGACGGAAGTTCTGCTCGTGTGTACGGGGCATAAGTGTATATATGAATGCTATAAAACATCAGTTGACTAGGATAGGGTGCCTGGCTTCAACTATATAATGAGCCAGGGACTCAAAAAACAGAAGCAAAGATGCAGTGTTGGGGTATATTTTAAAGATGGTAACCTGATAAGGCAAATTAGGAATCGACCAAGATTAAATGAGGTACTTACATAAAGCCATTTGTGTGGAGTCCGAATGACTATAGGTTTAGGGATGCATGGGATCCTGTCTTGAATGAAGGAAGCCGTTCTCTTTCTTGTTTCTGGACTCTAGGCAACAACTAGCAATTGACACCAAATGCCAAACATGCACAAAACCTCAAATCATGAAAGAGTTCTACAGGTAATTTTCATTCATTGATTTTTGGTGATCAGATGGCAATGATTGCTTGCTGCGCCATGTTTTAATTTCTCAGCTCAAGTATTTTTTCCTTTTACTACAAATATATCAATAATTTCTAAGGCTATTCTTATGGTTTGCTGACAAATAATTCAAAGGTGTGCTGAACGGATAATCACAAAAGTTAAACCGCAGTTATGGACTTTATAGACACAACCACACCAGATAAAATAAAATAAAATATAAAGCTTTATTAATGGAGTCGGTGGGGGGGCCCCTCGCAGGGCGGACATTTTTTTCCAGACCAGATAATTCATGCTTTATCCATGGCCTATCCATAGCCGCATATTTTGGTGGTCCCCCAGCTTTGGCATCAGTGTGTGCATATTCTATTGAGGGTGGTTTTATCCTCTTACTTCCCTGTGTCCATGTTTTCCTTGTGTTACAACCATTTGTGATTTTTAGGGGACATACCATGATCAAGTGAGCTTGAATTATTGGAACAAGTGAATTCATTATGTGGACCTTTTCTTATTTCTGTGGTTAGATCAATTATATACCTACCTGATATTGTATGGATCCTGGTTTTTCGATTCCTTGTGTGGCATGTTGTGCCTAGGATGGTCTCCGGTCAACGTCACTGTAGCATTCCTTTGTTAGCACCTTTGCTCCAGAAGAAGCAAAATACGCATAGTGTCTCTCTGGTACAGTTCTTCCTATTTCTAGACCTCAACCCCCTCCCCCGGTGACACCATCAATGTAATCCAGGTGGAATATGCCTCTGAAGATTGTGCGGTCCTAATAGGCTCCTGTGAGGGTAGAAGTACGAAGTGTGCCAAGGCACTGTCACATATGAGGAACTGTTCTTCTTCAAATCAGGAATAATAGGCTAATAGATACGTTTTTTACTGATGTATTTTGTCAAATTAAACCGCACTAATAAATCCCTGTTAGACAGCAAAATTTTTGATTTTACTTATAGTCCCACTTTAATGGTGTATAGTTAGAGAAGCTCAAAAGAAGGAGTTAAATGCACCCTGCCTTTTGTACACGTAGCATGCCAAATTGAAACACGCTGACCTAATGCTCTACAATATATGTTTCTGATCAGTTATATAACCCATGCCCCGAGGAATATTTTAAATGCTTAAATAAAGAAAAAAATAGGCATAGCAAATGAACTCCACAGAACCTTCACGCAGTGTTTTCATTCCAACATTGGGAAAGATATTAAAGACAAGAGGGCCAGCTATGTTGAGAAAACAAAAGAAACCTATTAAACAGAGGATGTGTCCTTCACTCGGTCTTTAACTTGGATAGTCACACACTCCAGCATCCCAAGTACATTTAATATTAAAGCAGCAGGCAGCAGCACATTCTTTGGCTAAGCTATATTTTGATTTTACAAATTGCATAGACTTCTCCCTTTTCATCCCAATGACATACTACATTCTGGAATCCTTCAGTAGTTTCTGAAAATTTGAAACTTTAAAAGTGCATCTTTTTTCATGAGAATGGTTAAAGAAATCATCCAGTACAACTGCTCCACTGTTGCCGTTAGTAATGGTCACATTTCTCTTGATTGCTGAAAGGAAAATGTCAAAATACCTGGTATCTGGCATTTTCAGGCATACCTGTACTGGATAACTGTTAAACTTACATCCTCTTTTATTAATTTCTGTAGGCCCAGTGCTAAGTCGGCCATAGATGGTACGAAGATTCAAACCATGTATGGGCAAACTGAATGTACTCAAGTTGATTGATCGATCAGCTTGGGTACAACCAGCCTGCCAGATGTTACTGTACATGCGACCATTGCTGGTGGCTATAATAGCTGCTAACAATATTTACTGTGTTCTCCCAGCGGGGACGGCTCCCCCCTGCCAGGAGACTTCCCTGTCAACAATGCCTGTGTTGATGGGAGAATCTAGCGAATTTGCTCCATCTATGGCCAGCCTTAGATTTTTCACACAGCAAACAGAGGGACCTTTACATTAGACCAGAATTCTTTGTTTAGTAATGAATATTTTTGAGGTCTCTGCTTCTATTGTTGGTTTACAAACCTACATTAACAGTTTTCTTTACAAAACCATGTAATATGAGGTCAAACCTAAACACTTTTACTTTGTATGCAATCAGGAAGGTCATTGCACTACACAGTGTAAGGTATATGTAAAGGAAAATAAATGAGAAAATTGTATGATGTATGGCCAGCCCAAATGATCATTCCACTCAAAATTAACTATTTTTGTTCCAAGAACTCCTCCTCTTCCTATTCCTGGACTGAACTTGGGTCAAAGCAATAACTCCAAGGTCAATAATAAATAACACGTTATCTCCTCCGATTCCGCAACATGTCTGGTTGACGAATGGCCGTTCAGCACAAAAAGAAAAGCGCAAACTGAAAAGCGCTAAATGGAAAGCTCGAATCAACACTCACCAAACTTCTACTAACACAAAATTAGCAGAAGGAGCGCTAAAGAGGTGAAAAACCACGTAGTACGTCTCTATGTTCGTGTTTGTTGGCCAACAATTCCTTGCCGTTTGTATGCAAGACAAAATTCTGGTATACGCCTTCGGACAAAAGTCAGAGGTTTTGTCTCTGGAAAATACAATCGTGTGTATGAGGCTTAAATGTATTTCGTTGTAATTTTATGTGATAGACCAACACAAAGTGGCACATAATTGTGAAGTGGAAGGAATGATAAATGGTTTTCAAAATGTTTTACAAATAAATATGTGAAAAGTGTGGTGTGCATTTGTGTTTAGCCCCCCTGTGTCAATACTTGGTAGAACCACCTTTTGCTGCAATTACAGCTGCAAGTCTTTTTGGGTATGCCTCTACCAGCTTTGAGTGAGAGAGAGTGACATTTTTGCCCATTCTTCTTTGCAAAATAGCTCAAGCTCTGTCAGATTGGATGCAGAGAGTCTGTGAACAGCAATTTTCAAGTCTTGCCACAGATTCTCAATTGGATTTAGATCTGAACTTTGACTGACCATTCTAACACATGGATATGCTTTGATCTAAACCATTGCATTGTATTCCTGGTTAATGATGAGTGGGATAACACTCAACTTATTAATGATACGAATGACAATTAAAAGGGGTAAATTTTAAAATCCTTTAATTGTCATTTGTATCATTAATAAGTTGAGTGTTATCCCACTCATTATTAACCAGGAATATATCTGAATATCTAGACAATAACTCTTTTGCCCATTTTTCACTTAAATTTGTGTAAGACCATCCTATGACCCAGACACACCCCCTTTAGATATCTTTTATTCTAAATGAATATTTTCAGTCACATATATATTTATCTGTATTCTATAATACTTTGTATGCCTTGTCTATATTGCACATTGATGTCTATTGATCATGTTGAAGCCTCATTGTTACTTGCACTGTCATGTTTTTGTAAATGCACTTGTGTCTCCTTAAGCCCGCGGCATTGTTCCAGTCCCCTTCGTTTTCCTTAGAGTGAGCGATGGCTCCTGTCCCTGCCCCCCAGCTGTACTGCGGTCTGACCCTTTGGGCATTTCTTTTGGAGGTCACATGGACGCCCGGGGGCGTTCCTGCTTCACAACAGGACGCCCACCTTCCTGTGCCGCTCTGCATCGCATCTCCCTGATTTACAGGGATGATTTCTCTACCACCACAGGAGGGAGCCGTCCCACTCCGCCTGGTCTCCGAGTCCTAGGATCCGGCAGCAACGGACAGAGCTGTGTGATGATGCACTGCGCAGGTGCGACACAGCTCCACGTCCGCTTCCGGCCCTTCGGGACCGGATGGAGGGGATAAAACGCTGCTGCTCCGGCCATCACACGCTGCTGGAGCCCCCAGGGACAAGAAGTGCCACTGTCCATCCTAAGGTATTTTTCTACCCCTCTGAGAATCCCTGCTTGTTTGAGACCTATTCTATACCTACATCTTAATGCCAGGCTGTCCTATTTTTGACTACTCAGGCTTTTTAAGATCTTCTTTGTTACATTATCATTTCTTAAAGTGTCTGCTTTCCCCTTTTGGATCACCATTCACTTATTGCCCATTTTTTGTCCCATCCCTTCCTCTCCTTCTTTTTTTTGTGTATTAGACCATTATTGCCTTTGGTTCTGTGAGGTGGTTCTATCAAGTCCCTCGGTTTTGAGCTCTACCAGGGTCTGGAGTGTAAGTTTACCTTCCTTTCTTCATTTATTCGGATAGAAAACTGTTATATATTGTATTATATATATATAGAGAGAGAGAGAGAGAGAGAGAGACTCCCTTAATTTACTACTTATTAATAGATATACAATATCTGTTATGGCTTATTTGACCCCCTACATATTGTTTTTAGCTGGTCCTTTTGTCCCCTCTGTGACCCCCGCTCACCTGCGGTCCTGACCTACATAGTCGGCTGTGGGTTAGACTGTGATGGGATTGCTGCCCCCATTGCTTTGGATAAACTGGGACTGTAGCACTGCTCTGGGACTGGAGACACAGGTGCATATATTTATTTATACACTTTATATTGTTTTTACAATTATTTGAATATGATTGCTTAGTGTTTATCTATCAAAACCCCCCAATATATTTTCCCATTGATGGCTTGACACTTATTTATTCATTTATTTTTTTTCCCTTTTTCTGTGTTGTTCGTCTGTTGTCCTTTTCAGAAGGCTTGTACCTCCGCAAAGACAGCCCCCCCCCTGAAGAAGCCTGAATTATAGGCGAAACATGTCGGGTATAGTCTGGTTGTCTTGCTTAAACATCTTGTCATTTGCATTGTACATGCCTGTGTCCTTTGGTTTTATGTACATTTTTTGTTTTACTTTCTAAAACAAAAATAAAATATTTTTTATTGAATACATGTGATGATATTTTGCACCCTCAAAAATCCCCACTCCTTTTTCTCTTAGCTGTATTTATACTGAGATTTCATTACACACAGGTGGACTCTATTTACTGATTAGGTGACTTCTGAAGGTAATTGGTTCCACTAGATTTTAGTTAGGGGTATCAGAGTAAAGAGGGCTGAATACAAATGCATGCCACACTATTCAGATATTTATTTGTAAAACATGTGGAAAACCATTTATCATTTTCCTTCCCACTTCACAAGTATGTGCCACTTTGTGTTGGTCTATCACATGAAATCCCAATAAAATACATTACGTCTTGGTTGTAACATGACAAAATGTGGAAAATTTCAAGGAGTATGAATCATTTTTCAAGGCACTGTACTTGCATGACCTAAAAACATTGTTAATTTGAAAACCAAGACAGCTTTAATATGTATCAAAAGCAAAATCTTTCTTTTTGGTTTTGGTGGTGAGGGAGGGGTTATAACCATTCCCAGGCTTTTAGTGCAGTCTTTTTACCAGTTAGGGAGATTTATCCTCTCTATTTATTACATTGCCAATCCATCCCATTCCAAGACTGAAAGTAATGGGAAAATCTTTCAATGGGGACACTTTTTTTGCTGTCTATGTAGGAGCAAACTGTCTTGGGTTTGATTTGTGGGAAGATCAACGAATACCAAGCATAGCACCCAAACCCTATTGATGATATTTTTTTCTGGTCTTTTTTGCTCACCGCTACCCCCAGGAAGGTACACTCCTAGAATTTATGGCATATGGCTTGGTTTGGTTCACTGGCACTCCCTCAAAACATGTTGAAATCAATGGGAGCTGGGTTTGTAAAATCAATTACCTAAATTTTCAAGGTTAATATACAAGGGATTGGCAAAAAGGGGCATGGGGGGCTGGACACTGCCCCGGACGACGTGTACCAGTGCAATTTTTTTAAATACTATTTGGTTTGGAGCAGTGATTTTGATAATGCTTAATATGGAACATGAAAAATGCAGTATTCTTTAAAAAAAAAAAAAAAAAAAACTTTTGGGGAATTCCCTGAGCCTGCATGTGAATTGGCACAATTCTAGAAATTATACAAGGTAATACAGTGAAAGTGACATTTACAAAGAAAAAAATGCTGCTTAAATTGACCGTATTTAACATTTCCCTACAAGCTTCCTTTACTTTGTTAAAAAAAAAAACAAATACGGGGACCCCTCAAAATACATGCTAGACCCTCATCAAGCAAGATAAGGTTCCAGACCTGGTATGCATTTTGGAGGGAGGGGTGGGGCACCATGCTGTTTTTTTATCTGCAAAAAAAGAAGCTGTCTCGGAAAAGGATTTTCTGGAAAATGTTTTTTTTTTCCTGTCACTTTTACAGGAAAAAATAGGTTCCCTACAAAATCTACCCGAGATCTTTAATCAAAAATATATATATACCATACCAGGCTATATTGAACTATTCCAAGCCCCATGCCTTTTACATACGGGTTGCCCAATGTTCATGATGGCAAGGGCCTGTTGACCACAACCCTGGCCCAATGGTTGTGGGGGTGCTGGGGGCTTATCAAAATCTGGATGCCCCCTATAAGATATAAATAACACCAGATATTTAGTCCCCCTACATAAATGAGTAAGGGGTATATAACATATGTACTCATTAGTAAATATACACTCAAAAACAACAAGTCCTGTATCAAAAAATGAATCCAGCAGTGTACACCCATTGTCAATTGTGTCATTCAGCAATGCAGATCCTCACTCATCATGATGAATAACATCTGATTGCCAAAAGAACCTGTAACCCATTGCACTCCTTGCCGCTAATGATAACTCCCTGAGCTGTCATGTGGAAAAAAAGGCTGGGGATTGTGGCTGACATCACTGACCTAACATGGCCATGTCCATATACATATAAATACCACTAATATATATATATACATATATATATATATATATATATATATATATATAAAACCGCTTGTCACCCACCAAACAGGAAAAAGCGCAGGCGTTCAGAAAATTTGGCTGGAACTTGTGTTCGGGTGGAACGTTGAACTCATCCTTGGTGATGATACTTATTGGACTGTATCTGTGGTGGAGCAGTGTTGCTACCTTAGGACGGGAATACAGAACACATTAACCTAAATCTTCATAATAGGTGGTGGTGTTCTGTAGTTCACAGAGGAATGTTTGATTTTATTAGACTGCTTCAGATAACAATACAGAGTGCATAGGATCCAGAGCAACACTGATTCAAAAGGTATGTTTCTGCAGTTATCAAACAGGTATATTAGAACACTTTCAATTGTGTATAACAGATCAGAATTAAATAAATGAAAGAAATACAATACATTGTAATATTTTAACATTTTAAGCCATTTCCAAAAATCACTCAAAGTCTACCCTGATGCATCAAACCATGAGTTTTATTGCAAAATGCAGTAGCTAAGTGCAAAAGATTTTTTAGCTATGAAAACTACCATTTTACTTTAATAAGCTGAAATATTATAGGTTTTCATTGGGCACTATAGTAAATGCAAATTGCAAATTAATTTATTAAATAAGCATAACATTTTGCTGTAGTATCTTTTAAAATCAGTTGTCCTACAGTGAAATAGAAAAAATAGCTAAAATATACAATGTTTATCTGACATACTTTCATTTTTCCTAAAAAGCAAAAAAAATTAATTAATTATGGTGCCTTAGCATTTATCTGTATGATCAACTCATAGCATAAAGACCTAAAACACATCCTTGTATTGTGACATTTTTATAAATGGTTTTGTGTAGAACTATGAGCAGAGATTTATTTATGGGTCACAGTGAGTCATAGTCCATGTGGAGAGGAAAGTTGTTTTATTTCCCACATTGTATCTGTACTTGATTCTCTCATTGAGATGACAATGTAACATTTTTATCATGTCCTGCAACTCAGTAAAAGATGAAGGGATCTCCTGGCCTATTGTAAAAGCTTTCTAAAAGTTGTGAATAATGCACCAAATTTATGTACCTGTCTGTAACTTGTAGTTGAATTCGGCTCATGCTGTGCCACTGTTTCAGGAAATAAGGGAAAGAGGTGACATGATTGAAACCTTTAAATACATCAAGGGGGTTTGAATATGAAACTAAAATCGAGAACACTGGGACATAACCTCAAACTAACTGGAGGAAAGTACAAAAACAAATCTTAAAAAGTATTATTTTGCTGAAAGGGTAGTTGATGCTTGGAATGAACTACCAGCAGAGGTAGTGAGTCAGCCAACAGTAAACGGCCTCAAACATGCTTTGGGATAAACATAAATCTATAGTCAGACAACAAAGTTAACGAACAAAAAAATAAATAAATAAATAAAAACAATAACTCCCCCCCCAAAAAAAGGGGAAACTCGATGGACTACTCTGCCTTTTTCTGCTATAATTGGCTATGTTTCTATGTTTCTTTTACAATACACACAAGAAGCTTTGCAAAATTAGTCTGAACCAGTTTTTTCTCTGTATGCCAAAAGAGAGTTGATCTTAATTAGCTCCGCTTTCATAGGATACAAACTATCTGTATTTTATTTTGAATTTGGTGCATTCAATGCCACACAATGCAAAAGTGGCACTTTTATAACTACCTGAATTGGGTGCATGTGCCACTATCAGAACCAAAAGTGTGGCAAATCCTTCAATAATTTGGTGCAATACAGTGACAGGAGGGATTAACACCAGAAAAGGGGCGCTTTTCTTTATTAAATTCCCCCCATTGTTTTGTTTCCAGTTAATTTCACAGAAAGTGAAAAGGATGTTCCTTATCCTAAAGAAAGAAAAAAAAATGGATACAACCACCACATCTATAAACTGGTAAGCTGCAATATATGACATTTTTGTTCTCAGGCGTAGGTGACAGAAGTTCACAGTGATTGTACATGAAGGTTTTTTCTACAACTAATCACAAAATATTGATTATGACATATGATATTGGATAATTATATGCCACATAACATCATTGTGTGTCTCACACACAGGATCTTTCATTTATAAGTCTGGGCATATGCAGTACTACAGTACAGTGATCAAATATAATACTGTATATTTAGGTTCCATCCAGCCTACACTTGGACATACCAAATAGTAATGAACCCCAATAGTCAGCAGTGGGTGCCTTTTTGCCCCTCATGGTAAAAAGTAAATCATTAACGTATAATAAAAGTCCTACTTCGCATTGGTAATCAGATGTGTTTAGCCTTTTATGTCCACACCCCAATAAAAGCTTCATTTAAATTGTTACCAGTGGTTGGTGGCCTTTTAGTTATTCCTTACTGTGTTTTATATCTCCTTTTACATTGCTAATCAAACAAGGTGTGTTTTTCTGCTCTAACTACCATAAACAATACTTAATCTGGTGGTTAATGGTAGACTACAAGCTATATATTATATGGTGTTTAATGGCATAGTTCACACCAGTGCTTGCAGTTCCAGTGCATTCCAGTTCCAGAAATAAAGTAGATACAGACATGCATGATTTTTCTATTGTAGCAAAGATGAGTGGATCAATATGGGAAAAAATAGTTAGCATATTCCTCACTCCATGCCAACTGGCAACATATTTGGCAACAGAAAATGTAAGAGAGGTGTGGAGGTGAGAGATGGAGGAACACAGACAATAATGTTTATTTTTTGTTTGGTTTAATATTTGTATTAGCTTTTATTGGTCCCTCTGCTTCTGGCCCCCCTAGCAGTGTCATAGGCTACTATGGTTGTAGTTAGTCCTCACACCTCAGGTGGGGGGCTTGGCTGGCATATTTGTGCCCCAGAATTTATATAGTGGCAACACATTCCACAGCACTTTACAAAGTGCACTGGAGCAATCAATTTAGCCCCTGCTCTAGTGGAGCTTATAGTCGAAATGTTCTAACTACAGTCAACTGTAGACAGATATTTTATAGACTGAAAGGAATTTCCCAATTTTCATTAAAAGTGGTATCCTGCTCAGCAGCTTTTCTTCTGTGTTTCCAAGTCCTCTCACCTGTTATGCACATTATGAGGGGCTCACTCTGCCGGATTTTTATTTTTTATTGTACATTTCAGGAAATTCAGCTGGAGTATTGAGTCTCTATGTCATGGGGGAGATACGGTCAGGAACTCTCATCACTGGAAGAGATATAAAAGGTATTGGGTATATAAATCCCCCATTGTGCTCTTGTTATTAACATATTATTCTTAGACGGACTGACACTTTTACTAGACTTACTAAAGGGTTCATTTTCTACCTAGTTTCTGTTCAATGAAAATGGGTCAAGTTACATTTTTTATTTTATTTACCTTAAAAAAATGTCATATACTAAATAATTATCAACTTCTACTATCAGTTTTGAAAATGAAGGCAGCTTTAAGTGCAATCCAGCCTGGGCAATGTAGTTTTAAATGAAAATTATTGTATTTTTTAAAAACACTGACGTATAACCAATCTGCTTTGCGTCGTCTCTTTAAATCTAGTAAGCTAAAGCCTTACTGGATCTAAAAGATAACACTTTGCAGGAATTGTCTTTTGTATTGCTGTATGTATGTGTTTTTGGTCATTTTAGCTCATCTATATGTGGCAATATAATTGAAAGGATTAACCATGCTGTCTTTTTTTTACACACTGGCACTGCAAATGAACTTTTATTATGTGTCTCATAATCCTAGTAAAGTTTGGGATGGCTGGAGGCAGTGGCTGCCCGTGCACTGTGGGCACATGGGCGCCGCCCAACATCCATGTGCCCGGCCCCTTTCAGGATGCCGGACGCATGGATTGCTATGGTGGGGGTGGGAGGGGGTGATACATTTTGAAGGACCTGATTAGAGCCAAAGGCTCTAATAGGCTTCAAAATAGGGTGGGCTCGGGGCGCAGAGAGTGCGCCCTGATCCCACCTAATTGTGTGATGATAGCGAATAAATTTTCGATATTTTCACACTAACCTTCCTCCCCGCCAATCAGGAGGCAGGGCGTCAGACCTGTTTCCTGATTGGCCAAAGTGCCAGGCCACCCTATTGGATGCCTGGCACTTAGAAAGAGGAGCGGAGGAGACATGCTGGAGCGGAGGTCGCCGCCGCTCTGTTGCATTGTAGAGGAGCTGCTGCGGTAAGTCCCCTCTGTCAGAGCCACAAGCGCGGGGGGGGTGCTGCCAGAGCTGCAAGCCTCGCAAGTGGGGGGGGGTC
Source organism: Lithobates clamitans (assembly GCA_037952925.1). Lineage (NCBI taxonomy): Eukaryota > Metazoa > Chordata > Amphibia > Anura > Ranidae > Lithobates > Lithobates clamitans. The sequence goes on along the minus strand of JBBGZY010000325.1, from coordinate 2,756,255 downwards.
AGTGGCTGCATATGATGGGCACAAGTGGCTGCATGTACTTGGCACAAGTGGCTGCATATACTGGGTACAAGTGGCTGCATTTGACAGACACAAGTGGCTGCATATGATGGGCACAGGTTGCTGCATATGATGGGCACAAGTGGCTGCATATCTTGGGCACAAGTGGCTGCATTTGATGGGCACAAGTGGCTGCATTTGATGAGCACAGGTGGCTGCATATGATGGACACAAGTGGCTGTATTTGATGGGCACAAGTGGCTGCATATAATGGGCACAATTGGCTGCATTTGATGGGCACAGTGGCTGCGCTTTTATGGGCACAATGGCTGCATATGATGGGCACAAGTGGCTGCATTTGATGGGCATAAGTGGCTGCATTTGATGAGCACAGGTGGCTGCATATTATGGGCACAAGTGGCTGCATTTATTGGGCACAGTGGCTGCGTTTTATGGGCACAATGGCTGCATATGGTGGGCACAAATGGCTGCATATGATTGGCACAAGTGGCTGTATATGATTGGCACAAGTGGCTGCATTTGACGGGAACAAGTGCCTGCATAAAGCGGCTGCATATGATGGGCACAAGTGACTGCATTTGATGGGCACAGTGGCTGCGTTTTGGCACAATGGCTGCATATGATGGGCACAAGTGGCTGCATTTGATGGACACAAGTGGCTGCATATGATGGGCACAAGTGGCTGCATTTGATGGGCACAGTGTCTGCGTTTAATGGGCACAGTGGCTGCATATGATGGGCACAAGTGGCTGCATATGATGGGCACAAGTGGCTGCATTTGATGGGCTCAAGTGGCTGCATTTGATGGGCACAGTGGCTGTGTTTGATGGGCACAATGGCTGCATATGATGGGCACAAGTGGCTGTATATGATGGGCACAGTGGCTGTATATGATGGGCACAGTGGCTGCATATGATGGGCACAATGGCTGCAAATTATGGGCACAGTGGCTGCATATGATGGGCACAGTGGCTGTGTTTGATGGGCACAATGACTGCAATTGATGGGCACAATGGCTGCATTTGATGGGCACAATGAGGCTGCAATTGATGGGGGGGTTCAGTATTTTTCAGTTTGTTTGCGCCCCCCAAAAATTTTGAGCACCAGCCCCCCACTGGTTGGAGGTGTTACTTCACAGTAGGGGTCTCCAGCATGGACTACGTTAACTTTAGTCTTTCACTTTTTCCAGCTCTCTGAATAAGCACAGCTGTAGAAGCCTTGTAAGTGTGAAGATTTTCTACATAATGAATGACTAGAGCCTCTTGCATACCACTGCATTATATTTAAATGAATTTGTTTGGTTCTTTGGTTCCTTGCATCCAGGCAAAATAGAAGTTGCTTCTCAGCTACCAAAAGGTAGCTCCTTCCATTGTTCATTAAAGAACATCAACAACTGTCCATTGAGCTGTGTATATTTACTGTACAGGTAGACAAAAAGTAAAATTTACTGCAAAGGCTGAACTGGGTAGATAAAATGTTGCCCATGAAAATCTTCACTATGTAAACTGTAGCTGTATTCACTTTGAGTACCAAATCATGTGCAGAATTTGCTTTTCACATGACTAGATGACCAAAGTGAATCTACGCTTTATTAAGTAATGATTCTTACTTCTTTTAGGAAATCGGTCTCACCATCGATGATAATTTCAATATGGGTAGTGCACCTTGCTCCATAAGTATTGTCACTTCAGGTTGAATGAAATTTTACTCCCTTAACCAAACCCAGTAGTTATGGCCCTGTGAAGCAGAGTTCTGGAAGTGCCAGCTTACAAACACTGCCTTTCAAAATCAAGGGGAAAGTAAGCAATTAGGGCGCATTAGCCCCATGGCTTTCACCTACCACTGCTTACGCTAGTTTTACTAAACATGTTTTCTCACATTCTCACATTAGGTGGACATACAGAAAAATGATGTTCAGACGAGTGCAAAGAAGCAGGATTCTTGATGTGGACTGGCTGAAGTTATAACCTTTTTAATCCCTCACTGAATTAATATTTAGATGAAATCTTATATTATTTAGTTATTATTTTTTCTCTTTTGCTAAATATATTTCTATTTTTAACAAAAACCAACATAAAAATTTTTGCGCTAAAGTGTGATAACTTACTCAAGAACTGCACCTATATATCAACCAAATACCCACAGTGGTGTATAACATATATAAGAAAATGATTGCGCTTCTTATTATAAGAGAGGTTGAACAGTACTAGGAGTACACAGAATATACAATCAAGCAATGAAACAAATCATTTGATGAAAGTAATTAGTCCATATGCCACAAGCAGATGAGATATACTGTATAGTGTAAAAAAAGGTTCAAATTCGTCTCGGAATAGTAATGCACTCCACTGAATGCAAAGCCACATGAAAAAGTTTGGGAAGTTCACCATACACACATGCCCTCCATCGCAATATAAGCCTCTTACCGGATGGTTATGATCCCCACTTACAGAGATCAAACATGCATACAGAACAATTGACCCCTTCAGGTGTCTCCAAGCTAAGCAAATACTGTTCATTGGATCCTGGCATGTAATGTTCACTCAACCTTGAATCCAAACAGACTCAAATAGCCATCATGGAAGGAAAGAAACATAGAACCCACATAGTGTGAATGGTGCTAATTTAAATTTAGTGTTAAAAACAAAGGTAGGTTGTCACATTATTCAAGTCAAACATATGCAGTCAGGTAACACAAAGCCTTGCCGACAGCCGGCATTGGCAGCTGTAATGACGTTACCGGTTCGTAGCCTCGCCCAAAGTGTTTTGCTTCACAGGGCATCACTAGGGGTACAGGAGCATAATTTTTAACAATAAATGTACATTAGCAGTACTCATTCTATGTGCATCCTATGTTCCTTTCCTTCTATGATGGCTATTTTAGACTGTTTGGATTTGTGGTTGAGGCTACTATATTGGTGAACATTTCATGATGGACCCAATAAATTGTATTTGCTTAGCTTGGAGACACCTGAAGGGGTGAGTTGTTCTGTATGCATGTTTGATCTCTGTAAGTGGGGATCATAACCATCCAGTAAGAGGCTTATATTGCGGTGGAGGACAGGTGTGTATGGTGGACTTCCCAAACTTTTTCAGGTGGCTTTGCATTCAGTGGAGTGCATCACTATTCTAAAATGACTTTGAACCTTTTTTTACACTATATATCTCATCTGCTTGTGGCATATGGACTAATTGCGTTCATTGAATAATTTGTTTCACTGCCCAATTGTATATTCTGTATACTCATAGTACTGTTCAACCCTTCTTATAATAAGAAACACACTATAATTTGTGTATATATATTTCTGCTTTTGCAGCCAAATAGGAATAGCACCTATTTTATATTTGTTATATGTTCTCATTTACATTGCATACCGTAAAACTAAATAAATAAATAAAACAGCTGCTTACTTTTTTGCTTAAAAATCCTACTTAGCTTTCCATTCTATCTAATTTTAGGGAGAAAGCTGGGGGGTTATAGTTATCATACAGTATGTAACCCTGTCTGTACTGTGCTGGAAGATCTTCATTATCAGTTGTAAACTACAAGCACTGTCTGTCCTAACAAAGGGTTAAAGTCTGAGTAGTAGTCTGGGTAGTACATTATGCAGTATGGTAATGCAGTTTTTAAAAAAAACTCCCTACATCTGTCCACTAATATATTGCACATTGCAAACTACTGTGAATAATTTCAAGCTGCCTGTAGGGTCCTATGTATAATCCTGCTCCAAAAGTACAATTAGAAAGGGTGGTAAATATTTAGATAGGTAAATATTTTTTCTTAAATATTATTTAAGGTATGCTGTGGGAACACATAACAAATATAAAGTGGAGGGTTTGACTACAAAAGTGGATATACACTTTAAATATTTCAGGTTGTATTCTACAGATATACATCTTTTCTGTTGAGTTAGGAACAATTTCATGAACACTGTTTCTTGGTGTATGACAGCTGGACCAGATTTTTGAGTATCACTATCCATGAGATCTGTGTTAAAATGAAGAAAATCGCTTCCTTATCTGCCAATGTGAAGTAACTGAATTCAGCTCGGTCTGTTACCCCATGCTGATTCACAATCTTCTATACACTGTTCTGCAGGTTAGCAAATGTAATTCTAACCACATGATATCATTTAAATAGCCTGAATATATATGTGTTAGCTGTCAGTCATACAAATGTTCCCCTCACCGTCTGGATACTGCGGTGCAATGCTTAATGACTTGGTGGGAAAAAATGACAGCTGAAATCATAGTCAACAAACTAAACCACCTTATTAAAGATTTCTGTGTCTGTACTAAAGGCTTTCAACAAAAGAGTCACTGTGGAATATTCCGGTAACTTAAGATACAAGACAATTGGAAGCTTTTACAAAAAGCTTTCTTTAGGTGTTTATCACCCAGTTTGCCACAGATATGAAAAATAACTTTCATGATAAGCATAAATCAATATAAGATCTGAGACCACTTAACAAATCCCCACAAGGTCAAAAATTAATAGACTTTTTGTTTAGAGTTAAGTAGAATTCCTGTGTTAATTTTAAGATTAAAAACACTCCCTCTCCCCTCATAACACCTATGCTTGCTAATCTGTGTAAGAAAGATGTATATGCTTCCCTTTTTTCATGTCCAGTCATGTGATTACCCCTTTCAGCCAGCAGCCGGCTTCAGGAGAGAAGAAGGAGCGATCAACAAAAGCTGTAAAGCCTGGAGTGGTGACATCACCCACAGGCTTCAACGGCCTAACTGTTCTCAGTGTTCCCTCTTCTCCCTTCCCACCCACCAACCAAGTAAGAAGCAACCTTCCTCCTACTCACCACCAATAAAAGGCCGCATTCTACCACCCTCTAACTACCAATACAAGGGCAGTATTCCTAACAATGGCCACAAAAAAATGAATGTTGGGAGGCTCTCTACACACTTATTACCAAGGACAAACTCATACCCATTGTGCTTTGTACATATTTTACAAAAAATGCTGTTGCATATTATATTACAGCCTCCTAGTTTACCATTAATCATCATGTAGTAACTAAATATTTGTATGTATAACTAAATGCTTTAATGTGATCACTGTACCGTAGTGCTTCATTAATCACTTCCCCTCTCCCACATGTTTCCCCCCCATGGATCAGAACAGTTTTTACAATTCTGCTATGGATCTGTTTATTTGGCAATAACTTTGTTACTATTTAGGATAACAAGGTAATACATACAGTATGTTGATTTTTTTAAGGACAAACAAGGCTTTCTTTTCCTGATTTTGTCTTTCAACAATGATTTTTTCCTCCAATCCTTAGACAATAAAACCTAACAAAACTAAACAAAATGCACTTATCTTTTTTGACAAGTGTCAGTTTAAAAATAAATAGCGTTACTGCAGAGTGCACATTTTTTCTGTAATTTGTCTTGTTTAAAATTACACTAAAATTTATGCTTCTGGTAACAAAGCATTTCAAAGCTATTTACAAATGAAATATTTTTTTTTATATAATTTTGCGCTTTTTTAAATGTGAAATGTGTAAATATATGTTAAATGTATTAAAGATCATGACAAGCAAAACAAATAAAAACAAAATAGGTTGAATATTAATGGTTAATAAAATGGAAATGAATGCAAACAATGTATCAGGAAACTGATAACTGAATGGAGAAGGAGAATAAGGAGTTAATTAGGGATGATTAGCGTGAACTAAGGTTTAATAAGGAGTTAAGCAGAGGAACATTTGGCGACTCAACCATGCAGCCAATCTTTCTTCAAGTGCCTCCTTATTGTGCATCTTGAAAAAGCCACACCACATGTATTCAGAGAGTCATGCATCTCACCTGAGGTTATTTGTGAGTTTTTCTTTGTATCCCAAACAATTTTCCTGGCAGTTGTGGCTGAAATTTTAGTTGGTCTACCTGACCGTGGTTTGGTTTCAACAGAACCCCTCATTTTCCACTTCTAGATTAGAGTTTAAACGCTGTTGATTGGCATTCTCAATTCATTGGATATCTTTTTATATCCCTGTCCTGTTTTATACAGTTCAACTACCTTTTCCCGCAGATCCTTTGAAAATTCTTTTGCTTTCCCCATGACTCAGAATCCAGAAACATCAGTGCAGCATTGGATGAAAGATGCGATGGTCTGTCCGGAGTCCAGAAACTCATTGACCTTTTATACACACACACGAACTACAAGCAAACAGATCACAGGTGAGAATGGACACCTTTAATAGCCATTTAAACCCCTTTGTGTTATCAGGCCAAAATCACCAGGGTATGTAAACTTTTAGATAGATAGAAATCTTTCGAGCTACCATTAGAGATGACCAGCCTAGTGTCAGGGCTGGGCTAAGCCCTTCCTTCTCAGAGCTGGCCGCTTACCTGTCGGCTAATTGCCAGCTCCTATCTCTCCATAGTTTCTCAGCTGTTGATGATATACTGCTCGTCAGTCCTGCCTACTTAAGCCATCCAGCCCAAAGGATCTCTGTCTTCACCTTGGTCAACATCACAGAGCCTATCTCCTGCGCTCCTGTTTAAAGACTTGCTTTGCTGACATTCCTTCTGGCTCCAGATCCTGCTTCCACTACATTGATCCCTAACTTCTGGCTTGGCTGACTATCCTTTCCGGTTACTGAACTTAGGCTATGTTTTGACTACGTTTGTTCATTTTACTTTTATTATTAAACAAGTGTGATTTAAATGTACTTCTGTCTCGGTCTGATTTTATGGTTTCTGACTCCAATACACAGCAGTTTAGCATTAATCACAATCCCATAATCTGTGTAAAAAGTAAATAAATCAAAGAAATTCAGCGCTATGTGATCCAGAGATGTTGCCCTCAATTTAAAGTAAGAAAGAAGCTATATAGTGCATTATCGTTTAAGTATAAATTTATTGTAGATAGAAAAACATCAGGGTACTCATACTTTGCAGTTCCTTCCAGCACACCAAACTATAGAAAACATTCAGTATAAAAATCCTCTCCAAACAGCTTGCAAACTTGTGTGTATCAGCAGCTAGCTCAGAGAACATGTAACTGTTACCCTCATGTTTTTTTTTATCTACAATAAATTTATACTTAAACGATAATGCCTCTTTCTTACTTTAAATTGAGGACAACATCTCTGGATTATACCTGGGGGATCCTGCAAAGCCCGTTATACTTAAAGCCCAGAGGTGGTTCAGCTGCTTTTGTAGACCAAACTTGATTGTGCAGTCACACACTATGAGGAGGGGGGAGCACATGTGTGAAGTCACTGTTTCTATTACCTAGATCATCATCACAGAGTCACTTTATGGGACATTATTTTTTCAATATTAACCATTTTCACTGTGGACTTGAGAATTTTTGAAATTGTGATGATACTTTGATGAATTATCTTTCACTGACAACTTGCTTAAAACTTGATTTTTTCTTTTTTGAAGCATTATGCAACTCAATATTCACTTATTCATATATTAGTGTTTTTTTCCCATAACTTGCACGTTTCATTATTATTGGCATTTATATTTACACTAGTGAGGATATTATCACATAGCGCTGCATTTCTTTGATTTATCTACTTTTTACACAAATTATGGGATTGTGATTAATGCTAAACCGCTGTGTATCAGTTCTTTATTAACATTTATAATTTTTATCTATATTATTTAACACTATGTTTTGGTAGTTGCAACCTAGGCTGGTCATCTCTAATGGTAGCTTGCAAGATTTCTATCTATCTATACTGTTCACTTATTATCTCATTACTTGATGGTAGCAACCATAGATTTGTTTGCATTTTATGATAATAGAGAATTGGATTTTGAAGACCTTTTTTCTGAAAATGCAAATAAGGACTATGATATCATACATCTATTTAGGAAATTAGGTCACCTTAGGGATAAAAGGAGCAACATATGGTAGGTTATGTCAACCATGGAAAAATATTTAAAGAATAATATGGTACCTAGGAAATTAAGATGGGATATTCCCATCAATTATGGTATAATGGGGGGATATAATATTGAAGAGTGGTATACATTTTTTAATTGGTAAGGGGAAAGAGGTTATGGAATTTTTATTAAAAAGAAAACAGAGAAAGATGAGATTTATAGAGGCTCAGATAAAAGAATTGAGAAAGAAGATCGAGCCCCTGAAAGAGTCGGTTAAATACACCAAACACAAAAGGAACTCCACAAAAGTATGCAAAACAAAGACTTGGAGAACAAAAATATAAATAAAAAGAAGTATCTCCGGGATTTGGGGGACTATCAGAAGAAGCAGTTGTTCAAATATCAGGCCAGTTTGACTACTAATAACACCACCACTTCCCATAATTCTCAAAATAGAGTTGGTCAAAGTATAGGAGATAGAACTGTGGGATTCAAAACCCTGAATGAATGTACATCATGACAGCAGGATAACTAACATTAAGGGTCAGTCCCTTATGGTAGGGATGATAGGGATTCTCATCCTCCATACCCTGATAGGGAACAGGGTGGTCATGCACCTTCACCCTACAATAAGAGACCAAATCAAACCTATCATTATGATAATAGAGGTAATTACCAGAATGGCGGTAGACCTCCTTTCCAGCAGGGTCCCAATAGAGGCTCCTGGAAAAGAGGTCAACAAGGAAACAACTAACAAGTGAGAGGGAACCCCCAAGGGGGAGCTCCCTATTACAGGGGACAGTATCAGGGGGGACAGCACCAACAAGGGTACCCGAATAGGACTCGTCAGCAGGATGGTCCCCCTCCTTTTAGGGGCCCCCCACAGGGTGATTATCAATCCTATGGAGGACCCACAGAGCATCACAGAGGTCCACCGCAGGGTGGCTATCCATATTACTCACCAAAAGCCCAAACACCAAGGCCGGCTACCCACAAAACTTTATGAAGATGACCAGGATACTATGTATGGAAACACTTTTTTTAGAGAAGGGTTGGGTGGTATTCCACCCATGCAGGAAGAAATGTAGAAAAAGAGGAGGGAGAGCAGGCAGAAGGGTACAACAGAAAAAGAAGGTGGGATAATTAGGTGAGGGGATATACAATTTAAGTGGGACAAATCTTACGAGGGAAGAATTGATTACTCTTGATAAGGGGATTAAATATGCCCCTAAAAAAAGGCTTGAATCAGTTTGATACTTATATAGGGATCCAGAAATTTATTAGGAAACTGAATGTTAAAAAGTATTATGCCCAAAATCTCATTGAGAGAACAGCATTGGAGGGTAGCCATACAGGGCTAAGAAATAAATCTGTTTTTTAATCCTAAAAGTTTGAACAATATATATGTGGACATGTTTAAACGTCTGGTCACAGCAGACCTGGAGGAATTACCGATTAAAAAAGTATATGAACATAGGAACATCAAAAAAGCTATAAAATTATTGGAGGGGGGCGTGGCTTGGCGCATGGAGTGAGCGGCCGTATCTTCCTTGAGCTCCCGCACCCGCAGGACATTCCGCAGCTTGTAGTGCTTCACAAAGCTGGATCAGAGGTCTGTGATGGGGAAGAGGGGTGGCGGAGACTCCCAGAACACCCTAGATTCGCAAATAGAAGGGGAAATCGATAGATATTTCACCCGTTTAGGGCCAAATCACCAGGGCCCCCCCTCGTCCAAGATGGAGCCGACCCGCTCTTCAAGCTCACATACAGCCTTACAGGGGGCTGCCTCACAGCGCTCCACAACGAGTGTGAGAACCAGGCAGCGCACCAGATCCCCAGCAGACTATGAAAATGAGTCAGTCCGATCAGCTTGCCATTCCCCAGAATCGCACAGGTCATTCAATAGCTGGGACATGGAGGCTTACATCAAAGCCCTCCCAATCAAGCATGACTTTGAGGCCTGTGTGCAGAGGCTGGAGCATTCATATAAACAGGAGATTGCAGAGCTGCGCAGAGATGTCACTAACAGACTGGAGGATGTGGAGCATAATGTAGAAGAGACTGTCACTGCCTTGCAAACTCATGAAACCATCCTACATGAGCATACTCTACAGATACAGCAATTAATATACCACCAAGATGACCAAGAAAACAGGGCCAGACGTAATAACATATGCATCGGCGGCCTTCCAGAGTCGGTCGAGACCAAGGATCTGGCTTCTGCAGTCATTGCCATTTTCAACGATCTAATACAGAAAGAAAAAAGACGCCCCTCTGGAATTGGATCAGGTGCACAGAGCTTTGGGCCCCAAAAACCCCAATCTAGAACATCCTAGGGACGTTATTTGCAGAGTTCATTTCTATGCGATCAAAGATGCCACGTACGTGTGCAAGAAGCCATCTACTTTAATGGCACTCAAATATCCTTGCTCCCGGATATCTCTAAGCTGGCCCTTGACATGCGTCGTGCCTTGAAGCCCCTTACAGGAGCCCTGCAAGCAAAACATATCAAGTATCGTTGGGGTTTTCCGTTCAATCTATCTGCGTCCTACGAAAGGAAGTCGGCATCCTTCCGCACTTTGGGTGACCTCCCAAAGTTCCTGGGAACTTTTGAACTTCCACAGATTTCTTTGCCGGACTGGCCTCTTCATGCAGCAACCCCTGGATTCCAACCTCCTACTGGCTGGTGCCAACAATCCAAGAAGAACAAATGTTCTAACAAAGGGAGGCAGGGAGTAGGGAAAGCCGCAGTTCGCTGCTTCTGTCGGCAAATGTCCCTACCCCCCACACACAAGAAAAAACACAGGGGACTATTTCGGTACTAAGGGTAGTTGAGTATTAGTACAAAGACATAAAAAAGAAAATAGTAGGATAAAAACAAAATTTTTTAATAGAAAACCATTTTAAAAGAAGATATATATATCAAGATATTACAGTAATAATAGCATATACAGTTGTAATACAGGACAAAATAGTGTATACAACCACATAAATTGCATCCAGTAATAACAGGGATTGCAACAGTGACTTGGATTCTCGACCGGTTTCGCGGTATTCACCGCTTCCTCAGGAGAGTAAAGTCTATAATGTAGCATAGAAAACAAATAATGAATATACAACAGTTCACAGATGCATAGAATTTTTTGTGAAGGTTACAGCGAAATCATTGAATAATGCATTAAACATTAGGGTACAAGTTAAGTATAAAAAGGACAGGCTCACCCGTTCAGATATTCTGTAGGTGTGTGGGGCCCCAAACAATACCCCCTGCGACGAACACAGGGGTAACAGAACAGCCTCTGGTGGGTAAAATATTTAAGTAATTGATTTTAGTGTGGATCACCAAACCACAAAATAGGCAGAGCGTAGTAAAGTATAGGGGTACCCATAAGATAGCTCTAAATTTAGAACCCAGTGTGCAGAAAAGAGGGGGGGAGGGGAGAGGGGCAGGGAAAGAGGGGGGAAGGGGAAAGGGAGAAGGGTGAAAGGAGGGGAGGGGGGAGGGGAAGAAAGGGGAAAAAGGGAAGAGGGGGAAGGGAATGGGGGGAAGGGGAAGGGGGAAGGGGAGGAGGGGGAGAGGGGGGAGGGGAGGGAAAGGGGGGGGAAAAAAGGGAGGGGAAAGGGGGAGGGGAAGGAGCGAGGAAGGGGAGAGAAGGGGGAGGAAGGAGGGGGGGGGAAAGAAAAGGGAGGGAAGGGGGGGGGAGGGGGAAAGGAAAGGGGGAGGGGGGAGAAAGGAGGGGGGGGAAAGGGGGGAAAAAGGGGGGAAAAAAGGGGGAGGAAGGGAACGGGACAGGGAGGAAGGGAACGGGACAGGGAGGGGGGAAGGGGGGAGGGGGGGAAAGGGAGGAGGGAAAGAGAAGGAGGAAGGAGGGGTGAAGTAGTGGATAGAACCTAGATCTTGGATCCAGGTAAAAGACTAGGAAGAGAGAGGAAGGTTGCACACAGGTAATACGGGCCATCACTCACCCCTACAACATCGATCAACGAAGGAGATGGAAAAAAGTTGGGAGTATACGATGATTAAGATCGTGGCATTCAATGGATAAAAATTATCCGGGCGCTCATGGGTGAATGGTTAAAGCTCCGCAAGGCTGGAGTTAAGGTATCAAAGGTATGTGAAAAGGCAAAAATCACCAAGCAGCTGTAATAGAGTAAGGACATTTTTTATATCCACAATAATAACAAGGAAGGGGGAGGGAAACAAACGGTTACCCGCAAGGCAGGGGGGGGGGACAGCAGCGGTAACTCACTAAGATAGAGAGTACCATAACATAGATAGTAGGGGTATGTAGCCAGTACCAGGAAGTGTCAGGGTAACAGATTACATATGGTCCCCAGTGAGAAAAGGATATTAGAATACCAGCAAAGTAACACACATAGGCGCTGGAGGCAGCCACTGTGTGTGAGGGCAGTGATGACCAAGCCCAGCATGGATGGGAGGAGAGGTAAGGAAGGGGGAGAAACCAACCAGCGGGGAAGGAGACGAGAGGAGGAACAAGGGGGAGGTGAGACTTACCCCAATTGCTGCTCCTCGTGGAGCGCGGCGTCAGAGGGCTGTAGGCTCGTACAGCGGCCGTGTCCGGCCGCTATAAAAGCACCCCAACCCGGAAGTCAGGGCCGGCCTAGCAGAGGCGGTCCCTGACGTCACCGGGTCTGCTCGCCCGCACTGCGCAGGTGCACGATAGGTGCTACTGCGCAAGCGCGCGCTCCCGTCAAAGGGAATCTAGTTCCCAAACGAGGAGACGCAAGCAGTCAAAGGACTGCCAGGGCGAGCATATGTCCGTCGCATAGGGGAGAGACCGGGGCAGCCCACCAACAGAGTCTGATGACGGGGGAAGGGAGCCTGACCTTGTACAGCAACAAAGTAGAACAGCATGGTGCAACATAGTGAAATAAACATGAAAAAAAAAGAAAAAAAGAAAAATAAGAAAGATTTCTATACAAGCAATGTATAAAATTATGTAAGGGTGTCGGCTACCACATAGCTTTTGGGGGATGAGTCTTAGGCAAACAAGGTCAATTCATAGATATTCGGCCCAGGGGGTGCCAGGGTAGGGAAAAAGGAAGAGGGGGGGAGAGGGGGGGGGGGGAAGGGGGGAACAAGGAGGGGAGAGGGAGGGGGGGGAGAGGGGAAGGGAAGTGACCATGAACTCATAAGAAAGCCCTGTAGGACACCGACTCGTTTAGGCCAGGCGGGGTGGTGGCGTTGAGTCGCTCGATCCAGAGGGACTCCTTCTGCAATATCGAGCGATCCCAGTCGCCACCTCTCGGACTGGGTTTCACCACCTCTAATACCAGAAATTTAGCCACAGAATTGTCGAATCTGTGATAAAGTCCGATGTGTCGGCCAATAGTAGTCAGTTTACCGTTTACAGAGTCATATAGGTGGTCACCAATTCTCTGCCTAAGTTCCCTAATGGTTTTACCCACATAGAAGGCTTTGCATACACATTTCATAAGATAGATAACCCCCTTAGTAGCACAGTTCGCAAACGCCCGTGGAACCAAAATTTCTCCGTTAGGTAGGGTCACTGTTCTACTTTCGTGGACCCAAGGGCACCGGGGACATTCCCCGCATTGAAATGTGCCCTTGGGGCCACTGCGCCCGGATTTGGTAGGATTGTAATGGCTGGTAGTTAATTGATCACGTAGTGATCGAGCTCTACGGAAAACCACTTCCGGTGTATGTCTGATGTATTTGGTTAAAGTATGGTGTTGGGCCAAAAGATGCCAATGTTTGGCTAAGATATTCCGCAACACATGGTGGTGTGCAGAATAAGTGGTAATAAATCTTACAGTTTCTGTAGGGGAACTCGGTTTCCTATCTTTAAAGAGAAGAGAGGTTCGTGAACGTGACAAAGATTTGTTATAAGCTTTACGTAGGGAGGTGGAGGAGTAACCTCGTCGCAAGAGGCGGTCACGTAGTGCTTTAGCCTGGCGTTTGAAGTCGCTCTCATGTGTGCAGTTCCTACGTAGTCGTAGGTATTGGGCATAAGGTATGCTCTGTATCAAAGAATTGGGATGGGCACTTGTGGCAAATAATAGGGTGTTCCCCGCCGTGGGTTTTCTATATAGGTCCGTTCCTAGGGTGCCATCAGGTTGTTTAATGATTAGTACGTCTAAGAAGGGAATTTGTTCTGTCTCAATTTTAAAGATAAATTTAAGGTTGAGATCGTTGTTATCAAGTTGACGTAAGAATTGTAAGAGTTTTTCCCTGGAGCCCGACCAGACCATAAACAGGTCATCAATAAAACGATACCATACCAAGATATCGCTTAGGAACTCCGTGTATTGGTCATGAGCATGAATCTGTCGCTCTCAGCCCCCTAGATATAAATTGGCGTATGCTGGGGCACAGGACAAATGTTCTAAATCAGACGCCTCCAAATCAATGGCTGGATGACTTTGTCGGGCCCTCTTTTTGGGCCAGCTACTTTTTTTTTTTTTCCTTCACAGGACTTTGACCTGTGGAGCTGCACCGGTGTCTAAATATGTTGGGACTTTGAGCTCCTGTACCACTTTAACACTTTACAGTTTTATTTGCAGGTTTGGATATTTTCCTTAGATGTGTGTTATTTTTATATCCGAGATTTATATCGGTTGGTGCTAACTTGCCCCACTCCTCACTGAATCCCCCTTCCCCCCCCATTGCACCCTCTACAATATTTGATTGAACCTAGTCTTATCTTGAAGCCAGATAAATGACCCTTCTTGTTGTTAAGTAGTGGGCATTCATGGGGTTTTACCCTCTGGAGGTCTACGGAAATATAGTCGGATAAAGTTTAACCTTTTGTGAAGGGCCTTGAGCCGTAATGTTATTATAAAAAGTTTGATGTTGCTGCCCAGTGTGTCCGTCCCCTCCGTGCACTAACCTCGTACCCCCCCTTAGGATTTTTAGCTTCCATATTGGTATTAGCTGACTTGTTGATTACAACACCCTAGTATGGCCCTTAAGGCCTTGGCTCTTTTCTTCTCTTTCTTTTCTCTCACTCTCTCACCCTATATACTTACCTTCTTGATGTTCACCACTAGATGGCAGTTAAGCCTCCCACTATCCCTTTTCTCTCTCCCCTCTATTGAGACAGCGGGCCTCACCCGTATTCATTACAGTACCTCTTTCCTTTTACTCCTCTTATGGCAACGCAACCCTCCCTGAAGGTCTCCTCTTTAAATTGTAGGGGCTTTAATACCCCAGAGAAAAGGAGACAAATATTGTATCATTTTCATAAACTCCGTACGCAAATTCTCCTCCTCCAGGAAACCCACTTTAGGTCTGACACCATCCCGCAATCACTCCATAGGCAATACCCTACCTGGTTCCACAGTACTAACCCATCTGCCAAATCCAAGGGGGTTTCTATTGCATTTCACGTTACATTTACACCAGATGTGCTAGATTCCTATGTAGACCCTCAAGGGAGATATATCTTCCTTAAATTGTCATATATGAACATGATTTATACTATTATTAATATTTATTCTCCAAATCAGGACCAGCAACAATTTCTTTCTACGGTGATGTCGCGTCTGAAACGATTCAGCACGACCAATATGATCCTGAGACCTTAATGCAGCCTTGATACCTCGTCTCGACACCTCCACTGGTAAGTCCTCACTCTCCCCAGCCTCTCTGACCAAAATGCGAACACTCTTCTCTGACCTCTCCTTGGTGGACGTATGGAGAGTCCTACACCCTACTACTAAGGACTACACATACTACTCCCCTGCACATTCGTCTTATAGCAGACTTGACTACATCTTCATCTCCCAATCGTTACTAGACTACAAACCAGACACTTCCATAGGCCTCACTCTTTGGTCAGACCATGCTCCTATTCACCTAAGTTTAGGGAAGATCCCGACGTGCAAAACTAGAACCTCATGGAGACTGAATGACAACTTGTTTTTTTTGTTTTTTTTTTTTGTTTTTTTTTTCCTACACTAGTAATAGAATGGAAGATCCTTTGTCTCAACCATGGGAGCTGAACTCCTCTATGTGGGAGAACTGAAAGGGATACATCCTAAACACTGGTGGCCACTAAATAGGAGGTAATGAGGAGGGGGAGGGGTGCTCCAGCCCAAAAACCTGGTCAGGGCCTATTACAACATACAAGAACATATTTGGGGGGCACACCATACAATGCATTTAAATTCAAGATGGTGCTGCTATAAGACCTACAAACAGTACAAAATATTTTACAGCGCACACATACAAGAATGACATTTCCTGCAGGGCTAGTTAAAAACACCTGAACACCTGAACATATTCAAAAAATACGGGGGTTTGGTCACACTATATGGTCATATAGTGCTAAGCCCACTTACTGCGACAAAGTACCCCGAATTAGTGGGGACAACTTGTTATTTGATTCAGTCTGTAATCAGGATATCATACAGACCATTAAACATTTTGTCACTGACCATGCACGTGACGACACAAACCCTCTAATGAAATGGGAAGCGCTTAAATGCGTTCTTAGAGGTAAATTCATCCAACATGGCTCTAGACTAAAACGGGAACGCACGGAGGATATAACACGCCTCCTTGCCACCATAGCTGCTTTGGAAGATTCACACAAACACAATCCTGACACATCCACACAGCTAGAATTGATTAATGCTAGGAAGGATCTTTTGCAACTTTTTGCGGAAAGATCGTTGGTGGCTAGAAGCAAAGGGAGATTTGTTCACTACTCCCAAGCCAATAAATGTGGTGGACACTTAGCGAATTAGTTACATCCTCGTCAGCTAAGAAGCCCTATCCCATTTATTAACTCCTCCACTAAAGGGAAAATACTGAACAATTCGGCCATAGCTGAAGAATTCCGCCAATACTATGCGACCCTATACAACCTATCTCCACAGACATCACCATTTAAACCCCACTCTAGTACCCCTCCGCAAGACCTTTCTTCATATATTGAAGAAACTGCTCTCCCCACCATCCCATCTTCCAATCTGGAGGATTTGGAGTCTGATACTGACTTTATACAGGCCATAAAGCATCTCAAAAATGGCAAGAGCCCAGGCCCAGATGGGTTTTCTCCTCGCTTTTATAAAACTTTGACTTTACTATTGTCACCCCTCTTGGCGAAAGCTTTTTCTGCTCTAGATGAGAAGATATCCCCCTCTTCAACCCTGCTCCAGGCCCAAATTGTAGTTATTCCAAAACCAGGTAAGGACCCTTCATTATGCCCTAACTATAGACCGATATCTCTATTAAATATAGATCTCAAACTGTTCACCAAGATTCTCGCAAACCGTCTCTCACCCTTCCTACCCAAGATCATACATAGAAATCAGGTGGGGTTTGTCCCTGGACGTGAAGCCAGGGACAACACCACCAAAACCATACACTTAATAACACATGCCCAACGTACCAACACCCCAACCTGCCTTCTCTCCTGTGATGCAGAGAAGGCTTTTGATAAGGTTAGTTGGTCCTTTCTACACTCCACCCTCACACAAATAGGATTAGGTCCTAGAATGCTAACATGCATTATGTCCCTCTACTCTAACCCTACAGCCACCATATTGGTAAATGGTACACAATCAGAAAAACTTATGATTTTAATTGGCACCAGACAGGGCTGTCCACTATCCCCACTTTTGTTTGCCCTATTAATTGAACATCTAGGCCAAGCTATCAGGTCAAACCCAAATATACATGGCATCCAGACCACCTTCTCCCAATATAAACTTTCTCATATTAGTATCCCATCAATTCTCGCTGAGATTGACAGGTTCGGCCACTTTAGTAACTACAAGCTAAATATCTCTAAACCTGAAGCACTGAACCTCTCAATAGCACAACACACCCTGGCCTCCCTCAAAGCCAACTTCTCCTTTCAATGGCAGACGAATTCCATCTCCTATCTAGGTACTGCCATCCCAAAATGTGCATCGGAGATCTACACCCTAAACTATAGCCCACTCCTAACGAAATTGAAACGCCTCTCCGAGGACCAGAAAGACATACCGTTGTCATGGTTCGGTCGCATGAGTACATTAAAAATGGACATACTTCCCAAATTATTGCATTTGTTCCAAGCACTCCCGATAGCTCTCCCATCTGCATTCTTCCGTGCCCTCCGTTCCATGGCAATTCGGTTTGTATGGAGGGGGAGCCACCCCAGACTGAAGCATAAACTGTTATGCTCCCCCACCTCTAAAGGGGGGTTGAGCCTACCAGATTTCGAGTTATATCATAACTCGGCAATATTTTCTCGCATACTGGAGTGGTTCCCCCGACCTCTGTGCAAAGCCTCAACCCTGGTGGAACAGGATCTTTCCTCAGTTGACCTCAGAGCTCTCCTCTGGGGCTTTAATAAGACTCATAAATCTCTTAATCTTCTGTCCCCCCTCACCAGAGATGCTTTGGCGATATAGTACGGAAGGAAAGAGACATATTCACTGTCCACCAAACCGAGCCCTCTAACACCTCTGTTCGATAACCCGGCCTTACCGGAAGGTAGAACTACATTTACTCTAGACACCTACACTAGAGATTCCTGGCCCACAGTTCAACAATTTGTTGATATTGACAGTGGTACCTTTGTGACTCATCTCAGCACAGTGACCTCTAGGATCACATGGCTTACTCGTTTACATTTGACTTCGTATTGTAATAAACTTCACAAATCTAAACAAATACACAGACCCTTGACTGGATTTGAACAATTATGCACTCATACGGAAACCCCGCGTCATACCCTATCATTGATCTACAAGATGATCCTAGATCGCACTACTGACACCCTCCCTAAATACACTGCTGTCTGGTCAGAGGAGCTCGGGAGGGAGTTAACAGAGGCGGAATGGAGTAAGGCTTTTATCTTTGCACATAAATCATCCATTTCAAGTTATATTCAGGAAAAAAATTATAAGCTGGTATCAAGGTGGTATCGAGTCCCAACCAATCTCAAGATCATGTTCCCATCGGCTACCGATATCTGTTGGAGATGTAATGCAGAGAAGGGTACGTATAAGCACATCTGGTGGGAATGCGAGGTGATCCGTCCATTTTGGACACAAATTTTCCAAATATATATTGAAATATATGATAAACCACTCACATCTTCACCTGTTGTAGCACTTCTTTCTATCCTGCCGGGTTCCATTAAATCCCAAAAACATAGCCTTCTCAAAATTTTCCTCAGTGCGGGGAGACTCTTAATTCCCAGACACTGGAAAACTACCCCCCCCCATCCCTCACAGAATGGGTGGCAGAGATCAACGACATTATGCTTATGGAGGAGATGCAGGCTAAATCTATAGAAAAAGAAGCAGAAGAAGTTTTCTTTCATCTGGAGTATCTGGAGGCATTACTCTACTTCAGACAAATTGAAGAATAGACTTTCAATAATAAATACTCCTTGATCTATAGAAATTTCCCAAAATTTACATGGATTTATATACAACCGATTCACCAATTAAAGAGTGAGGCCCGCTGTCTAACCCCCCCTCCTCCCCCCCCCCTTTTCTCTTCTTTCAATCCTCAATACTATTTTTTCCCTTCTGATCTTCCTATTCTTCCAATACTTCTTTCTTTCTCTCGCTTATATTTTTAGTTGAAGATTGACATTCCACACGATCTCATATGTTCTAGACCCTCTGTATTTTCCACAGATAGTCAGGACATTTATAGGCACGCTGGACCTGAGTTCTGACTAAAAAATAGCAACTTTAGACACATTTGTTTCCTTGGCCTCCGGGCGCAGCAGGCTCCCAAAGGGGCGTCCGGACCAATAGAGCAGACATTTTTCCGAATGTCAACACTTTATGTAAAATCATCATATCACCTATACCTCTTTTAATCATTTATACATATGTATTGGAATGCATTATATAGATGTTAACAGATTTCAATCATATTGAACCAACACACCTTCTGTCTGGTGTTTGGCTCAGTTTTTGTTTCTTCATGTTTAAAATGTATTAACAAAATAAAAATAAAAACTTATTGAACATTGGACAACATTGGACAATTATTGGAGACATGAAAATACATTGTTGTTCACACAGTGGACAAAGGTGGGATTGTGGTATTATCTACTGAATGATATAAACAAGAAATTATTAAAATATTGGAAGACAGGGAAACATATGAAATTTTAAATGTAAACTCTATAAAACAATACAAGAACAAATTAGAAGCACTAGTCCAATATGGAGTAAGGAAAAATATACTAAACAAGCATGAGGAAAATGTATCTAGTACCCACTTCATGTAGAATTCCAGTTATATATTATATTCCGAAAATTCATAAGGGCAGGGTTAACCCCCCAGGTAGACCCATTGTTAGTGAGATTGAGTCCCTAACAGCCAGGTTGGGGGAGTACCTAGATTTCCTTTTTCAGGCCTTAGTGAGGGTCACCCATGCATTCAAAGATACCAAACACACGTTACAGTTGCTCAAAGAATATGATGCAAGAGGTGGTATAATATTGGCAACGGCCGATGTGGCATCACTATATACTAATATAGACCACCAGGGAGCTATACAAGCTGTCAAGTGGGCAGTAAAAAAAAAAAGTCAGAATTTTGAACGGAAGAAACGAAAATTTATTTTAAAGTGTTTAAAGTTTTGTTAGACACGTAATTACTTTTGGTACAACAACATTTATTATTTACAGGTTAGGGGGGTCGCAATGGGAGCAAAGTTTGTACCCAGCGTTGCTAACTTGTATAAGGCAAAGTGGGAGGAGGAGGGTGTCCCATTAAACCCAGACCCTAGAATTTTATTATACAAATGTTTTATTGACAATCTGATTATTGTTTGCGAAGGAGAGAAAAAAAGATGTGGAATCTCTGTTAATAACAATAAAACATAATGATCGTAATACAAGTCTGACATGGGACATTAGCGAACATAAGATACACTTTCTGGACTTGGAGATTAGGAACACCGAACAAGGTATAGAGCCGATCACATACTTTAAGGATACAGATTGAAATTCTTATACCCCCACGATGAGTTGCTATTATAAACCCTGGATAATCAATATCCCCAGGGGACGGTATATGCGAATAAAGAGGAATTGTACAAGGGTTGGAGATTTTGATAAACAAACAGACAGCTTAACCAAGATGTTCAGAGATAAAGGTTATGAGGCTAACTTTCTGGAGAGTGAAATGATCAAACATAGGTATATGGATACAGAAAGGTTACTGGAGGATACCATTGATAGAGAGAGGGATCTAGGTAATGAGACTTGTTTGATTTTGGATTATAACCTACAAAATAAGGATGTAGAAATGATTATTACTAAGTAATGGCAGGTGTTGAAGCAGGACACATTATTATGTGACTCTTTGTCTAATAAACCTCATGGCAAAGAACTCTCTGAGGATCTGAAAAAAAAAATGGTTGCAAACTGGGTACCATTTTTTCAGATACCCAATGGCAAAATACTCTCAAATAAATCCATAATAAATCCATAAAGCCTCCCACTGCATCAAACACTGGGAAATGACAATCAAAATATTAAATAGATGGCACTACACACCATTTAGGTTAGCTAAATACAGTACTATCCAGACAAGTCGCCACTATGCTGGCGGAACTGCGGTCACATAGGAAATCTGCTACATACATTCTGGGAATGCCCAAGTATAAAAAGCTTATGGAACCAAATTTTTAAACTAATATCCTCTATTACAGGAATCATAATCACCAACAACCCGGCACTTGCAATCCTCCACATAGGAATAGAAAAATTCCCTCCCCAATGCAGATATGTTATATCTCACCTCCTCCTCGAAACACATAACCTAATACTCCACAAATGCAAAGAAAACTTGTGCATAAATTCCTCGGACGTAATAAAATATGTTCAACGTAACCATACATTTGAACACCTCATTGCTATCAACTCTATTCACTGTACAACGTTTGATAAAAACTGGTCAATATGGACGGAGAACTATTGTAACATAAAATACATATCAACCACATTACCGAATACTGAATATATAGCAATGTGCAATGTGTGCAATGACCTTTGTTCATTTCATTTTTGTATTGTTTATTAACATGTTAAAAACTACAAAATCAATAAAAATGTATTGAAAAAAAAATGGTTGCTCTACATAAAGATGACCTTGGCCATAAGAAGAATGCCAAGACTCTGAAACTGAGCTGCAGCACGGTGGCCAACACCATACAGCGGTTTAACAGTACAGGTTCCATGCAGAACAGGCCTCGCCATGGTCAACCAAAGAAGTTGAGTGCACGTGCACAGCGTCATATCCAGACGTTGTCTTTTGGAAATGCCAGCATTGCTGCAGAGGTTGAAGGGGTGGGGGGTCAGCCTGTCAGTGCTCAGACCATACGCCGCACACTGCATCAAATTGGTTTGCTTGGCTGTAGTCCCAGAAGGAAGGCTCTTTTAAAGATGATGTACAAGAAGCCCACAAACAGTTTGCTGAAGACAAGCAGACTAAGGACATGGATCACTGGAACCATGTCCTGTGGTCTGATGAGACCAAGATAAACTTATTTGGTTCAGTTGGTGTCAAGCGTGTGTGGCGGCAACCAAGTGAGGAGTACAAAGACAAGTATGTCTTGCCTACAGTCAAGCATGGTGGTGGGAGTGTCATGGTCTGGGGCTGCATGAGTGCTGCTGGCACTGGGGAGCTACAGTTCATTGAGGGAACCATGAATGCTAATATGCATTGTGACATACTAAAGCAGAACACGATCCCCTCCCTTCAGAGACTGGGTCGCAGGGCAGTATTCCAACATGATAATGACCCCAAACACACCTCCAAGATGACCACTGCCTTGCTAAAGAAGCTGAGGGTAAAGGTGATGGACTGGCCAAGCATGTTTCCAGACCCAAACCCTATTGAGCATCTGTGGGGCATCCTCAAATGGAAGAGGGAGGAGCGCAAGGTCTCTAACATCCACCAGCTCCATGATGTCATCATGGAGGAGTGGAAGAGGACTCCAGTGGCAACTTGTGACGCTCTGGTGAACTCCATGCCCAAGAGGGTTAAGGTAGTGATGGAAAATAATAGTGGCCACACAAAATTTTAACACTTTGGACCCAATTTGGACAATTTGGACATTTTCACTTAGGGGTGTACTCACTTTTGTTGTTAGCGGTTTAGACGTTAATGGCTGTGTGTTGAGTTGTTTTGAGGGGACAGCAAATTCACACTGTTATACAAGCCATACACTCACTACTTTACATTGTAGCAAAGTGTCATTTCTTCAGTGTAGTCACATGAAAAGGTATAATAGAATATTTACAAAAATGTGAGGGGTGTTCTTTTTTGAGAAACTGTATTTATAATATTGTATGTACTAATTCATAAGACACTGTATATAACAAGGTAAAAAACAATTCATAGTAATATTAATAACCCATAAAAGTTAATATATATACACACATGCACATGTTGAATGATATCACAGTACAGTTACAAATCGTTAATTATAACCTCCAAAATCTCCAATACCCATCAGATATAAAATGTAATTAGAATTATTACATAGAGGGTCTTGAAACCATAAAATGTAGTACTAAAAAACATATATAGGGTTTAAACACGGCATTTAGTTAGCTTGATGCAATGTAATACATCACGAGTGCCCCACAGCAATCCTTTTCCTAAGGGGGTAATCATTCAACACACAGAGCGTAGCTCCTCCCCACCCCCACTTTCTCCTCACTGGCTGTGATTGACAGCAGCAGGAGCAAATGGCTCCTGCTGGTGTGTCTGAGCCCATGACTAGGAAGAGAGCCAAGAGAACCTCTGCTGCCATGCACATAGTTGGATCGAAATCAGACTCAGGCAAGTAAGCAGCATGACAGAGAGGTAAGCTCATTATTGTGCTTCTCCTCTCACTCTCCAGTCACAGGTTGGGGTGGGTCCATAATGACCCGGCTCAAAGGTGGTAGGTTGAATAGTGTTTTAAATTAATAAACATAAGTGGTGAGACTTGGAACCAGAAATTCTAACCTTTCTCTACTTTGTCTGGAACTCCACTTTAGCTAGAGAACTGATCATGGTGTGTTCTCATCCTTAGTGTGGTCAGCTTTTATTAGGAAAGCAGAGGGACAGGCAGGAACACCAGGGATTTCAAACAAAGGAAGTAATACAAAGAGAGCATGATACCTTTTCATACAAGTACATGGTACAACAGGCACATATCAGGAAAATGAAATGTTGGGGTAAAAAATGTTTAAGGGTCCACGCACACTAATTTAAAATTGCTGCTTCTACAGGAGTTTTGCGTTTTGTCTGTAGAAGCAGCTCAATGTTATCCTATGTGGCCATGCACAATAAGAGGCATATTTTAAGCTCCATTTAGAGGCAGAAAATAAAAACATTTTTGATTGAAGTTTTCTGCCAGAAAATAATGCTAAACGCTAATAAATGCTCCTCAACGCCTGTACAAAAACACTCTATGAGAGTGTTTTTTTCTTCCAAAAGAACTGATTTTTTTTTTTTCAAAGCCCAATGTGCATGGACCCTAAAATTACAAATTGCTGGAGAAACGTGCTATTCTAACATTTGTAAGTGAATAAATGCATGGCTACCTCTTTTTTTTAATTAGTACTTTTATAGCACTGTTTATGAACTTGACCTGTGGATGTAATATCATTAAACGTGGCCCTAATTTAGTATTCTTAAATAATTTTATTTTCCTCAATGGAAATGATTCGCTTTTCTTTGACAGATGTCCCCCACTGCCTCTGTCTTGTCATTAGTACACATTGTATGAAAGGGGCATTTTATGTATTTTTGAAGGACATTTTAAACTGTACTTGTGGGCTGTAATCTATGATAAAAGTAGATCACAAAAGCAAATATAATACCCTCTATCTTCTCCCACGGGAGTAGATAGAATGCACTGTGACCTAGAAATGCACAGGCACCGCATAATTTGGAAATTGCATCACACCAAGCAGTCTTGAAATATACAGCCATTGCCTCTCAGTTTATCAGAATTAACTCATCAACACATTAGTTTATTAAGCGGCTAAACACTGATTCTAGCAATTACTTGCTTTTAGCTGAGAATCAGAAGCTATTAGATGTGCCACCGAGACTATAATGACTTTACCTACTGCTGATGTGCAGAGAGAGCGAGAGAATAGATTCCACTATCTCCCCTTTATGCTCCATTTAGAATTAGCTACAATAAACCCAGCGGCTTGAGCAGATGTGCAGTGGCCTTAAATCTTAACTAGCAAGGAGGGAATTCACTGAATATTGCAAGAATACTAATATTGGTAACACTGTGTTTTGGTGTAATGCCTTTAACATAAAGATTTTTTTTATAAATGTATATTACATTTTTTCTGAAAGGGATTTTTTTTTTTTAAAGAAGTTTTTTATTATGGAAAGAAAACACGTACAGAAATCCCAAATATCTTGTGTACATAAGCAAGTGTTGGAACAACAGAACTGTAGTACAGAGGCAAATACTGTCACTTCAACATAAACCTTTTTATGCTGCCTTAGGGTCTCTTAGTCCCTACAGTGCAGCCCAAATTGCTTTGTTATGCTCTAATGATAGGACCTATACAATGTGCTACTATCGTTCTGGTTCTCAGGTTGTCTGCTGAGGGAAGAAAACTAAGGAGAGGTAAGTAGGCTTCTTTTGGGCTTGACTGGCAGGGGTTATGTGTGTCCACGGAGAGGGGTACGTTGTTCCTCATATCCAATAGTGGACCTAGTTGAGTTTAGTTGGGGAATATGTGAAGTGAGGTGTAGTCACGAGGAGAATCTGCGTGCGATCAGGTTGAGGTGTTTATTATGATGGGGGGGTGCGAGGGTAGGAGGGATCGGGGTCAGAATAGGGTAGGGAGAGGGGGAATAGGGGCGGGGGGGAGAGGGAGGGAGGAAGGGAAGGAGGAAGGTAAAAGAGGGGTGGGGGGAGGGAAGGGAAAGAAGAAAGGGTAGAAAAAAAAAGGGGGGGGAGAAAAGATGGGGTGGTGGAAAAGTCCATCTCTGACTGTCCTTCCCAGGCTTTAAAGGAGAGTGGGGACTTCCATTTATAGGTTTAGTATTACTTGGGACTGGATAAGTTCAGGGGGTCGAGGGATAACCAAGAGTGTGGGTTGTGGTTTGTGTATTGTTTTTATCCCCCCTTCCCATTCTCCGTCTCTGTTTCTTTGAAAGGGAATTTTTATATCAACTTTGTACAAAATAAATAGACGTAAACAAAAACTGTCATAATCTTACACTTGCAAACTCAATGAAGACTAATTTAAAGAAAAAACTTGCATTATAATAAAAATCCCTATCTCCTTTCCTTGGCTCCTAACCAATTCTAGGCTAAACCTATCCCCAACTAACATACCCACTTACCTTGTTCCACCATTGGCAGCCTCCCTTGATGTTTACAACCTTGCTGCAGAAGGTCCCCCTCAAGATCATGGAGACTTGCTGCACAGGTGTGAGTACTATGGTATTTCTGCATTAGGCAATCACATAATCTCAGCCCAGGCAAAGACACTTGACTGGAGCTATACAATGTACAGTACCTTTTTTTTTTTTTTCAAAAAAATATATTTTTGCTGTATATTGTGAGTGACATGTCAAGTATTCTATATATTGTTGATTCTAAAAATGCTAGTTACCTGGTTTTCTTTGTCTTTGTTATGACTCATGGTTAGCATGTGAGTCTGAAATTGGGTCAGCATGAGGAAAGGAGTAACGTGAGCCTAGAGAGAGGGGGTGCCACAAAAGGACAAGAAACTGCCACAGGGGGACCAGAAACTGGTCCCCCAGCTGCAGCATACTGCCAAGTTTGCTCCAGTGATGGGGAGGGAGGGGATGATGAGGTCACTGACTGTACTTGGGTGCCTGAGAGAAGAGAGGAGGAAAGTGAGGAGGAGGAGGCACAACTCCAATGAGGCAGGATGTCCTCTAGGGGGCAGCTAAAGGGAAGCCACCCTATTGCATCACACCGCAGAGCTCCACAGGTGCAGGGCGCTGCTGACTCCCCGCTGACTTTTAAAAGTTCCTTGGTGTGGGCCTTTTTCGACACGTGTGCAGCAGATCGCACCGTTACTGTTTGCAACCTATGTCTGAAGCGGATCAAGCGTGGCCAGAACAGCAACCGCTTGGGCACCACATGCTTGACCAGACATATGACGACCTGCCATGCAGTCCGTTGACAAAGCCATCTACATGCTCAGCGTCTAAATGCTAGCCTGGCCAAATTGCTAGCACTGCACCTGCTGCCTTTTCAGCTGGTAGACTCTGCCCCCTTTCGTTTGTGGAATGTGCTGTACCTCAGTGGCAGGTTCCAAAACGCCATTTCTTTTGGCGGAAGGCCGTGTTTTGGCCTAGTTGGATAGGGTGGTCAGCAGTAAGGTTCATATTACAGCTGACTCTTGGTCCAGCAGGCATGGGCAGGGATGTTTCCTTTACGGCGCACGGGGTAACTCTGCCGGCAGCTGGGAAGGATGCAGGACAGGGTTCAGTGTTGGAGCTTGTTCCATCACCACGGCTCCAAAAAGCTGGTGGTGATTCTGCCACAACATCTGTATGCTCCCCTCCCTCCTCTTCCTCTATGGCCTCTTCTGCACAATTGCCCTCTGAACCAGCAGTGCTCTCTAAGCGCTCAAGTGGCTACGCAAGCAGTCAGGCTAAAAGATGCCATGCAGTGCTTGAGTTGGTCTGCCTAGGGGACAAGAGCCACACTGGGGCATAGATGCTGTCAGCTCTGCAGGGGCAGGCTCAGAGGTGGTTGGCGCCACACCAGCTTCAGCCAGGAATGGTTGTATGTGACAATGGCAACAACCTTCTCTCCGCCCTCCGACAGGGACACTTGACCCATGTTCCATGTTTGGCACACGTCCTGAATTTGGTGGTGCGTTTCTTGACCAGGTACAAGATCTTCTGAGGCAAGGCAGAAAACTCTGTGGTCAAAGGGAATGCAACCTGCCTACCAACCGCCTCATTTGTGACATGCCCACCAGGTGGAATTCAACGTTGGCAAAGCTGCAGCAGCTGCACACACAGCAGAAGGCCATCAATATCTGTACCTGTGCGAGTATGGCACCAGGACAGGGTCAGGGAGGCTTAGCCTCTTTTCGCCATGCCAGTGGCTACTGATCAAGGATACATACACTGTCCTGTCACCATTTGAGGAGGCCACACAGATGGTGAGCAGCGACAATGCATGCATCAGTGACACTGTCCCTCTAGTCTTCCTGCTGGAGCACACACTTCATGGAATCATGGACAGGGCACTTGAGGCAGAATAGCGGAAAGAAGAGGAGGACTTCCTTTCTTCTCAAAGCCCCCTTTATCCAGATAGCATTCCTGTGGGGCCGCCAAACACACAGGAAGAAGAGGAGGAGGATTGTGTCAGCATTGATGTAGAGGATAACATACAGCAGTCTTCAAGGGATGGTTTTTAGTTCCCAGAAACCCAAGGAGTTGTATGTGGCTGGGAGGAGGTAGTTAGAGATAATGTGATCCTTAGTGACCCAGAGGACTCAGAATCAAATGCCTCTGCAAACTTACGCTGCATGGCCTCCCTGATTCATGGTATCAAGGAGAGGGATAATTACTGGCTGGCAACCCTTCTTGATCCACGTTACAAGGGTAAAGTTGCAGAGGGAGCAGAGGATGAAACATCTTCAGGATGCCTTGAAGAAAGCTTTGCGTAACGCATTTCCAGACCCTGTGAGGTTACAATTTCCTGGTGCTGGACAATAAGTTTCTGAGGCTTTGTTCAGTCAGAGGAAGAGCAGTGGAGAAGGTCCTCAGCGCCAAGGTCTGATAGGTTCAAGCAACCATCACCAGCGTCTGCATTATATGGTGCAGGAATATCTAGGGGCAAGAGCAGACTTGGAGACCTTTCCAACAGAGCATCCACTGGGTTACTGGGTCTTGAAGATGGACCACTGGCTAGAACTTGCTCATAATGCTGAATCGAGCTACTGGCCTGTCCTGCATCCAGCGTGCTTTCTGAACGCACATTCAGTGCTGCTGGAGGGTTTGTAACAGACCAAAGAGGGCGCCTGTCCACAGACTCTGTTGATAGGGATCCCTTGAAGACTGCCTATGCTGCCTATCCTATTCCTCCTCAATCATGATGATGCTGGCTTCCAACAATATGTTTGGTTTAGGGCACCACCTCCACCCAAGGCCCAATTTTTCTGCCCCTGTTTAACAGGGGCATGTATTACAATTTTTGATATAATATTTAACAGCAGGGCCCGTTCCTGCGCCAAACAAGAGTAACTGTGAGGGGTTAAAGTGTTGTAGCACCATCAAAACCAAAGGCCCAATTTTTCTGCCCTTGTTTAACAGGGGCCTGTAATTACAATTTTTGAAAAAATATTTAACAGCAGGGCCCGTTCATGTGCCCACCAAGAGTAACTGTGAGGGGTTACAGTGTTCTGGCACCCCCAACACCTAAGGCCCAATTTTTCTGCAGAGTATATAGTGCAGTCCGTATAGTATATCTACTGCAGTTCAAAGTATATAGTGCCTGGGGGACCCCCACGCCATTTTTTTTTAAATGTTTGGCACGGAGTTCCCCTTAATATCCATACCAGACATGAAGGGCCTGGTATGGATTTTAGGGAGGGCCCCCACGACATTTTTTTCTGGGGCGGCAGGGTTCCCCTTAATATCCATGTCAGACCCTAAGGGCCTGGTAATGGTCTGGGGGGGGACCCACGCTGTTTTTTTTCATTGATTTTTTATGTATATTGCCAGGATCCAGTAATACATTATAGTCGTGAGCAATTTTAAATTACATTTTTTCCTTTAGAAATGTAATTTTGCTGCGGGACTGTTATGAACATGGGAAAGATGCGCTACTTTACAGATGGACTAAGGGGACCCCCAGGCATGATATTTAAAGGAATATTTAATTTTTATTGCTTCACTTTAAGCATTATTAACCACTTGCCGCCCGCCATATAGCAAAATGACGGCTGCAAAGTGGTTTCAATACCCTGACTGGGCGTCATATGACGTCCTCAGGATATTAAGCCGCTGCGCGCCCCCAGGGGCGCGAGTCGCGGTGGTCGCTGTTGCGGTGTGTCAGTCTGACACACCACAACTCCGATCTAGGTAAAGAGCCTCTGACGGAGACTCTTTACCACATGATCAGCCGTGTCCAAATCACGGCTGATCACGATGTAAATAGGAAGAGCCGGTGACCGGCTTTTCCTCACTCTCGTCTGACAGACTTGAGTAGTCAAAGCCGTGGAGAGCCGATCGGCTGCTCTCCTGACAGGGGGGGGGTCTGTGCTGATCCTTTATCAGCACAGCCCCCCTCGGATCCCACCCAGGACCACCAGGGAAGCCGCCCAGGACCACCAGAATGGCCATCCACACTGGACCACCAGGTATGCCCCCTAAAAATACTATGCCCCCCAGGGAAATACTAATCTGTGCCCAGGCAGCTGCCAATCAATGCCCAGGCAGCTGCCAATCAGTGCCCACTCACAATGCCTACTACTGCCAGTGCCACCAGGGATGCCTATCAGTGCCGTGTATCAGTGCCCATCAGTGCCCAGCAGTCCCACCTATCAGTGCCCATCAGTGCCCAGCAGTGCTGCCTATCAGTGCCCATCAGTGCCGCCTATCAGTGCCACCCATAAGAACCCATCTTTGCAGCCTTTCAGTGCCCATCTGTGTCACCTATCAGTGCCCACCAGTGCCTCCCATGAGTGCCCATCAGTGCCGCCTATCAATGCTCATCAGTGCTGCATATCAGTGCCACCCATCAGTGCCGCCTACCAGTGCCCATCAGTGCAGAATATCAGTGCCCATCGTCAGTGCCTGTCAGTGCCCGCTCATTGGTGCCACCTCATTGGTGCTGCCTTATCAGTGCCTGTCAGTGCCACCTTGTCAGTGCCCATCAGTGAAAGAGAAAACTTACTTATTTACAAAAAGTTTTAACAGAAACAAAAGCAAAACTTTTATTTTTTTTTAAATGTTTTTTTTTTTAATCTGTTTAGCAAAAAATAAAAACCGCAGGGGGTGAACAAATACCACCAAAAAAAGCTCTATTTGTGGGAAAAAAATGATAAAAATGTAGTTTGGGTACAGTGTTGTATGACCGTGCAATTGTCATTCAAACTGCGACAACACTGATAGCTGAAAATTGGTCTGGGCAGGAAGGTGTATAAGTGCCCTGTATGGAAGTGGTTAAAATCACTGCTCCTGAAAAAAACTGCAATTTTTAAAACTTTTTTTTGCATTGATACATGTCTCCTGGGGCAGTATCCGGGTCCCCATACACATTTTATGGAAATAACTTGCACATAAGCCTTTAAAATGAGCACTTTTGATTTTTCATGTTCGTGTCCCATAGACTTTAATTGTGTTTGCATGTTTGCACAAATTTTTTGCCTGTTCACATGTTCTGCTGCAAACCAAACCGGGGGGTGTTCAGCTCATCCCTAATTCTAACACGTGAATATGCTTTGATCTAAACCATTGCATTGTAGCTCTGGCTGAATGTTTAGGGTCGTTATCCTGCTGGAAGGTGAACCTCTGCCCCAGTCTCAAGTCTTTTGCAGACTCTTAACAGGTTTTTCTAAGATTGTCCTGTATTCGGCTCCATCCATCTTCCCATCAACTCTGATCAGCTTTCCTGTCCCTGCTGAAGAAAAGCATCCCCACAACATGATGCTGCCACCACCATGTTTCACAGTGGGGATGGTGTGTTCAGGGTGACACAAGAAAAAAGACCTCTCCTGCGCTTAGGTGTCCATGAACTGGATATGTGGTGCAGCCACCTATAGAAGTAATGCCTAGCGTCTTGCAGCCCTCATTTGAACAATGGGTATTCAAGCTAAAAAAAAACAGAAAAGAAAGAGGGCGCACCAACCTAGTGCATTACCACTGATAAACTTTAATGCAGCATAAAAACAGTAAAAATTATACTCACAAACGAGCTAGTATAAATAGCTTTCAAAAGGGCGCAAAAGCGCTGTTTCTGTGGATCGATACCCTGGGACCTGTTGCCGAGAGGATAGGACCAGCGCAAATGGCTGATGGCTTACGCGTTTCAGGGGAGCACCCCTTTTTTCAGAGCCTAAGCGGGCAATCTTGCAATTTTACTCCGAAGAAGACACACAGCTATGATTTGAGGTTAGAAGAACGGCTGTTTAATCTTGGGTTTCTTTGTTGATTCTTTACTGTTATGCCGCGTACACACGATCGGACTTTCCGAAGGGGAAATGTTGGATGTAAGCTTGTTGGCTGAAAGTCCGACCGTGTGTATGCTCCATCGAACATTTGTTGTCGGACTTTCCGCCAACAAATGTTGGCTAGCAGGTTCTCAAATTTTTCGCCAACAAAATGTTGTTGTCGGACTTTCCGATCGTGTGTTCACGCATGCTCGGAATCGACTACGAGCCAGAAGCGCTCGGTCTTGTAAAACTAGCGTTCGTAATAGAGATACCACGTATGTCTTGTACGTCACTACGTTCGTAATTGTTGGGCAACATTTGTGTGACCATGTGTATGCAAGACAAGTTAGAGCCAACATCCTTCGAACAAAAATCCACGGTTTTGTTGTCGGAAAGTCAGATCGTGTGTACGGTGTATTAGATCTGGTAGCTCCCTGACGGTATTCCCGAGTGTGGCTTGGGGTTAAATTTCAGCACCATTAGCGGTAACCCCAAGCCACACTTGCCTCATCCACACAAGCCTCATCTCAGGATCCTGGTGCAGGTTACATACCTTGTCCCCAGGATCCTGCAATGTCCCCCCGCGCTGTCTGCGGGCTCCGTCCTCTGCCCGAAGTCTCTCTGTGCCAGGCTCCATTCCCTGCAAGTGTCACGACGCACGGGGCGGAGCCTAGCGGCAAATTCAAAAAACTGTAAAAATCATAACACATACAGTCTTGTAATCTTACAGATTACAGTACTGTATGAAATCATTTCACTTCCCTTTTGTCCCCAGTGCTTTGGCCCATGCCCTGCATGCAGTTTAATATTATATATACTGTTCTTTCTGCCTGGAAACTTGAGATTGTCCATAGCAACCAAAAAGTGCCCCTTTACGTCAAAAGTGGCTTTAGACCAGCTAGAAAACAGCGATAGTAAATTAGAACACTTGCAGAATTGAGCGATAGTGAATCGTGGGGAAATGTATTTTTCTTATTATTATATTATTATTTTTTAAATTATTTATTTATTATATTATAATTTATGATTTTGTGTTTCAAACTTCATCATACCCAGGATATCTACTAGACTCTTGGTGGACAGATTTAAGTGTGTTATTGCTAAGAATTACAGACCTACAAAATAAAACGCCAAATTATTATGCAAAATAATTGCACCGCTTTGAGACGCAAAAATCTGAAATAATCATACCACCTGGGAGGTTAAAATGTTGAACTCCTTCCCCAGGAAGTAGTACTAGCTGAGAATGTCAATAACTTCTGGAAATCTTCAGATGTCTTCCTCAGGAAGCAGAATATACAGGGTCATGGGAATAATAAAAAAAAAAATACAGACACATATACCCATAGGTTGAACTGGATAGACCTGTGTCATTTTTCACCTCATAGAATATGTAATATTGTAACTATGGGCATGTAGTCTCAAAAAGGGTAATCATGTGGGCTTATCAGTCTATGCTTTCCTACCAGAGGTTTAGAGAAACACTGCTGAGCTGTCTAGGACCAATGGTAATATAAACCTCTGTTCAAGTGATTTCATACCGATTTAACTAAAATGTTTTTATTGGTACCTATTAATATATTAAATTAGAAAATACAGAAATGTTAACAGTACTATAAGGCATCCTCAGAGCATGTTATTTTGGTATGCTGTGTGATGGGTAAGGTAGAGTCTTTTTCTGATCAGAGACCAGTTGGACATTTAAGCATGTTATGACTACTCTCAGGCTTGTCCATAAACCTGATCTCCCCCCTCCCCCCCAAAAAAAATATCAAGACCTGAAATAAGTTGGAGTGAGTTGGTTCCAGAAATCAGTGCCACTTTATCAAAGAGCTGAGCATAGCTATTTTTCCAAAGGAATAACTGCAGTCTTGGCTAGATATTCTGGTGCTTCTCAGAAACACAAGACTGTCACCTCCTATTTTTGTACACCTTGAAATCAGCAGTAGTTGGCAACTGCTGATTGGGTAAGAATGACTGCTGGTAAGAAAAGAGGCGGCCGAGTATAATATTTAGGCATAAAAAAAAGGTGTGGATGTGAGGCCACAATGTTGAAACTCAGAATTGGATGCTTTGAGATAAAAGAAGAAAGAGAAAGAAAATCCAGGAGGAAGCCAGTGAAAACAGTGTTGCGCCGGTGGTATATAAGAAAATCAATTTCTGGTTTTAACAAAAGTCCAAAACAAATATCCAGGGCTCCCTAAGCAGTATTTTTCTGATTTATACAGCATGCTGAAATATTTAGAACTGATGCAACAATCACTTCAAGGTTAATTATCTTTAATTGACGTTGAGGGCCCATTTACATTTGTGCATTATGTCACGCATTAACGTGCATTGCATTAAGGTAGCCCATTGAAATCACTGAGCTTCCAACACACAAAAATGTCTCAATTATTGGGTATGTCACAAAACATGGTGATTCTATTGAAAATGAATGACACCACAATGGGCCAATGCAGATTACATGTGTTGACACATTGTGGTGTCGTTAATTTGTAATAGCATCCAAACGCACCATAGTGCATTGAGTCAGAGTCATTGTGACATACCTGATATTTGGTGTGTCGGAAGCCTATTGATTTCAATGGGCTGCCTTAATTGAATGCAAGTGGCATGATGCACAATAATGCATTACTGTAGAACACAAACGTAAATCTATCCTCTATTCTTCGCCACACCCAAAAAAAGGTGCAGTCAGGGTGCCCCAAGGTGCACCCAAAGCTTATGCAGTCAAGGGGCCCTAGTGACACAATATACTGACACACTATATTGAGACACTAAACTCACACTATACTCATGCTCAGTGCTGGGACAAGGTCATCTGGTGCCCAGGGCGACGATGGCAAACTGTGCCTCCCCCCCGGTCTCCCCCACTGAGCTGTTGTGTTCCGACAGTGGGACACCCTGCCAAAACACTCCGATCTGCGCTTCCCGCCATTGGCTGCTAGGTTTCCAGCATGCTCATCTGACAGGGCCGAATGTTAGCCAGTTTTTTTTTAACTGCCTTTTGTCTCCCGAAATTTGTCCCGTGTGTACCCTGCTTCACTGACACTTTTTGGTTACTGACTAACTGCCACATCACCAGTGACACTAATACAGTGGTCAGTGCTAATAATATGGACTGTACTGCTTGTTTACATCAGCATTACCTTGTTCTTCCTCTCCGTGGGACGAACGCGGGTATCCCCGCGGACATCGGGTCCACAGGACCCGCGATCACATGCACGGAGCTCGCGGCAGGGTCGCACGAGCGCCGCCAGCAAATTTAAAGGGACGTACCTGTACGCCCATTTGCTTGTCTGTGCCATTCTGCCAACGTAAATGTTCGTGCGGTGGACGGCAAGCTGTTAAGTGTAAGTCATGTGACTACCAAATTATTTGGTACAATGTATTTTTAAGAGCCTGAATTAATTTTAGATTGTAATAATACATAAACTCATTTATTTATACCTATATGTACTTATTCCCAAAAAATGTTTTTGATATGATGAGCCTCATCTAAAGACCCAATTCCTCTGCTTTCCTGCAACCTATATCAGGGATGGAGGTCTGCCATTTGGCTGTGCCAGGTAACACCCTCCTCAGATTTTACTTAGGCCCACAAATACTTGGACTTGGACTGGCTCAGTCTTGATTTTGTATTTTTTTAGCAAATTGGTTGAGCACTCAAATAGGAGTTTTGAAATTGATTAGCATTTAATATTATTGCCTATTCTCATTACTTATTGTTATACAACTGTCAGTATTCATTTTTTCTAGGTTTTTTGATCACATCATTTATCACCCTGCAAATGTAATACTAGCTTAATTTCCAGATGTACAGATTTCCCAGATCTTGGCTCCAGTAAAATGCCTTTTTAATGTTTCTTTATTCCAATTCTGACTTCTAGAGCAACACACACAACTGCCAAATGACATGCACAGGATCCAACATGCCTTAATAAAGAGCACATCTTTTCTACTTGATAAACAGGCTAGCCCATAAGAAATATTACTTGGTGGAAATGAAAAATAAACATGTACAGTATATTTAACTTGGATAATGGCTTGCAAATCTGTTTCATGTAGAAATATTCGGCCTACTGTGTGCACATATTAATTTGGCTATTAGGCAGCCTATCTGATAGGCAGCCCAATGATCCACTGAAGAAGTTCAACAGCAGGTTGACAAGGCTGCTGCTAATTGTGAGGAACTGGCTTAGTGTTGTCACAACAGGTGGTGCTGTTACTGATGTAGCGCTACCCTCCCAGGAGCCGCTGATATGTTGCCTGGGTGCAGCCAGGTGCACACTCACTTCCGCTCGTTACTCCAATGACCAGTCTATGCATTTTGTTTTTGTTGTTTTATTGGAGAACTTGGATAGGGTAAGAGGTATAGTGGGATACTTCAAAACGGAACTATTCACACCAAGGATTCTAAAGCCTTGTACACACGGTCAAATTTAATTAATTTTCGTCAGTTTTTTGTTTGATGCTAGTCTCAAATCGAAAGTGAAGCGGGTACTCACCATCAGAATTTTTTCTGACGACAGAATTTAACGTCAGAAGTGACGTAATGTGTTGAATTGTTTTGTATGTGTTCTTTCATTTCTGAGCATGCCTAGTCTTGCTGTTCAGATTTTTTTTTGTCAGAAAACCGTACTAATGAAAAGAAAATCGGACGCTGTGGTCACATCAGACAAATATTTTCAAGCCTGCACATCCAGTTTTTGTCTGCCGAAAATTCGTAATTGGCTGTCAAAAGCAGCATCGATCAGAAAATCGGCAGATCGTTCATCGGACGAAGTTTATGTTCAGATTTTCTGACCGTATGTACGGGCCTTTACTTTCCTAGTGAAACTTGGCAGTCACCTTTCCCAGGGACTGGGGGGGAGTCACTTTTGTTTTGGATTGGTCGGGGGATGGGATATTCACAGAGTCTGTCCTTCACACCACAAACCCCCCTTTACAGCGCAGTCCCCCCTTTATATTAGTGTCCTCAGTTCCCTTTTACATCACAGCCCCCCTTTACATCACAGTGCGTTTGTGTTTACACAAAGAACAGTGATAGCTGAGTGTGCTACTGTGGAATTCTTTGTCTTTCTCTCTTTTTTACATTGACATTTGTTTAACCTCATTTGCATATCATACAATATATTTGCTCTACACTTCAGACACTAAGCACGTTTACTCCTTCATCCTTAGGGCTTTCGTACACAGTGGTACATCAGAACTGCTTTTTCCCCATATAAGTCAGTGGGTATGCAAAAGCAAAACAGCTTGATGCAGCCTAAAAGCATGAGTTCCTACTCCTTAAGTAAATAGGCCCATTTGAGTCACGGACATTGACTAAGTATTTGTAAAGGCAATGGATCAGCATGACAGCCAAAGTACTAGAAAGTTTGGAAGGAGGGGCCAGCAATAAAAGCCTCCTTTTAGACTTACCACAGATGACCTTGTAGCATCCTTCTATTTTTTTCCCCAAATTTAGTGCATTGAAAGAA
This sequence comes from Lithobates clamitans, assembly GCA_037952925.1. Taxonomy (NCBI): domain Eukaryota; kingdom Metazoa; phylum Chordata; class Amphibia; order Anura; family Ranidae; genus Lithobates; species Lithobates clamitans. Next base: position 2,718,759 of record JBBGZY010000325.1, on the reverse strand, counting down.
AACTCAACAGTACGTGATCCAAAAAATGATCAGTCAGCCCATTAGCAGACAAAATAACATACAAGACAAAAATAAAATATGTACGATAGACAATAAATAAAGAGTGCAATTAATTTATCGAGTGTTCCTTTGAAAAAGTATTGACTGTAGTAAATAACTATTAAAAAAAATATATATATATATATATATATATATATATCCAATAATTACTATATATGCACAACTTTTTTTCAATTTTTAATCAATCAGAGATAATGGGATAAGATGTGTCCTCTGGGGCACAGATGATGTTAAGAGCACTTAAAGTCTACTGAGAGCTTTTATTAGTATGAGAAATGCACTCCCTGTCACATTTTTATTGGCAGGACTGCTGTGCATTTCACCATTCAAAGTAAATAATTTGATTAAAAACAAAGCTGAGAGGTAAAAAAATGACTTTTCAATCCTATTTTGTACCTCTGGAGCCCCTTTTAATGCAATACTGCAAGTGCATGACCACTCAAAAGTGAATGACTCATTTTACTCCTCTTCTCTCTTAGTAAATGCACACTCCTTGGTCTGTGACTTCCCACCTATGCAACAATAGTCTACAAAAATATAATTTATTTCCTTCCTTCCTTCCTTCCCATAAATTTGCTTGCCCAGTGTACAAATCACCCCCTTAGTAAATTTCTTTCTTTCTTTCTTTCTTTCTTTCTTTCTTTCTTTCTTTCTTTCTTTCTTTCTTTCTTTCTTTCTTTCTTTCTTTCTTTCTTTCTTTCTTTCTTTCTTTCTTTCTTTCTTTCTTTCTTTCTTTCTTTCTTTCTCTCTTTCTCTCTTTCTCTCTTTCTCTCTTTCATTGTTATGCCCCGTACACACGGTCGGACTTTGTTCAAACATTCCGACAACAAAATCCTAGGATTTTTTCCGACGGATGTTGGCTCAAACTTGTCTTGCATACACACAGTCACACAAAGTTGTTGGAAAATCCGATCGTTCTAAACGCGGTGACGTAAAACACGTACGTCGGGACTATAAACGGGGCAGTGGCCAATAGCTTTCATCTCTTTATTTATTCTGAGCATGCGTGGCACTTTGTCCGTCGGATTTGTGTACACACGATCGGAATTTCCGAAACGGATTTTGTTGTCGGAAAATTTTATCTCCTGCTCTCAAACTTTGTGTGTCGGAAAATCCGATGGAAAATGTCCGATGGAGCCCACACACGGTCGGAATTTCCGACAACACGCTCCGATCGGACATTTTCCTTCGGAAAATCCGACCGTGTGTACGGGGCATTAGAGTTTGTTACATATTCTTTAATAATAAAGAGAACCATATATGAGAAAATGAAATATATAGGCTGTCATACCTGACTTTCTTGTAAAAACAATAGTTGTGTGCCTGTTATCCGGATATGTTGGTGTTTTGAGTTACTGAATTGGAACAAGAATACAGGTTAGGAAAGTCTTTAAAGTGATATTAAAGTCAACATTTAAAAAAAAAAATAACAAACATACCTTACCTGCTTACCTTACCTTAAACTTACCTGCTCTGTGCAGTGTTTATGCACAGAGCAGCCCTGATCCTCCTCTTCTCTGGTCCCTCACCGATGCTCCTGCATCTTGCAATGGGGTCACCCGAGCAGCCTCGCTTCCAAGCCCTGGGCGTGTCCATTTACATAAAAGGTAAGATGTGTCCTCTGGGGCACAGATGATGTTAATTTTTGTCAAAGTTGAATTAAACAAGTTGAAGTTAGAAGCTGATTGGCTACCATACACAGCTGCACCAAATTTTGCACTCTCCAGTTTTAGTAAATCAACCCCATATTGTCAATAAAAATAAATCGTTAACTGCCACTTATCAGATTCATAGCGCATTAGGGTTCAGGAAAACAGACGCATTCACACCCTTATGTGTGTAAATCTGTGAAATATGGCTGCAGTGGATAACTGAGAACTCCAATGAAGGTCAACTGGGTAAACATTCTGACTTTTGTACAGTTGCAGTTTCAGACAGAATAAATTACCTAAAGTATTGGGACACCTGCCTTTACACACACATGAACTTTACTGGTATCCCAGTCTTAGTACATAGGGTTCAATATTGAGTTGGTCCACCCTTTGCAACTATAACAGCTTCAACTGTTCTGAGAAGGCTGTCCACAAGGTTTAGGAGTGTGTCTATGGAAATGTTTGACCATTCTTCCAGAAGTACATTTGTGAGGTCAGACACTGATGTTGGATGAGAAAGCCTGACTCGCAGTCTCTGCTATAATTAATCCCAAAGGTGTTCTATCGAGTTGAGCTCAGGACTCTGTGCAGGCCAGTCATGTTCCTCCACCCCAAACTCGCTCATCCATGTCTTTATGGACCTTGCTTTGTGCTTTGGTGGAGGGCAGATTATTGTGTGTAGTTGTTTTTCAGTGGTTGGGCTTGGCCTCTTAGTTCCAGTGAACTAGGCGTCAGCATACCAAGTAATTTTGGACAATTTCATGATCCCAACTTTGTTTGAACAGTTTGGAGATGGCCCCTTCCTGTTCCAACATGACTGCGCACCAGTGTACAAGGCAAGGTCCATAAAGACATGGATGAGCGAGTTTGAGGTGGAGGAACTTGACTGGCCTGTGCAGAGTCCTGACCTCACCTCGATAGAACACCTTTCAAATGAATTAGAGTGTAGAAAGTGAGCCAGGCCCTCTCGTCCAACATCAGTGCTTGACCTCACAAATGCGCTTCTGGAAGAATAGTCAAACATTCCCATAGACACACTCCTAAACCTTGTGGGCAGCCTTCCCAGAAGAGTTGAAGCTGTTATAGCTGCAAAGGGTGGGCCAACTCAATAATGAACTCTATGGACTAGGGAGGCGTCCCAATACTTTTGGTTACATAGTTACATAGTAGGTGAGGTTGAAAAAAACACACGTCCATCAAGTCCAACCCATGTGTGTGATTATATGTCAGTATTACATTGTATGTCCCTGTATGTTGCGGTCGTTCAGGTGCATATCTAATAGTTTCTTGAAACTATCGATGCTCCCCGCTGAGACCACCGCCTGTGGAAGGGAATTCCACATCCTTGCCGCTCTTACAGTAAAGAACCCTCTACGTAGTTCAAGGTTAAACCTCTTTTTTTCTAATTTTAATGAGTGTCCACGTGTCTTGTTAAACTCCCTTCTGTGAAAAAGATTTTTCCCTATTGTGGGGTCACCAGTATTTTATTTGTATATTGAAATCATATCCCCTCTCAAGCGTCTCTTCTCCAGAGAGAATAAGTTCAGTGCTCGCAACCTTTCTTCATAACTAATATCCTCCAGACCCTTTATTAGCTTTGTTGCCCTTCTTTGTACTCACTCCATTTCCAGTACATCCTCCCTGAGGACTGGTGCCCAGAACTAGTAGGAGTCGTAAGTCGGATGTTTGTAACCCGGGGACTGCCTGTATCTAGAAAAATACAGGGGGTCCCCTAGTTACAAACATCCGACTTACAAAGACTCCTACTTACAAACGGAGGGAGACAACAGGAAGTGAGAGGAAATCTACCCCTAGGAAGGGAAATTCACTCCTGTGAGAGTTATTATGGTGAAAAGATACCTCCACTGATGCTTCATCACCAATCCTTGTTTCCACAACAACCCAAATTTTCAAAATCCAATTGTCATTGGGACAGAAAGTGAGGTGAAATCTTCTGAACAGGGGCACAGACAACAAAACAAACATTACAGAGGCGTTAACCCTTCCCCATGCTATCCAAAAAGCTTAAAAATAGTTTTTTTGGTTGGAGCTACACTTAAAAAATGTACCTGTTCCGACTTACAAACAGATTAAACTTAAAGTGGAGTTCCACCCAAAAGTGGAACTTCCACTCATCAGATTCCTCCCCCCCTCCGGTGACACAGTTGGCACCTTTCAGGGGGGAGGGGGGTACAGATACCTGTATATTACAGGTATCTGTACCCACTTCCGGCGTAGATAGCCGCAGAATCTGCGGGTATTTACGCCACTTCCTGCACCCTCCCCGCTGCCTGCTGGGAAACACACGGCTCCCAGAGGCAGCAGGGACCATTGGTATTGCGCTGCGCGACTCGCGCATGCGCAGTAGGGAACCGGGAAGTGAAGCCGCACGGCTTCATTTCCTGATTCCCTTGCCGAAGATGGAGGCGGCAGCACCCGAGGACGGAGAGACGCTTCGGCCTCGGGTGCCGACATCGCGGGCGCCCTGGACAGGTGAGTGTCCATGTTTTAAAAGTCAGCAGCTGCAGTATTTGTAGCTGCTGACTTTTAAAAAAAATTTTCTCGGTGGCGCTCCGCTTTAAGAACAAACCTACAGACCCTGTCTTGTTTGTAACCCGGGGACTTCCTGTATAATAAAAAGATGATACATTCCAATGGCAAAGTTCAATGGCAGTGTGTTCGAGTACAGTCAACAAAAGAAGAGCATGCTGTATTTTTTTCTGTAATGAACTGCACTGGAATGCAGCAAAACACATCAAAAACGCACTGAAATGCACCGGAATGCATCTAGACGCATCAAAAACATACTGGAGCGCATCACAGCAAAAAAAACAAAAAACAAGAACTTTGGAAAAAAAACAAGAGGGGAAAAAATGCACTCGAACACATGGAAAATGCATCAAAAAGGCACCAGAACGCATCAAAAATAAGCTTGCAGAAATGCATCTGGAACACATCCAGACTGTGTTTCTTTGGTGTGAACCGGCCCTAATGGCTGGTACACATGGGTTGAATATCAGCCAGTTCAGCAGAAACTGGCCAACATTTGGCCAGTGTGTGCAGCAACCTGTCCGACAGAAGTGGGCTAATGTCTGGCTTCTGTCGACTGGGCATGCTGGAAAACCACCGGCACCTACCCCATTTAGGCGGCGAGGTTCGGGTCTCTATGGAGCAGCGGCGGGGATTGGGCATCCATGGAGCGACGGTGGGGATCGGGCATCCAGGCATCGGCGAGGACCGGGCTGCTCTTCTCCTCGCTTCCGCTGTGCGTCTCCTGCCCTCCTCAGAGGCGTCCAATAGGATCGCCTGTCCTTTCAGGTGACGGGTATTAGTGTTGATCAGTGTTGATCAGTGTTGCAACAGGGAATATTCATTTGCTGTTGAAACACACCTCAGCGTCCTCAGCATCCCGAGCCCTCCCTTTTTTGAAACCTATTAGAGCCTATAACTCTAATCAGGTGCTGCAAAAAAAAAAACCCTGGCTGCTGAAATCAATGCGCCCGGTGACCCGAAAGGGCCGGATGCATGAATATGGGGTGTCCGCGGCCGTCATGGATAGATTAATGCTATGCATGAGTCTATCCATTGCATATTGGGGGTGGCGAGTAGAGAAGAGGCGATGGATGGGCCGCCCCTGCTAATATCACACAGTACAGTGAGCTCCTCACAAGCTTTTTTCGTTGGGTTGAAAGAAAAAAAAAATACTTGTGTGTACTAGGCTTTAAATTTCAGTGCAGAATAACCACTTATGGACCACCCACCGTTGTTATACGTCGGCACTTTAAAGAGGAATATCGTTGTTATGGCAGCAGCTAACTGCAATAACCCTGGTATACTCTTCAGCGGGTGGTCCGCTTTCAGATAAAAGCTGTCTCTGCGGCGGATTCGCCGCAAGATCACTTTTATCGGCGGCGGGAGAGGGGTCCCCCCCCTCCCGCAGTGCTCCGAGGCCCTCCGCCGCTTACCGGTGCCGCTGGCCTACTCTTCCCTGTTAGGTATGGAGCTGAGTGAGGAGAAGATGGCCCCCACCTGGCTTCATACCATTGCAGGGCGGAAGCAACGTCAAAATGTCACTTCCACCCATAGCTCTTAAAGCAATATTTTTTTATTTATTTTTTTTAAACTACATTTTTTTTTGTATTGCTTCTTATTGTAAATATGAGATCTGAAGTCTTTTTGACCCCAGACTTCATATTTAAGAGGTCCTGTCATGTTTTTTTTCCTATTACAATTTTCGTTTATATTCCTTGTAATAGGAATAAAAGTGAAACTTTTTTTTTTTTTAAAGAACAGTGTAAAAATAAAAAATAAAAGGTAAAGTAAATAAGAAAAAAAAATGTAAACGCACCCTGTCCTGCCGAGCTCGCGTGCAGAAGCGAACACATACGTGAGTAGCGCCTACATATGAAAACGGTGTTCAAACCACACATGTGAGGTATCACCGCGATCGTTAGAGTGAGAGCAACAATTCTCGCCCTAGACCTCCTCTGTAACTTAAAACATGCAACCTGTAGAATTGTTTTAAACGTTGCATATGGAGATTTTTAAGGGTAAAAGTTTGTCGCCATTCCACGAGCGGGCGCAACTTTAAAGCGTGACATGTTGGCTATCAATTTACTCGGTGTAACATCATCTTTTGCAATATAAAAAAAATTGGGCTAACTTTACTGTTGTCTTTTTTTAAATTCAAAAAAGTGTATTTTTTCAAAAAAAAAAGGTGCGCTTGTAAGACCGCTGCACAAATACGGTGTGACAAAAAGTATTGCAACGACCGCCATTTTATTCTCTATGGTGTTAGAAAAAATATATATATCATTTTTGGGGGTTCTAAGTAATTTTCTAGCAAAAAAAAAATGATTTTAACTTGTAAACAAATTTGAAAAATAGACCCGGTCCTTAAGTGGATAATTCAAACCCCTGTCAGTTTTTACCTCCATCGGAGGCTCCATTTTAGAGGTGCTTACACTTCCTGTCTGGTCGCCAATGAGGTTGTGCCCAAAACAGGAAGTTATGGGTAATCTCTCTAACAGCAACACACACAAGTAAAATTATTTTTTGAAGTTAAGTAGGGAAATGCTAGAACCTCGTTTAGCTTTTATTGTTGTCTGTTTCCTCAGTGCCCTCTGGAAAAATGTTGTCGAGAGAACAGAAAATGAGAGAAAATCCCCTGGATAACAGTAAAATCTGACAGGGTTCTAACCTTTCCCCACTCTATCCAAAGCAAAAAAAACAAATGGATATAGATACACTTTAAACACTTCAGCCCCAGAAGGATTTACCCCCTTCCTGACCAGAGCACTTTTTGCGATTCGGCTCTGCGTTGCTTTAACTGACAATTGCACTGTCGTGCGATGTTGCAACCAAACAAAATTGACGTCCTTTTTTTCCCACGAATAGAGCTTTCTTTTGGTGGTATTTGATCACCTCTGCGGTTTTTATTTTTTGTGCTATAAACAAAAAAATAGCGTCAATTTTGAAAAAAAAAAGCAATATTTTTTACTTTTTGCTATAATAAATATCCCCAAAAAATATAAAAAAAACTATTTTTTTTTCTCAGTTTAGGCCGATATATATTTTTCTACATATTTTTGGTCAAAAAAAAATTGCAATAAGCCTATATTGTTTGGTTTGCGCAAAAGTTATAGCGTCTACAAAATAGGGGATAGATTTATAGCATTTTTATTATTATTTTTTTTCTTAGTAATAGCGGCGATCTGTGATTTTCATCGTGCCTGCGACATTATGGCGGACACATCGGGCACTTTTCACACCATTTTGGGACCATTGTCATTTATTACTGTGTAAATGGCAATGGCAGGGAAGGGGTTAAACACTAGGGAGCGATCAAGGGGTTAAGTGTGTCCGAGGGGGGGATGGGCTTCCACTGACATGACAGTGATCATTGCTCCCGATGACAGGGAGCAGTAGATCTCTGTCGTGTCACTAGGCAGAATGGGGAAATGCTTTGTTTACATAGGCATCTCCCCGTTCTACCTCTCCACACCGCAATCGCGGTCTGCCATCGAACATCGAGTTCCCGGGACCCTCGGACACTCTCCCGCGGTGTGCTGCGGGCTCGGGCACCCGATAGGGTGCAAATTTAAAGGGACTTGCAGGTACACCAATTTGCCTGCCTGTGCCATTCTGCCGACGTACATCTGTGTGCGGCAGTCAGCAACGGTTAACTTTGTACTCTCCAATTCTACCTTGTAGGTCCCCAATTCTACCTTATAGGTCCCAAATTCTACCTTATAGGTCCAAAACAATAACTGGAATTCAATTTTTGAATCCAAAGAGAAGATGCTTATTCAAAAACCTTTATTTGTTTTCAAACAGCCTGATTTCCCTTAGATTTCCCCCCTAATTAATGTGTTTCTCTCCTATCTCCTACATGCTACCTCCTCAAGTATGTGTATAGATCTCCGTCATGTAGATTTATTATTAGGATAATGATGTATAAACAGAATCTGTCTGGCTGCTTTCATCAAAGTGCTGCCGCCATCAATACTGCTGTTCCAGACGTGCTAAGTACAACAAGCACTTTATAGAAATGAAGGTGTCTGTCACTGAGGACTCTCTGATCAGGTAACGCCACCTTAGACAACCTGTGGAACAGCGGTGCATGCTGGGAGCAATACTTTATTACCGGCTGGGGAGCCAAAAGCTGCCTGAGTCTGATATAACTCATCAGACAGATAGTGCTAGTTACGAGATTTACCATTTTTATTTCTGTGCCCTGATGCCCCATTTATCTCAAGCACAAGCAAGTAATCATTGATTTATCAACATAAATCTCAGTTTACTGTACAGAGCAAACTGAATCAATGTAACTCAGGAGGGAGATATTGATTGGGCAGCATCCTGATTTGATTCCACAGTCATTCCTTTAATTGAAGTGATACTTTCCGATAACTGCGTTGAGGTCTGCTCCCTGCTGACTTTGATACAATATTATCCAATCACATGCAGACACCAATTTACTTACTGTAAGATAAAGCGGTAATAATAAGCCTTGACTCCTTCAGCATGTCAAACACAGATTAGGAGCATTTGTCTTTTTTTTTTTTTGTCTTTTTCTGTTTTCATTCTTTGTTTAAAAGTTTCAACCATTTGAAAATGACTAGTGTTTTGTGCAGTGTTGTGACATCCAGGATACAAAGAGCTGGCAATGACTCATGCCCGTATCATTTGTGGGTATCAAGCAGCGGTTTTCATGTGTATATATTCATTCCATTACTGCCCATGACAAATAAGGATCAACGAAATACCCTGCGGCTGAGCTTCACTTGGACTATGACATTGCTGATATACTGTGATCAAAGTTAAATCAGGCAATATGAGGAAGTTATGTTTGAAGTGGAGGTTTGTTGCTGCCATTTTAAAGCTTGTGACACAATAATGTTTATTTGTAAAGGATTATAAAAAAGCAAAAAAAAAAAAAAAAAGTGATGTGCAAGGTTCAATAACCACTGCCTGCAAATTAGTGCTTATCTTTTACTGATCTGCCTGCTGAAAAATGAAATCGAATTGTTTGCTATGGCTTACTTCACCTTACATATCATGATTCCCTTTTGCACTGGTTTATTTAATAACCCTAACAGGATTCAATCAATTGGTAAATTGTCTTAGCTGTGTGGGACATGGTACCCTTATGAAGGTATAGGGCATATTTAGCAAAACAAGATTATCTTCAAGGCACATCTCATGCCCTCTTGATCTAATTTGGCAGCAATCGCTCTCACTTTTTGTAGCAATTATTAAAGTATATTTTAAGCCACATTATTTAAAGAGTAACTCCACTTTTGTTGAGAAAAAAAAAATTGCTCTTGGTGATAAATGTACATTGCTAGGACTTTAACAAACTTTTCAGCAGAGTCCTACCTGTTTCTGCTCTTAGGAAAGAACTATATGTTTGTAGCATTAACTCACGGTGCAGCTGCTGGTTTAAGCGGGTCTGTTACCTTCACTTTGCTTCCCTCTGTTTCAGACCGGGATCGGATCTAGGGTTCCATTGAGTTTACTGCTAGACGACACACGCACCAACACTGGAGTACATTTTCAATGCTTTATTAAACAGCGAAACTTTAGGAAGTAGCAGAAAAGAGAAGGAAAAGGAAACCTTCAGGAGAAACTCAAATATCTTCTTACAAAATCTTAGCGACAAGTGTCCCGGTAGAATTCAGATAATTATGTGGAATGTGTTCCCCTCATGGGACACACTCTTTGCTCGTCTGGATAGGCCTCTCTCACCGGTCTAGCAGCCAGTACGCAGCACGAATCTAAAGTCTCTGCCACAGACTTACTTGGGGGGTAAATCTGTACGATCCTCTGCCACAGGATGTATCAGATCTTCTGCAGTGAACAGTCAGTCACAGTGCCTGAACCTTTAAGCCGAACCGGCGTCACTATGCTGTAAAATTACTTCTTTTAGCTACGTCCTTCAACCGAGTCACCAGGCCCCTTTATAGACCAGCACGCTGCGTGATCTCTCCAAGACGGGTCCTCCCCTGGGATCTCCTCGGCTGTCCAGCTTTGTCACACAGGACCGACAGCTCAGGACCATTCCTCGGCCGCGGTGGTAGGCCCCAGTCAAGCCTCTGGACCCACCCCTGCGCCGTAGCATCGTGGGCCTCCCGATCGGAGGACCACGAGGTAGCTCCTTAACGCATGCCTGTTGGCCAGGAGGGCCAGCAGGTGGCTGTAAAACGACCTTAGAACATGGCGTCTGTCCCATAAATACCCCCTTCCCAGAATGCAACTCAGAGGACCACCTCCACCGAGCTCGTCTCTGAGACAGAGGCGCATCTATACACTTCGACACGTTGCCCTTCCAACACCCACCGGTCAGCACGGAAGCACACACAACGTCAGCCAAGCTGGAACAGAGGCGAACTTTTAACCTTCCTAACACACAATTTACTAAATTTACCTAATCTGCGGTAGATTGTAAATCTACCAGCGCTACATGTTCTATTATCTCCTTGAAATACTGATTCCTGAATGGGAGTGTCTGTGTTCAATCTAATCATAGTTACATAGTTAGTAAGGTTGAAAAAAGACACAAGTCCACCTAGTTCAACCAAAAAAAAAATACAATCCCATCTACACAATCCTATACACACAGTTGATCCAGAGGAAGGCAAAAAACCCCAATAAAGCATGATCCAATTTGCTACAGTAGGAGAAAAAATTCCTTCCTGATTCCCCGAGAGGCAATCGGATATTCCCTTGATCAACTTTACCTAAAAATGTTAGTATCCAGTTATATTATGTACACCTAGGAAAGAATTAAGGTCTTTTTTAAAGCAATCTACTGAGCTGGCCAGAACCACCTCTGGAGGGAGTCTATTCCACATTTTCACATCTCTTACTGTGAAGAAACCTTTCCGTATTTGGAGATTAAATCTCTTTTCTTTTAAACGTAGAGTGTCCCTTGTCCTCTGTGATGACCTTAAAGTGAATAACTCAAATACCAAGTTCACTATATGGACCACTTATGTATTTGTACATGTTGATCATACCCCCCCCCCCCCCCTTAATCTCCTCTTCTTAAGAGAGAATACATTTAGTTCCTCTCATTTTCCTCATAGCTGAGCTCCTCCATGCTTCTTATCAGTTTGGTTGCCCTTCCCTGCACTTTCTTCAGTTCCCAGATATTCTTTTTGAGAACTGGTGCCCAAAACTGAACTGCATATTCCAGATGAGATCTTACTAATTTGTACAGGGGTAAAATTATCTCTCTCTCTCTCTGAGAGTCCATACCACTCTTAATACAAGAAAGGACTTTGAAAACCCCAGCTTGGCATTGCATGCTTTTATTAAGCTTATGATCTACCAAAACCCCCAGATCTTTCTCCACTATGTATTGCCCCCCCCCTTTAATCTCCTCTTCTCAAGAGAGAATACATTTAGTTCCTCTAATCTTTCCTCATAGCTGAGCTCCTCCATGCTTCTTATCAGTTTGGTTGCCCTTCCCTGCACTTTCTTCAGCTCCCAGATATTCTTTTTGAGAACTGGTGCCCAAAACTGAACTGCATATTCCAGATGAGATCTTACTGATTTGTACAGGGGTAAAATTATCTCTCTCTCTCTCTGAGAGTCCATACCACTCTTAATACAAGAAAGGACTTTGAAAACCCCAGCTTGGCATTGCATGCTTTTATTAAGCTTATGATCTACCAAAACCCCCAGATCTTTCTCCACTATGTATTGCCCCCATTGTACTCCCCCTAGTACATACGATGCATGTCATCGGCACATGCGCACTTAAGCAAACTGAAGTAATGGCATGTACGTGCCGTTGCAGCAGTTGTACTGTGCCCTTACCGGTCACTTCCTAACGCATGCGCGGGAGTGACGTCATCGCGGCTCTGGCCAATCACAGCGCTGGAGTCGTGATACCCGGTAGTAACCCCCGGAGAGATTTCGTCCGTTGTAGCGGTGAACGAGGACCGCTGCGGGGGGGGCGATGATCTCAGGTAAGTAATTCATAATGAGCTAGTATGCTATGCATACTAGCTCATTATGCCTTTGTCTTGCAGGTTTTTTTTTAAAGGGTTTACAACCACTTTAAACAGTACATTAAGGTCAGCTTGTAAATTGGAGACATCCTATAAAGACGTTATTGCACTCCATAGCTTGGTGTCATCTGCAAAGACAGAAATGGCACTTTTAATCCCAGACCCTATATCATTTATAAATATATTAAAAAGTAAGGGTCCCAACACTGAACCTTGGAGTACACCACTGATAACCTTAGACCATTCAGAGTAAGAATCATTAACCACTACTCTCTGAATTTGGTATTTTAGCCAGTTTTCTATCCATTTACAAAATGATCTTTCCAAGCCTGTAGACTTTATCTTACACATTAGTCACGTGTGGGGAACTGTGTCAAACACTTTTGCAAAATCCAGGTATACTACATCCACAGCCACCCCTCTGTCCAAGGTTTTACTTACCTCCTCATTAACCACTTCAGCCTGGAAGATTTGCCCCCTTAATGACCAGGCCATTTTTTGCGATACGGCACTGAGTCGCTTTAATTGACAATTGCACGATCATGCGACGCTGTACCCAAACAAAATTGGAGTCCTTTTTTTCCCACAAATAGAGCTTTCTTTTGGTGGTATTTGATTGCCTCTGTGGTTTTTATTTTTTGCGCTATAAACAAAAGAAGAGTGACAATTTTGAAAATAACACGATATCTATTACTTTTTGCTATAATAAATATCCCACATTTTTTATCAAAAAAATCATTTTATTCCTCAGTTCAGGTCGATATGTATTCTTCTACATATTTTTGGTAAAATAGCGTATATTGATTGGTTTGCGCAAAAGTTATAGTGTCTACAAAATAGGGAATAGTTTTATGGCATTTTTATTATTATTTATTTTTTTACTAGTAATGGTGCGCAAAAGTTATAGTGTTTACAAAATAGGGAATAGTTCTATGGCATTTTTATTATTATTTATTTTTTTACTAGTAATGGTGGCGATCTGCACTTTTTATCAGGGCTGCGATATTGCAGCGTACAAATTGGACACTTTTGACACATTTTTGGGACCATTGACAATTATACAGCGATCAGTGCTATAAAAATGCACTGATTACTGCTTAAATGTCACTGGCAGGGACGGGGTTAACACTGGGGGGCGGTCAAGGAGTTAACTGTGTTCCCTAGTGTGTTCTAACTGTAGGGGGGATAGGACTGTCTAGGAGGAGAGAGAATTTTACAGAAAATTACAGTGGCTGCAAATTGAAAAGAAAAGGTTATTTTCAGTAACAGTAATATAGAAAATGACATTTATAGCAATTGTATATGCTATATATTATTATTATTTTAATTTGCTAAATTCTTTTCACTAAAGTGGTGTTACCCATTTAGGTTTCAATAGAGGTTGGACCCTCTCACTATTGTATCTACAGCACAGGATGAGAAATCTCTCCAATGGGACATAGACAGTAAAAAAACCTAACTAGCATTTTAACCATATCTATTATATTCTATTATATTCAATATGAAAAAAAATATGTCATTAGATAAACTTTAACTTTTCAGGTAGCATTGCAGAGGGTGGATGACAGCATATAAAAACAAGGAATATTACCTAAAATATCTTCAATTGCAGAGCGATGTACTGTGTATTATATGAGGTTAATGTCCACAGACAAGAGCAAGCTGAATCAAACACCATGTGTCTTCCATAGAATTCAATGGGGTGTCACTAGTTTGTCATTTCAGAACTGACTGTATTCAAAATCGATTGTAACATTCCATATATTCCCATTGCTGTGTTACTGACATCCTGATTCCCCACTGAAGGATGGTAAATTTAAATGTTTGGTGGAAAGTCTTGATATGGGAACGAATAACAAAAGTCTCCAACCTCTAAAACCTTTGGAGGTGAGTGGGGGTTTCCCATTGCCTGGTTGGTAATTGATACACTCCCTGTCTGGCCTGGCAGGAAACACATGGCTACCTGCAGCCTTTAACCTCCCTGGCGGTATGATTCTTTCTGATTTTAGGTGCTGAAAGCGGTACAATTATTTTGCATGGAAATTTGGCGTTTTTTATTGTAGGTCTGCAATTCTTAACAATAACACACTTAAATCTGTCCAAACAAGAGTCTAGTAGATATCCCGGGTATGATAAAGTTTGAAACACAAAAACATAAATTATAATATAATAAATAAAAATAAATAATTAAAAAAAAAATAATAATAAAATAAATTTCCCCACGATTCACTATCGCTCAATTCTGCAAGTGTTCTAATTTACTATTGCTGTTTTATAGTTGGTCTAAACCCACTTTTGACGTAAAGGGACACTTTTTGGTTGCTATGGACAATCTCCAGTTTCCAGGCAGAAAGAACAGTATATATAACATAAAACTGCATGCAGGGCATGGGCCAAAGCACTGGGGACAAAGGGGATGTGAAATCATTTCATACAGTACTGTAATCTGTAAGATTACAGTACTGTATGTGTTATGATTTTTACAATTTTTTGAATTTGCCGCCAGGCTCCGCCCCCGTGCGTCGCAACGCTCGCAGGGAACGGAGCCTGGCAAGGAGAGGCTTCGGGGGAGGACAGAGCCCACGGACACTGCGGGGGACATCGCAGGATCCCGGGGACAAGGTAAGTAAAGCCACACCAGGATCGTGCGATGTAATCCCGAGTGTGGCTCAGGGTTACCGCTAATGATCCTGAATTCGGGAACTCAGGAAAACCACCAGGGAGGCTACAAGGCAAGTGCGGTTTGTGAGTTTCCTCATCCTCTTGGTGAACGTCTGTTGGTAGCAGGTACTAAGCATTTCAGAAGTTCTAAAAATACTTCCAGTGCATGGCACTTTAGTATCCCTTATTACCCCTTCCTAAAAAATGTAAGATGTAAAAAAACACATACAATGATGCCTTAGGGATGGGCTGTGATGTGATGTCATAAGGGGGCGGTACCACCGGTTGACGCAACCGGGTGGCCCTGCCCCTTGCCTATATAAGAACTGTCAAAGCAGAGAGGAGGCAGATGGTCGTGGCCTCCCAGGAGGCGGAGAATTTTTTTACTATTTTTCGGGTCTGACGGGCGACATGATTGATGATGGATTACATCGAGGGACACTATTTTTTTTTCTTTTTTAATAAAGGACTAAAAAACTGTTTCCTGTGTTTCTTCCTTTTTGACATTTTTTGGTGAATGGGTAGGGGTATGATGTACCCGATACCCATTCACATAAGCGGGGGGGCGAGATCTTGGGGCCCCCTTGTTAAAGGGGGCTTCCAATTCCGATAAGCCTCCCACCCACAGACCCCGACAACCACAGCCCAGGGTTGTTGGGAAGAGGCCTTTGTCCCCATCAACATGGCAACAAGGTGCTCTGGGGTGGGGGAGGCACAGAGCCCCCCTGCCCCAAAGCACCCACCCCCCTCCAAGTTGAGGGCATGTCGCCTGGTAATGGACATTTTTTTTTTACATGTTGGCGTTGGGTTCCCCTTAAAATCCATACCAGACCCTGGTATGGACTAAAAGGGGGGGACACAATGCTGTTTTTTTTTGTTTTGTTTTTTAAATCTGTATTACTGGGAGCCGGCAATACATTACAGCTGCGAGCAAGTTTAAATTACATTTTTTCCTTTAGAAATATCATTATTGCTGCAGCAGGTTCTATACATTGTACAGATGTACAGATGCGCCAATTTACAGGCAGACTAAGGGGACCCCCCAGGCATGATATTTAAAGGAATTTTTCATTTTTATTGTTTCACTTTAGGCAATATTAAAATCACTGCTCCTTTAAAAATGATTGTTTTAAAAACTTTTTTATGCATTGATACATGTCTCCTGGGGCAGTACCCAGGTTATTAAATTAGGACTTTTGATTTTTCATGTTTGTGTCCCATAGACTTTAATAGAGTTCGCATGTTCGCTAAAACTTTTTCTCTGTTTAAGATGTTCCTGGTGCGAACCGAACAGGGGGTGTTTGGCCCATCCCTACAATGAGTCCTTTATTATAAATACCAAAAACAAAAAACAATGTCTCTGGACATAAATCTATTGTCTCATCATCCAGCAATGTACACCCAGCTTCAATCATGATGACCCAATGACAATGACAACCCGCCACATGATGATGTTGCACCGGTGCACGATCAACAGAATGACAGAATCCCTGGTGCTGCTGGAATGAAATCAAAAGTGGCAGGAATCCTGGGTGACGTCACTGACTAAATATGGTCATGACCATATTTAGTCAACGACGTAGCTTGTGATCCCCAGCTACTTTGTTTACATTTTGGCAGCAAGGGACTCAGTCAGTAGAACTAGCCAAATATGGCCAATTTGTTCAGAAAGAGGGATCAGCTGCTGTATGGGATTTCACTGACTGTCAAAGAGAATAGGTCCTCTAGAAAGTACACCAATGTAAGAAAAGAGGTATTAGGGAGATATAGGGAGAAATGGAGAGGTGGCGTGCGGGGGTGAGGGTGGGGAGATTTTACAGCATTTTAAGACCAAGATGGACATTACTTACCTAGAAGTGATTTTTGGTTTTGTCGCAAACCCAAGTTAGGCTAGATATACACAGAGTACAGAATGGAATCAGTTGCTAATCCGGTGTTAAGGTGGTGTTCCATTTGCTTGCTATCTGTCCTACAAGCAGGGGCCTAACAGGGGATGGGTCATCCATGGTCACAATGCTGAAAGTATTTGTTCTGTCTCACTACATGTTACCTTGTGGACCGTTTGGCCTGTTTTCAGCTTAACATGCAGCTAAACCATCCCATCCTTCAATAAATCAGACCAGGTGTTCATTTCTTGAAGTTTTATTGCAATGACAAGATGGGTGAAACTGAAAAAAGAGGCATCAAAACATCCAATCAGAACACAAGTAATTGTGCTTGTAAAGCCTTCTTTGTGCAGCAGCCCCCCTCAGCCCCCTAACAGTTACCTGAGCCCCCTCTTTATCCAGCGATGTTCATGAGTGTCTCAGCCGTCTGAGATTCTACCTCCTGATTGGCTGAGACACAGCAGTGGCGCCATTGGCTGCCGCTGCTGTCAATTAAAGTCATCCAGCCAGGCCGGGTCGGGGCTCCATGTCTGAATGGCCACAGAGAGCTGTGACTCGGCTCAGGTGCCCCCATATCAAGCTGCTTGCTGTAGGGGCACTCAACAGGAGGGAGGGGCCAGGAGCACCAAAGAGGGACCTGAGAAGAGGAGGATATGGGCTGCTCTGTGCAAATCCACTGCAACAGAGCAGGTAAGTATAACATGTTTGCTATTTTTATAGGGAAAAAAACAATACTTTACAATCACTTTAAACAAATTAGCTCAGGTACTAATGGAAGGTGGAATAAAAAAAAGCTATAGGAACAACAACAAACCCAGCTGGAGACATATGTAATGCTAAGGTAGCACAACTGTACCATGTCACTTATCAATGGCTTGCATATGTGTGTAGAACCTTTTAGCTTGGTGCACTTCAGATACCTTTCATGCAGGTTGAGCAAGAATCAGAACTTGCGAATGTCACTTGCAAAACATAAGAATTCAAAACCTATAGCAGTTTCCAGTAACTACACAGTTCATTTTTCTGTTTATGGGAGCCTTTACGTTAATAGGTGCTGAAGGAAGTTCAGTAAGCAAAGTTCAATTGCCCTCCTATACGTATTGCCATCTTTGGTGATGCTGACTGTACATTGTGCAGTATGAAAGAAATGGATGCCGGACTTTAAATGAGGTATGTCTCTGTGGGTAAAGGATATGTAACTATTATATATTACCAAATACTATTAATTGTATCCAGTCCCCAATGGGTAGTCCCTATGATGAACAAACTAAATAAATATTACTTGTGTACAATATAGGCACGATATAAACATTTTCAATGCACAATAGTAATTTAAAGTCCCGTGTCCATTTCTTTTATTATGTTTTTATATGTTTTTTAGGGATGGGGGCATGTCTCTGTTATGGTTGGGCTGACTTGGGTCACTTTCTGCTTTTTATCTTGTATAATGTGCAGTAGTACCATCAAGCAAATTACATTTTAGCAAAGTCCCAACATTCAAAGTATCACTTCTGTAACAGCTTCTTTGCTATAACCAGCCATGTTATAAATACACACTTTCTGTCAGTCCTCAGAAATGTTACCTGTGTGACAGAAGTTCAGATAACAATTCAAAGCAATCTGTACAGTAGGTTAATTAGAGCCTTTCACTGCAAGTGGTGAGATGTGACAAGCAAAACTAGTATCAAGATTCACTAACTATAGGGATTAACTATATGGCAGTTGTTTGATACAAGTCTGGGTTTTCTTTGGTCTCACAAGATAAAATTGGGATAGATAACAGTGGTGTTTCTGAACTCGTCTGCAAACTTCAAATCCAGATTCACCCAACATCTTGTTATTAAGAGGACCTGTCATAATTTTTGGATAAGACTACCTTGTATTAAAAATAAAAAAGAGAAACAAACTGGGAGCAGTAGACTAAAGCTGGCCATACACCAGTAAGCGTTAGTTTGAAAATATCTATTTCCAGAATGTTCTTTCAATTTTCTAATGGTTAATGGGGTCAAATCAATGGTTGGTTTTTGACTGTAGTGACGAGGAAATTCAAAGGAGCAGGAAGTAAAAAAAATTCCCAAATGAATTAACATGCAGATCTGGTTTTCATGCAGGAAAAATCATACATACTGTGATGCACATGTTCTAGGCACAGCTCTAGGCTCATGTTTAACAAAGAAGGGATTCCATCCAAGATGGGATTCCAAGTGGCAGATCTGGCTGAAATTTTAAGGGCTTTCAGATGACATTTTTTAACTCAATGATGGCAATATTAACTTGCTTATTGGGCACTTATAACCCCCTTTCTGCCCAGGCCAATTTTCAGCTTTCAGCGCTCTCACACTTTGAATGACAATTGCGCGGTCATGCAACACTATACCCATATGAAAGTTGTATCATTTAGCAAATAGAGCTTTCTTTCGGTGGTATTTATTCACCACTGGGTTTTTTATTTTTTGCTAAACAAACAAAAATTTTGAAAAAAAAATAACATTTTTCATATTTTGTTATAAAATTTAGCAAACAGGTCATTTTATTCCTTCACTGATGAGCACTGATGAGGTGGTACTGCTGGGCACTGATAGCCTGCACTGATGGGCAATGATGAGGTGGCACTGATGGGCACTGATCAGAAGGCAGTGATGAGGCTGCACTCAGGTGGCACTAATGGGCACCGATAGGTGGCACTGATAGGTAGCACTGATAGGCACTGGTAGGCGGCACTGTAAGGCAGCACTGATAAGTGGCACTAATGATGAGGCACTGATTGGCAGCACTAATGGGTACTGATAGGTGGCGCTCGTGGGAACAAATTAGCAGCACTGGTTGGCACTAAGGGGACCGATGTTCCTCTAACAGTAGCTGATTAACGACTTTCTTCTTTTTTTCACGCTGACAGCATGAGAAAGAAAAGCTGATTACCGGCTTCTGTTTACTTGCGTGATCAGATGTCATTGGCTGACAGCTGATCACATGGTAAAGCACCTGCTGTGATTGACCCTTTACCTGATCTGTGATTAGCCCAGTCCCAAAGCCACGGCGATCATAGAGAGCGCTGCCTGCATACCCCCAGGGGTACTCAGGCAGCGTGAGAACAGGAGGTCGTCCATGTACACCCTTCCAGCAAAGGAAGCCTGTGCTGTAGCCATCTTTCAGCTATGGCTGAAGGCACCAAGTGGTTAAATGATCTAATGAGTGATTTTTCAGAATTCTACTGGTGTATGGCAAACGTTAGATAGCTTTTGCCTGAATACAGATGGGATTCTTGGTGTTGGAAGAAGCACTCCTTGAACCAGCAAAGAAAGAGTTCATGCAAGCTGAATTGCTGTGTAAGCAGTGGCGGCTGGTGCTCAAAATTTTTGTGGGGGCGCAAACAAACAACAAAAAAACATCAATCGCACCCACTGTGTCATTAAAATGCAGCCACTGTGTTATCAATCGCAGCCACTGTCATCAAATCGCATTCACTGTGTCATCAAAACGCATTCACTGTGTCATCAAAACGCATCCACTGTGTCATCAAAACGCATCCACTGTGTCATCAAAACGCATCCACTGTGTCCACTGATCCCAGACACCATGATTGTCTCCTTAATAGCAGCCAGCATCTCTTTGAACAAGGGGGAAAGGGGGGCAAGTTATTAAAGAAGGATACTCACAGTGATTTGGGGGGCTGGAAGTGGATGCTGGATGTGCTAGGGGCCACTTTGGGAGCAGAGAGGATTTGTGCTGGGGGGTCTAATTTTATATTCAACCCCCCTTCTAGAACAAATCCTCTCTGCTCCCAAAGTGGCCCCTAGCACATCCAGCATCCGCTTCCAGCCCCCCAAATCACTGTGAGTATCCTTCTTTGATAACCTGCCCCCCTTCCCCTGCAAGTGTCATATTCAGACCTCAGATCAGCACGTCCTGTTGATGTGTCCATTCTCCTCCCCCTCTGTCTGTGTATAGGAAGGCACTCGGAGGTGTCTTCAGTCCGTGTGTTAGTGAGACAGGAGAGGGGGGCGGGAATGGGGAAGAGAGGGACAGATGCAGCTGTGCTGTGCTAAAGCTCACCCTCCTTGTGGCCACTACATAGACCAGACTGGAACACGTCCCTCATGCTGCTCTCTTACCTTCCTCCTGCAGCTCCGCTCGGGCCGAAGAACGGAGCTGCCGACTTCACTTCCGGCTTTCGTCTGTTTCACGAAAGCCGGAAGTGACCTCGAGATTTGAAAAGCAATGCTCCCACCCCTAGAATAACACTGATTCTATGGGCGGAAGCTAATCGGCGTTTTCGATTGCGCGGCAAAGCGGGTTAAAAGCCTGCAAATGAAGCGCCACGTCTGCAATCTCGTGATTGCATGACGTGGCGCTTCCCATAGTACACTGCGTCCAACACCACAGTGCACTTTGTTAAAGGACTTTTTTTTGTTGTTGTTGTTCTTAAAGGGGCCGTATAAAAATGTATTTATTTATTTTTATTTATTTATTTATTTATTTATTTTTCTACAGGAGGTGGGGCGGCGCCCAGGCGCCCCTTATGGATGGGTTCCCACTGTGTGTGAGCATGCAACACTTGTAACTGGGTTGGTATGGAGATTGAATATTTTGTGTGGACTTACCTATGGATCCTCACACTGTACAGAAAAAGTGTGGTTTGACTGTTATGCTGACATCCCTTCCTCTTTATTTATTCATTTATTTTATTTATTACAGGTATTTATATGGCGCTGTCAAAATTAAAATGAGGGACTGATGTAAATGTACAATATATATTGTACGTTTACTATATATATATATATATATATATATATATATATATATATATATATATATATATATATATATTGTACATTGTACATTTACATCAGTCCCTCAATTTAATTTTAATCTCTTGTGATAACTGTTGGTAAACTCAGGCATAAGTTAAATAGGTAACATCATTCTGAACCCACATGACTGAAGGGCAGTTGCACAATCAATAAATAGTTTTACACAATTGCAGCTTATACTTTAAAAAAGATCCAATGTGTTACATGGCAGGCATTTCTTTGCTTTTGTGCTTGTTTTCTGAGACTATGCCAATAATATTCTATGGTTCTGTGATATATTACAACTAACTACACTTTTAAACCAAATCAAGTACGGTAAATGCAATGGAATGTTCAGTTATACCGTTACACAGCTGCAATTTGTTCTGAATTCTAGAACAAATTAATATAAAATATAGCTCTAAAGTTAAACCTTAATAAGTTAATAGCTTCATGACACATCGATAATTAGTAATCCCCATGCAATTTCCCCTCATCCACGTCCTCATATTTTATTTTTAAATGCATTTTTGGCTTGTCAGCTGCATTAGTGATCCGGGTTACTCCATATATAAATATGACAATGAGTTTTTCATTCCAAGAACCAGTGGATTCCTACTATACATGAGCAACCGGAATTAATAAACCCTCAGATGCATATCAACAATTTATAGTGGTCAATAAGATTTTTAATTTACTGAAGAGCTGCTTTGAGAAAAAATATTTGCAGATAAATTGCACAGCATGGTACACTTTTCCAATCTGGAAATGGTTTGTTTAGCAGCCGAATTTCAAAGAAATTATGTTGATTGAAAACTATGCATAGGCTTAAAGAGTAACTCCACTTTTGTTGAGAAAAAACATTCCCCACTGGGTGATCAATGCACATTGCAAGGATTTTAACAAACTTTGATGCAGATTCCTACCTGTTGTTATTCTGAAGCAATAGCTGTTTGTCTGTGCCTATATGCAAAGTGAATCTAATGGGAGTGATTTTTTAATTATTATTCAGCTGCTGCACTTGCAGAGTTCTGATGAGAAATGTGGCATGGTCTGCATCCCTTTTTAGATGTGATTTCCCATTGGGAGTATCTCACCAAATATAAATTTTTTGTTGCAGGGGATGCCCAAAATCTGACTTCTATTTTGGGGCAGACTCCTGGAAAAATCAGTGAGCCAATCACACAAGCAGAAAATAAAATTTTTGGGGCGTTCTATACACCATCTGTGTACAGAACACTTGCAGGTAGCCATATTGCATTGAATTTTACAGAAAATTACAGTGCTGCAGATTAAAAAGGAAAGGCAATTTTAATAACATTCAATTACAATATGATATATTAATAATATAGCATATAAAATTCACTTGTGTTTTGATCCAAAGGAGGATCGATGCTCTCACCATCAGACTTCCAATTATATTTGTAAACCACTCAGCAGGATACAGCAACGGTGTCCCCACAGCAAGGATATGCAACTAAAACTTTAAACCACCAAACTGGAATTAGGAATCTGCTCAGATGGCCTCCACTATGATCTCCGGAAGATCATCGATCTTCCTTTGGATCAAAAGCACTTGTGATCTCTTAATATTGAGATCATTCCTGTCCGGTAAGAGGCTCAGCTTTCTGATCCAGCACACTGGAGCACATGCTTGATTTAAGTTTAAGCACTGAGAGCTTTGAAGCACTGGATCACTTTATGTGGATTTGGACTTTTCACATATTTATGAACTTTTTATGATGACATTATAGTTAATTTACTGGTTGAAAAAACATGTTTATTGATTTTTCACTTTATTATTTGTTTTGCTGATATTTAAATTTAAAGAGACAGTGCACTTTTTGCTTGGATTTTTTATTTTATTTTTTAAATTAGTATCAGTGTCTTTTAGTGTCAGTGTATTTTAGGTATAATAAACAAAGTACAGGCATACCCCACTTTTAAATACAAAATGGGGTTTATTTACTAAAGCTGGAAAGTGCAAAATCAGGCTCCCTTCTGCATAGAAACCAATAAGCTTCTAACCCCAAATTGTTCAATTAAGCTTTGGTAATAAAACCTGGAAGCTCATTGGTTTTTATGCAGAAGTGAGCCTGATTTTGCACTTTCCAGCTTTAGTAAATAAACCCCTTTGTGTACCTAAAAGTAGGGTATGCCTGTAAAATGCGCACTATTGTTTCTGGGTTGTGCTATGGGTACAAACAACAAATGACATACAGAGAGAGAGTAGGATCATTTATTTTGGGTTGTTCTTTGGTGGTGGGTTATGGTAGTAACACAAAATATACAGCTAAATTTAAAAAAAAATGTATTTTTTTCCTTTTTTCCTTTGAAAACAAAAAAAACAGGAGATATCCATTACCATTTACCACCAAATTAAAGAGCAATTTTTCCTGAAAAAAACAAGGTACAATCCATCTGGATGCACAAAGTGCGTGTGATAATATGTACAGTTTTTAACACATGTCAAAGTTGCAAAATTGGGCTTAGGCATTCACGTTTGTTTTACCCTTAGGCGTGAAGGGGTTAAAGTATAACTAAAGGAAAAAACTTTTTTTAGCTTCTCATCAGAGGGATCCCAGCCTTTTTGTGGTATCACAAGTTCATTTTGACCTACCAATAGGTCAAAAATAGGTCAAACACAGTGGCTGCTGGTGCTCAAAATTTTTGGGGGAGCGCAAACGCAGCCACTGTGACATCAAACACAGCTACTGTGACCATCAATTGCCACCACTGTGCCCATCAATTGCAGCCACTGTGCCCATCAATTGCAGCCATTGTGCCCATCAATTTCTGTCACTGTGCAATCAAATGCTGTCACTGTGCAATCAAATGCTGTCACTGTGCAATCAAATGCTGCCACTCTGCCCATCAAATGCTGCCACTGTGTCATCAAACGCAGCCACTGTGCCCATCAAACACTGCCACTGTGCTCATCAAACGCTGCCACTGTGCCATCAAACGCAGCCACTGTGCCCATCAAATGCAGCCACTGTGCCCATCAAACGCTGCCACTGTGCCCATCTAATGCTGCCACTGTGCCATCAGATGCTCCCACTGTGCCCATCAAATGTTCCCACTGTGCCATCAAATGCTGCCCCCGTGCCCATTGAATGCTGCCACTGTGACCCCCCCACCTGCTGGCCGTCTGCCTGGCACTTACCCTGTCTCGGTGGGGCAGCGGGTGACGGCAGCGAGCGTTGTCCTCCATGGACATGCTCTTCCATGTCCTCCATGTCTTCTCCCGTTCTCTCCTCCCGTCCTCTCCTATAAGTGATTAGACATCTGATAGGTGTCCAATCGCCTGTCATTTTAGCCATTCAGGTGATGGGTAACAGACCCGAGCACCTGTTTGGCGGAGAGGCAGTTCAGTGTTAGGAAAGCGAATATTCATTTGCTTTTCTAACACACCTGGGTGAACTTGCCATGCTTGGTGCTCGCAGGTCACCATTTTTGACACCTATTATAGCCTATGGCTCTAATCAGGTGCTTCAAAAACAACCCCCGCCGCTGTAATTCAGGCGCCTGAAAAGGGGCCAGGCGCCTGAATAGGGGGTGGCAGCGGCGGCCATGGATAGATTCATGCAAGGCATGAATCTATCCATTGGTTATAGAGTGGGTGGCTGCACCGCCACTGGGGGGCCATTCCTTGGGGCCATTCTAATGACTGCACCGCCACTATTCAAACACCTCTAGTGAGAGTATATCCACCATTTGAGCACTAGCAGTGAAGATTAAGAGAATCCAATTACTGAAGTAAAAAAACTGGACTGTATCTTATTTTTCATATACATATATTGCATAACCCAATTGCCTTTTCATTTATGGTATTCATGAGTGTAAATGGCATATATGTGAGCACCATGCATTGTTATTTGCCTATTGTAAGCTGTTGTTTTTGATTTATTTCATTTATGCTTGTGAAGCCATCTTTAAATTGTTATTTGTATGTACATTGTATTATGTTTTTAGAGTGGTTGGGAGTTTTTTTGCAGCAAATAACGTTTATGCTTGTATATATACACAAAAAAGTCTCTAAAACTCTTGCTAAATGACAGGAGAAAATAAGTATATTTTACTAAATGTAATGGGGTGGATTTACTATATGTAATGAGGTGGATTTACTAAAGGCACATTGACTGAGCACTTTGCAAGTGAAGTTGCTCCAGAGCTTAGTAAATGAGGGGGAGCTCTGATGACTTTCATCATCCAATCATGTGCAAGCAAAAATGCAGCTTTTTTTTCCTTGCATGTGATTGAGTATTCTTTGGAAAGTGAAGCTTTACCTCATGTACTAAGCTCTAGAGCAAATTGCACAGTCTATTTACCAAAGGGGGGCCCCAGATCCCCACCTCCCCACGTGAATAAGTATACGGTAAAAAAAAAAAAATTCGATTGACAAGTGCCCCATACTCATTCACATGGGGGAGGCAGGATCTGGGGGGCCCAGGGCTTTCTGATTCTAATAAGTTATCACCTGCACCCCCACAACCAATGAGCCAGGGTTATGAGAAAGAGGTCCTTGTCCTCATTAACATAGCACCATCCATGTTGATTTCATGTGGACCACCTAGTATGGTCAGGAGGGGGGCAAACACTCACCCCCCCTTTTTTTGGCCTGCCAGGCTGCATGCTGGCATAAGGGTCTAGTATGCATTTTGGGGGGCCTCGCACTAATTTTTTTGTTTATTTTTGGTGTGAGCTTCCTCATCCAAAATTCATACCAGAGCCAAAGAGCCTGGTATATGTGCCGTTTCTAATAGGGGTAATGCCGTAACTGGCGGCTCCCATGCGCATGTGCAGGAGTGACGTCACAAGACTCCGGCCAGTCAGAGAGCTGGAAGGAAGAGGGGCGAAGGTGAACGTTCCCTGCTAGTGGGGACAACGGAGACAACGCGGCTTCGTTTTCAGATAAGTGACACATAATAGGCTACTATACGATGCATAGTAGCCCATTATGCTTTACCTTTGCAGGGAAATAAAGAGGAAGTAAAACCCACCAGGGTTTACTTCCTCTTTAACAACCAGCAACTCTGAGCTGTACTGTCACATTAACCAGTGGTAGAAATAACACTGCTAAATGTTTCAGTTCCTGCTGCAGCCTGTCTGCAGTTAAATAACGTGTAGAAACACACATTACAGACTCATTCAAGGTGCATGAGAAATAAGAAGAGGATGTGAAGCAGTTTCACTGAGCTTTGTTTCTTTGAGCTGATATTCACAATCTACAGTACCTAGTGTGTGGTAAATCTACTAGTCCAGTCAGGGAACTTACACTTTTTCCAAAGCACAGGCTCCTGTCCACTAACTCACAGATCTTCAAGTCATACCTCCCAACATTTTGAGATGGGAACAAGGGACACCTACTAGCAAACTTATGTAGGCTTAGGACATGCCCCCTGTCACACACCCTTAAAGGAGAATTAACAAAAAAAAAATGTTCATTAAATACGCAAGGGCTTTTTTTTACCACTAATATTCCTTTATGTTGGCTTTTAAAATTTACAAATGCAGCAATTTAGAATTTGGATGAAAGGTTTAGCACTGGGAAACACTGTTTGAAAGATAAAAAGTGCATTTTATATACAACTATATAGATCAGACCAAAATGAGGGACAGATGAGGGGGAAAAAGGGACAGAGGAACATTGCTCCAAATCAGGGACAGTCCCTCCAAATCAGGGACAGTTGGGAGCTATGTCAAGCTCTGAGAGTCGGGATGCCTTTATTATTATTGTTACTGACAATTCTGGATTTCTGAGATGAGATTCCCCACCTTCTATAATATACCAAGTCAAGTAATACAATCCTTTTTTTAGGTTTGCTTGCTTACACCCTTGCGCCTTCTGCATCTAAATAAAACCCATGTGTATACTACGTAATTATAGCCAAAGATCGGCAGAGTGAATGAGATGACTTGCCAGAGGAAAATAGTGTTACCCATTGAATCAGAGTGATCAATTTGCTGCCAATTCAGATTTGGGCAAATTGGCTCACCCATTACTAACTGTTATAGGTCATAATTCCATCATAGAGAGAAAAATAGACTACCAATATGCTTGAGACATATTTTCATTATTTCACAGCCTACAATTGTTAACGTCAACAATAAAGACACTCAAAAATGCAGAGAAGACTTACACACACTGACACACTGGTGAATGTTTGGAAAAAGAGTCAGCAGTCAGATTTAAATATGTATTTGAAATAAGAAAAATAAAACACTAGTCAGGCCACTATTGGAGCACTTAAAAATAAGTAGCCTATGGTAAGTTCTAAATTAAGTTTAAAATATATGGAAATACTTAGTAATTTATTGGGTTTTTTGTTATTTATTTAAATTTATTTCCATACAAAAACATGTTTTTTTTTCAGTTTGCTTCGGCTAAGATTTATGTGGCTTAGAGCCTCTGCTATCTTTATATTGTTGTGTCTCTCTTTGGGAAATGTCTTCTAATTTCCTATCTGCCAAAATGACAATAAAGGGAAAAAGCAGGGGAAAAAATGAAAATTAGTGCAGACATCTCATCTAAGGACCGGTAAGCTGAAATATACTTCAATACAACACTATAAATATATTATAAATACATTGGAATAAATACAATTATTTATTTTTGTTGGTGTAGATCACCAGACCCCTGATCCACACAAAAATAAAAATGTATTTATTGTAATGTATTTATAATATATTTATAGTATTGTTTTGTATGAGTTTCACAGCATTCTTGAGGGTCAGATATAAAAACGAAATGCCACTGCTTATAGCAGTGACCGCTAAATCTCTCTTGACTTGTTGTTGGCCCATGTTTACCATATAAATTTGTATCATCATTCTCTGCATAACCGCTGTTTTGTGCCTCTATATAAAAACAAAACAGCTAATTCTCATTTTCTGGTAGTAGTAATAGTAGTAGTAGCACTTAGTAGTAGTAGATTTGAGCAGAACTAAAATTCAAATTTTCTGGTAGTAGTAATAGTAGTAGTAGTAGTACTAGTAGCAGTAGATTTAAGCAGAACTAAAATTGCTTTGTTTAATTTGCACAAGATGATTTTATTTCATTTTTGTGAATGAAAAGGAGTTTTTTTTTTGTGAAGATTGTTAAGATACACAAACTTGTATATGTCATATACTGTATGTATGAGGCAATCAAAATTCAGTAAAACAAAGTACATAATAATTACATGCAAAAATGTGTTTATGTGAATATTTCTGGGGAGGGGGTCCAAAGTTTTCATTAGATTCTTAAATACGTGACTTAAAAAAAGTTAAGAATCACTGATGTAGATAAAAATTTGAACTAGGAGCACTGTGCTTAACCTTAAAAAGAATTTGCTTAAAGTTATTTTTTCCACATGGCAAAATCAGCAATCAATTATCACTAATTTCCCTTCAAAATCGAGTTTGCCAAAATCACTCCACTCATTCCTACTTCTTAGTGAGACTAAAAATTCTGCATGAACCCTCGGCATAATGCAATGTACCCTTTCCAGCAAACTTTGCAATAAAATTGAGAGATTTTTTGTTGACGTACATTGCAATACGTGCTTAAGCTGAAAGTACTATTTTTCTCTGCAAATGCTACAGTGGATATAGTGCTAATATGAGGCAGATAGACACAAGTTGTAGTAGAGCTACAAGTTTTAGATCTGGTCACTGACCTGGAAAAAAATGGCCTAAAAGGCCTACAAAATGGATTGTTGAGAAGGAAAGGTGATTGAAGGGACCTGGAGCCAAAAAAAAATACATTTTGGAGCTATGTATAAAGTAAATCTTTAAAAAGTTCTAAATTTGGGGGCGCTTACAAACCATTTTGGAACAAGACACGTGTGAATTTCCTAACAGGCCCATAGAAGAGAGTGAGCCCAAGCAATGGAAGAGGTTTCCGAACTTCCTTGTTGTACATATCATGGTAGACCCTGGAACATAAAAGTGGCTTAACCACTTAACAACCGGCCCATAGCCGAATGACGGGTGCAGGGCGGTTGCTTAACTCTGGGAGGACGTCATATGACGTCCTCCCAGAATTCCCCTCTCGCGCGCCCCCTGGGGCGTGCACCCGAACACATCCGTGACCGCCGGGTCCATGCTCAGCCATCCCTCACTACTCTGCAATGCCCTGCAATGCTGTGCATTACTCTGCAATACCCCCACAATACTCTGCAATACCCCCACAATACTCTGCAATACCCCCACAATACTCTACAATACCCCGCAATACTCTGCAATACCCCCACAATACTCTACAATACCCCGCAATACTCTGCAATACCCCGCAATACTCTGCAATACCCCGCAGTACTCTGCAATACCCCAAAATACTCTGCAATACCCCGCAGTACTCTGCAATACCCCGCAGTACTCTGCAATACCCCGCAATACTCTGCAGTACACCGCAATACTCTGCAATACCCCGCAATACTGTGCAATACCCCGCAATACTGTGCAATACTCTGCAATACCCAGCAATACCCTGCAATACCCCGCAATACCCTGCAATACTCTGCAATACCCTGCAATACCCCGCAGTACTCTGCAATACCCTGCAATACTCTGCAATACTCTGCAGTACTCTGCAATACCCTGCAATACTCTGCCATACCCAGCCATACTCTGCAATACTCGGTGAGACCCAGCCATACCCAGTCATACTCGGCGATACCCTGCAATACCCAGCCATACTCAGCCATACCCAGTCATGCTCAGCCATACTCTGCTGTACTCGGCCTCTGTATGTGGCCAGGCTGTGGAAGTCTCACACATGTGGTATCGCCGTACTCAGGAGGAGTAGGAGAATCTATTTTGGGGTGTCATTTTTGGTATGTACATGCTATGTGCTAGAAATATTGTATAAATGGACAAATTGTGTTAAAAAAAAAAAAAATGCGTTTTAACCACTTGCCGCCCGCCGGCTGTCATACAACGTCCTTGACTTTGTGCGGGGATATCTGAATGATGCCTGCAGCTACAGGCATCATTCAGATATCAGCTTTTTTCAGCCGGCGATTCCCTACACCATAAGAACGATCATAGTGGCTGTTCCACTGCTTGATCATTCTTACAGGAGGCGAGAGGGGATGTCCCCCTCCCGCCGCCCTCCGGTGCTCCTACCGACTCACCGCTACGATCGAAGCCAGGATCTTTTTTTTTTTTTTTTATTTCAGGCTTCCCAGCCTAGAGGTGAGATGTAGGGTCTTATTGACCCCATATCTCACTGTAAAGAGGACCTGTCCTGCCATATTCCTATTACAAGGGATGTTTACATTCCTTGTAATAGGAATAAAAGTGGTCAAAAATTTTTTTTTTTTGGAAAAAAGCATCAAACTAAAATAAATAAAGTAAAATGAACAATGAAAAAAAAAAAATTTAAAGCGCCCCTGTCCCTGTGTGCTCGCATGCAGAAGCGAACGCATACGCAAGTCCCGCCCACATATGAAAACGGTGTTCAAACCACACATGTGAGGTAGCGCTGCGAGAGCAATAATTTTGGCCCTAGACCTCCTCTGTAACTCAAAACATGTAACCAGTAAAAAATTTTAAAGCGTCGCTTATGGGGATTTATGAGTAGCGAAGTTTGGCGCCATTCCACAAGCGCGTGCAATTTTGAAAGGTGACATGTTGGGTATCTATTTACTCGGCGTAACTTCATCTTTCACATTATGCAAAAACATTGGGCTAACTTTACTGTTTTGTTTTTTTTAAAACACAAAACTGTTTTTTTGCCAAAAAAAGTGTTAAAAAATTTGCTGCGCAAATACCGTGCGAGATAAAAAGTTGCAATGACCACCATTGTATTTTCTAGGGTCTTTGCTAAAAAAACATATATAATGTTTTGGGGTTCTATGTAATTTTCTAGCTAATAAATGATGATTTTTACATGTAGGAGAGAAATGTCAGAATTGGCCTGGGCACCCCAGAACGCCTAAAGGTGCTCCGTGCATGTTGGGCCTCTGTATGTGGCCACGCTGTGTAAAAGTCTCACACATGTAGTATCGCCATACTCGGGAGTAATAGCAGAATGTGTTTTGGGGTGTAATTTGTGGTATGCATATGCGGTGTGTGAGAAATAACCTGCTAATATGACAATTTTGTGAAGAAAAAAAAAAGTAAAAAAAAACTTGATTTTGCAAAGAATAGTGGGAAAAAATGACAACTTCAAAAAACTCACCATGCATCTTTCTAAATACCTTGGAATGTCTTCTTTCCAAAAAGGGGACATTTGGGGGGTATTTGTACTTTTCTGGCATGTTAGGGTCTCAAGAATATAGATAGGCCGTCAGTACTTCAGGTGTGACCAATTTTCAGATATTGGCACCATAGCTTTTGGACTCTATAACTTTCACAAAGACCAAATAATATCCACCGATTTGGGTTATTTTTACCAAAGATATGTAGCGGTATAAATTTTGGCCAAAATATATGAAGAAAAATTACTAATTTGCAAAATTTTATAACAGAAATGAAGAAAAATGCATTTTTTACAGATTTTTTGGTCTTTTTTCTTTTATAGAGCAAAAAATAAAGAACCCAGCAGTGATTAAATACCACCAAAAGAAAGCTCTATTTGTGTGAAAAAAAGGACAAAAAATTCATATAGATACAGTGTTGCATGACTGAGTAATTGTCATTCAAAATGTGAGAGCACCAAAAGCTGAAAATTGGTCTGGTTATTAAGGGGGTTTAAGTGCCCAGTGGTCAAGTGGTTAACAACCAACCATCTGAGGGGGCACACTAACACTTGAAGCTTTAGAGTGTGCCCTGATGCAGGAACTGGCTTAAGAACTGAAGGCCCAAAGGAGCCAATATGCTGATTCACAAGATCTGTCAAACATAATGGCATGCAGACAGCCTTTCTGCCTGGAATTGTTTATAATTTTCCCCACAGAATGAGCATTTTTTTCTGCACATATTCAGGAGCCCCAGAGGATTGTAATTAACCAATAAGGACCAAATGACTTCAATCCAACTCAAAGTAATTTAACAGAGCAACTCATAAATATTTTGTTTTTATTTGTTTAATTAATGTATTTATCATTGTTTACTTGTATTTATGAAATATAAGAGCTGAATCCCTTCAAAGCTTGAGGGGTGGAGAACATACAAACTGTGAATTTTCTATCTCCAGATGCTTCAAAAAAGCAGGGCACCTGTGTCAAACTCATCTGGGAACTCATAAAAAATGCATTGCACAGAGATGTAATGTCTTGACAGAATCTCTTTCAAGTGTATAACTACAGTCACCTTGATAGTACTTTCTCTCAAGCTCCATTTGGTCATTATCAATGTGTGTGTGCTTCCAATGTCTTTTTCTGAATTTAGACAGCGTCTGAAGGAGGACATTATTCATATTTTATACATATAACTGAGAAAGGAGGAAGACTGATAGATAGATAAATAGATAGATAGATATGACAGTAAGGTCATTTGAGCAGATTGTGTTTATTATACCAGCAGCCTTTGTATTATTATTTTTTTTGTGTGTGTGTATATTCCTTTTAAATATTTTAGTAAAAAAATATTAAAGATAGATAGATATAAGAGTCACTGATTTTCTGCACACAGGAAGTGAAATTCAGAAAGAGAGAATGCACACACAAGAAGTTAGGTTACCATAATGATTTCCTGCACATGATGGTAAAGTATAGCTTTGGAGGAGAGACCATGTGTATGCGTCCCCCAGAATCACATATATGGTAGCTTCTCCAGGAGACCCAGCGACTATGGAGTTTGCGTCCCTAACTGATATTAGGGTGTTCCAGTTCCAGTTGAGTGGCTCTGTATCCTCAGGCCTTGAATCCCCCCAGCTGTTCACCTGTGTTACCAGAACTGCTCTGGACTTCACTGTGAGATATGCTGCCTAGAAGGGTAATTGCATGTACAGTGTGTGTGTGTGTGTATGTATGTATGATAGATAGAGAGAGAATGATAGAGCCGGGCCGAACACCCCCTGGGTTCGGTTCGCTCCAGAACTCTTGAATATCGCAAAAGTTCGGACCCTATTAAAGTCCGTGGGACCCAAACTTGAAAAACCAAAAGTCCCCATTTTGGAGGCTTATATGCAAGTTATTGGCCATAAAAAGGCTATGGGGGCCCTGGTACTGCCCTGGGGGGCATGTATCAATATATATTTTTTTTTTATTATTGTTTTTACAGGAGCAGTGTTTTAAAGAATTATAGAACCTGCTGCAGCAAAACTGACATTTATAAAGAACACAAAAATGACATTTAAATTGCCGGCAATACAATACCATTACCTGCAATACGAAAATGTTTTAAAAAAAGGCGTGGGCTCCCCCAATCCATACGGGGCCCTTTGAATCTGGTATGGATTTTAAGGGAACCCTCACACCATACGAGACCCTTATCCAAGCATACAGCCCAGCAGGTCAGGAAAGTGGGGAGATGAGCCATACCGGGCCATATCAACATGGGGGAGTGGGGGTCACATTTTTCTATTGCCAGCAATGGTATTTTATTGCCGGCAATTAAAAATGTCATTTTTTTCTTTAGAAATGTCAGTTTTGCTGCAGCAGGTTATATGCATGGTACAGACGTGCACTTTACAGGCTAAGGGGACCCCCTAGGCGCAATATTTAAAGGTATTTTTTATTTTTATTGTTTCACTTTAAGAATCATTAACATCACTGCTCCTTTAAAAATGATATTTTAACAAAAAAATTTTTGCGTTGATAGTAAAATTGAAAAAATTGAAAAATTAAAAAATTGTAAAAAATTAAAAAACCGTCCGCCCCCCCCCCCCTCCATGCATTCCAGGGCCTCTGGGTCTGGTATACATTTCAAGGGGAACCCCATGCCAAAATAAAAAAAAGGTTGTGGGGTCCCCCTAAAAATCAATACCAGACCCTTTTCCAAACACGCAGCCTGGCAGGCCAGGAAACGGGGGGACAAATGAGGACCGCCTCTCTCCTGAACCATACCAGACCACATGTCCTCAACAAGGGCCTCTTCCCCACAACCCTGGCCGGTATTTGTTGGGGTCTGCGGGCAGGGGGCTTATCAGAATCTTGAAGCCCCCTTTCACAAAGGGGACCCCCAGATCCTGGCCCCCTCCCTATGTGTACATTGTACCCCTTCCCATTCACCAAAAAAGTGTCAAAAATAAATAGACAGGAGGCAGTTTTTGACAATTCCTTTATTAAAAAAACAATGTCCTCTTACGTAGAACTATTGACAATCATGACGCCCGCCGCACCCGGAAAAGGGGGAAAAAATGTTCCGCCCGTGACAAAGGCTAACCACCAAATGCCTGCTCTGCCATTTGACAGTTATTAAATAGGTAAAGGGTGGGGCCACCTAGTGACGTCACCTGGTGACACCACCTCCTTGTGATGTCACCGACCACTGAACAAATTCGGGTGTTCACCAAACAGGCGATGTTCGGGCCGAACTTTTACTCGGCTCAAGTTTACCCAACTCTATATATATATATATATATATATATATATATATATATATATATATATATCTAAAGACTGTTGACAGAATTATATCTGTTCCCTTGTTGTTATCTCACAAATAGTTTGGTCTGTGTACAGTGTGCATGTAGAGGTTACCTTGATGTCTGTTAGTAGGTGAACCTGTTTATTGCAATAGAGTTTATATGTCCCTCCTGTTAGTCTAGTTGAAGCAGTAGTAAACCGCACCTTTAAAAAAAAAAAAAAACCTGCAAGACAATGGTATAATGTGATACTAGCACAATATAAAATACTTACCTTAGAACGGAGCCTTCCAGCAGTGCGCTGTCACTGCTGACAAGGCTTCCATCTTAGCCGGGTTTTCCTTTCAAGTTTGCATGCTCCGGAAGTTTGATCGGCCGAGCCGCAAAGACATCGCTCCTGTGCATGTGCGTGGGAGTAATGGACCGGGGCACAGAGCTCTGATGGGATGGCACGGATATGCTGACTCTTCAGAGCACATGCACTGGTGACTTCACCGGATGCATGCAGTGTGAACATCTCCTAAACAGGGCAACTTTAGGAGATATCCATTGTACCTACAGGTAAGCCTTATTATAGGCTTACCTGTAGTTACAAGTTATAAAAAGAGTTTACTATCACTTCAACCCTGCCCCTTCTGGTCTGGGATTCTATTGCTAGTTTTAGCTTAGAGCTCAATAGCCAGCATAGGATAGAGCCAGGTTAGAGGTCCAGTTGCATGCCAGATTAGAAACTACTAGGGACTAAGCATAGTAAATATGTTGACATTCCAGGGCCAAGCCACAGTTTTGTCTGGTGAAAAACTGAGTTCCAGGCTGGGTGGACAATGCCTGAAAGGTCTCCTTATCACCTCAGATCTTGTCTTCAGGTCCGACACCTAGACAAACACTGCATTGTGATCATCCTCATAGGCCCGTGCAACTGGATTTTGCTGCAACATTCATCTGAAGGTATCTCTATTAATAACAATATATACCAGAGTATACAGTGCCTTGAAAAAGTATTCACACCCCTTGAAATTTTCCACATTCTGTCATGATACAATCAAAAACGTAAATGTATTTTATTGTGATTTTATGTGATAAACCAACACAAAGTGGCACACAATTGTAAATTTTCCAAATTAAAAAAAAAATTTAAAAAATGTAACATGCATTTGTATTCAGCCCCCTTTATTTTGATACCTCTAAATAAAATCTAGTGGAACAAATTGCCTTCAGAAGTCACCTAATTAGTAAATAGAATCCACCAGTGTGTAATTTAATCTCAATTGAAATACAGCAGTTCTGTGAAGCCCTCAGATTTCTTTGAGAGAACCTTAGTGAACCTTAGTAAACAAACAGCATCATAAAGGCCAAAGAACACACCATACAGGTCAGGGATAAAGTTGTGGAGAAGTTTAAAGCAGGGTTAGGTTATAAAAAAAAAATTACAAGCTTTGAACATCTCACTGTTCAGTCCATCATCCGAAAATGGAAAAAGTATGCCACAACTGCAAACCTGTGTGGCGGAAAACTAACACTGCACATCACCCTGAATACACCATCCCAACCGTAAAACATGGTGGTGGCAGCATCATGTTGTGAGGATGCTTTTCTTCAGCAGGGACAGGGAAGCTGGTCAGAGTTGATGGGAAGATGGATGGGGCCAAAACCGGCATTCTTAGAAGAAAACCGGTTAGAATCTGCAAAAGACTTGAGACTCAGGCGAAGGTTCACCTTCCAGCAGGACAATGACCCTAAACATACAACCAGAGCTACAATGGAATGGTTTAGATCAAAGCATATTAATGTGTTACAATTGCCCAGTCAATGTCCAGACTGAGAATCTGTGGCAAGACTTGAAAATTGCTGTTTACAGATGCTCTCCATCTAATCTGACAGAGCTTGAAGCTATTTTGCAAAGAAGAATGTGCAAAAATGTCACTCTCTAGATGTGCAAAGCTGAAAGAGACATACCCAAAAAAACTTGCAGCTGTAATTACAGCGAAAAGTGGCTCTACAAAGTAACGCCTCAGTGGGGCTGAATACATATGCACGCCGTACTTTTCACATATTTATTTGTAAAAAAATTTGAAAACCATTTATAATTTTCCTGCCACTTTACAATTATGTGCCACTTTGTGTTGGTCAATCACATAAAATCCCAATAAAATACATTTACGTATTTGGTTGTAACATGACAAAATGTGGGAAATTTCAAGGGGTATGAATACTTTTTCAAGGCACTGTATATAGTAAGGGTAATATTATATGCTGATTGTAGGAGTTTCTCTGCTCACAATTACTTTGATTAGATTACAACACTGCTGTAGTTTCCTGCATCACTCCGCAAATGAACTGTGCCAAAACGCACAGAAAACACACGCAGCAATGGGAATCTGACAGTCGGGGGTGATCAGTTTGGGGGGGGCAAATCCAAGAGCCAATTTCCCTGTGTGACTCACCGGGCAGCTGCTTCTCCTCCTCTCCCTCTCGTGGCTTTCAGCTGCTCCATAGAGAGCCATACAGGGAGATTGGTTCTTGTAATCCCCACCAACTGTTAGATCTTGTTTTTTTTGTACAATTCTCCTTTAAGGGGGCATGGCAGGGGTGTGTCCTATGCCTGCATACTTTTGCTGATAGGTGTCCCTAATTCCCACCTCAAAAAGTTTGGAGGTATGTTCTAGGCACATGTCTAGATTCTAATCTATATATTCCTTATACAGGATCATTTACACGCTAATTATAAGGTTATTGGTATTCCCTTAAGTGTTCCATGACCAATATAAATGCACTTAGAGTTTTTGCATTTTTAAAGCTGTTGGTATTCTGAGATAAAGCCTATCCTCAGTAATTTATTATAAGGCCCAATTTATTCCTTGATCAAAGCAAACAAATGGTTTGAGAGTGGTGGACCCAGGACATAGCAGATGGATAAGATCTATTATTCTATTCACTGCTCTACAGTGGACATTAGAACCTACCCCTAGTATTAGTAAACTTAACTATTTTTTTTAGCAAATTTGTCACTGGGAAACTTGTCTTCGGCTTTTTGAAACTTGTCTTCTGCCTACTTTTTTGCTACATTGACTTACCCTTAGTGCCCCCAGTCACAGCTCCGATCCCTCTCTCAACCATATCACAGCACTAAGACCTAGCTGCATTCTGGAAGAGCATGAGGAGTGTTCCCCCACACCACAAATGATTAGGATTTAATGCCAGTCATCTGGGGGGGGGGGGGGATCAGGGAGGCAAGCTTTCTTTTATTGCCTATCAGCTTGTCACCCTCTTCACTGACCACAAGCAAACCACATTGGGCTGTTCCATGCCTCTTCAATGAGTCAGCAGGCCTCATGGAAGAGCCATCAGGTTAACACGCAGACAGGTGGAGAAGGTTGCTGGTTAATCTAAGTAGAATGGGGGTGTCTATATGTTGGGGAGGGCAAATAGAGGACTACTGGGGCATGTTTACATAAGGGTAACAAAATAGGTGGGAGATTTGTTTTTTATTAACTGCAAGGTTTGCTTTTAGAAAGAAGTCTAGAAAAACGTAATAGGTTATTTCTTAACCTATACTCCATATTTATTCAGTTAAAACGTTATATCTTTAATTTATAACACCTAACTACTACAGTAATTCTTTTTCAGTATAGTCATTATAGCAACATGAAAAGCAACTACATAGCTTGGTAGGAACTTGCAGAAGTAAGGACTAGTTATATAGACAACAAATGCTCTACAGGTGGCCATTACAACTGCCTGAAATATCATTTTCTTTTAAGTTATTATTCATGTTTAATTGTTATGTGTACATCCTTTCTATATACAAAAAAATAACTCTATATACAAAGCTGGCTTGCTTATTGCTTGCCTACTTTAAAAGGAAACAAAGGAAAAAATATATGTTTTTATTCAATTTTATCTTAATTTTGTTTCTTGAAAGTGCATGTTTATGAAATTTCTGATTCTAAAAAAAAAAATATATATACAGGATGATTCCATGCTTTAGTGTTTGCAATAAATGTTAGGCTGTCTAATTTAAAAGTCCAGCACTAGATTAGCCCCTGCAAATTGAAGATTAGATGGCACAATTTCTTCTTGGGGATATGTCCTTCCTCAGAATTGAGGAACTCATGTTCCTTTCTAATTATTTGCAGCACAGCAGTAAACCAATTATCTGAAACACTGGAGTACCAGACTAACAGTCAGTATCGACTGCAAGCAGGGTAAATATTAAATATTTATGCATAATGTTACCTAAAAATACATTTTTAAAACATTTAGAAAATGTAATTTTCTTTCTTATTTCTGAACATGTTACACAAAAAAGAAAATATACCGAGCCACTACACATCCGCTTTAATTGCAATTCCTGCAATACTGCAAGCATAAGTAGCTATACTTTTTATTACATTTTAATAAATCCTTTTTTTTTTTATAATTTAGAATAATGTACTCATATAATGCTGGTGGAAAAGAAGCAAATATGGTATTTATCAAGGTATGAAATATGTACTCAAAATAGTTGATTACTATAGACAACTGCAACTCTTATTATGATTCTAAAACCATCTTCCAGCATTTTCTATTAAAAGTTGTGCAGTATAAACTTTGTTTATATTCATCTGAATAAAAAAGGTTGAATTAATCATTTCAAAGCTGAGCTCCCAGCCTGTTGTCAAGAGTAAAATGCACACTTATATCCTGTCAATAAACGTTCCCACAATGCAGTTATTTGCTTGAAGTCATTATCTCTGTTGTATTCATCTAGTAAAAATATGCTTTGTAATAAAGAGGACTGCACAGTAAAATTATTATTGATCAGAAAGTACACTGAGCAGCAATAAAATTTTAATGTGTGTCCAACACCTATTTAAAGTGATTGTAAAGTGTCGTATTTTTTTTCTATTAAAATGACAAACATGTTATACTTACCTGCTCTGTGCAGTGGTTTTGCACTGGGTAGTCCAGATCCTCTTCTCGGGTCCCTGGCTGGAGCTCCTGGCCCCTTCCTCCTCTCGAATGCCCCCACAGCAAGCAGCTTGCTACGGGGGCACCCGGGGCGAGCTGCAGCTCTGTGTCTGAATGGATACACAGCCCTGCCCCCTCTCTCACCCGATTGGTTAACTGTGTTTGATTGTGTCTCAGCCAATCAAGGGGGAGAGTCTCGGACAGCTGAGGCACTTGTGCTGTATAGAGAGGGGGCTCAGGTAAGTATTAGGGGGAGCTGGGAGGACTCCTGCACACAGAAGGCTTTTTATCTTAAAGCGGAGTTCCAAAAAGTGTAGCTGCTAACTTTTAATAATCAGACACTCACCTGTCCCACGGTCCAGCAATGTGGGCGAACGAAGCCCCGCTTCTCTCCCCCTCCTCTCCTCAGCACCGGGATTGTGACTGTGGGTGCCGGGCTGTGGCTTCACAGCAGGGCACGCACTGCACATGCATGAGCTGTGCTGCACGCTGTGATTGGCAGGGCAATCTTCTGGGACCTGTGACGTGTCCCAGAAGATTGCACGGAGGGAGGGGGGAGAGGTGAAATAAATTCCTTCCAGCTCCGCGGAGCCAGGGAGGAAGTGGGAGCTGGATGCCCCTAAAAAGTGGGTATCCGCTCCCCCCCCCCGCCCAAAAAAAATGACATGCCAAATATGGCATGTCAGGGGGTCACCTTCACTTAAAGCGGAAGTTCCATTTTTGCATTAAGATAAAGAAAAACTTCTGCCTTTGCAACCACTTTAAATGTTTATTAAATGAACTGCTTAAAGATGAACTCCAGCCCTACCTTCAGTCTTGTACAGTTGTACAGGCTCCTCTCCTATACTGCATACTGGTGATGAGGCAGTGGGTTCGGTCCAGCAAGGTTCAGCAAACTTCAAAGTTCAGATGAAGAGCACAAACCCCATTGATATCAATAGGAGCAACATCTGCCATATTAATAATGCCTTGTTTCTGCACTAATAGGCAAGGGGGTGTCACAAATAAAATGTTTATCTTTTTTTTTTTTTAAACAGATAAAGCTTTCTTTTGGTGGAAATTGATCACCACTGGTTTTTTGTTTTTTTTTTGCTAAATAAACAAAAAAAATGAAAAAGGTGTTTTTATTTTCGTCTCTGTTATAAAATCTTACAATCTTATACGATCTTACAAATAAACAATCGTTCTTCATAAATTTAGTCCAAAATGTATGCTGCATTTCTTTGGTAAAAATAACCCAAAGCAGTGTATATTATTTAGTCTGTAGGAAAGTTATAGAGTCCATAAACTATGGTATATCTACAGTGCCTTGAAAAAGTATTCACACCCCTTGAAATTTTCCACATTCTGTCATGGTACAATCAAAAACGTAAATGTATTTTATTGGGATTTTATCTGATAGACCAACACAAAGTGGCATATAATTGTGAAATGGAAGAAAAATGGTAAATGGTTTTCAAAATCTTTTACAAATAAATATTTGAAAAGTGTGGCATGCATTTGTATTTAGAGAGAGAGTGACATTTTTGCCCATTCTTCTTTGCAAAATAGCTCAAGCTCTGTCAGATTTGATGGAGAGCACCTGTAAACAGCAGTTTTCAAGCCTTGCCACAGATTCTCAATTAGATTTAGGTCTGGACTTTGACTGGGTCATTCTAACACATTAATATGTTTTGATCTAAACCATTCCATTGTAGCTCTGGCTGTATGTTTAGGGTTGTTGTCTTGCTGGAAGATGAACCTCCGCCCCAGTCTCAATTCTTTTGCAGTCTCTAACAGGTTTTCTTCTATTGTCTATTTGTTTTCTGTATTTGGCTCCATCCATATTCCCATCAACTCTGACGGGCTTCCCTGTTTCTGCTGAAGAAAAGTATCCCCACAACATGATGCTGCCACAACCATGTTTCATGGTGGGCATGACGTGTTCAGGGTAATGTGCAGTGTTAGTTTTCCACCACTTATAGCGTTTTGCTTTCAGACCAAAAAGTTACATTTTGGTCTAATGTGATGAAAGCACCTTCTTCCACATGTTTGCAGAGCACATGGCTTCTCTTAAACTGCAAATGGGACTTCTTATGGCTTATTTTCAACAATGGCTTTCTTTGTTTACCACTCTTCCATAGAGGCCAGATTTGTGGAGTGCATGACTAATGGGGCGTACACACGGTCGGACTTTTTGTCTACAAAAGTCCAACGGACGCCGACGGACTAAAGACGGCTGGTAATCCGATCGTGTGTGGGCTTCCCCGGACTTTAAACGGACTTTTTCAGCCTCAAGTC
The DNA here is from genome assembly GCA_037952925.1 of Lithobates clamitans. Taxonomy (NCBI): domain Eukaryota; kingdom Metazoa; phylum Chordata; class Amphibia; order Anura; family Ranidae; genus Lithobates; species Lithobates clamitans. The sequence goes on along the minus strand of JBBGZY010000325.1, from coordinate 2,676,501 downwards.
CGACGGACTTTAGATTTGAAACATGCTTCAAATCTTTACGTCGTAACTACGACGGACCCCGAAATCCGCTCGTCTGTGTGCTAGTCCGATGGACAAAAACCCACGCTAGGGCACCTATTGGCTACTGGCTATCAACTTCCTTATTTTAGTCCGGTGTACGTCATCACGTACGAATCCGTCGGACTTTTGTGTGGTCGTGTGTAGGCAAGCCCGTTCATTAGAAAGTCTGCCACAAGTCCGCCGCAAGTCCGCCGAAAGTCCGCCGGAAGTCTGTCGGACAGGCTGTCGGACTTTTGTAGACGAAAAGTCCGACCGTGTGTATGCCCCATAATAGTTGTCCTGTGGACAGATTCTCCCACCTCCTCCATAGTTACCATGGACCTCTTGGCTACTTCTCTGATTAATGCTCTCCTTGCCCGGCCTGTCAGTTTAGGTGGACAGCCATGTCTTGGTAGGTTTACAGTTGTGGCATATGCTTTCCATTTTCAGATGATGGATTGAGCAGTGCTCCATGAGATGTTCAAAGCTTGGGATATTTTTTTGTAACCTAACCCTGCTTTAAACTTCTCCACAACTTTATCTCTGACCTGTCTGGTGTGTTCCTTGGCCTTCATGATGCTGTTGTCCACTAAGGTTGTCTAACAAACCTATGAGGGCTTCACAGAAAAGCTGTATTGATACTGAGATTAAAGTACACACAGGTGGACTCTATTTACTAATTAGGTGACTTCTGAAGGCAATTGGCTTCACAGGATTTTAGTTAGGGGTATTAGAGTAAAGGGGGCTGAATACAAATGCACGCCACACTTTTCAGATATTTATTTGTAAAAAAATTTGAAAACCATTTATCATTTTCCTCCCACTTCACAATTATGGGCCACTTTGTCTTAGTCTATCACATAAAATACCAATGAAATACATTTACGTTTTTGGTTGTGACATGACAAAATGTGGAAAATGTCAAGGGGTATGAATACAGTATATAAATATATTTGAAAATCGATGTTCTGATGGCCTCATTTATGTGGCCCCAAAATGGTAGGACAGTACAAATATCCCCCAAATTACCCCTTTTTTGAAAGTAGACAGTCCAAGGTATTTAGTAAGAGGCAAGATAAGTTTTTTGAAGTTGTAATTTTTGTCAAAATATTTTGGAAAATTAAGAAATTGCAGAAATTTGTTTTATTTTTACAAATTTTTTACATATTGTCACCAGAGCAGTACAGCGTGTCCATATGACTGGTGTCGCAGGGATCAGGGACACCGACTGGTGACATTATGTAAAAAAAATATATAATAATAATAATATTTTTGTAATTTCTTTAACAATTTTTTTTTTTTTAATTAGATTTTGTTTACATACTGTTAGCAGAGCAGTGCAGTGTTACCATAGTGAACCTGTACTTCTCTAGGGAGGTGGTCAGGATTTGTTTTTTGTTTTTTTACACACTTGGACTGTTGATCACTGTTATAAGCAATCATTTTTTATGAATTGCATCTATTCAACCAGCGTGCACTATCGTGGAGTTGTGATTGACCACAGCTGTCACATGGTACAGATGCAATGTGATTGGCACTGTCTGTACAATGTGATCACTGTGACCAATCATAGAGATTAGCACAATAGTACACAATGAATGTCTATGAGTGACAGCTATTCATTGTGTACAACTGTCATGTGGTCTGCTGTGACTGGTACCAGCAGCGGCCCAGTACAATGATTTGTCATCCACTGTGTCCTGGTGGACACAGCGGGTGACAGATTGCGGTGCAGCGTGGCTTCTAAGGCGTGAAAATAACATGTCTAGGGGATACCATAATCCTACCTGTGAAGAGTCACATTCCTCTGGTGACATTTACAAAGGAAATAAAATTCCCAACAAATGACAAAAAAAGTAACAAGGGTCTGCAATACATTTTGGAGACCTTTGGAGGAGGTCTGTGTGCTTTTTTTTTTTTTTTCTTTTAAAAAAGAAGCTGACAATAAAGTGTCATTTACTGGCAATTTAAACCGTATCACTTTATTTTCTTCTTTGCAACTGCCACTTTTGCTGTAGCAAACCCTATGTGTAGGTCAGCGGCCAGCATTTATCGTGATCAATGATGGAGTTACATAAGGGGACTTTTTATAAAATAAAGAACTGGTTTTATTTACTTTGACTTTTTTGGTGAATGAGCAGGGACACTATGTACCCCATACTCATTCACATGAAAGGGAGGCAGGATCTGGGGGCTGACTTGTTAAAGGAGGTTTCAATATAATGATAAGTCACCCCTCTCTCCCCCACAACCACCGGGCCAACATTGTGAGGAGGAGTCCCTTCTCCTCATCAACATGGGAACAAGTTGCTTTGCTCGGATAAAGGTCTGGTATGGATTTTGGGGGGGACCCCACGCCATTTTTTAATTTTTTTTTTTTGGTTGGGGTTATAAAATTCATAACAGATGAAAGGGACTGCATTTAGGTAAGCACACATTTTTTAAATTTCTTTGGTAGGGTCCCCTCGTCAAAATCCATACTAGACACAAAAGGCTCTTTTGTTTACATTGCCAGGGATGACTCTTCTTTGTTAGGATACCGGTAGGTCTTAACAAAAAGCACAAATTGCAAACAAAAACGCATTGAAAGAATGCCATTTTGATGCATTTCTATAGAAGTCTATGCACCACAAAATCGCACTGCATCACAAAAAAATAGCAAGTCATTGATGTGAACAGGCACAATGGGAAGCAATTTTATTTCCCTTGTCATGTGATTCAGTGTGATCCACATCTAAAATCGCATCAGTGTAAACCAGGCCTAAAATTGATCTAGTGTTTACAAATTACAACTGAGTCTGTAGTGTATATACTGGAGCTACTGCTATTGCTTTAAAAATTGATGTAAACTACCATGTAACAACTTTTTTCTTTAGAATGTAACAAAAAAATGTAAGCAAAACATTCTGACAGTGTGTAACAGAGTGAATAGATATTCAGAGACAGATGGAAATTGTAAGATGCTGGAGATGTATGGTGTAATCAATAGTGACAAGTACAATTTATATGCTTTATTATCTGAAAACTCTATACTTTGGGCCAATTCTTAATGGTTGTTAACGTTAAAAGTTAAATTCATATTTTAAGTATGACATTGAATGCTTCCACTGCTTCTGATACTCGTTTGTCATATGACTGTAATCAAGAAATGGACAAGGGCAGATCAGAGTGATAAAGGAAAGTATGAGAGGAAATTATTCCACAAGAACCTCTTTCATTCTCTGTAGTTGATTCTGCTGGACAAAGAATTGTTCTATAAATCTGATTTTCTTCATACAGGCACCTTCTGTCCCTCTTGAAAGAATTCTCCTTTATGTGAGACCTTTGTATCAATAAAACTATAATTTTGTGTCTCTTTTTTTGATCTTCGGTTTTATAAAAGTTGAGGGGTTGAGAGCACTGCAAATGAATGCCCAGGACATTATCCACATTTATCCACAAACTTGACTATCTCCTCTATAGTCTGTCCCAGCATTTCTGATTTCTTGTTCCCATATTTTATTACACAGATCACAAAACTTCCCAATGTAGAGCTTTAAAGGGGTTACACACGTTTTATGGAACACCATAGAGAAAAAATGCTCCATTTAGTGTTTCTATGATCCTTACTCTGTTTGACCTGAAAGCACAGCTGTATTTATATGCAATTGTTATAGTGGAAAAGTGCATTTTATTTGCAGTATTACATAGGAAAGTACCAAAGTTCTCCAAATCTGAAGGACTATTTGCAGTGCATTGGCTTGATCTCATGACTTAAAATAAAGAATCCCACTGCCATCACCATTGCTTGACACTTAGGCTTATGGTGACCCTAAGGAAACTGATTACGCATATGATTTAAGTATGCACACACATATACACACTTAAAAACAGTTGACACGTTACATAATGAAGCAGTACTTTAGCAAACAAAAAACAACAACTCCTGCGCACAGGTGGATCACCATATGGAGATGCGTCAACACAGGCCTTGCTGCCCTCAAGGATGGGGAATTCTAGTACAAACCGAAATAAAAGAAAAACAGGGGCGCACCAGCCTTGTGTATTAACTTTTTTTTAAAAATGTATTAAAATGATTAAAAGAAGCAACTCACAAGCAATAGGTGGAAGAGGCACAATACGAAGTGTACCGACAGCCAGCATACGACTTTAGGATGAGCAATGCCTTCCAAAGATCGTGGAGAGATGCATACACTTCACAATCAGCTAACGCGTTTCGAAGGGAGAGTCCCTTCTTCGTCAGAGGGTTAAAGGGGAAGGGTTAAAATAACCCAGGGTAGTGGTGTAGGGAGGAAGATTATATGGGAACCCGTGGGAAAGTGACAAAACCGAACAACAAGGAAGGGGGGAGTAAGGGGGGGCGGGAAGGAAGGGGGATGTGGAAAAGATGGGGACAGGAAGGGGAAGGGAAGGAATGGAAAAAGGAAAAAGAAGGAGAAGGGAAGGGGGGAGGGGAGGAGAACAAGGAAGAAAAGAAAGAGAGAAAAAGGGGGGAGAAAAGGGGAGGGGGAGAGGAAGGGAGTGAGGAAAGAGGTGGAAGGGACAATTGGTGGGAGGCAGGAAGAGAGGGGAGGGGAGGGCCGAGGGAGAAAGGGGAACACGTGGAGGAGGGGGGAGGATAGAGACCAGGGAAAGTGATTGAAAAACGTAGGGGGGGGGGAAACTGGGGGGGGAACAGCCTGTTGGGGAAGGGGGGGGAAGAGGAGGAAGGGAAACCAGGGAAGGAGGGAGGGGGGAAGGAAAGAGAGGGGGGGAAGAGGGGGGGTAAATGGGGAAACAGGGGGAGGAAAAAAGCGGGGATAAACGGGGGGCATAGCGGGGAGAGGAGAGGAATGAGGGGAGGGGAAGAAGGGAGAGGGGTGGGGGGGAGAGGGGGGAAAAAACAAAACAGAAGGGAGAGGTAAAAGGATACCCAAAGAACCACCGTCCATGCAAATACTAAGGGTTATAAAGATTATTAGAATTGGAAAGACTGCACACTGGCAGTAGCAAGGCTGGCACTCACCGACTGGAAATTGGAGTATTGTGTGACGCATGAGCTGAAGTTGGATGTGGGAATTCACATTATAAAGACCAAAGGTCAATCAGATCACATGAAGCCGCAAGGGACATTATAAATTCAGGCACCCCAATAACTAGAGCAGTGGGTGCGTCACAAAGAGGTCACTCTGGCTAAAGGGAAGATTAGTATATAGAAGTTACTAAGCACATTATAACAGGGGAAATTGTTTTACAACGGTCAGAGGTGGAGCAAATAGATGCTGCAGGGATCAGTCTCATATTAAACAAAATACTAAAATAAGGGAACAGAAAATCAAACTGGAGAGGGTGGTGAAGTAAACAAAGTAAGCATAGTAATTCTCTCTCAGGGTTGGAAAAGCGCATCCATCAGATAATATAAAATTACATAGCCATCAATATAAGGGTAAATTGAATGTCAGGCAAACTCTGGGCATACAAAGTAGTGGAGTGGACGCCAGGCAACGCCATAGATATACAGGACCGAAGGACACAGGATAACAGGCAGCCGGCTAACAGACAGAGAAAGGGAGAGAACTGACCTTGTGTGGAATAATCCAAGACTTAGCTCAGCGTCAGGAGGCTAACAGGCTCATACAGCAGCCATTGCTGGCCGCTATAAGAGCTCCCCAACCCGTAAGTCAGGGCACGTCGACGTAGGCGGTCCCTGACGTCTCCGGGTCTGTTCGCCCGCACTGCGCAGGTGCACAGGAATGTGCTACTGCGCAAGCGCGCGCTCCTGTCAAAGGGAAACAAGTTCCCAGACACAGAGACACAAGCAGTCGGAGACTGCCAGGGCAAACATGCGTCCGCCGCTAGGAGGAGAACCGGGACCCACAAGCACCAACAGATCCTGAGGGAGAGATTGTCCTTTTACAGCAAATTTTTGACAAACATTATAACAGACCATTATCACAAAATCAAAACATATCATTACAGTAAATAATAATTACACATGTCACTGGGAACAACATTTGTCCCAACAGCATTAAGGGTGGTCACAGGTAAACATGTTACGTGTAAAAACATCCTAAAGTAAAATTGGTAACAGTACCATAGGGAAGGGGACAAGGGGGAAAAAAAACAGGGAAGGAGAGAAAGAAAGGGGGGGGGGAATGGGGGAAGGGAGGAAGGAAGAGGAAGGAAGGGAGGAGAGGATAAAGGGGACAGAAAAGGGGGAAGGAGCAAGATCCAACGTGTTAGCTGATTGTGAAGTGTATGCATCTCTCCACGATCTTTGGAAGGCATCGCTCATCCTAAAGTCGTATGCTGGCTGTCGGTACACTTCGTATTGTGCCTCTTCCACCTATTGCTTGTGAGTTGCTTCTTTTAATCATTTTAATAAATTTTTTTAAAAAAGTTAATACACAAGGCTGGTGCGCCCCTGTTTTTCTTTTATTTCGGTACATAAAAGAAGCACCATGAGGGGGCGTGGCTTAACTATGGCAGCGTGAGGACGCACCGGCAGGAGTTCTACACAGGAACGGACTAAGAACCACCCATAGTGACTCCAGACGAACCAGCTTCACATGCCAGGGGACCGCAAACACCCCCTGGCCACCGAGGAACAGAGGGGACCCGAAATAACGCATTATTTCCTGCGGTAGCACCCCTTGTCCTCACCGGCCGCATGGACCAAGATGGTGCTGCCACAAGTTCCTCCGGCAAGCGCCACAGCACCAAGTAAGAAGGGCACACAGACGGGGGCCACAACAGCGGAGGAGGATTTCCCCCCTTTCACTCACAGGGCGCACTCTCCAATACAGTCCCCTGCCATCCCTTTCACGGCCACACAGCTGAACACTGGAGTGCAGGGGGATCCCTAAGGGATATGGTCTCAGGTCTGCCCACTAAGCAAGACCTAAATGCCATGGCAGCCTCGATAGTGAACGCTCTCACAAGGGAGCTGCATGATCTGAGACAGCAAGTCGATGCAGTGGAGGAGAGGGTAACAGTGATAGAATCCTTCAATGCCACCACTGATGTCCGCATTACCTCTCTAGAGACAGAACACAGGGCTTTCTGCCGCCATCTTGTAGATGTCCAACTGTGGCTCGATGACAGCGAGAACAGGAGCAGGCGGAACAATATGCGCCTCCGAGGCATCCCCGAGGCTACCATGGGTCCAGATATCCACACTACTGTTGTAGCAATCCTGAACCAGGTCCTGGGTAAGCCACCTACCGCTGATCTGGAATTAGATCCACCGTGTACCGGGCCCCAGGGCCCCACCTTCAGCACCACGGGCCTCTGCCACCATGGATCTCCTGCGTGTTCTCTGTAGGGTGCACTTTTTTATCATCAAGGAAGAGATCCTATGCTTGGCGTGAGAAAAGGGCCCAATTGACTTTGACGGGGCCTCCATACGGATCTTTCCTGATGTCTCCAGGCAAATGTGAGGACTGCTGAGACCGCTGCTGGAGGTGATATGGGAGGCTGAAGCCACATACCGTTGGGGCCATCCCTTCCACCTGATCATTAGGAAGCAAGGATTGGAGTTCCATCTCCGCTCACCTGACCAACTCCCTGACCTTTTTAACTTCATCACCAAGCCAGCTGTCAGTGTCCCCAACTGGTTCGATTACCTGCTCTCACAAAAGACACCTGGCCCACCTCTGCCCAGGCAACAATGGGTCAGACGATCACATTCGCGCGCATCGAATCGCGAGGCTGCCAGATCACATCCAACAATTTCTTGGGCATGGCCCCCTTCCCTACTCCACGGACAGGCAGTATGCAGTATCCCTTATTATGGCCCCTTCCGGAACAGCCTTGACCACTCTCTAGATCCTGGCTAACTTTGGGACACGTTTCTGTTGACTCTGGGGGGGTTTCTTCCCCTCTTTTTTTTTGAATGACTGTCCCTACATGCCCCCAACAGAGGCAGAACTTTTTAGCCAGTGCAACTTTTGCACAGGGGGTTCCATTGGTGGAGCGGGGGGGAATTTTGCTCTACATGGTACTAGGCCGCAGCTTAAGTTGGCCCATGTAGTCTTGCTTGCCATCCCCCCCAGCCTGCATTCCTCTCTGGCGTGCGATGGGGGGGCTGGCTATGTAGGCTGGGATCTGGCGGACAGGCCTCACACCCTGAACCATGGGCCATAATTAGTCTCCTATGGCAGCTGATACGATGGCCATGCCTAACTGCACCACAGAGAGACCCTTTTTCTGGGTCCACCTGGGTGTTCACTGAACCCTACCCCCACCCCCGCAGGCATTGGATGCTGACCTTCCCATGTCGGGGAAATAGTGAGACCTGTCCGGCAGAAAGGCCTCTATCAGGTTGACATAATGTCATTACCAATGTGACTAGTCTTATCATTGCATTCCTAACCATAATTTTTCTCCTTAATACAGCAAGTGTTTATTTACATACGAGGATGGTGCCCTGGTCCTGGTGCCTGGGGGGCGGAGACTCTGTGCATACTCTACCTGTTGGTGTATGTTGCACACGCGGAGTCCTTTCACTCCGGGGATCTCTCCCGGTGCATCAACACTGTGCGGCTACAGATGCTAGACCTTATTATTTGCTGCATAAGCACCAGTTGTAAATAAGAGCTGTTCATATATGTTGTTAAGTTGGTTCTAATGTTATCTTTTATGTGGTTCTCACTGCCCTCATCCTATGCATCTCCTAATGTAATGATTCTTTTGTTTCTATTTACCTGTTGTTATACCATTGCTTGGTTTAAAGCAACCCTTACCGCTCTGACCATCCCCAATTAGGACGGCCCCCGCTTGGGCACCACCAGTGCTATTTGGGGTTCCATAGAGTAATCGCATTTTAAGACCAGTTTTCCACTACCCCTTCTCCCTCTCCCCCCCTTCCCCCCTTTTCTCTCCCTTCCCAATTCCTCTCTCCCTCTCAATACCCCTTCCTCCCTCCGGTGGTGTTGCCCCTTGACTGGGTGAGGTTCCTGGCTAGGGACCACTACCTTCTTCATTTTGCTAACAGTGGTCACCATCACACTAGATGGCATTATGGGTCTCCTGAAGGTCACATCCCTCAATGTATGTGGCCTCAACGTACCAGAAAAGCACTCGCAGCTCCCAACTGACTTGTGCAAAGGCAGAACTCAAATTGCCTTTTTACAGGAAATGCACTTCCATGGTGAACGTATTCTAAAATTGACCAATGGGGCCTTCCCGACGGCATACCACAGCACATCGCCCATCTCCAAGTCCAAGGGGGTCAGCATCCTCCTTGCAAAGTTGGTACCGTGGATGTTTGAGGCGCAGCAGGTGGATCCACAGGGCTGCTTCCCTCTCCTAAAAGGGAGGGACTTTGACATGCAGGTCACCTTCGCCAATGTATACTCCCCCAACGTGGATCACCCGCAATTTCTGCGGAAGCTGCTACCTCAGCTGCAGGAGTTCTCGGAGGGGATGCTCATTTTCGGGGGGGACCTTAATTTTACAATGGATCCACCATTGGACGCCTCACGTGGCGCCTCCCATCTCTCATATGCGTGTCTTAAGCGGGTGAAAGCAGATCTCCACGCCTTGCATCTGATAGACCCCTGGCGACTGCTACATCCCCAGGAACGGGACTATTCATTTTTCTCCTAAGTCCATCACTCCTATTCGAGATTGGACACACATAGGTTGGACTTGATGGACTTGTGTCTTTTTACAACCTCATCTACTATGTAACTATGTAACAGTGTGGAGCTTTAATTCATTATTTACTAGGTTCTGTCACAACCTAAAGGTGGCATTGAAGTCTTGTGGTGTACAGAAGTTGAAAGCCCTTATTCCGAGATTGCAGATCTATTTCAGCTTAACCGTTTTGGATAGTAATAAAATAACTTTTAGTGATCCAGCCACATCAACTCACTGTCTTGATGCCTATAGAAAATAGCTGCCTCAGGTAATGCTCTTAGAGTCCATTCATCTCAGAATGGTGACCTAACCTACAGGGATCTCTCCCTGTGAACTGCTAAGTTTTGATCAAGATGGCATTTCATCCATCAAACAGCCTCCTCCACCACACCTTAGAGTTTTGGCTATATAGTGTTAAATCGATGATCCATACTGCCCTGGGCTTGGTTCGAGCAGGGTTTGGCAATCTTCAAACAAATTCAGATGCTGAACCCCATTGATTAATCAACAGGAGCCAAATGTGTCAACTTAAAAATGCCCATTTTCTGGGCTAATAGACAGGTGGTGTCAAAAACAACATGGGGGGGCACTGCCCTGGGAAACAAGTACCAATGCAAACAAAAATAAAAAAACATTTGACCAGGAGCAATGATTTTTTAAATGCTTAAAGTAGGACATTAAAAATGTTCAGTTCCTTTAAATAGCATGCCCTATTTCTGCCTGTGAATGAGTGCATCTCTGTGGTGTACAGAAAGTACTGCAGCAGCAAAGGAAAAGATTTTAAAATTGCTGGCAAATTGATATCATAGACAGCTTCTTTGTTTAAAAAAAACAACAAATAGATCCCTTCAAGGGTCTGCTATGTATTTTGGGGACCTTTGAGGTCTATGTGTCATCTGGAAATTTAAACTGCAGTTTTTTTTTTTATCTTTCTAAATGTTTTTATCTTTCTAAATGTCACTTGTAGTATAGTACATTCTGCAAAAACAATGAAAAAAAATTGCCTATGGTCTGCCCTAAAAACACATACCAGACACTTTGAATCTTTGCAGGGTGGTATCTGGGTGCCCCCCACCTACAGACCCACACAACCACTGGTCAGGGTTCTTTGCAGGACGGTCCCCCTTGGCAAGGTACCCCCCAAGTTCAGGGAATGTGGCTTGGCATGGTTCAGGAGGGAGACACACACTTATCTCCCCCTGTTTTGTGACTAGGCTGCATGCTGGAATTAAGGGCCTGGTATGAATTTTCATGGGTACCTCACGTATTTTTGTTCTGAGAGGTCGTCCTTAAAATCTGTCTCAGAGCTGAAGGCTCTGGTATAGATTTCCTGAGGAACCTTTTTTTTGCACTGTGTGCCCCATTAAAGTCCATAGAAGACTCAAAAGGTCTGGTATGAAAAAGGGGAAAATCCCACCTCCTTATTTTTTTTTAAACTATCCCTACCACCCGCTGGCTTCCTTAACAACCATTGATGGTGGGAAGCTGTTTATTTTGGAAACAAGACAGAAAGACTAGCAATGACAGGTGGACAGTTAAAGTTTGACAAAGTGAGGCTACATAACAGAAAAACATCACAAATTCCAAAGTTTCTAACTTTAAAAACTAGTAAAAAAAAGCCAAACATTTTTGAAACAGAAGAATAGGATTGCTGTCTTGAGAATTTCTGTGTTGTCTTTCTTGTGCAAGGTGTCTAAAGGGAAGTTACTACCTTTAGGCTCTGTTTCCACTAGTGCGACTTATTTTGCGACTTGACACATGTCAAGTCGCATGACAAGTCAAAACCCATGTATTTCAATGGTCCCCGTTCTCATTGGTGCGACTCAAGTCGCAGCGACTCGAAAAAAGGTTCTTGCACTACTTTGTTCCGTCTTCGGTGCGACTTGTTCTCCATAGAAAGGTATTAAGTCGCAATGAAGTCGTATGTACATGTCTGACACCGCGACTTTGTTGCGACTTCCACGGAAGTCTACGGAAGCACATGATCTCTGCTCCTCCCAAATACATCACTTCCTATATCGATGTATGTGAGTGTGGAAGACAGCAGGAAGCATGCCTAGGGCAAAAAAAAATAAACGACAAGTGCATGACAATGAGGAAATTATTCGGCTTGTCAGACAACGTCCGGCAATATATGACCTCAGAGATCCAGGTTACAAAGATCATGCAAAGAAGGAGAGAGCATGGTTGGAGGTGGCTCGCATATATTATGAGACATGGGACTCTTTCTCAGCCACAGAACGTTCTACAAAAAGTAAGTGGTTGATATATGCTGCTTAACACTTTCTGTAACCAATGGTTGTGTGCACTGTTTTTTCTTGGTGGGGACCGCTTCTCCTGGCAGGAGATCACAATGGTTTGGCAGGAGGTAATCCCATGTCAACACTATCTGTGTTGATGGTGTCATTTATATAGTTACTTTCCTGTAACCTGTGGCTGCAGGAAAGTAAATCTGTGTGTGTGGGCCAGCAAATAATTTTTGTCCACGGTCCTAATAATATTAAATAATATTAAAGATGGCCCTGTCAACATCCTCCAGCACATGTCAAATTATGTAGGTGTCATGGGTAATATATGTAGCGGTTGTTTTAACACCATCCATATCAATTATGCAGCCTAGCAAATGAATGACCTATAGGCAGTGACTAAATTTGTTTGAAAAAATGTATACTTTGCTTTATATTTTGTAGTGCACTCGTTACAAACTCGATGGAGAAGTCTCAAAGACTGCTACAACCGGTACTTACGCAAATTAAAAGAAGGAAGGAGTGGTTCCGGCTCTAAAAGATTAGCCCCATATGCCCATGCCGGGGATCTTGAATTTTTGAAACCAGTGTTGGAAATGCGAGAGTAAGTTATCAGCAGGCATATGTTACGAATTCTACATATCAAATAGTAATGCTTACTTTAAAAATATGTGATTTGTATTTCAGAACCCAAGCAAGCTGGGAAGACAGCACACAGGGTTTGGCAGCAGAAGATGAGGCAGAGGAAGCTGCAGAGGAGGAGGAGCAAGAACAATTCCAAGACAATGTTGACAAGGAACTGTTCGTAGATGAAGCAAGGTCAACATCAAACTCAATGAATGAGGAGGATGCAGAACCAGGACCTAGCAATGTCTCTAGGCCTTTGCGAAGGTCTTCAAGGGTCAGTGCCCGGCCTGGTAAACCCATGGATAAAATTTTAGAGGTAGTCAATCAGATGTCCACTAAAATGGCTGAAAACCAGTGTGAAGACACAGCATTTCTCACTGTAATTTTAGGCATATGTAAACAGGTACCCCCTGAGAAAAAATATGCACTCAGGATGGCTTTAATGTCAACTGCTCAATCATTTGTGGGTGAGGGGCCAACAACATCCTCAGCATATATGCAACCCCCCCTTCCCCAATATCCCCCTTATCAACAATACACTCACTTTCCAAGTACACAGTATGCTCCACCAATAAACCGTCCATACTGTGACCAGTATGGTAATATACTGAATCCCTCAAGGCCACGCATGTTGCATCCAATTCCTGACCCCACTACCTCTACCCTTGGCCCCCCAACCACTCACCAACTTAGGCAGCCTACACCCAGTCATGTTCCGCCTTTTCTGGAAAGGAAATATTACCCTGGTCCATCAGTGGATTTCCATGGACCAACCAATAGTTCAGTTTCCGGGACCACTGAAAACAAAACATACGAGCAATTGTAATTTACAATTATTATTGAGGTGTGTTTAAGACTTGTTCTCTATTTTTTGTTTGGTTGAGGAGGCCAAAACAACAACTGTTGTAATTTTAAGTTCATGGAACGTATTTCTTTATTTTTGCCTTATTGCAAAAAGAGTTGTCTTGTAAAAAAGATTCAGATATTTTTTTATATTTTTTAAATAATTTTATTTACGTGTTTTTCTGAGAGAAATAGTTTATTATTTCACTATTTGTTGTGCTTGATAAAAAATAAACAAAATGGTGTAGTTCACCCAAACACATAACCCAAAAATTTTGTGTGCTTCCCTGCACAAAAAAAAAATAAAATAAAAATAATTTTGTTTACATTGTGCATTTTCGGCTTATCCTTTTTTCTAATTTGAGGAAACTACCTGTTATTATGCTTTTGGATGCACTGAAACATAACATACATCAAAATAATATTCACAGAAAATGCATGACATACATTATGCTATGGCATCCTGCTGCCAGGGGACAGAACCAGCAGCAGACAGAAAATAAGATGTGAATCCCTCACGCACACTGGCACCATTGGTGGTGCCCCTACTGGCACTCCATTGTGCACCTTCCAGATCGTGCATGAGGGAATCTTCAAAAAGATAGCCATCACGAATTCTCACAAAATTGTGAAGAACACATGCTGCTTTTACTGCAGATATTGCATTCTCCATTTTTAAATTAATGGGGGTATGGAGCAAACGCCACTTGTTGGCTAAAATGCCAAAAGAACATTCTACCACTCGTCTTGCCCTCGTTAAGCGGTAATTGAAGATTCGCTTCTCTTCACTCAAACACCGATTTGAATAAGGCCTTAATAGATGCTCACTGAGAGCAAAGGCCTCATCCCCAACAAACACAAATGGCATTGGCGGCCCATTTGTTCCTGGCAACGGACAGTCCTGTGGCAGGTCCAGAGCATTTTCCCGCAACATTCTTCCAAAGGAAGATCTTTGGAAAATACTTGAGTCTGAGCTGCTGCCATATGATCCAATGTCTATATAGCTGAAACAATAATTGGCATCAGCCACTGCAAGTAAGACAAAAGAAAAATATTTTTTGTAATTATAGTATTTTGTTCCACTGCCAATGGGCATCACTACCCTCATATGTTTGCCGTCAATTGCCCCTAGACAATTTGGGAAATTGCAACGATCCCAGAAAAGTTCCGCTTTCTTGCACCAATCGTCGGAAGTGGGCTTCTTCAGAACCAAATCACTAAGGACATTCCATATGTCTCGGCAGGTCTCGTGGACAATAGTGCTGACTGTAGTTTTGCCAACCAAAAATTCAAAATGCAAACTGGAAAAGGAATGTCCAGTTGCCAGGTACCTAAAATGGAAAAGTACATACATTTTAGGATAATGATACATATTGACACTAAGCTACATCAATAAACCCAAAAAACAGAGCTAGGAAGGAGGTGCCTGAGGAAGTGAAGAAGGAAGAAGAGGAGCAGGAGAAAGACACAGGTGATGTAGAGGCAGAGTTAAGATTTTAAAACCAAGCTTACGCACAATTACATGCTAGTAGTTATTTTTGGACTTCATGTAAAGATGATGAAAGAATGATGTGGATCTCCAAAAGCCAAATAGAAGTTAAGAAGAAGAAACAGTAGGTATGAACATTTACCTCAATGTTATTATGAGTCTTTCAGCAGATGGAATACTCCTTCTGAAACTGGTGTTTTGGCGCTCTAGATGACTAGAGAGCAAAGCCAATAATTCATCAAAACTGTAAAGAGAAAAAATAGGGCTAGTATCTACACTGACCATGTAAAAATCAAACATTTACAAATGGAGTTACATTTTTCTAACAATTTGATTAGGTTCTAGTTAACACTTCGAGCTATTCAAATCTAAAAATACTAAAAAGAGTAATAATGACCAGGCATATACACATTTTGAGAAATATATCTGGCAGCATTTGCAAGTTGACATCAAAAAATGTTCTCACCTTCTAATTGACATCCTTGTATAGTTGAAAAATTTTTCATCATGAGCCCGGAGGTCATTGTAAAGGACCCCAAACTGGCCTCTCACTTCCCTTTGGGCAATGATGGGATGTATCCAAAAGCGATGCCTTCTCTTCCTCCGGTTATCCTCCTCTTCTTGATCTATAAATGCTGCTACAGAAGCCAAAATGACTGCTGACCCAACATACTGCATAGCCAACATGTTTGCTAACAAACATACAACAGGAGACAACCAAACAGGAAGGGGCAATAAATAAGCAGGATAAAGAATTACATCACTAGGACTAAATCGCAGAACATCCAAGTCGCACAAAGTCGTAATTAAAGTCGCAACAAAACGCAACACAAATCGCAACGCACAATCGCAGTGTAAAGCGCGCGACTTTGGGGACGCAATAGTGGAAACATAGCCTTAGACCCCTTTCACACTGAAACGCTTTTCAGGCACTTTTGTGTTAAAAAAAAAGGACGTGAAAAGCTCACAAAACCTATTTCCATTAATATCAAGGAATGCTTTCACACTGGGGTAGTGCGCTGGCGTGGCGGTGAAAAAAGTACTGCAAGCAGCATGTTTGGAGCATGTTTGGAGCGCTTAAAAAATCGCCTCAAAATTGCCCCTGTTCATTGAAATGAATGGGAAGCGCTTCAAAAGTGCATGAAAAGCGCCGCAAAATGGTTCTTTTGAGTCACGTAACCGTAAAAAAAGCATCACGCTAACGTCGCAAAAGCACCGCAAAAATGCCAAACATTTTATGGGCAGTTTTCTAACGTCTCAGTGTGAAAGGGGTCTTAAACAACTTATCCACCAGACAACTGCTCCATTGGAAGGGCAGACATGCAATTGTAAATTCTATGTTGAACATATTAATGATTGGAATGACTTACGTTGTAACTTACTATGTTGTAAATAATATTATTTTCTGAAGGCTTTTTCAGCTTTGCAAGATACATAAACTTACCACATTTCTAGTTTTACCACTGCACATCCTTATGGTTTTGGCTTACAATTTGTAAATCCGTGAACGAGCAGAGTTTCTTTTCAAAATTGTGCGTTACTGAGCACAAGTTTTGGCCACACACAATTTGTAAGGCTATACATTCTTCTGGTGGCTTAACCTAGCAACAGATAGTCACTTCAGATCACACCTGAAATGTCTTTGTGGATAATGGTCAATAATGAGCATTTGATATGAGAAAATATTATAAAATATTTCAGATGCATTTTATAATAATAACAATAGAAATAAACATGTTACCCCTTAAACATTTTTTGCTGTACTTTTGATGAGTAAAGGCTTTTAGAAGCATAAAAGGCTGTTCCATTGTTGAATTTTTCTTTCCAGTTTATTGATACTTAGTGAGGAACAGATGCATGGTTAAGATGTGTTTAAACAAGTAGTAGCTGTGCTGGAGCTGGAGTTAGTTATACAATAATCTAGAAGAATGCAAATATAATTTCAAGTCATTTGAAATTCAGCCTGTTCATTATATGAGATGGATGGTTTACATTGTCTCTACAGATTAGGTAGCATATAGTAAACATGTTAGAGTAAAGGTTAACTAGATCCAAAAGCTTTATAAAAAATAGTCTGAAAAGGAGTTAGGCTAGGTATTGCAGAAAATCAAATGGAAAGAAGGACATTTTCACCAATGCGGTTAAGGCGGTGTTAAAATTAACACTTTTTACTAAAAGTAATCAAAGATGAGCTATGTCCAACTTTATGTGGAAGCAATACCAAAACACTGGAAATGTTCTGCTAAGGAACATGCAATGTTCCCATATGCAGCAAGCAATGATCCCCTCAGTGCATGTACATCTGTAGCACAACCCCCTGGAGTAGCTGCTTGAATGTTTGAGTCCTCCTGCCCAATGATAATGGCCCACCCTGTAGCTGGACCTGAAGAACACCAACAGGTAAATAGGTAAATTTAGTTAGGCAGTGAAGAGTAATGATAACTGAATACAGAAAGGGTAAGAGCAATTCAAAATGCACAATATTATAACTGGCTCAGCTACTGGAACAGGCAAATGGCAGACAATAGCACAATAACAAAAGACTCATGTTTTAGGCAACCTATCTATAAGTCCTTGTTGCTGACTAGTCAATGGCCAATGGAGAATATTTAGAGCATTAGGGCACTTCAGTCTCGGTGGAGCACCCAAAATGTGAGATTTTAACCACAGAGTAAGATAATGAATGGTACAGTCTCCTACAATAGAATTTCTCAACACACAAAGTGGTGTATAGGCCTCTTACCACTCCTGTGCCTAGGTAAAGCCCTCTCAGACACAGCCCATTCTGGCAATGGATGTTCTCATACTCAGGATGGATAAAGTTCAAAGCTAAACTGAAATTGAGTGAAATAGGGTGAAAGGTGACCCTACAGGCTTTGGGACTATTTTCCCAGCCTGCACTACTTTAGCAACACTGAAACAGTAGTGGAGCACAAGGCAGCAAAGTCCCAAGCCCTCCCCCCAGACTCCAGGAAGTCACACGGAAGCAGTAAGGGGATCAGACACAGCAGCACAGTCTCTGGAGGTGGTGCCATGCCTGCTGTTGTCGGAGCCACAGAGAATTCTTGCAAAGTTTCATGGATGACCTGCCTTATGAACGCTACTATCTTTCTGTTATGTGCATCCTTTTCCCTGGCATCCTATAACAGGCAATTGTCACACAGGGATTTACCTGATATAGCCTGTCTAAGACATGCCCACAGGCCGGACTGAATGTAGACGGCCTTAGACACTACAACGGAGTGGTGAGAGCCTCCGGGCTGTATCATGTGTTTGCTGTCCCATCCAATACCCGTTCCTCCTTACATATGAAATGAACACTGAGATACATTCAAATATACTGTGCACCTATCAGCTGTGTTAATGTGCCTAATTATACTTGCAGTATTGCATGAATTACTGTGCTTAAAGGACTTGTTCATCTCATTTTCTAATCGGCCTGTCTTAGATCCGGGATGCTTATCTATGCATAATATTTGATCAGCCTACAACTACTATTATATCTTACTGTGCTTAAAGGACTTGTTCATTTAATTTTCTGATCGGCCTGTCTTAGATCCGATACGCTTTTCTATGCATAACATTCGATCAGTATACAACTACTATTATATCTAAGATTTGTGACGCTTATCTATGCATAACATTCAATCAGCCTACAACTACTACTATATCTTTTTGCTTCAACTTTAATTCATTAACTCTCCAGGCTTTCCATCAACTAACGGACACTGGTCCCAATATTTAGTTTCTAATGGATATCTAGCCATGAGCATACTGGAATATCTAGGTTCCATATTAGAGATATATGTGTATATATATATATATATAATATTTTTGGCTTAATACTAAAGCAGCACCATAGAATAACATTGTGTACTGGGTGTGTATTTACTCCCACTTCCGGGCATAGATAGCTGCAGTATCCGCGGATATCTATGCTATATCCGGCACCTCCTCTGTCCCCCCGCTGTCTTCTGGGAGACACACAGGTCCCAGAAGACAGCAGGGACCAGTGGAATCGCGCAGAGTGACTCACGGATGCACAGTAGGGAACCAGGCTGTGAACCTGCAAGGCTTCACTTCCCAATTCCCTTACCGAAGATGGCGGTGCCTCCACCCGAGAGCCGAGGGACAGATCGGCTTTGGGTGCCAACATTGCGGGCGCCCTGGAAAAGTAAGTGTCCATATTTTAAAAGTCAGCAGCTGCAGTATTTGTAGCTGCTGACTTTAAAAAAAAAAAATTTGGCGGAACTCCGCTTTAAGGCTTCCTCCAAATATATTTATTAAAGGAATTGGACATTTGTTTTATTTTAAATATTAATAAATGTGCTGCTTCTCACAAAACAATGTTTAATTTTTTTTTTTTTTTTTTTGCATTGGTAAATGATCCTTCTGGCAGTGTCCAGCCTTCTTGCCATCTGTTTGACAATCTCTTGCCTTTAAGTTTTGAAAATGGTCACAATTGATTTAAAAGATTCTTCTCCTTTTGACTTCAGTAGGGTTTGCATTACCATTCAGCACTAGTAAGCTATTTGATGAATCATCTGTGAACCAAACTCAGGTACCTTCAGCTCTTCCCTATTTGGCAGGGCATTCATACCCAGAGATCACTAGCCATAATATTCACTCCTGTGCTGCAGCCTCAAGGCTGTATATCTGCAGCGTGAGATCTAAAATACTGCTGTCTCTGACTGGTAGTTTCAGGAGGTTTGGGATGAGACTTGTTGATGTCACTGTATTGTACTTTGATTTCTCACATTATTTGGCCATGGCCATGTTCACAGCAGAACATTCGAACAGGCAAAAAATTTGTTCAACTACGCGAACACCATTAAAGTCTATGGGACACGAACGTGAAAAATCAAAAGTGCTAATTTTAAAGGCTTATATGCAAGTTATTGCCATACAAAGTGTTGGGAACCCTGCCCTAGGGAACATGTATCAATGCAAAAAAAAGCAGTTTTTTCGGGAGCAGTGATTTTAATAATGCTTAAAGTGAAACAATAAAAATGAAATATTCCTTAAATATCGTGCCTGGGGGTTGTCCTCAGTATGCCTGTAAAGTGGTGCATTTTTCCCATGTTTAGAACAATACCACAGAAAAACAACATTTCTAAAGGAAAAAACGTAATTCAAAACTACTCGCGGCTGTAATGTATTGTCGGGTCCCGGCTATATAGATGAAAATCATTGAAAAAAACATCATGGGTCGTCCCCCCCCCCCCAGTCCATTACCAGGCCCTTTGGGTCTAGTATGGATATTAAGGAGAACCTCGCACCCAAATTTAAAAAAATGGCGTGGGGGCCCCCAGGCACTATATACTCTGAACAACAGTATATATACTATACGGCCTGCCTATATACTCTGCAGAAAATTGGGCCTTAGGTGTTGGTACCAGAACACTGTAAGCCCCCGCAGTTACTCTTGGTGAGCGCAGGAACGGTCCCTGCTGTGAAATACTATATCAAGAATTGTAATTCCATGCGCCTGTTAAACAGGGGCAGAAAAATTGGGCCTTTGGTCGTGGTGGTGGTGGTACCAGAACACTGTAACCCCTCACAGATACTCTTGTTGGGCGCAGGAACGAGCCCTGCGTTAAAATATTATATCAAAAATTGTAATTACTTGCCCCTGTTAAACAGGGGCGGAAAAATTGGGCCTTGGGTGGTGGTGCCACAACACTGTAAGCCCTCATAGTTACTCTTGTTGGGTGCAGGAACGGGCCCTGCTGTTAAATATTATATCAAAAACTGTAATTACATGCCCCTGTTAAACAGGGGTGGAAAAATTGGGCCTTGGGTGGTGGAGGTGGTGGTGCCACAACACTGTGACCACTCACAGATAATCTTGTTGGAAGCAGGAACGGGCCCTGTTGTGAAAAATTACATCAAAAATTGTAATTACATGCCCCTGTTAAACAGGGGCAGAAAAATTGGGCCTTGGGTGGTGGTGGTAGTGCCCTAAACCAGAAATATTGCTGGAAGCTAGCATCAACAAGATTGAGGAGGAATAGGATAGACAGCATAGGCAGTCTTGAAGGGATGCCACATCCATAGAAAATTCAATCAGTTACATTGCATTAGGTGCTTGATAGCTGCTGATCCAATACTGATTTATTTTTATGAATGTGAGCCTATCAATGAAGTCTGTGGACAGACGCACTCTATGATCCGTTACAAACCCTCCAGCAGCACTAAATGTGCGTTCAGTTTGTAATGTGGCTTAAGAAGGGTTGCCAGCCAGTAATGATCCCTCTCCTTGAAACCACAAATCCTAGGGTCCTTTCGCAGGCTCTGCAGAATCAGGGAGGCCATGCAGCATAAGTTTGCATTTGATTCTGAGTCCTCTTGGTCACTAAGGATCATATGATCCATAACAACCTCCTCCCAGCCACGTACAACTCCTTGGGTTTCTGGGGCCTGAAAACCATCCTTTGAAGACTGCTGCTGAGTGTTATCCTCAACGTCCATGCTGACACAATCCTCCTCCTCCTCTTCTTCCTGTGTGTTTGGCAGGTCTGCAGTAATGCTATCTGGATAAAGGGGCCTTGAGAGTTAAGGAAGTCCTCTTCTTCCTCCCGCTGTTCTGCCGCAAGTGCCCTGTCCATTATTCCATGAAGTGTGTGCTCCAACAGGAAGAATAGAGGGACAGTGTCATTAATGCATGCATTGTCACTGCTCACCATCCTTGTGGCCTCCTCAAATGGTGACAGGACAGTGCTTGCATCCTTGATCAGTAGCCACTGGCGTGGCGAAAAGAAGCCTAACTTCCCTTACCCTGTCCTGATGCCATACTCGCACAGGTACTCATTGATGGCCCTCTGCTGTGTGTGCAGCCACTGAAGCATTGCCAACGTTGAGTTCCACCTGGTGGGCATGTCACAAATGAGGCAATTGGTGGGCAGGTTGCATTCCCTTTGAATATCAGCCAGCCGGGCACCGGAATTGTATGACCAGCGGAAATGATCACAGACTTTTCTGGCCTGCCTCAGGAGATCCTGTAAGCCTGGGTACTTGCTCAAGGTCTGCTGCACCACCAAATGCAAGACGTGTGCCAAACATGGAACATGGGTCAAGTGTCCCTGTCAGAGGGCAGAGAGAAGTTTGGTGCCATTGTCGCATACAACCATTCCTGGCTAAAGCTGGTGTGACATTAACCACCTCTGAGCAGACCAACTCAAGCACTGCATGGCATCTTTTTCTCTGAGTGCTTGCATATCCCCTTGAACGCTTACGGAGCACCGCTGGTTTAGGGAGGCACAGTGGTGTAGTGGGACACTACCTGTCTGGAGTTTGCATGTTCTCTCTGTGCCTGCGTGAGTTTCCTCCGGGTACTCCGGTTTCCTCCCACACCTCCCAAAGACATGCTGGTAGGTTAATTGGCTTCTGCCCAAAATTGGCCCTGGTATATGAGTGTGAGTTGGGGCCCTTGGATTGTGGGCTCCTTGAGGGTAGGGACTGATGTGAGTGTGTGATGAATGTGTGAAGCGCTGCATAAATTGACGGTGCTATATAGGTACCTTCAATAAATAATAATAGATGAGCATCTTAATGAGACACAATGTACATGGATAGGGACAATGTAGACACTCACTCAGGTTGAACTGGATGGACTAGTGTCTTTATTCAACCTTACCAACTATGTAACTATGTAAGAGGACAAATCTGCAAAAGAGGCCATAGAGGAAGAAAAAGAGTAGGGGGTGGAGGAGAGAGCTGTGGCAGAATCACCATTATTATTTTAGAGATGTGGTGGCGGAACAAGCTCCAAAAATACTGAACCCTATCCTGCATCCTTCCCAGCTGCCAGCAGAGTTACCCAGTGCGCCATGAAGGAAAGGTAACGTCCTTGCCCATGTCTGCTGGACCATGAGTCAGTGGTAATATGCATCTTACTGCTGACCACCCTGTCCAACGAGGCCAAAACACTGCTTTCCACATGCTGGTAGAGAGACGGAATGGCCTTCCATGAAATGAATGGCGTTTTGGAACCTGCCACTGAGGTACAGCACATTCCACAAATTCACGAAAGGGGGCAGAATCTACCAGCTGAAAAGGCAGCAGTTGCAGTGCTAGCAATTTGGCCAAGCTAGCATTTAGATGCTGAGCATGTGCATGGCTGGGAATGAATTTCTTTTTACGGTTCAGCAACTGGAGTAGGGAAATTTGCCTGCTAAAATCAGATGGTGGTGTACTGATAGCAGATTGGCTGCAAGTACCTGGGACACCTATTGCTATACCTTCATTCCTCTCAGTGCAGGTTTTTGAGAGGACTGGAGGTATAGTGTGGTTGGAGATCCCAGATGAGGAGCAAGGAGAAGTCCGCCTTTTTCTTTGATGTGGGTCTCTCAAGTGCTGTTGACAATGGACTGCATTGCAGGTCGTCATATGTCTGGTCAAGTATGTGGTGCCCAAGCAGCTGCTGTTCTGGCCACGATTGATCCACTTCAGACATATTTTGCAAACAGCAATGGTGCAATCTGCTGCACACGTGTCAAAAAAGGCCCACACCAAGGAACTTTTAAAAGTCAGCGGGGAGTCAGCAGCGCCCTGCACCGGCAGAGCTCTGTGGTGTGATGCAATAGGGTGGCTGCCCTTCAGCTGCCCCTTAGAGGACATCCTGCCTTGTTGGAGTTGTGCCTCCTCATCTTCCTCCTTCTCCTCTCTGGCACCCAAGTACAGTCAGTGACCTCATCATCCCCTCCCTCCTCGTCACTGGAGCAAACTTAGCATTGTGCTGCAGCTGGTTGAACATGACTGCCAGTTTCTTGTTCTTCTTGGGCACCCCCTCTCTCTAGGCTCATGTTACTACCTTCCTCAACCTGGGAACCAACATCGGAGCCTTCAAATCTCTGCGCATCCTCCAACAGCATGTACCCAACACTTGGGTCGAATAACTCTGGGAACTCCTCTGTGCATGATGTTGGGGCTACAGAAGGAGTGACTGTGGAAATAAGCTGGTGGAATAGGCCGCTTTGGCAGCTGCATTGGAAGGCAAACTACTCTGAGCCTGGGTGACAGAGGATGAGCAGGATGAGGACGGCTTTGTTATCCACTTCACCAACTCTTCTGCATGTTCTGGCTCAATAACACGACCAGCAGCAGCAGAAAAAAAGGACAACCGTGCCCCACGGCCACCTGCAGAGGATGCACCATGTCCACAACCAGCACTGTTGACTGTAGATACAGAGGCTGCTTGCCCTCTTTTAGTGGCCTCTGAGCATCTGCCTCTCCTTGGTGACCTTCCGGACATGATGTATATTTTGTTTTGCAACACCACACTACACTGTATTAGATATTTTGTACCCTACCTGAAGTGTACTAGAAACTGTACACACTGTATTAGATACTGTGTACACCGCCTGCACTGTATTAGCAACTGTACTATGGCTGCACTGTATTGTGTACTGTGTACATAGAAAGTGGAAATTCAGTCAGGGCAAAAAATCCTAACTGTAAAATGCAAGCAGCTGAACACTGAAGGCAAACATATAAAACCCTAAAGTACACAAAATAGATAAGCAATGCAGCGCTATAAATGCAACCAGAAGACTCGAATGTTACTCATAGCATAAATAAAAAAGTCCCCTTTAATTTACATTAAAGGGGACTTTTTATTTATGCTATGAGTAACATTTGAGTCTTCTGGTTGTATTTATAGCGCTGCACTGCTTATCTATACTGTGTACACCACCAGAAGTGTAGTAGAAACTGTACACACTGTTTTAGATACTGTGTACACCACCAGAAAAGTAGTAGAAACGGTACTACAGCTGCACTGTATTGTGAACTGTGTACACCATCAGAAGTGTAGTAGAAGCTGTACACACTGTATAAGATAGTGTGTACACTGCCTGCACTGTATTAACAACTGTACTATGGCTGCACTGTATTGTGTACTGTGTACACCACCAGAAGTGTAGTAGAAACTGAACACACGGTATTAGATACTGTGTACACCACCAGAAAAGTAGTAGAAACTGTACTACGGCTGCATTGTATTGTGTACTATGTACACCACCAGAAGTGTAGTAGGAACTGTACACACTGTATTAGATACTGTGTACACCGTCTGCACTGTATTAGCAACTGTACTACGGCTGCACTGTATTGTGTACTGTGTACACCACCAGACGTGTAGTAGAAACTTTACACACTGTATTAGATACTGTGTACACCGCCTGCAAGGTATTAGCAACTGTACTATGGCTGCACTGTATTGTGTACTGTGTACACCACCAGAAGTGTAGTAGAAACTGTATACACTGTACTAGATACTGTGTACATGCCTATGACGCCTCCTGAAGACGTGATACGAAACGTACGTCAAGGCATGCCTGGTTACGTGATCTGGTCCACCCTTCCGGTCCCTCTGTTTTCAGCAGCTGGCGGTGAAGCGCACGCCAGCCACCACGCGCAGAGCGGAGCTTCTTGTCCCTTACGAGCGATACAGCCTCAGTGCCAGGCTAAGGCACTTCTAAATGTGAGTAGCCATTTGGCTTTTTAATTCATTCAATCCACAATAAACGGGATTATACTATTTTAGCCTTTTGTATCCTTTCTACATATCTATTTCGTCATCCTACTGGGGGAGAGAAAGTTATCCCATACGGCCTATTTCAGGAAGTTTTCTCTTGCTAAAGACTTTATTTGACCTTCTTTTAATTAATAAGGTCAACAACATTTGGTAAGCAGCCATCCACTTACAGAGCACTTTGGGGGTGTGTCACAGTCGGTGAAGGTGACCCATTTTTACAGTAGAAGAAGCACTTCTTGATTTCACTTTGCACATTGGACTCTTTAGTGGGACTTATTCAATTTTCAACTTTCAATTTTTTTTAACTCATATAGGGATTATATGGTTGCCAATCCTTTGTCAAATGCACTATTTGTACACAGTTATTTTATATGTTACATAGATATTTATATGTTATCATAGTGGTTTAGTGGCACTGACACAATTTAAAATATATATTTTTTTGGACACACATATTCACTATGTACTAGATCAAGTACTAACTAGAGACTTAGCACCCCCCCTTCTCACCTCTTTTCAATTTACTGTGTACACTGCCTGCACTGTATTAGCAACTGTACTAGGGCTGCATTGTATTGTGTACTGTGTACTAGACATGTGCACACTGAAATATTTCGTTTCGGAATTTCGTTTTCGTCCGAAAAATAAATGTATTTAGTTACTCCCGAAATTCGTTTTTATTTATCTCGTTTTTCGTTAAAATTTGCATTCGTCCGAAAATCCAAATTAAGGTCGAATCTGTCATTGAAGGCTTATGGTGTCTGTCGAATGTGCAAAGAAGATTCGACGGAGCAGCTAAACTGTACAACGCTGTATAGTTTACCTGCTCCGTCGAATCTTCTTAGAACTTTCAACAGACACCATAAGCCAAAGTACGTGTGTACTTAGTTCTAGCTATTTTACTGCTCCTCCTCTTTGGTTACAATCAGCCAATGACATTCATCATCATCATCATTATTTTTATTTATCTTTTCTGCCCTACGTCGAATCTTTTCTCCCCTACGTCGAATCTTTTCTCCCTTTTCTCCCCTACATCGAATCTTTTCTCCCCTATGTCGAATCTTTCCTCCCCTACGTCGAATCTTTTCTCCCCTACGTCAAATCTTTTCTTTCTACGTCGAATCTTTTTTCTCTGTGTAGAATAAACTTGCACTAATAGAGCTAAGCTTAGGCACATTCGACCACAGGTTTGATGGACGCAGATTGTTATTGTCATCATCATGTCGAATCTCCTATCTATATCGAACTGTTGTAGCAACGAAAACGAAAATAAAGCATTTGTTTATGTCGGATCTTTCGTTTTTTTTCGGACTCTACACTTTCGTTATCGTTTGTTAAAACGATAACGAAAATACCTGAAATTCGGACGAAAATGCATTCGGACGAATACGAATGCACATGTCTACTGTGTACATCACCAGAAGTTTAGTAGAAACTGTAAACACTGTATTAGATACTGTGTACACCACCAGAAGTGTAGTAGACACTGTACACACAGTATTAGATACTGTGTACACCGCCTGAAGTATATTAGAAACAGTACACCACAGAATGCACTGTAGATATAGGCTACACTGGATGCAGAGTATATATATATATATATATATATATATATATATATACATACACAGTGGGGACAGAAAATATTCAGACCCCCTTAAATTTTTCACACTTTGGTTGTATTGCAGCCATTTGCTAAAATCATTTAAGTACATTTTTTTTCCTCATTAATGTACACACAGCACCCCATATTGACAGAAAAACACAGAATTGTTGACATTTTTGCAGATTTATTAAAAAAGAAAAACTGAAATATCACATAGTCCTAAGTATTTGCTGTGACACTCATATATTTAACTCAGGT
Organism: Lithobates clamitans; assembly: GCA_037952925.1. NCBI lineage: Eukaryota > Metazoa > Chordata > Amphibia > Anura > Ranidae > Lithobates > Lithobates clamitans. The sequence goes on along the minus strand of JBBGZY010000325.1, from coordinate 2,649,235 downwards.
GCTATCCATTTCTTATGATCATCCTTGAGATGGTTTTACACCTTCATTTGAGTCCAGCTGTGTTTGATTATACTGATTGGACTTGATTAGGAAAGCCACACACCTGTCTACATAAGACCTTACAGCTCACAGTGCATGTCAGAGCAAATGAGAATCATGAGGTGAAAGGAACTGCCTGAAGAGACAGAATTGTGGCAAGGCACAGATCTGACCAAGGTTACAAAAACATTTCTGCTGCACTTAAGGTTCCTAAGAGCACAGTGGCCTCCATAATCCTTAAATGGAAGACGTTTGGGATGACCAGAACCCTTCCTAGAGCTGGCTGTCTGGCCAAACTGAGCTATCAGGGGAGAAGAACCTTGGTGAGAGAGGTGAAGAAGAACCCAAAGATCACTGTGGCTGAGCTCCAGAGATGCAGTCAGGAAATGGGAGAAAGTTGTAGAAAGTCAACCATCACTGCAGCCCTCCACCAGTCGGGGCTTTATGGCAGAATGGCCCGACGGAAGCCTCTCCTCAGTGCAAGACACATGAAAGCCCGCATGGAATTTGCTAAAAAAACACCTGAAGGACTCCAAGATGGTGAGAAATAAGATTCTCTGGTCTGATGAGACCAAGATAGAACTTTTTGGCCTTAATTCTAAGCGGTATGTGTTGAGAAAACCAGGCACTGCTCATCACCTGTCCAATACAGTCCCAACAGTGAAGCATGGTGGTGGCAGAATCATGCTGTGGGGGTGTTTTTCAGCTGTAGGGACAGGACAACTGGTTGCAATCAAGGGAAAGATGAATGTGGCCAAGTACAGGGATATCCTGGACCAAAAACCTTCTCCAGAGTGCTCAGGACCTCAGACTGGGCCGAAGGTTTACCTTCCAACAAGACAATGACCCTAAGCACACAGCTAAAATAACGAAGGAGTGGCTTCACAAAAACTCCATGACTGTTCTTGAATGGCCCAGCCAGAGCCCTGACTTAAACCCAATTGAGCATCTCTGGAGAGAACTAAAAATGGCTGTCCACCAACGTTTACCATCCCACCTGACAGAACTAGAGAGGATCTGCAAGGAGGAATGGCAGAGGATCCCCAAATCCAGGTGTGAAAAACTTGTTGCATCTTTCCCAAAGACTCGTGGCTGTAATAGATCAAAAGAGTGCTTCTACTAAATACTGAACAAAGAGTCTGAATACTTAGGACCATGTGGTATTTCAGTTTTTCTTTTTTAATAAATCTGGAAAAATATCAGCAATTCTGTATTTTTCTGTGAATATGGGGTGCTGTGTGTACATTAATGAGGAAAAAAATTAACCTAAATGATTTTAGCAAATGGCTGCAATATAACAAAGAGTGAAAAATGTATGGGGATCTGAATACTTTCCGTCCCCACTGTATATACGAGACTGTATATATATATATATATATATTAATACACTGCCTGCACTGACTGAATATGGCGTAAACACTGAATTTATAGGCTATGCTAAATGCCGAGTATATACAGTATCTCACAAAAGTGAGTACACCCATCACATTTTTGTAAATATTTTTTTATATCTTTCAATCTAAAGTAGTGAGTGTATAGCTTGTATAACAGTGTAAATTTATTGTCCCCTCAAATTAACTCCACACACAGCCATTAATGTCTAAACTGCTGGCAACAAAAGTGAGTACACCCCTAAGTGGAAGTGTCAAAATTGGGCCCAATTAACCATTTTCCCTCCCCGGTGCCATGCTACTCATTAGTGTTACAAGGTCTCAGGTGTGAATGGAGAGCAGGTGTGTTAAATTTGGTGTTATCACTCTCATTCTTTCATACTGATCACTGGAAGTTTAACATGGTACCTCATGGCAATGAACTGAGGATATAAAAAAAAATTGTTGCTCTGCATAAAGATGGCCTAGGCTATAAGAAGATTGTCAAGACCCTGAAACTGAGCTGCAGCACGGTGGCCAAGACCATACAGCGGTTTAACAGGACAGTTTCCACTCAGAACAGGCCTCCCCATGGTCGACCAAAGAAGTTGAGTGCACATACTCAGCGTCATATCCAGAGGTTGTCTTTGTAAAATAGACATATGAGTGCTGCCAGCATTGCTGCAGAGGTTGAAGGGGTGGGGGGTCAGCCTGTCACTGCTCAGACCATCACCGCACATTGCATCAAAATGGTCTGCATGGCTGTCATCCCAGAAGGAAGCCTCTTCTAAAGATGATGCACAAGAAAGCCTGCAAACAGTTTGCTGAAGACAAGCAGACTAAGGACATGGATTACTGTACCCATGTCCTGTGGTCTGATGAGACCAAGATAAACTTATTTGGTTCAGATGGTGTCAAGCGTGTGTCGCGGCAACCAGGTTAGGAGTACAAAGAAAAGTCTTGCCTACAGTTAAACATGGTGGTGGGAGTGTCATGGTCTGGGGCTGCATGAGTGCTGCCGGCACTGGGGAGCTTCAGTTCATTGAGGGAACCATGAATGCTAACATGTACTGTGACATAATGAAGCAGAGCATGATCCCTTCCCTTTGGAGACTGGGCCGCAGGGCAGTATTCCAACATGATAACGACCCCAAACACACCTCCAAGACGACCACTGCCTTGCTAAAAAAGCTGAGGGTAGGAGTGATGGACTGGCCAAGCATGTCTCCAGACCTAAACCCTATGAAGCATCTGTGGGGCATCATCAAACGGAAGGTGGAGGAGCGCAAGGTCTCTAACATTCACCAGCTTCGTGATGTTGTCATGGAGTGGAAGAGGATTTCAGTGGCAACCTGTGAAGCTCTGGTGAACTCCATGCCGAAGAGGGTTAAGGGAGTGCTGGAAAATAATGGTGGCCACACAAAATATTGATAATTTGGGCCCAATTTGGACATTTGCACTTAGGGGTGTACTCACTTTTGTTGCCAGCGGTTTAGACATTAATGGCTGTGTGTTGAGTTATTTTGAGGGGACAGCAAATTTACACTGTTATACAAGCTGTACACTCACTACTTTACATTTTAGCAAAGTGTAATGTCTTCAGTGTTGTCACATGAAAAGATATAATAAAATATTTACAAAAACGTGAGGCGTATACTCATTTGTGAGATACTGTGTATATATATATATATATATATATATATATATATATATATATATATATATATATTTATGGTCGGAGCCCTCCGTCCTGACAGATATGAAACACATAAACATGTCACAAGACTAACAACATAAATAGACCTGAAGTGTGCCCTGGCCTGCTGTATGGTAAACCCAGATCTGCTGGGCGGTATGCCAGAGAAGAGCGCATACCTTAAGAAATTAATGGATGTTTCTGTAGAGAAATTGCTTGAAGAGAAGTACCTTGAGAAGGGGAATGGGTGGGTGGGTACCGCGCACTGGAACCGACACAGACCATCGTGGATGGTCTGGTTAAATACCCTCCAGGCTCCTCCCATAACTTCAGGCCAGTAAACCGGCCTTCCTATATATATATATATATATATATATATATATATTTATTTATTTAGCTGTATCAAAGCGTAGCTCCACTTTTGTTGAGAAAAAAACATTCCCCCCTTTGACCTGAAAGCACAGCTGTATTTATATGCAATTATTATAGTGGAAAAGTGCATTTTATTTGCAGTATTACATAGGAAAGTACCAAAATTCTCCAAATCTGAAGGACTATTTGCACACACATATAAACACTTAAAAACAGATGACAGGTTACATAAATGAAGCACCATGAGGGGGCATGGCTTAACTATGGCAGCGTGAGGACGCAATATATTTAGCTGTATCAAAGCGTAGCTGCACTTTTGTTGAGAAAAAAACATTCCCTTCTGGGTTATCTATGTACATTGCAACGATTTTAACAAACTTTGTTGCAGATTCCTACCTTTTGTTATTCTAAAGAAATCCCTGTTTGTTCCTCTGTGCCCCTGTACTGAGTCTAATAGGAGAGGTTTCATAATTATCAACCAGCTGCTGCACCTGCAGGGCTCCAATGAGAAATAATGAGAAACAAGGCTTCGGACAGGCTTTGTTAAAGCTCTCTGAAGGCTAGTCAAAGCTCCTGTCATTAAATAAAATGGTTAACTTACAGTCCTGTTTACACCTTGCTTTTGCTTTGCTTTGCTTCGGCTTTGCTTAAAAAATTATACCCCATGTAGCTTTAGTGGTGCTTCAAAGCATCTTCAAAGCCTCCATAGAACTCTATGGCAAAGCTCACTTGAAGCCCCACTGAAGCCCCACCGAAGTCTCATTGAAGCCCCACGAAGCCTCACCAAAGCCCCATCGAAGCCCCATCAAAGCCCCATCGAAGCTCCACCAAAGCCTCATCAAAGCCCCACCAAAGCCTCATCCAAGCACCAAGCAAAAGCAAGATGTAAACAGGACTGTAAGCTAACCATTTTATTTAGTGACAGGAGCTTTGACTGGCGTTCAGAGAGCTTTAACAAAGCTTGTCCAAAGCCATGTTTTGAAGCAAGTATAAACTAGCCCAAAATGCTAGATTCTTCCAACCTCTAAGGCAAAGTATATTCTTATATTATATAGTTACATAGTAGGTGAGGTTGAAAAAAGACACAAGTCCATCAAGTTCAACCTAAGTGTGTGATTATAGGTCAGTTTTATATCCCTGTATGTCATTCAGGTGCTTATCTAATACCGTAGTTTTTTTGAAACTATCAATGCCCCACTGAAACCACTGCTTGTGAACATCCTTGGCACTCTTATGCCCCGTACACACAGTCGGATTTTCCGATGGAAAATGTGTGATAGGACGTTGTTGTTAGAAATTCCGACCGTGTGTAGGCTCCATCACACATTTTCCATCGGATTTTCCGACACACAAAGTTTGAGAGCAGGATATAAAATTTTCCGACAACAAAATCTGTTGTCGGAAATTCCGATCGTGTGTACACAAATCCGACGGACAAAGTGCCACGCATGCTCAGAATAAATAAAGAGATGAAAGCTATTGGCCACTGCCCCGTTTATAGTCCCGACATATGTGTTTTACGTCACCGCGTTTAGAACGATCGGATTTTCCGACAACTTTGTGTGACCGTGTGTATGCAAGACAAGTTTGAGCCAACATCCGTCGGAAAAAATCCTAGGATTTTGTTGTCGGAATGTCCGAACAAAGTCCGACCGTGTGTACGGGGCATTACAGTAAAAAACCCTCTGCGCAGTTTAAGGTTAAACCTCTTCTCTTCTAAATTTAATGAGTGGCCGCATGTCTTATTAAACTCCCTTTATTAATAAGACCCCACAATAGGGATAAGTTTTATCCCTATTGTCCTATTGTGGGGTCACCAGTACGGTATTTGTAAATTAAAATCATATCCCCTCTCAAGTGTCTCTTCTCCAGAGAGAATAAGTTCAGTGCGCGCAACCTTTCCTCATAACTAATATCCTCCAGATCCTTTATTAGCTTTGTTGCCCTTCTTTGTATTCGCTCCATTTCCAGTACATCCTTCTCAAGGACTGGTTCCCAGAACTGTACAGCATACTCCAGGTGAAGCCGGACCAAAGTCTTGTAGAGTGCAAGAATTATCACTTTATCTTTTGAGTTAATCCCCTTTTAAATGCATGCCAATATTCTGTTTGCTTTGTTAGCAACAGCTTGGCATTGCATGTCATTGCTGAGCCTGTCATCTACTAAGACCCCCAGGTCCTTTTCCATCCTAGATTCCCCCAGAGGTTCACCCCCTAGTGAGTATATTGCATTCGTATTTTTGCCACCCAAATGTATTATTTTACATTTTCTACATTAAACCTCATTTGCGATGTAGTTGCCCACCCCATATTACTTTGATGTATGGCTGCCTCTGAAAAAGGAGCCATTTGCCTAATATAACTGATTCTTATGTCACTGAGTATGAGTTCTATGCAACAGAAAAAAATGGTAATGCCCACATCACCGCAAAGTTGGATAAGGTGTTGATGGGCTGGTTGTAAAATAGCTGTTCATGACTGTGATTTCATGTCTGTAAATGATGGGGCCTTTACTCAAAATACATTGCATATCAGTCAGGATTAGAGGACTTTCCACTCACTTCCACAATCAAAGGATGGAGCAATCGCTAGCTCAGTGGAAATATTCAGTTAAAAAATGTGATTTGCAATTTAAATTTGCAGATATGGAAAGGTCTTGTGTGACTCTGATCATAAACCTGACTCAGTGCTTCACAGACATTGTAAAAAAAAAAATGTTAAAAACCACCCGCACACTTTTTTATATCTAATATTTTTGGTATTATTAAGTAATCCCAGTTGCTGCTTCAAGATGTCACCCTTGTATATCCAAACAGGAGTATTTATTAAAGTAAATAAACAGCACTACTATATATAAAACCAAAATATATATACGAAACCTTAATACTGTAAAAAACAAATGCAAACAACAAAGAGCGACTAATGTAAAATACTTCAAAATTGCCAAAAGAATGCCGGCAACTCGATTGCTTCTTAAATCTTTATTGAGTACAGACAGCGAAACGCTAACATGTTTCTGCAAAAGCCTTCCTCATAGCATGCGGAAGGCTTTTGTTGAAACGTGTTAGCGTTTTGATGTCGCACTGCTGTCTGTGCTCAATAAAGATTTAAGAAGAAGCAATTGAATTGCTGGCATTCTTTTTGCAATTTTGATGTTTGGGACACAATGGCCTGAGCACCGTTTTTCGGCTCATCATCCTACAAACATGCGGTAGAGGTTGGGTGAGTCTTTTTCTACATTACAATGTAAAATACTTATACGTTCAAATTCATCCAACATTCATTAAAATGTAAACACCCCTTTGCAAGTGCTAAAATTCAGTACCAAGTTCTTCTCCAAGCAGATGACCAAACACTCATACAGTATTGTGCTTCTTACCGTTTATGATGCTCACTGATCAGACGGTATTGACCTGTTAGTAATAAAAAGGTCTAAAGCACGCCTTGGATTTGCTATCCACACCAAGGTGTTTGTACTCCACTGGCTCCTCCCACCCCCAGTAAGTAGAACATTTGTGCCGCCAACATATCTTCTCCTTGCTTTAACAATCAGATGCCCAGAACTGACCATCAAAGCCTCTATTTCACTCCATATAATGTATGCAAAGACACACACTGGGAAGACACCTCATTGTTTACCGTTTATGTATTACTTAAAAAACATAAAATCATAAGCATACACACTCATTATTGTCTGCCTAAAACCGGGACCCAGAATGACAGGCCTGTAATCTGTAAGGAAGCCACTGCTGCTTTACAAATCACCAGGAGCCATTGTGTGTTTCAAAGCTAAGCAGAGATGACATCATCAACTGGAGCTCCATCCTATGTGTTTTGTCACATTCAGATTACTTCAGGAAGCTGTATAGTTGACAGCCTCTGCTCACTAAATACTGTATTAACAATTAATGCTCCAATTTATACAATCAACTACAACGTCATGTACATGAACAAAGGAAACCAAGTACAACACTATTTAAAAATAAAATAAAAATCATAAAATGGTTCTCTGCATCCAACTATACTACATACAATCTAAAATGTAGTTATATTTGTTTCAGTTAATCTATTGCCCTCTAGTGGTATTACAGTCTCTATAGTGAATTTTATTTGAGGTAACTGTGGCCCTTTGCTCATTATAAATACTATTTTTCCATTACATTATTTAAGATGCTTTATTGTCTCCAGTCCAAGGAAACAACTACTAGAAACACAGATAGTGTGCCTACATAAAAACAAGGCAATGAAAGAAAAAAGGGTACTGTGTGATGGGAAGATCTAACATTTTACCTACATATACAGTATACTAAATATAACCAGGTTTATTTAATCCACATACAGTCACCCTATCATTTACACTCGTTTGCTTGCCTATTTTGTAGATGGTTGTTTTGCGCCCTCTACAGAAATTCTTTGTTAGCAGCAACTAAGTTAACCGATCACTTGGTGTATCACTCTGCATTTTCAGAATATTTATCAGAGGCCATCTGAGGAGTATAACAAATGACAAGAATGGGATTAGGCATATGTTCCTTTACTTACCTCCTTCCACCTTTTTTTTTAATCACTAACCTGCAATGGTTTATTCTGGCATCAGCTGGTCTACATATGGAATAACATGAGGTGCTTGCAAACCAAAGAGGAATATACTGGAACCTGGCTCTGGGACAATACAAAGGGTGAAAAGATAAATCAGGTGTCCGTCAATGGTCACCTCAAGATCTCCACCAAACCTTATTATAAGGCTGTGTTGCTCTGCCCAATTTAATTATGGCAATCTGAGTTTTAGTGAATGAGCTTTCCCTTCTTTTTTTATTATTAGTTTTGTAAACCTTTATGCTGTTGTTTATTACTACTAATAAAGGGTCCCAGCCATTTTCAGCTAAATTGCTTGGTTTCTTATGTTTACTTATTATGTAAAGTTTCTGATATGCCTTCTTTCAAGGTGCAACGAGAAGTTCCATAGGCTTACAGTCATATATGCACAAACCAGTGCTTTGTACAGAATTCATGTGGCTCCTAAATATCAATATTGAAAATGTGATTGACTTAAAAAACGCCCAAATCTTAGGAAGGATGAAAATGTTGTACAGCTCAGGAAAAGAAATTGTTTATTACTCCCATGAAACCTCTAAATAAACTCCATTGTATTGAATAACAATAATTGCTTATTTTATAAAAGTCGTTGAGGATAAAAAATATAAAGATACTGCTGTTTTAATCATTCCCAACAAGCCAATTTAATTAGCTTATTTGTCCAACTATTGATTAAATGCAAATTATGAGAAGCCTTAGACTGTCCTCGACACAAGTAATCCCAAAAATTAAATTGGAAGCCCTCCAACAACGCCTTCCTCTTCCATTGTGCTATTGTGAAGGCCACCCAATTAACATTCATCATATTCTTGATAATCACTTAGTGCCAGTGTTCTACAGCCATGTCTGCTCTGTCAATAATTACAAATGTAATATTAGTAGGAGGCTCTATCGTTAGGGCAGGAGAATTGATTAACTTGCCTCTGTAATACTTAGTATGGAAGAGGGAGAAAATAAAATCCATTTTAATGTTTTATTTAGAAAGTGCTTTATAATTGTAAGAGTGGCCGTGGTTTGTTTTATGCCAAACAAATATTTGGTTGTAAATACATAACAGGTATTTATTACTTATAGAGGCTTTATAGAGATTGCTTTGAGTGCCTCCAGTAACAAGCTACACATGCCATTATTCCTTGATGAGATTAGCTTTACAAGCTTATTTAATAAGGAAATGCATACAGTAGCCCTGATTAACAAAGTAGAGCCTTTTCTAGACTTTTCTAGTCCAACATTTTCTAAGACAGCCAGTGGGTGGCACTAAGGTAGAATGGGCAGTGCAACCAAACACAGTGGGTTAGGATGGATCATGTACATAGTCAAAATTATCCTGGGAAAATTGCATTAAGGCCCTTTACAGTCTTGTAGGTTTATTGCAATAAAGCAAGAACAGCTAACAAAATGCAATAACTAATAGCAATTATTAATAAGCATTTACGTTACTGAAGCCAGGGCAATACAAGGTGGATTTAGATTCATTGATTACAATGTTTTCTTTGCTCCTTAAATAATTAAATTAGTTAAACTAGAATTGGCGCACTGATTTGGTTTTCCCATGCATTTTCCCCAGGATCCCACTCTGACTGCTTTTTTGTGTCCTCCATTAACTAGCTAAACTATGATATTTGTTTTTTCAGAAGAGTTAAAAACTGGATGGGGAAGAGGGGCTACTGACTTTATATAACAAGCCTAAAAGCCTTAGGGTGTGATCACCATGTCTCTATGACTCTAAGCCATCGTTACAGGTGCTCCAAACCATTACTAGAAGGTTCAAAGGTTCAAGTGTGTGTATATATATATATATATATATATATATATATATATATATATATATATATAGAGAGAGAGAGAGAGAGAGAGAGAGAGAGAGAGAGAGAGAGAGAGAGAGAGAGAGAGAGAGAGAGAGAGAGAGAGAGAGAGAGAGAGGGAGGGAGGGAGGGAGGGAGAGAGAGAGAGAGAGAGAGAGAGAGAGAGAGAGAGAGCGCGCCCTGTCAAGTTTTTTTGTTTTTTTTTTGCTATCTGTATCCCCATTGTCACCAGAACAGGAATAAAGAGGACACTTGTTCCAGTGAGAACTGTTTAAGAGGGGGTTTACCCCTTTTTGTTGATGTCTCTTCATTTTTTTATGTCTACAGGACAAGAAGTGAAAAAAGATCTCTCAAATGGGACACAAATTGCTTAAAAACTATAACAGGGTTTTAATCATTACTCAGTCTATTGAAAAAAAAAATTATATACCAATGCAGTTAAAGCGGAACTAAACCCTCAGAAGCCATTTGATGGTCTGACAGTTTGGTAGAGAGCACAATCAATGTAACTGTTTTTGAAACTGTTACATCGTTGGGTTTAGTTCCTATATAGCTTTAACATTTAAAAAAAACTGTAACTGTCACATTGGTTGTGCTCTCAACCAAACTGTCAAACCATGAAATGGCTGGTGTCATAACTAATTACATGTGCAGCATCGTGGTAGTTAAAGATCAAACAGATGGCAGCTTCCTTGGCTAAAAAACGATAGGAGGGTTTAGTTCCACTTTAAACCAGTGGAGCAGATCAGCACAAACATTGCTTGGCACAAGCAGATCAGTGCTATATGATGCAAAACCCAAGAAATGCAGAAGTGTACACTGCACCTTTCAGACAGTGATTAAAGTGATTGTAAAGTCTTGTTTTTTTTTCCTATAAAAAGAACAAACATGTTATACTTAGCTGCTCTGTTGCAATGGATTTGCACAGAGTGGCCCAGATCCTCCTCTTCTCGGGTCCTTCTTCTGTGATCCTGGCCCCTCCCTCCTGTTGAGTGGCCCCATGGCAAGCAACTTGCTATGGGGGCACCCAAGCCAAGTCACAGCTCCCTGTGTCCATTCAGACACAGAACCCCGACCCAGCCCTGCCCCCCCCCTCCCCTGATTGGCTAGCTGACTCTCAGACGACTGAGACACTCGTGGACATTGCTGGACAGAGAGGGACCTTAGGTAAGTGATGTGGGGCTGAGAAGGGCTGCTGCACACAGAAGGCTTTTTATCTTGATGCATAGAATGCATTAAGATAAAAAAAAAACCTTCTGCCTTTACAACCCCTTTAACCACTTGACCACTGAGCACTTAAACCCCCTTAATAACCAATTTTCAGCTTTCGGTGCTCTCACATTTTGAATGACAATTACTCAGTCATGCAATACTGTACCTACCATATATACTCGAGTATAAGTCGAGTTTTTCAGCACATTTTTTTGTGCTGAAAGTGCCCCCCTCGACTTATACTCGAGTCAAGCACTTTTCTGCTGCAAAAAATTTCATTTTCCGTACCGATTTTGGGGCCCCGTATCTCAGGGCCACTTTATGCTAGGAACCCCAAGTTTGGTGTGCAAACCCAGTGGAACTGGTACCATAACATATCCTAAGCTAGGGTTCCTAGGACCAAGTGGCCCCGAGATACAGGGCCCCAAAATCGGTTCAGAAAATGTCATTCTCTGCTGCAGAAAAGTGCTTGACATTTTCTGAACCGATTTTTGGGGCCCTGTATCTCAGGGACTGAGTTCCACTGAGTTTGCACACCAAATTTGGGGTTTCTAGCACTAAGTGGCCCCGAGATACAGGGCCCCAAAGTCGGTCAACTGTGTCCATCTGCAGCAATGCCATTTCGGGACCATTTGGGTTCAGAGACCCCAAATTTTGGCTGCAGCTAGGGGGCATCTAGGAACCCTTAACTACCCATAACTACTGAGTTTGAAGTTCGGGGGACCTATGGCTGCAAATGGGCACAGTGAGGCATGCAAATGGGCACAGTGAGGCATGCAAATGGGCACAGTGAGGCTGCAAATGGGCATTGTTGACCCTCTTTTCCACTTACAGTAGCTGTGCATTTCTCACCCTCGTCTTATACTCGGGTCACTAAGTTTTTCCCATTTTTTTGTGGTAAATTAGGGCCTCGACTTATACTCGGAACGACTTATACTCGAGTATATACGGTATATGAAATTTTTGTCTTTTTTTCACACAAATAGAGCTTTCTTTTTGTGGTATTTAATCACCACTGTGTTTTTTATTTTTTGCGCTATAAAAGAAAAGAGACTGAAAATTTGGTAAAAAAATGAATTTTTCTTTGTTTCGGTTATAAAATTTAGCAAATTAGTAATTTTTCTTCAAAAATTTTGGCCAAAATGTATACTGCTACATATCTTTGGTAAAAATAAGTACAAATTGGTGTATATTATTTGGTCTTTGTGAAAGTTATAGAGTCCAAAAGCTATGGTGCCAATATCTGAAAATTGATCACACATGAATTACTGACGGCCTAATTTCTTGAGACCCTAACATGCCAGAAAAGTAAAAATACCCCCAAATGACCCCTTTTTGGAAAGAAGACATTCCAAGGTATTTAGAAAAATGCATGATGAGTTTTTTGAAGTTGTCATTTTTTCCAACAATTCTTTGCAAAATCAAGATTTTTTTTTTCTTTTTTTTTTTCACAAAATTGTCATATTAGCAGGTTATTTCTCACATACGGCATATGCATACCACAAATTACACCCCAAAACACATTCTGCTATTACTCCAGAGTACGGCGATACCACATGTGTGAGACTTTTACACAGCATGGCCACATACAGAGACCCAACATGCAGGGAGCACCTTCAGGCTTTCTGGAGCACCCAGGCCAATTCTGACATTTCTCTCCTACATGTAAAAATCATCATTTATTTGCTGAAAATTACATAGAACCCCAAAACATTATATATGTTTTTTTAGCAAAGACCCTAGAGAATACAATGACGGTTGTTGCAACTTTTTATCTCGCACAGTATTTGCGGAGCAATTTTTCGTACGCTTTTTTTTGGAAAAAAAACAGTTTTGTGCTTTAAAAAACCAAATCAGAAAAGTTAGCCCAATGTTTTTGCATAAGATGAAAGATGACGTTTTGCTGAGTAAATAGATACCTAACATGTCACCCTTCAAAATTGCACACGCTCGTGGAATGGCGCCAAACTTCGCTACTTAAAAATCCCCATAGGCGACGCTTTAAAATTTTTAACTGGTTACATGTTTTGAGTTACAGAGGAGTTACAGAGGAGGTCTAGGGCCAAAAATATTGCTCTCGCCCTACCGATCGCAGTGATACCTCACATGTGTGGTTTGAACATCATTTTCATACGTGGGCGGGACTATGTATGCGTTCGCTTCTGCATGCGAGCACATGGGGACAGGGGCGCTTTAAATCTTTTTTTTTTTTTTTTTTTAATTGGTTAATTTACTTTATTTATTTTAGTTTGACACTTTTTTCCCAAAAATTATTTTTTGATCACTTTTATTCCTATTGCAAGGAATGTAAACATCCCTTGTAATAGGAATATGGCATGACAGGTCCTCTTTACAGTGAGATATGGGGTCAATAAGACCCCACATCTCACCTCTAGGCTGGGAAGCCTGAAATAATTTAAAAAAATATCCTGGCTTTGATCGTAGCGGTGAGTCGGTAGAAACACTGGAGGGTGGCGGGAGGGGGGGATGTCCCCTCTCACCTCCCGTAAGAACGATCAAGCAGCGGAACAGCTGCTATGATCATTCTTATGGTGTAGGGAATCACCGGCTGAAAAAGCTGATGCCTGTAGCTGCAGGCATCATTCAGATATCCCTGCACAAAGTCAAGGACGTCATATGACGACGGGCGGGAAGTGGTTAAAACGCATTTTTTTTTTTTAACACAAAGTTGTCCATTTATACAATATTTATAACACATAGCATGTACATACCAAAAATTACACCCCAAAATAAATTCTCCTACTCCTCCTGAGTACGGCGATACCACATGTGTGAGACTTCCACAGTCTGGCCACATACAGAGGCCGAGTACAGTTGAGTATGGCTGAGCATGGCAGAGTATGGCTGAGCATGGCCGAGTATGGCTGAGCATGGCAGAGTATGGCAGAGTATGACTGAGCATGGTTGGGTATTGCAGAGTATTGCGGGGTATTGCGGGGTATTGCAGGGTATTGCAGAGTATTGCAGTGTATTGCTGGGTATTGCAGAGTATTGCAGAGTATTGCTGGGTATTGCTGGGTATTGCGGGGTATTGCAGAGTATTGCAGGGTATTGCAGAGTATTGCAGGGTATTGCGGGGTATTGCAGAGTATTGCGGGGTATTGCAGAGTATTGCAGTGTATTGCGGGGTATTGCAGGGTATTGCAGAGTATTGCAGGGTATTGCTGGGTATTGCGGGGTATTGCAGAGTATTGCAAGGTATTGCGGGGTATTGCAGGGTATTGCAGAGTATTGCAGGGCATTGCTGGGTATTGCGGGGTATTGCAGGGTATTGCAGGGTATTGCAGGGTATTGCTGGGTATTGCAGGGTATTGCAGAGTATTGCAGGGTATTGCAGGGTATTGCTGGGTATTGCTGGGTATAGCGGGGTATTGCAGAGTATTGCAGGGTATTGCGGGGTATTGCAGAGTATTGCAGGGTATTGCACAGTATTGCACAGGGTATTGCACAGGGTATTGCAGAGTATTGCACAGAGTATTGCAGGCTATTGCAGAGTATTGCATCATTCAGATATCCCCGCACAAAGTCAAGGACGTCATATGACGGCGGGCGGGAAGTGGTTAAAACGCTTTTTTTTTTTTTAACACAAAGTTGTCCATTTATACAATATTTATAACACATAGCATGTACATACCAAAAATTACACCCCAAAATAAATTCTCCTACTCCTCCTGAGTACGGCGATACCACATGTGTGAGACTTCCACAGTCTGGCCACATACAGAGGCCGAGTACAGTTGAGTATGGATGAGCATGGCAGAGTATGGCTGAACATGGCCGAGTATGGCTGAGCATGGCAGAGTATGGCAGAGTATGACTGAGCATGGTTGGGTATGGCAGAGCATGGCTGGGTATGGCAGAGTATGGCTGGGTATGACTGGGTATGGTGTTGTATTCCAGGGTATTGCAGAATATTGCAGGGTATTGCTGGGTATTGCGGGGTATTGCAGAGTATTGCGGGGTATTGCAGAGTATTGCAGGGTATTGCTGGGTATTGCAGGGTATTGCTGGGTATTGCGGGGTATTGCAGAGTATTGCGGGGTATTGCGGGGTATTGCAGGGTATTGCAGAGTATTGCAGGGTATTGCTGGGTATTGCAGAGTATTGCAGAGTATTGCTGGGTATTGCTGGGTATTGCGGGGTATTGCAGAGTATTGCAGGGTATTGCGGGGTATTGCAGAGTATTGCAGTGTATTGCGGGGTATTGCAGAGTATTGCAGGGTATTGCAGAGTATTGCAGGGTATTGTGGGGTATTGCAGGGTATTGCAGAGTATTGCAGGGTATTGCAGGGTATTGCTGGGTATTGCGGGGTATTGCAGAGTATTGCAGGGTATTGCGGGGTATTGCAGAGTATTGCACAGTATTGCGGGTATTGCAGAGTATTGCACAGTATTGCACAGGGTATTGCAGAGTATTGCACAGGGTATTGCAGAGTATTGCACAGAGTATTGCAGGCTATTGCAGAGTATTGCAGGGTATTGCTGGGTATTGCAGAGTATTGCAGAGTATTGCTGGGTATTGCTGGGTATTGCGGGGTATTGCAGAGTATTGCAGGGTATTGCGGGGTATTGCAGAGTATTGCAGTGTATTGCGGGGTATTGCAGAGTATTGCAGGGTATTGCTGGGTATTGCGGGGTATTGCAGAGTATTGCAGGGTATTGTGGGGTATTGCAGGGTATTGCAGAGTATTGCAGGGTATTGCTGGGTATTGCTGGGTATTGCGGGGTATTGCAGGGTATTGCAGGGTATTGCTGGGTATTGCGGGGTATTGCAGGGTATTGCTGGGTATTGTGGGGTATTGCAGAGTATTGCAGGGTATTGCGGGTATTGCAGAGTATTGCACAGTATTGCACAGGGTATTGCAGAGTATTGCACAGGGTATTGCAGAGTATTGCACAGAGTATTGCAGGCTATTGCAGAGTATTGCAGAGTATTGCAGAGTATTGCAGGGTATTGCAGAGTATTGCACAGGGTATTGCAGAGTTTTGCACAGGGAATTGCAGAGTATTGTGCACGGTATTTCTGAGCATGGAGGGATGGCTGAGCATGGATGGATGGATGGCTGGATGTGACTGCACATGTCACAGAGCAGCGCTGTTGACACTACACATCCAGCCCACAGCGCTGCTGCCATCCGATCCCTCCCCCCCTGTACCGATCGGTACAGAGAGGGGAGAGAGGAACTGGCATCATGACATGAGGCCGGTTTGTTTACATTTGATCGCTCCGTCATTTGACCGAGCGATCACATGGTAAACGGCCGCAATCAGCCGTGATCCGTGATGCGCCGGGTCCTCTGTACCCGGTGGTCATGAATGTTCTCGGGTGCGTGCCCCAGGGGACGCACGAGAGCGGAATACTGGGAGGACGTTACTGTACGCCCTCCCTGGGTTAAGAAACCACCCTGTAGCCGTCATTCTGCTATGGGCCGGTTGTTAAGTGGTTAAGGAACACCTTGTATTGGAATTGTGTGCCCTTTCTTTAACTGCTTCCTGCCCACGTCATTGTAAAATGATTGATGAGGAGGAAGCCTCTTGTTCTGGGAGGACGTCATATGCCGTCTTCCAGAGAACACAGAGCAATCTGTCACAGTGGACACAGTGGATGACTGATCAGTGTACCGGCCTGTTGCCGGTAACGTGATTGCTGTGACCAATCACAGCAGACCACATGACAGTTGTGTTGCTAACTGTGGTTGGTCACAGTGATCACATGATACAGAAAGGGCCAATCTACCATGTGATTAGCTGTGGTCAATCACAGTGTTATAGGGCGTACACACGGTCGGACTTTGTTCGGACATTCCGACAACAAAATCCTAGGATTTTTTCCGACGGATGTTGGCTCAAACTTGTTTTGCCTACACATGGTCGCACAAAGTTGTCGGAATTTCGGATCGACAACCACGCGGTCACGTACACCACGTACGACGAGACTAGAAAAGGCCGGTTCAGAACCAAGCGCGGCACCCTTTGGGCTCCTTTTGCTAATCTCGTGTTAGTAAAAGTTTGGTGAGAGACGATTCGCGCTTTTTCAGACTCGTGGCTTTCAGATCGTTTTCTGCCGTTCAGTTTGTGCTTGTGGGTTTGTATCTGCTCTTCAGTGCGTGCAAGCAAGTTCCGCGTGACTTTAGGTAGTCATTGTATTCTTGTTCGTTCGTTACTGTTTTTCAGGTCGCTCTTCACAGGCCTTGCTGTTCTTCAGTGCGTTCTGTTACTTCGTTCTGAGCAGCCGACCGTTTTCTAGCCATGTTTCGTATGCGTACTCCTCGTAGAGTTCGTGCTGTGCGGGGGCTTGGTGTTGGGGTCCTGACCTTGACACAAGTCCAGTCCATGAACAGGGTGGGGAGGAGTTCATGGACCAAGAATTGGTTGCTTCGGGGTGACCAGTTCTGTCATATGCCTTTGCTCCGTGAGATCCGTGAGAATAATCCTGACGATTTCAGGAACTTTCTCAGGATGACGGACCCCGTGTTTCACCGTCTGTTGGCTTCGCTGACCCCCTATATCAGCAGGCAGGATACCTGCATGAGGCAAGCCATCACTTTGGCCACAGGGAGAAGCCTGAAGGACCTCAAGTTCTCGACAGGCATCTCCCCCCAGGCTCTGGGGATCATTATCCCAGAGACCTGTTCTGCCATCATCCAGGTCCTGCAGAAGGAGTATATGAAGGTAAGATTTTTATCCTTTTATCTCACATTTTATTGTATTTAATGTTTGATAATATGTTGTATTTCTTTCCTCATTCCCTAATTACCATGATTGTAATAGGCTGTGAATGTCCCCTATGTCCTCATGCATGCTGGATTGTTATGTAATTATTATTTTAGGTCCTTCATACATATTTGCCCTTCAATAACCTCTCCAGCATGGTGTCTCCTGCCCTATATTCACCTCATGTAGTCACTTAACAATGTATTTTATCAGCTCTATAGTAGTGCTTTACCCCAAACACCCCCTAAAATGTTTTGAAATGTTATTTTTTATTTAAATTCAGGCAGAGTGCCAGAAGGTTTTTTTTGTGGTGTCCCCAAATTTTTT
The DNA here is from genome assembly GCA_037952925.1 of Lithobates clamitans. Lineage (NCBI taxonomy): Eukaryota > Metazoa > Chordata > Amphibia > Anura > Ranidae > Lithobates > Lithobates clamitans. Next base: position 2,631,084 of record JBBGZY010000325.1, on the reverse strand, counting down.
GTAACCCTCCCTCCCCCAACTGCTAAGTCAGCTGATCCCAATTCTCTATCCTCAATCATCTATCTGCTGACTTTGCCAAACCCATACACACTATACCCATCTCTTTACTGGTCAGATTTATGGATGAATTCCCCAAAGCATGTAGTGCAAGGGCCTGCCTGTATACTTTCCAATGGTACTGTTTAAAGTTTTTCTATCCTATTATTATCTTGATAGGTAATAGCAGAATGTTCAAATGTGCTCAAATGTGTACAGTGTGTATTTATATCTTTGTATTATGACACTTCTTACCTGTCCAGTGGTCTGCCAATAGTGTAACTAAGGAGGGTCTGTTCCAAGTAATACCCTGTATTTAGGCATTCATCTCTCAATGAAGTGAAGAGGGTTACCTGTCCAAGAGTTCCCCCCCCCCTATAATGTTAGAAATGGCCCATGAGGGGGGGAGGGGGAATATGATAGGTGTACCTTATACTTTGTTGTTGTTAAATTCCCCTTAATAAATGCTATCTGGAGGTTGCCCCATAATGTTTGTGTCTAATCTGCTTTCTATGTTTCTGTGAAAAAATAGTAATGTTTATTGTTTTTTCCTCAACAGTTTCCTTCAACGCCACAGGAATGGCAGACTGTGGCCTCCCACTTTGCCCAGCGGTGGGACTTTCCTAACTGCGGAGGGGCAATTGATGGGACACACGTCCACATCGTCCCACCACCCAACTCGGGGTCGTACTATTATAATTACAAGGGGTTTAATAGTATAGTGATGTTGGCGGTGGTGTCGGCTAATTACGAGTTCTTGTATGTGGACGTGGGGAAGAATGGCCGGATGTCCGATGGTGGAGTGATCGCCCAGACGGAGTTCTACAGGCGTCTCCAGAATGGCAGCTTGGACTTGTCACCTCCAGAGGACAATGTTGAAGGTCTCCCATTTGTGTTCGTTGCTGATGAAGCATTTGCGCTGGGGGACCACCTGATGCGGCCATTCCCGATGAGGATCCTCACCCCGGAACAGAGGGTTTTTAATTACCGGCTGGCCAGAGCCCAAAGAGTGGTGGAGAACACATTTGGAATCCTGGCCAGCCGGTTCTGATTATTTATGACACCCATCCATATGGCGGAGTATAAACTGAACCATATAATACTTGCCTGCTGTGTTCTCCATAATTTTTTAAGAAAACATTCAGCCAACTATGCTGGCTCAGTTGGGCCTGAGGCCGGAATCCCAAATCCATCAACACTGACGGCGCTTGAAAGTGGCCGTCCTGGCTTGCCCTCCCTGAATGCCCGTGATGTCCGGTTACGCTACCTGGAGTTCTTTGCGGGTAGGGGGGCTATCAATATGCCAGACAATCTGTGAAACCTTTTTCAAATAAAAAACAACCAAAAGAAATTCTTTGTGGACATTTACTGCTTGTGTTTGTTTTAGCTGACACTGACAGAAATGTGTTGAGTGCAGAAAATGTCGTGATTGGGTAACCTTATAAAAAACAGTGTTGGCTGGTACTTCCTAAATGCAAAAACAAATTTCACTACAAGTGCACTTGCAACTGCACTGAACCTGCACTTGTAGTGCAAAGTGTATTTGCCCTTAGGAAATAACCCCCATTTTTGCATAAAACAGCAATTACATCACCCCAAAAGTGTTGTAATGTTGAGACAATAATCCACACATTCTTGAGTAAGGCACTTTTTTATACCTGCACAATCACATGTGCATTTACGAAAGGTTTTTAAGGCTGGGTTCACACTGGTGCGACACGACAGCCGTCCTACTTTGGATCCGACTTTGCCCTGCGACATGAAGCCGGCATGTGTCCGACTTTCAATGAACGGGGATCCGACTTGGATCCCCGCCAATGCCCGACACTGTGTTTGGTATGAATCTTTAGGGGGAACTCCGCGCCAAATTTTAAATAAAAATCCGGCATGGGTTCCCCCTCCAAGAGCATACCAGGCCCTTGGGTCTGGTATGGACCTTGAGGGGAACCCCCTACGCCGAAAAAACGGCGTGGGGGGTCCCCCCCAATCCATACCAGACCCTTATCCGAGCACGCAGCCCGGCCGGACAGGAATGGGGGTGGGGACGAGCGAGCGCCCCCCCCCCTCCTGAACCGTACCAGGCCGCATGCCCTCAACATGGGGGGTTGTTGCCTTGGGGGAGGGGGGGCGCGCTACGGCCCCCCCACCCCAAAGCACCTTGTCCCCATGTTGATGAGGACAAGGGCCTCTTCCCGACAACCCTGGCCGTTGGTTGTCGGGGTCTGCGGGCGGGGGCTTATCGGAATCCGGGAGCCCCCTTTAATAAGGGGGCCCCCAGATCCCGGCCCCCCACCCTATGTGAATTGAGTATGGGGTACATGGTACCCCTACTCATTCACCTAGGGAAAAAGTGTCAATTTAAAAAAAAAACACTACACAGATTTTTAAAGTATTTTATTAGACAGCTCCGGGGGTCTTCTTCCGACTTCGGGGGTCTCTCCGGTTCTTCTCCGCGCTCTCCGGGTCTTCTGCCGGGCTCCTCCTCTCTCTTCTGCTCTTTTGCCGCTCTTTTGCTAAAGAGGAGGAGCCCGGTCTGCTGCCTTCTTCTCTTCGGGGGTCTCTCCGGTTCTTCTCCGCGCTCTCCGGATCTTCTGCCGGGCTCCTCCTCTCTCTTCTGCTCTTTTGCCGCTCTTTTGCTAAAGAGGAGGAGCCCGGTCTTCAATCTTCTGCCTTCTGCCCTCTTCTCTTCTCCTGATGTTGACACGACGCTCTCTCCGGCTAGAATGCTCTCTGTGCGCTCTGCTCTGACTTATATAGGCGGTGACCCCGCCCTCTTATGCCGTCACAGTCCCTGGGCATGCTGGGACTGTGACGTTTTAGGGGGCGTGGTCATCACCCGATGACCACGCCCCCTGTATGCCGTCACAGTCCCAGCATGCCCAGGGACTGTGACGGCATAAGAGGGCGGGGTCACCGCCTATATAAGTCAGAGCAGAGCGCACAGAGAGCATTCTATCCGGAGAGAGCGTCGTGTCAACATCAGGAGAAGAGAAGAGGGCAGAAGACCGAAGACTGAAGACCGGACTCCTCTGCTTAAGCAAAAGAGCGGCAAAAGAGCAGAAGAGAGCGGAGGAGCCCGGCAGAAGACCCGGAGAGCGCGGAGAAGAACCGGAGAGACCCCCGAAGTCGGAAGAAGACCCCCGGAGCTGTCTAATAAAATACTTTAAAAATCTGTGTAGTGTTTTTTTTTTTAAATTGACACTTTTTTCCCTAGGTGAATGAGTAGGGGTACCATGTACCCCATACTCAATTCACATAGGGTGGGGGGCCGGGATCTGGGGGCCCCCTTATTAAAGGGGGCTCCCGGATTCCGATAAGCCCCCCGCCCGCAGACCCCGACAACCAACGGCCAGGGTTGTCGGGAAGAGGCCCTTGTCCTCATCAACATGGGGACAAGGTGCTTTGGGGTGGGGGGGGCCGCAGCGCGCCCCCCTCCCCCAAGGCAACAACCCCCCATGTTGAGGGCATGCGGCCTGGTACGGTTCAGGAGGGGGGGGGCGCTCGCCCGTCCCCACCCCCATTCCTGTCCGGCCGGGCTGCGTGCTCGGATAAGGGTCTGGTATGGATTGGGGGGGACCCCCCACGCCGTTTTTTCGGCGTAGGGGGTTCCCCTCAAGGTCCATACCAGACCCAAGGGCCTGGTATGCTCTTGGAGGGGGAACCCATGCCGAATTTTTATTTAAAATTTGGCGCGGAGTTCCCCCTCAAGAACATCTGAGCACAAGTCGCATGCCGAAGTCGGATCATGCAAGACGGCAATCCGACTTTGATCTGACTTCAATGATAGTCAATAGGCTGAAGTAGGATCAAAGTCGGACCAAAGTAGTACAGGGAGCATTTCTAAAGTCGGAACGACTTGTGTCGGACCAGTTAGGACGGCTCCCATAGGGAAACATTACATTTCACACGTCATGCGACATGAGCTCCCAATGTCGGAGCGTTTGTCGGACCAGTGTGAACCCAGCCTAAAACAAATCAACATGTTTGTTGTATAACAATTTTTGCAGTAGCATTATCAAAAATCGAAATATCCATTTCAGATAAAACAGGCCTGTGTAAAACCAACAAGAAAGCCAAAAAACTTGAACTTACAAAGTTCACATTAGGTAAAACCTGAAGGCTATATCAGACATCAGTATTTAGGAACTGGGTTTGATATAGCGTTCAGATGGGGGGAAATCACCCCTGGAAAAGCCAAATTTGGAAGATGCACACCAATTTACGAATGTCAACATGTGCTATCTGCCATCAGGGGGGATCAAGGGACGTGTTTTGGGGGAGCAAGCCCTTCCTCAACGCGACTTTATAATTGAGGAAGGGGTTGCACCCCCAAAACGCGTCCATTGATCTCCCGTGATGGCAGATAGCACATATTGGCACACTGTGTGCATCCTCCAAATTTGGCTTTTCTAAACAATGAAAACATTTTTGGAAGATTGGACCACAATAAAACAAGTGATTTTGTGGGGTTAAATTCGCCCCAAAACATCAATGATGTTATTATTTTTTTTAATAACATCATTGATTTTTTGCTGGATATTTTGCAGTTCGGCATTACACCCCATGATCTCCCCGATCAGGATCTGGGCACTTTCAGAAGTAAAGCATTCTCTATCCCTCACATCACGATCACCTAAAAAGAGATAAAGAACAAAAAAAAAGGTCTCAAAAATCTGCCACCATCCATCTCTTTTACCTGAGCCTGTGGTCGCAGACACTCACCTGTTGTGGTGCCAATCTCCACCACGTCTTCTTCTTCCTCCTGCTTAGCATCTTGTGTTTGAGGTATTTCCCCTTCTTCCAGAGGTGGGGGTTCTCTGTTCTCCTGGGATGAGGGGTGTCCTCCGAGTCTTTTCTCCCCTATGTAAAACAAAAATGGTATACTTAGCACACAGATATTTGATGGCAGAACTAGAAATAGGAAACATTGCTTGGAAGTGGGGTACAATTGTCTATTTTAGCCGAGTTCCAAGATGTATATTTTTTAGTGTCCTTTGTCAAGCTGCAATACTTTACCTGTTTGGTACAAGCTTCACAGATGTAGCCCCCCCTATAGTATACACTGGAGCACCTGTGTGCCCCCCCTAATAAAAATGGTGTTCTTGTGTCCCACACTAGTGCTCCAGTGTCCAGATGTGAAAACAGCTGCTCAATGTCCTCTCCTTACATACAATCTAGTTGGCATTTCATTCTAGTAACAAACCCATCTACACAAACAAATATTTGGCATCCAAGTAGGCCCCAAAAAATGTGTGAAAATGCATATGGCCTAAACAATGGTGTTCTAGAGGCCGAAAGAAAAATGTTTGATACGAACGAATAATGGGCCCATGAACATTAAAGTTGCCCTTTTAAACGTTACAATTAATAAAAGCATATGGAGCAGAACGAACGGAATAAAGACAGAAAGAATAGGAACACAGCACAACTACTTACTTTTTTGCAGCACTCTCCGGATCTTTCGGTACTGCTCTGGCTCTCTCAACTTCAGGTCCGACCACCGCTTCCTGAGCTGATCTTTAGATCTTCGTACCCCGAAATTCCTCTCAAGACTCCTGACCACTTTCGCCATGATCTTGGCCTTTCGGATGTTGGGGTGGGGGTAAGGCCCATATTTTCCGTCATAGTCCTCATGATGTCGACCATCTCCAACATCTCCCCAAACGACATATTTGTGGCCTTAAAACGTCTCCTTCTGGATCGGGACGTGCCTGGATCCGACCTTTCCTCCTCCTCGTTGCTAGAATTAGCATGCACCTGCTGTAACTCCGCCATCATGCTCTTCACCCACTGCGCCGAACGAAAAGGGGCGGGGAATAGACTAGAAAAAACGTCAGGGGCGGGCGGAGTTACACGCATGCGCAGTGTGTATAAAGCGTAACACGCGTGCGTATTACGTACGATCTGTGAGCGGAGGAAGGAGCATTGGACGCGCCGATCGTAAGAACGAAGGTAAGAGACAAACTTGTGCCTATACTGCTTCTAGATTGAGGCCTATATTGTAACAAGATTAGGAGAGTTTTGTCTGACATTAGGCTTTGTCTTGTGTTGTGTCTTGCAGTGAACATGGATATCTTAATGAAAGACAATGACTTCATGTCAGTATTCGTAGAGATGCTAAGTGAGCTGCCCTGTCTGTGGGAGATTACCCACCCCCATTTCAAGAACCAAGCAAAGAGGAAGGCAGCACTGGAGCAATTGTGTGAAATTGTGAAGCAGGTGATCCCCACGGCAGACATCACTTATTTAAAGATTTTCATTGGTGGCCTGAGGAGCACATATCTGAGGGAGCGCAAGAAAGTCCTGGATTCACAGAGATCTGGAGCAGCAGATGACATCTATGTCCCCAGGATGTTGTACTACGACAGGCTGCACTTTCTGGCAGGCCAGACTGAACCCAGGCCATCCCTCTCCAGTCTTCCTTCCACGCTTCCTTCCCCCCCGGCTGAGGCTTCTGATGCCCAACCTGGGCCTTCCAGGCCACATGTGGAGGAGCCCAGATTGAGCCAGGTATAGCATTCCTCTAAATATTTCTGCTTGTCCAATCAATGATGTTAACTAGATGTTAGTTGGGAGTACTAATTTAGGATTGTGATTGATGATGCAAAACATTACAACTATGTCCCTTTTTCATACACAGGGAAGTCTCAGCCAGGAGGTGGCCGGGCCGAGCCAGCTGGCTGATATCAAGGTCCCTCCACCCCCCCTGAAAAGAGAAAGTGGCAGTAGGAGGATTACCCTAGAGGAGGCTGCTATAGCATTCTTTTGGAGGGCTACAGAGGTCCTGGGAGCACCCCACACCATGGAGGAGAACATTGCTGCCTTCATAGCCTATAAAATGCAGAGGATGGAGGAGGGCCAAAAAGTCTTGTGTGAGGCCCTCATATCGGAGGCTCTGGAGAAAGGTATGAGGGGACAAATTACACCTCACACACATCTTGGGGATGGTCCTCCTCCTCCTCCTGCAGGTCCTCCTCCTCCCTCTCCTCCAGGTCCTCCCAGTCCTCCTCCAGGTCCCCCCAGTCCTCCTCCTCCTACAGGTCCTACTCCTCCTCCTGCCACATCTCCAACTGCACAGCCACAGCCCGGAAGGAAGCGTGGAAGGAAGACCAGACAGTGATTGCCCTGGGTTCAGTCTGGTCAGCCAAAAGATGCAGCCTCTTGTGGTACCACAGCCTGGGGACACAGATATCATCTGCTGCTATCCGGATCTCTGTGAATCCCGGACCAGACTGCCCTCCCTTAGATATGGACTCCTCAGGCCACCAATTTTGATGTTGAAGAATTGATGTCTGCCGTGGGGGTCCCAGGCTTCACTAATTTCTGCTGTTGATCCAGTGTTGCCTTCCTCTTTGGTTCTGATCCCTTAATAAAGGATTTTTGTTTTGAATCATACTCTCCTATGTGTTTTACTTCAAAAAGGACAGTTGGTTTGTGAGGATTCAGGTACATTTCAAATATACAATGTGAAATGAACAAGGGACACCAACAACAAACAATCTCCTGGAGATTAAATAATAAAAGATATCAATGGTGTTGGGGTAACTTGACACACAAAACACACACAAAAATATTTGGGAGTAAAAATAAAAATAACATTGAACAAAGATCAGCCTTGGCAAAAATCCAAACATTAAAGAAAAAAAAAGGCCGAAAATCCAAAAAATAAAAAATAAAAAAAATATAAAACTGTCAGATGTGACAACTAATAACAATATATTCAGGAAATCCCACTAAAAAAACACAAATAAAAGTTTGTGAGAAGTGTTTGTGAATATGAGCAACAAAACTACTTAATTCTTGTCACATTATAAAGAAGAAGAGAGTGCGCTGTATTAAACCATTTTTAACATTGCAGCGTGACGAAAGTGCTGTATCCATTGCGAACGCTAAGTTTACCAGAACGAGCTGTCCAGTGTCGGAATTTCTTCTGAGCATGCGTGGCACTTTGTGCGTCGGAACAGGCCACACACGGTCGGAATTGACACGATCGGATTTTGTTGTCGGAAAATTTTATCTCCTGCTCTCCAACTTTGTGTGTCGGAAAATCCGATGGAAAATGTCCGATGGCGCCCACACACGGTCGGAATTTCCGACAACACGCTCCGATCGGACATTGTCCATCGGAAAATCCGACCGCGTGTACGGGGCATTACTATGGTAACACGGTATTGCTCTGGTCACAGTATGTAAAAAATAAATAAATAAATAAAATATTAAAAGAAATTGAAAAAAATGATCACAATTTATTATTATTTTGTTTTACATACTGTCACAAGTCAGTGTCCCTGGTAACCGCCCCACCAGATATATGAAGATGCTGTACTGCACTAGTGGCAGTATTTAAACATAAATGTGAAAAAAAAACTATTTTTTTTCTTCATTTTACAAAAATTACAACAAAAAACATGCCATGCCTCTTACTAAATACCTCAGGCTATCTACTTTCCAAAAAAGGTAATTTGGGGGATATTTGTACCGTCCTGGCATTTTGGGTCTCAAGAAAATGAGCTGTTAGTAACTCAGGATTGATCGATTTTCAGATACATACCTTAGTTATTCCTTCAGACTAAATAATATACCCGGATTTGGGTTATTTTCACCAAAGAAATGTAGTAGAATACATTTTGGCAAAAAAAAATATTAAGAAAGATTATTTCTTTGCAAAATTTTATAACAGAAATGAAGAAAAACTTGTTTTTTTTTCAAAATCTTTGGCCTTTTTTCATTTATTTAGAAAAAAAACTCAATGGTGATTAACCACTTCAGCCCCTGAAGATTTGGCTGCTGAATGACCAGGCCATTTTTTGCAATTCGGCACTGCATCGCTTTAACTGAAAATTGCGCAGTCGTGCGACACTGCTCACAAACAAAATTGACGTCCTTTTATCCCCACAAATATAGCTTTCTTTTGGTGGTATTTGATCGCCTCTGCGTTTTTTATTCATTGCACTATACACAATTTTGAAAAAAACTAAATATTTTGTACTTTTTGCTATAATAAATATCCACTTTTTTTTTTTTTTAAAACACATTTTTTTCTCAGTTTAGACCGATATGTATTCTTCTACATATTTTTGGTTAAAAAAAAACGCAATAAGCGCATATTGATTGGTTTGCGCAAAAGTTATAGCGTCTACAAAATAGGGGATAGATTTATAGCATTTTTATTTTTATTATTTTTTTTACTAGTAATGGCAGCGATCTGCAATTTTTATTGTGACTGCGACATTATGGTGGACACATCGGACACTTTTGATACATTTTTGGGACCATTGGCATTTATACTATTGGCTTTTATGCTATAAAAATGCACTGATTACTGTAAAAATGTCACTGGCAGGGAAGGGGTTAACACTAGGGGGCGATCAAGGGGTTAATTGTGTTCCCTGTGTGTGTTTCTAACTATAGGGGGAAGGGACTCACCTAGAGGAAGTGACGGATCGTGGTTTCTAGCTATTAGTAACTCACAATGTCACTGCTCACAGAACAGAACAGGGATTTGTGTGTTTACACACACACGTACCTGTTCTGCCTCTCGTGCCCGCGATCACTCGTGGCCGGCGGTCATCGCGACCGTAGGCCACGAGCATCGGCACCCCCGCAGTGCAGCAGCACATGCATGCCTGCTATCCCAATCCCATGAGCCGACATATAGCTGCGACAGCTTGCGGGAACATACCGACCTGCCGCCGTATAATGACGGCGGCTGGTCGGCAAGCGGTTAAATAGCACCAAAAGAAAGCTCTATTGGCACAGTGTTGCATGACTGTGCAATTGTCATTCAAAGTGCAACAGCGCAGAAGACTGAAAATTGGCCTGAGCAGGAAGGGAGTAAAATTCACGGTATAGTAGTAGTTAATCAAATGTGAACCTACCCTTACCAGCGCATGTGTATTTGGTGTGACAGTTGGAAAAATATTTTCTTTTTCAGTTATTTCTGATATATTAATTTAAAATGTAGTAAATGTTGTGTACATTTCAGAAAGGCAACTGCCTTTCTGGGAAGATGACCTACACACTTACCCTCTTGTCATGGAGATAGCAGCTCATAGGCCTAGTGTGATGAGCTGGTCGTGTTTAGGGGACTCCTACATCTTATTTAATGGCTATCAGAAGAAATATGGACAGATCAGACTGTGGGAGTAAATGAGGTGACTAAGTGGAAGAGTAAATTTTAAAGCTGATCTCCAGGCAGATACATAAGATACAACCTAATGCAGCTCTGAATACATTATTAAGGCTGAATTCACATCTTCGTGCAGAGCAGCTCATAGTAGGGGTCCGGTGCGTCCCTGTTCACCATTTCAGACCAAAAATTCAGACCAAAATCGGACCTGAAGAGGCCCAGAAGACGAACGGGACCCCTGTGCAATTCGCTCCGCAGCCGCTCTGGAGATGTGTAAACTGGCACCATTGAGAGCCGGTCAAAGGCTTGTGACATGCGAATTGGATGCGGCGAAAACCGTATCCAATTCGCAATAGTGTAAACCCAGCCTAAATGTATTATTTTAATGCAAGCAGTTCAAGGATATGACTTAGTATCAGCCTATTGCAGTCCCGATACAGCAGAGTTCAGACTGAGAGAGGGAAAAGCAGCTCAAGGAGACATTCAGTATTGCTAACAAGGAACAGGCTGATAATAGGAGAGAGCAGAATGATTTAGACAAGCTTCGGGTTGAAGGAGGGATGAGATCTGTAACGCTGTGTACACACGACCGGACTTTTCGTGGGACTGCACTCCAAAGGACTTTTCGACGGAGTTCCAACAAAACGGACTTGCCTACACACGATCACACCAAAGTCAGATCGTTTCGAATGTGATGACGTAGGACCGGACTAGAATAAGGAAGTTCATAGCCAGTAGCCAATAGCTTAAGGTGACCAGATTTTTAAAATGAAATCCGGGGACATATTTTTTTTTTACTAGTAATGGCAGCAATTGACGACTCTTTGCCCGTCTCCGCCGCCGTCGCCCGCCTCACAGCCTGTCAAGTCTAAAGCCCCATACACACTATCAGATTTTCTGCTGATTTTTTCCTTCAGATTTACCAAAACCATATAATATGAGGTCAAACCTTAGGAGTTTCAATTTGTATGCAATCAGGCAGGCCCTTGCACTACGTGGTTTTGGTAAATCTGAAGACAAAAATCAGCAGAAAATCTGATAGTGTGTATGGGGCTTTACTCTGCGGGCCCCGGCTACTACTGGGTGGGGAGCAGAGGAAGATCACTCCACCAGGGAAGGCAAGGAGATAAGCAGGCAGGCGGCTGGGACTTGAGCCAAGGCAGAAGAACTTGCGAGTGGAGCTGAATGGACATGCGCCCGAAACTGAAGAAATAGTCCCTCCCCTCCGACCAGCACATGATCATCAGAAGGGGGCACAGATAATGGAAAAAAATAAATCCCCATAAGCTAGTAGGAGCGGCAGAGGAGGGGGGGGGGGTGCAATTTACATGTTTTCTTTTTATTCTGCAGGGGCTGTGTTTGAAATTGCCCCAGCCCCTGTTCAAATCCAATCCGGGGACAAAACTGGGGACAGACTTGGTCCGGGGACAGTGTCCTCAATCCGGGGACTGTCCCCAGAAACCGGGGATGTCTGGTCACCCTACAATAGCTGCCCTAGCGTCGTTTTTTTGTCCGTCGGACTAGCATACAGACGTACGGATTTTTCGATCGGACTCGAGTCCGTCGGAAAGATTTGAAACATGTTCTATTTCTAAAGTCCGACAGATTTTTCTACAGAAAAGGTCCAATGAAGCCCACACACGATCAAATTGTCCGATGGTCGTGTGTACACGGCATAAGTGTTATTTACAGTAGTTGTAACTGCAACAGAGAAAAATCAGGAGAGGACTGTACTATGTCATGTAAATCTCAGAAATGGATGGAAATAGAATCCTTAGGTAAAACTACTTCAATATTTGTATTTCACCTGTCTGTCAAGTTGTTTGCCTTGAGTTTCCCATTACTAATTTAATCTTTTTTATTAGAACTTTTATCAACTGCATATATTCATTTGTTTTAGTTTTTGCAAGTAAAATCTATAACTGAGAGATAAAAGATATACATACAGTTATAGGCATGATAGGATGGGACTTAAATCCATTATCAACCTTCATTACAGCATTACCTACATGACAAATAAAATGTAACATACAATCGTATTAGCTTGGTTTAAGATGGTGCAACAAATTTCAAATGAAATGGGACAGTTTAAACCAAAACAAAAGGACATGCTATTGAGCTGAGCTGTAGTGACATAGGAGATCTGTTTAGTTGTTAGTGGTTTCTGGCCCACAGACAGCAAGCCGAGCAAAATACACCTTCAAAATTGAACCCACGTGTTGCTTGATAAATATAATATAAGGCAATGATACCTTGCCTGGAAAGGTAGTGTAAACAATCCTTCTTGTAAAACGTATATAATGGTTTTCAAACTGTTTGAAATAGTGTTTACATTCTTCCAAATTAGTTTCTAACCAGAGCCAGCCTCATACAAAGTAGCAGAAAGTTATTTCATTTTCATGTTAACAGAATATACCCCCTACTGCTGTGTATAGGGTAACCAGGCTTTTGAGAGGCTTCAAAACAAGAAACTGTGATATAAACAAGGAATAATATAAATGTATATATACAGTATCTCACAAAAGTCAGTACACCCCTCACATTTTTGTAATATCTTTTCATGTGACAACACTGAAGAAATTACACTTTGTTACAATGTAAATTAGTGAGTGTACAGCTTGTATAATAGTGTAAATTTGCTGTTCCCTCAAAATAACTTAACACACATCTATTAATGTCTAAACCGCTGGCAACAAAAGTGAGTACACCCCTAAGTGAAAATTTCCAAATTGGGCCCAATTAGGCATTTTCCCTCCCCGGTGTCATGTGACTCATTAGTGTTACAAGGTCTCAGGTGTGAATGGGGAGCAGGTGTGTTAAATTTGGTGTTATCGCTTGCACTCTCTCATACTGGTCACTGGAAGTTCAACACGGCACTTCATATAATATAGATAAAGAACTCTCTAAGGATCTGAAAAAAGAATTGTTGCTCTACATAAAGATGGCCTAAGCTATAAGAAGATTGCCAAGACCCTGAAACTGAGCTGCAGCACAGTGGCCAAGACCATACAGCGGTTTAACAGGACAGGTTCCACTCAGAACAGGCCTCACCATGGTCGACCAAAGAAGTTGAATGCACGTGCTCAGTGTCATATCCAGAGGTTGTCTTTGGGAAATAGATGTATTAGTGCTGTCAGCATTGCTGCAGAGGTGGAAGGGGCGGGGGGTCAGCCTGTCAGTGCTCAAACCATATACCGCACACTGCATCAAATTGGTCTGCATGGCTGTCATCCCAGAAGGAAGCCTCTTCTAAAGATGATGCACAAGAAAGCCCACAAACAGCTTGCTGAAGACAAGCAGACTAAGGACATGGATTAGTGCAACCATATCCTGTGATCGGATGAGACCAAGATAAACGTATTTGGTTCAGATGGTGTCAGGTGTGTGTCAGGTGTGTGTGGCGGCAACCAGGTGAGGTATACAAAGACAAGTGTGTCTTGACTACAGTCAAGCATGGTGGTGGGAGTGTCATGGTCTGGGGCTGCATGAGAGCTGCCGGCACTGGGGAGCTACAGTTCATGGAGGGAACCATGAATGCCAACATGTACTGTGACATACTGAAGCAGAGCATGATCTCCTCCCTTCGTAGACTGGGCTGCAGGGCAGTATTCCAACATAACGACCAAAAAAACACACCTCCAAGATGACCACTGCCTTGCTAAAGAAGCTGAAGGTAAAGGTGATGGACTGGCCAAGCATGTCTCCAGACCTAAACCCTATTAAGGATCTGTGGGGCATTCTCAAATGGAAGGTGGAGGAGCGCAAGGTCTCTAACATACACCAGCTCTGTGATGTCATCATGGAGGAGTGGAAGAGGACTCCAGTGGCAACCTGTGAAGCTCTGGTGAACTCCATGCCCAAGGGGGTTAAGGCAGTGCTGGAAAATAATGGTGGCCACACAAAATATTGACACTTTGGGCCCAATTTGGACATTTTCACTTAGGGATTTACTCACTTTTTTTGCCAGCGGTTTAGACATTAATGGCTGTGTGTTGAGTTATTTTGAGGGGACAGCAAATTTACACAAGCTGTGCACTCACTACTTTACATTGTAGCAAAGTGTCATTTCTTTAGTGTTGTCACATGAAAAGATATAATAAAATATTTACAAAAATGTGAGGAGTGTACTCATTTTGTCAGATACTGTATATATATATACATATTTAGCTGTATCAAAGCGTCGCTTCACTTTTGTTGAGAAAAAAACATTCCCCTCTGGGTGATCTATGTACATTGCAGGGATTTTAACAAACTTTGTTGCAGATTCCAGATTCCTACCTTTTGTTATTCTAAAGAAATCCCTGTTTGTTCCTCTGTGCCCCTGTACTGAGTGAGTCTAATGGGAGTGGTTTTATAATTATCAACCAGCTGCTGCACCTGCAGGGCTCTAATGAGGAAATTTGATCGGTCTGCATCCCTTTAGATATTATTTCCTATTGGGAATATCTCACCAAAAATTACATTTTTGTTGCAGGGGATGCAAAAAATCTGACTTGTATCTTAGTGTAGACTTTTGGGAAAATCAGTGAGCTAATCAGCAGGAAATGGTGTTTCTGGGGGGTTCTGTACACATTCTGTGTACAGAACACCTACAGGTAGCCATATTGCATTGCATTTTACAGAAAATTACAGAGCTGCAGATTGAAAAGGAAAGGTAATTTTTAATAAAATTCAATTATAATATGACTTGTGTGGCAATTTTATATGATATATTATATATATATATATATATATATATATATATATATATATATATATATATACTTTTTTTTTTTAATTTGCTATTTTTTTCCCATGAAAGTGAAGTTACCCTTTAACCACTTCAGCCCCGGAAGGATTTACCCCTCCTGACCAGAGCACTTTTTGCGATTCGGCACTGCGTCGCTTTAACTGACAATTGCGCGGTCGTGCGACATTATACCCAAACAAAATTGACGTCCTTTGTTTCCCACAAATAGAGCTTTCTTTTGGTGGTATTTGATCGCCTCTGTGGTTTTTATATTTTGCGCTATAAACAAAAACAGAGCAACAATTTTTTTCTACATATTTTTGGTAAAAACATCGCAATAAGCGTATATTGATTGGTCTGCGCAAAAGTTATAGCCTCTACAAAATAGGGGATAGATTTATAGCATTTTTATTTATTTATTAATTTTTTTTTACTAGTAATGGCGGTGATCTGCAATTTTTATGGTGACTGCGACATTATGGCGGACACATCGGACAATTTTGACACATTTTTGGAACCATTGGCATTAATACAGCGATCAATGCTATAAAATTGCATTGATTACTGTAAAAATGTCACTGGCAGTGAAGGGGTTAACACTAGGGGGCGCTCGAGGGGTTGACTGTGTTCCCTGGGAGGTGATTCTAACTGAAGGGGACTGACTGGAGGAAGTGACGGATCGTGGTCCCTAGCTAATAGGAACACACGATCTATCACTCCTGTCAGAACAGAACAGGGAAGCGTGTGTTTACATACACTCGTCCCTGTTTTGTCTCTCCTGCCCACGATCGCTCGCTTGTGGCCGGCGGTCATCGCGACCGTCGGCCACGAGCACTGGCACCCCCACCCGCTATCCCGACCCAACGAGTCGGCGTATAGCTATGACAGCTTGTGCAGGGGAGCCAACCTGCCGGAGTGGTAGGGAAGCGGTTAACCATTTAAGCCCCGAGCCTCTTTCTGAGATTTGGTGTTTACAAGTTAAAAACAGTTTTTTTTGCTAGAAAATTACTTAGAACCCCCAAACATTATATATTTTTTTCTAGCACCCTAGAGAATAAAATGGTGGTCGTTGCAATACTTTCTGTCACACCGTATTTGCACAGCGGTCATACAAGCGCACTTTTTTTGGAAAAAATACACTTTTTTGAATTCAAAAATAAGACAACAGTAAAGTTAGCCCAATTTTATTTTATATTGTGAAACATAATGTTATGCCGAGTAAATTGATAACCAACATGTCACGCTTCAAAATTGCGCCCACTTGTGGAATGGCAACAAACTTTTACCCTTAAAAATCTACATAGGCGACGTTTAAAAAATTCTACAGGTTGCATGTTTTGAGTTACAGAAGAGGTCTAGGGCTAGAATTATTGCTCTCACTCGAATGATCGCGACGATATCTCACATGCGTGGTTTGAACACCGTTTTCATATGCAGGCACTGCTCACGTATGCGTACGCTTCTGCACGCGAGCTTGGCGGGACGGGGCGCATTTAAAACCTTTTATTTTTTATTTTTACTCTGTTCTTTTTTTAAAAAAAATTGTGTCACTTTTATTCCTATTATAAGGAATGTAAACATCCCTTGTAGTAGAAAAAAGCATGACAGGACCTCTTTCATATGAGCTCTGGAGTTAGAAAGACCTCAGATCTCATATTTACACTAAAACACAAAAAAAAAAAAAAATAAAATACAAATAAAAACAAAAAAAATGTTGTTTAAAATTTTTTTTATAAAAACATTGCTTTAAGAGCTATGGGCGGAAGAGACGTTTTGATGGAGGGCACTGGAGCGCAGCGGGAGAGGGGGCCTCTCCCGCCGCCGATAAAAGTGATCTTGCACCGAATCTGCCACAGAGACCATTTTTATCTGAAAGTGGACCGCCCTCTGAAGAAGAGGGTACCGGGGTTATGGTAGCTATCTTCTGCCATAACAACGATATCCCTCTTGAAAGTACCAACGTATAACGACGGCGCGTGGTCCTTAAGTGGTTAAACCTAAAAGCAAACATTTATTATTGCAGTTTACCAGTTCTTAGTTGTGGTGGCTAGTTGTCATTTTTTGGCTTTCTTTCCCTTATTTTCACCTGTTGATCTGGCCAGTAAATCTGTTGCTTTTCAAAAGAACAAGAGCTCTTGCAAATATAGCAAATAGGGGATTGAGACAAACCAATTACCTCAGACAGGGGTGCTTACAATGATTATCTTTATCCCAGAATGGAAAAAGCTGTAACTGATTTATAAAGTGTGAGCTGGAGTTTAGTTTCAAAGGTGCTCCTTTTCTCCTTCATCCAGAACAAATGCACACTAATACTGGAAGTGTGTTACTAGCCAGATGACCAGGTGAAAACAGAGGGGGAAAAAAAAAACGAATGCAGCCACCACATATGAGGATTGGTAAGCTGATATAACCACTTGACGACCGCCTCACGCCGATGTACGTCGGCAAAGTGGCACGGACAGGCAAAATCACGTACAGGGTACGTGATTTGCCTTCCGCGGGTGGGGGGTCCGATCGGACCCCCCCCCGGTGCCCGAGGCGGTCGTCCTATGTCCAGCGGCGATCGGTGATGAGGGGGAGACCATCCGTTCGTGGCCCCCCCCTCGCGATCGCCGCCGGCCAATGAAAACGCTCCTTTGCTGCTGTATGCTAAACAGCAGCAAAGGAAGTGATGTCATCTCCCCTCGGGTCGGTATTTTCCGTTCCGGCCCGAGGAGAGACGACAAGTATGTGAGTGCACAACACTACACACACACAGTAGAACATGCCAGGCACACAAATCACCCCGATCCCCCCCCCGATCGCCCCCCGATCCCCCCCCAATCACCCCCCCCCCCCCTGTCACAAACTGACACCAGCAGTTTTTTTTTTTTTTTTTTTCCTGATTACTGCTAGCTGTCAGTTTGTGACAGTTACTGTGTTGGCACAGTTAGTATTACCCCCCTTTAGGTCTAGGGTACCCCCCTAACCCCCCCTAATAAAGTTTTAACCCCTTGATCACCCCCTGTCACCAGTGTCGCTAAGCGATCATTTTTCTGATCGCTGTATTAGTGTCGCTGGTGACGCTAGTTAGTGAGGTAAATATTTAGGTTCGCCGTCAGCGTTTTATAGCGTCAGGGACCCCCATATACTACCTAATAAATGTTTTAACCCCTTGATTGCCCCCTAGTTAACCCTTTCACCACTGATCACCGTATAACCGTTACGGGTGACGCTGGTTAGTTCGTTTATTTTTTATAGTGTCAGGGCACCCGCCGTTTATTACCGAATAAAGGTTTAGCCCCCCGATCGCCCGGCGGTGATATGCGTCGCCCCAGGCAGCGTCAGATTAGCGCCAGTACCGCGAACACCCACGCACGCAGCATACGCCTCCCTTAGTGGTATAGTATCTGAACGGATCAATATCTGATCCGATCAGATCTATACTAGCGTCCCCAGCAGTTTAGGGTTCCCAAAAACGCAGTGTTAGCGGGATCAGCCCAGATACCTGCTAGCACCTGCGTTTTGTGCCTCCGCCCAGCCCACCCAAGTGCAGTATCGATCGATCACTGTCACTTACAAGGCACTAAACGCATAACTGCAGCGTTCGCAGAGTCAGGCCTGATCCCTGCGATTGCTAACAGTTTTTTTGGTAGCATTTTGGTGAACTGGCAAGCACCAGCCCCAGGCGTCAGGTTAGCGCCAGTACCGCTAACACCCACGCACGCACCATACGCCTCCCTTAGTGGTATAGTATCTGTACGGATCAATATCTGATCCGATCAGATCTATACTAGCGTCACCAGCAGTTTAGGGTTCCCAAAAACGCAGTGTTAGCGGAATCAGCCCAGATACCTGCTAGCACCTGCGTTTTGCCCCTCCGCCCGGCCCAGCCCAGCCCACCCAAGTGCAGTATCGATCGATCACTGTCACTTACAAAACACTAAACGCATAACTGCAGCGTTCACAGAGTCAGGCCTGATCCCTGCGATCGCTAACAGTTTTTTTTGTAGCATTTTGGTGAACTGGTAAGCACCAGCCCCAGGCAGCGTCAGATTAGCGCCAGTACCGCTAACACCCACGCACGCAGCATACACCTCCCTTAGTGGTATAGTATCTGAACGGATCAATATCTGATCCGATCAGATCTATACTAGCGTCACCAGCAGTTTAGGGTTCCCAAAAACGCAGTGTTAGCGGGATCAGCCCAGATACCTGCTAGCACCTGCGTTTTGCCCCTCCGCCCGGCCCGGCCCAGCCCACCCAAGTGCAGTATCAATCGATCACTGTCACTTACAAGGCACTAAACGCATAACTGCAGCGTTCACAGAGTCAGGCCTGATCCCTGCGATCGCTAACAGTTTTTTTGTAGCGTTTTGGTGAACTGGCAAGCACCAGCGTCCTAGTACACCCCGGTCGTAGTCAAACCAGCACTGCAGTAACACGTGGTGACGTGGCGAGTCCCATAAGTGCAGTTCAAGCTGGTGAGGTGGCAAGCACAAGTAGTGTCCCGCTGCCACCAAAAAGACAAACACAGGCCCGTCGTGCCCATAGTGCCCTTCCTGCTGCATTCGCCAATCCTAATTGGGAACCCACCGCTTCTGCAGCGCCCGTACTTCCCCCATTCACATCCCCAACCAAATGCAGTCGGCTGCATGAGAGGCATTTTTATGTCCTCCCGAGTACCCCTACCCAGCGAACCCCCCCAAAAAAGATGTCGTGTCTGCAGCAAGCGCGGATATAGGCGTGACACCCGCTATTATTGTCCCTCCTGTCCTGACAATCCTGGTCTTTGCATTGGTGAATGTTTTGAACGCTACCATACACTAGTTGAGTATTAGCGTAGGGTACAGCATTGCACAGACTAGGCACACTTTCACAGGGTCTCCCGAGATGCCATCGCATTTTGAGAGACCCGAACCTGGAACCGGTTACAGTTATAAAAGTTAGTTACAAAAAAAGTGTAAAAAAAAAAAAAAAATATGAAATAAAAAAAATAGTTGTTGTTTTATTGTTCTCTCTCTCTCTATTCTCTCTCTCTATTGTTCTGCTCTTTTTTACTGTATTCTATTCTGCAATGTTTTATTGTTATTGTTATTGTTATTGTTATTGATTGTTATTGTTATTGTTATTGTTATTATGTTTTATCATGTTTGTTTTTCAGGTGTGTAATTATTTACACTTTACTGTGCTTTATTGTTAACCATTGTTAACCATTTTTTTGTCTTCAGGTACGCCATTCACGACTTTGAGTGGTTATACCAGAATGATGCCTGCAGGTTTAGGTATCATCTTGGTATCATTCTTTTCAGCCAGCGGTCGGCTTTCATGTAAAAGCAATCCTAGTGGCTAATTAGCCTCTAGACTGCTTTTACAAGCCGTGGGAGGGAATGCCCCCCCCCCCCCACCGTCTTCCGTGTTTTTCTCTGGATCTCCTGTCTCAACAGGGAACCTGAGAATGCAGCCGGTGATTCAGCCAGCTGACCATAGAGCTGATCAGAGACCAGAGTGGCTCCAAACATCTCTATGGCCTAAGAAACCGGAAGCTACGAGTATTTCATGACTTAGATTTCGCCGGATGTAAATAGCGCCATTGGGAAATTGGGGAAGCATTTTATCACACCGATCTTGGTGTGGTCAGATGCTTTGAGGGCAGAGGAGAGATCTAGGGTCTAATAGACCACAATTTTTTCAAAAAAGAGTACCTGTCACTACCTATTGCTATCATAGGGGATATTTACATTCCCCGAGATAACAATAAAAATGATTAAAAAAAAAAATATGAAAGGAACAGTTTAAAAGTAAGATTAAAAAAGCAAAAAAATAATAAAGAAAAAAAAAAAAAAAAAAAAAAACACCCCTGTCGCCCCCTGCTCTCGCGCTAAGGCGAACGCAAGCGGCGGTCTGTCGTCAAACGTAAACAGCAATTGCACCATGCATGTGAGGTATCACCGCGAAGGCCAGATCGAGTGCAGTAATTTTTCCAGTAGACCTCCTCTGTAAATCTAAAGTGGTAACCTGTAAAGGCTTTTGAAGGCTTTTAAACATGTATTTATTTTGTTGCCACTGCACGTTTGTGCGCAATTTTAAAGCATGTCATGTTTGGTATCCATGTACTCGGCCTAAGATCATCTTTTTTATTTCATCAAACATTTGGGCAATATAGCGTGTTTTAGTGCATTAAAATTAAAAAAAGTGTGTTTTTTCCCCAAAAAATGCGTTTGAAAAATCGCTGCGCAATTACTGTGTGAAAAAAAAAAATGAAACACCCACCATTTTAATCTGTAGGGCATTTGCTTTAAAAAAATATATAATGTTTGGGGGTTCAAAGTAATTTTTTTGCAAAAAAAAAAAAAACTTTTTCATGTAAACAATAAGTGTCAGAAAGGGCTTTGTCTTCAAGTGGTTAGAAGAGTGGGTGATGTGTGACATAAGCTTCTAAATGTTGTGCATAAAATGCCAGGACAGTTCAAAACCCCCCCAAATGACCCCATTTTGGAAAGTAGACACCCCAAGCTATTTGCTGAGAGGCATGTCGAGTCCATGGAATATTTTATATTGCGACACAAGTTGCGGGAAAGAGACAAATTTTTTTTTTTTTTTTTTTTTTTTTTGCAGAAAGTTGTCACTAAATGATATATTGCTCAAACATGCCATGAGAATATATGAAATTACACCCCAAAATACATTCTGCTGCTTCTCCTGAGTACGGGGATACCACATGTGTGAGACTTTTTGGGAGCCTAGCCGCGTACGGGACCCCGAAAACCAAGCACCGCCTTCAGGCTTTCTAAGGGCGTGAATTTTTGATTTCACTCTTCACTGCCTATCACAGTTTCGGAGGCCATGGAATGCCCAGGTGGCACAAAACCCCCCCAAATGACCCCATTTTGGAAAGTAGACACCCCAAGCTATTTGCTGAGAGGTATAGTGAGTATTTTGCAGACCTCACTTTTTGTCACAAAGTTTTGAAAATTGAAAAAAGAAAAAAAAAAATTTTTTTTCTTGTCTTTCTTCATTTTCAAAAACAAATGAGAGCTGCAAAATACTCACCATGCCTCTCAGCAAATAGCTTGGGGTGTCTACTTTCCAAAATGGGGTCATTTGGGGGGGGTTTGTGCCGCCTGGGCATTCCATGGCCTCCGAAACTGTGATAGGCAGTAAAGAGTGAAATCAAAAATTTTCACCCTTAGAAATCCTGAAGGCAGTGATTGGTTTTCGGGGTCCCGTACGCAGCTAGGCTCCCAAAAAGTCCCACACATGTGGTATCCCCATACTCAGGAGAAGCAGCTAAATGTATTTTGGGGTGCAATTCCACATATGCCCATGGCCTGTGTGAGCAATATATCATTTAGTGACAACTTTATGAAAAAAAAAAAAAAAAAAAATAAAAAGTGTCACTTTCCCGCAACTTGTGTCAAAATATAAAATATTCCATGGACTCAATATGCCTCTCAGCAAATAGCTTGGGGTGTCTACTTTCCAAAATGGGGTCATTTTGGGGGGTTTTGTGCCACCTGGGCATTCCATGGCCTCCGAAACTGTGATAGGCAGTGAAGAGTGAAAGCAAAAATTTACACCCTTAGAAATCCTGAAGGCGGTGCTTGGTTTTCGGGGCCCCGTACGCGGCTAGGCTCCCAAAAAGTCCCACACATGTGGTATCCCCGTACTCAGGAGAAGCAGCTAAATGTATTTTGGGGTGCAATTCCACATAGGCCCATGGCCTGTGTGAGCAATATATCATTTAGTGACGACTTTTTGTAAATATTTTTTTTTTTTTTTTTTTTTGTCATTTTTCAATCACTTGGGACAAAAAAAATAAATATTCAATGGGTTCAACATGCCTCTCAGCAATTTCCTTGGGGTGTCTACTTTCCAAAATGGGGTCATTTGGGGGGGTTTTGTACTGCCCTGCCATTTTAGCACCTCAAGAAATGACATAGGCAGTCATAAACTAAAAGCTGTGTAAATTCCAGAAAATGTACCCTAGTTTGTAGACGCTATAACTTTTGCGCAAACCAATAAATATACGCTTATTGACATTTTTTTTACCAAAGACATGTGGCCGAATACATTTTGGCCTAAATGTATGACTAAAATTTAGTTTATTGGATTTTTTTTATAACAAAAAGTAGAAAATATCATTTTTTTTCAAAATTTTCGGTCTTTTTCCGTTTATAGCGCAAAAAATAAAAACCGCAGAGGTGATCAAATACCATCAAAAGAAAGCTCTATTTGTGGGAAGAAAAGGACGCAAATTTCGTTTGGGTACAGCATTGCATGACCGCGCAATTAGCAGTTAAAGCGACGCAGTGCCAAATTGGAAAAAGACCTCTGGTCCTTAGGCAGCATAATGGTCCGGGGCTCAAGTGGATAAATAACATTTTTGGTTTTGGGTTTAATACTGCTTCAAGGGTTAAACAGTATACAGTATATTAACTGAAATTCTATTTTAGTCCAGCAAAAGTCCATTGGCACCTAGGGTGCATGCAGTGGCACAATCTGTGGCCCGTTGTGTCCACTGGGCACAGAGAAACACAGCTCGTTGTCCTGGGCCGCTGTGCATGGCCCCTGGTACCAATCACAGCAATCACATGTCAGTTGTCAACAATGGCTTTCATCCAGAGCCAATGTGCATTCTTTTGTGATCTCTGTGATTGGCCACAGTGATAATATGGCCAATCACTGTACCATATAATAGCTTGTTGACTCTAATAAAGAAAGATGGTTGCTGAGCACATCTACAGATCTACAGATGGATTCTAAACAAGATGGTTGCTGAGCACATCTAAAGATCTACACATGGATTCTAAACAAAGGAGTGTCAGATTCAATGTGAAGGCCCTTTTCCTGACATGTGAGTTCTGCGTTAACATGGAGCATCTGCTGACCTAACCCTTTACCATGGACTGAGTAATAAAAATCATTTTTGTTTCCCCTAAAGCTGGGTTCACATATACGGTATCTCACAAAAGTGAGTACACCCCTCACACCCCTCACATTTTTGTAAATATTTTATTATATCTTTTCATGTGA
This sequence comes from Lithobates clamitans, assembly GCA_037952925.1. Classification (NCBI taxonomy): domain Eukaryota; kingdom Metazoa; phylum Chordata; class Amphibia; order Anura; family Ranidae; genus Lithobates; species Lithobates clamitans. The sequence goes on along the minus strand of JBBGZY010000325.1, from coordinate 2,607,175 downwards.
CAACACTGACTCTTTGCTACAATGTACAGTAATGAGTGTACAGCTTGTAATAACAGTGTAAATTTGCTGTCCCCTCAAAATAACTCAACACACAGCCATTAATGTCTAAACCGCTGGCAACAAAAGTGAGTACACCCCTAAGTGAAAATGTCTAAATTGGGCCCAAAGTGTGAATATTTTGTGTGGCCACCATTATTTTCCAGCACTGTCTTAAGCCTCTTGGGCATGGAGTTCATCAGAGCTTCACAGGTTGCCACTGGAGTCCTCTTCCGTTCCTCCATGATGACATCACTGAGCTGGTGTATGTTAGAGACCTTGCGCTCCTCCACCTTCCGTTTGAGGATGCCCCACAGATGCTCATAAGCGTTTAGGTCTGGAGACATGTTTGGCCAGTCAATCAACTTTACCCTCAGCTTCTTTAGCAAGTCAGTGGTCGTCTTAGAGGTGTGTTTGGGCCCAGTCTCCAAAGGGAGGGGATAATACCTGGCTTCAATATGTCACAGTACATGTTGGCATTCATGGTTCCTTCAATGAACTGTAGCTCCCCAGTGCCACCAGCACTCATGCAGGACCAGACCATGACACTCCCACCACCATGCTTGACTGTAGGTAAGACACACTTGTCTTTGTACTCCTCACCTGGTTGCCGCCACACATGCTTGACACCATCTGAACCACAGCCATGCAGACCAATTTGATGCAGTGTGCAGCGTATAGACTGAGCACTGACAGACTGACCCCCCACCCCCTCAACCTCTGCAGCAATGCTGGCAGCACTCATACATCAATTTCCCAAAGACAACCTCTGCATATGACGCTAAGTACGTGCACTAAACTTCTTTGGTTGACCATGGCGAGGCCTGTTCTGAGTGGAACCTGTCCTTTTAAACCCCTGTATGGTCTTGGCCACATGCTGCAGCTGAGTTTCAGGGTCTTGGCAATCTTCTTATAGCCTATTCCATCTCTATGTAGAGCAACAATTCTTTTTTTCAGATCCTCAGAGAGTTGTTTGCCATGAGGTGCCATGATGAACTTCCAGTGACTAGTATGAGAGAGAGTGATGACACCAAATTTAACACACCTGCTCCCCACTCACACCTGAGACCTTGTAACACTAACAAGTCACCTGACATCAGGGAGGAAAAATGGCCAATTGGGCCCAATTTGGACATTTTTACTTAGGGGTGTACTCACTTTTGTTGCCAGTGATTTAGATATCAATGGCTGTGTGTTGAGTTAATTTGGGGGGACAGCAAATTTACACTGTTATACAAGCTGTACACTCACTACTTTACATTGTAAAGCAAAGTGTCATTTCTTCAGTGTTGTCACATGAAAAGGTATAATAAAGTATTTACAGAAATGTGAGGGGTGTACTCATAATGTATGCAGGGTTGGTTTCTTTGCAGTGTCCGGTGCGGTTTCCATTCAGTGGTTCAGGTGCAATTCAGGTGTGAATTTGACACTTAAATCGCACCTGAACATGACTGAAAAATGCACAGGACCCTTTTTTAATGAATTTTTTTTTAACTGCAACCGGAACGCTTATATGTGAACTGGCTCTATTGAAAGCCAGTCTGTTTCACATGTTATGTGAATAGGATGCAGTTCAAAACGCATCCAGTTTGCATATTTGTTGACCAAGCCTAATAGTGACCGGCACAATGAGGTTAAATGTCAGCCCACCCTGCCTCTGAGGGTACCATCTTGCCTCCAGGGGTCAGGGGGGTGCTACATGTGAATTAGTGTTTTTTTTTAATATACTAGAAAAGTGAAAAAGACCCCTGTATTCCAACATATTCAATGTGGAGAAGGCAAACTGTCGGTACCTCAGGTATTTGATCCAGTGCTTTTTTTAACTTCTGTCTACTTACCACCCTCTTGTTGTTTTTCTGTGGCTCCGTAGCCTCCCTGATGGTATTCCCGAGTGTGGCTCTGGGTTAAATTTCAGCACTAATAGCGGTAACCCCGAGCCACATTCAGGATTGCATTGCAGGATCCTGGTGCGGTATACTTACCTTGTCCCCAGAATACTGCGATGTCCCCCCGCGGTGTCTGCGGGCTCTGTCCTCCTCCCGAAGCCTCTCTGTGCCAGGCTCCTTTCCCTACGAGCGTTGCAACGCACGGGGGCCGAGCCTGGTGGCAAATTCAAAAAACTTACAGATTACAGTACTGTATGAAATCATTTCACATCCCTTTTGTCCCCAATGCCTTGTCCAATGCTCTGCATGCAGTTTTATATGATATATACTGTTCTTTCTGCCTGGAAACTTGAGATTGTCCATAGCAACCAAAAAGTGTCCCTTTATGTCAAAAGTGGCTTTAGACCAGCTAGAAAACAGCAATAGTAAATTAGAACACTTGCAGAAGTGAGCGATAGTGAATCGTGGGGAAATGTATTTTATTATATTATTATTTTTAATAATTATTTATATTTATTTATTATATTATAATATGGGCGGCACAGTGGTGTAGTGGTAGCACTCTCGCCTAGCAGTAAGAAGGGTCACTGGTTCGAATCCCAACCACGACACTACCTGCTTGGAGTTTGCATGTTCTCCCTGTGCCTGCGTGGGTTTCCTCCGGGTACTCCGGTTTCCTCCCACACTCCAAAGACATGCTGGTAGGTTAATTGGATCCTGTCTAAATTGTCCCTAGTATGTATGAATGTGAGTTAGGGACCTTAGATTGTAAGCTCCTTGAGGGTAGGGACTGATGTGAATGTACAATGTATATGTAAAGCGCTGCGTAAATTGACAGCACTATATAAGTACCTGAAATAAATAAATAAAAATAAATAATTTATGATTTTGTGTTTCAAACTTCATCATACCCGGGATATCTACTAGACTCTTGGTGGACAGATTTAAGTGTGTTATTGCTAAGAATTACAGGCCAAATTTCTATGCAAAATAATGGTACCGCTTTGAGAGGCAAAAATCTGAAATAATCATACCGCCAGGGAGGTTAATAACATTGGCAGATTACTTTGACAGTTTTGGTTTGTGCAGGAGCACACAGGAATACATTTTTTCCATTGTATAGCTAAAATCATAAAATTATGCTGTTTATTGTTGCAGAGACCCCCAAAAAAATAATAATTACATAGTGCCATGTGCACTGCTTAGGAGAAATTTGCTGGGAAACATTTTGGTCTAATGCAAGATTATGGGTGGGTGTTTGGAAATAGGTAGCATGGAAATGGGTGGGTCTAAAGAAGGTGAAGGGGCAACAGGAGCTGTCTGGGTTGGCATTTAAGGTAAAATGTACAACAGAAAGGGAAGAGATTCAAGAGAATAGATAGAAGATAGAATCAACACTAGCTGAAGCTGAGGGGGAAGGCAGAGGATTTCAAACAAAGTTCATTAAAGGAAATATACTCTACATCTCAGGCCACTGGAAAGAGAGATAACCCAGTGTGTGTTGAGGCTCATTTCAAGCTACGCAACAAGATTAGAACAAGAATAGAAAATTCAGAACACAGCAGCAACTCTTCAATAATATACAGTACTTTAATCCATAGCAGTGTACACTTTGATTCATCTTGCTAACACACTTTAACCTACAAAGCGGTCCTGATAAAATATCTGTGTATATAATGAGATACATCTCTGGTGGAAAATGTATTCTGTTTTTAAAAATTCGTTTTTCAACCAAATATATTTTTTACTTGGTTGTGCGAAACAATTATTTTCAAGAAAAAAAAACTGTGATCAATGATTTAGCACTAGATCCTCTATTGTATTTTTATTTCTATCAGTGTATCAATTTGTGAGACTGTGGGGTGGATTTACTAAAACTGTACAGTGCAAAATCTGGTGCAGCTGTGCTTGGTACCCAATCAGTTTTTTTTAATTAAAGTATAACTAAAGTCAAAACTTTTTTTTTTGTTTTGGATAGAGTGCAGAAAGCTTAGAACAACTGCCAGTTTTTATTGCTGTCTTTATTACTGTATGTGCCCCGTTAGGGAGATTCACCCTTTCCCTTGGTCCTATTTACCATTATTATTGAAAGTAAAAGAAATTACCCAAATTTTAGATTGTCCCCAAGAAATTCCCTCTATGTAGAGGGATTTTCTCTCACTTCCTGTTTGGCTATGGGACAGGTAGTAAAGGGAAATCTCTGCAATGGGATACAGATGGTGAAAACAAATCTGACAGGGATTATAACCCTCCCTTGATCTTTCCAAAATAACAGTAAAAAGTTTTGCCTATAGTTCTACTTTAACCACTTGACAACTGGGCACTTCCTCCTGCCCAGACCAATTTTCAGTGCTCTCACACTTTGAATGACAATTACTCAGTCATGTAATACTGTACCCAAATAAATTTTTTGTCCTTTTTTTCATACAAATAGAGCTTTCTTTTTGTGGTATTTGATCACCTCTGGGTTTTTTATTTTTTGCGCTATAAATGAAAAAAGACCGAAAATTTTGAAAAAAAAACAAATTTTTCTTAGTTTCTGTGATAAAATTTTGCAAATTATTCAATTTTCTTCATAAATTTTGGCCACAATTTATACTGCTACATATCTTTGGTAAAAATAACCCAAATTAATGGATATTATTTGGTCTTTGTGAAAGTTAAGGAGTCTACAAACTATGGTGCAAATCATAAAACATTCATCACACCTGATGTACTGGCGGCCTATCTCATTTCTTGCGACCCTAACAAGCCAGGAAAGTACAAATACCCCCCAAATGACCCCTTTTTTGAATGTAGACATTCCAAGGTATTTAGTAAGATGCATGGTGAGGTTTTTGATGTTGTCATTTTTTCCCACAATTCTTTGCAAAATGAATTTTCTTTTTCCCCCCACAAAATTGTCATTGTAATATGTTATTTCTCTCACATGGCATGTATATACCAAAAATAACGCCCCAAAATACATTCTGCTACTCCTCCTGAGTATTACAATACCACATGTGTGGGACTTTTTCACAGCCTGGCCACATAGAGAGGCCCAACATGCAGGGAGCACCATCATGTGTTCTAGGAGCATAAATTACACATCTAACTTGTTGACTACCTATTACACTTTTGAAGGCCCTAGAGCACCAGGACAATGACACGTGACACTGACGTGGCACCGATGACAGATGGCACTGATGTGGCACTGATGACAGATGGCACTAATACATGGCACTGATGACAGATGGCACTAATACGTGGCACTAACACGTGGCACTGATGACAGATGGCACTAATATGTAACACTGATGACACGTGGCACTGAAGACAGATGGCACTAATACGTGGCACTGATGACAGACGGCACTAATACGTGGCACTGATGACAGAACTCTTTGGTTGCTTTCGCAGTATGCTTCGGGTCATTGTCCATCTGCACTGTGAAGCGCCGTCCAATGAGCTCTGAAGCATTTTGCTGAATTTGAGCAGATAATATTGCCCAAAACACTTCAGAATTCATCCTGCTGCTTTTGTCAGCAGTCACATCATCAATAAATACAAGAGAACCAGTTCCATTGGCAGCCATACATGCCCACGCCATGACACTACCACCACCATGCTTCACTGATGAGGTGGTATGCTTTGGATCATGTGCAGTTCCTTTCCTTCTCCATACTCTTCTCTTCCCATCACTCTGGTACAAGTTGATCTTGGTCTCATCTGTAAATAGGATGTTGTTCCAGAACTGTGAAGGCTTTTTTAGATGTTCTTTGGCAAACTCTCTAATCTGGCTTCCTGTTTTTGAGGCTCACCAATGGTTTACATCTTATGGTGAACCCTCTGTATTCACTCTGGTGAAGTATTCTCTTGATTGTTGACTTTGGCACACATACACCTACCTCCTGGTAAATGTTCTTGATCTGGCCAACTGTTGTGAAGGGTGTTTTCTTCACCAGGGAAAAAATTCTTCGGTCATCCACCACAGATGTTTTCCGTGGTCTTCCGGGTCTTTTGGTGTTGCTGAGCTCACCGGTGCATTCTTTCTTTTTAAGGATGTTACAAGCAGTTGATTTGGCCACACCTAATGTTTTTGCTATCTCTCTGATGGGTTTGTTTTGTTTTTTCAGCCTAATGATGGCTTGCTTCACTGATAGTGACAGCTCTTTGGATCTCATATTGAGAGTTGACAGCAACAGATTCCAAATGCAAATAGCACACTTAAATTGAACTCTGAACCTTTTATCTGCTCCTTGTAAATGGGATAATGAGGGAATAACACACACCTGGCCATGAAACAGCTGAGCAGCCGATTGTCCCCATTACTTTTGGTCCCGTAAAACGTGGGAGGCACATATACAAACTGTTGTAATTCCTGCACCGTTCACCTGATTTGAATGTAAATTCTCTCAAATTAAAGCTGAAAGTCTGCAGTTAAAGCACAGCTTGTTCGTTTCATCAAATCCATTCTGGTTTTGTATAGAGCCAAAACAATTAGAATTGTGTTGATGTCCCAATATTTATGGACCTGACTGTATATAATAATAGCAATTGTTTTTTGGACAACTATGTACACTCCCTGTAATTACTCCTCCCAGTTAGCCCCCTTCAGGCCCTGCTAGCCCTCCTGGCTGGAGCTGCCTCTTTCCACTGCCCCTTCCACCACAGTCCACACTTCTGGTTCTGCACGCATCTCAGACTGCAAGCTCCCAGACCTCTCAGGCATGCCTCTGCAGTCTTCCTGACTGTGCCTCACTCACCAGCCCTCCTGGCTGTGACCAGTTGTCCTCCCTGGAGTCTCTTAGCAGTGCTCTCTCCCACTCTCCTCTCCTAGCTCTCTCTTGTGCCTCCAATCCAGGATCTCTTCATGTGTTCCTGAAAGTGGTCCTGACTGCACCTGAGCCCAGGCCCAATGTCACCCCCCCAGACTGGGGAGCTCCCTCGAGGGCCCTGACAGCTTCCGCACTCTCTCACTCCAGCTCTTCCACCCAACAACTCCTCCCCAGCTTGGATGACTCTGGGTATTTAAGGAGGCCTGCCCCTGCCAATCCAGATTGGGGATTGGTCAGAGCTCCTCAAGCACCCCAGGTGGCTCCACCTCCCCTTCCAGAAAGCAGCAGAAGCCTCTGGAAAAAATGGGAGGTCCTGATGACAGGAGTCACCCAGCACTACCCTGATCCACTCCCAGCCCAGAATGAAAACAAACAGGCCTAGCAACCAGTCAGGCCTGCTTAAATGTACCTATCCTCTCTAGCACACCACTAGAGGGTGCTTCATATGTCACGTCATTTTTTTGATTTGTAATTTTCCATGATTTTGCATTTATTAGATTTGTTCTTTTGCACTGGACACTTTAGAGACTGTATGACATTGATAGCACGTCTACCATTTTTGCACTAGTACTTTATCTTATTCATTAGATTTTTTGTGGTTTGAAATGTGTTATATGTGAGGAATTAACACACACTGACATATGAATTTATTCATTTGTTCACATATAGTGTTTTACTTTTTAGAGTAACTGAACACAACACAGTCTCAATCTTTCCCTTATAGCCCTGTGGGCCATGCCACTCCCAGTTTGGCTGGCGCATGAGGCCCCTCTTCTGTGGTTAAGATTCTGGCATACATCATTGGGAACATCACTTTGCTTTTATTTAGGTAATTAATGGAATACTGAGTTGTTGTTGTTTTGGAGGTAGGTCAGTTGACCCCTATACAATAATATGATGCCATTGTGGATATGATATGTTACAAATATGCTGTGATTTGCATGGCAGATTACTATCCCTCTACCATTCCTAATACAGCAGGCGTTGACCAGAGAAACGTGTTGAATTTTGGATATCCAGATACATATTTGAATCACAAAATTTAATTATGTACTGTAAAATGATTAAAATATAAAAATGAGTATTTGGAAATCCAGATGGATTTAAGTATATCACGTTTATATGTATGTGGAACAGCAAATGCCAAGTTTTTTTTTTTATGATATGAATATAAACATGATTTTTAACAATATTGCTGTGAAATGGTATCTCAAAAGTCTGGTAATTTTAATTTCTTAGGTTTTCTTTATGCAAGACTGATTGTAGCTTTTGGAAACAAAAGACCTGGTAATCATAAATTAAACACAAATTTATTTATCCATTTCTTCACAAAAAGTACCAGATTGAAAAACATTGCAAAACATTACATTTATTGACTAAAACTAAGGATTTAACATGGGAACAAAACAAAATAAAATATTTGAATACATTTGAATTTCTTATTATGATTTTACATTTGTATAAAACGCACTTACATTTCCCCAGTGGAATAAATGGATTATCACTTTAATATAATGTTGCTGTTATGTTTTCTTTTTGTTCATTATATTAATAGTTTTGCTCTCTGAATGTATCACAAGGGTTTCTGCAAAGGATTTTATCAATCTTTTCCCTGTATGTGATTAATTTAAGAGTTTTAACATTCCATTGTCATATCTGTTTCATGTCTTGCAGAAGATGTTGTATGTTTTTACTTTAGCTAAATACTTCTTGCATTTGCCCTAGATTTACCCCCTTCAGCTTCAAAAGATGCCTTTACCTTTCCGGCAAGTGCCGTCTTCCTTTGTATTATTCATATCCTAGTGTTACTTTTAAGTTTCTGTCATGTAACATTTCTTTGTGGTGTAAATGTGAAGACACACAAGGGGGCACACTGGAGACCAAATATTGTAACATATGTGTCAGAATTTATTTGACTGCAGAGGATGGCCTTTATTAGTTAAGGTGGTCTTGTGCTTCTATTTCTACTATTAAAAATGCAGATGAAAACATGTCAAGCTTTGCTATTTAACTTCAGTGTTCAAGGAGCTCAGAACTTTGATCTGAGTCTAGTCTGCATATTCCTGCTAAGCCTAGTATCACAGGAGCCATCTCTTCAGTAGCAAATACCTTAGTGGCCAAGATGTTTAAAGCTGTCAACTCTAGTCAGGGATAAAAATTACAATGTAATGATATATTTGTTTTAAAAAAATTAAAATGATATTAAACTGCAATTTTTAATGGGCCCCCTGCAGGCTTATTCCTTATTGTGCTAGTTAACACTGCATTCTACCGCATTATTACAGAGTTACCTGCCAAAGGATGCCCTCCAGCGCTGCTCTGTCAGCGCCCGTGTGGGTGGTGGTTGAGGTGCCCTAGCCAGAACACTGACAAACTGCATGTGCTAATGACAAGATGCTAGGCAGGAGTTTGCGGTCATGTGAAATCATCATTAAGACACAACTCTAACCTAGAAGCGAGTGGTACTTGGATGGTGAACTCTCTTACTTTGTGGCTGAACCTCTTGCACTGTTAATCAGTGGCGTAACTACCACCATAGTGACCCATGCGGGCGCTATGGGGCCCGCAGTCGAGTGAGGCCCAGTGAGGATAAGAGCACCGCCGGCACAGTCTCCCAGCCAGGGGAAGAGAGAGGAAAGGAAGAGGCGAGCTGTCCGTATCAGTTGAGAGCTGAATTGCCCGATGTAAGAGCTTTCATTAGAACTTCCAGCGTTCCCGGGGCTCACGTCACATAGCTCCACCTTTTGGCCCGCTGCCTTTGATAGACAGAACGCCGATCCAATGCGGGACATGTGACGTCATCAAAGGCGTCGGGCCAAGAGGTGGGGCTATGTGACGATGAGCCCCGGGAAGACAGGAAATTCAAATGAAAGCTATTACAGCGGGCAATCCCGCTCTCTGCTGATCCGGGTGGCTTGCCTCTTCCTCTGCATAGGTGGGGCTGTATGGGGCACAGGCAGACCAGGCTGTATTGGGCACAGGTCACAATGTATGGGGCACAGGTTACGCTGCATTGACACTAGGGCAGCTGTAGGGGGGGGCTATTTGCAGGGGGGCCCCATACAACATTTTGCTATGGGGCCCTGCTATTTCTAGTTACGCCCCTGCTGTTAATACTTGAATACTCCTTTTGTTAGAAGAAACCCCTTCCCAGGTGTGCAGTATTTGGGGGCTGGTACCGAAGAGCCTGTACCCTTCTCCAACAATGAAGCATTACTGTGACCTTTCTCCCAGTGACTAATCCCATGGATGCAGGAAATGCTTTCTCTCTCCATTCTTTGCACTTGCTCTCTTTCCCGGGGGCCCCTCTGCATGTTTCTATCCTCTGTGACTTCAGACTGGGTCACTAGGCACTCTGTGCCGTGGATCCGGTCCCAAAGAGTGGGGAAACAGCCGCTAGTGGAGGTGCTAAGAGCCTAAACCCCTCCACTACCAGATTACCTATTACCTATGTGTCAAGGCACATTTGGACGTTTACAGGTACATTTTTATTTAAGCTTTTACAATCGTATTTGAGCATTTACATGCTGAAAAAAAACTCCATTACAAATGTGTTTTTGAGAGCAGCTTTCGGGCAGAACTCACACTTACATTTTAACAAAAACACCTTGCAAAGGGTGAATACACTTATGGAAACAATCACAGTGCATACAGTTTTTAAATGTTGAGATGTCACTCACCTGACACCCCTGAAGAAGTCATATAGCAGTGACACAATGGCTCGGGTGGAGCCAGGTGATGTCACTTCCATGTCATGGGCAAGACCAGAAGTTTGGATGAGGTGATTGTTTTCATAATGTACCCATTGCAAGGAGTTTTTGTTGAAATGTAAGTGTAATTTATATTTTAATTAAAGCAAATATCTACAGTTTTACACTATGGGAGGATTTTTCGTATTTGCTTGATCTGTATTGCTGGATGCACTGTGGAGAGGAGCAAGAGTGGACATACATGATGTATATACAGTATCTCACAAAAGTGAGTACACCCCTTACATTTTTGTAAATATTTTATTATATCTTTTCATGTGACAACACTGAAGAAATGAAACTTTGCTACAATGTAATGTAGTGAGTGTACAGCTTGTAAAACAGTGTAAATTTGCTGTCCCCTCAAAATAACTCAACACACAGTCATTAATGTCTAAACCGCTGTCAACAAAAGTGAGTACACCCCTAAGTGAAAATGTCCAAATTGGGCCCAAAGTGTCAATATTTTGTGTGGCCACCATTATTTTCCAGCACTGCCTTAACCCTTTTGGGCATGGAGTTCACCAGAGCTTCACAGGTTGCCACTGGAGTCCTCTTCCACTCCTCCATGATGACATCACAGAAATGGTGGATGTTAGAGACCTTGCGCTCCTCCACCTTCCCTTTGAGGATGACCCATAGATGCTCAAATGGGTTTAGGTCTGAAGACATGCTTGGCCAGTCTATCACATTTACCCACAGCTTCTTTAGTAAGGCAGTGGTCATCTTGGAGGTGTGTTTGGGGTCATTATGTTGGAATACTGCCCTGCGGCCCATTTTCCGAAGGTAGGGGATCATGCTCTGCTTCAGTATGCCACAGTACATGTTGGTATTCATGGTTCCCTCAATGAACTGTAGCTCCCCAGTGCGGGCAGCACTCATGCAGCCCCAGGCCATGACACTCCCGCCACTATGCTGGACTGTAGGTAAGACACACTTGTCTTTGTACTACTCACCTGGTTGCTGACACACACGCTTGACAACATCTGAACCAAAAAGGTTTATCTAGGTCTCATCAGACCACAAGACATGGTTCCATTAATCCATGTCCTTAGCCAACTGTTTGCGGGCTTTCTTGCACATCATCTTTAGAAGAGGCTTCCCTCTAGGATGACAGCAGTGGCAGTGCGTCCATTAAGGGCACACTAGCGCCGCCCACTCTCTCCAGCCACCCCCTCTATGTGAAATGGATAGATTCATGCATTGCATGAATCTATCCATGGCTGCTGTAGCCACCCCCTATTCAGGCATCCGGCCCCTTTTTGGACGCCGGGCACCTGAATTACAGCGGTGGGGGTGTTTTTTTGAAGCACCTGATTAGGCTCTAACATGCTTCAAAAAAGGTGAACTGCAAGTGCAGAGCATTGTGCTCACAGTCCACCCAGGTGTGTTAGAAAAAGGAATGAATATTCGCTATTCTAACACTGAACCACCTCTCCACCAATAAGGAGCAGCAGATCTAATACCGGTCACCTGATTGGCTGAAGGCACAGGTGATCCCATTGGCCACCTAGCAGAACAGGAAGAAGAGATGCAGGGAGGACACAGGAGCCATCGCCTGGCCCTCGCTACCCATCTCAGAGTTCACCGCCGTGACCTGCTGCCTGAGTAGCCACCACGATGGGGTAAGTGCCGGGCAGACAGCAAGCGGGCGAGCGGGGGGCACAGTGGCTGCATATGATGGGCACAGTGGGCTGAATTTGCTGGGCACATTGGCTGCATATGATGGGCACAGTGGCTGCATATTATGGGCACAGTTGGCTGCATATTATGGGCACAGTTGGCTGCATTTGCTGGGCACAGTGACTGCATATGATGGGCACAGTGGCTGCATTTGCTGGGCACAGTTGGCTGCATATGTGGGCACAGTGGCTGAATATGCTGGGCACAGTTGGCTGCATTTGCTGAGCACAGTTGGCTGCATATGATGGGCACAGTGGCTGCATGTGATGGGCACAGTTGGCTGCATGTGATGGGCACAGTTGGCTGCATGTGATGGGCACAGTTGGCTGCATGTGATGGGCACAGTGGTTGCATGTGATGGGCACAGTGGTTGCATGTGATGGGCACAGTGGCTGCAAATTATGTTTTTGATTCAGTATTTTTCAGTTTGTTTGCACCCCCTAAAAATTTTGAGCACCAGCCGCCACTGGATGACAGGCATGCGGACCAATATGATGCAGTGTGCGGGGTATGATCTGAGCACTGACAGGCTGGCCCCCCACCACTTCAACCTCTGCAGCAATGCTGGCAATACTCATACGTCTATTTCCCAAAGACAACCTCTGGATATGACGTTAAGCACGTGCACTCAACTTCTTTGGTCAACCATGGGGAGGCCTCTTCTGAGTCTTGGCCACTGTGCTGAAGCTCAGTTTTAGGGTCTTGGCAATCTTCCTATAGCCTAGGGCATCTTTATGTAGAGCAACAATTCTTTTTTTCAGCTCCTTAGAAAGTTCTTTCCCATGAGGTGCCATGTTGAACTTACAGTGACCAGTATGAGAAAGAGCAATAAAACCAAATTTAACACACCTGCTCCCCATTCACACCTAAGACCTTGTAACACTAATGAGTCACATGACATCGGGGACAGAAAATCGCCAAATGGGCCCAATGTGGACATTTTGTTGTCAGCAGTTTAGACATTAATGGCTGTGTGTTGAGTTATTTTGAGGGAACAAAAAATTTACACTGTTATACAAGCTGTATACTCACTACTTTACATTGTAGCAAAGAGTCATTTCTTCAGTGTTGTCACATGAAAAGATATAACAAAATATTTACAAAAATGTGAGGGGTGTACTCACTTTTGTGAAATACTGTACATAAAAGCAGAAACCCTTAGGAGGATCTGTTATCAAGCACAAATAGACCGGTATGTGAGTATGAGCCCATATTGAAGGTGAGTGGCCACTTTAGCACTGGTGTGCTGAACACAGTAAGGTTTGAAGCACATGGAATAAGAAACACAAACTCACTCATCCATGTCTTTATGGACCTTGCTTTGTGCACTGGTCCAAATCATCCCAGAAGAGGTGAAGCTGTTATAGCTGCAAAGGGTGGGCCAACTCAATATTGAACCCTACAGACTTAAGCCTCGTACACGCGATCAGATTTACGGCAGGGAATTGTGTGATGACAGTCTGTTTGCCTAAAATCCGACCACTAGTACGCTCCTTCAGACAATTGTTGTCCAACTTTCTGCCAATAAATGTTGGATGGCAGGCTAGTAAATTTTCAGCGGACAACGGTCTGTTGTCAGATTTTCGTATCGTCTGTACACAAGTCCGTCACACAAAAGTCCAAAGTACAAACACGCATGCTCGGAATCAATACTCACCGAACATGACATTAGCAGAATGTGCCAAAAGGGTGGCGCTCAAGAGCTGAAATCACATGTGGTACGTCACTACGTTCATGTTTGTTGGCCGACAATTGTGTGTCGTTAGTATGCAAGACAAGTTCTTGGCACACGCCCTTCGGACAAAAGTCTGACGCTCGGTTGGCCAACAATCCAATCATGTGTACGAGGCTTAAGACTGGGATAAAAGTTCATGTAGGTGTAAAGACAGTTGTCCCAATACGTTTGACAATATACTGTATATATATATATTTTTTTTTTTTAAGGAAAAACCCTAGTTAGACTTACCGGTAACGGTATTTTTATGAGTCTTTCAGGACAGCACCTGGAGAGAGCGCAGCTCCACCCACTTTTCCCAGGAAACACTGCAGTCAGTTTTTTTCTTTAAAGACTGGACGCTTCCGCCATGGCCTTAGTTGTTCACAGACAATTGTTGTCCAACTTTCTGCCAATAAATGTTGGATGGCAGGCTAGTAAATTTTCAGCGGACAACGGTCTGTTGTCAGATTTTCGTATCGTCTGTACACAAGTCCGTCACACAAAAGTCCAAAGTACAAAGTACAAACACGCATGCTCGGAATCAATACTCACCGAACATGACATTAGCAGAATGTGCCAAAAGGGTGGCGCTCAAGAGCTGAAATCACATGTGGTACGTCACTACGTTCATGTTTGTTGGCCGACAATTGTGTGTCGTTAGTATGCAAGACAAGTTCTTGGCACACGCCCTTCGGACAAAAGTCTGACGCTCGGTTGGCCAACAATCCAATCATGTGTACGAGGCTTAAGACTGGGATAAAAGTTCATGTAGGTGTAAAGACAGTTGTCCCAATACGTTTGACAATATACTGTATATATATATATATATTTTTTTTTAAGGAAAAACCCTAGTTAGACTTACCGGTAACGGTATTTTTACGAGTCTTTCAGGACAGCACCTGGAGAGAGCGCAGCTCCACCCACTTTTCCCAGGAAACACTGCAGTCAGTTTTTTTCTTTAAAGACTGGACGCTTCCGCCATGGCCTTAGTTGTTCACAGAGTACCTCCAGCCATGCTGAAATTAGATAAGCAAAACATAGCAATAACACCACATGTTACACAAACAATTAGTGCTGTCCTGAAAGACTCGTAGAAATACCGCTACCGGTAAGTCTAACTAGGGTTTTTCTCCCCTCGTCTTTCAGGACAGCACCTGGAGATGATAAAAGAGTACTTACTCTAGGGTGGGACCACCACCTGCAGGACTTTCCTGCCGAACGATTGTTCCGATGCTGATAGCAAGTCCAACCTGTAGTGGCGGGTGAAGGTGGAGAAGCTTGTCCACGTGGCCGCTTTACAGATCCCACCTGGAGAGGCCCCTGCTCTTTCCACCCAGGACGTTGCTACTGCCCTTGTTGAATGGGCCATTACCCCCGTGGGAGGATCAGCCCCTGAAGCTTTATAGGCTTCACTGATAGCCATTCTTAGCCATCTGCCTATAGTGCTTTTGGAAGCACTATGACCCTTACGAGATCCAGAGAAAAGAATAAAAAGAGAATTTGACTTCCTAAAGTCTCTCGTGATTTCTAAATAATGAAGTAAACATCTTCTCACATCCAGAGTATGAAAAGACTCCTCTTTAAAGTTGGATGGTGTAGGACAAAAAGTAGGTAAAATTATCTCTTGTGCCCTATGAAAAGCGGTTGCAACTTTTGGCAAGAAACCCGGGTCAGTTTTCAGCACTACCCGGTCTGAAAATATAAAGCAAAAGGGTTCTATTATAGATAGAACTTGTAACTCACTTACTCTTTTGGCTGAGGTAATTGCTACCAACAGGACTAATTTGAGAGACCATAATTTTATAGTTGCTTCCTCTGGGGGCTCAAAAGGTGATTTGATCAACCCCTGTAGCACCACTGATAAATACCATTTAGGAAAAGATTTAAAAAGGTATTGGCCTAAGCCTGGCCAATGCTCTAAAAAAATCTAATTATAAACGGCTCTTGAGATAACTTTCTCTCAAGAAAAACTGACAAGGCAGACACTTGGACTTTCAGGGTACTGGCTGCCAACCCCATCTCCATTCCTTCATTGAGAAACTCTAATATCGAAGGCAATTCCTGTGGTGAACATTTTTTAGTCATGCACCAGGAATTAAACCGCTTCCAAGTTTTAAAATAAATACCTCTGGTAACCTTTTTTCGGCTACTTAACAGGGTCGACACCAGTTTATCTGAGAAGCCTTTACTTTTTAGAATCTGCTCTTCAGTAACCACCCCGTCAGCTTGAGCTGATCGATATTTGGATGCTGAAGGGGTCCCTGAGTTAAGAAATCTTTTTGAAGTGGAAGGACCCAGTGTGGTTCCACCGCCATCCTCTGTATAGTTGCAAACCAGGGTCTCTTGGGCCAAAAAGGAGCCACTAGGATCATACTTGTGGTCTCTTGTTGTAGTTTCTTTAAAACCAAAGGGATCATTTGAAAGGGGGGAAAGGCGTAGCACAAGTGGAAGTTCCACGGCTGTGCCAGCGCATCTAACCCCTCTCGCCTGATCTTGCATGTTTAATGAATAATAGGCTTTCACCTTGAATTCTTCTGGGATGCGAACAGGTCTATCTGAGGAGCTCCCCATTTCTCTGTTAATTTTTGAAATACCTCCTTGTTTAGACTCCACTTTGCCTCTTGTATCCTTTCTCTGCTTAGAAAGTCGGCCACTAGATTCAGATCTCCCTTTAAGTGTACAGCTGTTAGGGACTTTAAATTGTTTTCTGCCCAGGATAGAATCTGAAGGGACAAGGCTAGCAAGATTTTGCTTCTCGTACCTCCTTGTCTTGTCACATATGCCACTGCTGTGGCATTGTCTGATAGTACTTGAACATCTTGACCCTGGACTAGCTTCTTGAAAGCCCATAGTCCTAGGAGAATAGCCCTTAGTTCCCTCCAATTTGAGGATCTCCTGGCTTCCCTGTTGGTCCATTTCCCCTGAGCCATCTGTCCTTCCAGGTGGGCGCCCCAACCCCAGGAACTCGCATCCGTTGTTAGCCTCCTCGCCCGGGGAAAACACCAGAGAAGGCCCCCGACCAGATTGGAGTGACTTCTCCACCACCAGAGTTTCCTCTGAACTCGGGGGGATATTATTATCATTTTTTCTAGGGACTCTCCATAGGACCAATTTTTCAAGATTGTCTGCTGAAGATCCCTTGCGTGTAAATGTGCCCACTGTACTGCTGGTATCGCTGCAGTAAGGAGCCCCAAGACGGACATCGCTGCCCTGATGGAAATCGGCAGGTTTGTCTGGGTCTTTTTTACCGCATTCTGAAGTTTTACAATCTTTTCCTCGGGGAGGAAGATTCTCTCCTGTATGGAATCTATAGTGTAACCTAGAAATGTTATTATCAGTGATGGAATCATGTTTGATTTTTCCTTGTTTATTAACCAGCCCAGGCTCTCCAGATGTCTCTTTGTCCTTTCCAGATCCTTCTCTGATACGTGCCTTGTTTTGGCAAATAATAGAAGATCGTCTAAATATGGGACAATCGAGATTCCCTCTACTCTGAGAGGGACTAAGGCCTCTGCTAGGATCTTCGTGAATATCCTTGGAGAGTATGACAGCCCGAAAGGGAGAGCTCTGAACTGAAGATGTATGATAGACTCTCCCATCCTGATTGCAAATCTGAGGTGTTTTTGTGATGCTGGGGCTATAGGCACATGGAGATATGCATCCCTCAGGTCTATGGATACCATAAAACAGTTTGGGATCAGGAGACCCTTTACTGAAAAGATCGTATTCATCTTGAATTTTTTGTATCTGACAGATCTGTTGAGAATCTATAGGTTCAGAATTAATCTGAATTTGCCTGAAGGCTTCTTTACCAGAAATATGTGCGAATAGCACCCCTGTTCCACTTCTTTGGGGGGAACATTTATGATCACCGTTTGCTGAATTAATTCCTGTAGAATTTTGGTCATAGCTGCAAGCTTTTCTGGATCTCTGGGAGCTTGAGTTATAAAAAGCCAAACCAGAGGTGGTTGGGCAAACTCCAGCCTGTAACCCTCTTTTATGGTTTTGAGGATAAAACGGACTGTCTGTTATCCTCTGCCACTGTGGAAAGAAGGTCTGTAACCTTGCTCCCACAGTCGGAGGACAGTCACTGGCTCTTTGTATTCGGGGTAGGGGGGCAAAATAGCACTCCTGACTTGCCCCTGCCTCTTAGACCTCCAAGGTCTTTTATAACCTGTTTCCTTTGTATCTGAGGTTTTCCGAAAAGGATGAAAATTTTTACTGGCCTGAGGGATCACCTTTTTCTTAATGGGGAAGGCCTTTTTCTTGTCAGCCGTTCTTTCCAGTATGGCTTCAAGACCCGGGCCAAAAACCAAATCCCCTTCAAAGGGTAGACCACACAGCTTGGTCTTTGAGGCTGTATCTCCGGTCCAAGTCTTGACCCATAGAGCTCTACGAGTTGAATTAATTAAGGCAGAGGATCTGGCTGACATCCTGACTGATTCAGCTGAAGCATCTGCTATATATCCTACTGCTTTCAGTAGCACAGGTAGTGTCTCTAAAAGATCTTTACGAGGGGTACCTGCCTCGATGTCAGCTTTTAGTTGTTCCAGCCAATGCTCTAGGTTTCTGGCCACCACTGTTGAGGCCATAGCTGGCTTTAGATTTGCTAGAGTGGAATCCCAAGCTTTCTTCAGCAGGGAGTCAGCCCTTTTATCCATGGGATCCTTGAGGATACCCATGTCCTCAAACGCAAGGTCGGTGTTTCTCGACACTTGAGAGAAAGCCGCATCCAGTCTAGGTTTTATGTTCCAGACCTGTGTGCTATCTTCTTCAAAGGGAAACCTGCGTTTGAGGGATCTAGAAAAGAAAGGGGCCCTCTCTGGGTCCTTCCATTCCCTTTTAATTGTTTCTGACAGAAACTTATGCACCGGAAACACCCTGTGCTTCACTTCACCCATGCCTTGAAACATTTTGTCATGTAACGACAACAGGGTTTTATCCTCTGTAATATTTAGAGTAGTGTGGATAGTTTTTAGCAGATCATCCACCTCCTCTAGAGATAATTTATAGCGAGAAGAAGAAGAAGAAGATTCTGTATCTTCCTCTGCTTCTTCCTCAGATTCCGTAGCCACGCTATGATCTTCCTCTTCCGAGTCACTGCCCCCTCTGTATGCAGAAACAGAGGACTGGGAACGAGGTACTGAGCTGCTTGCAGCTGGACGTTTGTCAAGGTAAGACCTAAATGACTCAAAAAGTATCAGCCAAATCTTTTCTAAAAGAGCTCAGTAAATCTTGCTGAACCACAGGCGTAGTAGGAGTGGTTTCCTCTTTCACTAAGTCTGCAATACATCCTTTGCATAACACTTTTGCCCAAGACTCTTTAAGCACATTTTTACAAGATGGGCATTTCCTTTTAACAGAAAAAGAGGAAGGTTTGGTCTTTTCTTTTGCCTTCTGAAATACATAAGCAAATAAACCCGTATGTTTTTATCCCTACAAACAGCATGCTGAAAAAATGGAGGAGCCAACACTTTAACCCCTCTACTTAAACTCAGCCAGTAAATCCCCCCCCAGATTTACTTCACAATCCTTAAACACACTTACTTCCTGCTTCAATACACAGAAAGAGTGTTGCAGGCTCTTAAAATTCCCAGAATTTAACAAAGAGGGAAATTAAAACATGACGATAGAGTAAGTTACAGAGACCGCTGTCCCCGCTTACCTGGGCCTGGCTGACTTGTGTGGCTCCTGCTCCTGCCACCACCGATTGTTCCTACTCCATGCTGCCAGGATTCCCAATGGCGTCTGGTGCCTGTATTTAAAGTTTTCCGGTCCGCTCACCGCTGCGAGGGCCGGAAATTACGTCAGCCGGAAGAGACCGCCCTCTCCTCCTGCATTCCAGCGGCCGGAACCCGCGTCGCGCCGCTAGAGGTCCCGCCCCCGGCTGTAGTGATGCACTCGCCACCGGAACCCGGAAGGCTGAGCTTTGGGGATGAAGAGGAGACGCCGCTCCTCCCAAGCTAGCCGCCGGTCTGAAGGAGCGGGGACCCCCAGCAGCCGGACCCTCGCCGGGTATGAAGAGGGGAGGACGCCAGAGCAACCCCCGCACGTAAGGGAGTAAGCTGGGCTGGCCTGTGTAACAGAAAAAACACACCCCTGGCTTCCTGCAGTGCTTCCACCATGGCAGAGGAAACACTACAACTGAGGCCATGGTGGAAGCATCTGGTCTTTAAAGAAAAAACTGACTGCAGTGTTTCCTGGGAAAAGTGGGTGGTGCTATCCTGAAAGACGAGGGGAGAAAATTGTTGTCCATACTTACCGTAATTTTCCTTTCCTGGATCCTCCCCATGTCAGCCTACTATGGGTCAGCTCCACCCCTTATGACCCCTCCAGGACCACCTCTTTTCTAGCCCATAAAGGGCGGCTGGCTGCCCACACCAGTGTTCAAAAAAACCCGCCTCGCGATGGATAAACTGGGTGGGAATCCTCCGGCTGAGGATCCAGGAAAGGAAAATTACGGTAAGTATGGACATCAATTTTCTTTATTCCTGGACCTTCCAATGTCAGCCTACTATGGGATGTACGAAGCAATATTAAGAAGAGAGGAAAGACAAAAAATAAAAAATAAGCCAAACCCTCAATGCAATGTTACTCAAAAATTTTAAATGGGCAATAGCCACCGTAATACTGTAGAGCCAAATGTTTCCTCAGGCAGACAAGCCATATTAAGCTTGTAATGCCTAAAAAAGGTGTTGGACACGCTCCAGCTTGCTGCTCTGCAAACTACCTCAGGAGCGACCTTCGCGTACGCCCAGGATGCTGCCATACCCCTCGTCGAATGTGCTTTGATCTCTGAAGGAGGAGGAAGGCCGAGCGTTTTGTATGCAATATGCATGGTCTTGACAAACCAGGAAGACCCAACTCTGGATGTTGCTGGCATACCCTTTAGGCCCCATTGGGAAAACCTACAGCTGATCTTGTTTGCCAAAGCTTTTAGTCCATTTCAGGTAGGTTGAAACCGCAGAGACCAGGTCTAACCTACTCCATTCATCAGCTGTATCCGCCAGAACGATACGATATTATGTGGCCACCTTAGGTAGAAAGCTCAGTATCGGCCTAAGGACAATCTTGTCTGGGAGCACCAAACAATATGGTTCTTTAGATGAGAAGGCGCACAACTTGGAGTCTCCTCTGGCCAAGGCCACGGCTAGTAAAAAACAAAACTGTTAAAAGAAATAATGAACAAGAGAAAGCTTGATCAAATGGAGGAACCAGCAATGTTCCCAAGACTAGTGTTAAGTCCTCTTTTGGAAAAAAAATTTTTAATGGAGGACTGATTTCTATGGCTGCCCCTAAAAATCAGATCACCAATGGATGTAGAGCATATCTTGTACATGACATAGCCGACAAGGCAGGGATTTGACCCTTCAGGGAATTATAAGCTAACCCTTGGAGACTACTCTGCAGAAACTCCAAAATGTTAGATACTGAAGGAGATCCAAGGTCCCAACCCCTTTCCGTAGTATTCCAGATCCGGTGATAGGTTACATTCGTTCTGACGATCCTGTAATAATGTCATCAACTTTATCCTCCTGCGGTTCGTGTGTCAGGCCCCACTCTGCAGAAAGAGACTTTGACAAGGAGGCAGAGGGATTGGTGAGCCCAACTTTATCCTCCAAGCCAGAGGGTACCACAGCTCCCTGAGCCAGTAAGGTAGGACTACTATTGCTGTGACCCTTTCTTGCTGAATCTTCAGCAGGATTTTGAGAGCCAAGGGAAGTGGCAGGAACACATACACCAAGGGGGAAGTTCCAAGACCTGGACAGAGCCCCTGACACAATGCCTGTGGATGCTAGGTCTGGGTGAAGAAGCAAGGCAGTTGACAATTCTCCAATGCCATAAAGTCTATCGAAGGCGTCCCCCAGATCCTGAAGATCTTGCGTGGGTACTTGGGGATGAGGCCCCATTTGTTGTGATCCCCAAAGCCTCGACTCAAGCGATCTGCTAAAACATTGCCAGGCCCTGGGAGTTAAGATGCTGTAAGAGAGCCGAGATTCTTCTCTGTGCAGAGGAAGATTGGCATGCCACCTGAAGGAGAGGGTGACTTCTTGTGCTCCCTTGATGAGACACATAAGCCACCGTAGTTTTGTTGTCCAAAAGAATCGCGACAGCTCGACCTCGCAACATAGGTTGGAACACTAATGCCCTGTACACACGGTCGGATTTTCCAACAGAAAATGTGTGATAGGACCTTGTTGTTGGAAATTCCGACCGTGTGTGGGCTTCATCACACATTTTCCATCAGAATTTCCGACACACAAAGTTTGAGAGCTTGCTATAAAATTTTCCAACAACAAAATCTATTGTCGGAAATTCCGATCGTGTGTACACAAATCCGACGCACAAAGTGCCACGCATGCTCAGAGTAAATTAAGAGACGAAAGCTATTGGCTACTGCCCCGTTTATAGTCCCGTTGTACGTGTTTTACGTCACCGCGTTCACAACGATCGGATTTTCCTACAACTTTGTGTGACCGTGTGTATGCAAGACAAGTTTAAGCCAACATTCGTCAGAAAAAAAACATGGATTTTGTTGTCGGAATGTCTGATCAATGTCCGACCGTGTGTACAGGGCATAAGAGCGCGTCTGACAGCATCCAATCCCAGGAAATTTGAACTCTTCGCCCCACAAAGGTACCATCGGCCTTGAACCTGCTGTCCCAGGTAGTGTACCCTGCAGCCTGCCAGACTGGCATTGGTCGACACCACTATTGGTTCTGAGGCCTTCAACGGAACTCTGGAAAGATTGCGAGCTACTGACCACCAACCAGGGACCAGATTATCGGAATTGGCAGATGATCCCTGTTCTGATCATTATAAGGTATATATTTACTGATCGTACTGTTGCTTTAATTTGGCATCCATTATTAACAGGAAGTGTAGTATATTACACCCACTTCCTGTCCAGCAAATAATCTTTCTACAGTGAAGGAAGCATGATAAAGACCTCCACTATTTCTTAATACTGGCCTTGGAAGCATAAGTCTGTAAGTAGGCTGTCATTAGTTTTCAATTAATTAGTATATGTTCTACTAATTCAAATACATTTCATCTGTTTGTTTGGTAGGATGTTTCTGTCAGGGAGTTCATTCAGCTAGGCCTCATTTGTGCTAGCTAGTGCCTTAACAGTATTGTAGCATGCCTGTTACTATTTGCATTTGTGATGTAATGTTAAATGCTAATGCATATTTTTATAATTTGTGTTTTGCAGTTTTACAAAAAACTAATTCTCAGTAAAGATTACAACTATTAGCCCTTCCTCCTGAGTCTTTATTGGGAAGCTGTTAGCTGTCTGCCAAGCCTTGTACTTTGAACACATTGTGAGGGCAGAACAGTAAAAAGACTTTTAACATAGCGGGCCTAGTCTAAAGAAGAGTGGATGCATTCTGCTCATCATCAGCTAACCTCTACAGCCACAGACATTACAAAGAAGTAATCTGTTTCATCATGCAGCACACAGACAAGGATACTACACCAGTCATCCCTCAGCATACACAAGCAGAGGAAAGCATACACAATATGCCAACCAACAGGTCACGCTACACAAGCTCCAGAGTCTCTAGTCAGTCGGATCAGACATTAGCTAGTGCTGAATCTGCCAAGTGCACTAGCTCTAGACATTCAAGCTGCTCTAACCTGTCATCCACCAGTGCTGCAGCTGCCAGGGCCCATGCAAAAGCAGAAGCCGCGCGTGCACTGGCTTCCTATGCAATACGTGAAGCTGAAATGATAAGAGAACAGGGCTGAATAGATGAAGAACATCATATGATTAAAGCTAAAAGTAAAGCTGAAGCACTTAGAAGAAAAGCAGAGGTGAAAGCATCTTTACATATTATCAAGCAAGAAAAAATAGCTTCAGCAGCCTTAGCTGAAGCCGAGGTGCTCATGAGAGCTGCCGAAGAACAGTACAGAGAGCCCTCTGTGATAGATACCCAGATGACACCACTCAGTGCAATCCAACGCACTTGTGAGTATGTACAATTGCACGCGAACATGGACACTGATCAACAGTCTAATGATGCATTAGAATCATCCAGGGTCCCGCTAGCAGCAGGCAACTTTGATATCGCTCGATGCTACAAGACTGAACCAGAACTTTACTATAACAAGCCAAGTAGTTACATACTCAGAGACCAATCTGTTGGTCCTTCAGGAAATCAAACGAATGGTGACATAATCCCTCCACGGGAAAATAAAAATCCGGCCTATAGCAGAAAGACTTGCAGTAAACGAGAACAACCACACGACTATAGTGGGTTTAACCAAACATCCCAACCGTCTTACCAGCCACAGACATGCCCTGTGTTTGTTCCCAGAAAATGCCCACCTGAGGCAGCAGGAGTCACAGATGTGACAAAATACTTGATACGCCGTGAAATGGTGAGCTCTGGTCTCCTGAAGTTTGATGATCGTCCAGAAAACTATTGGGCCTGGAAGTCATCTTTTCTAAGCAGCACCCAAGAATTAAATATGAAAGACAGGGAAAAGCTTGATCTACTCTCCAAATGGCTCGGACCAGAGTCCACTCAGCAAGCCAAAAGAATCAGGTCAGTACATGTTCATGATGCGACAGCAGGGCTTACAATGTTATGGCAGAGATTGGAAGACTGCTATGGGTCACCTGAAGTAATTGAAGATGCACTTCTGAAGAAAATTGAAAATTATCCAAAAATAACAAACAAAGACAATCAGAAGCTGAGAGAGCTTGGGGACATACTTTTAGAGCTGGAGGTGGCAAAGGCTGGTGGATACCTGCCAGGCCTCTCATATTTGGATACAGCACGTGGAGTGAAACCGGTAAGCGAGAAGCTTCCTTACAGCTTACAAGAAAGATGGATCACGCAAGCATCAAAATACAAGGAAGATCATCAGGTAGCATTTCCACCTTTCTCCTTCTTCGCCAAATTCATTGTGAATCAAGCTAAAATACGCAATGACCCAAGCTTCGCCTTTTTGAACATGGGAGGCTCCAGTTCTGTAAAGACAGAGAAACAACCTTCAGTGCACAATAAAGAACGCAGAGCAACAGTGTCTGTACGGAAGACAGAAGTACCGACTGAGTTTGAGGCCAACCAGGATAAAAGCTCAGGAATGCAAATTGAGGACCCAGATAAGCAGTGTCCACTACATCCACTGAGAAATTGTCGCAGTTTCAAATGCAAGACAATAGAGGAGCGCAATTCTTATCTTAAGGACAAGCGCATTTGTTTCAGATGCTGTGGTTCAACTCAACATGTTGCTAAAGACTGTGTGAAGACAATTCAATGCAAAGAATGCAATGACAACCATCTGTCTGCTTTACACACATGACCAGCACCATGGAAAACAGAGAATCCGGTAACGCAAGAAGATCATGGTGGGGAGCAAAATGAGAGTGCATTACCAGCAATAACCTCAAAGTGCACTGAGATCTGCACAAATACATTTAGCTCTAGATCATGCTCCAAGATATGTTTAGTCAAGGTGTATCCTGCAGGCCTCAGAGAGAAGGCAATCAGAATGTATGCAGTCTTGGATGAACAAAGTAACAGATCTTTGGCAAGAACAGAGTTCTTTGACCTCTTCGGGGACAGAGGAAGTCCAACTCCGTATACTTTGAAGACATGTTCAGGAGTTGTGGAGACATCAGGGAGAAGAGCAAACAACTACATCATAGAGTCATTAGATGGGAAAACACAGCTGACTCTGCCCACTCTCATAGAATGTGATATGATACCAGATGATAGATCAGAGATACCCACACCTGAAATTGCATGTTACTACCCTCATCTGATGCAAATATCAGACAAGATTCCAGTACTGGACCCAGGTGCTGCAATTATCCTTCTACTTGGAAGAGACATACTGAGAGTGCACAAGGTCAGAGAGCAATACAATTGACCACAATGCACCATTTGCACAACGTCTTGACCTTGGATGGGTCATCATTGGTGATGTATGTCTGGATGGAGCTCACAAGCCGGCAAAAGTGAATGTCTACAAAACAAACATGTTGCAAAATGGCCGCACATCATGTCTTAGCCCCTGTACCAACAGGATACATATTAAAGAGAGACTAGTCAACCCAATACAACAGCAGAAAGTTCAGAGTTACATGGAGGCCATACCTCATCTAAAGATACAGATGAGCTAGGATGCAAGGTGTTTGAAAGAACGCGAGATGATGACAAACCAGCACCATCTGTTGAATATAGCCTCTTCCTTGAGATCATGGACAGAGATGTCTTTATAGATGAGTCAAACAGCTGGGTAGCTCCACTACCTTTCCGTTCACCCCGACGTCACCTTCCTAACAACAAAGGACAAGCAGTGAAGCGTCTCACCTCATTGCGGCGCACTCTAGACAGAAAGACAGATATGAAGAAACACTTCCATGATTTCATGCAAAAAATCTTCGACAGTGGTCAAGCTGAAATAGCACCACCATTGGAAGAAAAACAAGAATGTTGGTACTTACCAATATTTGGAGTGTATCATCCTCAGAAACCAGGAAAGATACGAGTAGTATTTGACTCCAGTGCAAAGTATGAAGGCCTTTCCCTAAACGATGTCCTCCTCAGTGGACCTGACCTGAATAATACACTCCTTGGAGTCCTCATCAGGTTCCGAAAAGAACGCGTTGCAGTAACAGCAGATGTACAACAAATGTTCTACTGTTTCCTTGTCCGCAAAGATCACAGAGACTACCTGAGGTTCCTGTGGTATGAAAACAATGACTTTAACAAAGATGTTACAGAATACAGGATGAAAGTACATGTGTTCGGGAACAGCCCCTCCCCAGCTGTAGCTATCTACAACCTGAGACGAGCAGCACAGGAAGGTGAAGAAGAGCGTGGAACAGATGCCAAACAGTTTGTCATGAGAAATTTTTATGTAGACGATGGACTCACTTCTTTCTTCAGCAACAAAGAGGCTATCGACATCCTGAAAAGAACAAGAGAGATGTTAGCAGAATCTAACGTAAGGTTACACAAAATAGCATCCAATAGCAGCAAAGTCATGGAAGCATTTCCCTCAGAGGACCGTGCAAAAGACCTCAAGGATCTGGATCTAGGAACAGATTCACTGCCCCTTCAAAGAAGTTTAGGGCTCAGTTGGGATCTCAAAACCGACAGCTTTACATTTAGAGTATCCAGAGAAGAGAAGCAATTCACGAGAAGAGGTGTCTTGTCCACGGTCAACAGCCTTTACGACCCCATAACCATGCAAGGCAAGGCTCTTATGAGAGAAATTACTACTGAACATGAACAAAGTGAATGGGATACGCCTCTACCTAAGGAGAAAGAAATGCAGTGGAAGTTGTGGAAGGACTCATTAATAGAGCTTGAACAACTTATCATCCAAAGGTCATATGTCCCTGTTTCTTTGTCTGCCACGAAGCAAAGAGAATTGTGTGTATTCTCAGACGCATCCACTATGGCTATAGCAGCTGTAGCCTACCTTAGAGTAATGGACTTTGAAGGACAAAGTTATGCTGGGTTTATCATGGGAAAGTCCAAACTAGCTCCACGTCCTGCTCACACTGTTCCACGTTTGGAGCTTTGTGCTGCTGTCTTAGCAGTGGAGATGGC
The DNA here is from genome assembly GCA_037952925.1 of Lithobates clamitans. Taxonomy (NCBI): domain Eukaryota; kingdom Metazoa; phylum Chordata; class Amphibia; order Anura; family Ranidae; genus Lithobates; species Lithobates clamitans. The sequence continues at coordinate 2,579,713 of JBBGZY010000325.1, read as the reverse complement.
AGACTTGATTGTTGCAGAACTTGACATTGAAATTCATGCAGTGAAGTTTTACACAGACAGCAAGATTGTGTTAGGATATATTCACAATGCTTCAAGAAGATTCTACATGTATGTGTCAAACAGAGTGATACACATCAGAAAGTCCACACGGCCAGAACAGTGGCACTACATCAGTACGGATAAAAATCCAGCCGATCATGGGACTAGACCGGTTCTAGCGGCTGCCCTTAAGCACACTAACTGGTTTTCAGGACCATCTTTTTTGACTAGATCAGAAATCGAAGAGACCACTCAGTTTGAGACATTTGAACTTGTAGAACCAGATAACGACAAAGAAGTATGTGCACAAGTAACAGCGTTTAGTACCATAACTACTAGAGGTAACCTTGGCGCACACAGGTTTGAAAGATTCTCCAGCTGGAAGTCACTCATTCGAGCTATAAGAAAGCTTATTCACCTAGCCAAATCCTTCTGTAGAGCTACAATGACTGACAAGTGTAATAGCAATCATCTTATGCAAGCCAAAATCATCATTAGATGTATTCAACATGAGGTTCTCATCACACTTATGGCTCAAGTCATGGCTATCATGAACGCTCGACGTTTAGTTCCAGTGTCCAAAAATGCTGGTAGTCTTTACACCAAGCAATGGAAGCAAGTTCAGAGTCTTGCAGACATCTTCTGGAATAGATGGAAACAAGAGTACCTGGTGACGCTCCAGTCACGCAGAAAATGGCAAGCTGACAAGCCTAACCTGCAAGTCGGAGATGTTGTCCTACTAAAAGACGCTCAGGTCCACCGAAACGAATGGCCAGTTGGACTCATTGTCAAGACTGTACCTAGTAATGATAGTAAGGTTAGAAAGGTCAAAGTTAAAGTCATGAGACAGGGCACCCCTAAGGTGTACTTTAGACCTATCTCTGAAGTTGTTTTACTTCTTAAAAATGAAACATAGTGGTATAATGTTCATTATGCCAGGTGGGGAGTGTTCTGATCATTATAAGGTATATATTTACTGATCGTACTGTTGCTTTAATTTGGCATCCATTATTAACAGGAAGTGTAGTATATTACACCCACTTCCTGTCCAGCAGATAATCTTTCTACAGTGAAGGAAGCATGATAAAGACCTCCACTATTTCTTAATACTGGCCTTGGAAGCATAAGTCTGTAAGTAGGCTGTCATTAGTTTTCAATTAATTAGTATATGTTCTACTAATTCAAATACATTTCATCTGTTTGTTTGGTAGGATGTTTCTGTCAGGGAGTTCATTTAGCTAGGCCTCATTTGTGCTAGCTAGTGCCTTAACAGTATTGTAGCATGCCTGTTACTATTTGCATTTGTGATGTAATGTTAAATGCTAATGCATATTTTTATAATTTGCGTTTTGCAGTTTTACAAAAAACTAATTCTCAGTAAAGATTACAACTATTAGCCCTTCCTCCTGAGTCTTTATTGGGAAGCTGTTAGCTGTCTGCCAAGCCTTGTACTTTGAACACATTGTGAGGGCAGAACAATCCAACTGAAGAAGAAAGTTGCATTGAAACCTCCTTCTGCGCCACCTGACCCACGGGACTACTGGACCTGTGGCTGAAAAAACCCCCAGATACTGCATGGATTCCTTCAGCATCATAGAAGGCCTGGCCATCACTGCTTTGTCCGAGACTGGATCCCCTGGACCTTCCACTGAGAAAGAGAAACACGACCCCAATCCGTGTTGAATTGTACTCTTAAAGCGGGAGTCCGGCGACCAATTTTTTTTTTTTAGGTCATTGAGACACTTTGCTAATCCCAAAATAATACTCACAGTTTGGGTGTAATATTTCCACCTCTGTCTGTTTTCGTACTGAAGAATAACTTAAAAAATGTGATGCTGGCTGTTTCCATCTTGCTTGTGGGCATGTGAAGCCCACAAGCATTGATTTCCTGGATGCGGTGAATGCTGTTCAATCACAGCTTGTTCACGCGCATGATCATTGTTTCCGCACTGAATCTTGGGAAGCCTGACACTAAGCTCCCAGGAGACAGTGCGGTGCCGGGGAAAGGCAATAAACACGCCTACTCCCATGGGAGGAGAGACAGGAAGTGCCACAATAAAGTACAATATTAAAAGGTAATTACAGCGATAAAAAAAAATTTTGTGCGGCATTTCAACATCCATGCAATTAACTGGAGGCGGTAAGATTAAGATTGAATGGTGGAACCTTCATGTAAGAATTCAGGACTTTGAGGTCAAAAACTGGTCCGAAACCCCCTGAAGCCTCTGGGACCAAAAACAGAGGGGGAACATACTCTTTGACCCAATTCGTGCCTTGGAACCAGAAGGATGGCCCTTGCTGCCAACAGCTCCCCTATATATCCTTGCAAACATTGCCTCCTTTCCAAATAACGTGATTGAATGACGGCTACAATCCAGGCATCATGTCATTTTTCCGCCCACACCCCCCCCTGAATTGGGCTAGTCTTGCTCCTACTTGAGAGGGTTAAGCGGAGACAGCTTCAGAAGGACTTATTTGAAGCCTTAGGCTCTGTTTCCACTACTGCGAGTTGTTGTGTGACCTGACACATGCGAAGTCACATGACAAGTCAAAATCCATGTATTTCAATGGTCCCCATTTCAATTGGTGTGACTTGAGTCGAAGCGACTCCAAAAAGGTTTTTGCACTACTTTGTTCCGACATCTGTGCGATTTGTTCTCACATGGTTTTCGCAGGTCGAATGACAAATCGCACAGCAAAGTCGCAGTGTAAATCGTGCAACTCTGGGGATGCAGCAGTGGAAACAGCCCCAGGAGCTTTGTTGGCCCTGGGCTTGGAAGGTTGAACCAGCTCCCCTCCACTGTCTGAAAAACTGTCTTATAAGCCCTGGCCTCTCTGAATCCTTTTTTGGATCTCTTGTTACACCGAAAGGGCTACTGTGTCTTAAAGAGCCATTATCTTTGCTGTCATTTTGACCTGGTCGACAGCCACCTCAGCCACAACGCTACAGCAGTCTGCAAAGGAGAAGAACTGCCACTTCCCAGACTTTCATCCAAACATCCATTCACTAGCTCCGCTACCCACACTCTAAGGCTGGATTCACACCCATGCACTCCCAGCGCATTCCGCAGAACCGCACCACAGAACGTGTTCCATAGGAGACCATGATAAACGGATGTTAGTGCAAATCCGCAAAACGCACCAAAAGTGCTGCTGCCACAGGAGTGCTACCGCCGGTATGCAGGCTGCTGTCCAAACTATATAACCTTTTTAGGCCTGCGTTTACTTTGCGATCCATAGGATTCCTAAAAGAGACCGAATACTCCAGCGGAAGTGTAATGTGGCGGGCGAATATACGTAATGAAGCATCCACCTTAGGCGTAGTGTCCCAAGGGGTACAGCTTCGATACTCCATTATGCATATTAAGCTTCTTCTCAGCCCCCCCCCCCACCCCCCACTCATCATCAATTACTTTTTTAATTTAAGAAAATAAATGGGAAGGAGGGTAACAATCTCTTTAAATATGGGTAGTATCTTTGCTGTTTATTTGGAGGCGAAGATTCTTTCCTTAACAGCCTCCAAGGGGGAAACCAGTGCAAAAATCAAATGTATGCGATTCTGAGACCATCTCAGCCTCAGATGGATCCAAATCGCTATCGAATTCAGAGTTAAAACGCACTGAAAACACATGATTTGAATCTGCAGATGGTGAAGATACAGCACGATGAGGATTCCTTGAAACACTCTTTAACCCTGACTGCGTGCTTAATGTAGGATTTAACCTGGCGTGCTTTTGCAGCATTGTCCTGAGCCGTCTGATGTTTTGACCTCTCTTGGCTTGGGTGCAAGCGATTAAAGTGAGGTAAGAGCGAGGGAGATCTGGAATGCTGTGACAACAGGCATCTATCCAGCTGCATGCGACTCTGTGATTTGTCATGTCTAGTCCCTTCTTTACTCTTTTAAGGCTAGATTGCTGATTTGGAACCTCTTTGCGGGAGTTTATCTCACAGTGGACCCTTCTCTCTGTAAAACACAGGAGGATGTGCCCTCTTTTAAAAATAAATAAATAAATAACTACAATTAAAATAAACTTCTCCATCCAAATCTTCGGTGCTTAAGGCAGCTAGGCAGGCAGGCATAATTCCTCAGTCCTAGAAGGTACCGGATAATAAAAATACTCTGACAGACAAGTAACACAGCAGAAAGTACCTGGAAGGAGGCTTACCAGAGCAGAGCAGAGAAGGAGATTGACCAGCTGGAGATTGAGATCAGCCTAGAGGACATAGGCTGCTGCAATCAGCAGTGAGCATTCTGGTGTTTGCTAGACAACCCAAAGAGAAAGCTACCTCTGACCTCACCTGCACAACTCTGAGCTTCCTGAAAGGAGTACATGTGGAGGAAGTAAACTACAAGACCCAGCGAGCCAAACCACTGCCTGAACACACAAAAACATGGAAGGAGAGAGTGCCAACACCTGCCCAACGAAGGTATTTACAGTCATTTATACTGCCAGTGACCTTTGCCAGTAATACACAGTCATTTATACTGTACCATACAATCCCAGCACCACGGGAACCCACCTCCTCAGGAGATTTACAGTATATATGGGGGGGTCTTCTGAATCGGAAGAGGCTGAACCTGACAGGATGGATGGAGAAGAGAAAAAATAAATAAATAAATACAAATAACCTTTAAAAGGCGTCCGGCGCGAGGACAAAAAAAAGAACACTGGTGTGGGCAGCCAGCCGCCCTTTATGGGCTAGAAAAGAGGTGGTCCCGGAGGGGTCAGAGGGGGCGGAGCTGACCCATAGTAGGCTGACATGGGGAGGACCAGGAAAAAAAATATATATATATATATATATAATATTTCCTTGTACATGTGTGCTTTCTCCCTTCTTTCTGAGGAGGTGGGTGGATTAAAGGACCCTTAAATCTTTTTATCTATAGGATCCTGCAATTAGGAGTTAGCTGCACCCCAATTACTGGGCTGACTTACTTGTAGTATCACTGGTATAAATCCTTTAAAATATAATTTTTCAAAATGGATGCTTTTGATTTTGCTAGCTTAATGCTCTTCTGGATAAATGGCAATTGGACTAATGACCAGGATGTTACAGCATTTTCACATCTACTTTCTTTACTGAAATTGTACATTTTAAAGGAAACCTGTATGTGATACATAAGTGCTTAACTCTCCTTTTGAAAATGTTAGTTGCCTGGCTGTCATGCCAATACAATGTATCGAATACTTTGAGTGATTAATCCAGAATAACTATGTAGATTAAGAGATCTGACCTCCATTGCTGCATATTTATTAGGAGTCACTGACTCAGAAAGTTTTACAGCCAGAGACAACCAAGCAACTCTCATTTTCAGGAGATCAGCAGTGATAGCCCACATATTACTCTCAGTACAGGTTTCCTTTAAAAGAGTATCTCATCATTTTATGTGGAGCCAATTAACACCAAGCTCCATCCTGAACATTTGCCCGCTTAGGAAAGTGGGTCTAAATGGCTGCCCCTTAGGCTGGGAGGTCTCTCACACTGCAGCTTTCAGCGATTCTGTAGTGAGAGAAAGTATAAGTACTTCAATAGCTTCCTCCTTCTAAAAATGCTAGCTGCCTGAACATGCAGTACATGCTGCAAATAGGTGTCAGAAAATTGTCAGAACTACAAATTCTTTTGGGTTAGTGGCTCAGACAACATTGAAGTAAATGATATAGAATGACAGCCAGGGAACTAGCATTCTCAAAGTAGAGTTCAGTAATACAAGCTTTTATTAATCTCTAATGGCCTTTTTTTGAATATTGTTCAAAGTGAATGCATGCCCAGACCCTTAGGAAAGACAGGCTTGTAGAACTTGATTAATCCTGGGAGAAATGCCATATAAGCCATCTTAAGTATGTTAATGAATACTTGTAAGGCTTTACAATCAAACAAGAGTGTTGCAGAGTTTCCTTGCATCATTAGATATCAATACTAGTAAAGTAATTATAAATGATACTAGATCTTGCAGAACTGCTCTGGCTTTTATGAAAGAGATTGTTTCTTTTTCATAAAGCACTGAACATCTAAAAATATTTAAATTAAAATAAAGATACACCCCAGTCAATAATGTAAAGTTAAAATTTAAGCTCCCCAAACTTTAACATCCGACTTTCATCTAGAGCAGTGTTTCTCAACCTTTTTTCAGTCAAGGCACCCTTTAAAATTATGGAAAATCTCAAGTCACCCTTTAAAATTATTGACAGTCTCAAGGCCCCCCATTATAAAATGTAAAAAACTACTCTTTTACATAATGCAGCAGCATCAACACATGTAGGACACCCAACATTAGAGGTGATTTATTCTTCCAAAGCAAATACACTTTTGCACACTGGTACTGACTAGTATTCCAATGTTTCTCTTCCCCCTCAGTTTCTCTCCATCACTCAGCTACCCCAGTGTTGATGGAGAGGGGCAGGGGAAGGTCAAAAAAGGATGCTGTGTAGGCGATCAACACCCTTCTTATCAACACTGATGACATCACTGGTTGTTAGGATGCCGGTGGCTTGAAGGTTGTAATGGTGCATAATTAAAACCTGTGGCTTTGTGTAACTAAAAGGCAGACTTGATCCACTTGCTAACTTTTATACATTTTTCGGCAATTTTTAGGCATTTTGCCAAGGTGCCCCTGAAGGAATCTCAAGGCGCCCCTAGGTGCCTGGGCAACCTGGTTGAAACAGGCTGATCTAGACCTTTACTCACATGTGTACCCAGTTTTTTTTCCTGTCTATATCCCTGTTGCAGACATAAAGTGAAAATGTTTCTAATGGATCTTCTGGAAAGCAGTAAAAGCCAGAAAAAAATGTCTAATCCTTTCCCACTCTATCCAAAACTAAAAAAACTTTTTTTGATTTGACATGTACCAAAGTAATTTCAAATCAAAAAGCTGGTCAAATTGTAAACTCATGTATCTATTTCCACATTGTATTTCAATTATTTCAAACCTACTCTTATACATATATAAGATCTTGAAGTTTGTAAAATTACTTTGTGAAGAATCTCACACATTTGCTGAGAGGAGGAGTTTCAAGAGGCGGACTCAATACAGGAATCACTGCTTTCAGGCAGTAAGTGTACAATGGGATATGTAGTCTTAGAAATTAAAAGTAAACAGCAAATGAAAAGCTGCAAGCATGCAAGAAATCCAGGAAGTTGTGTAAAGAGATGACACCCTGTTGAACTGATGGGGACCAGCCTCATACAGGAAGACCTCTTTGTTGGCATTCAGTTACCGTTAAAAGGCATGCAAGGCTATACTGAAAAAAGAGAAGTAGGTGATACATGATTTAAAAAAGTCTTACTAGTAAGAAAAGAACAAAAGAAGGTAAAAACTGTATAGTGACAGCCAAGTCAAATGCAGAGCTAATGCCCCGTACACACAGTCGGACATTGATCGGACATTCCGACAACAAAATCCTAGGATTTTTTCAGACGGATGTTGGCTCAAACTTGTCTTGCATACACACGGTCACACAAAGTTGTCGGAAAATCTGATCATTCTGAACGCGGTGACATAAAACACGTACGTCGGGACTATAAACGGGGCAGTAGCCAATAGCTTTCATCTCTTTATTTATTCTGAGCATGCGTGGCACTTTGTGCGTCGGATTTGTGTACACACGATCGGAAATTCCGACAACGGATTTTGTTGTCTGAGAATTTTATAGCCTGCTCTCAAACTTTGTGTGTCGGAAAATCCGATGGAAAATGTGTGATGGAGCCTACACACGGTCGGAATTTCCGGCAACAAGGTCCTATTACGCATTTTCTGTCGGAAAATCCGACCGTGTGTACGGGGCATAAGTGTGTGTTCAGCCAACTTTTACCTTTTTTTTTTTTTTACCTTTTTTAAAAAAATATAACTGCTGTCTGTGTCACTTTTGCAGAATAACCTCACTTCCTGTCTGGTGAAACCATTCCCTCTGTGACAGTAAAGCTGGCCATGGATTGATCAAAATTCTGTCGGTTCAGTAGGGATCAGCCAAATTGCAATCCATCTATGGTTATTTCCACTAGAGAGAACTCAATCTTACAATCAGCCTCTCTTGAATGGAGAAGAGGAGGAGCTGCCAAAATACAATAGTGCAGGGGGAGGATTCCTCCATCCACCTCAGTTGTGTAGATGGGGAAATCCAATCATTTATTTTTTCATCAGCCAGCTGGCAAAAAAAAAAAAAAAGGTCCATCTATTGCCAGCTTGAGTGAGTCCTTGGTAACAGTAAAAAAAACTGGAAACATGTTATTAAATTGCTATTTTTTTTTATTTTTTATTTTTTTAAGGAGGTGCTCTGAAGCTTGGTTCTTGTGACTTTCGGTTCTGTTGTCAGATTAGTAAGGACTAGAACAATTGCTAATTCTGGACAATTACACTAATGACTTTTATGCAGAAATTAATTTATAAGTTATGAGATCCAACTCACTTATTACTGTAAGACTGTAAATTCAAAAGGCAGCCACCGAGAATTCCAGCTCATGAGCCTGAGAGATCTTGGGCATCATCAGTGACACAGGCTAATTAGACCTTTCTTAAGTCAATTATAATCAATTTACGCATACTTGAATAAGTAGACTATATACTCTCTATCATTACATTATAGTTCAAATTAGCTTTAATTTGGAGATTAACAATCAGGAACTGAATCTCCGGGTTCATTAGTGACTTCCCCACACTTAGTATTATGTTTTCTGTAATCTCCAGCTGCCAGAGGGCACATGATACCAATGGGGAGCTTTAGGAACAGTGCTGGCAGATTAGTTTTATCCCAAGGAGGAATACACATGAATAAATCAGTAATGACACTGCATGGGAGAATGACTTTAAACATGATTGGGATTTCCACCTTCTTAGACTCTTCTGATTGCCATAGCTACATTTATGAAGCCACTTGTAAACATCTGTAAGCATAGACTACATTGACGAGACAGCATCATGCTATCATTACAGTTACTTCATTACAATGATATCATCCTAGCAGCAAGTCTTGTCTAGAGTGTTTTAAAGTTGCAGTATGTTCCAGTTTATGGGTTTTTGAGAACTATGAGCCCCATCATAAATATATATATATATCTATTACAGGTATTTATACGTTATAGGTCTCTAACTCCCATTCATATATGCACATACTAGGGACAATTTAGACAGGAGCCAATTAACTTATCAGCATTTCTTTGGAGTGTGGGAGAAAACCGGAGTACCCGAAGGAAACCCACGTAGGCACAATAAATGTTTATATTTCTCCAATGTATGTGTATGCATTGGGGAAAGCAGATTACTACCACCTTTAATGTTGTGCATATTGCAATAATTTTGTGCTTATCAACTTAGAAAATATGGTTGGCCTTGGTTGTGGCTTCTCTTATATCCATAGGCACAATACCTTTTATAGTATACCTTAAAAGCAGAATGGCATTGAATTGGAGCTCTTATTATAATGTGCAAGTATGCAAAGCATACTTGCACATTTTGGCAGACTTACCTTTGAGTGTGCCCTTCTGTAGCAAAGCAAGGTCTGCACTCTCCCTTATTGTTTCATTGCTGCCACTGACATCTTCTTAGGGTCCAGGGTATTTTGTCTGCAGCCATTGGTCAGCCACAAATGCTGTAACTTCATCACATGCATATGCAGTTCCCAACTCTCACTCAGATGAGTGATCTGTGACTGATTGTACACTTCTTTGCACATTCTCCACAGTCAGTGTGAAAATAAAGACAAATTGTTAGCAGGAAGGGAAGAGGTTTTATGGCAGAAGATACAAGAGATAATTCTGTCATAGAGGAGCATGGAGAACAGAGCACTCTGGATAACAAAGAAGACTTTGACAAACAGTATATGACTGGCTTCAGAAGAGGGAAGCACACTCAGAAGAGGAAAGCACACTCTATAGGAAAAACAAAGCAGAGAAGAAGGCACTTCTAAGTGCAGTAATAAAGCACTTTAATGACAAGGAAGGGTTAAAAAGACTTACAAGACAGAAGTGAAAAACAGGCATATTAATGAATCCATAACATCAAGTGGGATGCCTCCTAAGGGTAAAGACAGCTGCAGGTGGAAGTTCCAGCCGACCAGTGGTGGAAAACACTGTGTCTATGATCCAAGACAGAGGGCTGTGCTGTCAGGACCTGCATGGAATCCAGGCAACTGGAAGTGATGTCAGAGTCCATTGGTTTGAAGAAAAAGTGCCTGGGCATGCTCCGAAATATGTCCCGCCCTCTCTGACGTCACTACAGGATGTCTGGATTCCATGCTGGTCCTGACAGCATGGCTCTCCATCTTGGATCATAGACACAGTGTTTCCCACCGCTGGTCGACTGGAACTTCCACCTGCAGCTGTCTTTGCTCCCAGGGGGCATCCCGCTTCACATTATGGTTCATTAATGTGCCTGTTTTTCACTTCCATCTTGTAAGTGTTTTTAAGCCTTCCTTGTAATTAAAGTGTTTTATTACTGCACTTAGAAGCGCCTTCTTCTCTGCTTTGTTATTCTGTCATAAATGCTACCTACTAACAATTTTTTCTCATTAAATTTAGTTCCACATTTACATGTTGGTGGTAAAACAATGAGGGATACATTTCAGGCAGTGTGTATGTAGACAGAAACCTTACACCAAATTCATAAAACACTGTGACTTTTAATTGCTAGGGTTAAAAATAGCACCTGTAAAGCGCCTGAAAAATGCCTCCCCTGCAGCCCGAGTGTGAGAGCCCAAGTGTTTTCACACTGGAGCGGTGCGCTTTGCAGGAAGTTAGAAAAAGTACTGCAAGCAGCATCTTTCGGGTGGTGCAGGAGCGCTATATACAGCGCTCCTCCACCACCCCTGCCATTGGAATCAATGGGCACCGCAGCCGAAGTGCCTGCGGCGCTTTGCGGGCACATTTAAAGCTTTATTCAACCTCTAGCGGGGATTAAAATAGCCCACACTAACAGCCGAAATTACAGCGGTAAAGTGCCGCTAAAATTAGCAGTGCTTTGTCGCTAACACACACCCCCCCCTCCCCCCCCGCCCCAGTGTTAAAGTAGCCTAATAAGGACAATGGAGGTAAATAATACCTCTTCCATGTTGGAGTAAATTGTTGATTGTAACATATATGTCATTTCATTGAGTGGCATCTTTGAGCCAATTCTGCAACAAAATCTGTCTTTAATTTCCCTTATATTTAATAGATTTTCATTATTCTCCTAACTCCTCCAAATAAACTCTCTGCCTGTAAAACTCCACCACTTCACAGGAGTGATGCTTTCAACAGTTCTGTCAGAGTTGCGACAGATTCATAAACAGTTTTGTCAAGACACGCACGCCTGGCATGGACTTTTACTGGGTAAAAAGGAATGACGGGGAGCTTATTCAGAGGAAGTAAGACTGACTGTGATTCACGTTTCACAGCCCACACTACCTCTGGCAACCACTACAGGGAGACTCCACTCCAATCTAGCTGGCTAACCACACACAGGCAAATACAAATCTTACATACAATCTGGTGCACTCCAATAGGCCGTACACACAATAGGATTTTCCGACAACAAATGTTCGATGTCAGCTTGTTGTCGGAAATTCCGACCATGTGTATGCTCCATCGGACATTTGCTGTCGGAATTTCCAACAACAACTGTTTGAGAACAGGTTCTCAAATTTTCCGACTTGTTGTTGGAAATTCCGAGCGTGTGTACACAATTCCGACGCACAAAAGTCCATGCATGCTCGGAATCATGCAGAAGGGCCGCACTGGCTATTGAACTTAATTTTTCTCAGCTCTTCTAACGTGTTGTACGTCACCATGTTCTTGATGTTCGGAATTTCCGACAATATTTGTGTGACCGTGTGTATGCAAGACAAGTTTGAGCCAACATGCGTCGGTAAAAAATTCACGGTTTTGTTGTAGGAATGTCCGATCGCGTGTACATAGCATTAGGGTTGGAGGCGCAATCTAGCAATTAGTACACACGTCTAGGATTCCTCCAGCAATCCTACGAACTAGAACCCTTGTAGTCATTACTCTTCCCACTGTCCACACACACCTGCACACCAGACACACAATAAACGATAGCTTGCCACCACCTAGTAGTTTGTCCGCTGACTGGTCTGCTAGGCAACCACACACACAGGTTGCCATCTGGCAGATCTGCTACTTTACAATCTGCATGCAATCAAAGCAACAAACGTAGATTGAGCACATAGACACTAAAATTAAACAATCTCTCTAGGGATATGACACCTAGCTTAGTACACAGAAGCTACTTATTCATTTTATAATTTAATATCCCAAAAATGGGTAAAAATGGCATAAAATATGTACAGGAAAAAAGATTCAGGAAAAAAAATGATAAAAGGACACACACAGATTGGCTATTGGCTATGGAAATAAAAGGGATAAAAAAAAGGGATGACGACAAACAGAAATAAACTTTTAATGTGACAGGAGCATGTCAGAAATGTCTGCAATTCACCAGTTGAACCGGCTCTGTGTGAATCACCCCTTCCAAAACCCATGCCCCTTAATTTTTTGGAATATGGACATGGATTGAACTTGTTGAACCCCTGGCCAATCAACCTTAGGGGGGGGGGGTTATTCCTTCCCAGCCGCCAGGACAGGTCTGTGTTCTGAAGAGGATAAAGTTAAATGGGCCAGGGATGGTTCTGACAGCTGGGTTGAGGATAGGATTTGTGACACCAAAGGATCAGTATGATCACAACGTGATCAGGGCCCACATAACCATTTTGGGGGATTTTCCTGGATTCAGAACTACAGCTACAGATTTACATGTACCTTAGCCAAAAATGTGCAGAATCAGAAGGAATTATTTTCATCTCAAAACCAGAGGGCTTAAGGAGTAAAGCATTCTCTTTCAAAGTAAATATTCAAGTACCTTAGTAATTAAACAAAGTGAAGATTCTCTTTAAAAAAAATACCCAAATCATGTTCAAGGAAAAGGAAAACTGGATTTTTTCTGGCACACTCTACCAGATTTTTTCTAGTTAGGCAATATAAAATATTAGAAAAATACCATAATTTATTATATGCAGCTAGAGGTGGCTTGGTCATCTGTTCTGTTTTTCATCAAGTTGACTTTCCACTATGCAGTGAATAGTCTTAACAGCCTTTGTAATGTGACATCCTGCTATTCAGCTTAGTTTACGACACATTTACAGCTGAATGAGTCAAATGAGAGTTACCTCCTGTCCTTCTGATAGCAGATTTGGCTTCTTATGGGTATTCAAGAAGCAATATAGCATGTAGGCAGTGCTGGACTTTCCTTTTAGAATGACCATCAGGCTCTAGAAACAAAACGTAATGGAAAATTAATGTTTAATTTAATACAATATTTTGTAAAGTTTAGGAAAACATGATATTAAAGGTTAATTTATGAAATGTTAAAGTGAAAGTAAAGGCAAAAGCTAACTAACTAAATCTACCCCAAGCCACATTTTAAGCTTGATCTATCTAGCCCTGTATTGAAAAAAATCTCTATACTTACCTGTTCTGAAGCTGCTTCATTCCGGTCTCCAGTAGCGCCCTCTGTGTGCATGAGAAAGCTGACAATGGCTGGGAAATGCCTGGGAAGTGACATCACCCATAGACTTTCTATGGGCTTCCATTGCCAGCTGCCTCTCCTACTCAGTAAAGCCACTGACAGCTCAGCCTGGGACCGGACTAGAGCGGCTGCAAAATACGTAAGTATATCGATTTTTTTTTTTTACAGGCCTAGATAGATTAGGCTTAGAATGTGGCTGATAGTAGGTTTAGAGTTAGTTAGGTTTTGCCTTTACTTCCACTTTCATGGTAAAATAAAACTGTGACAAAACCAACAGGGACAGGGGCTTTTGGAGGTGACTTCAGGACAGCCTCTTGCCTACTGACTATGGGCCATGGCTTTTGAGGGGGTTCTATGCTTTGAGAGGTGTGTGCCTGGGGGACCTTTGAAGTGGTTATGCTTCAGATTCGGGTCCATATCGCCTTGAAAAAACACAGACTCTGGGAACCTAGGATCTGGATGCAGATTTGGGGCCTCTGTACCCAAACCAGCATTCATTGCTTCTACCGCCCTCCTATACTCAGACTCTAAGAAGGAAATTATAATAAGCTTTAAAAATCCTGATGCTGGTGTCTCCTGCTGTTATGTGTAATCTGTTTATTAAGGTCTCTCATTGTATAATGCCCCATTGTGTGCCTCCTAGGTGTAAACCACTATGTTAATTGAGTCACCTATTGTTTCTGTCTGTCTGCTAGTATTGTGTACACTTCACCTCGTTACCAAACTATTGTGGGATGTTTATGTGTTTATGTTTATGTTAGCTGGTAATTCGATGTACTGTTAGATGTACTGATATTACTGTTTAAAGTTTGCATTGTTTAGGATAATGTGATGAAGCTGTTATCTGATTTTGTGTGGTATATATTCTGTGCGAGTTTACAATAAAGTCAGTTCCAGTTTGCACCTAAGTTAGTGTTGTCTAGTTCTTTGTGGTAAATTCAGTTATAATACCTGGTTTCTGGTTCCAGAGTGAAGGAAGCTGTATCTTGGCAGAGGCACCCATACTGGGTGCCAGGCAGCCTGTCACATTGCCCAACTAACGCAGGTCCAAACTAGGTGGAGGTCTGGGACCTTATTAGTCTACCTTTGATGAGGGAGAAATGTGGTGGACTGCCTGGCACCCAACCTGGGTGCTTCCGCCAAGAGACAGCTTCCTCCACTCTGGAACTAGGAAAAAGGTATTATAGCTGAGAATTGCACCCAAGAACTAAACTACACTAGCTTAGGTGAAAACTGGAACTGAATTTATTGAAAACTCACACAAAATATATATACCGCACAAAATCAGATAACAGCATGATCACATTATCTTAAGCAATGAAAACTTTAAACAGTAATATCAGTTTGTCTAACAGTACATCTAATGATCAGCAACATAAACATAAACACATAAACATCCCACAACCTTGGTAACAAGGTGACTTGGACACAATACTAGCAGGCAGTCAGAAACAAAAAGGTGACTCAATTAACAATGGGTATTCACACTTAGGAGACATGCAATGGGGAATTACACAATGAGAGAAAGACACCTTAATAAACAGATTACACATAACAGCAGGAGACACCCGCATCAGGTTCTTTTGAGCTGATTATTATAAAACATCTATTCTGGGTCTCTGAGTCTAGGAGGGGGTGAAGCAGTCAATGCTGGTTTGGGAACAAAGGCCCCAAATCTGTATCCAGGTCCTAGGTTCCCATAGTCTGTGTGTCTTTGGGGATACATGGACCTGAATCTGAAGCAAAACAACTCCAAGGGTCTCCCAGGAACACACCTCCCAAAAAATAGAGCCCCCTCTATATGGGCCAGGGCCCATAGTCAGTAGGCAAGAGGCTACCCTGCAGTCCCCTCCAAAAGCCCTTCCTGGTTGGGTCTGTCGCAAAAACTTTACAATAATATTAACAAAACATCCTTATGGCTTCATGAAGGAGCTTTTTAGCACAGAAAATGTTCACTGAGTGGAAAAAGAAAGATAATCAACAAAACAAACAAGCAGATAAATCTTTATTTAAAAAAATGCACATACAAAGTTATTGTAAAATACATTTCAAGAAGCTACAAGCATTTCAGGGAGGATGCTTCCACTTAACTTTGCAGAACATACCAGGCTTACTAATAAGGAAGCCAAGAACCTCATGATAACATTCTGACTCTTTCTAGCTAGGGATGAGCCGAACACCCTCCGGTTCGGTTCGCACCAGAACCTGCGAACGGACCGAAAATTCGCACGAACGTTAGAACCCCATTGAAGTCTATGGGACTGGAAATGCAGAAACGGGCCCTGCTGTGAAATATTAGATCAAGAATTGTAATTACATGTCCCTGTTGAACAGGGGCAGAAAAATTGGGCCTTAGACACTGGTGCCGCAACACTGCAACCCCTCACAGATACTCTAGAAATGAGCCCTCCTGTAAAAATTTTGCATCAAAAATTGTAATTACATGCCCCTGTTGAACAGGGGCTGAAAAATTGGGCCTTAGCCACTGGTGGCGGCACTCAGAACCAAAAATATTCTTACAAGCTATGAGCATGATCATTGAGGAGGAAGAGGCACTCGTGCTGGTGCCACAACACTGCAACCCCTCACAGATGCTCTAGTTGGAGCGCAGGAACAAGCCCTGCTGCAAAGTATTGCATCAAAAATTGTGATTACATGCCCCTGTTAAACAGGGGCTGAAAAATTGGGCCTTAGGCACTGGTGCTGGTGCCACAACACTGCAACCCCTCACAAATACTCTAGTTGAGTGCAGCAAAGAACCCTCCTTGCAAAATATTGCATCAAAAATTGTAATTACACACCCCTGTTAAACAGGGGCTGAAAAATTGGGCCTTAGCCACTGGTGGCGGCGCCCAGAACCAAAAATATTCTTACAAGCTATCAGCATGATCATTGAGGTGGAAGAGGATAGTCACTCAGCATAACAAGATAGTCACTCAGCATCAGCATAGGCAGTCTTGAAGGGATCTGACTTTTCAAAAAAAATTATTCGGTTACATCAGCATCAGGTGCTTGGTAGCTGGTGGTGATCCAAGACTGATTCATTTTTATGAAGGTCAGTCGATCGACGCAGCGTGTGCTCCAACAGGTGGACAAGGGGGGACAGTGTCACTGATGCATGCACTGTCACTGCTCACCATCCTCGTGGCCTCCTCAAATGGTGACAGGACAGTGCATGCATCCCTGATCATGGCCCACTGGCGTGGGGAAAAAAAACCAAGCTCCCCTGACCCTGTCCTGGTGCCATAGTCGCACAGGTACTCATTTATGGCCCTCTGCTGCGTGTGCAGCCGCTGCAGCATGGCCAACGTTGAGTTCCATCTGGTGGGCATGTCAAAGATTAGGCGGTTCTTGGGCAGGTTAAATTCCTTTTGAAGGTCAGCCAGCCGAGCACTGGCATTATATGACCTGCGGAAATGCACACAGACTTTCCTGGCCTGCCTCAGGACATCCTGTAAGCCCGGGTACCTGCCCAAGAACCACTGCACCACCAAGTTAAGGACGTGAGCCAAACAGGGCACATGGGTCAGTTGTCCCTGTTGGAGGGCAGAGAGGAGGTTGGTGCCATTGTCGCAAACCACCATTACTGCCTTAAGCTGGCGTGGCGTCAACCACCTCTGAACCTGCCCCTGAAGAGCTGACAGAACCTCTGTCAGTTTGGCTCCTGTCCCCCAAGCACACAAGCTCAAGCACCGCATGGCATCTTTTGGCCTGCGTGCTTGCGTAGCCCCTTGAACGCCTGCGGAGCATCGCTGGTTCCAAAGTCAAATCACAGGAAGAGGCCATGGAGGAAGAAGAAGAGGAGGGGGTGGAGGAGAGAGGTGTGGCAGAATCACCACTAGTAGTATTTTGGAGGCGTGGTGGCAGAACAACCTCCAACACTACTGCACCTTGTCCTGCATCCTTCCCAGCTGCCAGAAGAGTCACCCAGTGCATGGTGAAAGATAAGTAACGTCCCTGTCCATGCCTGCTGGACCATAAGTCAGCGGTAATATGCACCTTACCGCTGACCGCCCTGTCCAGCAAGGCCAAGACTTTGCCTTCCACATGCCGGTAGAGACCTGGAATCGCCTTCCGTGTGAAAAAGTGGCATTTGGGAATCTGCCACTGAGGAACCGCACGTTCCACAAACTCACAGAAGGGAGTAGAGTCTACAAACTGAAAAGGCAGCAGTTGAAGTGCTAGCAATTTAGCCAAGCTAGCATTCAACCGCTGGGCATGTGGATGGCTGGGAGCAAACTTCTTTCGGCGGTGCAGCAGCTGGGGCAGGGAAATTTGCCTGGTACAATCTGACATCGGTGTACCGATAGCAGATCGCCCCCAAGTACTTGGCTGTGACACACCTAATTCTACACCTTCATTCCTCTCAGTGCAGGTCTCAGAGAGGACTGAAGGTAGAGTGGGGTTGGACATCCCAGCTGATGACAAGCAAGGAGAGGTCCTCTTTGTTCTTTGGTGTGGGTCTTTTAGGTACGCTTGCCAACGAACTGCATGGCAGGTCAACATATGTTTGGTCAAGCATGTGGTGCCCAAGCGGGAGATGTTTTGGCCACGAGAGATACGCTTGAGACATATGTTGCAAATAGCAGCAGTGGGATCTGATGCACTCGTCTAATGCGCAAAGACAGCAGCACCCTGCACATGCGGAGCTCTGCGGTGTGATGCAGTCGGTGTGCTGCCCTTAAGCTGGCCCCTGGAGGGCATCCTGCCTCGTTGGTGATGTGCCTCCTCCTTCTCCTCCTCTCTCCTATCAGGCACCCACGTGGAGTCAGTGACCTCATCATCCCCTCCCTCCTCATCACTGGAGCAAAGCTGGCAGTATGCTGCAGCTGGGGGAACATGACTGCCAGATTGCTGTCCTTCTTGGGCACCCCCTCTCTCTGGGCTCACGTTACTGCCTTCCTCTAGCTGGGTACCATCATCGGAGCCTTCAAAACACTGGGCATCCTCCTGGAGCATGTACCCAACACTGTGGTCAAACAGTTCGGGGGACTCCTCAGGACGACATGGTGGGGCTAGGGAAGGAGTGACTGATGCCATTGAGCCGAGGGAAGAGGCCGCGTTGGCAGCTGCTTGGCCAGACAAAGTACCCTGAGCCTAGGTGAGAGAGGATGAGGAGGATGAGGCCGGCTTGGTCATCCACTCTACCAAGTCTTCCGCATGTTGCGGCTCAACACGGCCAGCTGCCGAAAAAAAGGACAAGCGTGTCCCACGGCCACGTGCTGATGAGGATGCACCGTCTCCACGACCAGCACTGTTGCCTCTAGACACAGAGCCTGCTTGCCCTCTTTTATTGGCTTGTGACTGTCTGACTCTCCTTGTTGGCGTTCCAGACATACTAATGGCCTGCAGTGAGATGTAGCTGCACAAAGCTGGGATGTATAAATATACTGATACTGCAGCTAGCAGAATCAACTGCCTGACTGTAGTATTATTAGTATGAGAACACCTGCAATTGTCTTCAGGTAGCTTTAGGTGCACACTGTGCAGAGGACACAGTACACTAACTGTAAATACTGTAGCTGCCTGCCTGTGGTATTATTGGATCAGAAGAACACCACTCATTTTCTTCAGGTAGCTTTAGGTGCACACTGTGCAGAGGACGCACTCCACTAACTGTAAATACTGTAGCTGCCTGCCTGTGGTATTAATAGGATCAGAAGAACACTACCAATTTTCTTCAGGTAGCTTTAGGTGCACACTGTGCAGAGGACACAGTGCACTAACTGTAAATACTGTAGCTGCCTGCCTGTGGTATTAATAGGAGCAGAACAACAGCAATTGTCTCCAGGTAGCTTTAGGTGCACACTGTGCAGAGGACGCACTACACTAACTGTAAATACTGTAGCTGCCTGCCTGTGGTATTAATAGGATCAGAAGAACACCACTAATTTTCTTCAGGTAGCTTTAGGTGCACACTGTGCAGAGGACACAGTGCACTAACTGTAAATACTGTAGCTGCCTGCCTGTGGTATTAATAGGACCAGAACAACAGCAATTGTCTCCAGGTAGCTTTAGGTGCACACTGTGCAGAGGACGTACTACACCAATGCCCCGTACACACGGTCGGACTTTGTTCGGACATTCCGACAACAAAATCCTAGGATTTTTTCAGACGGATGTTGGCTCAAACTTGTCTTGCATACACACGGTCACACAAAGTTGTCAGAAAATCCGATCGTTCTAAACGTGGTGACATACAACAGGTACGTCAGGACTATAAACGGGGCAGTGGCCAATAGCTTTCATCTCTTTATTTATTCTGAGCATGCGTGGCACTTTGTCCGTCGGATTTGTGTACACACGATCGGAATTTCCGACAACGGATTTTTTTGTCGGAAAATGGTATAGCCTGCTCTCAAACTTTCTGTGTCGGAAAATGAGATGGAAAATGTTTGATGCAGCCCACACACGGTTGGAATTTCCGACAACAAGGTCCTATTACGCATTTTCCGTCGGAAAATCCGACCGTGTGTACGGGGCATTACTGTTAATACTGTAGCTGCCTGCCTGTGGTATTAATAGGATCAGAAGAACACCACTAATTTTCTTCAGGTAGCTTTAGGTGCACACTATGCAGAGGACGCACTACACTAACTTGTAAATACTACAGCTGCCTGTGGTACTGTACTAATAAGATCAGAAGAACACCACTAATTTTCTTCAGGTAGCTTTAGGTGCACACTGTGCAGAGGACGCACTACACTAACTTGTAAATACTACAGGTGCCTGTGGTACTGTACTAATAGGATCAGAAGAACACCACTAATTTTCTTCAGGTAGCTTTAGGTGCACACTGTGCAGAGGACGCACTACACTAACTGTAAATGCTGTAGCAGCCTGCCTGTGGTACTAATAGGATCAGAAAAACACCACTAATTTTCTTCAGGTAGCTTTAGGTGCACACCGTGCACAGGACGCACTACACTAACTTGTAAATACTGCAGCTGCCTGCGGTACTGTACTAATAGGATCAGAAGAACACTAATTTTCTTCAGGTAACTTTAGGTGCACACTGTGCAGAGGATGCACTACACTAACTGTAAATACTGTAGTTAATAGGACTAATAGGATCAGAAGAACACCAGCAATTTTCTTCAGGTAGCTGTAAATACTGTAAAAACACCTGCCTGCCTGTCAGTAGTAGGAAGAGAATAACAGGAACGGATCTAGCTAAACTGAATACAGTGTGTGTGTATATATATATATATATATATATATATATATATATATATATATATATATATATATATACACAACACCTAGGATGTATATATACACAATACACTGTAAGTGCGCTAACTGACTCGCCTGCCTACTCTATCTAACTTAAATCAAATGACACTGTCTCTCTGTCGATCTATCTCTCTCTCAACGCCGGAACACACTACACAGGGCCGCCATGCAGGTGGCCTTATATAGTGTGGGGCATGTACTAAACCCACTGAGCCACTTTGGCCAATTACGGCTCTCTGTACAGACGGAGCTGTGATTGGCCAAGCATGCGGGTCATAGCGCATGCTTGGCCAATCATCAGCCAGCAATGCACTGCGATGCCGCAGTGAATTATGGGCCATGACGCGCCACTCAATTCGGTGAACGACTGAACAGGCAATGTTCGAGTCGAACATGCGTTCGATTCGAATACGAAGCTCATCCCTATTCCTAGCAGAATATCTATACAGGGCCATATAAATTAGAGACAGAGGGGAGAAAAGTCCCTCCTCTGATCATTAGGTGTGTGTGGTGAATAGAGCTGAATGGCAGGAGACCAAATTAAATCTGGCTATTAATAAAAACAGAAGTGCACCATCTGCTTACTGCGTGAAATATTGTATGCTAACCTAAGTAAAAACTTTAAAATATATATTTATATAGAGCCAACAATTTAAAGTGGTGTTCCGGCCGAAATTATACTTTTTAAATAAAAATACCCCTATAATACACAAGCTTAATGTATTCTAGTAAAGTTAGTCTGTAAACTAAGGTCTGTTTTGTTAGTGTATAGCAGTAGTTTGTTATTTTATAAACTTACAGCAGGCCGTGGCCATCTTAAGTCTGGGCATCTGAAGCCAAACTATTTCTTCCTGGATCTCATCCTTGCAGATCTCGCACATGCTCAGTGCAGCACAAGCAGTGTAATAGGTTTCAGGTCAGGTTTCCATAGCAACGGCAGTTTCAGAGGAAGTTGCCTCCCCTTACCAGAAGGCATTACAAACAGGAAATGATGCGATGGGCCGCGGCCAGGGAGGAGGAAGTGAAAAATGAATACAGCAGATATACAGTAGGTGCTGAGAAAAAAAAATTAAAAATTTCCAATTTGTTTACAGTGCACAGTTTAGTGAGGGATGCTGAAGAGTTGTAAAAGTGGGTGGAACTCCACTTTAAGCAGCGTTTTACATACATATGGTACAGTATGTTCACATCAGTCCCTGCCCTCAAGTAGCTTACAATCTAAGGTAATCTTAATTCTAAGGCAATCACAATTCTAAGGTAATCTTAAGTATAATATAACTCACATTCATGCATACACACTAGGGCCAATTAACCTACCAGCATTGTCTTTGTAGTGTGGGAGGAAACCCATGCAGGCACAGGCAGAGCATGCAAACTCCATGCAGGTAGTGCCGTGGTTGGGATTGAACCAACAACCCTGGTACTCCTAGGCTGCCCATTTCTATGCAATAGTAGAGCCATTTTAGCATTTTAATAACATATACTGTTTAATAACATATACTGTAATACTGTTCATTCATACATTTAGTGTGGGTTGGGGTATATGTCCTCTTTAGAAATGTTAAGCCATATCCCTGAACTGAACTTTGAAGGACATCTATAAAAAACTGAAAATAAAAAAAAGCCAAGAAAATCAGCTTATGCAATAATACATATATCTGGAATCATATGACAGTTAGCCTTCTGTCCTATTAAATAGGAGAGACTAACTGAAAATTGTTTGAATCTTCTGCCAGTTGATGAGCTCAATGGATAATGTAATGATAAAATGATTTTAGATTCTGCAGGTTTTCTGTTGGATGTTCTCAAGTTTTGGCATAGACCGCCTAGAATGTTGAACATGCAGCCATAATTCATCTCTTTCCCATCAGAGAGCTTCTAATCATGCATTAGCTATGTCTGATGCAAATTAAAAAGGCATCTTGTGACAGTAGCAAATGGGAAGGTGGACATATTTACAGCTTAAGATTTAACTGGTGCTGTCATTGTCTTAAGGGTGAAATACAGTAATTAAAAGCTTGGCTTAGGATGCTTTTTCCATGTACCTTGTTGTTGTGTGCCACTGAGTCTTTGCTGTCTCATTAATCTTTTTTTGTCTCCAATATGATTATGCAATAATTACAAGTTAGTAAGGCTGGTTCCATTGCATTGTATTCTTTCTGTAAAATAAGGAGTCAAACTATGTATTTCCTATTGGATTGAAACAGCAACCATGCATTTTGTCTGCTTTTGTGCTATTTTTGCCCCAACATGTGTTAAGAATCACTGGAGAGGTAAGGATAATACAATAAACAGTGACTCATATCTGCCTTGCAGATAGTGATTGGGAGCAGTGGATGGCAGTATGAGATGCACAGTGACAAAATTCACATAAAGGGTATTTCAACAAAAAATAGAAAACAGGTTTGCAAGAGTTAAAGTTTATGTGAAGCAAAAACCTTTTTAGCTAGAGTATGGAAAGAATAGAAGCTACATCAGGTTTTGATTGCTGCCTATGTCCCTGCTGGGGTGATTTGACTTCTTCAAAACGGTATTAAACCTCAAACCACAAATTTATTATGAAAGTAGGTATGGCTGGAAAGGCTACACTATATACAGCACCTCATCCCGGATTATCAATTAAGAATAGAGGGAGTATAGAGGGATAATAACGGTGTCAGAGAAAAGGAGGGATACGTTTCAGATAAAATTACAAAAATACTTTATTGACATATACTATCACATGTAGAAAAACAGGTCATTAAAATGATGGGTGCAGTTCACAAATGAATTGATACAGAGCAAATACAATCGGGTAGGCCTGGTGAAGAAGGCCTTCAAAACAGGTGCTCAATTCCTTCATGTTTCGCCAAGACATTGGCTTACTCAGGGAATGGTATGAGACTGTAGCAACATTAAAGATCTCTGAAGGCCAAACACCCGGGGCGAGGCCAGGCGAGGGGCACCCCAACCAAGGGCCAATTGGGTCACACCATATCTATGACTGCAGAGGGCATACAGAAGACAATTTAAAATAAGTATAATCCAAGGGGAACGCCTGAAGAGAGTTGGAGGGATATGCTTGAAAACAGATTGGGGAATACAGGTATTTATCCAGAGTGGAATTGCGGGTGGATCAGAGGAGCCCAAGGCGGCTACCCTGTATGCATATAGAAGGCACGGGATAGGATTGTGATGGTTTAGACAGCAGCAAAGGTTGTCACGTCCCGGTGAATATTCCACAATAATGACAGGCGTTCCTCATGTCCTCGGGATAGCCGCGCTGTCCCATTGATTTCAATGGGCAGGAACGGTGAAGGAGCAGTATACACACCGCTCCTTAACCGCTCCGAAGATGCTGCTAGCAGGACTTTTTTTCCCGTCCTGCTAGCGCACTGCTCCAGTGTGAAAGCCCTCGGGGCTTTCACACTGGAGGGACAGCAGCAGCTGTTTCGGGTCAGTTTGCAGGCACTAGTATTAGCGCAATAGCGCCTGCAAACCGCCGCAGTGTGACAAGGGCCTTATGGTAAAAAAAAAAATCACTTGGCAAATGTCTCAACATTCGTGCAAGTGTAGAAAATAATTCCCATATAATAGTTTCCTTTTTAAATTTTACTTGGCAAATATAACAACCCCTAACATGCAATCCTAAGAGAAAAAATAGCATTAGAACATACGGCCATGAAAGTTAATAGGCTTTCAATCAGCAGTGGAAATAATATGGGGGAAACTGCATTGTGTAAAGTTTATGGAGAATCTTGTACCAACGGCTGAAGGAGCCTCCAGCTGCAGAGTGAGATGAAACATTTAAAAGTGGTATTATTACCACTGCTAAAGGTGACAGCTTCCTCCTGGTTGTTAATGAGCCACCACCCGCCAGCTTCCTAGCAACCAGTTACTCATCCCCACTGCAAACATTCAGCTTTCAACCAAGCATTCCCAATTGACACCACCATCAGTAAAACCTCATCTGCAATATACAGTTCAGTTTTGGGCACCAGTTCACAAAAAGGATATTAAGGACCTGGAGAAAGTGCAGAGAAGGGCAACCAAACTGATAAGAGGCATAGAGGAGCTCAGCTATAAGGAAAGAATAGAGGAACTGAATTAATTCTCTCTCGAGTAGAGGAGATTAAGGGGGGATATCCTCAACATGTATAACTACATAAGTGGTCCGTATAGTGAACCTGGTCTTGAGTCATTCACTTTAAGGTCATCACAGAGGACAAGGGGCACTCATTATATCTAGAGTAAAAGAGATTAAATCCCTAAATACAGAGAGCTGTGAAATGTGGAATAGACTCCTTCCAGAGGTGGTTCTGTCCAGCTCAGTAGATTGTTTTAAAAAATGCCTGGATTCTTTTCTAAATGTACATAATACAATTGGATACTAACATTTATAGGTAAAGTTTATCCAGGAAATATTCGATAGCCTCTTGGGGGATCAGGAAGGAATTTTTTACCCTGCTGGAGCAAATTTAATCATGCTTTGCTGGAGATTTTTACCTTCCCCTGGATCAACTGTGGGTATAGGATTGTGTATATGGGATCGTATGATTTTTTTTTCTTTCCCTTTTATTGGTTGAACTAAATGGACTTGTGTCTTTTTTCAACCAGACTAATTATGTAACTATGTATACCAAGCTATTTTGGTCTGGTATGGATTTAAAGAGGTACCCCATAAAAAAGAAAATGCACGGGGTTCCTCCCCAAATACTATACAAGACCCTTGCATCTGGTATGGATTATAAGAGGGGGAACTTCATGCAAAAAAAAACAAGAAAAAAAGCATGAGGTTCCCCTAAAACCCTGGACATGTAATTCTTGTCCTAGAAATCTAGGTTTTGATTACCTCTGGCCATAAAAGGGTTGAACTGAATCTATACATACTGTATCACATATCAGTGGTTTTGATGTAGTCCATTTTAAGCCATCCTTAACTTCCACTTTAAGACCTTACCTCTGTCTTCACTGCACCACAAATATTTTATAACTTGCTATAAGTGAGACCACTGTCCAGCTATTGTCCACCTAGTAGGCTAAATCAAATGAATGTTTAAGCTATAGATCTATAAGCAATACATTCATAAAAGACCACAAAAGTCCCTTCATGGCATTTTTAAACTCTGTATCCAGCCTTTTTTTTTTTCAAATTTTGAGTGAAATGGGGAAACTGACACCTCTGCCTGTTTTTTAATGGAGTCATACCCTTTAGGAAGATTTCCACTTACTTCCTGTCCCAATGACAGACATAAGAACAAATGTACCCGGAGGTGAATAATCTAACTCTTTTCCCAAATGTTCTAGCTCTTTCTTACTCTATTCAGGAGTAGACAAAAAATGGGTGGAGTGGGTTATAATAAATTGTCATGGGGTCATTTTTTAAGCATCATAAATGCAAGGGCGAGGCCGAGTCATACAGTACATTTAGCAGCTATGGACGCCGAATCCTGGACTCGGGAGCGTGCCCGCAAGGTAACCCCCCCAGGAGAACGCTTCTCCTAGGGGGTTATCTGATGCGGGGAGGAGCCGAGAAAGCCACCGGGGGACCCCAGAAGTCAGTGTTCGAGGCCACTCTGTGCAAAACGAACTGCACAGTGGAGGTAAGTATGACATGTTTCTTTTTTGTTTGTTTTTTATATTTGAAGCTTTACAATCACTTTAACATAGAAAGGCACAATACAGACACATAGTACTGAATGGATAATTTGAGAAAACTGATTTTATTGTACAGCTGATCAATGTTCAAAACCAATGAGATCCCCAGGGTAACAGTTTCCAAGAAGAAATCTATAAATCCTGAGAATATCCTTTAAATCAGATAAAAATGCAACTGTACAAAAAAGAGCACAAATAAAACCATACTTCAGATGCACTAAAAGTAATAAAAATTGGTCATTTAAAAAAATGTTATAAAGTTTATTTTTGCCTTCATGAAAAAAAAATTTAAGTGGTGAGATTAACATCACATATGCACATTATATACTAACAGTGTACACCTATTTAATGCTCTGCTAGAGGAGCACACATGTCACACACATATTACTTTAACATATTACTTTAACATAGTAGCACAGCTAAACCCTGTTGCACCAATATATTATACAGATACAATGTGATAGACGCTCTTGGTCATATACAAAATATTGGTAATGTAATGAAACAAGGTGAACATAACAATTTCAGGTTATAAAGAAAGCCATATTATTAAGATTCATCATAAACATATCAGTTGCAGCTTAAAGACCAATATAAACAGTAACATAGAAATAAATAAAACGCGCTTTGTATCCAGCTGGACCATTTATCAAGAATATATTATAGATTGGATACCTAGCTATTTAAACAAGAGCTATTGTTACAGAATATACTTTCATTTTAGAACATCAGCATTGCAATGACAATACAAACAAAAGTTATTTGTGACAATCCAATATAAGTTTACTTGGAAAATCTCCTTTCATGTTTGCTGCCTGTCGGCTGGTCATCATTACCGCAACTTCTTGTATTCCCTGCATGCCTCGCAGCTTCTCTTTTGCCAGTTTCTTTTAATTTCTATAGAATACATATCCCATGGTACCCTTGCTGCCTGCAAGCAAGCTACCATGATTCCTGATACTGACTTTGCCTCCAGAAACTCTCAGTTCTAGTTCAGAAGGAAGGCTCTGTGAAATGCGTGATACAGCAGTGCCTACTCACAGGGCATTGTGACTACATGTTACAGAGATCAAGGAAATAAATGTGTGGGGATCTTAAAAAAGTAAGTTTACAAACTTCAGTATCATTCAGATTAATAGGAGTAAGCCAGAAATAATTGAAATGCAATGTAGAATATATGCTTTAAAATTTTGTCCATAGATATGCTTTAAGATTGTCCTATACGCAAATGTTAGCATATCGCTATATAATTTTTTCCCAGGATGGAAAATATAATAAGTTGAAGTTTTATTAGGAAGAGATGCTTATAGGAATGTCTGGGGCTTTTATAAACGAAAGGAGATTTATAGCATCTTAAACTTTTTAATATTTTTAATTTTTTGCTAGAAAATTTCTTAGAACCCCCAAACATTATATATTTTTTTTTAAGCAGAGGCGCTAGAGAAAAAAATTGGTGGCTGTTGACATTTTTTATGACACATGGCATATGTGCAGTGGTTTTTCATACACAATTTTCTGGGGAAAAATTACACTTTTTTGAATTTTAATGTACAAAAGCACAATACATACCCCAATTTTTTAGGAAATATATAAAAGATGATGTTACGCTGAATAAATAGATATCAATCATGGCATGCTTTAAAATTGCGCACGCCCATGCACTGGCAACAAGCGTCATAAATATTACTATCCATGGGCGACGCTTTAAAAGCCTTTACAGGTTACCAACATTAGATTTACACAGGAGGTCTGGTGCTAGGATTACTGCCCATGAGCTGACGTTTGAAATGATATCTCACATGTGTAGGACAATCGCTGATTGCATTGGACCGACGTATGCGTTCGGGTTTACTTGTGAGCATGGAGGACAGGGGTGCTTTAAAAAAAATTAAAAATAAAAAGATTTTTTATTTTTATTTTTACATTGTCGCTTAAAATTTTGTTTTATTACTTTTATTGCTCTCACAAGGAATGTATACATCCCTTGTGAGAGCAATAGGCAGTGACAGGTACTCTTTATGGAGAGATCTGGGGTCAATAGGACTCCAGATCCCTCCTCTGCCCTTAAAGCATTTTAACCCCAATATCGGTGTGATCAAATACTTTTCATTTTAAAAAATGGCGCCGGGGAAACCGGAAGTGATGTATGCTTATTGCTTCCTGTTTCCTATAACATGAATGCGGATAGAGCAGTTCCAGTCTTTGTTCACTTCGATGATCAGCTGGTGGGATAGGACAGGCCATGGAAGGTGACGGGGGGGCGTCCCCTCCCACTGCTTGTAAGAACGGTCCAGCCGCTAGTTAGTCGCTCGGATTGCATTTACAAGAGAGCCGACCGCCAGCTCTAAACCCTGTTGCTTGCCTGCAGCAGGGCTAAATGTAAAAAAAAATACTTCTTGCCGGCCACCCAAAACTGCATGTCCTAAATGTTGGGTGATAGGAATGAAACATTCCTGACTGTTACACGTTTTTTTAAGAGGAATAAGTAACTGCACTTTAATACTGTATTGACTAGGAAAGAACAAATCTTTTCAAACAGTTTTGCAATGCTTACTCAGGTTCAAACTTTATGAATTTTTTTTTTTGGTGAACCTCATTAAAGGGCAAGGTAAGTTGTAAGAGTATTTGCCCTAGGGTATAGTGGATGTGGTAAGATTCACTTTACAAACAATACCCAATCATGTACAAGGAAAATAAAAAAACAGTATTTTTGCCTGCACATGATTGGATGATGAATGCAAGCAGAATTTGACTCAATCATTAACCTCCAAGGCAAATTCCCTTGCAAAGTGAACAGCTTATTTGCCTTTAGTAAATCAACAACCAAAAAATTCACAATTGATTGTTAATTGCCAAGAACCAATGATAGCGGCAAACTCAAACCTCATCCCTACTGCACACATATAAATTTACATTTCACAATGCTAGGAGGTGTTTACATTTTAATTTGACTATAGTAAAGCTACCCATTTTCTTTATTAAAGTACTATGACTATGATGACTACAAATTTCTAATAGGAGAACCTTGCTTTAGCGCCTTGTGGCAGTCAGATTTAAAAACGAGCAATATATCACACAGAACTGTCAGGTAGTGTGTGAGTCAGTGCTCACTGGCAGCTATAAGGTGGATCACAAGAGATCAATAACAGGGAGGGGGAGACAACAAGATATACCCAAAATTAATTAATAAGAATTAGTCCATACAGTCCATAGTAGTTACGGATCTCAAGGAGAAGCCCACAGGACGGATGGATCCACAGGTGGGCATTGCTCACGCAGTCACCGGCAGCTCCTCAGCAGGAAATGGGAGTTCCCTCAGACAAAACAAAAACAGCAGAAAGAGGATGCCTGGGTCAGTGTGATAGTAAAAGCAAATAACACTTTATTCAGATACACTTTCATAAAAGTATCTTGCAAGCTGCACACAAGGTGGATGTGGATCACCAATCAAGCAGTCAGCCGTCACAAGGGATGAGAAGACCAATATGGGGATAAAATCAGACCTGCCATATGGAGCTTTACAACCAGCAGTGTCTCCAGCTCTCACACCTGCTCTCACAGAGCTAGCAAGAGACCAAATCAGGAAGAGGGCAGGCCGCAATGCGTTTCTGAGGTGCCGCCTTCTTCAGGCAAAAATATACACCTCCATATGGCAGGTCTGAGCTTATCCCCACATTGGTCTTCTCATCCCTTGTGACAGCTGACTGCATAGGCGTGCGCAGGGGGTGTGCCAGGTGTGCCTGGGCACACCCTAATCAACCCCGTGCATCGTAGATTCCCCCTGCTGCCTGGGCCTGTGTGTTTTAACGGACACTTTCTTTTCTGAATGAGCACAGTAAGTGATTGGTACAGATCACTAACTGTGTTCATTCTTAACTGAAGCTCGGTAAACTGTGTTTACTGGGCTTCAGTTTTTGAAAGAACAGGAAACTGCCCAGCACAGAGCATTTCCCATTCATTCACTTGCCAGTGCAGCTGAGACTGCAGAGAAAGGAGCTGGGGAATCTCTGTTCTCAGCCCCTTTCTCTGTCACAAAAGCAAGATATTAGGGGTCTGTTTAGATCACTAATACTTCATCAAAGCTCCCAGTGTTGTTGTCTAAAAGAATTTTAAATTGTAAAAAATATAAAATAATAAAAATAAAAAACTACTGACACTGCACGTTGCCCAACTGACACCAATCTCTTCCCTACAGACACCATCCACTGTCCTACTGACACTGTCCACATTTGAATACATTTTAAAATGTTTGTTTACATTTATAAGAGTGTGTGTGTGTGTGTGTGTGTGTGTGTGTGTGTGTATATATATATATATATATATATATATATATATATATATACAGGATTTGTATATATACAGTAGATATATACATGCACACATGTGTGTTTGAGCTGTGGGGTGCACACCCTAATGTAATATTCTGCGCACACCAATGGCTGACTGCTTGATTGGTGATCCACATCCACCCTATGTGCAGCTTGCAAGGTACTTTTATGTAAGTGTTTCTGAATAAAGTGTTACTTGCTTTTACTATCACACTGACCCAGGCGCCCTCTTTCTGCTGTGTTTTTTTTGTTTGTTTTTTTGTATTTTTAGATTTAAAATTAAGCATTTATTGGCTGCTGTAGGCAAGAAGAACAGTTCTTACTGCAGACACCTTTACCGACATACATCCAAAGCAGTAATCCTAATCTGGACTTCTTCAGTACCACAAACACATTATAGAGCTCATGTTTAGAAGTCAAAGCTCACCAAGGGCTTTACTAGAGTATGCCAAGATCATAGAATGATAGAATATGAATGAGCTGTAAGAAATGAATATACAATTCCATTTTACCTCCAGTACTTGCACAGGCGAGTAAGCTAAGACATTTGGCATCCTGTAGTTCAGAGGTTAAGTAACATGGAACAAGTTAAGCAGCTCATTAAAATGGCTTGAAGATGAGGAAAGCAGAGCCTGGTAATACTATGGTAATATGTCTTATTAATAAGAATCTACTACTTATGCAGGAAACATTAGCCACGAGAAGGCAAAACCTTTTAGGGAACAAATTAAAGTCTGTCAAGGGGACCAGGCACACAAAACAAAAATGATGTTTGACAAATTAGGTATTTCAGATTTTATATTTAACTTTTGTCTGCAGCTCAAATATCTTGCCAGGATTTGCCTTTGATGGCTGTATTTAGACTACTAGGTCAATTAGAAGACAGACAAGCAAAAAGCCAGTATGCAAATGCCTGCATGAGTCTGCAAAGTGTCTTTCTATCAGCATTACATGTAAGTGCCAGCTTTCTGCAGCACTGTATGGCTAAAGAAATACCTGAGCCCACAAATGCTGAGAAATAACCTTATGCCTAGAAAAGATCTTTTAGATGCAGAATATTTTCCCCAAAGTGGAGGCATTCTTAAAGCCTATTGATGTTGAGCTGACAGTAACTCAATGCTTGAAATAATATTTGGGGTATTTATCTAATTTATGTAGCCATTCATAAAAAAGTAATTTAATAATTGCAACATTTCTGAATGTGAGTTTCATTTTGTTCAGTAGTATGTGTAGGAAAGTCCTGGGGCCCCTGAAGCCCAATGGTGACCTCCAGAGTTAAGGACAGCTGACATCCTTCAGTGTAGAGTGGGTTGCAAAACATGGTGGGTGTAATTCAAGATGAACAGGTGGGCGCCAGACATTTTTTGAATGTAAAGAGATTTATTGTCTCTTAAACAGAACTGTGGGAGAGAGGATTAGGGCCAAGACACCCTTAAGTAGATGCAATGTTAATTGGCAGACTCCGAGACTTCCATAGGTAGACAGCTATACAGGGGAAGGTCTCCAGCCGGACACCACTTCTGTATAGGTAGGACCGCTGTCTCCTATGGCAACAATCTCGTAGCTTTACTAACGGTAAAGGTATTCAACTATCTGCAACAAGAACAGTTCTCTTTACCCCACACTCACTCACTTTGGGTCTTCACTCAGCAAGCTCCAAGTCTCTCTCACTAGACTTCAGATCCACTAGCCACTGGATCCCCTGAGCTCTTTCAATGTAGCACTCGGTATCTTTCTCAAGTGTCACCCCCCGCCTCACTGCTTGGCTTGGTACCCACAGATACTCCTCAAGCTTCACCCTTGCTGACACGTTAATGTCCCTGGCTTGGCCAGGGACATTAAGCATCACCACTGCTGTCCTGCTGGGTCCCTGGCTTTGCACGTGCTGATGCTTTCCCACTTCTTCACTGTCCCCGACTGGCGAGAAGTCTGCTCTGGTACTGGCCTCAGCTCACTCACTGTGGTCTTTGGTAGCAAGGTTGATGGTCCCTTTGAGGTGACAGCTTCCCCTCTGCCTCCAACCACCACTGGTTCCCCAGCCGGCGGAAATGTTATTTCTGGTTGGACTACAAGCCCGCAGTCCCAACCCTGCACTACTTCTGGATAGGCTCTCAGATAGCCCAGCAGCCAGATGTCCCTGAGATAGGCCTAGCAGCCCAGGGCAGTATGATAGAAGTCCACCCAGACAGACATCCAGGTGGCACAGAACCCCGATCACCTGACTCCACCCAAATAAATATGTTCTCCCAGCAAGCCAAGGGTCCCAAGAAAATCCCTGTCCATTGGTTGAGACACCCCATTCATTCCTAATCTGTCCTTGCAATGCCCTTGTCTTATCTAATGTCACCAGACACCTGGCCATCTAGTGACAGAAGAGAGAAGTGCAGCAATTCCAGAATTAGGGCAAAATCAATTGACCTCCTAACAACTGGCTAAGACAAATATCACTTGGCAAATAAATTTAATAGCAACCCCACCTAAACATCAGGGTTCTACATATGTTTGTATATGTACTTCCTAATAAGACTACAGTAAAATGTTGAATTTAGTATGAGTAATGTTCTGAATAATCTAAAAGAATATTTAGCAATACACATGATAAATGCCACTAAGCTATGCGTCCCGGTTCACTGGGGTTCAACCCATACTCCCTCTTTGTCTGAATGGTTCACTCGTATAATCAAAATCGCTGAAATGGAAGAACTCATCTGGAATATCTTTTACCTGAGAGGATCACATTGGCCATAGTTGTTATTTACCTCTCATGCCAGATTTTTAATACGCCTTCCCCCACCTTTCAATATGCATTACCCCTCTTCCAGGTGTAGAGTGAGAACCTTGATGCCCTTCCCTCCCTCTACCTCTCCCTTTTCCTCACTCTTCAACACGTTCCTTTCACTTATCTATATCCTCTACCGTTCTATTAATTAGGAAAGCACAACACATTTGATGCTTTGTTACCCAATATTTGTATACTATTCCCTTGCATCTGTCATGACACCCATCTGTAACTTTAAGACCACTAGTTTATACTGTACACTGAATACCTCATGTAACAATTTTGCTTCAAACCATGACTTTGTATTGTGTGATTGATAAATTGTTATTCCTTGTACAAAGATAATTTCAATAAAATGTTTTTGGAAAAAAAAGGAATGTTTGCAGTATATCTTAAACCAAAACTTTTTTCTGGTGTTGGATAGAGTAGGGAATGGTTAAAACCCCGGTTAGATTTTTTGCCATCTGTTTCTCCTTTAGAAGATTTCCCTTCACTGCCTGTCCCAGAGACACAGAAAGAGAAGAAAAAGGAACTCCAAAGTGAAGGAAATCCTCACTTAGTCTAGGTTCACATCTATGCAGTTGTGGTTGATGCGTTTTTCATGCATGTTTTGCGGTGTACTTTGCATCTTTAAACCCACATTTTTGATGCGTTTTTGCATGCAGTTTTCATGCATTTTGCATTTTTTTCTCTTTAAACACACTGTATATAGCTGGTTGCTAAGGATCGGGCCGGGAAGCCGGCTGCTGCATCCTTAACAGCCAATGAGTCATCAGCTGTCATTTAAAAAAATGGCGTGAGGTCCCCCCCAAAAGTCCCCCCAAAATCCATACCAGACCCTTATCTGGCATGCAGCCCAGCAGGTCAGGAAAGGGAGGGGATGAGCAAATTTCCCCCCTCCTGAACCATACCAGGCCACATGCCCTCAACAGGGGCCAGCCCCTTTCTTTGCCACAAATAGAGCTTTCTTTTGGTGGTATGTGATCACCTCTGCAGTTTTTATTTTTTGCACTATAACAAAAAAAGAGCGACATTTTTAAAAAAAAACGCAATATTTTTTACTTTTTGCTATAATAAATATCCCCCAAAAATATATTAAAAAAACTATTTTTTTCCTGAGTTTATGCTGATATGTATTCTTCTACATATTTTTGGTAAAAAAAATCGCAATAAGCGTATATTGATTGGTTTGCGCAAAAGTTATAGCGTCTTCAAAATAGGGGATAGTTTTATGGCATTTTTATTATTATTTTTTTTTTACTAGAAATAGCGGTAATCTGCGATTTTTTTTATCGGGACTGCGATATTATGGCGGGCACATCAGACAATTTTGAAACATTTTTGGGACCATTGTCATTTATACAGCGATCAGTGCTATAAAAATGCATTGATTACTGTAAAAATGTCACTGGCAGGGAAGGGGTTAACACTAGGGGGCGATCAAGGGGTTATTTGTGTTCCCTAGTGTGTGTTCTAACTGAAGGGGGGAGGGGACTGTGTAGGGGAGCCTGCCGGTGATCGTGACCGCTCAGCACTCGCATCGGCTCTGGGGGCGAGGAGCAGGCGTGTGCACCCCTAGTGTCCACAGGACAAAGCGACATAACATGATGTCGTTTCGCCCAGCCGTGCCATTCTGCCACAGTACAACTGCAGCGGCTGGTCGGCAAGTGGTTAATGGGATAAAGGCCTCTTCCCCACAACCCTGGACTGTGGTTGAGGGGATCTGCGGACAGGGGGCTTATTGGAATCTGGAAGCCTTCTTTAACCACTTGCCTACAGGGCACTTACACCCCCTTCCTGCCCAGGCCGTTTTTCATCTTTCAGCGCTGTCGCACTTTGATTGACAATTGCGTGGTCATGCTACCTTGTACCCAGATGAAATTTTCATAATTTTCTTCACACAAATAGAGCTTTATTTTGGTGGCATTTAATACCTGCTGGGTTTTTTATTTTTTACTAAAAAAAAAAAAATCACGATTTTTCTGTGGGTGATTTTCACATGATTCCATGTGTGGAGCATAGGTCAGCCTATTCACGTGAATGGGCTGCCCTATGCGTGTTTCTCATGGCAAAGAAGCTCAGGGATCAAATATTGGCCCTAAAACAATGTAATAGTGTGATCAAAAAATCATAAATACACAAAGTATCAATATTATTAAAAAGTGTCAATGTTGTAAAACAATGAGCACTGACCACAAACTAAAAAATGAATGCATATAGATGTGCTCAAAGTCCAAAAAACACAATTTAAATGTGAATCAGTGTTGAAAATATAAAAAACGTATAGTGAATAAGTGCAGCCAATCCTCCACATGGTCCCCTAAGGGTGTGGTCTCATCTGACCCTCACTACAAAGGTCAAAATTGCCCATACACTGGTCAACAAGATGGATTTAATTAATAGAGGAAAGGTGCACAGTCAGGATGTCAATACCCAGTGGTTATACGGATCTTAAGCTCAATAAAACAAAGGACAATCCATAGTGCTCCCTGATAAAACTATTTTATTTTTAAAAATAATACAAATGCAGTCACATAGGTAATTGAAAAAAAAACACTTCAAAGCCCACCGCTGTGCTCAATCATAGGCCTTCCCACTGCATCCACTGAAAGACCAAACACCGCTCAGGGATGAATAGACACAGGATCATGCAGTCTGTAGGATCTCTCAATTAATAAATAATTAATAGACTCTGCCCTACGTGTACGTCGGAATGACGTCTTCATTTACCATATTTAAAATGTGTTTTATGGATTTGCAGATTCAACGCTTTTTGACAATATTGATACTTTGTGTATTTGTGAATTTTGATCACAATATTAGAATGTTTATTAATCATGATTTGTTCCGGTGGGCAAGGGCTGTCAGATAAGGACAGAATGGAGCCGCTAAATGCCTGAGGGGAGGATCGATGCAGGATACTGAGCAGGAGCTTGGTGAGATGCGACCGCTCAGATGCTGATGCAGGCCACACCCATCATTATTTGATGGGTGTGACACACACAGTCACTCACATTCATTTCACAATATTTATTTCACATCATTGACATTAGGTTTTGTCATAATAAGCACAGCTATTTTATACCTGCATACAATTTAGAATTTTCACCATTTGTGTTAGCAGCTAATAGTATTGTTACTGTAATGCAACCCATATCCACAGTATATATTTACTCACAGCAAAATAACAGTACGTTTGGGGTGCTGAATGGCACTTCAAACGTGAGGCACGCATTTTGCCACAAATTGGAATTGCGGGCAGAATCACACCAATTCTGCCTGTGATTCCTAATCGCCGCAGTGTGTTCTGGCGGGGGGGGGGGAGGGGCACTGCCACTGTCAGAACACAATAGCATAACAGGGGAGATCGCCACACTAACATCACTTAGTTAATACGGCGATCTGTCTGTTTTTTCTTTCTCTGGGTTGCACAAAAAAATACTTAACGTGTGTAAAAACTTAACATGTAACTTTACTAGCTTTATTGTCGGGCCGCCACAGGGGCAGGTGCCCTGTCTGACCTCAAAGCTAGGCTTACAGAGCATGTATGTCCCCCAAGAACGCTATAAAAACATTAAAGCAAGAGTTCTTCCTTAGTACAGGCTAAATGAGGTTACTGAGGATTAACTAGGGGTTAAAAAACAAGTTATATTTTTTAAATATTTATTGTACTAAATGAAATGCATTGCAAAACTATTTTTAATTGTACCAAAAAACTCCCTTTCGTGTTAATCAACAGGTGTGAGTTTTGGTGCTTTCGCCCAATAGTCCAAATACAAAGTCCAAAGTTACACCAGAAGCACTCATGGCATTTAACTTTCTTGTAGCAATCTTGTTTGCATCACTGGACAACACGATTGACAATGGATTTACATCATGGCTTTTTTTATTTATTTTATATATAAAGAACTTGTCAAAAACACTGTTTTTATTTTATTTTCATCTGTTTGTGTGAATGAGTAGGATTACTATGTACACCTTACTGATTCATAATGATGGAACAGTATCTGGGGCACCCCCTATTGTTAAAGGAGGCTTGCAGACTACAATAAGACTCAAAGGATTGTGGGGAAGTTCTCATCAACATGGGGACAAGGTGCTTTGCTGCCGGGGTCTCCCCAGGTAAGGTACCCCCCCCATGTTGAGGGTACACAGCCTGGTATAGTTCAGGAAGTCAGGTGCATGCTCCCCCTCCTTTCCTGGTCTGCTGGACTGGGTACTTGGATAAGGGTCCGATATGGATTTTGTGGGAATAGGAGCCTCAAGCCTTTTCTAGTTTTTCTTTTCTATATTTTTTATTAATTCATACCAAACCCCTATGGGTCTGATATGAAATTTAGGGAGAAGCTAACTCTTTTTTTATTAGTTTTTTTTTGTAGAGTCCCTCTTGACATCAATGATGAGGGTCTGATATATATTTTTAGGAGGAACCCTATGCCTTTTTTTTTCGTGGGGTCATTAACATCTATTAATATCTATGCTAAAACCCCATCTAGGATAAAGGTTTGGTTTAGTTCAGTGGTTCTCAACCGGGGGGGGTCAAATGATGATTTGCCAGGGGTCACCGAATCCTGGGCTGTTTCTGAAGCCCGCAGCGCTCTCCCAGCCTTTACGCGGCCGCCCAGCAGGACTGTCCCTGGAGCTTGTAATCTCCCTACTGGGCTGTTCCTGGAGCCCGCAGCTTCCCATTCAGTTCACGGCATGGCTGGGAGGGAGAGACTAGAGGTCAGCTGACTGATGAGGAATGTGAAGTGGGAGGGGCTGGAGGAGACCCTATCTCGGCATAGGTGTCACTGCTGCGAGACACCACAGAGCTGGAGACACAGTGAAGCCGGAGACACAGTGAGTAACACTACCTATGATTAGAGTTGCCATTAAAAGTCCCCACTACAGTTTTCAGATCAGCAGATGACCTTGATCAAGGGCACCTAAGTTGGCTGATCAGAACTCCCCCCAGCACTGCCACTGATCCCACCCCCCACCAGCACTGCCACTCATCCCAACTCTCTGCCAGCACTGCCACTCATCCCATTTCCCTCACCCCCCCCCCCCACCAAGGAGTAAGAGAAGGAATAAAAATAAAGAATACATGGAAAGGAAGGGAAGGGAAAAGAGGGGGAGAAACAAAGAAAAAGGGTGATAAAGAACAAGAAAGACGGCTAGAGAGAGGGATGGGAGAAAAAAAACAAGAAAATAGGATAGAGAGAGATAAAAGAAAGACATTTGTACGAGTGGAATGGACTCAGGGAGCGCTAAATGTCCATGGGTTAGGGGCGCAAATTACTTGTCTTGCCTTACATTAGTGTGGTTTGCATGCCGCGTTTGCATGGGCACAGCAGTCCATTCATTTGAATGGGCTGTTATGCCTGAATTTTCCTGAAGGAAAAAATAGGATTTTTATAACAGCTTACCTGTAAAATCCTTTTCTTGGAGTACATCATGGGACACAGAGCACAGTAATTACTGTATGGGTTATATGGCACCTTCAGGTGATGGACACTGGCACACCCTAGACAGGAAGTTCAATTACCCATATAACCCCTCCCCTTACCGGGAGTACCTCAGTTTTGTAACAAAGCAATACACGTGTAACTAGAAAGAGGGGAGGGTCCTCTGTGTCCCATGATGTACTCCAAGAAAAGGATTTTACAGGTAAGCTGTTATAAAAATCCTATTTTCTTTATCATACATCACGGGACACAGAGCCACAATAATTACTGTATGGGATGTCCCAGAGCAATGCTATATGAGGGGAGGGGACACCAAAAAAAGTAGGGCGCAATCAGACCTGAGGACCTATACTGCTGCCTGCAGCACACTGCACCCAAAGGCGAGATCCTCATTCTTTCTTCCTGATAGAATCTGGTGAATGTATGGACTGAAGACCAAGTTGCGGCCTTGCAGATTTGAGCCATGGAGGCTTGGTGATGCACTGCCCATGAAGCACTAACAGCCCTGGTCGAGTGCGCTTTGATTTGAAAAGGTGAAACTTTCCTCTCTAAACCATAAGCTTGAATAATTACTTGCCAAATCCATTTGACAATAGTGGATTTCAACGCTGCCTGTCCTTTCCTAGGACCTTCAGGCAACACAAACAAAACATCTGTTTTCCGAATCTGAACAGTCGCCTTTCAATAGGTTTTGACTGCTCTCACTACATCCAAAGAATGTAGTGACTTTTCTTCCGTAGAACAGGGATCTGGAAAAAATGAAGGTAGAACAATGTCCTGGTTTAGATGAAAACCTGAAATTACCTTTGGCAGAAAGCTAGGATGGAAACGCAATACTACTCTATCCTTGTGAATGAATAAATATGGCTCTTTACAAGAAAGAGCCGCCAACTCTGATACCCTTCTTGCGGAAGAAATGGCTACCAGAAAAACTAGCTTCCTTGTCAAAAGGACCAAGGGAATATGTCGTATCGGCTCAAAAGGCTGTTTCTGTAATGCCGACAGAA
The DNA here is from genome assembly GCA_037952925.1 of Lithobates clamitans. Taxonomy (NCBI): domain Eukaryota; kingdom Metazoa; phylum Chordata; class Amphibia; order Anura; family Ranidae; genus Lithobates; species Lithobates clamitans. The sequence continues at coordinate 2,539,724 of JBBGZY010000325.1, read as the reverse complement.
CTAAATTCAAGTCAGGGGTTCAGGGGTGCTCTAACCGGTGGATGAAGCCGCTTTACCCCCTGTATAAAGCTTCGGACCAAAGAATGCGAAGCAAGCAGACGTTAAAACAATACTGATAAGGCCGAGACCTGGCCCTTGATAGTACTCAAGGCCAGCTTCATCTCTAACCCCATTTGCAGAAAGGCAAGAATTCTACCTATGACATACCGTATATACTCGAGCATAAGTCGAGTTTTTCAGCACATTTTTTTGTGCTGAAAGTGCCCCCCTCGACTTATACTTGAGTCAAGCACTTTTCTGCAGCAAAAAATTTCATTTTCCGAACCGAATTTGGGGGGCCGTATCTCAGGGCCACTTGGTGCTAGGAACCCCAAATTTGGTGTGCAAACCCAGTGGAACTGGTTCCATAACATATCTAACATATAGCTGGAGTTCCTAGCACTAAGTAGCCCCGAGATGCGGGGCCCCAAAATCAGTTCAGAAAGTGTCATTCTCTGCTGCAGAAAAGTGCTTGACATTTTCTGAACCGATTTTTGGGGCCCTGTATCTCGGGGCCACTTGGTGCTAGAAATCCCAGCTTTGGATATTTTATGGTGCTAGTTCCACTGGATTTGCAAATTTGGAGTTCCTAGCACTAAGTGGCCCCCGAGATACGGGGCCCCAAAGTCGGTCAACTGTGTCCATCTGCAGTAATGTCATTTCGGGACACTTTGGGTTCAGAGACCCCAAATTTTGGCTGCAGCTAGGGGGCATCTAGGAACACTTAACTACTGAGTTCGAAGTTTGGGGGACCTATGGCTGCAAATGGGCACAGTGAGGCATGCAAATGGGCACAGTGAGGCTGCAAATGGGCAATGTTGACCCTCTTTTCCACTTACAGTAGCTGTGTATTTCTCACCCTCGTCTTATACTCGGGTCAATAAGTTTTTCCCATTTTTTTTTGTGGTAAATTAGGGCCTCGACTTATACTCGGAATGACTTATACTCGAGTATATACGGTACTTTCTGGGATGACAACCCCTGGATTCACACCAGGAAACATATGCCCTCCAGACTCTATAATAAATGACTGTGGAAGCTGGCTTCTTTGCATTAATCAAGGTAGATATCACTGAGCCTGAAAGCCCACGATTCTTCAGAATGTGGGTTTCAATAGCCAGACAGTTAAATTTAAAGTTTGTAAAGTAGCATGGAACAATGGTCCCTGTGATAGCAGGTCTGGACGTGGTGGTAGAGTCCATCGGGCCTCTACCACCATCTTTACTATTTCTGCATACCAAGATCTTCTGGGCCACAAGAACTACCGACTTCCTTTCCCGCTTGATCCTGGAAAGAAGTCGAGGTAGCAACAAAATAGGAGGGAATGCATAAATCAGTGAGAACTGATCCCACGGGGTTACCAACGCATCTGTTCCGCATGCGAGTGGATCCCTTGTTCTTGACACAGAGTTGTCGACTTTGTTGTTGAACCTGGGTGCAAACAGATCTACGTCCGGGATCCCTCATCTTTGGCATATAGCCAGGAAGATATCAGGGTGAAGGGACTATTCCCCCGGGAACAACTGCTGGCGACTTACGTAGTATGCCTGCCAGTTCTCTACCCCTGGAATGAAGATTGCCGATATGCATGGCACATGCTTTTCTGCCCAGGTTAGGATATGGTTTACCTCTCCCTGGGCTGCCTGACTTCTGGTGTCCCCTTGGTGATTGATATAAGCCACTGCTGTGGCATTGTCGGATTGAATCCTGACAGGAGAATTCTGCAACCTGAATGTCCAGGCCTTTAGGGCTAGGTACGCTGCCCGAATCTCTAGAATGTTGATGGGCAAGGTCCTTTCAGTTCTGGACCATTTTCCTTGGACAGATGCCTCTTCCAGGACTGCTCCCCAACCCAAAAGGCTGGCATCTGTTATTACCACCTTCTAGGTAACTGGTAAGAAGGATTTCCCCTTGTGCAGATTCTCTGATATGCTCCACCAGCTGAGGCTCTGGCGCACTTTTGGCGACAAACGCATCGGAAAATCTAGTGCTTGGACCTTCTTGTTCCAGGCAGACAAGATACTGTTTTGCAGCGGTCTCAAATGAAACTGAGCATAGGGAACTGCTTCGAATGAAGCCACCATCTTCCCCAATAACCTCACACAAAGGCGAATTGAAGGACCCTTCTTCGCCCTAACCACCTGAACCAGCTCCTGTATGGCGCTGATCTTTGCCTGGGGTAAAAACACCCTCTTCTGGGCTGTATCTATAACCAGACCCAAGTACTCTATTCTTCTTACTGGCTTTAAAGAAGATTTCTCTAGGTTGAGGACCCAAACTAGGTATTCCAGGTAGTTGACTGTGGTGATCATGCTTTGGTCCATGCGGGCTACTGACTGGTCTATCAAGAGCAGGTCATCTAGGTATACTATTATCGTTTTACCTTGGGTCCTTAATCTGGCCAGAGGAAGGGTCAGAAGTTTTGTAAACACCCGAGGTGCAGTAGCTAGACTGAAAGGCAAGGCTACAAACTGAAAATGTAGTTTTTTTACTTCGAAACGCAGATATTTCTGGTGAGCGGGGAAAATAGGTGCATGCAGGTATATATCCTTGATGTCGATTGATGCCTGAATTTCTCCTCCTTGTAGGATGAAGACTACTGATCGGATTGATTCCATGCAAAAAGAGCGGATATTCAGGAACCGGTCTAGATCTTTGAGATCTAGAAAGGGTCTGACATCTCCATTTGGCTTTGGCACCGTGAAAAAGTTTGAATAAAACCCCCAACCCCTGCTCTTCAATGGGGACCACCACGATCACTTTTTGCGACAAAAGTCGGTCTAACGCTTGAAAGAGAGACTTCTTTTTCTCTGGATCTTTGGGGACATTTGACCTGAGGAAGCGAGGAGACAGGAATTCTCAGAACTCTAGTTTGTAACCTAGAGCTATTGTAGAGACCACCCATCTGTCTTGAAATTCCTCCTGCCAGACCCTTGAGAACTGCAGAAGTCTTCCCCCCACTCAAACAAGTGGGGGCACCCCTTCATAAAGAGGCTTTAGCGTTCTGTCTTGTAGATTTCCTCCCCCAGGACTTCTTTTCTCCTTGGGGTTGACCCAGAGGTTTACCTCTTAACCCTGGTGGTGGAGGCCGTCATGACTGCCTGGAGGCTGATGCCCCTGGCACTGGAGAAAGAGCCGTTTAAATTAGGGACGTTTACTCTTTTTCTTAACTGGCAAAAGGGTACTTTTCCCACTTGATATCTTTTGGATATATTTGTCCAAAGCATCCCCAAACAGCTTTTCACCACGGAAAGGAAAACCAGCCAGGATCTTTTTTCATGGCGCTTCGGCTGACCAACTTTTCAACCATAACATTCTATGCATATGTACCAACCCAAGCGTAAGGCGAGAGGTTTGAAGAATAGAATCTCTGATAGCGTCAATTGCAAAACACAAAGCCACTGGCAGCTTGGCTAATTCCTGGGCCTGCTGTTCAGCGAAAACCTTGAGCACCTGTTTCAAATGATCTCTCAAGGATTGACATACCCCAGTTGACTTCACTGCAGGTTGAGCCACTGAACCTGCCAAGGAGAAATTTTTTTTAACAGGAATTACAACTTTTTATTGGTTGGATACCTAAACATTTGCGCATTGTCAGCCGGACAAGTCAAACTTTTATTCACGGAGGATATAGCAGCATCAATTTCTGGTATACTCCACATCTTTTTAGGAGGGAAAAAATGCTTATCTGGGTGATCCCACTCAGAATACATAAGCCTTTCCAGCAATGAATGGACAGGAAAGGCATGCAAAGCTTGAGGAGACTTTAGTGAACCAAAACAAGAAGTGGGCTGCTTAACTGACCAACACCTAAGACACTGGCGAATAGACTGAAGTATTCCCGGTAAGGGGAGGGGTTATATGGGGAATTGAACTTCCTGTCTAGGGTGTGCCAGTGTCCATCACCTGAAGGTGCCATATAACCCATACAGTAATTACTGTGGCTCTGTGTCCCGTGATGTTCGATAAAGAAAAGGTTCATGCACCTTTTTTAGGACGTGGTGACTTTGAAATAGCATGGTGCTTTGGCACCATTCGATTTAACTTTTGGGAAACAGCACTGTGTTTTTCAGTGCCTAGGGGTGCCATTAGTTAATGGCACCCGCGTGTTTTAATTAAAGTATGACTAAAGGCAAAACATTTTTTTTTTTTATTGTAGATAGAGTGGGGTAGGATTAGACCCCTGTCAGGTTTTTATTGCAATGCAATTTCCAATTCTCATGTGAACTGGTCTTCTTCTATTTAGTATGTTAGACTCTCACTAGATTTTATGACCCTAGTAAACATGGGTCAAATAAAGCTTGATTTCAAAACTGTTGTTATGTCTTCTCTTTATTCAACCTCCTCTCTAAAGCGTGTTTTCCTGTTCACTCCCACATGCCTATATACTCTTATAAAGAATACACACCCTTCTGCTCTTATTTCATTAAATCTTCCTCCATTCATAAAGAGTTATTTCCACACGCCAATCCTTGCAGTGTTTAGAATCCAATACCAAAATATTCCATAGTGTAGTAAACTCTCAAACTTAAATTAAATCAATATAATTGTGCTCACATTTATCAGTGACATAAAAGTGCAACCAGTCCTTGCACAAGCTGTTAGTGGACTGAACTATACCAGGACTCCAGTCACAATGTCCACCTTGAGCAATGCTGACTCTAGCACCCAAGGGATAACAGCAGTACACAGTCTCAGGGATCTCTCACTCCATTCTGTGCTCAGTAATGTCCTTGGATAGTTAGATGTCTCCTTCCAATATCTTCCAGACACCATTTTGCAGTAATACCAAACCAGATTCCCAGACATATGTCAGCATCTGAAACATTCAGCAGACTAGGCCCCCCAGCTCTCCCCATGTGTTGCTGATCTGACTCTCACAGCCTACTATCTTCCAGAACCTTTCCAGACAGAAAGGGGGAAGCAGTCAACCCTGCAACCAGTGAAACACAGAACAGACCAAACCAATCACATGCAGCTCAACTGATTACAGTCAGTGAGTAACTAAATTTACCTAACCTAGCACCTATCTAGGAGGGTGGTACATTGGTTAGGAAACTTACAGTGAGGTTGAAATCTACGCTTGTCCCTACCCTGCATGGCCTCATTTTGATCCCATGCACCACCTGATGTGCCATACGGTAAGCCTCTCAAACCCCTTGTCAGATTTTTATCTTCTTCACTTCAGGCTGCAAATTTTGCAATGGATGGAGATTCTTGTAGAATAAGGGGAGACAGGGAAATGTCTCTTAGGAGCAAGGAATATGAGTGCGGGCCTTTTGCTGCTTTGTGGTACTCATGTGTCTTCTAATGCACGTGGTACTTAAATGACTGATAGGTTTACTATACTTGATATGCTTTAAGCAGAGGCTGCAATCCACTACAGCTATTTGCAAAAGATGTGTTAAAAAAGGCACAGACTGCTGAGCCATGTGAAGTGAACCTGGGGATAGCAGTGGTTTGCACCAGTAACAATTCCATCTGGTAGAATAGGGCAGCTGCTCCTTCCACTCCTCTGCAAGCTGCCCCTGGACAACATCACGTCTCGCTGATGTTGTGCAACTCCCCCACATAGTTCCTCTACAATCTCTAGCACCGAGGTACGATCTGATACCATATCATTCTAATTCTTCATATCACTCAAGCGCACTTGGCAGTAATCTGCAGTTGCAGGAACATTAATGGCAACTGCACAGTACTAGCATGTGGTGATGTGCTGCTAAGTAAGAACTGGCTATAACAAGTTTGCAGATCACTGATGTCTTTTCAGACCAATACCATGGAACTGTAAACTGTGTGCATTTGTTCTCTGTTCTCTGAGACAACATGTTTAAATCTTCTTGCCCCAAAGGCTAATACTTGCCCAAAAACCCATTATTCTTCATTACCCCATTGCCAAAGCCTCCTACATACTTACGGAATTCATCGAAAAAATGTATGTGATTCTTGTCTTAAATCCCTTGTATTTACTTGAAATGACAGATTAGGGTGGCAACTGGAGGCAGAAGATTAGGTGAAATATTTTTTGCATATCTCCTCCAGAAAGGTTCTCACTTGGCTACAAAGTATAAATGTGTTTTAGCCAGCACATGTAAATGAACTGTCATACAGAAATACACAAGTTTACCCTGAACATACGTACTGTCTAGTAAATGACTCCTTCTGCCATTAGTTGTGCTGGACACAATAAAATATTACAAGATGGTATTTCTATGGTTTGATGTTGTGGTGTCTTTGGAGTGAATATTGAAGATATTGGGGCAGTTTGAAGATCTACTGATGTACGTTGTAAACGATCTAGAGGAATTATCCCAATGCGCTTGTTGAGCTTTAATAATTTAGAGCTCACTGGATTGATGGTGATGGTGGACTATTGGAAGATCTTTTATTGGCACACAGAAAATCTAAATGCACGGTGATGGAATCATAATGCATGTTTATGGACTTTTATTATTATTTAATTTTCATTTGTGTTTCACTTTTTATGAACTATTGTTGTTTGTGCTCATTTGTGCTAGCGCCTTATCCTTTGCTTTATATTGCTTATTGAGTGTATTATTTTCACTTTAAAAGGGGGAAGCTTTACTGGTTTGAACTAAAAGTGTAAGTAAACCCCCCTATCGTTTTCAGCCAAGGAAGCTGCCATCTTTACCTCTGTTTAATCTACAACTGCCATGAAGCTGCACATGTGATCAGTTATGACACCAGCCATTGGATAATTTGAGTCTGGTTGGGAGCACAACCAATAGGAGTGTTACATTTCCGGCACGTGCCAGAAATGAAACTGTTTTTATGGAAGGGTTTACTTCAACTTTAAGGGTCCAGGCACATTTACTTATGGGAAGCTAAACAACATGTTTTTGGCTCCAATCAGCAAGAACACAGCATTAAATTATGTAAAGGCACTGCATGCTGCAGACCTCTTCATCATAGCTGATCCATGGCTAATTTTCTGTACTTGCCTCAGTTATAAAAGGACTGACAGCAGTAAGTATTATTTACATACAATACTCCAGTGCTAACTCTCCACACAGCTCAAGATGGCAGACAAACTGCTAATGGAAGAGGTAGATGGAAGAAAACCACACTGGGCCCTTCCTTACCAATATTTCCCTAGTGGTCATGTGGTCTGCTATGAGGATGATAATGCAATTGGCACATAAGCAAACTGGCAATTTGTACTTATCTATCACTAATTTATCTGGCCAACATTTTCTAACAAAAATAGGACAAGTAGCACATTTTAAAAGGGGTGCTAATATATATTATTCAAAGAAGATGCTTCTATGGTAAGTTATAATTAACGGAAATTGTTTACATATAGCAATGTAAAAGATAATGATCGACAGATGTCACTTCTGTTTATCACAAGCATTTCATGGTTATAACAACAATAATACAGATTGTGATATTAAGAGTCTTTATAATTTAAGATGTGTCTTAGATATGCACCGTTACTCTGTGTAATTGGAAAGAAATTAAAATGTCACTGAGCATTGTTAATGCAGCGTCCTAAGAAATATCTGACGTGTTTTTGTTTTGCATATTATTGCCGAAATGTCTCTGTAAACGCATTCTAACGTTACGGAAGGGCAATCAATCCTTACACATCCCTTTAGACTAATGAGAGCTTTTATCTCTTTTGTAAGCTCATATAAAAATACAGAAAAGGACATGATGTAAAAGATGCTGCAAGATCATGTGTACAAACAAGTTTAATTCAGGCCCGTCTCCTCTGCATTTTTGTTTAATCCTAGATTCACTTTAATATACCAAATATTTTATACCTTGCCGATTTAGACACATTTACAAGGAATCTGAAATGTATTTGTAATGTATACACATTTTAATTTCTAACTGTAAAGTCAGCTTACATATGAATAATATAGAATGAACAATAAAGCACATGTAAATGCACAATGCAATGTAACACTACAAATCAGGATGCATAGTATGTATATAACTGTCAAAAGCATAGTTGGTCAATTATAAAGACATGTAAATTATACAACATTATGTATGCACATTACAAATATTGTTTACATTGTGCTCATCCCATTCAATTATATTTTTAAAACGATTTAAAATGCTATATATTTTACCCAAGATAATATTTTGTCCTTAGAAAGCAATCACATTTTAGTTTGTAAAAAGTGCAAAGGGAGGTAACGCTACTTTCAAATAGAGTTTGGGCTATAGTGGTCATATCACAGCTATAAGTAGGGCTCCCCCATGCCAGGAAGGTCTCTAGTCAGGAATATCAGGCTCTTTTTTGCTGAGGGTTGGACATGGGACTAACACCCTCATCCTGTAAAAAAGATAAAAAAATAAAAATATTGCTTAAACGGGGGGGGGGGGGGCAAAACCCTACACTTACCAATAAAGAATTTTATGTTGCTCTGAGCATCTTTATAGTTAGGGGCAGTAACGGGTGTGAAGGAGGGAATCAACAGTGTTTAGTAAAAAATAGGTAGTTGTGTTACAAACCTTCTGCTTAGGGACAACTGTACAGGCAGAGACCCCTGTCACCAAACAGCTATGTACATTCTAGTTGCCAGGATACACCAATCAGTACTGAAACTATTTGTAATGTATAAATGACCAGCCTTCTGCATATATAAAGGTGCCAGACACAGAGAGCAGGTAAGGATATTGCATTATAGCAACAAAAACAGTTGACATATTTCAACCTAATGTCATTTATATAATATTTTAGAAAGCACAGGTCATTTCCGAGCTACGTATTCATTTTCTTTAAATTACCTAATACAGACAGTACAAAAATCCTGTTTGGGGGGAAAAAAAGTCTCTCCGAAGTAATACCCAATTAAGCATAACTTAAACAGGTAATTTTGCAAAAAGCCTTCATAGGAAAATGGATAATTCCTACATTTTAATAGATCTTTACAGAAAATGCGCTGGAAATGCTTGGTTATTTTCTTTAGCGTAAAATTAAGCTTGGGGATGTGATTACCATCACACATGTATGCACACTCCATGGAGCAACAAATGAGTATTTATTAGCATGGAGTGCCAGTATAAAGTGGAGACAGCGCATAAGAGATTGGAGGTGAAATCCAAAAGCCTAACAAAAAGTGCCTTTTCTAACGTAAGTAATCAGTCAAAAGATGCCTATTCTAAGCAAACAGTAATCAGACTATGGAATTTGTTTTGAGTCCAAGAAGTGACTGCCCCTTCTGCAAGGAAATTTAAGAAATATGATATGTAATTTAAAGAAAGATGCATATGTAGTTTAGGTTAAGGCTCTTTATGAATAAATACATTTTTCCCAGTTTAGACAAAAAGAACAATTACAACGGTCTCGTTTTTATGCCTAAATAATCACTCATGTTGCAGGGTCAGGCAAGGAATTTGGCTGTAGATCCATTGCCAGTTATTTTGTTATTCCTGACTTTGGTATAAATAGGTGAAATGCTAACACAATCTATTCTTTAAAAAAAAAAAAAATGAGGAAAATGGGAAGGGGCACAGCAAAAACAATCCTTGGTCCCCGATGTAAAGCTTGAGCCTAAGTCCCAAAAAATGTCCTCTGCAACTTGCCATACTTACAAATCTTGTGTTTTCAAGAGCAGATATAAATCAGTGTTGGTATGAATAATAAGTAGTCAACAGCCACAATAACTCTCCTGCCTCCTTTACCATGCTATAGATTCAGCAATGAAATGAAAGGTTTGAAGAAAGGAAACGGTAGGCTAATGCTGCGTACACATGAGCGGTCCTTACGGCAGACTTTGTCTGGTGGACTTTTCGACGGACTTTACAACGGACTTTCCGAATGAACGGACTTGCCTACACACAATCAACCAAAGTCCGACGGATTCGTTCATGATGACGTACGACCAGACTAAAACAAGGAAGTTCATAGCCAGTAGCCAATAGCTGCCCTATCTTTGGTTTTTGTCTGGCATACAGACGAGTGGACTTTTCGACCGGACTCGAGTCCGTCGGACAGATTTGAAACATGTTTCAAATCTAAGTCCGTCAAACTTTTGAGAAAACAAAGTCCGCTGGAGCCCACACACGATCGAATTGTCCAATGAAATCCGGTACGCCGAACCAAGTATGCCGTAAAGTCCGATTGTGTGTACGCGGCATTAGCCTTGACTTTTACACCTCAAGTCAAAATTAGCACTGGAAATTAAGCTGCAGGTATGTAAAGGGATCTCTTAGAGCAGTGGTCATCAACTCTGTCCTCAGGGCCCACTAATAGGCCAGGTGTGCAAGATAACTGAAATACATCACTGGTGTTATCATTTGCTGCTCAGTGATTGCAGTATTCTAGTCTGCATCTCCCCAAGGTAATACATAAAACCTGGCCTGTTAGTGGGCCCTGAGGACAGGGTTGATGACCACTGTCTTAGAGGGTAACTTATAAAGAAATTGGATAGCCATTCACCCAGTGAAAGTGCATTCATTCAATGTAAATAGGCTATATCCCATGCTGTTTAGAAGTAAATTGTTGAGTGTAAATGGAAAATACTGCATTTGGCCACTAGAATATAGTGATATTAACCACTTGACGCCCAAGCTACGTACATGAATGTTTTTGGGTTTCAGTGGTTATACCAGAATGATGCCTGCACCTACAGGCATCATCCCGGTATCAATCTTTCAGCCAGTGATTCTCTTTTTTGCAGCGGCTAATTGGCCACTCAATCACTTCTACGGGTGGCGGAAGGGGGTCCCACCCCCCCTTTCGGCCACCACCTTTCCCAAGCTCTCTAGTCACATTGCGATGCCCGAGAGCGATGCAGCCAGCTGACTTTTTCCGTCGAGATAGAGAACATGTTCTATATTTTTCCGACGGAGCAAATTACTATCAGAAAAACCGTTCGTCTGTATGCTGTGCTGACACACCAAAAACGACGCATGCTCTGAAGCAATTGCGAGAAGGAAACTATTGGCTACTGGCTATTGAACTTCCGTTTTCTAGTCCCGTCATACGTGTCAGTACATAACTGTATCTGAGCACCGCAAACTGAAAATGCTATTTAATTCAATTTTAATATTCAAAGTAAACTCCCCCATCCATCCATGTCTCCATGCTTAATTTGGTTGAGAAATTGCTTTGAAAAACACCTCACTTGCATTTCTAGCCATGGCAATCTTGAGTAAGGTCAGATGATTCATGTAGAATTGACTTCCTGGAAACCATCTGCCCTTCGCTTAGGCATGTGAGCAGGAGGGTGTACTTAGCTGAGAAAACCCATTTTCCCCGCCTTCAGAGGAAAGAAAGAAAAATACCCATGAGGACTTCTGGGATGTATGACATCACTTAGCCTAGGCCAGAAACCAGGAAGAAACTAAAGAAATGTACAAAAAAAAAAAATGTAAAACAAGTAAATATAATATACCTTTCTATTTATTTACAAATGCTAGCAGCATAAGAATTAAGTATTGTTAATGTTGATTAAGAGAGTTTACATCCACTTTAAGCCTTTAGACATGTAATTCTGACCCTTTGCATTGATTTTCTATAGACTACAACTTAGCTGTTAATGAATACTAAGTCTCTATACACAGAGCTTGTGGTGCACTACCTATCAGGGTTGCCACTAGCTAAATGCTTAATATTTACTTTCTTATAATCTTGTACTTAGAGGTCACCCTCATTTTCCTCTTCTTGTCCATCACATTAAGATACACGTTTTAACATACGAGTCACACAATAACATGCGTTGCATTAAGGTAGCTGATTCAAATAAGTAAAACTGGGCTCCTGAAATATAATGTAAAGATAACTTTTTGGTTTTCTATAGAGATTATTTGAGACTCCTGTTTTTTTTGCCATCTGCATCCCATCAGAGGGATCTCCCTTCACTGCCTGTCTCATAGAAAGTGCAGGAAGCGGAGATCTTTTCACCGCCTTACCTCTATACCTCGTTATATCGGACAATGCCTTGTAATCATTGAAAAGAATACAACTCATTCTCTAAATGTTGGCAGCGACCCCCTATGGCCAGTGTGAAGTCAAGCAGATGTTTGCATGCAGTAGAACCTAAGCAGGACTTGGAGGACTGCGGCTATCACTGTAGCAGTGCCAACTACTGCAATGATTTCCAGCTTCCATCAGGTATGAGTAATGAATACTAACGCTGGCTATACACTGATCAAAATCGATGGTTTAATTGACTTCTATCGAAGTGGCATGTTGGAAAATTAGAAGATTTTCCTTAATCAGTAGCTGCAGCCACTGATCAGTGTATTCTGACAGTAGCTGGTGCCGCTGTCCCAGGGGCAAATTCAGTTATTGTTTTTTTCCTTCATGGCCAGCTTTACTCATAGACACATAGAAAAGTGTTGGCAGAAAAAAGACTGAGTAGTCCATTGAGTCTGCCCGTTTTTTGTTTTTAAGAAAAAATTATTAGAGCGCCTGTGGATATAAAGTTCCTCACCAATATATCCACTCAGGCATATCATGAATATGCATTAAAGTATAAAGAAAGGAAGGTCTCCATAGCGTAAAACAGTTTTAAAATACTAAACTTTTATTCAAAATAAATCTGATCCACTTGGTTTTAGTGTCTCCCCGACACTAGGGTATTATCGCTTATATTATTATCCCAACTGCCCGTCATCTCCAGCTGCAATCACCAAGCCACGAGTGCGAGTCAGTAGTGTGTGATGATGTCAGCATCATTGCCCTGCCCTACGCATTTTATCATAGGATGTCTTTACGAAGCAAAAACTAGTCACTGTGTTGATTAAGTGAGACATATTTGGATTTAAGTGCTCATGCATTATTATGCCTTATTACACATGTTCATGCCATAATAGGATCACAATTTCATTTACATAAATCACAAAAGTGAATACAGACCAGCGCCGCAACTCTCCCTCTTCTAATTTCCGTTTTTTATTTTTGGTTTGTTTATTTGTTTTGTTTTATTTGTCTTGTTTTGTTTTTCTTTTGCGTTAACTTTTTTGTATAGAGTATAGGTCTATGTTTGTCCCAGGCATTTTTGAAGCCATTTACTGTTGACTGTCTCACTACATCTGCTGGAAGTTTATTCCAAGCATCAACTACTCTTTAAATAAAATAATACTTTCTAAGATTAGTTTCAAACTTTCCTCCAGTGAGTTTGAGGTCATGTCCCTGTGTTCTTGATTTTTGTTTCATATTGAAAAAAACTGCTCTCCTGAACCTTATTTACCCCCTTGATGTATTTAAAGATTTCAATCATGTCTCCCCTTTCACTGCTTTCCTCCAAATATGATTTATCCCCCAGACCTTTCATCATTTTTGTTACCCGTCTCTGGACTCGTTCTATTTTATCAATTTCTTTTTGTAAGTTAGGTCTCCAGAACTGGACACAGTATTTTAAATGAGGTCACACTAAAGATCTATATAGAGGAATCAGAACCTCCTTCCTGTTGCTGGTGATCCCTCTAGTGATGCATCCTAGAATTCTATTTGTTTTTCCCACTGACTGGTGCCTACTCTGTGTCAAACTGGTAAGTACGCACTACCAATAATTCCTGGAGTTCAGCTTTTATCACTAACTGTAGTTACTAAAACTAGTATTCCATGAGTATATTACCATGGCGTTCTACTGTAAAGTATGTCCAAAGCTAAAATTCTCTTTTTAGCTTTAGATAGAAAGGGTTAGAGGAGATGCATTCTCCTTATACTTCATGGTGACCATTGTCAATAGGAAAAAATGATGATCCAAAACTGTGGATCATCACAGAACAGAGGTTGAGGTGAAATCTGTTGCAGTGACAAGGAATTTCCCCTTGACTCTACTCTTACATCCTGCTATATCTCCAGGACAAGAAGTGAAGGGTATTCTTTCTAATTGCATACAGACGTAAAATAAAAAAACACATAATTTCCAGGCTATACCATTTAAAAAATAAATTATTGCAATATATTGTTAATATAATTTTAAGACTCAGACCACTAACCCTTGTGTTACCATCATCCACAGTCACCTGATATAAAATTGAGCCTCCAATCCCCAAAACTTAATAAAGACAAATTATTATTTGTATTACCTTCTCTAGGTTTTTCCTCTTCTATACAGTATGACTTTACAAACCTTTACTCTAAGCCCTTGTATAGCGTTCTTCCTGTACAGACATTACAAAACCAAATAAACTATAAAGGATGAAATTTAAATCTCTACAGTTTTTACTGCTGTGTATACAGTTTAATAAAAACACTTTCCACTTATGGCTGTGGTGACTGAGCAGGTAATCATCTTCAAATTTCATATTTTCTGCTAATAACACCATCCCACAGAGCAATGAACCATCTTGTTCATCCCAGTTGCTTGACTGTGTTATATTGTGCTGATCTTTCCACAATTTAAGTGAAATAACAATTAACAATTCTGAAAGAGGTAATAAGACTATCAAACTTACAGGAAGGAAAGGCTTATGTGCAGGTATAATTGTGTCCATCCTGTCCTCTTTATAAAAAGCTTCTTGCACTGTACTATATATCCTCATTATACGAAGTCAAGGAAGCCTCTTACAAATGTCACACAAAAGAGTCAAACATTTGCCGTTAACAAAGCAGTACAGACACATGAGTACAGTGTTATCAGCTTATAGTGCAAAATTGTGTTTTATTGCTAAGATTTCAGCACAAAAAGAGAATGCTAAAATTTCTTAAGGCACAAAGCATACTTGTCTGCTTCATTTGGTTAAACGCTGCTAATTTATACCCAAGTGTCTCAAGATATCATGAATCGCTTCTTTCTATACGGATCCTGGAATAGAGGCTCAGTTGGGAACAGGCCTGCATACACAGTGGGGCACAATGGGAGGAAAAGAGCAGGCAGATAGGCACCTCACTGTCAATAATACCAACATCTCACTGGCAACACAGATTAGATGATAAATGAAGCCAATATGGGAGGTTAATAATAGAACAGAATTTTCAATGCAAGTCTCCTGCTGGATGAAGGATGCAGAAACAGATCTGATTCTGCCAATCCTATCTATAGTTTCTGCAATCATGGCTCAATCTATTTTTTATTAACTCGCAAATTGGTGCCACAGATAACTTTTATAAATGCTTAATGCTATAGCAGCTTGAGGTGATGTTGATGAGTGTTGATGAACTGCTAGTGGCTCAAGATATACATGGCGTAGGTGAAGCACTAAGACCTGCTGGAGATATGTGGGATGTAGGTGCAGCACTAGACCACCGGGCATTGAATGTGTTAACAGATAACCAATCTATGAGTCACTTTTTACTTCTTCATCTGAGCTCTTTAATTGCGAGGTTTTTAGTTGCACATAATCATTCTTGGCAGAATGGAGGAGAGCAGATAAGAAGCCTTTAAATTGTATTTCTTCTTTCAAAATGCATTATAGGAAGTGGTGCTGAAAGTTACAGATACAATTTGAAGCTTGACCCAGACTGAACAGGAAAGAGTTTATATTGGGTTTCCGAGAACTTAACCCTATTTGTATCTTCTACTATCCCTCCTGGGAGATTTATAAAAGATTGAAAGGTGTGAGATAAGTGCAAAATACCAGACAGAAAAATATATATACATTATCCCACAAAAGTGAGTACACCCCTCACATTTTTTAAAATATTTTATTATATCTTTTCATGTGACAACACTGAAGAAATTACACTTTGTCGTAGTGTACAGCTTGTATAACAGTGTAAATTTGCTGTCCCCTCAAAATAACTCAACACACAGCCATTAATGTCTAAACCACTGGCAACAAAAATAAGTACACCCTAAGTGAAAATGTCCAAATTGGGCCCAAAGTGTCAATATTTTGTGTGGACACCATTATTTTCCAGCACTGCCTTAACCCTCTGGGGCATGGAGTTCACCAGAGCTTCACAGGTTGCCACTGGAGTCCTCTTCCACTCTTCCATGATGACATCACAGGGCTGGTGGATGTTAAAGACCTTGCGCTCCTCCACCTTCCATTTGAGGATGCCCCACAGATGCTCAATAGGGTTTAGGTCTGGAGACATGCTTGGCCAGTCCATCACCTTTACCCTCAGCTTCTCTAGCAAGGCAGTGGTCCTCTTGGAGGTGTGTTTTGGGTCGTTATCATTTTGGAATACTGCCCTGCGGCCCAGTCTTCGAAGGGAGGGGATCATGCTCTGCTTCAGTATGTCACGGTACATGTTGACATTCATGGGTCCCTCCCATGAATTGTAGCCCCCAGTGCCGGCAGCACTCACGCAGCCCCAGACCATATAACTCCTACCACCACGCTTGACTGTAGGCAAGACACACTTGTCTTTGTACTCCTCACCTGGTTGTCTCCACACACCCTTGACACCATCTGAACCAAATAAGTTTATCTTGGTCTCATTAGACCACAGGACATGGTTCCAGTAATCCATGTCCTTAGCCTGCTTGTCTTCAGCAAAACTGTTTGCGGGCTTTTTTGTGCATCATTTGTAGAAGAGGCTTCCTTCTGAGGTGCCAGCCATGCAAACTAATTTGATGCAGTGTGAGGCGTATGGTCTGAGCACCAACAGGCTGACCCCCCCACCCCTTCAACCTCTGCAACAATGCTGGCAGCACTCATATATCTATTTCTCAAAGATAACCTCTGGATATGATGCTGAGAACATGCACTCAACTTCCATGGTCGACCATGGCAAGGCCTGTTCTGAGTGGAACCTGTCCTGTTAAACCGCTGTATGGTCTTGGCCATCATGCTGCAGCTCAGTTTCAAGGTCTTAGCAATCTTCTTATAGCCTGGGCCATCTTTATGTAGAGCAACAATTATTTTTTTAAGATCCTCAGAGTTTTTTTGCCATGAGAAGCCATTTTGAACTTCCAGTGACCAGTATGAGAGAGTGAGAGCAATAACACCAAGTTTAACACACCTGCATTCATACCTGAGACCATGTAACACTAACGAGTCACATGACACCGGGAGGGAAAATGGCTAAGTTGGGCCAATTTGGACATTTTCACTTAGGGGTGTTCTCACCTTTGTTTCCAGAGGTTCAGATATCAATGGCTGTGTGTTGAGTTTTTTTGAGGGGACAGCAAATTTACACTGTTATACAAGCTGTAC
Organism: Lithobates clamitans; assembly: GCA_037952925.1. Taxonomy (NCBI): domain Eukaryota; kingdom Metazoa; phylum Chordata; class Amphibia; order Anura; family Ranidae; genus Lithobates; species Lithobates clamitans. The sequence goes on along the minus strand of JBBGZY010000325.1, from coordinate 2,522,648 downwards.
ACTCACTACTTTACATTGTAGCAAAGTGTCATTTCTTCAGTGTTGTCACATGAAAAGATATAATACAATATTTACAAAAATATGAGGGGTGTACTCACTTTTGTGAGATACTGTGTGTGTATATATATATATATATATATATATATATATATATATATATATATATATATATACACAGTATATATACAGTATATATACAGCATACACAAGAAGAATGCAAGGTCATGTTATTTCTTTAAGATTTGATCAACCAAAAAGTGGCAATAGATTATAGGTATTATCTGGTAGGGTGCATCTCCTGTTTGCTTTCTGCTACCTCTTGGGGAGTAAGCAATGAGACCTCCCCACCATAGCTCCCAGTGCAGGCCTTGGAACTCTGTCACAGAGATATGACCACTGAAGTTTTGGGAGACATAAAAAAAACAATTATTAAACTCTTCTCCAAAAAATGCGAAATATTAGTTTAAGGTTAAACTGACCCTTTATCCCACTTGACAAAGGTGTAACTGTTTGGTTATAGAGGAGACAGGAAAAATGAATGCAGTCCTGTATTTGAAGGGTCAGAGGGGGGTAGAAAGAAAATGGCAGAGTATTTATTGCATAACAGAGTGTATACAGTAGAGAAATGTGGAATATGAAAGCAGAGTGTGGTGGTGTGCAGTATAAAGAATACAGTGCAGTATATAAGGTGGCATGGGATCAAGAAAAGAATGTATAGCATGGCGAATGGTATGTAAAACAGAAAGTGCAAAGCAGAATGTAGGATGATGTAGAGTTCGGAATGTACCGCATAGTGTACAGAATGGAGGGATATGGGATATATGAAATACAGCAAATTCTGTGCCTGTGAAGTACAGTACAGAAAATATAGCTAAGTGAAGTCCTGTGTAGCATGGAATGTACAGCACAATAAGCAGAGTGAAATATAGAGGGGCTTTCTGAAACGTGATGCTAGAAAAACAGTTCCCATTGGAAAAGTGATAAAAAAAAGTTTAGAGCTGCCTCCCTAATATAATTAGAGCAGATCTTGACAAATTTGCTTTGAATCTAGAAGACAGTTAAAAAAAGTTAGGAGCCAGGCGCCCGGAACTGCATGTCTGGGGCATCAGGTAATAGGAATTGCTCACATCTCCAGTGGCGTAGCATGGGTTGTCAATGTCTGGGGCAAGGCAAGTAAGTTGTGCACCCTAACTTACCTAGAGCAGGGCGGCCAGCCAATAACCCCAACATTATTGGGGGAAACTATTATGCTGATTGCCCTCTCACCAATTTTCGCGAATTCCCCCCACAGCTCTCATCTCTTCACAAATCCCCACCTCACTCGTCATAAATCCCTCCCAGACTTCATAAATTCCCCACTCTTCACAAATCCCCCACCACTCTTCACAAATCCCCCCCCATTCACAACCCCCCACACTCTTAACAAATCCCCCCTTCACAAATCCCCACCCTTCACAAAATTCCGACCCCACTACAGACTTTGCGCAGTGTCCGTGGCTCACTCCCCTCCCCTCCTAGGACATGGTAGTCGGCTGGCTGTGATCTTCTGCCTTCTGCCAGATCTGCTGCAACACAGCTTGGGCACCCTGAAATAGGCCGACACCACACACAGCCCAATCTTTTGCCCTGATTACTGACCCAGATCCGATCCCCCACAGGTGACAGCAGAATTGAAACGAGGGTCCGGGCACAGCTCTGAGGAAAGTGGAGGGAGATAAAATCCCCCGCTCTTCTCTCATCCGCCAAGAGGGCTCGGGCGGAGTTGGGAGCCAGCAGTCAGGCTCATCATTCCATCCCTCATGTTCACGGTCTTGTCGCATCTCTGTCATCCCCCGAGGGGCAGCGCACAGAGACTGGCTGATGGAGAGGTGCTTGCTGGGAGCCATGTGTTCCAGGAGAGCCGCCACCCCGCACACAACAGCCCAGGGTCTGGAGTGCCAGTATGTGAAAAAGAAAAAAAAAAAACTTTAGCTCTGCTGACAAAAGCCCAGGTGACAGGATGCAATTTCTAGTCACTATGGCGACCAGGCGCCTGGGATTTCTTGAGCCCTGAATTTATTTATTTATTACAGCTACTTATATTAGAGGATAGTTTCAACTCATTTAATACAGTAAGTATTTGATCTTTTTGATTAAGAGGAAGAAGTACAAAAGGCATGAGCAATCAGAATCCATCTTGATCACCTGGAACACCTACAATGCACTCCAGTGGTTGGAGCAATATAGAGCAGGAAAAAAAGCCAAGAAATGATGTACTGTGATAGATAAGAGAAATACCTATAACAATTGTGTTGTAACAATATAATAATTTAGTTTTATTATTTTCAAACGGGGGCCATAAAAAGCTGCAACCAAACAATAGTGTTTATGCCATTCTCAAATTCTGACTGATGTGGTTCAGTACTACCAATAAGGGGATTCTTTGTTGATGGTTTTTTTAGATTTTAAAGCCAGGGCATAAATCACACCTGGATGGCATACTATCAAAAATTAATGAAAAAATGTCTCCAAGTGAAGACATAAGAAAAGAATGCAAACTGAAAAAAGAATGAGGTCGTGGGGTACAACATACAAATTTATTTACAGACTTGTCCTTTAGGGTTGAATGGTGAGAGTGAATCCATCAGTATCTTGCCAAGGAGAGGCCAGTAAAATGAATGTTCCTTTATTCACTGTTGTCAATGTCACTGTAATGGTGGATAAATGGGAGTCAAATGCACACACCATTTCTGTGAAATTGGCAGCACATCTGGCACCTTACCTAGTAAGTGGCCTATTTACCGACAAGCTCAAAGTGGCTGAAGATGAATCACAGGGGCGAAAGACTTAACATAATGTAAGCTTATGTACCTCTTGCTCCATACAGCTAAATTAACCTGTTACTTTGCGAAGTACGAGAAATGCACGGGTCCACCTTAAAAAGTCACTAAATGAATGGGCTGCTGTGCCTGAGCAAATGCGGCCCACACCCATCAATGGGAGTGAACCGAGCCTAACTCATGAGAAAGGCTGGATTCTAGCTTCAACGACTACATGCTTTTCCTGGGTCAGTAACCTACTATGTAGTCAAGCAAAGATAAAGGTGACCGAACTTTCACTTTCAAAACCAACTCAACAAAGCCAGCTTCTGCATTTGCATCCTAACAGGTTCCATTTAAAGTAATCAAGGGATGAATACAGCGAAGGGTCTTCTTTAATACAATGCATTTTGCTATATTTATTCTCCCCTCTCATTATAAATTGAGCACATCACTTCCTCCGCCTGTACATGACAGATTCATTTTAATAAAACTGGAAGAGAAAAAACCCACCTTGTTTCAAAACATAACCACACTTCCAGTGTGACTCTTGACAGTCTGAGAAGCATTTAGTGAAAAAGTACTTTCTCCCCTTACATCTCTGCTCTGACAGGCACAAGGGCAGGCTGACAGTCCTGATGTCTTTGTTTTACACTGCCGCATTTATCATGGTACACAGAGAAATGCTACTTCAGCTCGCATCCCTCCTCAGGCACCCATTCTGAAAGCTGCATTAATTGGAGATGTGGAGGATACAATGTACTCATTAGCCAAAAGTCTGCAATGAAAGCTGAATTTATTTCGCCCAGCCTTGTTTGCTCTTTTATGCTGAACTGACAAACCTGAGATTTAATATTGTGCCTTTGATTTTTTTTTAACCCTAAAGAACCCTGCAGAGGCTACTGGGGACTATGTTTTATTTTCTAACCAGTCCTAGACAAAAGTAACATTGAATTGGCAGAGTAAAAAAAAATCTTTTCAGGACTTTTGAAAAACCAGGTATAAACCATTATGTATCAAAGGGCAACACATCACTACAACCAGACAAGATATAATTTTAAAGTTGCATTATAAAATACTTTATTTTATGTTCTAAAAGAAGTTAGCCACTAAGAAATGACAGCTGGCAGGAAATCACAACATGCATAAGGTAATATATATCTACAGATACTGTAAGCATCAAGATTAATATTATATATACAAACCTGTATTATTATGGGGCTGTCATGTTGATGAATATGTGCAGTGTCCAGAAAGGAGTTTAAAGAAGCTCAGCTTCATGTACTTTTATGTGAAAATGTCAGAGTTTTAAAGCAGAAAATCAGCCAAAAATAGAATACAATTGAATACCCAGTTGAAGGGCAAAAGAACAAAACCATGCTACAATATTTGCCTTCAACCCAAAGACTTCCCCCACAGTATTTTCTTTCTGGCCCTACCCATTGTTCTTTCCTTTCCTGATTACTATCCATAGCAGCATACTAGTGATAAAGGTCTGCCTCAGCCCCACCCACAAGAACAAAAAAAACCTTAAAAGTGTGAGACAAATCACTCTCAGATGTTCTAGTAAAGAGGCTACGACCAAGGGTTGGCAGGAATGCTGCCATGGCTAGGCACCAGGAAAGGAAAATCATGGTAGGTATTTAGACAGTTTTCTGCTTTCTTGATGCCTACATTGCAACATGCTATTTATAAATAACTAGCTGTCAGGGTGAACCTAAAGCAACTTTGGGGTCTCCGCTCCAGCATCCATGTCCCTCATTCGGTGTGTTCCACTGAGGGTGCAGGTCAGGCTAGCAGTCAGCCCTGACTCCATGTAATCCATGGAACAAAAAGAAAAAATCTCAGCCACCACACCATACAAGCCCTCAATGACTAAGCCCTGTGGGAGGGGCAAAACATGTTGGCCCCGATGGAGTAAAGCTGAGGCTGCTATCACTTATTACATGCTGAGCTTATATAGTGTGGTACCTGAGATTTTTCTCTATTTGTTCTGTAGCTTTCAGGGTAATGCTAAATTACTTATTAATACAAGAAACTGTGGCTTTAATATGTTTTCTTCTAAATTAAAGAGTTGCATTGCCCATGACACTGAGATGGATCTCCTAGAGTAAGCCCTCACCACTGATAGAGGATCCTGTCCAATTGCCCTGTATGCCCTTTGAATTCATTTCATAACTCATGTTGATAAGGTGGTTTCCTTGCATCTGCATCTGCCACTTGGTAGAATAAACAGTCTTTCTCAAGATCTGAAGGAGGATGTCGCCTGCAAATTTAGTGTTTTTGAGACATCGAATTTTTGCAAGCCTGAACCTTCATGCTTTGCCAGGAAAGCCGGTAGTACCCATCAGGAAAACTTTTCCTTGGAGAACAAAATGTTATGAATGCTTTAAGGAATTGCTCTACTAACAGTTTGTTAGCCCACTTGTGTTTTGCAACTGCCAAAATGGCAGACAAATGGACCTTAAGGGAATTTAGGGCAGGCTCACATCCAGAAATGCTAGTAGCTGCCACACTTTTGGAGTGGAAGGATCAAATCATTGGCCTGTCGCAAATGCCACAAACTTGTGCAGTTTTAATGAGTACATGTTGTTCATGAATGCTTTGCATGATTTTATATGCAAAGTGCAGCCTATTTCTTAAAGTCTTCCTTTTTAATATCTAGCCATGAAGGATAAACCAACCTGGCTGAGGATGTAGAAATTCCCTCTGGGTCAAGAGTTGGCCAATAGCGAAAAATTCCTATCATTTTCAGATCTACTAAGAACCTCAGTGTGAGTTAAGGAAAAGCATAACCTACAATGCCATGGAGTCATGGGAGCAGCTGCCACCTATTCCCTTTGCCAGAGAGTGAGGATAGCATGATAGGAACCTGGGTTTCTATCTTTTCTGATTGCCAAAAACCGCATATGGGTCTGTATCGCTACCTCCGCAGGAGCCACTGGACATTTTGGGTCCTCTGCTCTTTCGCCCTAGGTGGAACCTCTATCCTGCTGACACTACCAAGAATGCCTTTGCTGGAAACTCCCAGCAGTCACACAAAGATGGCACACACTGACCATTAGGAAATAAAAAGATTGTATTGGCAGACCAATGTTAAAAAAAAAAAGTTAACCCAGCAAATCAGTAGTTCAGAGTCAACATATGAGAAAAAAGTGTAATATGAATACAATACAATTAACCCAGGTACCTATAATAATAGACTCATGTACTGCAATGCCAAGAGCATAAACAATAGCTCTCTAACTGGGATATTATGCCCCAAGGGACAGTGGAAAACTAATAGGTATGACAGGCTAGTTCACTTGCAAGCTCTCAGATAAGAGGGGCTAGGCTTAGGCATGTTAGTTTGATACACTTCAGCAACCCAGTTCTGCCCCCAGGTATGTAACAAGATCCAGACAGTTCTTGGACATTTGCTTCTGCCGGCACAGTTGGGGACCTTTAAAGTTGGCCCACAAAAGCAGAGCAATATTTCCACAGGGTGAAGTTCAAGAACAGTTAAATGAGGAGTCAGTTGGTGTGTATACCCCTTTAAGGCAGCTAGGTGAAAATAAACACGTTCAAAAGAAAGGAGAATGCAATGTGGAGAGTGGATTAGGAAGAGTTAACATTAGGGTATTATGCAGCAAGTAGTGGTGGACAAGAGGTAATCAAAGTCAGCAGTCTGGAATAATGGCAGCTTTGGTGACTGTTTCTAATAGGAAAAGTTTCAATAGAGGATAATGGCCCTCCCTCATGCCTGAGTTGAAAACAAGAGCTAACTGTTGGTTATGGTTATTATGGGACCCTCTTACCAGGTACCTGAATTGGTACCAACCATTCTGCAGCCCCTGCCCCATCATATGATGTCCTCTCAGTGATGTGTCTCCTACACGCTCTAGAGGCAACACTGCAGCTTGATATGTCACCCGCTGTGTCCACCACACACAGCAGATGACAGATTGCTGTACCAGGCTGGCCCGGTATCATGTGATTGATGTGACCAATCACAGCAATCAATAGCAATCACATGACAGTTGTAAACAATGAATGACTTTCATTCATAGTCTATGAGTAATCACAGTGATCACATGGGACAGACAGGACAAATCACAGTGCATCTTTAACTTGTGCTAGCTGTGACCAATCGCAGCTATCACAATAGTACACACTGGCAATGAATGGATGTCCACCTGATAGTCCACAAGATAACGCCCTACACCCTGTGATACCTCCACTGCGCTTCTGAATAAGTGAAAAAGTATAATTTAAATAAACTATAGCTGCCACTGAATATGTAACAAATACGTGACTGAATTTAAACCTCTAGAGATAAGTGGAATAAATAGTAGTGCTCAAATAAATAAAAAATGAAAAAATAAATATGAAAAATAAAAATGTGCTAATGAAAGCAATGATCAATCTAAATGAACAGTAAAAGTATATATGTGTGAATATTGACAATAATACCCCCATTGAAAATCAGTCACAATATGAATGTGATCTGACAAAAAAAGTTATTGGTGAACACTGAGCAAACACATCCTATCACATAATGTTCAAAACAACACACCCTGTGGCAGATGTGAAAATAATAAATGAAATCTTAACATAAAATTCATATCATGTGAATACCGTATTTATCGGCGTATAACACGCACCCCAAGTTTAGGAGGGAATTTTAAGGAAAAAAACTTTTAGGATTATTGTTTAAGGAAGAAAAACTTACATTAAAATGCCCATCAATGCAGCCTTATCGTGTCCATCTGCAGCCTTGTCAGTGTCAGTGCAGCCTTGCCCCAGTGTCCATTGCAGCCTTGTCAGTGCAGCATTGCCCCAGTGCAGCCTTGTCAGTGCAGCCTTGTCAGTGCAGCTTTGCCCCAGTGCAGCGTTGTCAGTGCAGCCTTGTCAGTGCAGCTTAGCCCCAGTGCAGCCTTGTCAGTGCAATCTTGCCCCAGTGCAGCCTTGTCAGTGCAGCCTTGCCCCAGTGCAACCTTGCCCCCAGTGCAGCCTTGCCCCCAGTGCAGCCTTGTGTGATTGCCGCGATCGCCGCCGACATACACAGCCATGTGTAAATTCAAATATGGCGCCGAGACTGCAGGGACTCGTCAGAGCCGAGATACACATACCCGAGTGTCCTCAGCTTTTCTCGGCGCCGCTCACAGTCACACCCAGTCCCGCCCTATGATGGACATAACACAGGTCCAATGGCGGGACTGGGCGTGACTGTGAGCGACGCCGAGAAAAGCCGAAGACACTCGGGTATGTGTATCTCGGCTCCGACGTGTCCGACATGTTTCGCCGCAACCGACTTATTCATGGGAAGTGAATGTTACAATTGCCTGCATTTTTTCATTTTCATGTGGAGCAATCACTTCCTGAGGAAAAAGATGTGTTGCATTTACGCTCGCTATTTGGAGATTGCATTTGGAATCTGGAGATTACATTTTAACCCCCCAATAAGTGTTGAGGCGAGTTATGCCAAACATGAGAGTGGGAGGCAATTGTAGCTGGTGAGTGCAAATCTTTAAGTGGGAGTGGAAGCACAAACACTGAGGAGTGGTGGAAGATCACAAAGACCCTTCAGACCATTCATCGGAATATTCATAATTTATGAATTTTATGTCAACACTTTATTCATTATTTTCACATCTGTCACAGGGTGTGTTGTTTTGATTATTATGTGATATGATGTGTTTGCTCACAGTGTTCACCAATAACTTTTTTGTTAGAATATATTCACATGATATGAACTTTATGTTAAGACTTCATTTATAATTTTCACATCTGCCACAGGGTGTGTTGTTTTGAACATTATGTGATAGGATGTGTTTGCTCACAGTGTTCACCAATAACTTTTTTTGTCAGATCACATTCATATTGTGACTGATTTTCAATCAGGGTATTTTTGTCAATATTCACACATTTATACTTTTACTGTTCATTTAGATTGATCATTGCTTTCATTAGCACATTTTTATTTTTATTTTTTCACGTTTTTATTTATTTGAGAGCTACTATTTATTCCACTTAGCTCTAGAGGTTTAAATGAATGGATGTCATTCATAAAAATGATTGCTTAGATAGATAGATAGATAGATAGATAGATAGATAGATAGATAGATAGATAGATAGATAGATAGATAGATATATATTCTATCTATCTATCTATCTATCTATCTATCTATATGTCTACTTTGGGTAGTGGTAGAGGTTCAGGGCCCATGTTAGACCCGAGAGAGAGCTGAGAGTATGCCTATATGGGAGAGAGACAGAGAATAACACCCATGAAGAGCAGAAGAATGTAACATACTACTACAGTACCTGGATGTAAAGTCATCAGAATTTGGGGTTCTTCCAGAAGATACCAGTTGCTGGAGAATGCCTCTGTTGGACAATGTAATTACATGGACACTACCTTTGCAGGTATCCCGGGGCAGCACATAGCCTGTAGTTAGGGTTAGGGATGTAGGAAATAATTATGTCTCTGAATGTTGAACTTGTCTTGCCTTTTTTTCACTTTTCTAAGTAAAGTTTTGGAAACCTTGTCCCCGCCTGGTCTAAAGTTACTCAAGGGTGCATAATGCAAGTAACTAGCACCATCCAGTGGTTACCTAGGGTAACAGAAGTCTAACAACCAGCCTGTCAGTAGCATGTACAGTACCTACTTCAGTAGGAACGGCCTCTAGCAACGGGGGAGATGTTGTTGTCACTCCTTCTGCCAGAGGTTTGTCTCCCAGAGAGACGGGAATGGATATGGATTTGCACCACAGAGGTATGGAAGTTTAAGAGTTAAGTGCAAATGTGGAGCACATGCAAAGTGCACGGCGGGCCCCCCCTACTGGGGAATGGTAGTGGAATACGCTGGACAGGTGGATATGGACAAAGTTCAGCATGTCCCTCCTAAATGCAAGTTATGGAGGTGTACATTATCACGGGGACCTGAAACCTACTGGAGAACAGTTATAGTGCAAGTATAAATGGTGTACTTTCTTCTCTAAAAGCAGAGGCCTGCCTTAAGGTTGAGTATTCCCCCACAGCAGCCTCAGCCTTGTCCCAGGGCAAAGACGGCACAGAAGTAAAGTTACCCCATGTGTAGTATTATTATTATACAGGTTTTATATAGCGCCAACAGTTTGTGCAGCGCTTTACAACATGAGGGCAGACATTAAAATTACATTACAATTTGGTACAAGGGAATCAGAGGGCCTTGCTCGTTAAAGCTTACAATCTAAAAAGGAAGGGTCAATTGATACAAAAGGTAATAGCTGTGGGGGGATGAGCTCATGGAGGAAGTAAAAACAGTGTTAGAAGCAGGATAAGCTTCTTTGAAGAGAAGGGTTAAAGATGGATAGATTAGGGGACAGTCGGACAGCTTGGGGTAGGGAGTTCCAAAGGATGGGAGAAGCTCTGGAGAAATCCTGGAGGTGAGCATGGGAGGAGGTGACAAGAGAACTAGATAGCAGGAGGTCTTGGAATGACCAAAGAGAGCGGCTTGGTGGGTATTGTGGGACTAGGTTAGTGATGTAGCTGGGGGCAGAGTTATGGATGGCTTTGTAAATTATTCTTAGTACTTTGAATTTTATTCGTTGGGTGAGTGGAAGCCAATGGAGGGATTGGCAGAGAGGTGTGGAGGACACTAAATGGTTGGTAAGGTGGATGAGTCTTGCAGCGGCATTCATTATGGACTGGAGTGGGGATAGTCTATGTAAAGGTAATCCAATGAGGAGGGAGTTGAGGTAGTCGAGGTGAGAGATAACCAGGGAGTGAATTAGAAGCTTAGTGTTGTCATTAGTTGAATACAAATGCGCGCCACACTTTTCATATATTTATTTGTAAAAAATGTTGAAAACCATTTATCATTTTCCTTCCACTTCACAGTTATGTTCCACTTTGCATTGGTCTACCACATAAAATTCCAATAAAATACCTTTAAGTTTTAAGTTGTAACATGACAAAATGTACAAAATTTCAAGGGGTATGAATACTTTTTCAAGGCACTGTGTGTATGTGTATATATATATATATATATATATATATATATATATATGTATATATATACTATATTGCCCTATATATCCTATAATTGGGAACTAGTTTTAAGTTAGGATCCCCACTTTGTACATGTGCCTTGATGAGGCAGTGTGGCTTCACCTGTATTTGTAAATGTGTGCAACAAAAATCACTGTTTGTGTTGTGCTACTAAGTAGTTGAATAGTCTTAGTTGGGTTTTTGCTGGCTAACATGAAAATTTGTTGGGGAGCTTTTGTATTGTTCACCACTTATTTCTTTGCTTTAAATATGAGTTCCAGAAATCCCTGTAATGACACTTAGACCCCTTTCACACTAGAGGCGTTATGTCCCCTTGTTAGTTCGACCGTCCTTAATAGCATTGAATATATAATGACCCAGGCCTGAACATTGCCCTCCTACATTATGGGACTTTCATTTGCCTTAATACTGCCGGCGGGATCGGAGATGCCCCGCGGTTGTTTTTCCAGCTCTACTGCCGCACACAACTGGTGAGTCACTGGGGTCTCACTGCAGGCAGCAAATTCCAGAGGATTTTTGCCCCCCTCGCTCCTGGAAGACTGTTGGAGGAAGTACCCCCACAAATGACTTCAGTACCCATGTTTTTAAGTAAGATGTCCCAGCTAGTGTCCCCCCCCCCGTGTGGTCAATGAGCTGGCGTCCGATACAACACTCTCATAAGTTGGGCACCTTGTTTGGGACTTATGCTCGCACAAGTTGGGGTGTGTGCAGAGCTGGGAGGGTTAGGGTTTTGTTATTACTAATAGTCAAGTTTTTGGTGTTTATAGCATATATTGTTTGCACGAATATGACCATTGATATGCCAATGTATAAGGATTTATTGCATTATGGATATACTTGCACAGGTGTACCACAACGTCAATGTGAAATCAAGACGTGTGAGCCTACCCTGCTCAACCACCATATCATGCTTTATTATGGCCAGGCTAAAGTTCCTGACATTCTTAGTGAGGGATTCTCATTCATGGCTAAATACCCGGGTATATCGGCAATATGGTTAGGAGATTTTAATATGGTAACCAATCCCTCCCTTGACCACCTGGGACAAGGCTCACAAACACCCATGTCAGATCATGACACTAGGTTCAGCAGACTAATGACAAGTTTTGACTTTGTGAATACCTGGCGACACCTATACCCGAAGCGCCAAGCTTACTCCTTCTTTTCTAGTTCTAACTCTACTATGTCCCACATAGACCAAGTGTGGATATCCGGTGTTTTAATTCCTAGGTCACATAACGCCGGATTTGGCTCCAGACTACTCTCTGATCATTTTACTTATTGGATTGAACTGATGTCTTATGACAACCCCCCCCCCCTCCCTAAATTGGAGGCTGAACCCTTTTTGGCTAACCGTACTCCCCGACACAAATAGGCTAGTCTTGGAATGGGGATTCTTTTTTCAAAACAACACCGACACATCCACCCCACTAAATGTATGGGAAGCGTTTAAAAAACATGCTACAATGTTGCTCACTGAATGCATATCCAGGTTTAGAAGGAATTCTAAGCTCACCTATGCCCAAGCTACAACGCAACTAGCGGAAATAGAAAATGATTATGTGACATCCCCTACACCAACCACACTGGCACAGCTGAAGCTGCAAACCAGGGTGGTTGACCAGATGTGCCAGGAGCGGGCTAGATATAAGATGTTTTTCAGTAAACAAAGGGTCTTTGAACATGGGGAAAGTCCAGGTAAACTACTGGCTTACCTGGCACACCTTGACTGCAGACCCCCCGAGTCATTACCCTGAAATCCACCACGGCAGGTGATATTACCAACCCCGCCTTGATAGTCAGGGAATTAGAAAGATTCTTTACAGATGTATATACATCCGAGGTTAACTATTCCACACAAGACCTAGTAAATTTATTTGATACCCTTACACTCCCTAAACTAAATGCAGAACAAGTTGAGATGCTGGAGGCCCCGCTGTCTGCAGACGATATCAAACTCGCTATCTCCCACTTTGCCAAAGCTAAAGCCCCAGGCTCTGACGGATTACCCATTGAATTTTATGCCCGCTTCTCAGAAACCCTCATCCCTAGACTTCTCACATTATACCAAGCAATATTTAAGGCTAATGCTCTCCTCTAATCCATGCCTGAATTCTAATCTCTAAATCAGGCAAAGACCCTCACCTACCCGAATCATACAGGCCTATCTCACTTTTACAAACTGACATCAAAATCTAGCAAAAATCCTAGCCCTGCATCTAAACAAGGTTATCCTCTCCCTTATACACCCCGACCAAACAGGCTTCATGCCAGCCAAAAACACTGCCTTTAATACTAGACGTCTTTTCATGAACATTCAAGCCTCTCACCAGCAAATAGGATCTAGAGTAGTTGTCTCCCTTGATGCAGCCAAGGCATTTGACTCGGTCGAATGGCAGTACCTGTGGCATTGTCTACATAGCGTTGGGTTTGGCCCTAACTTTGTCAAGTGGCTCACTATTCTATACCATGCTCCTCAGGCTAGAGTCGTGGCTAACGGATGGACATCTGCTGCCTTCCCACTTTCTCGGGGGACACGGCAGGGATGCCTCATCTCACCCTTGCTGTGCATGCTGGCAGTGGAGCCTCTGGCAGTGGCATTTAGAGAACATCTGGATGTCTGCGGTCTAGCCTCAGGCCTAGTGGAGGAAAGGGTGAGACTCTATGCCGATGACATGATAGATACGAGATTTTATGAGGACGTGGATGTGGAGTACATATTTAGGTTACCTACTCGGTGGAACGTAGGACCCCCTGGTGGTGGATATTAATACAGCAGAACAGATTCCTGTATATGGTTTTATGCTGACACTTCAGGTTATCTAGGTCTTACATATAAGGAAACGGAGGACCCCCTGGTGGTAGAAGTTGGAGTAAGGGAATCGACCCCCATTCATTACTATATGCTGGCATATCAAGAAATGAAGGTGAGGGTTCTGTGACCTCATTTTTTGGATTTAAACTTCTCCCCTGTCCACTGAGTTATTTACTGGAACTGTTTTTAAACGATTTTCTTTTTTTGGACATTTATTATAAGAACATGTAATTAAGAGATTATTATCATACTGAATCTTATGCTCCGGGATTGATTTACCAATTTATGGACTTATCACGTTCGCACTTTGATTATTTCTTAAATATTGAACTATATTTACATAAGGTTTACTTATTTTATTTATTGATACATTTTTGCACATTTTTGCTGTAGCGCGGGATCACTATATGATTGTTATTTATTGAGAGTGGAATGTGATACACTGGAAGATTCTGCTGCAGACAGCTTTCTTCAATTTATCTGATTGCACTTTAATGCACGGCACACACTTTGATATTTAATTGCCTATTTATTAACTTTATATTAAGTTGTATTGTTTTATAAGAGATCACTTGGAACACATCTTAGTAGCGCGAAGGCCTCCTACATTTTCAATAGATGACATGATACTACATCTCTCTGACTCAGGTCCCTCCCTACAGACATCCCTACAGATTATCGAGAGCTTTGGCAGGTTCTCAGGACTAAAAAGGAACTGGGACAAGTCTCAAATCCTTCCCATTGATATATTTCCCCCATTGAGAGAACAGGCTTATTTACCCCTAGTAAGAGTGAGTACTCTTAAATACCTGGGCATACAGATTTCCAGGTCGCTGACAGACTTTATCCCCCTAAATGTGGAACCCCTAATCCCATTCATTAAGTCTAGGATTCAAATATGGGCAAAACTACCGGTGGGGGTGATGGGTCGTATAGGCCTAATCAAAATTATACTTTTACCAAAAATACTATATGTAATATGGCACTCCCCAATATACATCCCCTTCAAATACTGTAAGATCATGGACACGCTTCTACAATCCTTCATATGGGGACCAGGCAGGCACAAACTCTCATGGAAAACATTACAGTGTCTGACGACATTGGGGGCCTTGCTGTCCCAGATATTGTGACCTACTATTTGGCCGCACAACTCTCACATTTCTATCATATAGATAAGTCAGATAGACATAGGTATTTGGCCTTAGTATCCAATCCAACAGACTCACGCTTCCCACACCCCTTTTGTGATATACTGAGAGGACTGAAGGGCGCGATGATATCTCCTCATCGCTCCATACTCTCATTACAATACAAAAGGGTTTGGGACCTGGTGACCTCCAGGCTGGATTATTCAGTATTTCATGATAATACCCCTCTTTGGTACAACAAACATCTTCCGGAGCTTCTTCAGGTACCTGACCCTCTACTCTCACCAGGGGCGGACTGATAACTCATGGGGCCCCCGGGCAATAGGAGATTATGGGGCCCCCAGGCAATCAGAGATTATGGGGCCACACAGTATACACACACACAGTATACAATCACACAGTATACACATACATGTACACACAGTATACACAGACAGATGTAAAAAAACACAGATTTATACATACTGTCCCTGGTTTTACTGAGGCTGGCACCCCTGAAGGGGCCCCCTAGTGGCCCAGGGCCCTCGGGCAGTGCCCGAGTGGCTCAATGGTCAGTCCGCCCCTGACTCTCACATGTACTCTATAATGGAGAAATTAAAACTTTTGACCAGCTCAAAATGGAATTCAATCTCCCAAATCACATGTTATTTTCTTCTTTCAGGTACGCCACGCC
Source organism: Lithobates clamitans (assembly GCA_037952925.1). Classification (NCBI taxonomy): domain Eukaryota; kingdom Metazoa; phylum Chordata; class Amphibia; order Anura; family Ranidae; genus Lithobates; species Lithobates clamitans. The sequence goes on along the minus strand of JBBGZY010000325.1, from coordinate 2,507,177 downwards.
CTCCACACCCAGTTCGTGACCACGCATCCTGCATTATCTTCCCTAGACATACTCACAGTGATTCTTCGCGAAGAACCACATCAGCTAATATCCCTCTTTTATAATATGCTTACCACGCCCTCTACAACCAAACTAGCATACTCAGTTAAACAGAAATGAACAGATGGGACAGGTGAAATAGAAGATGAGGATTGGGGTGACATACTGGAGACTCTCAAACTGGTTTCTCCTAAACTGTCTGACAGGCTTATACAAACCTACAGAGCCTACTTAACCCCACAACGTATGGCCAAATTCTGCCCATCTCGCAGCAACAGGTGCCCCAGATGTCTTATTGCTGTTGGTATCTTTGACCACATCATCTGGCAGTGCCCTCAGATTCAGGGATACTGGTCTCAAATAGTCCAATTCTTGCATGATCAAATGGGTTCACAAGTATCCCTGGACCCGAAACAATGTCTATTGGGTCTATTCCCTAAAGAGGAAATGGATAAATTCACACGTCACTTCTTACATGAAACGCTGTTTACAGCAAGGAAAATAATAGCTTGTAAATGGATCCAGGCGGCAGCTCCTACGCTATCGGCCTGGATCACAGAGATTAATAACACGCTGCCTTATAAAAAAAAGTGGTTTACATGAACAGGGGGTGCACGGCCAAATATAATAAAATTTGGCACAGATGACTGAAATCCCCTACAACTTGCATCTCATAATTGTGCCTGATACATGTTATGCCTGTACAATTTACTGCTTGGATTATGCTCTGTCAATATGCATATATACAATATATATTGTCTCTTAGCGTACATGAAAAAATTACACCAAAAATACCGGTTGAACCCATTTTATTGATTTGATAATTTATTTCTTTTTTATTTTATTTTGAAGTTTATTGAGCAGCACGACTATATTTACTATGTATGTTACATTGTACAATTTTTCTTGCATAACTCTTTTGTACTAAAATGAAAAACTCAATAAACTTTTGTTTCTATTTAAAAAAAAAAAAAGTAGGCAGGACTGACGAGCAGGATCATCAACAGCTGAGTAACTGTGGAGAGAGATGGGAGCTGGCAATTAGCCGACAGCTGAGTGGCTAGCTCAGAGAACGAAGGGCTGAGCCCAGCTCTGACATTGTTTCTGTCTGTCTGATCATCTCTTGGAGATGTAACTAATATTGTGACCACTTTACCTTGTTATGGGACCATTGTGGGATGTTATGTGTCCAGGGTTGTGGATTAGGTGCTGGACACTCTGCTCTCTTAGGCTGGTTTAAGTAGCTAGTTGTAAATTAGTTCATGTTAATTAGATCACTGTCAGCTATTAGTTGCTAGAGGTGGATTAGCATGCTGTTTATGTTGGCTGTTCCTTAGCTATGTTAATTATATTTCTGGATACAGTTTCCTTTGCAAATAATATTGTGATTAGGCTCACCTGACCTGGTGTGCTATGTATTCTGTGTGATTTTACAATAAAGTTAGTTCCAGCTCCCGTTTGCATCTAAGCTATTGTCGGCTAGTCTTGGATGTTCAGCAATAATACCTGATTCCTGGGTCCAGACTGGAGGAAGCTATATCTTGATGAAAGCACCCAAGCTGGGTGCTGGACAGTTCCGTCACAGTAGTGTCTAACAAAACATACTGTGCTTTTACAACCTCTCTATTATATGCATACCTTTGAGAATTTAATGTGGATTGTTAGTTCTACTAGTAAACAATGAAGACATAAAGTGCTGTTCCTATTGCTTTTTAAAGTGGCACAATATCCATATTCTCCAAAAATAAGCCGTACACATCGAATGCATTCTCTGCATTAAGGTAGAAAACCTTTCAATAGCTGCTGCCTCCAGCCCTTCACTTTAAATACTGACCTGATTAATCTTTCAATCCCTTGCTGTGCCCATTTGCAGCAGCTCCTCTCCCCTCTCCGTCTTCTCACAGGAGATTCGGCAGCAGGGAGTGCAATTTGGCTACTGCTGCTGTCAGTCAAAGCCTGTAAGGAGGGATCGTTGAACTGAGCCAAGCCACGGTGTGTGTGTCTACGGGCACACACAGCCCAGCTCGGAAGCAAGCCCACACATGCGCCCTCGTAGCAAGCAGCTTGTTATGGTGGTGCAAGCAGAAAAGGAGGAGCCTAGAGTGCCAGCAGTGGACCCCAGAAGAGGAGGTTTGGGATGGCTCTGTGCAAAGCCTTTGCACAGACCAGTTAAGTAAAACATGTATATAATTTTAAGAGAACAAAAAAGATAAGCTTCACAACTTCTTTAATGGTCATGTCATCTATTTTTCATTAAACTGTGTTTTTGCCTCTATGTACTGACCTTTGTGAGCTCTGGAGCCTCTCCTTTTCCTGCTCACAACCTTTGTTTGGAATGAGCAGTACATGTTATTTGCGGTCATGTGCATTGCTCTATGCACACTACATATCCCATAGTCCATCTCAGAAGTGAGCAAGGGAGGAAGGCTGCTTTCCTACATACAGTGAGACCGTGGACAATGAAAGTAGCCACCCTCTAACAGAAAGTCAGATCACAGCAGGAATTTAGAGATCTGGAGGGGGCTGAGAGCAAAAGAGGGTAATTTTCTGAGTTAAGAATACATACATGAAAATACTTTTGGTTTGGTGTTGATTTAATGACTGTAAACTGCTTATAAATGATTTAAACATTATTAATAGTGTATGTATTATTGTCACTAATTGTACACTTAATATTATGCTTTATTATCCTTCAGCTTTTTTTTTTGTCTTGTTGGAGCTTTATTTTGATTGACGTTTTTGTAGCAGAGATTATAAAGTTGTGCCACTATGTGCTCCAGCACAAAAGTAAATCTACTAAATTATTTTCTTTTTTCCCCATAGTGCCCCCACAGGGTATTCTGTGTGATGCTGAGGAACTAGTTGTATCTATTGACAGAGTGACTCCTGACAAAGGCTTTCTCTTGTACTTGTATAACATTCAGGTGTTACCAATAAGAGGATAAGATTTGCAATAGATCCAGACCTCCTTCAATTTATCAGCAGTATATACAGCACAGTTTTGCTTCAGTATAAAACAGCGTAGTTCCCCATAGGGCTAATTTATTTGAGATAAGGGTTTTAAAAAGAAATCCCTTTAAATTTGCAAGTTTTCACATCAATCAGTTGATACAAAACTCAACACTGTCCACTCTGGGCAATAACGTTATCGTCATGGTTAATTACCAATCTCACAAAAGCCTTTTGTTTCAAGCAACAAGTAAAACGTATATTGCTTTTTAATGACATATTACATTCTTAATAGAAAACTACATCAAAATACTATGACATGCTTAATTTAGTACAACAATGTATGACCATCAAATTCATTAATACATACAGCAATCATAACACTGCTAACAGCTGGTAGGAACAATTAAAATGGAACATGTAGAGGTCTTCTTAGTCAACAATTATAATTCATTTTTACTTATTTTTTATTTGCAGATGCCAGCTGCAAATGGTTATTGTAATGTAATAAAATGTAGATATCCTTTTTTTTTGCATAGGAAGATTTAATTCCCATTTTTTACATGTAATGCATGTCATACAGAAGAAAAAGTAAGTCCTTGTCCAGTGTGGCTAATAGACGTCTCTGGAGTATAACCCAATCATTTTACTATTTTCAGCTTTGTGGAAGCCTCAGGCCCCTGAGTCACTTAACATGGTAGATAAGATTGTTTATGATGCTGCAAGGAAATCAGAATTCCTGTATATTCTTTCACGGACAACAGCTTAGTAATGGGTAATTTATTTAAATGCCCATCGGGAGACATGAACTAGATGATTACCAAAGAATTTCTGGAAATGCGAGGACCTTTCAGGTTGGAGAAGGATAGCCTGTGACTTGAGTTTCTATATCTAACCAGAAGGTCAATGTAACATATTTTTACATAATTCAAAAGCACAGTGTTTTTGATGACCAGATGCCCAAGCAAGGTCGGTGTAACCACACCACTCAGCATTATTTGTGGAGATAAGTCTTCACAGCAATGGACAAGCATATTGATTTTAGAATATAGAGCTTTGTTATATGAATGATTTTGAAATATGCTTTACGGTGCAACTGACAATCGCTTCAGATCTCCACAACCTAACTAAAGGCTTTGAATCAAACCAAGGTGAATCTGATTTCATATAAATTCCAAGGACAAACATGGGCTGGAAGGAAATTTACAGTGCATGACCCATGTTTTGATTCATAATATCTGTTATTTGTTAGAAAGACTAAAACTCTCTTTCATTCATTGTCAGCCTTATTATAGGCATGAGGGTATTTGGTTTATAATGGAAAAGAGAGCCAGATTTATACTTCCTTCCCCATTTGTCTTTTGCTTCCTTGCCCACATCAGCACCACCAAAATTAGGGGCAAAAAGGCTGAGATTGGGCCCACTCTGCCTCAGTGCTCAAGAGTAGAGCACCTAAGTCTGCTAGCAAATTGGGTCTAGGTGTACAGTCCCAGACAGAAACATGATGTATGGCTAACTGTGTACTACCCTAGACCACAGCCTGTGATGGCTATCAGTCCATTGTAACACTAATGTACTTACAATGAAAGCATATCTAAACCCAAAAACAAAAAATTATTATATTACAGCATAACAGTCCTTAGAATTGGTGGCTGCATTCGTTTAAAAAGGAACTTAAGTCTGCAAATACTTACCTCAGCTCCAGCAATGCAATGTCCATGAGCTCTTTCACCAGGCAGGGTCTTCATCCATCCTGATTGGCCAGTAGGGGAATGATGTAACCCCCGTGCATTAGCTCAGGAGTACATTAATTCCAACACCAAGGTGTGCATAGAATTTAAACTGAGCTGCACACTCTTCTTATTCTAAAGAAGGTTTCAAAGGGGCAGGTAAGGTTTTTTGGTTTTTGGGGGTTTTTTTGCTGAAAAGACATAGCATGTCTCTTCTGTAATAAAGAGCCAGCCTGCTTGCATTTTTTTTTTCACTTTCACTTTAGATATTTCAAACTAAGAACAGTTTCAGCAGGTAGAGAAAATACTTGTTGATCTTTCTAGAAACATTGTGTCCTTGTCACTTACTTTGAGCTGAACTGGGAACAAATTATTTTCCTTCTTTTGTAAATTACTCATCCCATAAATCCACCATGTAAGGGGCATCAACAAAGGCAGACATGATTCAAGTCAAGCCTCTGTGGCAACAATGGCTGACCCCATAGATACAGTGAAGGAATGAGTGTAGCTATAGAAGACTCTGTTAAATTGAAATAAAATAAATAGCCACGAAGCGACAGAACGTGTGTTATTTCCAGCTCCGTAAGTAACAACAAAATAAAGGAGAAAAAGCCTGAAAAAGATATCCCACCAATCTCACCAATATTGTGAAAAACTTACAGCACCTTTGGGCACACTGAAAGGTGAAAAGGTGTGCCCCATATAGCTTTGCTGCTGAGCATGTGGTCCCAAACAGTGGGTGTGGCTTAAAGCAGAACTCCAGAAAAAATGTTTTAAGGGGGAACACCACAAATCATATAACTTACTGTACCTCTAAATATGGCTATTCTATGCTCAGATGTCTACTGTTTACTATACTATTCCTATCTTTGATGCTATTCTTCTGGCACAATGTCTAATGCTCTGTACACACGGTCGGACTTTCCGACGGAAAATGTGCGATCGGACCTTGTTGTCAGAAATTCCAACCGTGTGTGGGCTCCATCGGACATTTTCCATCGGATTTTCCGACACACAAAGTTTGAGAGCTTGCTATTAAATTTTTCCGACAACAAAATCCGTTGTCGGAAATTCCGATCGTGTGTACACAAATCCGACACACAAAGTGCCATGCATGCTCCGAATAAATTAAGAGACGAAAGCTATTGGCTACTGCCCCGTTTATAGTCCCGACGTACGTGTTTTACGTAACCGCTTTTAGAACGATCGGATTTTCCAACAACTTTGTGTGACCGTGTGTATGCAAGACAAGTTTGAGCCAACATCCGTCGGAAAAAATCCATGGATTTTGTTGTCGGAATGTCCGATCAATGTCCGACCGTGTGTACGGGGCATTAGAGTTCCGTTCTCTCATACTGTAAAGGACCTTGACCTTTGCCCTCCCCTTCCTCTACCCTAGCCCATTCAAAAAAGAAAAAAGACTCTCAACCCCATTTCAACTGTTTCGGGGAACTAGACAGGGCTGCCCTCTTTCTCCGGCTCTATTTGCTCTAGCTATAGAGCCAGTTGCAGAGGCTCTCCGTACATCGCCTCATATTAAGGGGCTTAGGATAGGCATGCTGGAGGAGAGGGTAGCCCTGTATGCTGACGACATGGTTTTATTTTTGGGGGACGCGGGTCCATCACTTCAGGGTGCTCTGTCACTCCTCAACACTTTCTCCATGGTAACGGGCCTCCGGGTAAACTGGCCAAAATCTACTCTATTTCCAATAGATCAAGCAGCCAAATTGACATCCTCTCCAGATAGCCCATTAAAGTGGGTTGACTCCTTTAAATATCTTGGGGTTTGTGTCTCTGCACAAGCCTCAGATTTTCTTAAATTAAACTTGGATCCGGTAGTGGGGGATATGAAAGCTAAACTCAAGGCATGGAATAATCTCCCCCTATCGGTATGGGGCAGGGTCAACTTGCTTAAAATGAAGGTCATCCCCAAATTCATATATTTATTCCGCCATTCCCCACAGTGGATTCCTAAATCCTTCTTTATTAAACTAAACCAACGCTTTTCAGAGTTTCTCTGGGGCTCCTCACCACCGAGATATAAGTTAACTACATTAATGAGGCCACTATCGCAGGGTGGCATGGCCTTTCCGGATTGCTATAAGTACTTTTTGGCGACACAGCTGGTGACAGTGGTCTGGTGGCTAAATCCTGATAAAACCAATGTGGCCTCCGCTTTGGAGGCCACCGTGGCAGGCTCCTGGGAATCTCTTCAATACCTAATTTACAGAGGCCCATGTGCCCCACACTTATTAACTCCGTCTATGCTTACTACTTTACGGGCCTGGAAAATAGGCTTGGCTATTGAAAAACACAGCCAGATGGGAATTTCCCCTAATACACCCCTATGGCTAAACCCCAATTTACCACACTTTTACAAATCTATTGACCCCCAGATATGGACTAGATATGGTATAAAATTAATCTCACAAGTGGTGTCTTGCACCTCACTGCTTTCTTTTTGTCAGCTTTCCTCCCAGTATAATCTTCCGCAGCATTATCAGTTCCGTTATCTTCAACTTTTGCATGCTTTCAAAGCCCAATTCCCACGTTCGTCCTGTATATTAATACAGTCTAAACTGGAGACTACTCTTAGATCCGGTTGTACAAAAAAACCTACATCTCACATATATCAGCATTTAATCTATGAGTCCTTGCCTCCGTTGGACGGCCTTTTGTCCCGTTGGCAGCGTGACATTCCAGATTTGAGTGGCGAAGATTGGGATGGTGTTTGGGACTTCCCTTTTAGTTCGCTAGTCTCTATACGTGACAAGTTAGTCCAATTTAAAATAGTCCACCGGGCGTATTTCACTCCCCACAGACTTCATTTGATAAATCCTGCCCACTCCCCTAAGTGTTGGAGATGTAGCTACACCCCCGGAGATTTTTCCCATATCTTTTGGCATTGTCCAAAGATACAACAATTCTGGGGGGAGGTACTAGGCCTAATCAATAAAATTGCATCTACTAATCTACCACTGTCTATGGAGATTTGTATGTTGGGCCTTATAAAAAAATCAGTTCCCGCTGTAGCTAAACGCACGATGATTGGTTTGCTTCTATTTTACGCTTGGAAAACTATAACATTTCAATGGAAGAAGCCCTATCCCCCCACAAATGTCCAGTGGAAACGTTTGGTTAACGATAATCTTCCACTATATAAAGATACCTATCTTAATAGAGGCTGCCAACTGAAATTTAATAAGGTTTGGAGTGGGTGGCTGGAGGAAATGAACATTGCTTACTAATGTTGGACTAGCTTCAGTTACGGTACCAAGAATCGACGATTAAATGTAATTCCTAGTTAATAGGTATAGGCCTTTATGGGCAGTGGGGGGGCGGCCCAAAAATTCCAAAAATCCCCCTTTCACTTACATGCTAAAACTGTATTGCATGGATGTATCTCTCTATCTCTCTTTTTTTTCTTTCCATTTCATTTTTTTTTTCTTTTACCTGATGTACTTGCGATATTACATGTACAAGCTAGACAACCAATTTGTATATGTCTTTATGTCTTTGTGTCTTATAAAGAAAATTTGAATAAAAATAAATTTAAAAAAAAAAAAAAAAAAAAGAAAAAAGACTGTATTCTGCTCACAGAATACAAGGTGTTCTGTAAATGGATGAAGGGAAAGGTGGGGGGAAGAGGTAAGTAAACATCCAGATCTTCCCAAGTCCATTCACAGATAACCTTGAATTCTGTGAAAAGAATAAAGGCTTTTCGTCAATTGGAGAGAAATGGGAGAGTAGACCCTTTCCATAGTTGTTCTATTCACCACCTACAAAATGTGCCCTAACTAATGTGACACAAGTGACCTCATGACCGATTTACAAATTAAATGTTTTCATTTCATATGCTTTTGTGCACATATCTCACAGAACATAAGGACAACATTTTAGGGGCCGCTTAGCAACCAGGCCAGGTTTATAGTTCCTGCCCCCCTAGGCCAAATGTCTTCTTTTGTCACTTCCTACCTCAATCAACTGATTAACCATTAGTATCAAACCAACAATATTAGATATCATAGCCACATAAGACACTTGGAGTGTGGCGATGTTGCAAGAAGCTCTTTTTCCATTACATGGTAATACATTTAAAAGTGACAAGTAGAATGGCAAGACAGCTGTCCATCTACTTTGCCAGCAGTTTGGTTCTATGTATATAGACCCAGAGTGGATCAACTGGAGTCTGGAGGTGCCCCAACAGTGGCAGTTTAAAGCAGAGCTCCAGCTCCCCCACCACACTAAAAATTAAAAGTCAGCAGTTACAAATACTGTAGCTGCTGACTTTTACTATTAGGACACTTACCTGTCCATCGATCCTGTGGTGTCCTCACCCAAGCGGATTTTTGAATCGGCTCTCGGTTGCTGGCACCACCATCTTGGGTAAGGGAAACCGGCAGTGAAGCCTTGCGGTTTCACAGTCGGTTTCCTATTGCGCATGCGCGAATCGTGCTGCACTTTCTCAAAGGGCCGGCTGCGGTGAGGGCAGAGCTTTCTGTCTTTTCGCTGCAGCATACGTAACAGGAAGTAGGAGCGGGTACCTGCCCCCCCCACAAGGTGCCAAATGTGGCAGCGGAGGACCGGAGGCAGACTATTGAAGCTCCCCTTTTGGGTGGATCTCTACTTTAATGCACTACCTTATTTACAGGAATGTGTCAGACAGATAGCAGGATGATGTGTGGGAAGCTCCATGACATCTGTGCTAACCCTACCACCTTAGGCCCTTGCTGTGCAGAAATCCATCACTGCAGTTGTATAGGCAAATATTGGTCAGGGATATGTAATGTACACCACAGCTTACCAAGTGTAGTATTTAGAACTATTTAATGTACATCACAGCTTACAATGTGCAGCAGTCAGAACTATGTAACGTACATCAGAGCTTACAAAGTGTAGCATTTAGAACTATATAATGTACTTCACAGCTTACAACTGCAGCAGTCAGAATAATGTAATGTACATCAGAGCTTACAAAATTCTGCAGTCAGAACTATATAATGTACAGTACAGTACAATTTATGGAGTGCAGCACTTGGGATCATTTAATGTACTGCATAATCTACAGGGGACATTGTTCAGAAGTATGTAGAATACAGCACAGCTTAGACAGTGTAGGGTTATGCATGTGTCTACACTGATGTTCATTGTGATGACTGAAGATGAAAGATCAGCTCACCCCTCTAAAAAGGGCAAATCAACAATCCCACAGCAGATGGTGCAGGGTAGCATTTCTTCCATAGTGTACACCAGTCCAGGATATAAAATTGACAGCACACTTGTAAATCCATGTTTAGATACTTAATAGCACAGCAACAGGTAAAAAAGAAAAATACATTTTAGATCATGTTTCACAAATCCTGGCCTAAATCACAGCACAATAATTAAGTCAAGTATTGGCTAAAATGTGGATTTCTAATGACAGAAACGCATGCGGTCTTGAGGCCAAGTCACAACATACCAAAAAAGGCCTGGCTGCATTAGGAATGTTAGGAAATGACTTGCTTTCTTGTATGGCATCACTTTAAACACAAACATGCTACAAAATCTCTTCAGGTTATCCTCACTGCACTTCCATAGCTACAGCATGGGAGAGTGAGAGCGAAATGTTTGCTGAATGCATAGCGGCCATGACCATTTCTCAGGTTATAGCTCATTTACTGACACGTTTACATTTTTTTGTTACCAATTATTTGAAACAGTTATGTGGCCATCTAGTGATTCCGACTGCGACGGCTTGTTTGAAAAGTGTTTTATCAAATACATGAGTGTTCTGGGTGTACACATTTAAGATTTCTTTTGTTGTGTTTTAACAACCAACATGGGGAAACAATCAGGCTTTTCATTTTTGTATGATCTGCTTCTGCCATCTAGTGGACATGTTGGTGTAGCAGCAATTCAAAGTCATTTAAACTTGATGTACAGACATCAGAATTCCGGTGTGCTATTACTTTACACTTATCTAATCAGACATATTGTGTGGTAATCAAAGCAACACACTTTTTCACAGGGGATTAAAATATCAGCTCACAATTTTTATACGGATGTATAGATTCTGTTCCAAAAGGCTGAATCACTAGTATGTGCTCATTTCAAATACTAACACTCTGAGGTAAAACATTATAGTTCTCCTACGTCTGACTGAGAAAATTGTAAAGTCATAAAAGTTAAATTGAAACCCTACCTATTTTGTTCTAGCCTAGACCATTAGATCACATTGCATACAGTAATCCTTCTTATGCCGCGTACACACGGTCAGAATTTCTGACAATGTTCGATGTGATCTTGTTGTCGGAAATTCCGACCGTGTGTATGCTCCATCAGACATTTGCTGTCGGAATTTCCGACAACAAAAATTTGAGAGCTGGATCTCAAATTTTCCGGCAACAAAATCAGTTGTCTGAAATTCTGATCGTGTGTACACAATTCCAGCACACGAAATTCAACGCATGCTCTGAATCAAGCAGAAGAGCCACACTGGCTATTGAACTTCATTTTTTTCGGCTCGTCGTACGTGTTGTACGTCACCGTGTTCTTGGCGTTCTGATATACCGACAAGATTTGTGTGACCGTGTGTATGCAAGACAAGTTGGAGCCAACATCCGTCGGAAATAAATCCAGGATTTTGATGTCGGAATGTCCGATCAGGTGTACGCGGCATTAGGCTTTCATAGGCAACAAATGGAAAGCAGTACCGCTCGTATTCTCATGTTGAAAACACCAGACGGTTTAAACACCACTGCTTGGTGCTGGGACATTTATAAGAGCACATCAGGCCTGATCATGTGCCCACCCCCGCAATATGTTTTACTTGTGTGGGGCTTAACCATCTCCAGGAGAGGAGATTGCCACTGAGGATTGTATAGATGCCTGTCCAGACCCATTGGGGTCTTCCTTAGAGGTGAGAGGCTGGGCACACTGTGTGTGTGGATTGAAAAGTAAAATAAAGAAACAAGTGTGATCACATCACTTTGACTCTCTTTGAACTGGGCCACTTTATCTTACCCTTTTTTTGTACATTTTGCATCTAAAGAGACGATTTATTTAAAACATTTTTTTGCAGTGGACTGTTTTTTATGAAATATTAATTCATTATTGCACCTTTGATGTTTATTTTCACAGTTGCATAACGTTTCACTGAAGTTTTGCACACTTGTATATGTTTACTGTTATGATATTTTTTATTGCATCTTTATTGATTATTTATTGCTATATTGCACAGATTATTTAGAGTGTATTTATATAGCCCTGCTCCATTGTATACATTTTATGCACCAATATAGCATTCATGTACTTTTTTGGCAAAAATATCAAAGCTTTCCATTAAATCTACAGTCACTTACCTTTCTTGTCCTAATCCACGTTTCCAGACGTTTTCCATAAGTAATGTCTTTCTTCCTGATCAAACTGTAGGTCATGACACAGGAAGGAGTTGACCAGCTGACCTCATTAGCACACACCCTGCATCATCCACCCTCCCATTCCCAGGTGCACGTTTTTTAAATCAAATGCAATCAATCAGTGATCACACTTCTCACTAAATACACAATCAGATTGCATAGTGTATGGCCCTCTTTATACAAGTACATAGGAGGGAGTAGACAGAAACACTCAGCTGTTAAGCCACGTTCACAACTCTGCATAGCGGGAACTCGCATTCCCACATGTGTTTTTTTTTTTTTTTGCGAGGTGGGGAGGTGTTTTGGAACATTTTCACTCATCACACATAGGGCAGCCCATCTACTTGAATGTGCCATCCTACACACAGCAATCGCCCCAAAAAAGCTTCAGACCTTTTTTTAGGGTGGAGCTTGGTGCGTTTTTTACTGCGATTTTTGGTGCAGCGCATTTCTGAAAAGCAAGGAAACGCACAGATGTGAATGGAGCCTCATTGTTCTTGTGTTACCGCACCATTTTCACTTTCATGCCCCATTCACATCTAGCATAGTGGGAGCGCACATTTTGTGTCTCGTTTTTCCTGTGACACGCATAGGGTAGCCCGTTCATTTTAATTGGCTGCACTACATATGGTTAATGGGACATTTTGGCATTTTGTGGGTTTGCGTGTCTTTTGCTGTGCATTTTGCAGCATTTGCCCCTCGTTTTTTCACATGGCAAAATGTGTTTGCTTCTGTGTTTGGTGTGCCACTAACAATTATTGGTACTGAAAGCACAACTAGTAATTTTAGGTGTATAAACCTGGCCATACACTATACAATCTGATTGTATATTGTGTATTTAGTGAGAAGGGTGATCACTGATAGCATTTAATTTAAAAAACGTGAACCTGGGAATGGGTGGGTAGATGATGCAGGGTGTGTGCTAATGAGGTCAGCTGGTCAACTCCTTCCTGTGTCATGACCTAAAGTTTGATCAGGAAGAAGACATTACTAATGGAAGTGTCTGGAAATGTTGATTAGGACAAGAAAAGTGACTGTAGATTTAATGGAAAGCTTTGATATTTTTGCAAAAAAAGTACATGAATGCGATATTGCTGCATAGGGGAGCTGGAATTTAGAAAGAAAAAGTGTACAAAGGTGAACTTACCCTTTAATCTTAGAGGACTTTCCTGATGGGTGGAGAGCAAGCTAAAGCCAGCTTGTGATTATTCGCATTTGTGGTTCACTATATTGGGGTGCGGTCATGGGAAACACTTGTGCCTTCTTAGATTAACTTATTTAGGGCTCATACATATGGGCATTTTTACAGCATAAACATACTGCATATTCTGGTGCCAAGAATGTCCTGAAGCTGTGTACGAAGGATGAAGGCAGCTGTACACAGCTATGAGCTGTTATTTGTGTAAAGTGGCACATGTGCAGAGATGTAATGTCCTAAATGCATACTACCTGCGTTTGGGGCGTGAATGCGCCACTTTAAACAAGTAGCAGCACATAGATGCGTACAGTCTCCTTCACCTATTCATGTCTATGGGTGGCTGTATGCAGTATAGGGAACCAAAATGTGCAACCAGTTCACACTGTACACTCACCCATGTGCAAGAGCCCTAAACAAGTTTCAAAGTTACATAGTTGGTTTGGTTGAAAAAAGACACAATTCCATCTAGTTCAATCAATAATAAAAGGAGAGAAAAAAAAAAAATCATACAATCCCATGCCTACAGTTGATCCAGAGGAAGGCAAAAAACCCCAGCAAAGCTTGATCCTGTTTGCTCCAGCAGGAGAACAAGTTCCTTCCTGATCCCCTGAGAGGCAATCGGAGATTCCCTGGATCAACTTTACCTATAATTGATAGTATCCAGATATATTATGTACATTTAGGAATTAATCCAGGCCCTTTTTTAAAGCAATCTACTGAGCTGGCCAGAACCAGCTATTGAGGGAGTCTATTCCAATTTTTTCTGTATTTGGAGATTAAATCTCTTTTCCTCTAGACATAAAGAGTATCCTTGTTCTCTGTGATGACCTTAGACCCCATACACACTATTACATTTTCTGCAGATTTTTGTCTTCAGATTTACCAAAATCATATAATATGAGGTCAAACCTTAAAAGTTTTAATTTGTATGCAATCAGGCAGGCTCTTGCACTACATGGTTTTGGTAAATCTTAAGACAAAAATCTGCAGAAAATCTAATAGTGTGTATGGGGCTTTAAAGTGAATAACTCAACACCAAGTTCACTATGTGTGTAGCACCCACCTAGGTAGATGCTAGAAGAAAGTATCGTTTTTTGTCTTTCTGCTTAGCGGGAAGATGGTCAGGTAAAACTTAGAGTGCTCTCTGCCTACCAGGGAGCAGGATCTATTGGTTAGGTCTACTCATTATACTCAGGTGCAGTTCAGCTTGTTCTGACTGTCCCCCTCTGGTCCAATAGGGAGGCATATTGAACAGTGGGAGGGGACCTGACAAGTGTGTGCACAGACTTTGTTACAGCCCTGGCAATTGGCAGAGAGAAAGTGCTGCATTGCATGTTTGGATACTGTATAAAAAGCCAGAGTACATGTGCACAGAGTTAGTTAAGCTGGGGAACTGAGTCCAGGAAGAAGGGGGCGGCTGCCCTCTACTCCGCGGAGGAGGTCATGCGACCCTAGGTGGTCGACCAGGGGCCTTGAGAGAGAGAGAAGCTGAACCCAGAGGTCCTGCAGAGCTGCCTGAAAGGGAGACACCAGGAAGGATCTGATTCTGCCTACTGTGAGTACAGATCTGTGTCTTTGGGGCCTGTCGAGTGAGGGCCATCATCTTCAGTGAGAAGAGTCAGTGGACGGGTGTCAGTAAAAGAGATGCTAGAGAGTATCCTGAAGATAATTTAGTCTGCTGCTAGTGAGAGCAAGAAGACTTAACCCTTCCATACATTTGGTTGTATGGTCAAAGCAGTGTGACTGCTTCTACTACCAATCCAGTGAGGCCAAGTGAGAGTTGTCCTTATCCTTTATGAATAGTTCCAGTTGGAGTATCCCACTTATCCCTTCTCCCACCCAATTTCCAAAATAAAATACAAAAACAAATACTCTAGACTCGTTGAATAATGAGCAAACGCAAGTAAGGGTGGGACAAGCGTAAACTCCTAGCAACCAAGCTGGACCCCCTAGCAACCAAGCGGGAAACCATCAGCAACCAAGTGGGAACCCTCAGCACCAAAGTGGAAACCCTTAGCAACTAAGTGGGAACTATTAGCAACCAGCTGCAGGTAACCAGAGATAGGCCTATGAAGTTAACACTCAGCAAGCCCTACAGGCACAGTGCTACATATGGACCATGTATCTATTTATACTTGTTGATCATATTCCCCCTTTATCTTCTCTTTTCAAGAGAGAATCAATTCAGTTCCTCTAATCTGTCCTCATAGCTGAGCTCCTCCATACCTTTTGGTTGCTCTTCTCTGCAATATCCTTTTTGTGAATTAAAAAAACCAGAGAGAACCCCCTATCGGGGCTTTAAAACAGCCAATGGAGTACAATGAATGGTTACAAAATTTGAATTTTATTGGTACAAAAAATATATAAATAACGATAAAAGGAAAAATTCATAAAGATAAATACTGACTGTTAGAGTCAGGACACGAACTGAGTGTGGCATACATATACAGCAGACAGCAATTTGCAGTAAAAACCAATGTATGACACAATGTATACGAGGGCAGCCTATATTTCCCCAATGATAAGCGTTTTGAATACTTATCATTGGGGAAATATAGGCTGCCCTCGTATACATTGTGTCATACATTGGTTTTTACTGCAAATTGCTGTCTGCTGTATATGTATGCCACACTCAGTTCGTGTCCTGACTCTAACAGTCAGTATTTATCTTTATGAATTTTTCCTTTTATCGTTATTTATATATTTTTTGTACCAATAAAATTCAAATTTTGTAACCATTCATTGTACTCCATTGGCTGTTTTAAAGCCCCGATAGGGGGTTCTCTCTGGTTTTTTTCATGCACTGTATGGGGTGTGCAGCCTACTGGTCTACACTCATGGGAGTGCTTTTTATTGTTGCTTGATCCTTTTTGTGAATTTGTGCCCAAAACTGAACTGTATATTACAGATGAGGTCTTACTAATCATTTTTGTTCAATCTAAGTTTATTGAAAAACATTTTTAATATACAAAATAGTAATACAAAAGTAGTACACACATACCAGCAAAGACAACAAAAACAAACAAAAAATAAAACAATTAACAAAAATATGGAACGCACCAAAGTGTAAAGGTGCATGTGATATATAAACACCCCACAGAGGACATAGCATGTTTATAATAGAGACCAGTGCTCGTAAAAAGAATTGGCCAGTACAGGAACATAGCTAGCTATAAAAGAAGATAGTATACCAAATAGCACTAATTGTTAGGCTTGAGAGGGAAGTGGACATGCCACAGCTGCTCTCCACCCTGACACTGATCCCTGGTGCCCCGCAGTGCACAGCAGCCGGCGGGAGGGAGAGAAGTGGAGGCCAGCAGCACTGCCGGAGGGGAAACTGAGGGGTGGCCCGAACAGCAGAAGGAAGAGGAACGTGCCCAGGAGGGGGTTATCAGTGCAGAGGGAGCAGCATTTACTGTAACCCATCCTCTGTAGTTCCCCCCTGCAGCAGCTGAAAGCCAGTGGGAGGGGGAGGAGGAGAAGCTGGGTTTACACTGCTGCAAGAAGGAACTACAGGGGATCAGTTATAATAAATGTCACCCCCTGCAGCACCAATCTCGCCCTCCTGTGTGGGTTTCTGTTCCTTCTGCTAGTCAGCTGCTTGGGGCCCATGTTGAACTGATGAAGGTCTGGTCAAGTATAGGAGGACCGGTGAGGTATCTCTCTTATTGGTGGCCCTGGCAGAGAGGCTTGGTTCTGGTAGGAGAGTGATGCCTAGGAGACATCCTGCATACAAAAAATGTGCCACTGCCCTCACCTATGACTGGCATTTGCAGCTACAGGCCCCGGCAAGGCACCCTGTGATCTGTAGACCCTACCTCTAACTAATAAGAGGCTCCACAGTGGAAGCACATGCATTCATGCATTCTGATGAGATAGATGAAGGCAGATGGACAGGAGGGAGCTCACCCCTCCTTAAAGGTACAGGGGCACATTGAACACCCAGCATGTAGCACAGTGGCTGCAAGGGTGTCAATGCGTTGCCTGGCCTAAAATTAAGCATACAAAAAATGTGCCTCTGCCCTCATCTATAACTGGCCTTTGCAGCAAGGAGCATTGGAATGCAACACATATCAAACAAAAGCCAAGGAAAAATCCTTGAAAAATTTCCAAGCTCTACTTCCCAACCAGCCTGCGTAGCTTCTGCGTGTATTTGCAAATTTGTGCAACTAACCCCTGTTTTTAAACGCATACTGTTAGACAGGTTAATCTGGTTGGTCACAGGCTGGTTGGTAAGTAGAGCTTGGAATTTTTCCAAGGATTTTTCCTTGGCTTTTGTTTTCTCCTGCCACTCTGTTACCTGAATAAGTTCTTCCTGTGTCAGAGCCTGCACACTCTTAACCTAGTCTTCACTCCAAGTCAGGATCTGCAGAGATCTCATACTCTCTCCTTACAGTCACAGTGTTTTTCAGAGGGCATCTGACAGGCAGTAAGGAAGTGTTATATTGCCCCCTCACCGCCTGATTTAACCCTATAATGCTGCACTACTGTTCTGCAATCGTGTGCATTGCATGCGGTTATGCCATGGCCCCATTGAACTTAATGGTGGAGTTTGACAAGCTTGTCAAACTCTGCACCATTAGTTAATAATGCTGTAGCCACAAAGTTAAGAATCGCTGCTGCAGCATGTAAACAGCCCCGTCTGGCTTATTTTTTTACAGTTTGGGGTGCAGTACAACCTCAGATGCCTTTTTTTACCACCCACTGACCACCCTTCTGAAAGAGACCTATTTCATGAGCAGTTTTTATTCCTAGCGCTAGGTCTTTGTTTTCTATATGTTTGCTTACTTATGGACCTGGTCCAAAATTATTATTGAGCAGAATTAAAGTGATCGTAAAGTCTGGTTTTTTTTTTTCTTAATAACAAACATGTTGTACTTACCTGCTCTGTGCAGTGGATTTGCACAGAGCAGCCCAGATCCTCTTCTAGGGTGCCTCTTCGCTGCTCCTGGCCCCTCCCTCCTGTCAAGTGCCCCCACAGCAAGCAGCTTGCTGCAGCTCCGTGTGTCCATTCAGACATGGAGCTGTAGTTCGGCCCCACCCCTCCTGATTGGCTAACTGACTTTGACAGCAGCGGGAGCCAATGGCACCGCTGCTGTGTCTCAGGAAATCAGGAGGGAGAGTCCTGAATGGCTGAGGGACTCGTGGACATCGTTGGACAGAAAGAGAGGGCTCAGGTCAGTATTATGGGGGGCTGCTGCACACAGAAGGCTTTTTATCCTAATGCATAGAATGCATTAAGATAAAAAACTTCTGCCTTTACAACCACTTTAAGTTGGGCCCTCCACAACAGTTCCAGTTTCTCATGGGAAAATTCATTGCCCATCCCTGCTGTAAGTCTTCGCTCACGCCGGTGCTGAAAATAGACAGTCAACACACATTTTTACAGCCTCACTGGACAGTAGTATACATTAAATTAATATTACTAACTTCTTTTGGAGAAGCTACAATTGTAGTCCTTCTTAAACACAATTAAAAACTTTTGTGCTTCTTATAGATCAAATTATTTTTTAAAACTATATCTAAAGCCAAAACGTTTTTTTTTTTTAAGTACTGAAGCGTTTGAACCCCTATAAGATTTTTTATTTCTGTCTGTGCCCCCAACTGGGTAGATTTACTCTCTCTATTTGTCTGACCATAATCGCCAAGACTAAATGTGAGGGAAATCTAAAATTTAGATTTGTCTTTGTAACAAAAACAGAAGGAGAGTCTTCCTGTGGGAACACCTATTTTAGTGCAAATTGTCTAAGGTCTCATGCACGTGGACAACTAGGGCCATACACAGATACACAGGTCAGCCATGTGTTACTAATCAGCCATCAGACATCAAACCTGTACAAATCAATGAAGGGCTCACACTGTCTGCGCCTGTCTGCAGATATTTGCATGTAATTGCACATGGAGCAATTGCCTGTGATTAGTTTGGCCCTGGACACAAACTGCCTGCTTCCATTTTAAAAAATACTCAATGGTATAATTTACTGTTAGCACAAAAACAGTGTAAAATAAAGGTAGTGACGATGTAAATAAGAAAACACTTATATTCAGTCTGTAAACAGTTCATAAATGAATCATCAGTTCATGGGAAGACAACGGTGGTGTAGAAAAGGCGACTGCTGTCCTCATAAAGCCAACTCTGTATGCAAGAAGGTAAAAGGGGAGAACACAGGAAGTGCCACCTAAGTGCAGTATTACGATCAACGTTTAAATGACACGGTACATATGAACACTCACTCAGTCATTAAAACGTTGATCTTAATACTGCACTTAGGTGGCGCTTCCTGTGTTCTCCCCATTTTCAAAATTGCTGCCTACCTTTTTGCTTGCTTCTACTGGGATTACCCCTATCTGTATTATATAGATCATAACTGAGAAGTTATGGAATTTTTTGCGGTGCCAAAACAATACCAACTTTTTATAAAAATGTAACACATATTATTCAATATTCATTTAAAATCACATTAAAAAGTATGCTTTTGATTTTACAAATACAGCAGATATTTTGATGTCTATTTTTTTTCTTCATAAAGGCGACACTGTAGTTTTCCTCAACATATTTCGCCAAACAATGGCTTCATCAGGAGAGGTGTTGCCATAATAGTAACCATGCTTTATATAAACTAAGTATACAAAAATTTATTTTACAATCATTACAAATTTCAAACATACCAACCACATTACTAATCCATGTGTACCCTCTGCTAAGTCACTGTCCTAAAAGTGAGTAAATATCTCAAGGCTCGGGTGGTACATTTTACACTATATTACCAGAAGTATTGGGACGCCTGCCTTTACACACATGAACTTTAATGGCATCCCAGTCTTAGTTCTTAGGGTTTAATATTGAGTTGGCTCACCCTTTGCAGCTAAACCAGCTTCAACTCTTCTGGGAAGGCTGTCCACAAGGTTTAGGAGTGTGTCTATGGGAATGTTTGACCATTCTTCCAGAAGTGCATTTGTGAGGTGGTCAGGCACTGATGTGAACAAGAAGGCCTGGCTCGCAGTCTCCACTCTAATTCATCTCACAGGTGTTCTATTGGGTTGAGGTCAGGACTCTGTGCAGGCCAGTTAAGTTCCTCCACCCCAAACTCACTCATCCATGTCTTTATAGACCTTGCTTTGTGCACTGGTGCGCAGTCATGTTGGAACAGGAAAGGGCCATCCCCAAACTGTTCCCACAAAGTTGGGAGCATGAAATTGTCCATAATGTCTTGGTATGCTGACACCTTAAGAGTTCCCTTCACTGGAACTAGGGGGCCAAGTCCAACCCCTGAAAAACAATCCCACACCATAATCCCCCCTCCACCAAATGATATGGACCAGTGCACAAAACAAGGTCCATAAAAACATTACTGACAAGGGCCTATAATAACACACAAATAGAGGGGGCGTGAATGCAGGAACATAGCAAGTACAATCATGCTCTACAATGATGCTTAAAGTGGCTTTAAAGGTTTGGCTTTTTTTAAAAATAAGAAACATGTAATAATTACCTGCTCTGTGCAGTGGTTTTGCATAAAAAGCAGGGTCTCTTACTCTTCACCGGAAGGAACCACGTGAATAACGTGACGTCACCCGCATCTATCGTTGATCCTCATGGATTTGTTTTTCTACATGCCTCATCACCAAGCACTGGGTTTCAGTGCTATATTTGTAAGTGCAATCTTTTTTATCAATAAATGAGCGTATATATGGAGAGCACTATATACTCCTGTTTCTATTACATGTTCCTGTGAATCGGAGTTCTTGTGCACAGCACAGAGCGAGTGATCTACTCAGATCAGTGAATGCTTTCTCCCAGTGGCCATCACATCTATTGATCCAGCTTTCAATACCCTTGTGAGGGAAAAGCTTTTGTGACCTATCTGTTAAATCAGGGGTCCATTCATTGAGGTGAGCTGCTAGCATCTTCATTGGTGGAGGTTATCATGGAATCACCTTTATGTTTTACGATTAGGAACACTTATTGGACACTTTTTGGTGCTCATGTGCTCTGTCACTCATCATCTATATTGACTCTATGAACTTTGTGCATCATATGAATTTTGATTTAGATTTTTAGTCATTTATTTATTATCATGTGTGTTTATTACACTGCACTGCATTTTAATCTTCGTCCTCATTGGCTGAGACAGTAGCGGGAGCCATTGGCTACTGTCAATCACAGCCGGTGAGCCAATGAGGAAAGCCCAGGGGGGGCCGAGCCACGCTCTGTGTGTGAATAGACACGGGAGAGAGCCTGCTTGTTGCGTCTCCGGAGCAAGCTGCTTGTTATGGGGGCACTTGGCAAGAGGGAGGGGCCAGGAGCGCCAGCAGGGGACCCAAGAAAAGGAGGATTGGGGCTGCTCTGTGCAAATCCACTGCACAGAGCAGGTAACTATGACATGTTTGTTGTTGTTCTTTTTTTAATCTGCCTTTAAAGTGATTGTAAAGTCTTTTTTTTTTCTCTAAAAATAACAAACATGTTATACTTACCTGCTCTGTGTAGCAGTTTTGCACAGAGCAGCCCAGATCGTTTCTTTTCCCGGTTTCCTCTTCAGTGCTCCTGGCCCCTCCCTCCTGTTGATTGCCCCCACAGCAAGCAGCTTGCTATGGGGGCACCGAGCTGAGTCACAGCTCCATGTGTCCATTCAGGCACGGAGCTCTGGTTCGGCCCCGCCCCCTCTGTCTCCTGATTGGCAAACTGACTTTGACAGCATTGGGAGACAATGGTGTCGCTGCTGTGTCTCAGCCAATCAGAAGGAGAGTCCTCGATGGCCAAGGAACCCGTGGACATGCATAGAATGCATTAAGATAGAAACCTTCTGACTTTACAACCCCTTTAATATCACTTTAATATGAGTACATTCCATTTCTGTTTAGATATTTTTGATGTCTGAGTGAAGTCAGCACTTCCAAAGTCTTTTATACTCGGAATAGCCAAATAACTGTGCTAGCCATTATATTTTTCTCAGCATGGGTTTACTTTAAAATGAAAAGAAAAGCTGAACTTTTTAGACATATTTGAGATCAGTTTGCTTGGCTATTTATACATGTTCCAGTTCTCACATCTGATAAGATCTTAATGTGTGGAGGAGGGATATATGATGTTTCCTTTATTCAGAATCTTTGCTGTTTTGATGAAGCACACATTCTAAATGCTGACAAGTTAAAAAGAAAAGGAAGCTTTTAATAAGGTAGACCAAACAGGAAATGATTAATAGAGGATAGGGCAGAACACGATAGGAAAGGAGATAATGTAAAAGCATGATTTATTACATAAAAGGCACTGCAGATTAACAGGACATTGACATATTTTGCAAACAAGGCCAATTGCAAGGAAACATCTACTGAAAATGTTCATTTCATTTCAAATACATAAACTGCATAATACAGTAGTTGTCAACAGTAAGGAGAAAAATGAATCATTAACCACTTCAGCCTAGGAAGGATTTACCCCCTTCCTGACCAGAGCACTTTTTACAATTTGGCACTGTGTCGATTTAACTGCTAATTGCGCAGTCATGCAATGCTGTACCCAAACAAAATTTGTGTCCTTTTCTTCCCAAAAATAGAGCTTTCTTTTGATGGTATTTGATCATCTCTGCCGTTTTTATTTTTTGCGCTTTAAACGGAAAAAGACCGAACATTTTGAAAAAAAAAGATATTTTCTATTTTTTGTTATATAAAAAAATCCAATAAACTCAATATTAGTCATACATTTAGGCCAAAATGTATTCGGCCACATGTCTTTGGTAAAACAAATGTCAACAAGTGAATATTTATTGGTTTGCGCAAAAGTTATAGCGTCTACAAACTAGGGTACATTTTCTGGAATTTACACAGCCTTTAATTTATGACTGCCTATGTCATTTCTTGAGGTGCTAAAATGGCAGGCCAGTACAACCCCCCCCCCCCCCCCAATGACCCCATTTTGGAAAGTAGACACCCCAAGGAAATTGCTGAGATGCATGTTGAGCCCATTTCATATTATTTTTTTTTGTCCCAAGTCACTAAATGATATATTGCTCACACAGGCCATGGGCATATGTGGAATTGGACCCAAAAATACATTCAGCTGCTTCTCCTGAGTACGGGGATACCACATGTGTGGGACTTTTTGGGAGCCAAGCCGCGTACGGGGCCCCAAAAAACCAATCACCGCCTTCAGGATTTCTAAGGGCGTAAATTTTTGATTTCACTCCTCACTACCGATCACAGTTTTGAAGGCCATGAAATGCCCAGATGGCACAAACCCCCCCAAATGACCCCATTTTGGAAAGTAGACACCCCAAGCTATTTGCTGAGGGGCATGTTGAGTGTGTGGAATATTTTGACACAAGTTGCGGGAAAGTAACACATTTTTTATTTTTTTTGCACAAAGTTGTCACTAAATGATATATTGCTCACACAGGCTATGGGCATATGTGGAATTGCACCCCAAAATACATTTAACTGCTTCTCCTGAGTATGGGGATACCACATGTGTGGTTTTTGAAAATGAAGAAAGACAAGAGAAATTTTTTTTTTCTTTCTTCAATTTTCAAAACTTTGCGACAAAAAGTGAGGTCTGCAAAATACTCACTATACCTCTCAGCAAATAGCTTGGGGTGTCTACTTTCCAAAATGGGGTCATTTGGGGGGGGGGGGTTGTGCCACCTGGGCATTCCATGGCCTCCGAAACTGTGATAGGCAGTGAAGAGTGAAATCAAAAATTTACGCCCTTAGAAAGCCTGAAGGCGGTGATTGGTTTTCGGGGCCCCGTACGCGGCTAGGCTCCCAAAAAGTCTCACACATGTGGTATCCCCATACTCAGGAGAAGCAACAGAATGTATTTTGGGGTGTAATTTCACATATTCCCATGGCATGTTTGAGCAATATATCATTTATTGACAACTTTGTGCAAAACTTGTGTCACAATATAAAATATTCCATGGACTCGACATGCCTCTCAGCAAATGGCTTGGGGTGTCTACTTTCCAAAATGGGGTCATTTGGGGGGGTTTGACACAACATTTAGAAGCTTATGTCACACATCACCCACTCTTCTAACCACTTGAAGACAAAGCCCTTTCTGACACTTTTTGTTTACATGAAAAAATTATTTTTTTTTGCAAGAAAATTACTTTGAACCCCCAAACATTATATATTTTTTTAAAGCAAAGGCCCTACAGATTAAAGTGGTGGGTGTTTCATTTTTTTTTCACACAGTATTTGTGCAGCGATTTTTCAAACATATTTTTTTGCGAAAAAACACACTTTTTTAAAATTGAATGCACTAAAACACGCTATATTGCCCAAATGTTTGATGAAATAAAAAAGATGATCTTAGGCCGAGTACATGGATACCAAACATGACATGCATTAAAATTGCGCACAGACGTGCAGTGGCAACAAAATAAATACATTTTTAAAAGCCTTTAAATGCCTTTACAGGTTACCACTTTATATATACAGAGGAGGTCTACTGCTAAAATTACTGCCCTCGATCTGGCCTTCGTGGTGATACCTCACATGCATGGTGCAATTGCTGTTTACATTTGACACCAGACCGACGCTTGCGTTCGCCTTTGCGCGAGAGCAGGGGGGGGACAGGGGTGCTTTTTTTTTCTTTCTTTTTTATTTTTTTGCTTTTTTATCTTATTTTTAAACTGTTCCTTTCATTTTCTTTTTTTTTATCATTTTTATTGTTATCTCTGGGAATGTAAATATCCCCTATGATAGCAATAGGTAGTGACAGGTGCTCTTTGTTTGAAAAAATTGGTGTCTATTAGACCCTAGATCTCTCCTCTGCCCTCAAAGCATCTGACCACACCAAGATCGGTGTGATAAAATGCCTTCCCAATTTCCCAATGGCGCTGTTTACATCCGGCGAAATCTAAGTCATGAAATGCTCGTAGCTTCCGGTTTCTTAGGCCATAGAGATATTTGGAGCCACTCTGGTCTCTGATCAGCTCTATGGTTAGCTGGCTGAATCACCGGCTGCATTCTCAGGTTCCCTGTTGGGACAGGAGAGCCAGAGAAAAACATGGAAGACGGTGGGGGGGGGTCATTCCCTCCCACTGCTTGTAAAACAGTCTAGAGGATAATTAGCCGCTAGGATTGCTTTTACATGAAAGCCGACTGCTGGCTGAAAAGAATGATACCAAGATGATACCTAAACCTGCAGGCATCATTCTGGTATAACCACTCAAAGTCCAGCAACATACCAGTACGTTGCTGGTCCTTGTTGGGCATATATTGTAATCTTTTTTTTTCATGCAGCCTGTGGGCTGAATGAAAAAAAGAGATTGATCGGTGGGTATGCCCACCATTAGAATACCTCCCTTCATCCACCCACTTCTAATGATGGGCATACATGCACCATTTATATATGCCGAAGCGGGCAGGGGGGCATCCTCCCGCAAAAGGTAGGAGCAAATCGCTCCTCCGCCCCTGCTGCCCACATGCTTTGGCATATATCCCCTGTAACTTTTATAACTGTAACCGGTTCCAGGTTCGGGTCTCTAAAAATGCGATGGCATCTTGGGACACCCTGTGAAAGTGTGCCTAGTCTGTGCAATGCTGTACCCTACGCTAATACTCAATTAGTGTGTGGCAGCATTCAAAACATTCACCAATGCAAAGACCAGGATTGTCAGGACAGGAGGGACAATAATAGCGGGTGTGATGCCTATATCCGCGCTTGCTGCAGACACGACATCTTTTTTTGGGGGGTTCGTTGGGTAGGGGTACTCGGGAGGACATAAAGAAAATGCCTCTCATGCAGCTGCAGAAGTGGTGGGTTCCCAATTAGGATTGGCAAATGCAGCAGGAAGGGCACTATGGGCACGACGGGCCTGTGTTTGTCTTCTTCTTGGTGGCAGCGGGACACTACTTGTGCTTGCCACCTCACCAGCTTGAACTGCACTTATGGGACTCGCCACATCACCAAGTGTTACTGCAGTGCTGGTTTGACTATGACCGGGGTGTACTAGGCCGCTGGTGCTTGCCAGTTCACCAAAACGCTACCAAAAAAACTGTTAGCGATCGCAGGGATCACGCCTGACTCTGCGAACGCTGCAGTTATGCGTTTAGTGTTTTGTAAGTGACAGTGATCGATTGATACTGCACTTGGGTGGGCTGGGCTGGGCGGAGGGGCAAAACGCAGATGCTAGCAGGTATCTGGGCTGATCCAGCTAACACTGCATTTTTGGGAACCCTAAACTGCTGGGGACGCTAGTATAGATCTGATCGGATCAGATATTGATCCGTACAGATACTATACCACTAAGGGAGGTGTATGCTGTGTGCGTGGGTGTTAGCGGTACTGGCACTAACCTGACGCTGCCTGGGGCGAGGCAGACCCTATCTGACCCTAAAACCTAACTTATATCACCGCCGGGCGATCAGGGGGGTAAACCTTTATTAGATAATAAACGGCGGGTGCCCTGACACTATAAAGAATAAACTAACTAACCAGCATCACCCGTAACAGTTATACGGTGATCACTAGTGAAAGGGTTAACTAGGGGGCAATCAAGGGGTTAAAACTTTTATTAGGTAGTATATGGGGGTCCCTGACACTATAAAACGCTGACGGTGAACCTATATATTTACCTCCCTAACTAGCGTCACCAGTGACACTAATACAGCAATCATAAAAACGATTGCTTAGTGACACTGGCGACGGGGGGTGATCAAGGGGTTAAAACTTTATTAGGGGGGTTATGGGGGTACCCTAGACCTAAAGGGGGCTAATACTAACTGCCCTACCACACTAACTGTCACAAACTGACACCAATGCAGTAATCAGCTAAAAAAAAAAACTACTTGGTGTCAGTGGCGGGGGGGTGATCGGGGGGTGATGGGGGGTGTAATGTATGCCTGGCGTGTTCTACTGTGTGTGTTTGTGTTTTACACTCACTCAGATGTCTTCTCTCCTTGGCGCCGGAACGGAAAATACCGAGCCGAGGAGCGATGACAACACTTCCTCTGCCTCTGTTTACTATACAGAGGCAGAGGAAGTTTCTCATTGGCTGGGATTGATTGCTAGGGGGGGGCCACGAATGGATGGCCTCCCCCTCACGTCTGACCACTCCCAGGCAGAAGCCGACCGCCTCGGGCACCGGGGGGAGGGGGTGCGGTCGGACTCCCTGCCCGCGGGAGGCAGATCATGTACAGGTATGTGATTTTTGCCTGACCGTGCCATTCTGCCGACGTATATCGTCGTATGGCGGTCGGCAACTGGTTAATGTAGGAAGAGTTGAAAAAATGTGTTAAATGATTAAAAGCCATTTGTTCTACAGCACAATCTAAAGGATTAGTATAAGGAACCTTACTGCAGAATACATCTTTATTTAAAGCGACATAAAACTCTGGTTTAAAAAAAAATCTATTCAAGTATGCATTCATTCTTAACTAAGTACTTGTTATTGCTCTAAGCCTCCTCCAAATGTCCAAACTCCTTTTTTGTCTTTTTTGCTCCTGTGATCTGACTTCATGTTAGAGGGTGGCTACATTTGTCCTTGTGGATTTAATTAACCTTTTTTTGGTTAATTCTCCTTTAAGGGGGTGTGGCAGGGGGCGTGTCCTATGCCTACATACATTTGTTAATGGGTGTCCCTCATTTCCATCTCAAAATGTTGGGAGGTATGGGAATGTAGTCACCCTCTCTTGCTTACTCCTGAGATGAACGAGGAACTATAGACTATAGGATACATAGTGTGCACAGAGAAACTCACATGACTGCAACTATTGTAGCCAGATGTTAAGCTACAGCAAGATGGAGAAGGACACATTGCCTTTTATTCTTCTCTCCCTCTAAAGAGAGGTTGAAGTTATGCTGCACCATTCTCCTCCAGCCAGCAGGGGGAGAGCCAGCTCATAGACTCAATGCAGATCACTGAGAATCCTGGGAGTTGTAGTTTGAGAAGGCAGCCATATAATGGGATGAACAGACTCCTTACAATACAAATCCCAACATGCACTGTGCAGTAGGAGGAGCTGAGTTATGATTTTTATTGAACTGTCCAGGAAAACTTTTCCTCTTGGCACTGAGGGAGTCAGAGAGGGATCATCTCTGTCTGGATATTGGTCTATCAGCTAGAGACCATACCAGCAGAGATCCAAGCCTTAGACTAGGGGTGAGGACACCTGGGGGCAGCACAGCACCACCCATATCACAGCATCTTCGTTGCTGCCGCAGATTGCATAGTTTATGGTCAGCTTTATACAAGTACATAGGAGGGAGTGGATGGAAACACTCAGTTGTCAAGTCCTGTTCACATCTCTGCGTAGGGGGAACTCACATTCCAGCATGCATTTCTGGGGGCGCTTTGAGCGTTTTCGTTCGTCACGCAGAGGACAGCCTATTAACTTGCATGGGCTGCCCTACAAGCAACAATTGCACCAAAGAACTTTTTTAGCGCGTTGTGCGTTGCCATGCGTTTAGAAACACACAGATGTGAAAGGAGCCTCATTGTTCTTGTGTACAGAAACCAATTTCACTTTCAGGCCACATTCACACTAAGCGAAGTGAGAACAGCATGTTTTTTAATGCGTTTTTTTCCAAGACACGCATTGGGCAGCCTGTTGATTTTAATGGGCTGCTCTACAAGTGACAAAGTACCTCATGGAACATTTTGTCTTGTTGCGGGTTGCACGTTTTTACTGTGCGCTTTTTGCTAATGTTTTCACGTGGCAAAATGTGTGTTTGCTTTTGTGTTTGGTGTGCCATTAACAATTAATGGCACCAAAAGCACAACTAGTTAATTTTAGATGAATAAAGGTGACAAACTATACAATCTGATTGTACAATCTCTGTACAATCTCCTTTAGATTTACTAAAATTATATGATTGTCAGACACCATCTATCCAATCACTCTGTATCCAATCAGGCAGGCCCTTGCACTACATAAGTGATGGTAGATCTAATGGAGATTGTTCAATCAGATTGTATAGTGTGTACAGTGAGATTTACAAAACTCAGGACATACTTTTCCTGCTTTCAATATTACACTGTCAAATAAATTATCTATGGCTGTGTATTTAGTGAGAACGTATTTGTTAGAAATTCTGTATATAGTCCTACAGTGCACAGTCCACATGTACTTTGCTGCTTAACTGCAGACAGGAACAGGAAACTTTATTATCAGAGATAAGACATACAGTAGAATATTACCATAGATGCAGCTACAAACTTGTAAACACTGCCATCTACTGGCTGATGTAGTTGTGGCACAAAATACATGAACATATTTCAACAGGTATTCACTGATTACATTGGGAAAACGTGCGCCTGATGAAGTGGGTGGTAGTGATCTGCTGGAAGGGGGAGGACAGACGCAGGCTGTGTGCCAATGAGGTCAGCTGGTGAACTTCTACCTGTGTCACATACCAAGGTCTGTTCAGGAAGTAATGGGGAAGTTTTTTTATACAGCCAGCTGGACACTGAGGTAAGGGTGTGTAAGATAAATAGAAAGTTTTTTTTATTTCTGCAAAATAAGTACTTTAATGGTATATTGGTACATAGGGGAGCTGGAATTTATAGGAAAAAAAGGTGAACATATCCTTTAACCACTTCCTGCTCAGCCTATAGCTGAATGACGGCTGGGAAGTGGTTCCGTTATCCTGACTGAGCGTCATATGACGTCCAGCAGGATAACA
Source organism: Lithobates clamitans (assembly GCA_037952925.1). Lineage (NCBI taxonomy): Eukaryota > Metazoa > Chordata > Amphibia > Anura > Ranidae > Lithobates > Lithobates clamitans. The sequence continues at coordinate 2,477,234 of JBBGZY010000325.1, read as the reverse complement.
AGCTAGCGCGTGCCCTTAGTCTGACACACCGCATCTCCAATCTTGGTAAAGAGCCTCTGACGTTTTCAGACGCGAGTAGAAGAGAGCCGGTCGATGGTTCTCCTGACAGGGGGGGTCTGCGCTGATTATCAGTGCAGCCCTCCCAAGGATGCCCACCCAGGACCACCAGAGATGCCCACCCAGAATTGGCGGGTATGCCAATCAATGCCCAAAAGGGGGTTGCCCATCAGTGATGCCTGCCAGTGCCATCTATCAGTGCCGCCTATCAGTGCCCACCAGTGCCACTTATCAGTACCTCCTATAAGTGCCCAGTTCCACCTATTAGTGCTGCCTATGAGTGCCCATCAGTGCTGTATATCAGTGCCACCTATCAGCGCCCATCAGTGCTGGCTATCAGTGCTACATGTAAGTGCCTCATCATCAGTGCCACCTCATTAGTGCCAATCAGTACTGCCTCATCAGTGAAGGAGAAAACGTACTTATTCACAAAGTTTTGTAACAGAATCAAACCCCAGTGGTGAACAAATACCACCAAAAGAAAGTTCTATTTGTGGGAATAAAATGATTAAAATTTTGTTTGGGTACAGTGTTGTATGACCGCGCAATTGTCATTCAACATGCAACAGCGCTGAAAGCTGAAAATTGGTCTGAACAGGAAGGGGGAAAAGTGCCCGGTATTGAAGTGGTTAACCACTTCAGCCCCAGAAGTTTTTACCCCCTTAATGACCAGGCCATTTTTTGCGATACAGCACAGTGTTACTTTAACTGACAATTGTGCGGTCGTGCGACGATGTACCCAAAAAATGTATGTCCTCTTTTCCCACAAATAGAGCCTTCTTTTGTTGGTATTTGATCACCTCTACAGTTTTTATTTTTGAGATGGGAATGAGGGACACCTACTAGCAAACGTATATAGGCATAGGATACGCCCCCTGACTTGCCCCCTTAAAGCGAAAATGTAATTAAATCCACAAGTGCTGCTTACCGCTATTATTCCTTTATATTGGGTTTTAAAATTGAAAAATGTAGCAATTTAGAATTTGGATGAAAGGTTTAACACTGGGAAACACTTTTTGATAGATACAAAGTGCATTTTATATACAACTATATAGATCAGACCAAAATGAGGAGGAAAGAGGGACAGAGGGACATTGCTCCAAATCAGGGACAGACCCTCAAAATCGGGGACAGTTGGGAGCTATGCATATATACAGGTGTGTGTGTGTGTGGGGGGGCGCTGACATATATACAGGTGTGGGGGGGGCGCTGATTATATATATATATATATATATATATATATATATATATATATATATATATATATGTGTGTGTGTGTGTGGGGTGGCTGACATATATATATACAGGTTTGGGCGGCGGACAAATATACAGGTGTGTGGGGTGGCTGACATATGCACAGGTGTGTGTAAGGGGGGCTGCCATATATACAGGTGTGTGGGGGGGGGGCTGACATATATATATATACAGGTCTGGGGGGAAATGTAGCTTAAGAAGGGGTACTATGGATGATGAGAGCAACACAGTGTGCCCTGAGAAATCTAGGCGGAGAACACCTGGGTGAGTCAATGGTTGAAAGGGACCTGGGTGTTCTGGTAGATGATAAATATAATAATAGTATGCAATGCCAAGCTGCTAGCAAAACATGTTCTTGTAATAAAAGAGATATAGACTACAGAGAGAGATACATAATTTTGTCTCTGTAAAGAACATGAGTAGGGCCTGTTTGGAATATGCAGTTCAGTTTTGGGCACCAGCTCACAAAAAGGATCTGGAAAAAGTGCAGAGAAGAGCAACCAAACTGATAAGAGGCATGGAGGAGCTCAGCTATGAGGAAACATTTGAGGAACTGAATTTATTCTCTCTTGAGAAGTGGAGATTGAGAAGCAATATGATCACTATACACAGGGCTTTTCTCAAACAATAGGTGCTGGAACTCGATAGGTGCCACGACCCCCCAAAACCCCTCCCCCCCACACACCCTCCAAATCACATCAAATAGTGGGTGTGGTCATATTTCACAAACAGTAGAAGGGTCTTAAAGGAGCATTAAATATCAGGATTGCATTACCTACAGAGTGCAGAGTTCATGGGGGTTACACACAGAGTGCAGAGCTGTCACTTGTAAACACAGAAACCAGACTTCTGTGTTTACAAGTGATTGTGGTGAGCAGGCACCAAAGGGTCTGAGCCAGAGGTGGTGAAACTGAGTTCCACCAAGTTCCCCCTGAAAAAAAGCCCTGACTATATAGTATATATATGGTCCATATAGTGAACTTGGTGTAGTCAGTCACTTTAAGGTCATCTGGAGAAAAAAAAAATATTTAACCCCTCATATGTGGAATAAACGTAGAATGGATTCCCTCAAGAACTAGTTCTGCACAGCTCAGTAGATTGTTTTATAAAAGGAATGGGTGCATTCCTAAATGCACAAAATATACCTGGATACTAATATTTATAGGTAATAACACCCAGGGCCGAAACTAGTGGGGGGGGGGGGGGCTGGCGCCTGCGCCGTGTGACGCATCTAGGGGAGCATCACCCCCACCCGCACTGGGAACTGTTGTTTCAAGGGTGTCACTGCCACACGATTAAGTGTAATGAACAGGCAGCGCCCGCTGCATAGTTTGCCAAATACCAGAGAATCAAATAGGAGGGAGACTGAACAGGTGCACTAGCGCTGAATCACTCTGCTCCTCCCGCCCACTCTATAGAAAGGCATTCCAGAGTGACGCCTCAGCTACTATTGCTATGTTGCTAAACAACAGTCGCTGCAGCGTTGCTCTGGAATGCTTTTCTATAGGATGGCCGGGCAGGAGGAGCGGAGTGATTCAGAGCTAGTCTGCCTGTGTGGTCTCCCTCCTATTTGATTCCCCGGTATTTGGCAAACTATGCAGCAGGCGCTGCCTATCCATTACACTTGAACCGGTGGCAGTGACCGCCTAGAGCAGAGGCACCCAGTGCACCAGGCGGAGTGCTGTGAGGTCTCCCTCCTAGTCCTGCCCAGTGCCCAAACAACCTATGTTTTTTCTGCATGAGGCATCCCAAAGAGGTGGAAGCTTCAAAGAAGGCCCTGGACTGGGGGGGGATGCAGTGAAGGCCCTGGGCTGAGGGGGGTGTGCCGAGGTAGCCCTTGACGACTGGGGGGGGGGGGGGGGGGGGTTGGAGCCCTGGACTGGAAAAGTGGGGTTGATGTGGTAAAGGACCTGGATTCGAAGAGCAGGGTGCAGAGGAGACTCTGGACTAGGAGGGTGGGTGCAGAGGAGGCCATTGACTAGGAAATGGTGGTTGGTGTTGGATAGTGGGGGAACAAGGGAGATACTGGACTAGGTGAGGGGGTGCCTGGGGGTCCCAGATTAGGAGAGGAGGTGTCTGGAGGCCCTGGACTATGAGAGCGGGGATTGTGGCATCCCTATGACTAGGAAAGAGGATGCATGAAGGACCTTCCAGCTTCAGGGAGAAAGAGTCTGGATTTAAAGCCTGGGCTGAGGAAGAGTCTGCCTGGGCCCTGGAGGGTGAGTTCACAACATAAATGGGGACATTTATCAATTGTCGCAAGTAATGCCAAACAGGAGCAGAGAGACAGGTCGTGTGATAAATTTATTAAAGGAGACGTACAGCCAGAGCTGTTTGGTTGTACATCTGTTGATCACAGCAGTGCAGATTGTTTTGCACTCCTGTGACCCATTTTCAGCTGACAGCGGGCTTAAGCCTGCTCTTGGCTGATGTCACAGAGTCGGTCCAGGCTGGAGAAGATCGCAACCATATGGTTGGGATCTGCTCACGTGCCTGGACCGGCCCTCAGCTCAGACTCTCAGCGAGCTGCTCACTCCCATCCCCTCCACAGGCAGAGCAGAGCCAGAGACTGACAGTTCACAGTGCTCCCCAAGCAGAGAGCTGGTGGCTGAGTGATCGGCTGTTTGATCACTTGGATCTCAGCATTCGAGCAGGCAGGGGACAGATGCAGCATCTACCAAGGTAAGTATGATTCATAAATAAAATTCCCATACTTCTCCTTAAATTACCCGACACCTCCTCTTTCCTGCTATCTGGCCCACATAACAATTAGGCCTTATTCACGTGGCGTCCGTTCCCAGTGTGATGGCCGTGTACCGCGTGGGGATGCATGGTGTTCTGTGCAGGCAGTCCAGTCAAAGTCAATTGGTACACAGAAGCTGCATGGATATAGTCGAATGTCATAATTTAACATGCAGACAGGAAGGAATGCATGTATTTAAACACATAGTGTCTGCATTTGGATCTGTGCACCCACATCTATAGGGGAAGCTCTCTGGTGGATGCAGATGCAGCAAAAAGTGGCACAGCATACAGGGCCCGTCTCAGTGCCCGTCTAAATGAGCCCTTAGGGGAATTTGTCAAAACTAGAGCAGACATAATTTGCAACAGCTGTGCATGGCAACCAATAAGCTCATAGCTTTCATTTTCAAAGCTGAAGATTGAAGCCGATTGGTTGCCATGCACAGCTTTTCCAGATTCTGACTGCACCAGTTTTGATAAACTCCCCTCACTGAGTTTTACATTTCTTACTCCTGACTACTGCATTCTGAGTACAGCACATTCTTTGTTAAAGTGGCTATAAAGGCACAAGATATTTACTCTTCATGCATTCGCTGCATAAAGGTAAAAAAAAAAACTTGTGTGCAGCAGCCCCCCCCAGCCCCACCTAATACTTACCTGAGCCCCCTCCTGATTGGCTTTTGGCAAGACAAAGGTAGCGGAGTCGAGCCATGGCTCTGTGTGTGGATGGACACACATTCCATTTTTGGGTGGAACTCCACTTTAAGAGGAGCATAGTTACATAGTTAGTCTGGTTGGAAAAAGACAGTCCGTCTTGTTCAACTAATAAAAAGAGGGGGGGGGGGGGGGGAGAATACAATCCCATATACACAATCCTCTACCCACAGTTGATCTAAGGAAGGCCAAAAAAAAAAACCAGCTAAGCATTTTCAGTTTTCTATCCATTTACAAATGGATCTTTCCAAGCCTGTAGACTTTACCTTGCACATTAGCCATGTGTGGGGAACTGTGTCAAAACTCTTTTGCAAAATCCAAGTATACCACGTCCACAGCCACCCCTCTGTCCAAGGTTTTACGTATCTCTTCATAAAAAAGAAATCAGGTTTGTTTGACAACTTCTGTTTTTCATGAATCCATGCTGTCTGTTACTTAAAAATATTTTTTTCCAGCAAGAACTCATCTATGTGGTCTTTTATTGGCCGCCATCTTGGGTCAGGTAGAGCCTATTTAAGGCTTGGCAGACATTTCACACATGGATAGTGTAGGGACAGGTCATCCATCTGAAAGGAACACTTATTAGCAGCAGGTAGGGTTCCAGATGAAGGAAAGGATTGGCACACGCCATCCTTTCTGGATACCTCCCCATTTAGGCATGAACTGGCCAAACCATATTCTGCCCCTCTAGGCAGACGCTACCTGCACATCTGAGACCTGCTCTGCTACACATCGCTATTGCATTCTGTGAGTGTTCCCAGCCAGGTGCCTTCCACTTGGGCTAATTGCGAATTGCCAAACTTCAATACAAGTTTTTTTCCTGCAACTGGACTCAGTGTTTACTGCCACTGCACCACCTCACAAGTATGTAATGAGGTGTCAGTGAGCAGTATGTAGTGGTAGGGTAGTCAGTGAGCAGTAATTGGTGGCAGGCCAGGGCTGTATGTAGGGGCCAGGCAGTCAGTGAGGTGGAGCAGCTAGCAGCATGTAATGACCCTGGTGCTCCTTTCCACTCTGTGGCAGTTGCACAATCTACAATCCACCACTAGAGGGAGCAAGAACAGCCACATTCAATGCTAGAGGGAAATCGCTATACCCAGAGAAATACATAGTAGTCGCATACACTGCTAGAGGAATACACCGTTCAGATTGGACGGATCATCCTCCCGATTTAAAATTTCAGCTGCTCACTCTGCAGGACCTGAAATGGTAAACGTGTCCCTAAATTCTGGTGTGTGAAAGCCAATTACATAGCAAGTGTACAGATGGCTGCTTAGTGAGTGGCGAGTTTAAAACAGGAGGTTATAACAGGGGTCATAGCACCTGTGTAGTGTGAGTACCTGAGTGTTGTCTGAGTAGTGTGTGGATCGTTAGTACTTGTGTATTGTGTAGTGTTTATTGTGAGTGCACGTAGGTCTGCGCGTACCTGTGTATTGTCTTGTTGAGTATTAGTGTCAGGAAGCTAGTTGTTAGGTGATTTGGACAGGGTATAATCCCCAATCCTCAAAAAATTTAATAGGTACGATGCCCGGCGAGTGTGGAGAGGCAACTCGCACATCTTGCGGCATGTATGCGTTCTTTGATCATCCGATCGAGGGTGAATACTGCTGTGCAAAATGTAAGCGCACTGAGAAGTCCCTCCATACTAAAGGAGAGCCAGGAACGTACACGGCAGGTACTGGCTGGGGCCATCACAGAGGCGGGTGGAGACAGATGGGCGACAGTCAGGAAGGGGTAGAGGGGGAAGTGCCAGGGAGGCCGATCCAGGGCTGGAGCATCCCAATAAGTACGCTCCATTGAGCGACATTGGTGGAACCAGCACTGCTGCAGCTGAGGGACTCTCCTAGCTGCCGGGGGAAGAACTCCTCCAGTGAGAGTTGGTAGGAAGCGAAAGGAAAGACAGATTCTGGTGGTAGGGGACTCAATTCTTAGAAGGACAGAGAGGCCAATCTGTAACAAAGGCCTGAAGCACCGAACAGTATGTTGTCTACTGGGCGCTCTGGTTCGACACATCACGGATTTGGTGGACAGATTACTGGAAGGGGCTAGGGAAGACCCAGCTGTCATTGTGCACGTTGGCAACAATGACAAAGTCAGAGGCAGATGGAGTGTCCTAAAGAACGATTTTAGGGACTTGGGAGCTAAATTGAGGAAAAGGACCTCCAAGGTAGTGTTCTCAGGAATACTACCGGTACATCGAACCACACCAGAAAGGCAGAGGGAGATTAGGGATGTAAACAAGTGGCTGAAGAGCTGGTGTAGTAAGAAGGGGTTTGGGTTCCTGGAGGACATAGACTGGGCGGAGGGAACCGCACATTCATCTAAGGCTCGCCAGTTGCCAAATGTCTTGCAGGACAATTTTATGGGTCAAATTGTAGACGCACCAACTAGAAATTTGGTGTTACTGCATCTACTGATTACCAACAATACAGACCTGATCACGGATGTTGAAATACGGGGCAATTTAGGTAAAAGCGATCACAGGTCAATTGGCTTCAGTATAAATCACACAAATAGGAAACATAAAAGGGAACACAAAGACACTGAATTTCAAAAGAGCCAACTTCCCTAAACTACGAGCCTTGCTAGAAGGCATACATTGGGATAGAATCTTAGGAACAAAGAACACGGAGGAGAGATGGGTTTGCTTTAAGAGCATATTAAATAAGGGCATTAGACAATGCATCCCATTGGGTAATAAATTTAAAAGAGCGAACAAAAGTCCTGGATGCCTTAACTGCAATGTAAAAATGCATATAAAAGCAAAAGAGAAGGCTTGCAAAAAATAAAAGGTTGAGGGATCATAACCAGCTTTCACACTTTATAAAGAATGCAACAAGAAATGTAAGGATGCAATAAGGACCGCTAAGATAGAACATGAAAGACACATAGCATAGCGGAGGAGAGCAAAAAAAATCCCAAGAAATTCTTTAAGTATGTAAACATTGAAAAAGGGAGGATAGACAATATTGGCCCCATAAAGAATGAGGAAAGAAATCTGGTTACAAAGGAGGAGGAGATGGGAAAGGTATTGAATTTATTCTTCTCCTCAATCTTCATGAGGGAATCGGGGGCTTCAGTAACCGAAACTGCAGTGTTTATCCTCATGACACATCACAGGAAGCACCTCCATGGTTAATAGAGGACAAAATTAAAATTAGACTTGGGAAACTTAACATTAATAAATCACCGGGCCCAGATGGCTTGCACCCGAGGGTACTTGGGGAACTCAGTCAAGTAATTGCCAGACCATTGTTGCTAATTTTTACTGATAGTCTACTGACTGGAATGGTACCAGCCGATTGGAGAAAAGCCAATGTAGCACCAATATTTAAAAAAGGGCCCAAAATACATCCCTGGGAATTACAGACCAGTTAGCCTAACATCAATAGTACGTAAACTCTTGGAGGGGATGATAAAGGGACTATATACAAGATTTTAGTAATGAGAACGGTATCATTAGCAGTAATCAGCATGGATTCATGAAGAATCGTTCTTGCCAAATCAATCTATTAACATTCTATGAGGAGGCGAGTTGCCATCTAGATAAAGGAAGGCCCGTAGACGTGGTGTGTCTGGATTTTGCAAAAGCATTTGACACAGTTCCCCATAATTGTTTACTGTACAAAATAAGGCCAGTTTTTATGGACCATAGGGTGAGTACATGGATTGAAAACTGGCTACAAGGGGGAGTTCAGAGGGTTGTGATAAATGGGGAGTACTCTGAATGGTCAGGGGTGGGTAGTGGGGTCCCCCAGGGTTCTGTGCTGGGAACAATCCTATTTAATTTGCTTATAAAATGACCTGGAGCATGGGGTAAACAGTTCAATCTCTGTATTTGCGGACGGTACTAAGCAGGGCAATAACTTCTCCGCAGGATGTGGAAACCTTGCAAAAAGATCTGAACAAATTAATGGGGTGGGCAACTACATGGCAAATGAGATTCAATGTAGAAAAATGTAAAAAATAGTGCATGTGGGTGGCAAGAATATGAATGCAATCTATACACTGAGGGGGGGGGGGGGGGCTCTGGGGGAATCTAGGATGGAAAAGGACCTGGGGGTCCTAGTAGATGATAGGCTCAGCAATGGCATGCAATGCCAAGCTGCTGCTAACAAAGAAAACAGAATATTGGCATGCATTAAAAAGGGGATCAACTCCAGGAGATAAAACGATAATTCTCCCGCTCTACAAGACTCTGGTCCGGCCCCACCTAGAGTATGCTGTCCAGTTCTGTGCACCAGTCCTCAGGAAGGATGTACTGGAAATGGAGCGAGTACAAAGAAGGGCAACAAAGCTAATAAAGGGTCTGGAGGATATTAGTTATGAGGAAAGGTTGCAAGCACTGAACTTATTCTCTCTGGAGAAGAGACAGACACTTGAGAGGGGACATGATTTCAATATACAAACACTATACTGGTGACCCAACAATAATGATAAAATGTTTTCACAGAGGGAGTTTAACAAGACTCGTGGCCACTTATTAAAATTAGAAGAAAAGAGGTTTAACCCCTAAACTACGTAGAGGGTTCCTTACTGTAGGAGCGGCAAGGATGTGGAATTCCCTTCCACAGGCGGTGGGGGCATTGATAGTTTCAAGAAACTATTAGATAAGCACCTGGACGCCCGTAACATACAGGGTTATACAATGTAATACTGACATATAATCACACACATGGGTTGGACTTGATGGACTTGTGTCTTTTTTCAACCTCACCTACTATGTAACTATGGTCCTAAAGGGAAGCAAAGCGACACCTGGTGAGGTTTTATATATTGCAGCATGCCTGATATGACCCAATAATATCTAAGAATATTAAAAGCTGGTGAGAGTCCATTCTATATGAGGTTTGCTGCACAGTGGTGAATTTGGTGGTGGGAAGATATACATTTCACTTTGCTGTTGATACTTTGTGAATTAAAAAAAATAAAATAAAAAAATGTGCACACGAGAACTATAGATGTGGAATACATTTTAACTTCACACATTTATCAACACTGGTTTATAAAGTTATAATTTAGAACATTATTAACATATGATATATTATTGTTATTGTAGAGCTGGTATGATTTATTAGATTTCACCTGCCCAAGGGGATATGGTTGCTCCAGCTGCTGGGTGTTATTCTAGAATGTTCACAAAGGGAATATTGGGCGTTTGTCGTGAGCTCTAGTGCTCAGATTTCATTCATCCCAGGAGTCTTCATGGGCATTTTTTTCTTTCATCTGGAGGGAGGCTTTCTCAGCTAAGCACAGCCTCCTGCTTGCATGCCTGAGCTAAGGGCAGATGGGATCCAGAAAGTAAATGCTACATGCCTTTACTCAAGATTGCCATGGCTGGAAATGCTAGAGGGCACAGTGACATTGATGGATGGATGCGTTTGCTTTGAATATTAAAAATGATTTAGTGATTTCAGTTTGTGGTGCTCAGATACAGTTAAGTTCCAATTTAAATAGAAGACAGTCTCACATAATCAGAGACTGTTAGGAGGTTATATAGTATACTATATAGTATGGCTATACTAGGCTGTCTTATTGCCCTCCTATACTAGTCGCCTCCTTGCAGTCTCTCACTTTTTCTTGCTGTCCTGTTTTGGGCATTACAGACATTCAAGAGCTTTCCATTTATTACGGATTGATTTAACTGTAATCCAATGTAAATTCAGCAATGTGGAAACTCTTGCATCCATCACCTGACTCCTGATTTTCAATCCCAAATTCACTTCACTGTTTGGAGTGTTCCTTTGTCTTTAGGTTTTAAGTTTTGCCATGATATCTATATTTTCATAGTATATGTAAATAAATTATTATATTAAAAGTATGTATCAGAAACAGTACCAAGGAATTCAGCTGGAGTTATTGGTATGGGTTTTAAACAAACGTTTAATATAGATCAGAAGATTATACCATTTTAATATTATTACCATTTTTTTTTTTTTTTACACTTTTGCCTAGGTCTAACATATAGTAACCTCTTGAATAACTACTTTTCTTTAACAAACCGCATAACCTACTAATTGATCTGTAACAGGGACTACAGCCACTGGCATTTTAAGCGGACTATGCAGTCAATATACTGCAACACAGTCAGGAACTGCATCTTTCCTGGAAAATCTTTATTTCTGAAACAAGAAAATTGAACACAAAGCAATACAATTTAAAGCACCTCAAATAAGAGATGCAGTCTGGAATGTTTTATTTAAAATAACACATGCATCATTTGTCACAAGCAATATGAACCATACAGTCTAAACTCCAGTTCTTACAAAATGAATGGAATGTAGTCAAATCTCTTATGAACACATGAAAAATATTAATACAAAAGTTAACCTTCATATATCCGGACTGTGAAAGGCCACATATACTGCATGGCTGGCTGCCAAAGCCCTGGACACAGGCCACAAATGGTGTTTGGCTTAATGGCAATGCCCAGGAGCTCTAGTCACAAATACTGCTAGGATTGGTGGCCAAAATAGTGCATGGTCACATATACACAATGTATTCAATGCATAAGCACCACTGCAAGTAAAGGGGCACAACTGGGGGTATCGGGATATTGCAAGTAGCTGAAAAGTAAAGTACACAAAAAAACGACATCCTAAATGCTTCACACAAAAGAAAAATATTTCAGTAGTACATATACCATCAACTTTGTTATCAAAATGCCATATAAAAACCATTAAAAAAAAAAAAAAGCAAAAGTTAAAAATAACACAATGTTATCCCATTTATTTGATAATTCACATACAAACTAGAGCACTGTACAAATATCTAAACAATCAATGTACAGGACATGGTGGCCTCATTCGTCTGTAAGCATCCTTACGGTTTGTTTATTTGCCCTGTGAACAACACAGCGCCTGAAAGAGAAAAACAGATGGTATACTACAATAAAATTAAATTATAAATTTTACATTGTTTACATGGTTGCAGTATATTACACCCCAACCCCCCCCCCCCCCCCCCCCCAAACTGTCCTATACTAGGATGAAAGCTAGGAAAATTAACAATAAATTTGTCCAAATCTTGGCTATTATTATCAATCATTACTAAACTAGATGATATCAAGGAGAAGGCACCAGGCCTGTACGTCAACCATAAGAGCACCAACCCAATTACATCTCTAAGGCAGGATCTGAAGGAGGAAGCAGATGCAGAAGAAGCCAAGGGCAGCCAGCACAGTACTATGTGACACCTGAAAGTGGTACTAAAGGCAGAAGGTTTTTTACCTTTAACTTGGTTGAACTAGATGGGACTTGTGCCTTTATTTAACCAGACTATGTAACTGGGGCTGCAACTAGTAATTTTCGTAATCTATTAGTTGGCCAATTATTGCTTTGATTATTAGGATAGAAACAACAAAAAACAGTGTGGTGTATAATTTCATTAAATCTGTAAAGTTTAAAAAAAAAAAAAAACACAATTTATTCTTGAATATCTATATGCAGTGGTAAAATGTAAATAACCAGCTTTATGGTTGAGGAACAAACTAATCCACTCTGAGAATAACATACAGAAGAGATTCATATAGTATTAGGAGGTTGAATCTTGTACATATCAGACTCAGAGATCAAAATTTTTATGTAAGGAAAAAAAAAAAAAAAAAAAAAGAAAAACACAACCTAAAACACCGTTTTGCAGATTTTCAGACAGGATTGTAATATATTATTGTGCATGACAGACTGCCTTGTCATAGGCAGGTAGCTTGATATAAACCACACCTGCGCCTGCTGTCACTTATGCTGGCCATACACAAACAAATTTTTCCTTTGAAAATTTTCATTTTAAGAACGTTAATTTGATTTTCTAATTATTAGTGGGGTCAAATCAGCGTTCGTTTGAGCACAGTGACAGGGAAATTCGAAGGAGCAGAATAAAAAAATTCTTGACCAAATTAATTTTTAGTATGTGGTTTGCGTTCAGAAGCTACATTCATTTTAAAATTGAATGTTATTTTCTGATACATAAATAAATAATGCATTCTGTATGCAGGCCAACTAATTGGCTGACAATTGTCGATCACAACCGGTGAGGAGAGAGGGGGGGGCGGAGCTGAGCCAGCCTGGGAGCAAGCAAGCACGAGTGCCCCCATAGAAAGCCGCTTGCTATGGGGGCACTAGGTAGAAGGGAGGAGCCAGGAGCACCAGCAGGGGGCCCAGAATAAAAGGATTGGGGATGCTCTGTGCAAAATCATTTTACAAAGCAGGTAAGTATTGCATGTTTGTTATTTAAAAAAAAAAAAAATCTTGCCTTTACAATCACTCAGATGCCACCGCACCAAAAGGTTTTCTCTTCCTTTACATTTCTTCTATACCAGCCTATTCCCTCCCCAGTGACCCTCTAAATAATACATTTCCCTTATAGTACTCTTTATACATTTCATATTTCCTAATCAGGATAGTATAATCGTGGAAAGAAGGAATGAATATACTGTACACGATTCTTCTTTCTACTTGGAAGTCACTTTCCTAAAATGTATACATGATCTACGTAAAATAATTGTGATGTATTTGAATTTTTGAACGTTTTATTTAAACAAAAAAAAAAAAAAAATAGGAGTATATAAAAAAAAAATAGGAGATGCCAGTGTAAAAGTGCCCGTAGAGGCACATCAATATTAAACTCCAACCAAAAAATAAATAAAAATAAAAATGCCATAATATGCTATGTGTTTGTATTTGAATTTTTGAACGTTTTATTTAAACAAAAAAAAAAAAAAAAAATAGGAGTATATAAAAAAAAAAATAGGAGATGCCAGTGTAAAAGTGCCCGTAGAGGCACAACAATATTAAACTCCAACCAAAAAATAAATAAAAATAAAAATGCCATAATATGCTACTACACTGCATATCAGCACATTATGATAGATGTATCTGTCCAGTAAAGCCCTCTAGCACCGTGCTGTCACCACTCCCGTTGGTCCCAGAAGCTTCAATCTGTGTCCAGTTTTCCTCCTCCGGGTTCCATCTCTTTGGCTGCTTAAGGCCCCTTTCACACTTGTGTGACCTAAAAGTCGCACAACTTGAATCAACGCCTGTGTAATCTGGAGGTCTATGTACCTTAAGTCACTTCAAAGTCGGATCAAAGTATTGCAGGGATTACTTCGAAGTCACTGTGACTGAAAGTCACACAGATATGAACGGTACTCATTGGAAATAATGGGGTACGACTTGTCATGCGACTTTGCAGCCCTAAGTCACAGGACAAGTCGCACAAGTGTGAAAGGGGACTAATGACCTGTCCGGGATGTGGTCACTCCCACGCATGTGCACAGGAGTCATATCTCTACAGCACAGAGCGGATGCTGTAAATGTGGTCTGAGCTGCGCATATACAGCTCAGATTACATTACCTCAGACAAACAGAGGGAAGCATTTATGACAGAAGGGATCCCTAGGATCTTGAGAACCCTGCCTGTCAGCATTTTTTTTTTTTTGCAAATTTTGAGTTCAATACTGCCTTAGGATTTATGATGCCCAGTTTTGGAAACAGAATTAAAGCCCTTACCTGTTGGATTATGTCTGATGAAAAACAAAAACGGTCTGTCCACTATAAACCAGGGGGGAGATGATCTTGGTATTAAAATTGCAGCTGAAAGAGTTGAAAATATTGACTATTCTGAGTATTGTCACCAATAGTTTTCATTTCAGACACACAAGTAACACATTAACATTAATTTAAGCTCTCCCTGTATGCCATTAAATGGAAATAGTGTTGCTAAATATATAAAAGAAACACAAAATACACGTGACAAGAATATATGTTAAATTATTATATGGAGTGGCTCCATATAGCTGCTACAGAACAGCTGTCTAAATCAGAATTATATGCAAGTGAATAGTTTAAAAATAAAATAGTTAAAAAAATAAAAAAATAAAAAATCAATGAATCTTGCCCTTCCCCAGTCCGTTGGCATCTCTGTCCCCACTACAAAGATACCACTCATCATTATACTTCTGACTACCTGTCACCAGGACAGGAAATAGGGGGAAGTTCTGTCCAGATGGGACAAACTGCTATAACTGAAAATGTCAGATTCCAATCATCTCCATATAAAAAATGTTTGTCTAGAGTGGGCAATAATTCAACATTGCTATAAGCCATGACAATCAGTTACCAGTCATTGCTCAGACTCTTCTAAAAAAGATGAAATCTAAACTCTGGTCGCTATGGATTACTACCCAATGTCTATATACTTTATGATGGAATTTAGAACCGTCGATAAAAGTAAAAACAAATCTGAACCACCCATTTAAAATTAGCTTTCTTTTAAATGTAAATCATATTTTAATTCTATAAAATGATTATCTTTCTGCAAAATAAATGTATTAAAATGTCTCTAAACAAAAAGTGACATGATTAACATAACAGGCGTGTTGTCTATTATTTTTATATGGTCACTGGTAACTGCAATCTTTTAATCCAAGTTAAGGGCATGCCTTTAACTACAGTATAAAGAGGGATTCAATGGCAAAATTTGTATTACCGGTGGCTGCAGAGGCCTTTGTACCATCTTCTTTCACCTCTATTTTAGCTTTCTGCAACATATGCGACACATAAATGTGTTCTGCCCCTAAAAGAAATACAAACATATACATTATCATTTTGGAAGACCAAACTGCTGAGCAGAATATAGAGGCTTTTTTCTTTCTAATTTACATGATTGAGTGAAGAAAATGAATTCTAAGAAAGCATATTAAACCCTCAGTTTATAAGCACTTTCAGCAGCTGATTTATTCACTTACTGAGTGTGCAGCTTCTTTATCAATGAATCCTTGCCTATATTCCAGTTTAAGCTGGTGCCATGGCCACTGCCTCATGTTTCCTGTTTCAGGGTGGCTCCTTTCTCTTGAAGAATCTTAAGAAGCCACCCTTGCATACAGGGACTAGAGCTGTGTGTCTCCCTACACTGTGTGCATCAATACAAAACATACAACCCTGTAGCCTAGGATGGCAAGGCACTGTCCTCTGCTTCCCCTTCTCCAAGCTAACATACTGGCTCCAGATTGCACCGTCCACTGTCAACTCTTTTTCCATGAAGACCAGAAGTTAATGGAAGCAGCACCGTGACATTCTGGGGTAGCAATTTTGACAAATTTACTGGTAGATTGTTTTTTTTTTTTTTTTTTAATAGTGCCCAATGCTGAAAAGAAATGCTGAGGGTTTAACACTAATTTTAAAGAAAACACATAAATATGGTGAAGAATAACCGTGCTGCAATTTGGAATGTGTCATCCTGATTCTAGCTTCACCACCTAATTAGATCAAGTATTGAAGGACTGGAGTTTAGACTTTTCAGACTTTACTGATTGGCTGTTTCAAATCATTGATTAGGGGGTTAAGCCTGGGCCAGGATCAGTGCCTTGGCGCCTGTAGTTTTAGAATGAAGTCAGGCAGTCAGTTTTTCTCCTCATAGGTTCACTTTATATTTGCAAAGTAACTCCAAGAGCTGAAATGTTGCAGTTAAAATAGCAGTATCAATACTGAACACTAGATGGCACAAGATTATATGATATTAGAAATGACCAATACTAAACACTAGATGGCACAAAGTTACATATTACAAAAAACTATTCAGAGGTAAAATGAATATTCAATAAAAGCAGAGGAAAAATGTGCAAAGTGCAGTATCCTTTATACTATGAATTGACTTAAACTAAACTTAAAATGAAAAATAAAAGCACATTTTAAGAACCTACATTAATGTTCAGGCAGAGCCATCCAAGTAAATCCCCAGCCCGAACAATGCTCTGACATTGCTGATCCCACATTCATAGAATCCACTTCTCCATTCACATAACTACACTGCAGCAGACTGATGAGCACCTCTCAATGCTACAACAAGTGATAGGTAGGTTTGATTATGCTCAAATTTCAGATTGTAACATTTCTGTTAGAATCCTGTTATTTTGCCCCCCCCCCCCAAAAAAAAATATATTATAATTATATTACATTATATATCTATCCGCCACTGCTTGTGATCCTGAAACAATCTTGTAGGCTTTTCAGAAATTCTCCGGCATACTAAAAAGCCTCTAAAATGAAATGCAGGTTTTCATCACTTCAGCTGCTCAGTCACGACCATTTTTAACCCACAAGTTGCTCCATTACTACTGTTTATGTGCTGCTTTGCATCAGGGCCGGTGAAAATGGACAGTATAGCAAGAAGCTTTCATCCATAGTTTTGCTGTACTTTACTTCCTTAGCTTATATTCCAAACTAAGGGTTTTAGTACTGAATTAATCTAACACTTAGGAAGAAGTGGAATTTTAAACACAATGGATCATTTAAAAATATCCATGGAAAATAAGCAATAAGCTAAACTTTTTACCCAATTCCTTAGTCATACTTTGAAAACAGTGCTCGTATCATTCAGTACAGTATTCCTTCAGTTTCCAAAAACACAGTGCTTGCATAAAGAGTTCTATCAGAGAAAGCAATCCCATAGCTAGCTTAAGTTGGCAGTAGGGATGAGTCGAATGTACCTGGTGTTTGGTTCGAGGTGGGTTCACAGAACATGACTAAAAGTATGGTGCCAAATTCAAACCTCACTGAAGTCAATAGAGCCAAATGTAAGGAGGGGGAAAAAAAAAAAAAATGATATTGCCATTTTCTGGGCTAGCAGGCAAGGAGTGGTCAAACAAATGGCATGCGTGGGCCTGAGTAGTGGTTCTCAACCTCAGTCCTCAGGTACCCCCAACGGGCCATGTTTTCAGGTTTTCCTTTACTTTGCACAGCTGCTTTAAATCAATATCAATGACAGGGTATTAATAAGAGCCATTTTGTCTAAGGGAAGTTCCCAAAACATGGCCTGTTGGGGGTAATTGAGGACTGAGGTTGAAAATCACTGCCCTAGAGGACATGTACCAAAACAGAAAAAAAAAAAAAAAGGTTTAAAAAGGTCAATATAATTGCATAATTCCTTTAAATAATATGCCTGGGGGATGCCCATAACCTGTGAAGTGGCACATTTGTGCAACATATACAACCTACTTACACTTTCAAAGAAAAAAATAAAAGGTTTAATATGCTGGCAAGTGATAGTTTTGGATACATCTGTTTGTAAACAAATGGCTGGGATTCCCTTAAGCTTTACCAGTGGTCTCCAAACTGTGGTCCTTTGCTAGCTTGTTTTCCGGCCCCTGGGGCACGATTTCATTCACCGACACCAACAAAGGGGCACAATTCCTCCCAATGACACCTACAATGGAGCCCAATGACCCCCACGATGGGGCACAATTCCGACCAATGACACCCACGATGGGGCACAAATTCCCCCTACTGACACTATCAACGGGGCCCAATGACACCAATGATGGGGCACAATACCTACCAATGACACCAATGGTACCAATGCTGGGGCACAATTTCTCCCCGTGATAACCAACAATGGGGCACAATTTCTCCCAGTGAAACCCACGTTAGGGCACAGTTCCTCCCACTGACATCAACGGGGCCCAATGACACCAATGATGGGGCACAGTTCCTCTCACTGACACCAAAGATGGGTCATTGTTTACTTCAACTGATGCTGGGACATGTCCTACTCCCAATGGCCACAATCTAGCCCCTCTATAGTTTGAAGGACAGTAAACTGGCTATTTGTTTAGAAGTTTTGGAGACCCTTGACCTATACCATACTCTTATCCTAGATGAAGGTCTGATATTTATATTAAAAGGGCCCCCCCAAAAACACATACCAGAACCTTGTCCTTGATGACAGTTGGGTATGGATGTCAAGAAAGACACTTGGGGGCGGGGGGGGGGCACATAGGGTCCTCTGCAAATTCCATACCCCCACCACTTGCTTAGCAGTCATATATGGTAGCATAGCCGATAGAAAGCAGTCATATACGGTGGCATAGCGATAGAGCACACAAGCAGCCAATCTTCATTCTGAAGTTGTGTTCAGACTGAACCTTGAGCTCATCCCTACCTAGCAGAGACATGCTAGTAGTATGCCCAGCTTTCTTCATTTATATAGCACCAAAACACTGTAGCTTTTCCCCATATCAATCCTCAGCACATTTTTTTTTTTTATACAAACTGTCAAGACACTACATAGAAGACATGTCTTGTGATGATTATCAACGTCTGATTTTCAAGGTAAACATATTCCATTTTTCAAATCCCTAAAACTCATGCTGTGGATCTCCCTTTACAGTAAGTCTCCTTCATAATGAGCAGCTGCTATTGCAACATCATACTCATGGCAGTCTTTCAGAATCTAGAAGTCCTTGCTGTACCTTGAACCTCCATTACTTATAATGCAAATGTGCACATAGAAAAAAGTAAAATTAGGTCATAACGCAGTACTAAAAAAGGGAGATATTTGCTTTTGCAAAGATAATTTTAAAAGATTTGAGTTGAGCAAAGTCATTAAGAGACTTACTGGTAATTTTTGTGAAGTTAGCTTTATACGAGTCAAACATATCAGTGATGCCAAGGTTTTTCAGAGGTTCTTTTAAATTAGCGTCGGCCTCCACTGTGAACCTATTAAAAGTATTCATTACAAGAAATGAAATGAAAAAGTTTAACATTTGTGGTATTAGCAGGTAAACATGTAAAAAACAAAAAGTGGCCATAAGAATTAGATGGTGGTATGTTTGTAGATGCACATTCCAATCACAAAAAAAAAAAAAAAAAAAAAAAAGAAGAAGAAGAATTATGAATACACAAGCAAGCAATCATGTGAAAGTGAACCAGTGTGGCTAAACTATGGACAATAACCACTTGTTGCCCAAACCAAAAAAAAAAAAAAAACTGATTTTTACATTTAACTACAAAATTACTTAGAATACCCAATTATTACATAATTTCTGAAAGCAAAGGCCTTGGGGTGGTAGTTTCAATTTTTTTGTCACACAATATTTGCAGAGCAAATTTTCAGAAAAAAAAAAAAAACACACTTTACTGAATTTTAGTGCACACAAGCAAAATACACATTTTTTTTGGAAATTATAAAACATGATGTCACACTGAGTAAATAGATGGCAAATAGGTCACACTTGAAAATTGTGCACACCCGTGGAATGGTGACAAACTACGGTATGCTTTACTAGCCTTTACAGACTACCAGTTCAGAGCTACTCTTTATAGAGAGATCTGGGGTCTATTAGACTCCAGATCTCTCCACTGCCCTTCAAAGCAGCCAATCAAACCAAGATCCGTTTGATCAGCTGATTTACTAGCAGGTAACAGCCAATAATTAAAGGACTAAAACCAGAAGTAATTAAATCTTCATACACCGTAGAGATAAGGGAATAGATGTTCCTCCTCCCTCTCTATGGTAAGCTGGCCTGAACATTCACATCAGTCCCGGGCTCCCTGATGGAACAAAGAAGAGCAAAGAAAAGGCGGCGGGGGGGGGGGGGGGGGGGGATTTGTAATCCCCTTCTGCCTCCTGTAAAAGTGAACGGGTGACTATAAAGCCACTGGGATCACTAACATTAGAGAGCCAGCTGGAACAAAGGACACCAGGCATGGCTGCAGCTGCATCAGTTCATTACATGTCCATGCTGGCTGATATCAGTGATAGGAACATTAGAGTGGTATATTTTTTTGTTTGTCTACACCTAAACCCAAGGACGTACGGGTACGTCTTATTGTGTTACGGGTTAAAGCTAAAGTAAAAAAAAAAATCACTAATCAGCACTAGCTACAGTATTTACATGAATGGTGAGAGTCCTGTGTGCTGGTGGCTGCTCTGTTCCTTGAAATCTTTAGTCCCGTGACCTCCTGGATACCCCCACAGCTGTGATCTCCAGTGATGTGGGGTTTACCAGTCACAGGCACTCATTAAAAAAAAAAGTGTTGACTATGCCCACCCTTTCCACCCCACTGTTCCATTCATAGAAGCTGTACTATCCGTTCCAGCAAAGAAAAGCACTCTATGAATGGAGGAGGCAGACTTTTTAATTATCCGCTTGTCCTTCATTCATAAAGTGCTTTTCATCGTCCAGGAAAAGGAGAGGTTCAGAAGCGTATAGAGGATATTAGCGGCACAGAAACATGGTAAGAAATTTAATGAAAACTCAATTAAAAGGCTATTAAGTAGTCAATGGATGTGTATGGATTATTTTTGGAGAACAAGAATTTTAAGACATCTAATCTTCAAAGTGGAATTTAACTTATAGAACTAAAATGTTCAAAAAGCTGCTGACAAACAAGGTTTTTAATGACAGAAGCGACCCAATTCATCTTTTCTGTCAAAATTCCTTCCCTCTGCCACAAAGATGTGACTCACGCACACGTGCTGAAGTGATGTCATTGCATCCTGGCCACTCAAGTGGCCAAAACAGAACCTGGACGGAGGACTGGGTGAAGGTGGAAGTGATCGGGACCCACGGAAATGCTGACAGCGCAGCACTGGAAGGCACGGTTTGACAATCAAGACTGTAATAATGTAAGAATATGCACTGCATACTAGTACATTATGGCATAAACCACCCAAGCGCCCATTTTTAAAAGGAGCTAAAAAAAAAAAAAAAAAAAGAAAAGTTTAATACTGCTTTAAAATTGGTTATTAGCTTTCAGGGTGTGCAAATTCTAAAGAATTACAATATCTATAGCAGACACAATAGAGAAGCCAAACAGATGTGCACGCACTTTCAGGAGTTCCAAACAGGTCCCACCCAACATAAATAATATGGCTAATTGGGAAAATATACCAATGATTATAACATTTTATTACAAATAAACAGCTTCCACCACCCACATTTAGTTTACTCCATACCCTCATAAAGCAGCCAGTTAGAGGTAGCAAGTCTGAGCAGCTGAAATCAAAATAGTTTAGTGCACTGCCCTGTCATTTAGACTTCTTTATTATTTGCATCAATGGTTTTGCATGAGTATCAAACTGTGCTGAACTATTAGTCTGGTTTTCTAATCCCTAATTGGGATAAAGAATTTACATAAATTAATAAAATCTGATCATTGTAAACACCCCTGTCACTGTTAAAAACAGTTTCTCAACCCCATAACTGCCACTGTTGCTGGACAGCTTGGTCATTTTGTATCTTTTAGTAGTAGGCATTACCAACTAGCACTGGGTCTCTTCATGTCCCATCCTTGTCTTGGTAACTGCCACTTCACCTTGTACATGCTCCAACTCCCTATATGTGTCCATGCTGTAAATTATAGTCACTGTGCCATAATCTGCCAATGATCTGCTAATTGTTCCTCCACAAAGCCACGTGTGACCTATCCCAAACATGTTCGTAACCCAGTTTGGGTCTCGACCCTAGTTTAAGAAACACTGCTATATAGGGAAAAGTTTGCAAGGGTCACAACACCATTGACTTGTGAATACTAACAGCACAAAAAAAAGAAAAGTCCCTAATGCATAAAACAGTATCCAGTACAATCGTGGCAGATATTTGCAAATACCAAAGAGGTAGTCTGCTCATCTCATGCAAGAGAACCTCTTCATACACAAATATCATTATTGTAGAATTCCATACAAACCGGAACAGAAAAGCTAACAAGGTTAATACAAAAAGTAGAAGTCCTTGTATAAACAACTTATGGGTGGCCTATCTACAGCCTAGGAAGATAACTCACCGCAATGTCTCGGTTTCTATTTTGGGGGAGAGAGAACAGGTGAGTAGTGTAGTCTAGAAATGGGAAAATAAGACTCTCACATTATTATTGGCCAGTAATGGTATTAAACTACATTAGATTCTTCCTCCCTGTCTTAGTGGGATAATCTGCCTATGGGTTTTTGTTAAATCAGCAAGCCACCATATCCTCCACATAATATTGGACCTCAGGAGGTATGTTTATTGCATAAAGTGACATTTGAGACAAAACAGTGATGGGCTAGTAGGTATATGAAGGAGAGCAGGGGAGGAAGATCAGCTTATGAAGTGGAGAAATCTGGATTACAGCCCCCGAGACACTGCAGAAAAGTATCTAAAACAGTTGTGTAGGCATGTGCTTGAATGGTAGTTCTGTAGTCTGTTCGGTGATGAAAGGGTACAGACACTTTCAGTTTCCTTCCAGAATTCCCCAGAAACTCTCCTACTGAAATCTCAACAAGACCTAAGATGGTCAAACTCTGGCCTGCCCCCTCCCTGGGGTTGCCAACTTGCTTGTACTTTACTAGCCTGGCCAGTGAAAAGGTAACTTAATATCAAGGTTTTAAGAAAGCAGAGTTCTTTTATAGGTGCTCCTGAGCTTCACTGGACTTCCTCCTAATCTGCATCTGACATCTTTCTAAATTGCATACCAAGCTGCTTCAAGCCACTTTTGCATTTCTATTGACTGCAATAAACCAAAGTCCATGTACACAGACCCCTAATTTTGTTACCATCCTTAGAAAAAAAAAAAAAAATTAAGCTTCTATCAAACACTTACTTGGGTAAAATCAGCTGGACCCTCTTCGGTGTCATGGTCATCCAACTCTGCAAGGTTTTCGTACTTATGTGAGGAATAATTGCAGAGAGAGGTGTGTTTTCATCGGTGGGCAGTGCCACCAGCATACTGACACTTCCACCGTGATAAGGCAGCTCTATCACATTGTACCACAGGCCACTAGGAGTACTGGCTGACCCTGTATTTTTTTTTTTATTAAAACAAAAAAGAAAAGAAGGTTATGGCCTCAGATTGAGAAGTGCTAATATACATTCCTGACACTCCAACAATAAAATCTCTAACATAAATAAATCCCTCAGAATCATCTATAAATTCCCCAGAACTATCAAACCCCCCAGCAACAACAATGGACCCCGTGCAGCAACAATAGATCCCTGCAGCAGCTACAATTAGACCCCTCTTCATTTAATATACATAATCTGCGAGCCAGTTCAGGTAGGGGTAGAAAATAAAAGGAATATTGTCTGCAGCAATCATCCAAAGTATTTGCTGTAGTGAAAAACACAGGCAGTCAGGACTAGGGAGTTGCTACTGGCGACACTCATTTGCTTTCTCTTCTTCCGCCAATTTATTGAGAGGCAGAGGCAGAGTCTGTCTTAACGAGAGTGGGATGCAGTGAATCTATCTCTGCCCTACTATTTTACTGTTCGTTTAAAGTATTGTAACGTGTTTAAATATTACAAAAACATGTCAGCTGCTGTTTGGGGACTGGAGAATGATTAGGGGGGCTTTATCAAACCCAAGCATCCCCACTTATGGGGCATAACTGTGGGTACATTGCACCCATGGCACACAATGTACACACTACAGCTGCTGGGCCGGAAAGGCTGGTGCGCAGTAAGGAATGTAAAACACAGAACAGAATGAGGTGGTGTGGAAGGAACAACAAAAGTATATAGGTTGAGGGGGTAGAGATTAGGAAATGTACAGCATGGCATATTGAATGAGCTGTGGCAGAATAGGAAACATCCACATGGCATACAGAATAAGCTGGTGAGGACTAGGAAACAAAGCTTGGCATATGGAGTGAGGTCGGGTGGACAAGGGTGTGTACAACATGACATATGGAATGAGACAGTGTGGAATTGACAACATACAAAGCATGGCATAAGGATTGTAAAAGCAAAGATATTTTTGTAACTTCTTAATATAATGCTCTCTGCCCCATTCTGATCGCCATCAGAGCGAATCCGTATCGATTGTAGCAACACCAACACTGATCAGTCCCAGATGTGGAGAGGCATTTGTCCCTTTAGTTAAAAGCTGTGCCCATGTCAGCCCTCCTGTCAGTGTGGACCACGAGTGGATGCAGCGACCGACAGCACAATTGCTGCTATCACATGTGAACAAAGAGCCAGGGCAGAGGAACATTTACAATCCTCCCTTCGCCATGTTCTGAATTAGATGAGGTCATCAGTCAGAGCTGGGCAAAGAAAGTGAGTAGTGTAACTTCCTTTGTCCCGACACAGCTGTCCTGCCTGTCATTGCGCTGACAGGGAGTCTGAAAGGGGCACATACCTCCACTGTTATTTACTGACATATACTGTATACACCCAGGACATGTGTCTGCCGGAGGTGCGGATACTGGGTAGTGGCACATACCGGATAAAAAAAAAAAAAAAAGAAGCCCTGTACATGTAGCACCCTGATGTTTAGGCAGGGTTGCTATCAAATTTAGTAGCCAGGCAATAGTTGCCTTGGCCAATTGTTGTTAGGAGATCAATTGATTTCCCCCTAATTCTGCACTTCTCTCTTGTAGCTGCTGACATTAGATAAGACAAAGGCATAGCAAGGACAGATTATAGGTGGATGGGTTGTCTCAGCCAATTTTCAGGGGTTTCTTTAAGTCCCTTGGCCTGCTGGGAGAGCCTATTTGGGTGGAGTCAGGTGATCGGGGTTCTGTGCCACCTGGACGGCTGTCTGGGTGGACGGGTGTTATGCAGCCCCGGGCTGCTAGGCCGGAAGCCTGAGACCTATCCCAGGGACATCTGGCTGCTAGGCTGTCTGAGGGCCTATCCAGAAGCAGGAGAGCAGCGCAGGGTTGGGACTGCTGGCTTGTAGTCCAACCAGAAGTAGTGATTCCGCCGGACGGGGAACCAACTGTGGTCGGAGGTAGAAAGGGGAAGCCGTCACTAAGGGACTATCCACCTTGTTACCGGAGACCACTGTGAGTAAGCTGAGAACAGTACCAGAGCAGTCTTCTCACCAGCTGGGAACAGTGAAGAGGTGGGAAAACCCTTAGCAAGTGCCAAGTCAGGGACCCAGCAAGACAGCAGAGGTAACGCTTGAAGAGTATCTGTGAGTTGCAAGCCAGGGGCCCAACAGGGAAGCAGGGGTGACGCTTAAGGAAGATACTGAGTGTTAGAAGTGGACGAGCTTAGGGGATCCAGTGGCTATTGGATCCGAAGTCTAGTGAAAGACTGGGAGTTCATTGAGTGAAGACTCACAGTGAGTGATTGTGGAGTAAGCTGAGAACTGTTCGTGTTGCAAATAGTTGAATACAATTGCCGTTTGTAATTGCTAGAAGATTGTTGCCATAGGGGACAGCGGTCCTACCTATACAGAAGTGGTGTCCGGCTGGAGGCTTTCACCTGTATAGCAGTCTACCTATAGAAGTCTCTGAGTCTACTAATTATCATTGCATCTACTTAAGGATGTCCTGGTCCTAACCCTCTCTCCCCCAGTTCTGTTTGAGACAATAAATCTCTTTGCATTCAAAAAAAGTGTCTGGTGCCCACCCTTTTATCTTGCATTACACCCACCACGCCTTGTAACCCACTCTACACTGTAGGATGTCAGCTGTCCCTAACGCTAGAGGTCACCATTAGGCCTCAGGAGCCCCAGGACTTTGCTATATACACACAAACAATTTCTATGACACTCTAGTTTACAGAGTACAGCAAAAAAAATTAATGGTTTCAACTTGAGCTACTGAGCTTTGCAAACAGGATTTTTGCAACAGGAAGTAGGGAGAGTGTAAAAAAGTAAAAGCTTGGTGTATATGGTAAAACATTTGCATATTTCATATTTACCAGCAAAAAAAAAAAAATTCATCCTCTGCAAAAGCTATGCAAGTATCCACAGCCCCCATAGTAGACACCCTCTCACTCCCATCTACACCTCAAAGTCCCTGAGTCGAAAGATGAAGTGGGAAAAAAAAACATCCCCAGCAGATTACAACTGTTACTCTAAACAGAATTTTAAAACTAGCTTAAATACCAAAATGTAAAGTGTATATAAATTCAAACAATGAACTTCACTAATTTGCTTCCTTTTAGTTTTTTCTCAGAAACCACTGAAAGCATTATATCTTTTCGACAAGTGCAAATGTCCAGTGGGCCAATAACACCATCTTTGCCAACTCATTAGTTAGCATGTTCCTAGCTCCCTCTGGACTACACAACACCTTCCAATATTACAGAGATGAGGTGAGTGTGAGGTTTTCTATAGTTCTAAAGCACTTCCTGTCCTAGGTAGACAATGCTGCACTTCCAAAGATACCAGTACATTGAGTGTCACCCTAGGACAGGAGACATGCAACTGGAAATTAGGGTAAAAAAGGACTGGTTAGCTGAAAAATATTAAAATTGCTCTCTCTAATTTAGATATGCTTAAGGCCCCTTTCACACTTATACGACTTCAAGGTCGCGCGATTTTACCGCGATTTGGGAGCAGTACGATTTGGGAGCAGTGCCACATTTTTGGCATTAACAAATGAAAACATACAGTAGTTGGTATGAATCATAAGGGGTAACTCTATGCCAAGTTTTAAATAAAAAAACTGGCGTGGGTTCCCCCCCAGGGGCATACCAGGCCCTTAGGTCTGGTATGGATTGTAAGGGGAACCCCCTACGCCGAAAAATCGGCGTGGGTGTCCCCCCAAAATCCATACCAGACCCTTATCCGAGCACGCAGCCCGGCCGGTCAGGAATGGGGGTGGGGACGAGCGAGCGCCCCCCCTCCTGGACCGTACCAGGCCGCATGCCCTCAACATGGGGGGTGGGTGCTTTGGGGCATGGGGGGCACTCTGCGGCCCCCCCACCCCAAAGCACCTTGTCCCCATGTTGATGAGGACAAGGGCCTCTTCCCGACAACCCTGGCCGTTGGTTGTCGGGGTCTGCGGGCGGGGGGCTTATCGGAATCCGGGAGCCCCCTTTAATAAGGGGGCCCCCAGATCCCGGCTCCCCACCCTATGTGAATGAGTATGGGGTACATCGTACCCCTACCCATTCACCTAGGGAAAAAAAGTGTCAATAAAAGTGTCAATAAAAAACACAGTACACAGGTTTTTAAAGTAATTTATTAGGCAGCTCCGGGGTCTTCTTCCGACTTCGGGGGTCTCTCCGGCGTCTTCTCCCGGTGTCCGCATCTTCTGCCGCTCTTTGGCCCGGACTTCTGGATCTTCTTCTTCCCTCTTCTATTCCAGAGATATTGACACGGCGCTCTCTCCAGCTGCAATGGTCTGAGCTCTCCGCAACGGACTTATATAGGCAGTGACCCCGCCCCCTTATGTCGTCACAGTCCCTGGGCATGCTGGGACTGTGACGTTTTAGGGGGCGTGGTCACCAGGTGATGACCACACCCCCTTATGACGGCACAGTCCCAGCATGCCCCGGGACAGTGACCTCATAAGGGGGCGGGGTCACCGCCTATATAAGTCCATTGCGGAGCGCTCAGAGACCATTCCAGGTGGAGAGAGCGTCGTGTCAACATTGGAAGATAAGGCGGCGGCAGAAGTCCGGGCCACCGCTAGCAACTGAGCTGCAGAAGATCAGGACACCGGGAGGAGACACCGGAGAGACCCCCGAAGTCAGAAGAGGACCCCCGAAGTCGGAAGAGGACCCCGGAGCTGCCTAATGAATTACTTTAAAAAACCTGTGTACTGTGTTTTTTATTGACACTTTTTTCCCTAGGTGAATGGGTAGGGGTACGATGTACCCCATACTCATTCACATAGGGTGGGGGGCCGGGATCTAGGGGCCCCCTTATTAAAGGGGGCTCCCGGATTCCGATAAGCCCCCTGCCTGTAGACCCAGACAACCAATGGCCAGGGTTGTCGGGAAGAGGCCCTTGTCCTCAACATGGGGACAAGGTGCTTTGGGGTGGGGGGGCCCCGAAGGGTGCCCCCCATGCCCCAAAGCACCCACCCCCCATGTTGAGGGCATGGGGCCTGGTACGGTCCAGGAGGGGGGCGCTCGCTCGTCCCCACCCCCATTCCTGATCGGCCGGGCTGTGTGCTCGGATAAGGGTCTGGTATGGATTTTGGAGGGGACCCCACGCCGATTTTTCGGCGTAGGGGGTTCCCCTTAGATCCATACCAGACCTAAGGACCTGGTATGCCCCTGGGGGGAACCCACGCCAGTTTTTTCATTTAAAACTTGGTGCGGCGTTCCCCCTCAGGATTCATACCAGGCAGCTGTCAGCACTGCCTGTCATTAATCGCGAAAGGAAAAAAAAAAAAAGTTTCTTTCCCGATCAGCGAGCCAGGCTTGTGCTTACAAAGTCGTACTGAAATCGTGTCTATTATTCAGGCACGATTTGCATGCTACTTGAGGGTTTAACATTGAGGTCTATGGAGTACAACTCGAATAGAAGTTGGACCAAAGTAGTGCAGGGACTACTTTCAAGTCGGCACGACTTAAAGTCGTGCCAATATGAATGGTAGTCATTGAAAATCATGGAGAATGACTTGTCATACGATTTTGCAGTATAAAATCGTGGGACAAGTCGTATAAGTGTGAATGGGGCCTTAATGGATTTGAGAGCAGAGAGCCCAGGTGGTACAGGGATGAGGAGATTCATTTACAGCAGCTAGGGTGCACAGTATTACCCATAACCTTTAGAAGTTATCATAGTACTATATATGCCTCCATCATCATTTCACTTAATTTCAAAACTTTTTTTTTATTAACATGCATTTAAATCCTTTCCATTCCATCATGTTTTCAGCACAGCCTACAAACAGAAGAAAAAGGCCACAGATGTATGCAACCGCATAGAGAAGGGAAAATATAAATCTCTGCATATATGCTTTATTTTTAGCAGCTTAACACAATTACACTTATTTTGAGAAATTATTTCTTACCTTTTTACAAGGCTAAGAAGTTCTATCATGTGACCATGCATCTTTTCTTTCTGATAGTGGGGAGCGGGGTTACAGGACACCAGGGACATGCATTCAGGGGAGGCAGGTGAGGCACCTGCCATGAACATTAAAAAAAAAAAAAAAAAGCGATCGAGCTTCAAGGGTCATAGCAGGGCGACCTGGGGTCACAGAGATCCCAGATTTGTGGGGTAGCTGAAGTCCTACCCGACCACTGGTTAAAATTTGCGACTCCTTTAACCTATGGTCCTGGAGATACGGGGCTCCTTGTGCTGCCTGTCAGGAACTAAATACAGAGTGGCCAGTTTAAATACAAGCCTCTCCTCACTTCCTGTCAGAGGCACTGAGCTCAATGGACGTTTAAGACCAATGGTAAAGTACCATTGGCCCAAGCTGTCCAATAAAAATGCTGCAGTGGATGCACGCCTTTCACTGCAGTGTCATAGAAGGAGCATGTGTCTAAAAGACAAATGCTCTTCCAGTCCAGCCCTCTTAACTACGAGGAAAAAACATGAGTTTATGGGTATAGGATTTACCCACCATCCCATGTTTTTCTCATACAGTTAAGAGGGAGAATGAGAATCTTCTGCTGATGAAAAGGTACTCTTTAGGCTGCATTCACACCTGAGCGTCTACAGCTCATGAAATGCTCGTAAAACAGCCAAAAAAACGCCCAACATGCAAAATCCCATTCATTTCAATGGCACCTGTTCACATCTGAGCGTTTTGTCACCTGAAGCAAAACGCCTGAAAAACGCCCTAAGCTCAAAAAAAGAACATGAGCTTCTTTTGGGCAGATTACGGGCCTTTTTCTGCCTTTTACATTGGTGACCTGAACAAAATCGCAGTAAAAACACGCGATTTTGAAAGGCTCAGGTGTAAATGCAGCAGCTAAATCATATATTTGTATGCTATAACATAATAACTTTTGTATCCATTTACTGTGAAATTACTGGTTGGAAGTTATAACTTCAAAACTTCAGTAATTTGTCCTTCAAGCCACCTGCTTGAGTACAGTTTTTGAAAATATAGTAAAATTACCTTAAGAACAATATATAATAATTGGTATGTTATAGTAATTCTAAATAATATATATATATATATATATATATATATATATATATATATATATATATATATATATATATATATATATATATATATATATATATATATATATATATATATATATATATATATATATATATATTCTCCGGCCCCCCGCACTGCAGAGTGCATGAGCATCATGGGGAATGTAGTTCCAAAACATCTGGGGTGCCAAGGTTCACAATCACTGCACTAGGGAATAAAATGGTGGTCGTGGCAACTTTTTATGTTACACAGTATTTGTGCACCAATTTTTCAAACTTTTTTTTTGTTTTTGTTTTTTTTTTTAAAAAAAAACAACCACACCACACCCACCCCCCACACTAAAATTAGCCTGATTTTTTTGTAGAATGTGAAAGATGTTACGCCGAGTACATAGATACCAAACTTGTCATGCTTTAAAACTGTGCACACTTGTGGAATGGCGCCAAACTTCAGTACTTAAAAATCTCCATAGGCGACGCTGTAAAATTTTTTACAGGTTACATGTTTAGAGTTACAGAGGAGGTCTAGTGCTGAAATTATTGTTCTCGCTCCAACGTTCGCAACGTATGTAACCTGTGTGTATCTGGCTCCGATACTAGCCAGTGCCTCACCAGGCACTGACCTCACCGCACTTCCTTGCAGGACACTGTCAGTATTTCATAGGCTGTTTAGCTTGAGGCAAGATTCAGGTTGTTCTTGAGCAGGAGGCAGGCTGCGATTAGGAGGGGATGTGCGCAAGAGGCATGCTCTGATTGATCTGGGGTCGTGGTGGCTAAAAAAAACTACCTAATATAGGCATACTGTGTGTCTACACATTTCTGAATGGCCAGATAAAAGGATAAAAACTGACTACGCAAGCACATCTCAGTTTCTGTGGTCAGTTTAGAACAAGAAAGAAAGGTGAATGACAGTTTCAACCAGGTACTTCAGATGGAAGAAGTTGAACATAATAATAATATAGACTACAAATTATATAATACACATATGTAAACATACTATACATAAGGAAAAATAATATTTAGGGTAACAAACACTTTAACGTTTGAGAATTAAGTCTATACCAAATAAAAAATACCCACCACTCCTGAACAAGGAAAGCTGGGCCAGCATTGGTACTTGAGAAGCCTTGCCATCTGGTCCATGGAAAGTTCGTTTTTTTGTGTTTTCAGGCTGGAAACAAGATTTCCAAAGTCCCTTGAAATACAGTGCATTGACTACAACCAACCTTGTCAGGGAGCTGTCCAATAAATCAGAGGACAACAGGTTGTCGATCATGCCTACAAGACATAAAAAATTCACATGGATCATTAAAAGAATGACCACAGAGAGCATATAAAAGATGGCACTATCTATACTAAATACTATGTATCTGGGGCAGCAGATAATAAAACGTTGTCACAAACCCTGCATATATACAGTCCTAACAGGAACAGATTTAATATTAGGTAGAAAACCCCTTCCAAGGTGTGCTGGGAAGTCGCTTTTTTGTTATTCTTCCTGTAGAGATTGTGTGCCAAATTTCCTTTAGTTAAAAAGTTATATTTCAGAATACCGCTGAATGAGAAAGAAGAGTTACCCTTTTTGCCTCGGTGCAGGATTGTCTTGACCACAACCTGTAACATTCTTCGAATACTCCAGCCAAAATCTTTCCACTAGCCATGCCTGCATAGTAATTCCTGGCATGCTTCTTTGGGTCTTCTTGAAATACAGGAGACTTTTGGGAGATGCCCTCATAGAAGTTTAAAAGGGATATACAGAAGCAACCAGCTGCAAGAAAATTTCAGTAGCAGACTGAAAATTGCTGCAGTCTTTGGCCCATTGATCTGACCCAGGTATGGATGCGAGATGGGTGGTGGTTTATGGGCATGGGGGAAGATGTGCTAGGCATAGGCTGTAGCATAACATTACTAAGTACAGTTATCCTTTATCCCTTAATGATTGCAGTATTTCCAATATAATGCACATAGGCAGGGCCGTCTTTAACGCAGGGCAAACGGGGCACCTGTCCTGGGCCCAATCTTTGTTGGGGGGCCCGCACTACCCACGAATTGGGGCCCCGATGACGCTTTGCAGAGTACACAGAGGACACAGGAGGCTGTATTCCCGAGCTAGCCAGCAGAGAGGGATAGAGGGGGTGGGGCCAGGAGCTCCACTGACACTCTGACCCCACCCTATGCAGCCTGTATGCTCGGAACAGAGCAGCGTGGCTGCAGTCAGAGCAGTGATCAGAGTGGGAGCGTCAGTGGAGCTTCAGGCCCTGTCCCTTCTATACTGGCTGGGGAATACAGAGGTCCGGGTGGGGGTTACACTGATGCTCTAACCCTGCCCCATGCCTGTATGCTCAGGGTGGAACAGTTGTAGTGAGAGCAGCGAGTAGAAGCCCTGCC
The DNA here is from genome assembly GCA_037952925.1 of Lithobates clamitans. NCBI lineage: Eukaryota > Metazoa > Chordata > Amphibia > Anura > Ranidae > Lithobates > Lithobates clamitans. The sequence continues at coordinate 2,444,511 of JBBGZY010000325.1, read as the reverse complement.
TCTGGACCTCTGAATGTATACAGTGAGCTTGGCTGGCCAGATATGACCTTACACCCATAAAATGCCTGACTGCTGAAACCCTGAGCTGTGTTATTCAACTGTAAAGCTGTGCACTGCTGAAAGTTCTCTGCCCATCTCCTGTATCTCTCCGATTGTCACCTGTAGCATGTCTGCAGTCCTTGATGCTCTCCTGCAGTATATTTGCAGTCTCTGATCATCTCCTGTAGTATTTGTATTAATGTGCCGCTTTACTTGCTCAATTATTTGGGATTGCTCCACTTCTCAGTGAGTGGTAATGTGCATTAACCTGTAGCAACCAGTGAACACTAGTGGTCTGTTGTAATCTCTAGCAACCAGTGAGTGGTAATGATGTGCTGTAACCCCTAGCAACCAATGAGCGCTAATAATGTGCAGTAATCTCTAGCAACCAATCGGCAAGCAAAAATTATGTGTTGTAACTAACGATATCACGTACGGGACATGAAAAGCTGTAGCTAGCTGCCATCTTGTGTGGAAGTAGCCATGACAGTTTGGCTAACCATGTAACATACAGAGAAATCTGAACTTCTTCCTCCCTTGTCTTAGGAATTCAAAGCTTTTTAAGTTCAACAGAAAAGGTTATCTCAACAGAGAAAACAGAACCAGGTTAGGTCAGTAGAAAACATTTGTTGTAAGGGCAGTGTTCAGGCCTGTCGTAAAACTGTCACCCTCCCCATTCAGAGACCTAACAGGCCCCGGTTGTAAATTGTCTGAATACACCTCCAACTTATAAGTATTGAAATTTCAGCATGTGTCCTAACTTCTGACTTAGTAATAGCACAGCCATAATCTGGACATATTTAGTTTCCTCAGACAATATGGAACGTTTCAAGTCCAGACACCCCTATGTCAGGTCATATGGGAAACCCCTGGGACCACTTATTCCTCCAAAGCAGGCTATACGTTATAGAGATGGCATGTTTAGACTTGTTTTGAAGGAAATCTCAAGTTGAATAATGATATGGATATTTGGAGTCTGTAAACACTATAGATGCAGATATATGAATATGTATTACAAAATCTACCTGGGACGTGATCATGAGTGTAGACACCTCCCAGCAACCAACCCCCAAACAAGATGACCAGACGATTGGTTACTGGTCACTGTCAACACCCCCTTTGATTTGACAGAAAAGAGGAGATGCCAAGACAATGGGCAGTTCTCCTTTTACCATCCAAGAAGAAACATCTGCCAAGTCGAGAACCGATTACCTAGCTCATCGATCGAACTCTGATCAACCCTCGGACATTAATTGCAAGTATTCTTTCTTCCCAATTCTACCTTATTGCTTTGTGGCTGTATATTGTCTTTATTTTTTGAAACATCTTTTTTCTGTAAAATGTTTTATTTGCATCAACTTTGACCTTTTCATAATAAACTCTTAGGTTGAAAAGTGTTAACCTTGTCTCTAAAGCTCTTAATGCAAGCTATAAACGAACCTGCCTCTTGAAGGGCGCTACTGTTGTAGAGTAAGACTCTGAGCAGACCTGTCTGTGGTGGCAGTGTGTGTGGCAGACGCTTATTCTAAAATTATAATTGGTATTGCTAAAATTACGAGTCTCCCTCGGCTTAGTCTTTTAAACGGGGGTGGTGGCCCCCCAAGAAAATGTTTGCCCAGGGCCAAATCAATATTAAAGACGGCCCTGCACATAGGTTATTCATACCACCAGGACTTCAGCATTCCACACTGCTCAACTTTTACTAGTGTAACTGTACAATCTGAGCTAAAATAGTAGAAGAAATACCAGAAACATAGTGTTTGTTAAAGCCAACAAATAATCAAGTTTTGACAAGTAAAAAAAATAAATAAAAATATATATATATATATATATAACACATACACACAGTGGGGACAGAAAGTATTCAGACCCCCTTAAATTTTTCACTCTTTGTTATATTGCAGCCATTTGCTAAAATCATTTAACTTCATTTTTTTTCATCATTAATATACACACAGCACCCCATATTGACAGAAAAACACAGAATTGTTGACATTTTTGCAGATTTATTAAAAAGGAAAAACTGAAATATCACATGGTCCTAAGTATTCAGACCCTTTGCTGTGACACTCATATATTAAACTCAGGTGCTGTCCATTTCTTCTGATCATCCTTGAGATGGTTCTACACCTTCATTTGAGTCCAGCTGTGTTTGATTATACTGATTGGACTTGATTAGGAAAGCCACACACCTGTCTATATAAGACCTTACAGCTCACAGTGCATGTCAGAGCAAATGAGAATCATGAGGTCAAAAGGAACTGCCTGAAGAGCTCAGAGACAGAATTGTGGCAAGGCACAGATCTGGCCAAGGTTACAAAAATATTTCTGTTGCACTTAAGGTTCCCAAGAGCACAGTGGCCTCCATAATCCTTAAATGGAAGATGTTGTTTGGGACGACCAGAACCCTTCCTAGAGCTGGCCATCCGGCCAAACTGAGCTATCGGGGGAGAAGAGCCTTGGTGAGACAGGTAAAGAAGAACCCAAAGATCACTGTGGCTGAGCTTCAGAGATGCAGTTGGGAGATTGGAGAAAGTTGTACAAAGTCAACCATCACTGCAGCCCTCCACCAGTCGGGGCTTTATGGTGGAGTGGTCCGAGGGAACCTCTCCTAACAGTAGATCGGAAATTCCAGGTTACTAATGAGCTTCTTCATTTTTCCATGCTTAGAATTTAATTCATCTGTCCCCTGTAATAGACGCTAGCAGAACATCTGAGAGATACTCACCCTTTGTTTCATTCTTTACCCACTGGTTGATCATAGCAGCAGCTGTGTATCTGTCCTGGAAGTCAACATTTCTTACATGGCTCTGAAAAATCTCTCTATTCTTGATAACAAAGGCATCCTCCATCTTGAATCCATTGTTGACAAACATAGCATTGGCCGTGGTGACAATGTCCTTATTCTTCTTTGCTACTATCGCCTTGTTGATTCGCTTTAGTGTTTTCCCAGCCACTGCACACAACAAAAACACATGCATATTTATTAACATAAGAAGGCGTGATTGCAAAAAAAATATCCAACAGAATTCAATTTTCTGATTAGTGTGACATTTGTAGATTACCATTTAGAAACATTGTTTTCCTTTACCTTTAAAAAAGAGTAACTCTACTTTTGTTGAGAAAAAAAACAAACAAACAAACACACACACACACACACACACACACACACACACACACTCCCCTCCGGGAGATCTATGTACATTACAAGGATTTTAACAAACTAGGTTGCAGATTCCTACCTTTTGTTAGACCCCTTTCACACAGGCTTTCCGATCAGGTCCGCCTGTCAGTTTTTCAGGCTAACCTGATTGGACACTCCATTCACTCCTATGGAGCGGCGGATGTCAGCGGTGACATGTCCTCTGACACCCGCTGCTATCCGATCTGATCCTGTCCGTGAAATCCAGACGGATGGTGACCCTATTTTCCATTTGTCCGGACAGATCGGATGAAAACAGACAGGCAGTCCGTTTTCATCCGATCTCCCCATAGAGGGGATCGGGGCTTCGACAGGTCCATCTCTGCACAGTGAGCAGAGACTGACCCGTCAACCTCCTGCTCAGTGGGGATCAGTGGATTGATCCCCCACTGAGCAAAAAACGGAATCCGTGGGGAGGACCGCCAATGTGAAAGGCACCTTATTCTGAAGAAATCCCTGTGTTTGTGTCTGTGAACATGTGGGAAAGTGAGTCTAATGGGAGTGGTTTCATAAATATCAAACAGCTGCAGCACCTGCAGGGCACTAATGAGGAAAGCTGCTGGGCCTGCATCCCTTTAGACGTGATTTCCTATTGTGAGTATCTCCCCAAATATGACATTTTTGTTGCAGGGTATGCTGGAAATCTGACTTGTATCTTAGTGCAGACTTCTGTAAAAATCTGTAAGCCAATCATACAAGTAAATGTTTCTGGGGGGGGGGGGGTTAGGAAAAGGTAATTTATCACAATTGTATGTGCTATATATTATTTGCTCTTTGCCATTTTTTTCCCCCATGAAAATGGAGTTATCCTTTAAATATGCCGATATATATTGTAATCAATTAATACAGCCGTGTAAATATATTTTACTGAAAAATTTCTGTTCTAACATATTTTAAAATGATTTCTTATGGAATAATGATAAAATCTTGTGAAAAAAGAGAGGGGTAGGGGAGCGCTAAAAAATATGTAGGTCAAAAAAAGACTAATACATAAAAAATTTGTTCAATGTAAACTGACAGATACATTCAAGTAATAAGTACCAGCCTGCCTAAAAGAATTATGAATAAACAAAATCATAAACCTGAAAGCAAAAAATATATAAATGTGTTCAATAGTGATCTTAACATGTAATGACGAAAAGAAATATTCAATATACCAAATATACAATAAAGTAAAGAGTCCATCAAAAACTCAAAAGTTGATTGTGATGAAATCCTGCTGTGAATCTTGATATCAAAAGACGTGAGCAGCAAAATCCCTTCACCATCACTGAAAACAACACACCAATGTGCTCATGGGAATAGGTGTACGCTTACCAGATGGAGTTGACCAATTTAATTAAAAAAAGGTCAAATAGGCTTTAGCAAGATAATGCTTGCTGCAATGGAGAGGAATAAACCAGACTAAATAAACATCAGGATTTCATCACAATCAACTTTTGAGTTTTTGATGGACTCTTTACTTTATTGTATATTTGGTATATTGAATATTTCTTTTCGTCATTACATGTTAAGATCACTATTGAACACATTTATATAATTTTTGCTTTCAGGTTTATGATTTTGTTTATTCATAATTCTTTTAGGCAGACTGGTACTTATTACTTGAATGTATCTGTCAGTTTACATTGAACACATTTTTTATGTATTAGTCTTTTTTTGACCTACATATTTTTTAGCGCTCCCCTACCCCTCTCTTTTTTCACATGTATGCATCATGATTATATTCATTTTTGTTTAGGGTGTAGCTGCAATATTTATCATTTATTAGTTATATTTTTGTGGCGCGGAATCTTTCACTTATTCAATGATAAAATCTTGTATCTCATAAAATGAGATCTGCTTTTGGTAAACTTGGATTTTAGTGGTATAATATATTTGACTATATAGGTAAACTGAAGTAAATTTTTACCACATTAAAGAAAGAAGTATTAAAGTCCAACTCAAGTCAAAATAATTTATTTCAGTTTGGATAGAGTAAGAAGGGTTTGAGAGCCTCTGACAGACAATGGCAGCCCACTACTAGCCCCGATGAAGACTGTACAGATCCCCAAAGGGAACCTTCTATAAAGTTTTTTGGACAGAGGCACTGCCCCGTCCTGATTAAGTGGGGTGCTTGCATTTCTTTGCTTTTCATGTCATATGCAATATCTACACAAAAGGGCAGCCTTTGCCAACACACATAAGCACCTCATTTCTCAAATCGGCAAAACCAAAAACGCCTTTTTAAATTAGCGAGGAAGGGGAAAAAAATGCAACAATGTTTTTATCCTAGTATTATTTCATGTCTAGTTATGACCCTACCCCTCATTACCTAAACAACTATGATGGGGGGGGGGGGGAGTTTAGGATAGGGTGGAGTTGAGCAATTAGGACCATTGTCAGGTAGTTACTGTCTGTGACTGCATGGGGAGGATATGTCCCCTCACTCCATGTTCCAGCCGATTCATGAAATTTGTTAAAATACCCTAGACAGGTACACATAGCAATTTAAACCTGACAAGGGTTCTAACCCATCCCCACAATATCCAAAACTAAAAACATTTTGGGCTGACTTCAACTTCAATATTTTTACTCTATAAAAGTGAAGGATGCTATGGGAAACAAATCAACTTCCATTGTGTGCTACAATAAAAAAAAAATTGGACTAAACGCCATACAGTATAAGAGGAATAATAGGTTTTTAAAATAAGACTATAGAGCAGAGGTCTCCAAACGTTCTAAACAAAGGGACAGTTTCTGTCCTTTAGACTTTAGGAAGGCTGGACTGTGGCCAGTGGGAGTAGAACATGTCATGGTGTCAGTGGAATTAACTAATGCCACATTTTTAGTGGAAGGAAGAATGCCCCATCATTGGTGTGAGAGGATTAGTGCTCCATCATTAGTGTTAGTGGGTGGAAGGGTGCCCATAAGTAGTATCAGTGGGAGGACTAGTGCTCCATCATTGGTTTCAGTGGGTGGAAGGGTGCCCCATCATTGTTATCGGCGGGGTATTCGTTCCCCCCCATCATTGGTGGAAGGGTGTCCATCATTGGTGTCAGTGGGAGGAATAGTGCTCCATTTTTGGCGTTAGTGGCAAGAATTATGCCCCCCATTGGTGGTGTCAAAAAGAGAAATAAATAGTGTCTCAAGGGCCGGATAAAGGCAAGCAAATGGCCGCATCCAGCCCTCGGGCCACAGTTTGGAGACCACTGCTGTGGAGAAAAGTCATCATAGGTTTATATCAGGGCACAAGTATAAATTGCCATTTGTACCAGAAGGGTTTAGCAATGTTAGTGTCTGTTTTTACTCATTTGCATGTCATTTCTGGGAAGGCAGGACACATCAGTTAGAGTGGAGCTAGATGAAGAATGCGCGAAGCGGTTTCTTAAAGCCCAGCTCTAGCCAAAATCTAACTTTTCTGTTTGGGATTGAACAGAAAAAGGATAAAGTCCAAAATATCAAGATGTGCTGTTCAGACCTTGGCTATTCTTATGATGCAGTGCAGCAACACAGATGTTTGAAAGACCATACAACCACCTGTTTGTCAGAAGGTGTCTTATGTAGTGATCATTTGATCTGCAAAATTTGACATTTCCATACACAAGACCATGATTGCCATAAAGAACTGTAAAAGCAAAAATGTTATAATCCAAACAATAAAAGTTTCAAAAAAGTGAGAAAAAATAAATAAAAAAACAGACCATTCACTTTATAGCGCATTGCTGTTGTCAACTGCTTTTTCGTCTTCCCATCAGCCCCCAGTTGAAGCATTCCCAATACAGAAGCAATTCCATGAGGGGATATGACCACATTGTCATGAGGTTTAGTCTTCACCAGCTGATTGAATACTTGAATTCCAATGTCCGATCCAAGTTCCTCAAGGTATATAGGATTAATCTGTGACTGCGCTGAAGTCCAATATAGCACCGCAAATAAAGCCAAGAGGAGCCTCGTCATGATCTTTTAAATGTAAACTTAAACACCTGCAAGGACGAAAGGAATATTTAATTACAACATAATTCTTACATGCCTACAGCAAATAACTTTATACAATTTACCCATAAAGGATGAAAAAAATAAAATGGTATCTTATATAATATAGCACTCTAAAAACAAAATAAACCAACAGTGGCAGCAGCATTGTGGCCTAAAGGTCATCAGTAATGACTTCCTACCAGGACATTAACCTCAAGGGAGTTTCTACTTATATATTTGGCCAGATTTTATTCCCCAAGCCAAAAACACTCTTCAGTTACCTCGTTTTAAGCCAAACTGGCCTTGGAGCATGTGTGGTTGTGCGATTGTTGTAAAAACATTGCAGGCATGTTTAAAGGAACATATGTCTAGTGCAGTGTTTTTCAACCTTTTTGAGTCAAGGCACCCTTTAACCACTTCAGCCCCGGAAGATTTGGCTGCTCACTGACCAGGCCATTTTTTGCGATATGGCACTGCATCGCTTTAACTGACGGTCGTGTGACGCTGTACCCCAAACAAAATTGACGTCCTTTTTTTCCCCACAAATAGAGCTTTCTTTTGATGGCATTTGATAATCTGTGGTTTTGTTTTTTTTTTTGCGCTATAAACAAAAAATAAAAAATTATATTTTGTACTTTTTGCTATAACAAATATGCCCAGTTTTTTTAAAAACCAAGTTTCTTAGGCAGATATGTATTCTTCTACATATTTTTGGTAGAAAAAAAAAAAAAAAAAAAAAAAAAAAAAATCGCAATAAGCGTATATTGATTGGTTTGCACAAAAGTTATAGCATCTACAAAATAGGGGAAGGATTTATGACATTTTATTTTTTTTTTTTTTACTAGTAATGGCGGCGATCTGCGATTTTTATCGGGACTGCGACATTTTGCCAGACAGATCAGACACTTGACACATTTTTGGGACCATTGGCATTTACCGGTGTATAAGGCAATTGGGCGTACAATTGCAAGACTACCCTACCCCTAACACCCCCCTCCCCCCTCCTTCAGGAGGCAACATTTAAAAAAAAAAAAAAATCATCAGAAACATAAAAAAACAAAACAAAAACAAGGCAAGAATGCCAACTACTTAGCCACCATGCGGCGATATGTTATACAGTAAATCAAACAATAACACAAACAGAGATCTCTTGAATGCCACACCTCTGGAAAGCAGAATTTTCACTAACCAAAACTATACCACTTTTGGGTTACATTCTATGGGAATTGTCCACCAAAATGCATTTAATAAATGTAATAAATTCACTAGTAATACAACCACACCCCTGTCATGTCCCAGATTCACCTGTGCCTTTTGGGTGCCTGGAACCTCAAAAAGGCAAACAGCAGGATGTAGAGTAGTGGGAGATCAGTAAATGGATTTACCCTGTGAAGTATAATGAGCGATGTATTCTTTTAATGAATACAAAGCCTGCTCGGATTGGCAGAGGCTGTAACATCAGCTCAAGCCTCTCTCTCAAAGCCAATCCGAGCAGGCTACTGTATGTAGCCTGCTCGGATTGGCAGAGGTTCCTACTATAATCAGAGCAGGCTCTGTATTCATCAATAGAATACAGTGCCCGCCGGGATTGGCTCAGCTACATACAGTATATGTAGATTGCTGAAGCTACATACATACAGTATTACCGCACATCCAGCAGGCAGCATTTAAGATGACCCCCGATTTTTGGCAGTTTTTTTTTTTTTTTTTTAAGTGTTAAAGGTCGTCTTATACTCTGGAAAATACGGCGGTCAGTGCTATAAAAATGCACTGATTATTGTGTAAATGTCACTGGCAGGGAAGGGGTTAACACTAGGGGGCGATAAAGGGTGGCTGGTCGTGAAGGGGTTAAAAATCGAAGCACCCCATTCTAAAAAAAATAAAATAAAATTAAACTAAAAGTTTTACATAAGACAGCAACACTTACACACGTTGGACACCCAACATTAGAGGGGATTTATTTTTTCAAAATAAAATACACCGTTGGGGGCTGATGGAGGGGGCGGAAAAGGGGTAAACAAGGATGCTGTGCAGGTGCCCGATGTCCTCATCAACTGATGACATCACTGGTTGTTGGGATGCTGGTGGCTGGAAGGTGGTAATGGTGCACAATGAAAACCTATGGCTTTGTAGAACTAAAAGGCAGGCTTCATCCACCTGCTGGATTGCATACAATTTTTGAGCATCTTTTAGTCATTTTGTCAAGGCACCCCTGAAGAAACCTGAAGGTACCCCAGGATGCCTGGGCACACTGGTTGAAAAAGGCTTGTCTAATGTACTGTGTAGCATGCTGTAGACAATATCTGATTTAAAGTGTCATTAAACCCAGACTAAGAACAACTCTCATTACATGTGTAGCATATCCTGGTGTTTTGGCAGGGTGGCTACTAAATTTAGTTTGTCATCATTATAATCATCCTGACTGATTGTTAGAAGATCCGATTCCTCTCTAACTCTCGATTGCTGTACCTTTTCTCTTCTGTCACTAGGTGGCGCTTGCTGGTGGCATTAGATTGACAAGGGTGTAGCACTAGCATGGTCAGACTATGGATGGATGGGGCGCTTCAGCCAATTGGCCAGGATTTCTTTGGTCCCTTAGCCTGCTGAGAGAGCCTATTTGGGTGGAGTCAGGTGATCGGGGTTCTGTGCCACCTGGGTAGATGTGTGTTATGTCGCCCCGGGTTGCTAGGCCAAGCCAGAGGAATATCCCGGGGACACCTGGCTGCTAGGCTGCCTGAGTCCTATCCAGGAGCAAGAGAAGCATTGTAGGGTTGGGACTGCAGGATTGGAGTTCAACTGAGTTGTGAAGGTTCAGCCGGATGGGGAACCAGTCGAGGTAGAGGGGACGCTATCACCACTAAGGGGCATTCCACCTTGTTACCAGAGACTACAGTGCGTAATCTGGAGCCAGTACCGGAGCAGTCTTCTCACCAGCCGGGGACGATAAAGAAGGAGGAAAGCTTCAGCAAGTGCCAAGCCAGGGACCCAGCAGGACAGCAGGGGTGACCCTTGAGTAGTATACAACGTACTAGCTGTGGAGGAGCTCAGGAGATTCAGTGGCGATTGGATCTGGAAGTCTAGTGAGAGACTGTGAGCTCAATGAGTAAAAAAAGTCTACCGTGAGAAATTTTAGTGTAAGAAGAACTATTCTGTGTTGCCAAAAGTCAAGTACACCTATAGTTAGTGACTGTTACAAGATTTGTTGCCATAGGAGACAGCAGTCCTACCTATACAGAAGTGGTATCCGGCTGGAGGCCTTCCCCCGTAAAGCGGTCTACCTATAGAAATCTGAGTCTGCCAATTAACATTGCATCTATTTAAGGGTGTCCTGGCCCTAACCCTCTGTCCCAGAGTTCTGTTAAGAGACAATAAATCTCTTTTGCATTCAAAAAGTGTCTGGCGTCCATCACTCAATCTTGCACTACTCCCACCATGCCTTGTAACCCACTCTACAAAGATGGATGTCAGCTCTCCCTAACTCTGGAGGTCACCATTAGGCCTTTGGAGGTCCGGGACCTTGCTACACATGTTATGTAAAACAGAGTGTGCATGCTCACAAAGCCACTAAAGCATTCGTTTTTTGCACAGCGAGTCTGCCTTTAGCCATCCCTCTCATCTTCTGTGTCCCTACTGCAGCCTGAGATTGTGTAGACTAGCTGCTGCCATCTATTGATCATGCTCCAGTTTCAGTTCCCCGCTAAGTTTTTCATATCTGTCTTTTTGTATTCTGTGCAGCCCATGTGACTATCGAGTCACACATATGGGTATATACACACACACACACACACAGTGGTAAAAGGATATTCCCCTCCCTCCCTTCTCTATGTCCTCCTACTGAAACTCTATTAAGGCAGTATATAGTATGCTGACTGATTACGTTCACCAAGAAACTCACAAAGAAAGCTTAGTTTTAACATAAATCAGTATTAAATACAAAATAACACAATAAAAGGTAGAATCAATCTTTTACTCCGCCTACACCATATTAATGCACAAAATATATTATATATATATATATATATATATATATATATATATATATATATATATATATATATATATATATATATATATATATATATATATATATATATATATATATACACATACATACATACACACACACACACTTGATGTTCAATAAAGATTCATATGGAGCTGTAAAACCATTTTTTTGTAGCCAAGTGTTAGGCTACAGCAGTAGAGAGAAGGAGGCATTGCCTTTTATTCTCCTCTCCCTCTACAGAGATATTGATGTTACGCTGCACCATTCTCCTCTGGCTAGCAGAGAGGAAGTAAAGCCTAGCAAGTCCATAGACCTCTATGCAGAGTGCTGAGAGTTCTGGGCATGGACTCTTTGGACTAAAAATCCCCATGGAAATTGTGCAGTAAAAGGAGTGGAGAGGAATTTTGTTAAAATTGCCCCAGGAAAAGGTCTTCTTCTTGGCGCCAAGGAGAGAGGGAGGGAGAGCAGAGCACCTCTAGCCGAGAATTTACCTGCCAGCAGGGATGTGAGCCTGAGACAGAGTAAGGACACCTGGGGGCAGCGCAGCACTGCCCACATCACAGATCCTGCGCCCCTGCCGCAGAGAGGCTGGCGTGTTCACTCACCCTCTATTTCCTACTGCTGATCACCAAAGGCTTTCAGGAAGAGACTGAGGGCCCCCCCCCTGTCAGGTTGTATGCTTAATTGTGTTATTACCATGTTAATAATTGCCTGCCTAGTTACCAACCATATTGGCCGACAATATAGTAATGTTGCCTTTCCTACCTGGTTTGGTGCTGGTTTTCTTTGATGAAGCACTACTATTGGGTACTAAGTATAACTTTCAGTGATTTCCTGTGATATTGTAGGTTTTCCCACTCAACCTGGTGCGTCAGAGGGGCTGAGGTTTTTGGAGACGATTGAGGCAAAGAACAGAGGGCCCATCCTATCCAGCGGCCCATACAGGGGTAGCGTCACATTTTTGATATTTAGAGAGTTTTAATTTGAACTGCTCTTCTGGAACTTTTTTATAGTCATCTGACCGGCACAGCATCAATCAAGGCTGCGCAGATACAGACTCATACTGCAGATGTGCTCTGCTGATGTAAGGAGTAATAGAAGCCCCTCCCAAGGATCTTTCCCTGCAGATGCCAAAGAACAGGGAAAACACAAAACAGCGCTGCAGGAATATGGTACTTAAAGGATAAAAAAAAAAATAATAATATTATTACTAAATTATAATATTACTACTACAGCAGTGGTACGACATACATGATTTATATGAATGAATTCTGGCAATTAGCACTTATACGTTTAGTATCACTTTAACAGCATAGAAAAAAAAAAGGGGGAAGCCATTTCAGCTCAGAAAATTCAACTAAGCAAAAGTAGTATAGACCTTTTATTATTGCTATACTGTAGTGTGAACTTTTCCTTTTTTTTTTTTTTGAAAAGAAGAGTACTGGAGAGAAATCAAATGCTTGTTGTTTTCCCAAGGATAGATTGGAAGTTCCAAATGATGATGACGTTTGCCAAACACAGAGTATAGTAATTCAGATTCACTGCAGCAGGAATTATGCCAGTACAGGAAATAGAAGGGAGGGAAGAAGCCTAGAGGGTTTCTAATCAGCTGAGAGAGAAAGGGGAGCCAAAATCCAGGAAGTTAGTTGGATGTTGTAATCCTAATTGCTTACAGCCAGTACACAAGGGAGGCATAGAGCCTGCAGTGCATTTGGAACATAGTTGTTATTTTAAATACACTTTAGGTCCATATCAGATGGACATTCGTGCACATAAAACTTTCCTGTAAGTAAAAGTTCAGAATTTTTAATATTTTTTTTGCAACCACCAGGGATACCATTGCAATGATTTTTACTAGCTTTAGTTTAAACTTTTTCCTGCATTACATTTCATACTCCTACCCAAAGATTGCAAACTTTTCCTATGGACTTACTCACCTTTACGGAAAAGCCTGAAGGAGCATTCCCTCCTGTGGCATTAGGGGGGTGGCTACAAAGGCTGATCTGTCCCTACAATAACTACATTCTTGCAGAAATGCATTCTTAAATAAACACACACACACACACAAACACACACACAAACTTCTGCATGCAGCTTCCCCCTCCAGCCCCCCCTAAATACTTACCTGAGCCTGATCTCGACCCAGCCATGTGCACGAGAGCAGAGGCTCTCTCTCCTCATTGGCTCAGACACAGCAAAGTGAGCCATTGGTTCCACCTGCTGCTGTCAATCACAGCCAGTGAGGAGGGAGCAGGGGTAAGCCCTGAAACGTAACTCTTAAAATGAAGGTGCGCGTTATACGTCGGTAAATAAAAATGAAGGATCATTTGAAAGTTACAATAAAACCTACTTTTTTAAAGGAAAATCAGGATAACGAGAATTCAAAGCCAACGTCAGGTTGTGAAAGAGAACAAGACAAACTTTCAAAAATGATTTAAAATATATTAATACTAATAATAGGGCCCCGCTCTTGCCTATATAACAGCTGTCACAGCCAAGAGAGCAGTCAGTGGGACGCCTCCCATTGGAGGCTGAGCTTTTTTTCCCCCCCTCTATGTTTTCGGGCCTTTCCCTGCCTGTCAGACTGCTTGCTCAGTTAAGGGTCTGGTATGGATTTTTTTTTGGGGGGGGGGGGTTAGACCCACGCCAGTTTGTTAAACTTTTTTTGGCGTTGAGTTACCCTTAAAATCTATGCCAGTCCCAAAGGGCCTGGTATGGACTGGGGAGGTAGGAAACCAATACAGTTTTTTTTTCTCAATTCTGTCATAGAGATAGGGTTCCCCTTAACCACTTCAATACACTATTATATAACTAACCTGCCTCTAGCTAACATTCTCTCAATCATAACACTATATACGGCCATCATGTAAGCAGCCTTATATAGTGTGGGGTGTGGACTTGGCCCCCCCAAGCCACGATTGGCTAAAGGCACCCTGCCTTTGGCCAATCATGGCTCTCACAGCAGAGCACACTGATCGGCCAAAGCATGCTGGTCAGGTGCATGCTTTGGCCAATCACCAGCCATCAATGTACTGCGATCTCGCAGTCCATTATGGGGTTCTCTGCGGTGGTCAAATTTGCCGCGCCCCATACGTTCGGTTCGTTTGCGAGCAAACGAACACCCGATGTCCGAGCCGAACGACCATCCCTACTTAATAGCAGACTTGTTTGGTAATAAGCTAGTCAAAGAAACTAGACTAAAATCTTCTATCCCAAACATAAAACACTGGTAAAAGGAAAGTATGCACAAACTGAAGACATCATTGTCTTTCAGAATCAGGTATTCCCAAACTTTATATAAAAAAACCCACAAGCAAGAGCGAGCAAGGAGGAAGTGGGACTTTGAATGAAGCCAATGGTTTGCAAGCCGACACATAGCGGTGGGTCAATAAGCTTTATCCCGCTGGAGCTCCTCCCATTCTTGGCCCTGCGTGCGTGACGTTGGCGGGCTTCCCCGCGGCGGCGCCTATCAGTGTTGCCAACCTACCAGATTGAAATTTACTGACACAACACCCACAATTTACTGGCAGAGCCAAGTTTTTACTGACATTTTAAAAAGTTACAAAATTACAATTTTAAGTGCAAATTACAGTATTTAGGCTACAAACAAATACAATATGCAATTAGCATCTGGTTTAAAGGTAGATAATAAGGCAAAAAACATATTTCTTATTTTTATTTTCGGTTTAGTAAGTAAGTAGCTCAGGCACATTACTCAGGAGGGCAAGAAATTAGAATGGGCGGCACACACATAAAATTGACTCTCACAGTAACACCGATAGAAGTGTACAGCAGCACAGGCGAAAATGATAATGAGACCTCACTGACACAACACGTCACCTCCTGATTCACAGTGACAATCTCTCTCCAAGCCAAGTGGTCCCTCCAGTCCACTCCAGTCTAAACAGCAATGACAGTCCCGGTCCCAGCCTGCCTTGCTCCCATACCCCAGACCCGCACACGAGGCTCTGGCCGCTCTGCTTGGCTCCATTGCACCATGACATCACACAACATGCTCAGGCACCGCCTCCGCCAGAGCCACCTGATCGCACTGTAGCAGGCACTCAGATGGTCTCAGCCGACTTCGGACCAAGCCGAGCGTCACAGCCATATTTCTTACTGGCAACCTTTTACTTTTACTGGCATTTACTGGCAAGAGAAAATTGCCTGTTTTTTACTGGCTGCCAGTAAAAATACTGACGGTTGGCAACACTGGCGCCTATATATAGGCGCTCTCGGTCACCTGGGGCGGTGTGGCGCTCAAGGTACACTACAGTGGGGTGGTGGTTCTCTCTCCACACTATCTATGTTATGCAGGTATGCCCTCCTCACCCCACTCACATCTTCCTTATTCTTTCCTATCATGTGTTTTTCACTTGTATCTCCCAGCCTTACCAACTCCTCTCTCCCTCACTCTTTTCCTCTCTTCACATCACCCCCCCTACACTCCCCTTTCCCCCACCACACCTCCCCTTTCGCACTCATATCCCCTTTTGCATCATGACTCATCTGCCACTTTTACTCTAGGGTGCCTCGCGGCTCTATATCGCTTCGGGGGGGTGCCGGTTTTGGTCGCCGTGGCGGGGATGCCCGCCTCAGCTCCCGGTTTGGCATCAGTTCCGGACGGCTTGCCGCACCTGGCCATTCACCGTCAACCTATGCCTGTTGTGAGTACTTTTATTTTTGGGGGATTACCTGCCCTCATATACCCACTCCCAATTTTTGACCCATGATATTTTTAAAATTCCAGAAACATGACATGTCTGCTCCTGATGAGTGGTCATGAACCACGAAAAGCGTCGAGCTACCAGTCCCCTTTCGTTGTTTTAACCCATGCTATACAGGCTATTACCTTTTAACAGGATTTTGAGGCCAGTTATCAGGCAGGCATTACCTCGTTTTAACTATCTACGCATTCTGACACCTGGTGATCCTGTGTCTTTATTTAGTAATATTGCTCATACCTATGTTATTACTCATGTTACCTGTTATAGCCTTGATAACTATGCTAATGATCCTTACGTTGATCTTTGGTTATCAATGCTAACATTTTACCAAGTGTTAATTCGACATTGTTTGATACCATTGTTTGTATGAATATGCAATAAAGCTTATTGACCCACCGCTATGTGTCGGCTTGCAAACCATTGGCTTCATTCAAAGTCCCACTTCCTCCTTCCTCTCTCGCTCGCTCGCTCTTGCTTGTGGGTTTTTTTATATATTGTAGTCATAGGGATGGAAATATGCGACCTTACCCAGCGCAATTTCAATTAAAGTCCCAATTTCCCCTTCCTCCTTGTTGTTCATATTCCCAAACTTTCCAAAGAGTTCATCCAGTCCCTAGAAGCTCCACTCTCAGAAGAATTACAGGCAGTATTAAAAGATATGAAGCCACATAAAGTACCAGGACTTCACAGGTTTTCAATTTAATTTTATAAAAAAGGTACTTCAAAACCAACAACAAGGCCCATTTCTTGCCTAATTCAACTGCCCGTTAAAGTTCTACTACATTCCAATTGACTCCTTAAGAGTCAAAATTACAGTCTTGTCCAAGTAAGATAAAGACCTTTCACAGTGTGCTAGCTACCACCTCATTATGCGGTTAAGCATTACCCTGAAGATCCTGACAGAATGCTGTAATAATAATAATAAAAATAGTAATACAAAAAATTATATTATATACATATTTTTTTTTTATTATTATTACAGCAGTCTATCAGGATCTTCAGGGTAATGCTATAATATAAATGTGTGTGTAAAATATATATATATATATATATATATATATATATATATATATATATATATTACACACATTTATATTATAGCATTACCCTGAAGATCCTGACAGACTGCTGTAATATATATATATATATCCCAGAGACTTGTTTAAGCGAGAGATTAATCAGGGGGGTACAGCCCATACAACTCAGGGGCCCGTCCGGGCCAGAAGGCGGCAGGACGGGTGAAAGAGAGTCATGTCATTGAGCTCAGACATCAAGCTCTTTACTGCCACCTCTGGCTACATGTGCAGCCCTCATGTGAGCTGCCTGTACTGTGCTCCTCAGTTTTGTGAAAATGTCAGCTTTGTGAAAACTAGCTAGGACTAGGTAGGAATATTTCCTTTACAAGTAGGGGCTGTGAAGGAAAGAGAGGGGGGTCGTTTGTGTGCAGGGAAGGACCAGAGGCTTGTGTATGTGTGGGGCTACACACACACACACACACGTGAGGGGGGCTGGCATAATTACAGGTGTGAGGGGGGCTGGCATATATACAGGATCGAGAAGGGTGCTGAGTGCAAACGGGTGAGGTGGTCGGTGTGGATTCGGTGGGATGGCCTGTGGGCAAGCCCTGGGGAATGTTGGGGGGGGGGGGAATTATAAATCAGTTTTATTCAAAAACGGATATGTTTGTGATAGGCTTAGCCCGATAAATTTAGTCAACCCTGGTTTCTTTTGGGTTTTCAAACAGCCTTGCCTTCCCCACTCTGTTCCTGTCCACCTGAGAGTTTAAAGGACATTCTTGGACCCCCTTGCATGGTTTTAACACCTAGTGTTACATTAAAAATATCAAATAAATTAAACATCCAGCAGGGAGAGAAGGGTCCCCTCTTAATGGCCAAAGTAGTTACACAGACCCTGGAAATTCAGTATTGGTGATCTCCCACGGAGATTCAGAAAATGCTCTAGAGCTTTGACTCTCCAACATCTACCAACAAGTCAATATCAGTTATGAGCAGACTGAGCTTTTAATGAGCACAGCAGGCTGTACTGTCCAGAGTATTGAGACAATTTTTCACTGCCCGTGTTACGAAGCAAAACGTATTGTGTTTGTTTTTATAAATTTAGCTTTCCACTGCCAGAAAACCAGACTGGTCATAATGACCAATCTGAGGCAGTAAAAAAACACACATATTAAACAAAAGTTTAGATTGTATGCCTGCTGGAAGTAATATTGCAGCATGATTTATAATGGAACAAAACGATCACATCAAATATACTGGCACAGCAGTCTGAAAAATTCTGCTTCATCATAAGTGGTCATCACTATGGCATGAGCAAGAAACTAATTTAAGATTCTTCTTAGACACCTTATAATATACCCAGTAATTTCCTAACAACCTTGTTTAGACTAGTCTCACTGAAAGCATACAGTAAATTCCCAGTTTACTGACTATGCTGGCAAAAGAAAGCAAACGAGAAAAGTAAATATAAAAACACACTGAGCCTCAGCATTACACAACCATGGACCAAAATATTTTTTATAATATTTAGAACTCAACTTCCCTAAAATTACATACAAGCGTGGGCTTCATTTTTCTCTGTTTATTCACTTTATTTTTAAACTAATTTTTTTTTTAGATTGAAGTAGATGTCAGAAGACTGAATCCCCCCCTCCCACACCTCATTTTTTGGCAATGCTGATATTGCATCCGGCTATGTGTACATGTCACAACCCTTAATATAGCGCCTCATATTTACCACATCCAGGCATTATTTCCTTGCAAAAAGGTATGCATAATTTTCCAGTTCGAATCCTTGTGCTCAACCCAGGAGATTACGAAGGTCCTTATTAAATGTGCTTTAAAAAGTGGACTCCATATTATTGGGAACTTCTAGAGATGTTATTTATGCCTAAACGTTACAAATAAAAAATTTGTATCAGCAGTGTAATTCCTGTGCCTAGATACCTTGGCCAGTTGTATATGCGAGATCATCTGAGGCACTGCTCCCACTGGCTGCTAGAGAGAAATTTGGAGAAATTACTGTTGCTGCCAACGGTCTTCAGTGCTCAAGAGTAAGGCTCGATTCACACAGGGGCAACACGACTTCAGCGCGACTTTGCACGGCGACTTCAACACGGCTTCAACGCGACTTCAGCAAATTACAACGCGACTTGAAGTCGCCTCCATGACAGGCGACTTCAGCTGTGGCCAATCACAGGACAATCAGCTCTCTGGGAGGGAGGGGTTTGCCTGGGCAAACGAAAGTTTTTGCCTGCAAAGTCGCTTGACTTTAGAGAGAGATCCGACTTGGAGGCGACTTCCATTGATTTCTATGGTACAGGTCGCCTACCAAGTCGGATCCAAGTAGTACAGGGAGTACGCTCTGAAGTCGGAGCGACTTCAGTAGTGTCTATTAAGACGCTCCCATTCACTATAATGTGAATCTCTTTCTGGGGCGACTTTGGGGGGCGACTTGAGGGCGTACAAGTCGGATCCCAAGTCGTCCCAGTGTGAACCGAGCCTAAGTGTTGCCCGAGGACCTGCAGTCCAAGATCTCCCTGCTTTTACTTTATTCACTCTGTGGGTCGGTTTTCCTCCACCTGTCCTGCTGCTTCTTTAGTATTATTCCACCAGTCATCAGGTGGCAGCAAATGTCTACAAAGATAGCAGCCCTCACACAATGTGGAACAAAACATAGAAATTCAGTACATTTTTTTTAGCTGTAGTCAGGTTGTAGGCTATACTGGTGACAAAAAAAATGCTGTTGCTTGTTTTTTTCTGGGCACTGCGATCAGGTCCCTTATAACCAAATGTTGAAGTTTTACCTCTAGACTGAAATACATTTTCATCAGAGCTATATTTCCTATATGTGCCAAGAATAAGATTATAAGAGGGTGCTACCAGTTGGATACCTAGATAGGTTAGAGTAGAAGCTGATGCCCAAAAGAAATGTACCAACATCGAAATCGTGTGTTTAGTGGCATGATCAAGACAGATGCCGAGCATACAGAATTTAAGGGGGCGAGAATGGCTTTTTTTTTTTAATACAGTCAGGCCTCATGTAAACAGACTTATGAAAATAAGCATAAGCACTTGAATGAAGGAATGAGTACCTTCAGATCAGAATGGGGTAAATGTCTCCTTTTGCTTTCAAAACAGTAAACAGGTCTGGGTAAAAACCCTGAACCCTTTTTTAAAACGGGAATATGGCTAGGACTCCTAAAGATTCCCATCAGTATCAGTATGGGAGGAGGTCTGCTAGTCTGTGGATAACTTGGCATATTTGACAATATAGTGGGGCAGAGGGAGAGCTTAAAATTCTAGCTTGTAATGCCTGGACACATTCTGTACCCATGCTTGTGTGATGCCTTTGGTCCATGTGGCTTCAAAGGCCAAGAAGAACATTTGGGTGTCCAAGGCCAAAGGCCTGAGATAAAATTGATGTTTGGACTTGGACGACTGGAGGAAACTAAAGAACTGTTCTAGCTTCAGGAGGTATGTTTCACTGCCTTCTGCAGGGACAAAAAGAGATATTGCCTTCAGTGATGTCAAGAGGACAGATTCTGCCTTTCAGGGACCTGGTGGT
Organism: Lithobates clamitans; assembly: GCA_037952925.1. Taxonomy (NCBI): domain Eukaryota; kingdom Metazoa; phylum Chordata; class Amphibia; order Anura; family Ranidae; genus Lithobates; species Lithobates clamitans. The sequence goes on along the minus strand of JBBGZY010000325.1, from coordinate 2,423,996 downwards.
GGTTCAACTCCTACAAAGAATGGGAAAGGAGTACATGCATGCGACAAGCTGTGTGCTTTTGGTTCAGCAGTAATTGACCAGGACTGTGAAGGATAGTGAAAAGTGTTTACTCCCTTCTGAGGAAAGAAAATGTCTAACCAACGATCCTTAATGAACAATGTCCCCCCCCCCCCCCCCCTTTTTTAAACTTAAGCGGTCCAAACCTAATCATTTAACACCTTTTCCTTCAATACATTTATAAAACTTGATTCTGCCCAGTCTCATCTACATTTGTTATCAGTTGTTCTTGGCAGCTGAACAGATGGGAGTTGGTCATGCAATATCTTTCAGTTGAGTATAACTCATGTTTCACAAAGAAGAATATGGCTCAACAGAATCTGTTAAATGTTTCTTATGGGAAGATCATTAAACTTAGAAACACAGCAACACTATCTGCTATGTCGTACATACTGAGGAGTTTAAAAAAGGAAAAAGCTATGAAACAAAACTGGCACAAAATGTAAAAAATACTTAAAGTGGTATTAAAGTCTATTTTTTTTTACCTTAATGCATTCTCTGCATTAAATTGATACTAAACAAAAAGCTGTTTACATTTACATTGTCCCTTCTATTTCTGTATGGGGATGATGGCACAAAAAAAAAAAAAAATAATAATTTTTTTTTATATATATAATACATCCAAGTACCCTTTTCCTAATCAATATGCAGCTGTCATATGACCCAGCTCTTTCCCAGCCTGTCTGCAGGGAAACAAGCAAGAGCAGCTCTGCTGTTGGTCACATGTTCAAAATATTAAAAAATAAACAGCCTTTGGAATACAGAGTAAAAATAAATATCAATAAACTGTTTACAAATATATATTTTTATTATGATTTAATCAGATCTTTAATTATTTTGTGGAAATAACATGATGTGGGTGGAATTCTGCTGGTCACAAGCTGTCTCACGCCCCTCCACCCTGTGTCTAGACTAAGAGGGAGGTAAAGCCACCATTAAATTTACATGCAATATCCTGCCCCCAACGTGTTTAGCTGGTTAATGGGCATGGAGGAGGGAGGGAGCGGGCTGTCATTTACCACTGTGTACGCCCACATGTGTCACATTGGCTGCTCAGATGTAATAGGGAGGAAATGTTCAGCATAGAAATTCACTGAAAACTGAGCATATGCAGAGCTGCCTCCACAACTAAATTGGAGACATGGAAAATGGAGATAGAGAGCAGCAGAATCAACCAGGATTTTTTCAGGATACAAAAAAAAAAAATAAATAAATAAATTGCATAATGACCGAGTATGAACAGCATGTAATACAGCAGTTATTGATTTTTTTTTTTTTTTTAAATGTGGGTTTAGTGACACTTTAAAAGGTGAAAAACACCCCATAATCTGGCCTACCCCCTCATCTCTAAAGACTTACCAGGTTCCATGTCACCGCACTCAACTCCAGTATCATTCGCCTCACTTCCTGATTTCACAAGAGAAACTTGTAGTAGTGGATCCATAGACTGTCTGCCATCAGTCAAACCCCTGCGAGAAGGAAGTGGGGCCATCCAGTGCCGTGTGAGTTTATGGATTCACACAGTTCAGTAATAAATATTAAATACTACAAAAACGTAAGTGATGCCTGGGCAGTTTTTTTTTTTTTTTTTTTTAAACACCCCACGCTCCTCTAAAACATCAAAATTATTTTTAGCTCCAATTGTGAAATTAAATGAATACCAGTAATAGGCAGTTGTACAGGGGACTACATTTTTAATGTGATGCTCAAAACAGCAGTGAAAAAATAAAATAAAAAAAAAAAAGTGTCTAAATCGGATAATACATGGGCCACTAATGGGAAAATGCATACAGTACACAGGAACAATCAACTGGTATGTAGGCAGTAAACTGGCAAGATTTACAATGTGTGGACAGAAAAGAGTCAGCTGTGCCAATATGTAAGCAACAAAAGCACAAAACACAACAATATGCCAGAAACAAACAGTAAACATGGTAATATGGTTACAAAAAAATAAAAATTATATGAGAAAAGCCCCACCACCACCAAAAATCCCCTTTTTACCCATCATATTTTATTAAATGATTTAGACAGATCATGTTAAATGATAGAGACAGAATATCAAGCACAAATCCAGGTTAAAAAAAAAAAAAAAACACAAACACACACACACACACACACACACACAGCAAATGTTATACTCCATTTATAACATGTGTATCACGTATTTTTTCTGGATTTTTTGTTGATATACAGTAGTTACATAGTAGGCAAGGTTAAAAAAAGACACAAGTCCAACCTATGTGTGCGATTTTATTTTAGTATGAGATATGCTGTCGCTATCATTTAAAATACAACTATAATAGGAAATATAGACCCCTAATTTCTTTGTAAGTGGGCAAATGTACAAAATCTGAATCTAAAAAGGGATCAAAATTATTTCCCCACTGTATGTCCATAGTCCCTTTCTCAGTCTCAAATGTGAGACATCAGGCATCTGTTTAGACCCCTGAAGTTTCACCAAATCCCCTCTTCAAAAGGGCAGTTAAAAAAACAAAAAAAAAAAAACAAAATGCTAAAAACATATAGAATTTTTTTTTTTAATATAGACTCATTTACATGTGCTCTGCGCTCTATAATTTCTGCCATGGCTGCAAGGCATAGCATTGCGACCATGGCATGTGTACACTCCTAGCCACTGCTTTTGTTGCTAAAGGGGGTAGTGGATGGCATAAGTATAAGTGCAGTCCAATCGTGGGGTTTTTACTACCCCAGCCCCCCCCCCCCCCCCCACAACTTCACATGAACCCTGGAGGACTCATTTTGTTGTGCGTGTGTCTGCAAACAATTATTTCAGTGTACATTTATCGTGAATCCAATTTGATATGTTCAGGTGGGGGGGGGGGGGTCATTATTTCTAACAGCAGCCCTGAATGTATCTAAGAGCTACAGGGCACATTGCTGCTATGTAGATGGTCCTGCAGAGCCACAAGCAATGCAGACTTTCCTCCTGTCTGACCCACAAAAAAGTACCACACTGGATAAAAATAAATAAATAATAACATATCCTACACAATATCATTCAATTACTACTCTAGCACAGACTTTCAACCAGGGTGCCTTGGCAAAATACCTAAAAATTTTATACAAACCAGCGTGTGGATGAAGCCTGCCTTTTAGTTACACAAAGCCACAGGTTCTCATTGTGCACCATTACAACCTCCTAGCTGTCTGTGTCCTAGTGACCAATGGCGTCATCATTTGATAAGGATGTCAGGCACCTGCATCCTTGTTTGACCCTCCCCTGCCCCTCTCCATCAGCGTTAGGGGTCACATGGAGTGAGTGATGGAGAAAAACTGAGTGGGAAGAGATGCATTGGAATACTAGTCAGTTCCAGTTTGCAAAAGTGTATTTACTTTGGAAGAATAAAGCACCTCTAAAAGGTTGGGTGTGCCACGTGTGTGGACATTGCTGCATTATGTAAAAACTATTATGCCCCCTACACACACGATCGGATTTTCCAACAACAAATGTTGGATGTGAGCTTGTTGGCGGAAAGTCCGATCATGTGTATGCTCCATCGAACATTTGTTGTCGGACTTTCTGCCAACAAATATTGGCTAGCAGGTTCTCAAATTTTCCACTAACAAATGTTTGTCGTCGGACTTTCCGATCGTCTGTACACAAGTGCGTGGGACAAAAGTCCACGCATGCTCGGAATCAAGTACGAGCCAATAGCGCTCGGTCTTGTAAGACTAGCGTTCGTAATGGAGATATCACGTACGTCACTATGTTCGTTGGCCAACATTTGTGTGACCGTGTGTATGCAAGACAAGTTGGAGCCAACATCCTTCGAGCAAAAATCCACGGTTTTGTTGTCGGAAAGTCCGATCATGCGTACGGGGCATAAGGCTCCATGTGCACTGGGCTTTTAAAAAAATAAAAAATAAAAAACACACACACGTCTGTTCTCTTGGGAGTAAAAAACACTCATATAGATACACATTTTTTGTACAAAGTCTAGACGAGTTTAGGAGAGTTATGTTTTCTTCTATCAGTGAGCTCCAATCAGAAACGCGATACAGAAGGGTTTTTTTGCTGCCTCTAAACGCTGAGCTCAAGATATGCCTCTAATCATCCTAATGTACATGGACACATAGGATAACATTGAGCTGCTTCTACCAGCAGAACACAAAACTCCTGCAGAAGCAACTTTTAAGCCAGTGTGCATGGAGCCTTAGAATAGGGGGTCACAAGACAGTCCATAATTTTTATAGGGTGCCTCGAGATTGTGAATTTTTTTTTTTTTTAAAAGGTTCTTTGACTGAAAAAAGGTTGAGAACCACTGCTCTAACACCGTCTGCAAACTGGTAAACTATCACCACAGTGCAAATTATTTGAGGCTACATATCCTCACTCATTAAATTGAATTGTCTCTCACAGCATTCCAGTCAGTTGCCTAGAGCCCGATGCACATTCTTCCTGAAGCCCCTAAATGTTGACTCTGGTTGGCACTGGTGATTTTTAACATTACAGTCACTGTCAGCAGCAGAGATGTGAGAAGCTGAAGCAGATGGAAGGAGCATGGGCTACGCACCCTCCTCCAACCAGAGTGTTTTTAAAAATGGGAGCTTAAAGCAGGCTAGTTCTGAGGAAGTTAGAGGTTAAAGGGCCACATAAAATATAAGTCCACTTTGTGGGCACCAAATGCCTCTGCAAACTGAGATATTACCTTGTAAAAGTAGTGATGACATCATCACTGTGCTGTACATAGCTGTGCAAAGAGTAGAACTGTAAGAGGTACCCAGCATATCCACAGGCTCTTGTATTTAGACAATAAAATAGTTTATCCTGGAGTTAAGCTTCAAGGGTTTGTTATAGGGACGTAAATTGCTTATGTTGCTGAAAAATTCACCACAGATGCCACAAACATGATTTTTTTTTTTTTTTTTTTTAACACGTATATAGGTTGCTGGAAAAACAAACCAAAGCTAATGAGTCTCATTGAAGTACCATGTACAGATGTTTCAAAGTACTTTTAGGGTAGAAAGGAGAGCAACAGAAGGCAGTAGGAGTAGAGCCTATAGATAGGGTGCTGCAAGCAGATAAGGTGGCTTAGGGAAGAAGGAAGGAACATAGCTGTTAACCTGCCTAAGGTCTTTTATAGTCTTAATCTGAGTAAAGCTGGCCATACACAAAGCACATTTTGTCCGGTTCTTGATAAACAGGCCAAACTTCGAGCCATGAGTGACTCTTTTTGCATTCTCCTGCCCGACATTTTTCGATCTGGAAATCAAAGGATTCAGGCAGAAAATGGTGGGCTGAACAGAACCTGCAATCAGATACAGCCACTGTCCAGGTTCTGACAGCCACGTGTGCAGGCTGTCAGAATACAATAGCCAGAAGGATGGATTTATCCACCCACAATGTTTAAAGCAGACCTTCTCCGTGCCATCAACTCTCTTCCATTCACCTTTTGCCCCCCTTCTCTCACAAAGCGATACTTTCCTCAGAAACCCCTCCTTGTGCCTCCTGGTTTCCCACTTAGGTGAGATTAACATCTACAGCACTCACAACCTCCTTGGATACCAACATCACAAATTTCAGAACACCGCATGGTACTCTAGTGAGCATGTGCTACATCATCAGGGGAGCTACATCATCAGGGGGGCTGGCTGTGCTTGTTAGAACCCCCCCCCACTGCCACATTTGGCACTTTTCGGGGAGAAGGGGGAGTGGATACCTATCAAAACCAGAACCAGGGTGCTCACACTTCCGGGTAAGATCACCACACAACGATTATGGCAATCTATGAAATTTCAAAACTTTTTTATACAGGCTGGAACTTCACTTTAAGGGTAAAACATTTTTAGGCATTACAGCCACTTACACCGCTTAATGACCAGCCGCCATCATTTTACTGCGGCAGGTTGGCTCTCCTGGGCAAATCGCCGTAGGTGCATGTCAGCCGCTTTAAGAGCGATAGGGGGCACACCCGCCACGCCGGAGCCAAGGCGCGTGGCCAGCAGCCACGATCTCCAACGGCCACTCGCGATTGCTCCACTGAGAGCCAGAACATGGATCTGTCAATGTAAACAGATCCCCATTCTGACAGGGGAGTAGAAACATATCTGCTGTTCCTAGTGATTAGGAACAGCGATCTCTCTCCTCCTCCAGTCAGTACCATAACCCCCCCCCCCCCCCCACAGTTAGAAACACATCCCAGGGAACACATTTAACCCCCTTGATTGCCCCCTAATGTTAACCCCTTCCCTGCCAGTGACATTTACACAGTTTAGTGCATTTTTTATGGCACTGATCGCTGTATATGTCAGTGGTCCCAAAAATGTGTCAAAAGTGTCCAATCTGTGAGCCGCAATAAAAGAAAAAAAAAAAAAAAAGTTTATAAAAATGCCATGAATCTATCCCCCATTTTGTAGACGCTATAACTTTTGCGCAAACCAATCAATATACGCTTATTACCAAAAATATGTAGAAGAATACATATTGGCCTAAAAACGGATGAAGAAATTTGTTTTACATTTTTTTTGGGGGGGGGGGGGGGGGAATATTAATTATAGCAAAAAATATTGTTTTTTTCAAAATTGTCACTCTTTTTTTGTTTATAACGCAAAGAAATAAAAAAAAATAAAAAAAAATGCAGAGGTGATCAAGTACGACCAAAAGAAAGCTCTATTTGTGGGGGGGGGGGGGCAAGGACATAAATTTTGTTTGTGTACAACGTCACATGACCGCACAATTGTCAGTTAAAGCGACGCAATGCTGTATCACAAGAAAAAAATAAAAAATGGCCCGGTCATTAAGGGGCAAATCCTGCAGGTCCTTAAGTGGTTAAAGTGTATGTGCAGATTTAGGGGATCCTAAAAAAGGTGACCTGTTAGGGTGCTCAAAAACTATATATGAGAAACAAAAGAGATAGAACAGCGGTTCTCACAGCCCATGAGAATGGGACCAGACTCCTTCCTCCAATAGCAGGAAAAAATCCTGACCAATGCTCTTTGATGCCTGCAACATAATTGCAGGTTCATTATATGTACACAGAACAAAGCTTTATTTAGTAGCAACTGGAATTAACTTCACTTTCCCACTAACAGAGTACACACCCCTACACTGATTGGCTGAGAGGAATATGAAACATGATTCAAAGCCAATGTTTTTCTCATACTTGGGGCACAAGAATGCAGAACTAAAAAAAAAAAAAAAAAAAATGCATTAAAATAAATAAACAAAGGGATTTCCGTTCTGGAGCTATACGACTTGTCTGGCAGGGCAATTGAGGAAATATTAGGCTGGCAGACCCATATAATTATTCAATCTCTAAATTACTTTGCAAAAGTGTTAGCACACACAAACTTAAGCCAATTAAGCACCCAACAGCAATACAAAGTAAGAATCTGCAAGAAAGTTCAAATTTAATTTAATTTAACATAGGTCAACCATTTGCTGCTTACACCCATTTTATTGCTTCATTTTACAGAATAACTTTAAAAAGAGAAGTTCAGGATGGAAAAAAAAAAAAAAAAAAAAAAAAAAAAAAAAAAAAACACACACACACGCCTAGATGGCTGCAACACCGATCCCAGCTACATCGGTCCACTTCTGCCTCCGAGACCGAGAACTGAGCGGACACCTGACTGCTTGGTTCTCAGTCAGTGAGTGAGTAGAATGGTGGTGCATGTCAGTCAGTGGCTCTCTGCTGTGCCCCGGCAGCGCTCACTGGGGCGCCAGGCTGCGGAGGGAGTGGCTGGCTCAGTCTCCAAGCTTTATCTATAGCAGAGGTGTCCAAACTATGGCCCTCCAGTTGTTCAGGAACTACAATTCCCATCATGCCTAGTAATGTCTGTGAATTTCAGAGTTTTACAATGCTTCATGGGAAGTGTAGTTCTGCAACAGCTGGAGGGCCGTAGTTTGGACACCCCTGATCTATAGCAAAGAGAAAGCAGTTTGCTAATTCAATGGGTCTCACCAGCCAGAGAAATGTCGGTGATTAAATAAGTAGATCTGCCATGCACAGTTATCCACGAGTGATAATCCTAGTACACACAGACCGAGTGTCAGCTGGTTCAATAGAAACTGTCCAACATTCAGGCCGTGTGTATGGCAGCAAGTCTGGCTTCTGTCAAAGGCTCATGATCGGCTCTCCCAGCCAATGGAAAGTGGTCCCCCCGTCAAAACACAACAGCTTAGCAGGGGAGATTGATGTACTAACATCGGATTTAGTACAGCGGCTTCAACCTTAGCTGATCCTCCACCCACCACTTTAACCCAGTGGTGAGTACTAGGCTTTAAAATTGGCCATAGCTGGATCAAAATGCAGCTGGCTCAGCAGGAGCTACCAGAATTTCAATCCATCTGTGGCCGGTCCCGTTTGAGAAAAGACAGTATAAAAAACAAAAAAAAAAAAACCTACCTTTTAGGTTTGGCTTGTTGGTCGAGACCACACGGTTGCATTGTGACAATGCAAAATGCACTGGTACGGTGCATTGTGGCATGTTGCGTTACAAAAAAAAATAAACAAACAAACCAACCAACCAACGTGCACACATTGGTGCAAGCTGTCAAAGTCGCTATTTTCAAAAATAGCCATAAATGTAAAATGCCCGTTAATGAAACCCGGCTAAACGCAAGTTACCGCGTTTGGCGTCAGAAACTTTGGCATCTGAACTCATTTTTTGCCTTCAAAGAAAAGCCTATAAATGCAACTGCCCAAAAACAAACCTGTGTACATGTGCACATAAGATAACATTGGATGAGTTCAGGGGCAGCTGAAAAAATAAAGCATCCAACTGCCTCTGAACGTCCGTTTACCAGGAGCAGTGTACATGAGGCCTTAAAGGTTTTAAGTAAGAGCCCTGAGCGCGCACACAGGACATGGAAATCTGATTTTAATAACATTATATTATGAAATGGCTTGCGTCACAAACAAGCATTGTCAGTGTTTAGTAAAAGCAAAGTTTTTCTTTGACAAAAATAGAAAGGCTTAGGGAGGAGAGAATTGCAAAGCTCTGTTGAAGTAGTGAACCCTAAAAATACCTAGACTTAGTCTAAAACAGTTCACGGTGTCTGTAATCTTCCTGTGTATGTGGTAAAGCCAGCTGCTGGGACGGATCCGTGTCCTCCCATTTATGTGGTCAGCATACAACTACCTCTGTTGTTCTCTGCTGGATACATTTTGGCTCAGCTGTCAGTTAGGCTTCATTTAGACGTGCGGTTGGGTGACAGTAAAAATGCGCTATTGTACCTTGCTTTGGTGCCTGCCAACCCCATCCCTTTTAAGCTTCAATAGGCAGCAGACAGGGGAGTTTACATGCCATGGTCAAGATGCTTCCTTTGGTGCCCATGGCAAAGTCTACCCAACATGTAGCCAAACACATTTATGCAAACAAGAAAGTGCCGCAAACGCCCCACAACCGTGTGCAATGCATGCAGTTGCAGAGCATTTGGTGGGGAAAAGGGGGTTAAAACAGCTGATAAGGAGGCATTACATCGCTTTCTCATGCCTTTCAGTCGCCTCTGATGCACAATCCGAATGTGGATCATGCTTCAGAGGAAAGTTAGTCAGCTTTGCAAAAGGCCCTAAACCACATCTGGTCACAGAGCGTTGTTATTTAAAGTAGAGCTATAAGTAAAAATATGTTTTAAGCTTTGGAAAGAGTAATTTGCAACTTTAAAGTGGAGTTCCACCCACTTTTACAACTCTTCAGCATCCCTCACTAAACTGTGCACTGTAAACGAATTGGATATTTTTACATTTTTTTTCTCAGCACCTACTGTACATCTGCTGTATTCATTTTTCACTTCCTCCTCCCTGGCCGCGGCCCATCGCATCATTTCCTGTTTGCAATGCCTTCTGGGAAGGACCAGCAACTTCCTCTGACACTGCCGTTGCTATGGAAACCTGACCTGAAACCTATTACACTGCTTGTGCTGCACTGAGCATGTGCGAGATCTACAAGGATGAGATCCAGGAAGAAATACAGTCTGGCTTCAGATGCCCACACTTAAGATGGCCACAGCCTGCTGTAAGTTTTTAAAACAACAAACTACTGATATAAACTAACAAAACAGACCTTAGTTTACAGACTAACTTTACTAGAGTACATTAAGCTTGTGTATTATAGGGGTATTTTTATTTAAAAAGTATAATTTCGTCCGGAACACCACTTTAAGTGTTTACTGCTCTTAAGCTGGCAAAACACTAGTAGATTGGAGAACATTTGTACTGAATTGTGAGTATAAAATCAATGACTGGACAAATGTCCTTTCTAAAGTACTAAACAATTGTGTGTGCTTTATACATTTGTTTTTGGAATGAACATCATTTCCCAAACAAAAACCCAATTTACAGTTAGAAATGTATTTGTTCATTACCCAAGTACAGTACAGTCAGCACCCAATGTTCAGCACTAAAACTTACAGTTCCACCTGAAGTACGCAGATCAATGGCTCTGCAGCTCGTCCATTTAAAAAAGGTCTTGAATTCTGTTAACGCGGAAAGAAATCCTCCTGTCCTTTACATCCAAGGAAGCTGCCATTTTTTATCCGCTGTTGTCATGGTGCTGTACATGTGAGCAGTTATGACATCAGCCATTTGATGGTTTGACAGTTTGGTTGAGAGCACAAGCAAATGTGACAGTTATTCACAGCATGCCTTGAATGCAACGGGTTTGGGAGCAGTTAAATTAATGGGTTTTAGTTCTGCTTAACCACTTAAGGACTAGCCTCGTTTTGGATTTTAGGTGTTTACATGTTTAAAACAGGTTTTTCTGCTAGAAAATTACTTAGAACCCCCAAACATATATGGTTTTTCTTCTAACACCCTAGAGAATACAATGGCGGCCATTGCAATACTTTTGTTTGCACCGTATTTGCGCTGCGGTCTTAAAAGCGCACTTTTTTTGGAAAAAATTCACTTTTTTGAATAAAAAAAAATAAAACAGTAAAGTTATCCCAATTTTTTTTTATATTGTGAAATATAATGTTACGCCAAGTAAATTGATACCCAACATGTCATGCTTGAAAATTGCGCCCGCCCGTGGAATGGCGTCAAACTTTTACCCTCAAAAATCTCCATAGGCAACGTTTAAAAAAAAATTCTACAGGTTGCATATTTTGCGCTACAGAGGAGGTCTAGGGCTAGAATTATTGCTCTCGCTCTACTGGTCGCTGTGATACCTCACATGTGTGGTTTGACCACCGTTTTCATATGCGGGCGCTACTCGCGTATGCGTTCGCTTCTGCGCGTGAGCTCGTCAGGACAGGGGGGGGGGGGGGGTTTAAAAAACTTTTTTTTTTATTTTTATTATTTATTTTATAATATTTTTTTTTTTTTTTTTTTTTTTTTTTTTTTACACTGTTTAAAAAAAAAAAAAAAAAAAAAATGTGTCACTTTTATTCCTATTACAAGGAATGTAAACCCCTTGTAATAGAAAAAAGCATGGCAGGACCTCTTAAATATGCGATCTGGGGTCAAAAAGACCTCAGATCTCATATTTACACTAAAATGCAATAAAAAAAAAAAAATTCATTTAGAAAAATGACATTTGAAAAAAATGTGCCTTTAAGAGGCGTGGACGGAAGTGACGTTTTGACGTCGCTTCCGCCCAGCAGTGTCATGGAGACGAGTGAGCGCCATCTTAGCCTCACTCATCTCCAGACACACCAGAGAGCAGGACGCGATCGCCTCCGACGCTACCGACGGCTCCGGATCGCGGCGGAGGGCACCGGATCGTGGCGGGAGGGGGGGGCCCTCTCCCGCCACCGATAAGTGATCTTGCGGCGAATCCGCCGCAGAGACCACTTTTATCTGAAAGCCGGCCGCCGCACGAAAACGGGGATACTAGCTGCTGCCATAACAACGATATCCCCGTTCAAACTTAGGACGTACATCGTCGTGCGGCGGTCGGGAAGTGGTTAAAGCAGAGCTCCACCGGGGGGAGGAGCAGATACCTGCCGAAAACTAGGTATCCGCATCCGCTCCCACTTCCGGGTAAGATCACTGCAATGTCTGACCCCTCCTCCTCCACTGCCTTCTGGGAGAAACACAGGTCTCAGAAGACAGCGGGACCATTCAGAAAGCGCAGCACGACTCATGCATGCATAGTAGGATGCCGGGCCTGCCGCCAAAGGCGATAGGCGGATTGGCTAGGGGTGCCGACATTGCGGGCTCCCTGGACAGGTACGTGTCCTTATATTAAAAGTCAGCAGCTACAGTATTTGTCTGGACCCCCACCCGTGGTGCGGGTGAAGTTGGGGTTTTAGTAAACATGTGTTTAACAAGATTCCCCTAGTAGAAGAGAGGGTACATGCAGCGATCACTACTGATTGCTGCTATGTGCCCACTGACAGCTGATAAATTCTCATTCAAGGGACTATCTTCAGTCCCTTTGTCTAAAAAAAAAAAAGAAGGGAGGAAGAAGAGGGAGATGTGGGTGGTTACTTAGACCTCTGACAAAAAACAAACAAACCAAACCACAAACATAGCAAGGTCCGCCCGCACTCACCCCCTCCACGGATACCTCCTCCTGGACAACCCGATCCATTTTCATTGGACAGGAGGAGAAGCCAGAAGACTATAGCCAATATTAATTCGCTTTTGTCACAAGTGGATGGGTTCGGGTGTAATGCTATGCTCCCGAGCCCAACCTTTTTCAAGCCAATTAGAACCTCAGGCTCTAATCGTGTGGCTTGAAAAAAACCCTCATACAAAACATGTGAGTCCAGCGTGCTGCAGGGGAGCTGCGCCCCTAATGGACCGGCCGTTCCTGGCAAGACCCCTTTCACATGGAGCGGACTCTGAAAAAGCAGATCTGCCTGCTCAGCAGGAGATCTGTCTGCTGATCCCTGCTGAGCAGGCGAGTGACAGGTCCGTGTCCTCTCCGCTTATGCAGAGTGGACACGGACACAGCTCGCTATTCTCTATGGGACGGTCGGATAGAAACAGACCACCTGTCCATTTCCATCGAATGCCATCCGATCTGGTCTGCTAGATGGATGGGGAATGGAATGCCCATGCCTCCGTTTTTAGCTGACTGGATCAGATGCAGGCATGTGTAAACAGACACATGTCCATTTACATCTGTCTCTCCATAGAGAACAATGGGTGAATCGATTGGGTCCACCTGAAAAATGGACAGGCAGACCCCATCGGTGTGCTTGTGTGAAAGGGGCATAAGGCTTTGTTCACACAGGGCATACACAGCGTACCTTTACAAGAATGCACAGGTGTTCCATGCATCTCTGTGCAGACAGTCCCATTGATGTCATTTGGAATGCAGCAACTGCACGAGCAGAGCCATTGCTCCCAATCTTACATCCATGTAGGTCCGTGTGCATGTCCCTGAGCTCACACTGTCTGTTTTCAGGGTCATGTACCCACACAGATGTTAGATTGGGAACAGCAGCTATGCCTGTGCAGCCGTTGCACCCCAATTGACATAATTGGGACTGCCTGTACGGGGGATACATGGAACACCTGTGCATCCCTGCGTGGGTAAACATGGCCCTCCATGGGCGTACACTTTAGTAATATAAACAATATTCTCCGCAGATAAAATAAAAACAGTCACGGAATGCTAGACAGAACTTAAAGGGTAATTCTAAACACCTCAAATCAGACAATACATAAAATAAAGTGCAGCGCAATCATATTAAAGACCATAAAATCATCTGATGAAGGAACCAGTCATGTAAATAGGAATAAGAAGAACCTCCTAGGTGCAATATTGAACAAACAGTAATAAAGAGGTAATTTCAGCCAATCCACCACATATACGCGACCTGTATAGGTCACACAGCATTTGTCCCACACCTGGGGTACCGATCATAAGCGATCTGGTCGATGGTCACATATAGATAAAATTAAAAAGAAGGTGGAGGAGATAATCTAGTGCTCTCCGTATAAAAAGATTTATTGCAATATTAGTAAAATAGCAGGTTTACTCACAAACACAGCACTCCAGCCAAGTGCTAGCAAACAAGCATATGAAACGTTTGGTTTCAAACCAGAAAGATGGCCACGAGGGGAGGAGCTACGTCTGGCGTCACCCGCTGCCATCTTTCTGGTGCAATATTAATGATTTTAGTGTATTTTTTTTTGAGAAAATAGAGATATGAACATTTGTGCAATTATTGCGGGGCCCAAAAAAAAAAAAAAAAATATCAGTAGCACTTTTTATTATTCTAATGGCCATGTGCTTTTAGAAAATCTTTTTTTTGTTTAAGGAATCTTTATTAAATTTTCCAAAATATATAAAATGTGTACCCCCCCATTTTACTCCTTATTCCTACCACACCTTCCTATTTACTTACTATCATACATCCATTACTTTAACTCATCCTACATATATTTTACATGGGATAACCCACTTCCTCTAACCAAGGCATACAAATTTTTTTAAACTCATTTAAATTTCCTCTCCTTGCATATACTACCTTTTCCTTTCATATTGTTTCCGTTACTGTTTTAAACCAGTCGTCTTTGGAGGGGGGTTTCTCTGCCTGCCATCTCTGCGCTATTCATTTCTTTGCCTGGAATAGGCACCTTAGTACTACTTTTTTTTTTAATGTTCCCCAACCTCTCCCCCACTCCCAAGATACACAGTTTTGGGTCCATTTTGAGTGACAACTTAAAGATCTTATTTATGGTATCTAATATTTCCGTCCAATACCGATAAAGTTTTGGACATTTCCAAATCATGTGGATCAAGTCCCCGGTATTTTGGCACCTAGGGCATTTAGCATCCCCCCTCCGCCCCCATTCAAAGAGTTTTTTAGGAGTATAGTATGTTCTATGTAAGAGCATTAGGTATGACATCTTCTGGGCGGGCGAAACTGAGACTTTGGTTCCCCCCTGCCAGTATCTTTTTCCATTGGTCATCCGCAATTCTACCCAAATCTCTTTCCCACTTACTTCTGCACTTAAGGTTTTCTGAACTTATAATACTATTTCTGCATATCTGTGGGTAGAATTCCGCTATGGATCCATTAGGTCCTCCGGACTTACTTAATCTTTCATATATGGGGGAGGTGCTCCACACCGGACCTTGTTCCCCAAACTGAGCTTTTAGAGCGTGTTTGATTTGCAAATAGCTATAGTGTGAGCCATTTGGTATATCAAAATCCTCTTTTAGTGATGTAAACGTTTTTAGGGAACTACCATTATATAATTGATCCAGGCTGACTATACCCTTTATTTCCCATATAATATATTTTCCCCATTGATCTTAATTCTTGTAGGTTCTTGTTATCCCAGAGCGGGGCACCTTTAATCATACCCCCCATTGCCCTGAGATTCTTTATAGATTTCCACACCCTAATTATTAGCTTAACCGTAGGGGGTCTATAGGCAAAAGAATTCGCCTCCAAGACCTCCACTAGTGTCTTATGTGGTGCCTCTACAGTCATCAGTACCCCACTTTTATTCCCTTCGGAAACAGTGTCTGATACCAGATGTTGTAATTGGGCTGCTAAAAAATAACTACGCGGATGCGGTACTGCCAGACCCCCCCTCCTGAGTTGGCAGTTGTAAGGTCTGAAGGCCTATTCTAGGCTGTCTTCCTTTCCATATAAGAGCTCTTAGTAGTGTATCTATTTTTTTTAAACGATTTCCTTTGTATCCAAATTGGTGAATTATGCAGCAGATACAATAACTGGGGCAGCCACAGCATTTTGATCAGATTGCATCTACCTACTACTGATAAAAGGAAGTCCCTTCCATATATCACTCTTATTCTTAAATTTGGATAGTAGAGGGACTAAATTGTCATTTATATAATCATTTGGGTCGTTTGTTATATAAATGCCCAAGTATTTTGTTTTCTCTACTATTTCTACTTGGATATTTTCCAAACAGGAGCTCTTTCTAATAAGGTCTATTGGTAACAATGCTGATTTTCCCCAATTTATGGTAAGACCTGAGAGTATTCCAAACCTCGAAAAGATGTCCATCACCTGTCTAAGCGATCTCTCTGTATCCTCCAGAAAAATGAGGGCATCATCCGCATATAACGCAATTTGTTCTTCTCTGTCCCTTCTCCGGAACGCTTCCATAATCCTGTCCTGCCTTACTGCAATGGCTACTGGTTCCATTGCCAGAGCAAAGATCAGAGGAGACAGGAGGCACCCCTGCCTAGAGCCCCTTTCAAGTCGGAATCCATCCGAAAGAACATTATTCACTCTGATCTTTGCCCTGGGGTTGTTATAGAGAATTTTAACCCAGCTAATATAGGAAGGCACGAATCCGAACTCCTTCATTACTCGCCATATATACTCCCATTCAAGGCTGTCAAACGCTTTTACCACATCTAGCATCATCACAGCCCTTGAGCCAGTATTTTCAGTTGGTATCTGCAGGTTCAGAAATAACCTTCTGATATTCCTACTGGTTGATCTTTGGGGTATAAAACCTGTCTGGTCAGAATGGACTAGTTTATGGATTATTTTCTTTAGTCTAGTAGCCAAAATCTTTGATAGGATTTTAACATCTGAACATAGTAGGGAGATAGGTCTGTAACACCCGGGATCTAAAGGATCTTTCCCTTCTTTGTGCAGCACTATTATCGTGGCTTCCGTCATTGATATGGGAAGCCCCCCCTCCTTCTTTACCCACTCAAACACTTTAAGAAGCTCCGGGAGTAACACCGTCCCATAATTTTTATAAGTTTCAACAGGGAGTCCATCAGGGCCAGGGGACTCCTGATTTTTCATTTCTGTTACGGCTAATTTGATTTCCTCCAGAGTTATCGGGGCTTCTAGTACCTTACTATCAGACTCTGTAAGGGAGGGCATCTCAATGTCCCCCGAAAAATGTATCTAACTCCTCTCCCTCCACGGCCCCCCTGGATGTATACAATTCTTCATAAAAACGTTTAAATGTATCTGTAATCTCATCTACCTGAGACAAGATCTCACCACTCATTGTCCTAATAGCAGGTATCATGGAGGGCGAGGATCCAGATCTAACTAAATGGGCCAACATCTTCCCAACCCTTTCCCCCTCCCCGTATACTATTTGGTTTTGAAATAATCTTTTATGTTCTGACTTCCTAGTCATTACATCCTTGTATATTTGTTGTTTATTTTCCCATCTATTTTGTTTGTCTAGGGTTGGATCCTTCACATACTCTTTCTGCTGTCATTACCTCTTTCCTGACCTTGTCCTCCCAGTCCCGTGAAGATTTTTTAATTTTAGAAACTTGTTGTATAAATAAACCCCTCAAATAAGCCTTCAGTGCATCCCACATCATTCCTCTTGTTGTGGTGTCCGTATTAAACCTTATAAACTCGTTTACCTTGGCTATTATCCCATTCTGATCCTCTATTATTCCAAACCACATTGGGTTCATTTTCCATAACCTATCAACCTTCTTATTTTTTATACTTATCGAAATCATCATCAGCGAGTGATCTGATATACCCCTAGGTTGATAAGTTATATCTTTAATTGTTTGCGAACCTAGCTCATTACCCAATGCAAGATCTATTCTTGAAAGTGTAGAATAGGAACCCGAGTAACATGAAAATTGTAACGTCCCAGGGTTCCGTATTCTCCATAGATCCAATAAACTGGCTTCCTGAAGGAAATGGCTCATACGGTTTCCCTGTGGCGTCTGTCCCTGGTTACCTGGGGGGAACCTATCAATCTTTTTATTTATTACCACATTAAAATCCACAACTGCTATAATTGGTATGTTATTCTTGTCTACTATAAACTCTAATAAATCATACAAGACATCTAGTTTAAAAGGTGGAGGGATATAAAACATTTGCTAGCACATATTCCTGATTTTCTATCATACAGTGCAAAAAAATATACCGACCCTCCCCATCTATTTTGCACTGTCTGCAGGTGAAAGCCACCCCTCTCCCAATTAACACTGACACCCCCCTGGAGTAGGTATGCACAGAATGGAATTGGCACTGGAATCTCTTGTTTCTCACCTGAGATTTAGTGTCTTGAGTCAAGTGTGTCTCCTGCAGACAGGCAATTCCTATTTTGAAAATATCCAACGTATCGAATACAACTGCTCTTTTGGCAGAGGTACCCAACCCACGAACATTCCATGATCCAATATTTAATACCATTGATTTTTTATAGAACATCTATCGAAAGAAAACAAAAAGGTAGCAGCAAAAGCTTGATCCTAATAATTCCAAGGAGGTATGCCCAGTTATCCATAGGGAATCTATTAGTGCTAATCCCAGAGGAAAAAAAAAAAAACAAACCAAACAAACAACCTTTTATATTTATCATTATACCCCTCTGTGTCAAAAAAATGTATCTTCCCCATGATTACAAAGAACCACTATTTTCATTGTGTAAAACATTCTTATTCTATCTATATTTATCAATGCCCAATGTGTTATCCTATATTCCATTTATATTTCGTTTTTCCAGTGCCAAATGTGTCATCCTATATTCCACTGTACGATAAAACTCCTTGTGATTCCGTGTACCATAAATTCCCCTACTAAATCTATTCCTTTTCCTATAACCCTACTAAAATCAGTAGCACCTTTTTATTCTACTTATGTACCTTTCAGAAAATATATGGTTTGGGCTGAGGGGGGTCTTTCACAAATTCTGAAAGCTATAAGTGAAAAGGAAAAAACAAAAAGGAAAAAAAAATTACAAAATGCAGCACAGGGCCTGGCAGCGACAGGGGTAAAGCCATAATGCACAGCATAATAGGCACATTATGACAGACGTATCCTAAAACAAAACCCTCCAGCGGTGCACTATCACAACTGTCCGTGATTAAATCTTCACCCAGTCTTTCTTCCGGGTTCACGTTCTCCGACGGCTTGAATAGCCAAGTCATTTTCCCTATGGAAGAACTGTGGAGCGAGCAACCTCTTGTAATGTGTACTTTGATTTTTACAGCGCAAATGGGCTAAAAAAAACAAAAAAAAAAAAAACAAAAACACACAACATTTTTTTACCAGAATTAAGCTTTCATTTATGTAGAAAGCCTCTATATTGCTTGACCTGAGAAAGCATATTGAGATGAATAGTTCGATAAACATGAGCACTGTACTCTGTACTGCAAAAGAAGCACTTTGCATCTACATAGCTCACCAAACATGACAACACCTTAACCCACACTTATAATTAAAATTAACCTGGAGACACATGGGCTTTGGATGTGCTTTCTTATGCTGGATAAGGGTTCCTCTGTTGCTTATAGAATTATTATTTCAACAAAGGCTCTAATACAAGCAGTCTATTTTTAAAGTGAACAACCATTTTAATAATGCATTAAAGTGTTTGAATAGAATATTTTAGATCCCTCAGTAACTGCGACACCCAGGCAGCCAATTATGGGTCACAAATTTTAATAAAAAGATACTGCCATCTAGGCACCCAAGGCAATTTACTTAGTTTACTGACTAACAAACAATACAGTAATTGGAAGATTTGTATATTTACTTTGAGCTAAAGAGGTACTATTTTTTTTTTTTTTAAACCAAACAAATAAAGTGAATGTTCCAGCAGTAAACAGCTAAGAAGTAAACAAACCTAAATGATAGTCTTGCTAGCTTTCCCTGACGTTGACCTGACGTGCCTAAAATCTAAAATATAAAATTAGCATTTAAAGTGTCTATTGCTGCTCACAGACTGATGTTTACATGACCCTGAACGGGAACAAAGACAATCCCTTTATCCTTTGAATAAGCCTTAAATAACAAATATTTGCATCACTCAAAGAATACTAGCCCATGGTAGAATACGATGTTCTTTTATATTAACGTCATGACTTACACCGCTTTGAAGTCAACCAAAAAAAAAACTTATTTGGAGCAGTCACAGTTGCAGATGAGTTCAGGAATATAATCCTAGTTTTTGAGTGAGTTTTCTTAATTTATAAACTCCGGTTTTACTTTTTTTTTTTTTTTTTTTTTTAATCTATTTTTTGGTTTTAAATTAAAGTGGTTCTAAAGCCTTTTTTAAATAAACAGACTAAAATAACAAACATAGTTACCTGCTCTGTGAAATGGTATTGCACAGAGCAGCCTCAAACCTCTTCTGGGGTCCACCGCTGGCTCTTTCTGCACCTTCTCATCTCTGTCTGCTTGCTATGTGGGTAGACACGTGGGTTCATTCCTGAGCCTGGGCTGTGTTTGTCTATTGACACAGACTGCAGCTCAACCCCGCCTCCCCCTCATTGAATTTGGCTAACAGCAACAGGAGCCAATGGCTCCCACTGCTGCCCTTCAGTACCAGTACCCTCTTCAGCTTGAAGAGGGAGAGAAGACTGCAGCCGGGCACAGTGCTTGATCAATCCAAGCATCCAGTAAGTAGTGTTTAGAGGGGAATGGAGGGGGGGCATAGCATAGAAGGTAAAAAACCTTCAGTATGCAGCTCCCCCACAGTCCACCCTAATCTTTACTCAAACCCGATCGCGAACCAGCAACATGCACAAGAGCAGCTGCTCTCCCAGGTCTCTTCATTGGCTGTGAGACAGAAGACGGAGCCATTGGCTCCCACTGCTATCAATCACAGCCAGTGAGGAGTGAGTGGGGGGTGGGGCCGAGCCCCTTTCTTTGCATCCTATGGACACACAGAGCAGGCTCAGGAGCGAGCACGCATGAATCCCCTCATAGCAAACGGCTTGCTAGCTGGGGGCATTTTAGAGAAGAGGAGGAGGCAGGAGCGCCAGTGATAAGAAAGAAGGGAGGATCGGGGAATATCTGTGCAATATTATTGCACAGAGCAAGTAAGTATGGCATGTTTATTTTTTATTTACCTCTAAAATCACTATTAAAAAAAAAAAAAAAAGGAGAATAGAAAATTGGCCAACTGCATTTGCCAAAATGACTGTTATATTTAGGTATGTCAGTGTTCCAGCTCTCATTGGTTTCCTTTGAAGCTATACACATGAATATCATGTATCTAGCTCTATCAATGAAAGAGCCCAACAAGGTTGAATCTCTGAGCTAGCGATTGGTTGGTGCTGTCCAGATCAAAAAATATCCAGTGAATCTCAAAAAAAAAAAAAAAAAAAAACACACCACACACAACTCTATAGGGTTGGCATATGAATAGTGAGCTAACCAGAAATTTTGCTCATAACAAGCAGTCAGAATCTGTTTTATTTCTCAACTGCAGAAATGTAGAATTAGGGGGGGAGGGGGTTCGCTGTACTGGGGACAGACTGTCCTGGGGACAACCTGACCTCGGTGGGGGAGGTGATATTGTACGGATGGACAGACTAACCTCGTGGGGGGGGGGGGGATTTTGTACTAGGGGACAACGGGAGGGATACCTCCAGCCTCCTAAAGTTGTGTTATTGTTTTTCGTCAGCCCTTTGGCTGAACAGGAGAAATAAGAAAAAAAAAAAAAAAAAAAAAAGTGTCTATGGCCAGCTTAACAGACTCCTGCACTATACACTATATTGTGCGTTTCTCTGCTTTTCCAATTCATGTACGGAGATCCATCCCAGATCTTTGAGGAGCTGCAGGAGTTTTACTGGAAAACTTCATCCCTAACCCCCCTTGTTTGGACTGTAGTTTCCACACTATGGACATTGTTTATCCGAGAAGTGCTGAGAAAGAGGTGGACAACCATTTTTAATTTGGATTCATAGTAGGTTTTACCTTTGCAGAGGGCTTCAGTTGAAGCTTATCCTTTGGCCCAGCCAACATAAGTTGGAAGTTTCACATGATCCTAGACAACCCATTTAACTTCACTACTTCAATTTTCATAATCTGCCAAGATAAAAGTCCCTCATCAAGTACTTCCTTTTCTGTGATAAGTGTATCAGTTTTATCCCACTGCAATCTGTAGGAAAATCTGGAGCCAGAATAAGTTCTTGACATTGAAAAAGAGAATGAGAGAGCGAAAAAAAAAAAAAAAAAAAAAGGGGGAGAGAATATGAGTAAGTAGTATTACACATGCTGGACCCCAACACAATGCAAAAACAAACAATACTTTTGGTCCTGGTCAACTTTTGCATATTAGATACAGGTAAATCTGTTAAAATGAACATAAAAACATGCAATTGTACTATAATAGCCCAGCGTGTATGTTTGTTTCAGTCCTTCAAACCTAAATGTGCCGCATCTCGATAAAATGCCTGTCAGAGATATGGCAGATACACACTGCACACGTTTTACATGCATTTCATTTTTTCTGCTCCCTGGAACACATTTCAAAATGTGCTTGAAAACACTTGGTTTGCAAAACTGATGTAAAGAAATACGTGCATGCTGAAACACTGCCCTTATCAGGTTTTAGGCCTAGTGAAAATAAAATAAGTTGAGATTGTTAATATCCATTCACTAATCTTTATGTACCATTGCACAGAATAAGTGTGCTGCCTCCGTACACAAATTACATAGAAAATGCAGTTGCGTTTGAGTATACAGCCTGTGTTTTCTGGTAGACTGATTTTTATTATTGTCATTTTATGACCACTCTTTGTATCGCATGGTATTTCTGTATTTCCCTTCCCCTTAACGTGAGGCAACTTCCTCTTCCTTGTGTGTTCCTTTGTAATCCTTCTTACCCTTACAAAATCACACACTGGGGCTGGGAAAAGCCTCAGCATTAATCTGCATACAATAAAGACATTCGCAGGTATCAAGTGTTTGGCGAGTTCAGCTACAGTTCATTGACGGAACCATGAATGCAAACAGGTACTGTGACATACTGAAGCAGAGCATGATCCCTTCCCTTCAGAGACTGGGCCACAGGGCAGTATCCCAACATGATAATGACCCCAAAAACACCTCCAAGACGACCACTGCCTTGCTAAAGAAGCTGAGGGTAAAGGTGATGGACTGGCCAAGCATGTCTCCAGACCTAAACCCTATTGAGAATCTATGGGGCATCCTCAAACAGAAGGTGGAGTGGAAGAGGACTCCAGTGGCAATCTGTGAAGCTCTGGTGAACTCCATGTTCAAGGTTATTAAGGCAGTGCTGTAAAATAATAGTGGTTACACAAAATATTGACACTTTGGGCCCAATTTGGACATTTTCACTTAGGGGTGTACTCACTTGCTGCCAGTGGTTTAGACATTAATGGCTGTGTGTTGAGTTATTTTGAGGGGACAGCAAATTTACACTGTTATACAAGCTGTGTACTCACTACTTTACATTGTAGCAAAGTGTAATTTCTTCAGTGTTGTCACATGAAAAAATATAATAAAATATTTACAAAAAATGTGAGGTATGTACTCACTTTTGCGAGATAATGTAATATATACAGTATCATTACATCAGGGTCCCCAGAGAGCATCCCTACTTACATCAGGGTCCCCAGAGAGAGGGCGGGCAGTGATAGATGGCAGCAAAGATATAACCGCAGCTGCCCAGTGAGGGCGGAACAGCGGTGATGCAGGGCAGGCAGTGAGAGATGATGTAATCTCTGCTCTCACCCGTCTGCCAGGTCTCCCGTACTGCCCGTCTGCTCTCTGGCTCTCCCATTATGCCAGCCGGCTCTGTAATGCGGCCTGGCCGCTCTCCAGCTCTGTCATGTGGCCCAGCTGCAGAGAGGACACGGCCCGGTGGTTGAGGACCCCTGCAGTGACTTGGGGCTATGGGTCCCAGGATCTGAGCTATAGCCCCAGAAGCCACCCCCGAACGACACCACTGGTGGCCCGGGCAGTCAGTGAGCAGTATATAGTCGCAGGATAGGGCATTATATAGTGGTGATCACCATGTGGTGGCAGAGTGGTCAGTAAGCAGTATGTAGAGGCAGGGTGGTCAGTGAGCAGACACATGGAATTCCTGGAGAGGCCTCTCCCCATCAACCACTTACCACACCACTGGAGATGAAGGACTTGCAGGGCTGCTGTCTTTGCTACTCTTCTATCTTCAGCTGCTGGATGAGTCATAGCAGCCACCTGTGCAAGAAGTGAAGAAGGTGACCACACCACTGGTCCCACCCACCACCTCCATCTGCTTGGGTAGAAGCTGCTAAGCACCCCCTTGGTTTCTGGGATACCTCCACCATCGTGGAGGCGAGTAAGGAGAACTAAGGATGCTGTGCTCCTTAGCATTTATGACATCATTCGATAGTATGATGCGTGTGGGAGGCCCAGCACAGGGTCAGGGCTTCAACCTGTGGCACGCCTTAAAATAATGTAGGCTTGGATCATGTTACATGATCCACTTGCTTTCGTTGGATCACTTTAGAATTTTGCCACAGCACCCCAGTTGAGAAAGGCTGCTTTAAAAGCTAAATATGAACCCTTACCTTGTACAACAACCCATTTAGTTTAAAATATAAATGAAAGGCAACACACACTACTTTATTAGGTACACCTTGCTAATACCGGGTCAGACCCCCTTTTGCCTTCAGAATAGAATATTATCCATGTGCGTGGAACGGCAGGTGTTCCAATACTTTTGGAGATGGATATTTTTTTAATTATTATTATTATTATTATTATTATTAATCACACAGCTCAAAAATTTCAAGTCCTGAGCTACCAGCCAGGCCTTAAGAGTTACTCGCCACCAGTTGCCCTACCCAATCCCTGCCCCGCCCCTAAAACACACTCTCATAAATTATCATATTTTATTCAGATCATACAGGGGTATTAATTGGACCCTGGGCAAACATTTTCTTGCCTCTACCCCCCCCCCCCACAGAAACACTACAGGTGAGGGTCAGAGAGATTGCAGACATGGTGCTGGTACTGTGGATGGTGTGGTGATGGAATCCCCTCCCCCCCACACACACACACACAACTCTATAGAGGGGATGTGGCCAGGGCCAAAACTAGAGGAGGGGCCCCACCTGCACTGGGAACCGCTGCTCTCAGGGTGTAACTGCTGCGTGATCAAGTGTAATTGACAGGCAGGTCTCCCTCCTAGTCCTGCCCAGTGCCCAAACAGCCTATGTCTTTTCTGCGTGAGGCATCAAAGAAGGCCCTGGACTGGACAGTGGGGGGGTGGTTTAGAGGAGGCCCTGTGCCAATGGAACCTTGTCCAATGAAACCCCAACATAAGCTTGAAGTATCTGCTCACTCTTGGTTGGGCAACCAGAGAATCCCAACCTTAAAAGCGGAACTAACCCATCCATTTAACGGTTTTCAAAAACCATTACATTCAAGGCATGAAGCATGGGCGTAGCATAAGGGGTTGCGGGGATCACAATCGCAACCCCACCTCTAGCTCCAGGGGGCCTCTGCAGCCTCCCTGTCATATTAATCCAGCTCCGATCTGCCCTAGGACCCCACAGCCAGGCTCCAGTACTGGGCTTCTACTTTGCCTTCCACAGTCCACGCCCCTCTGTTCCCATTGGCTGGGGAGAAGCTGTGAGCCATTTCCTGAAGGGAGAAGAGCATGAGGTGAGAACAGTCCAGGATGGGGAAGTGTCTGTGCCTTGTGTGCTGGCAACATGGAATGGTAACCGAGCTCACCGAGGCAAGAGGAGAGTGCCGTCCTGTAGCCATGATGGGACCCATGTTACTGGTGAGGTATGACACTGCTCAGCATCTCCTAGTCACCAGCTGGGATTCTCTGTACCCCCCACTCGGGGATGTCTACTCACCCCACTTCCCTGACAAATGGGGAAAAGACACACCTCCAGGGAGGTGACCTTTCCCCAACACCTGCCAATACTGACAGAGAAACCTTCAGAAATTTCTAAAACAAATCCCTTAACACCTCAGGGGGCCCCTGAAGGGCTGCAGGCTCCAGATTGTGTCACATGGCTTTGCCCTCCCAGATCTAAGTCGCCCCCCTCCAAAGCCCCCTGACCACTCCTTCCACCCTGCATGCGCTGCCCAGCTGCTGAGCTCCTTTCCCATTACAGCACTCTATACTGTTCTTCCGCAGGGCTGAAATAACATTCCTTTACAACACAGCCAGTTAGCCATGATCTGCACAGGGTGTATCTGCCTACTGCAACTACACTGCCATTCCGACCAGAGAATTTCACGGGTCAGAAGGGCAACATAAAAGCCAGTTACACCCTGTGAAGACTGAGACTGATCCCATGTACAGCACCATGGCATGGCAACTGCAGATCAAACTGAGACTAAGATGGTAGCTTCCATGGCTATAAAGGATTGGAGGATTTACCTGCCTATTTACAATCCTCTGCGAGATGTACACTGAGCTACGCATATCAGTTTACATGCCAGTATGACTGCACTTCCATGCGGGTGAGGGAGTGACATAATCCTGCACCTGTCAATCAAAACAGCCAGCACCCAGAAAATGCATTTGAGCATAGGTGAGCGTTTGTGCCTTTAGTGCCACATGAAGGATTGCCCCTTGAATGCCGCGGGGAAATGTCTATTGAAGGAGTATTGATCTTTTGTGTCCCCTGCAACACTAGTTGGTTCCTGCTGTTTACCTCCACATCACTACTGGACACAGCCATTATTAAAGAAACAGTTTTAAAGTAAATCTGTACTGATAGATCAGCAATAGCATTTCTCCTTTTGAAAATGTTAGCAACTTGTGCTAGTGGCTTCTGCCGTAGTTGAAACCTTCTGTCCTCTGGCATCCCTCCAACTCCCTAATCTACCAGTGCTACAGGGGTTAATACAGCCACTGGACAGGTCATAAGCACTAGTCAATAGTGCCGACTACCCCATTCATAGAAATTGTACTATAGCTTTCATCAATGGAAAGCAGTGTATGAATGGAGGATGGCCAATGGTCCAGTGGCTATATTAACACCAGAAGATGAGGGCTATGGTAAGGGGGCAGAGGATGTACGATTTCAACTAACATAGCACCCACCAGCACTTACCGCAAGTACCACATCTTGTGCTATATCCAAAAACAGAACAAATTAAGGGAAGCAGTATTTAAAATCTGAATATGGTATTAAACCCAAAATCATAATAATATATTTTAGCTTACCAATCCTTAGATGTGGTGGTTTTATTCGTTTTCCTTTTTTAGGCTCCCCCCCAATCTGGTGATCCAGCCAGGCACATTTCCTGGTGGTTTCTCGATTAATGGAGGAGCAATGGAGTCACCCTTGGACTCCATTGAAAAATGTTCAGTGTGCATGAGGCCTAACATTTTTTTTTTTTTTCTATAAAAACAATGAACAACACTTTTTAGTCATTTACATAAAGTCCATTCAGCACTATCTATGGATAGGGTAGTGCTGAATGGACTTTATGTAAATGACTAAAAAGTGTTTTTTTTTTTTCCTATAAAAACAATGAACATGTTAGGCCCTATGCACACTAAACATTTTTACAGCTGCTGTTTTTAGCTTCAGACATTTTTTTCCTACAGCCAGTAAACTCCCCAGAAGTTTATCCTATGTGCCCATAGACTATTATCAGCGTTTTTTGGCAGGAGCGTTTTACGGATGGAAAAAAACCCAGAACTAGTGGGTTGAGAGCACTGATAAAAGCTTAAAAAACACTGAAAAAAAAAAAGAAAAATGCTTAAAAAAAATAAAATAAATAATAATGCAGCTAATCTGTTTATCAGCATTTTTGAGCCATAAGCATTTGAGGGAGTATTTTTTTTTTCAAAACCAGGAGAGAAAGGAGCTACTGCAAAAATGCTGAAAAGCTCAGTCTACAGTGAACGCTACTGGCATTTTAATAAAGTCCAGTGTGCATGAGGCATTATACTTACCTGCCCTGTGCAGCAGTTTGGCACAGAGCAGCCCAGATCCTCCTTATCTGGTCCCTCTTCTGCTCTCCTGGCCCCTCCCTCCTGTTGAGTGCCCCCGCAGCAAGCAGCTTGCTATGGGGGCACCTGAGCCGAGCTGCAGCTCCACATGCCCATTCAGACACAGAGCACCAGTTCAGCTCCGCCCCCCCTCTCTCTCCTGATTGGCTAACTGACTTTCATTGACAGTGCCTGCTGCTGTGTCTCAGCCAGCCAATCAGGAGGGAGAGACATGGATGACAAAGGCACTCGTGGACATCGCTGGATAGAGATGGGGCCCGGGGATGCATTAGAATGCATAGATTGCATTAAGATTAAAAAAAAAAAAAAAAAACTCACAACACCCCTTCAAAGCTTAATACCAGCTAACACTTATTAAGCAGATACAGCAACAGTTTCCCCCCCCCCCCTTTTGGAATAAAAGCTGACCATTGTAACACCACTGTCAGTGTTAAAATGGTTTGCCTCAACACTCCAACTTCCACCTTTGCTGCACAGCTTCGTCTGTGAAAGGTAGTTGACAAATAACAGCAGGGTCAACAGGTAAAAATAACCAAGTTGTGGGGAACTAAATTTGCCAAGAACAGAGCCAAGTTGTACACTGCATTTTACACAGAAAAAAAAAAAAGTCACAAGAAGCAAAATTTTGTTTTTGTTTTTTTTTTCTTGTCAAAAAGCTTCACTTTCTTTTAATTTTTCATTAACTCTGAACTCCAGGAATTGTCTATTTTAAACATACATTGGGCCAGTTTGGTTACATATTACGTATCACACCAGGAGGGCCGCTGGCGATGCCAAAATACAGTCAGCGCTGTCCTGTTCTGGGTACTGCTGGAGCTACATGCCATCTGTACGCTGAACAGAGGAATTTGGTCACTCGTTTACCTCCACTATTAAAAAAAAATCTAGAATTTTTCTTCACCTTATACAAGGCTTTCTCTGATTGGACAATATGGTGATTGTGATATCATCTGCCCTTGCTCTTCACCTTGTCTAATTTAGAGAACACCTTGAATTCATTGAAAAAAATAAAATAGATGTTTACAAAATGGCAGGAGGTATGGGAACGAGTGACTTTGTGTGCAGTATACAGCTGGCAAGTCGCTCCAGCAGCACCAGGAACAGGGCAGCACGGACTATGACTATGAATATCAGCGTCTCCAGCAGCCCTCCAGGCAAGATACATGGATAATTACATGTAACCAAAATGACCCAATGTAAGGTTAATAAAAAATAAATTCCTAGAGTTCAGCTGTAAAGTAAGTTTAGCTCTGCCTTAAGACTGAGTGTAAAAGATTAACGCTGACCATAGATCTGATTTTCTTTCACTCAATTCCCACAGCTATCCAGCCAGGAGAACACACAGTGATGATTACCAGTGGCTATAAATTGCATGAAAAATCTAGCAGGCTGGTTGTATCCAAGTTAATCAATCGATCAATTATGGTACAATTAGCCTCCACATACATGGCTCGAATCTTGGCCAGTCCTGCTCAACCAGCTGAGGTTCAACCTGTCTATGGTCTGCTTAACTCCATGTGCTGACCATGGCAACCACTCAGCTATTCCCTTCCCTGTTTATAGGGTATAGTAAAAAAAATAAATACAAAACACACACACATACATACATACGTGTAACAGTGAAGGTTGGCCATAATCTGTAAAAGTGCAGCTCAACCATGGAGTTTTTACAGCCCCCCAACCTCACATGTAAATAAGCCCTAAGGACTCTGGCTATGTGAATTGTTCATGTGGCTGAATCCACCGGTTACTCAAACTAGGCCCTGTAGCTGAGTTTGTAAAACTGCTGCATCCCCTTAGAATAACATAGGCTGCCTGCACACAGCTCCAGCCACATAAGCCACTAATTCACATTATACAGGCCACAGCTTCCAAGTTAATGAGCCCCAATACCGCATTCACACAAAGAGCTTCAGCAGGAATTTTGTTGTGTATCATTTGATATTTTTGGGGGGCTTGTCAGGTAGGCTGTACGGGGCCCTGTGTTTTCCAACAGCAGCCCTGTGGGCGAGGGGGGCAAAAGTCCTTGACTCCTTAGGAATCATCTGCCTATCCATAGTCATCCTTACTTGTGCAGAATCAGTTTCCATTACACCCCTTTTACCAAGCCAACAACATGTAATGAGCATACTACAGACATCCCTATCCAGACACCTTCTGATCATTCTCATAACTTCTTGACATGAGGGACATTGCAACAAAAATTACTAAACCAAAAGATCTGGGAGGCCCAGCAACACCAAATTAGACAAAAATAAGGGAGGGGGGAAAATTATAAAAAAAAAAAAAAACCCACACAAGAACATAGGTGTGCACAGGGGGTGTGCCTGGGCACACCCTAATTACTATGTGAAGTGGCGATTCCCCCCTACTGCCCAGGCTAACCCTGCCCCGCAGTGCTGCTGGCGTCCCTCCTCTTCTCTCCCCACCAGCTGGTATGGAGGATTTTTCAGGACTGAGAACAGGGAAGGGTAATATGTAATTTACCAGCCTCTTCCTTTTCTAAATGAATACAGTGAACACACTTACTGTGATCATTCACAACTGAAGCAAAGTAAACTGTGTTTACTATGCTTCAGTATATGAATGAGCAGGAATCCGCTCAGCACAGAGCACTATCCCATTCATTCACTGTCCAGTGCAACTGAGGCTGCAGAAAAAGGCATGCGTGTTTGAGCTTTGGGGTGCACACCCCAATGCAATAGGCTGTGCACACCTATGCACAAGAATAAACAATATACGCAAAAGGCACGGCTATAGCTGGCACATTTGCAGGGCAACCTACTGGCAGCACTACACCCATACGGGATTTCAATCAGACTTATTGGCAGGGCAGCTCATTTAGACATATACTGTATGTTTGTTTGTTTATTCTTATCTTCACAAGCCAGTGAATGAGGATTTACTAATAACAGTAAATGATACCATAACAACTTTGTAGGCAACAGCATCCAGAAGAACAGAAAGTCAATGAATGAGGGATTACTAACATAACAAGCAATAATACAAACAACATCAAAAAGAACTGAAAGCTAATGATGGTTTACTAATACAACAATAAACAATATAAAAGCAACAACAATACCATTACCAACTTTGTAGCTAACAACATCTAGAACAGTGGTTCTCAACTCCAGTCCTCAGAACCCACTAACAGGCCAGAATTTAAGTATTACCTTGGGGAGATGCCGACTAGAATACTGCAATCACTGAGCAGCAAATAATATCACCTGTGATTGTATTTCAGTTATCCTGCAAACCTGGCCTGTTAGTGGGTCCCGAGGACAGGAGTTGAGACTACTGATCTAGAAGAACAAAAAGCCAATGAATGAGGATGAATATAACAATACCATAACTTTGTAGCCATCAGCATCCAGAAGCACAGAAAACTAAATGAATGAAGACCTAATAAAAAACAATTAGAACAATATATAATACTATTACTAATAAATATATACACTCTCACTATTTGTAGTGATCAGCATTCATATACACAGAAAGCTAATGAATGAGGGTTTACTAATAGGACAATAGTATACTAACTTTGTAGCTATCAGCATCCAGAGGAACAGACAACTTGTACTGGAAGCAAATCTAAACAAAGCTTGGCATTCATTATACAACTTTTGACGGATGGCACATAGATCCATCCTACATTTCCTATGGTCTGATCTTATCGTATGCTCTTTTGATTACACTTTTTTTTTTTGTAAAATAAATAAGAGTGAAAGCTTTCCTATCAAAGACACAATTTACTCTTGCAGTGACTGAACTGGTTAAATCTAAGTTGCTTTTCATGTCAGAACATCTGATCAGCCTGTTTTCCCCATGACTGCTATAATAAAGAGCCAGCATGACCTAATATAAGTGGAGCTGTTATACAAAGGGGGTCCTTACCTCCTGATCTCAGCCACAGCTTCTCTCCCCAGCTCTGCCTGCAGCCGATCAGTGAACTAATAATGTTCCTCTGGTGATTTCATGGAGCCATCCACTCTGCATCTCCTCCCCCTCTCCATTCTTTGCTGTTCACTCCCTCTGTCCCTCCTTCTGCTCCAGCTTCCACTCTTCTCCCACTTTTAACCAGTAGAGGATTTTTATGGGAAGATAAGACATGAGGATCAGGCGATCTCCTCATTGAATAAAGAAATGCAGTGGTGTGATACTGAACAGGGATCAGACCACATTGTACTGAAAGTCAGATCTTCCCATTTGTGTATATTATAACCGGTGCAGCTTTAGTTAGTGTTCATGTGGGTTATGTATGGAAAAGCTTTAGATGAGGTTCTCTCTGGCTCAGAGTCTCTAGAAATAATTTGTATAAGCTGATATAACAATAAAATGACTCCTAACATGGAAGGGTTAAAGGTTTGAAAAAATATTCCAGGCAAGAGATATACAAACTGATCATCACTGCTTTTTAACTTAACATGCTGCTCCTTAACTATTGTGTTTGGCTACATTTTATCTTTTTTTTTTTTTTTTTATCACAACAAAGTTTCATGCACGTGCGTTATAAATATGCTCCAAATTTTGGTACCTTGGAGTATCTGGTGTTGCATGCAGCTGGTCAAAGACATGCATAGGTGAAGGTAGCTATATAAAGCTATTAGGCTGGGTTCACATATGTCCGGCTGTGCTTTGCAGTCCAGAGTCCGGTGCGTTTCTGTTCACCGGTTCAGGTGCACATTTTTGTCTGAATTCACACAGGACCCTTTTCAAAATCGCACTGTGGCCGCCCCAGACATGTGTGAACCGGCTCCGCTGAGAGCCGGTCACATTCACATGTTATGCAAATTGGATGTGGTTTAAAAACGCGTGTAGAGGTAGCAGAGCCAATGCTTCCTGTATAGCGGCACCTTCTGTCACATGGCCAGAGCAAAGGGAGTGCAGTCAAGGGTGGAGCCAATGGGGTCAGCAAAATGAGGTTTCGCCTAGGGTGCCAAAAATCCTTGTACCAGCCCTGCACAGACATGGAAGATTGACTACAACTGGTGCATAGTAACCAGTCAGTTTCTAACTTCAGCTTGTTCACTGGATAAGTTCCCCTTTGGGAACATGTTACATGTTCCACCCGTTTTTATGACGAAAAATGTAACGTGTTCCCAATGCTGCAACCGTGGCCTGATCCCCCCTCCCTGTGACAGCAGTACGGAGAGAAGTTACCTGTACTAGATGTCACCTTTTGAATGGGGCCCCACTCCAAAAAATAATAATAATAAATGCACCTTTACCTGCCAAAAATCGAGCATTTATTTTTATTTTTTTATAAAAGTGAACTTATCTTTTAAGCTTTGACAATAAAACCTAGAAGCTGACTGGCTACTAAGCACAGTAGCACCAGATTCTGTGTGCACCAGTTTTAGCAAATTTCCCCCAATAGCATCCCAATCACAGGTAGTGTGCATTGGGGATTTTACAGCAATGCGAGTGTGCTACTTTGCACTAATAGTGGGACATGTGGGCTGCATAAACATGCCTTCACCCATTCATGCCTATGGGTAGCTGTACTCAGCACATCAGAAATACGCAGCATATGCATGCCACACAGACAATTGCACCCATGTGCATGAAGCATTTATGTTGTGACAAAAAGAAATTACAAAATGTATATCTGCTAGAAAACACTAGCGTGTATATGGGCAAGCAAACATTCTTCGGTTTCGGATAGAGTAAAACTGAAGATATATATATATATATATATATATATATATACACACACACATACATACCCACACACATATACACACACACATACTTTTTTTTTTCTCATTCCTTCAGCCAGCCAGATCACACTATTCACGCAAGCAAGGTGGATATAGGAATTCCCCCTGCTGGGACATTGTATTCTGACAGCAGGGACTCGCCATTGTCAGGATACTCTGATCAACTTCTGCAACCACTGATCAACAAAAGTTTTCCAGCTTGTCCATTCAACAAAAGTCAATCAGTGATCAAGTACTGTCAAACGGGGTCAGCCAGCTTGCACTGTGCTGCCCATCGGTGGTCCTCCAGATCTTGCTATGGTCAGTACAGCCCATTCAGTCACCCAGGACACTGCTCACCCCTGGAACCTCTTTTCAGCGGTTCTGCACTGTTACTGGGTATGTCAGCCTTGACCATCCTATCTTATGTAATGTTTGTCTTTTGGAAGTTGGCTACCATATGTTTTGTATCATGTTTAGCTACCTAAAGACTAATGGTTACACCCGATACAATTTTTTTTTCTTATGTTTTATGTGCTTAAACTTTAAATAAAGATTATATTTAAAAAAAAAAAAAAAAAAAGGAAGAAGAGGGGGGGGGGGGTCGACCACGCACAGCTTGATATTC
This sequence comes from Lithobates clamitans, assembly GCA_037952925.1. Classification (NCBI taxonomy): domain Eukaryota; kingdom Metazoa; phylum Chordata; class Amphibia; order Anura; family Ranidae; genus Lithobates; species Lithobates clamitans. The sequence goes on along the minus strand of JBBGZY010000325.1, from coordinate 2,390,025 downwards.
GTGTATAAATGTAAATCTTTGCGCTGGTCTGAATTGGTGGAACAGCTGCTACTCAAGACCAGGAAGGAATCAAATAAATACTAATATAAACGGTGCGCTATTCCCTGTGTTAAAATATGTAACACAATGTATTGGATGAACAAAGTGACTGATGTGTACACAATAGTAATGTGAGGTAATTGCCCTAATAAATTGAGAAGGATACTAAATAGATTGGTGCATAAGTGACACTCTGAGGTGTTCAAAACAGTACATATAAATAAACAATCTATGTATGGAAAAACTGTGCCTTATGTGATAAACAATTATATTGCATGAAGTTCATATTCATAAGCAAAGATGCAGAATGTGAAATCTTTTCAGACAGATTCCTGCATTAATCTCCAATGCTGAAATTTTGCTAGATGTCTGCTGGATTCCACTTGTAAGTAATCTCCAATGATTTGAAATATAATGTTTCATAAAGTAAAGTTGGCCTCTTACCAGATATGGTGGATCCCTATTACAGAGGACAGACTTGCTGTGGGATAAGACCGCCTGAGCGGATATCACTCTCCTACGTTTTTTCACAACCAAACACCTCCAAAGATTGAACTCAGGTGATTCAAGGAACTCACTCACTTCCATAGGCATTCAGCTCATCCACATCACAGCAATTAGCCATTTTAAACTTCTCAGGTGCAATGATATGTAAACGTTTGCATCCGTTTAAATGAAGATGGAACTCCAAGAATCAGGAAATCACATATAAGGAAAGAAAAAGCCTCATAGCGATGTGCTGATGTCACCGCGTTGCCACAGGTACCGGAGTGACGGGCTGCAGATTTGTGCCGGATGGCTTGCTTTTATGTTTGATTATATCTGCTTAATTGTAAGTGTACTACATGTTTTAATATTAAAATACTCAAAATATTTTAAGCTATGGAAGCTTTCATTTCTTTTCGGGGATCCTGTTACATTATGCCCTCTATGGTAGATGGAAGCTTATGAAGACGCTGTTGCTGTGTCCATTGAAAGGCCCTGGCTGGGTACAAAGCCGAAAGCTCTGGTGATCTTCTTTAATAAGAGATCATAGGGAGTCTGTAAGCAGCTGTGAAATCAGTGGTGTTATCTCTTTACACATTACGTTTCTTGGGTGTATTGTCATTTATTGCCTCGTTGATGTCACTTCACCGGGTGGACTTTATTAGTTGTTATCACAACTATTAAATAACTATGTTATTTACTATTTATTTATATTTTGTACTCACAATTTTGATCATTAGCACAACTTTTTTTTGAAAAGTGTTTATTTGCTCACAGGAAGTTGCTGCATTTTATGTACATATTTCAGACAGCGCAGTAATATCCCTTCCTTTTGTACCATGTACTTGTATAAGAAAGTATGCTGTTCTCTTTGTAATGCTTTCTTTGTGTGAAATCCCTGGTGTACCTGTCAGTCCTTCTGCTTTCCTAATAAAAACTGACCACACTAAGCAGGAGAGCACACCGTGGTCAGTTCTCTAGCTAAGCTGGGAACTCCATGTGCTCTCCTCCAATGATCTGACTTGTCCTGACATGTCCCTGCTGCACAGCCAATCACTGCGAAGCTCAGTGTTCCTTCTACGTTGTAAGTCCCTCCAGGTCTGAAAAAAAATGTCTGCGCCCTTTTCCATCTTTATGAACCTAAATGTGACAGATGGGAGATAAAAAGATGTAAATGGAACAACATTCACAGATGCCCTGTTGATCAAAATGGAGGCCGGTCTTGTGAAAGCCAGAGTAAGGTTTTTATTGCTGTTTGTGTCCCTGTTGGGGAGCTTCACGTTCTTTGTCCTGATGACCACTGTCACTAAGGCAGAAAGTGACGGGAGATATAAACATTTTGAGAAAATCCTCCAATTGGGACATCTGTCCCTCTGACAACACATTAAGAATGGATACACATTTTAGCATGGGAGTTTTACTTTTTTGATTATTTGATTATGGAGCAGTTTTTTGTGCATTTATGTGTGTTTTTCAGCCATTTTTCAGGTTTGAGCATTTTTGTTTTAGCCAATAGAAAGCTGGTTACTAAGAGGAGCATATGGTTGTTGGGTGTGAAATTCCATTTAATGCAGGTTCTTCTGGTGGTACCATTGACATCTTCTGGGGCCAAAAACGTGCAATCTTGCCCCAAGGAAGCTCTGGTATTTTTTGTGAACTTTGAGTGACAAAAAAAAGAGCACAATAGATTACCAAAGAAATCTGGTGTCATCTGTACTTTGCATGCTTGTCCACCACTGAGCATGTTCCAGCTTGGACTAACTTGTACCACATCATAAATCTGAGGAAGCAGCAGTTTGGCTGCGAAACACGTCATTTGGTGTCATGTAAACACTTTAAGCGTCCACCGAAATTCTACTAAGTCTTATCTTTTACCATACTTGGGATGCCTCTGCTGTCCGACAGGCCTTTTTTTTTTATCCTCGCCCTAAATACATTTTTAATATCCTAACTTTATTCTTCAAGATACCATAAAAAATATGTTATTGGATTTTACTGGAGTAAAATTAAACATTGCTCTCAGTGTAAAGCCCATGTCAAAGCAATCAGTAGAAATCACACATCAAACAACCAGCAGATAAAGAGATTAGGCTTGGAAGCCATATGCAAAATTTGACTTTCATGTGAAATTCAAGCTTAGCCCAGTCTCCCACAGTTTGTTGATCTCCACTATCAGTTACTGAGCCTGCTAATCAAATTCAAAGACCAAAAAGAGGTTCAGGAGGTAGGGCAGTGTCAAACTGAGCTTTTATAAGAAACTTAAGATTTGAATATAACATATGCTGCCTGTGTCCCCTAATCTTTGTTGACATATGGTACTATGTATTTTTTTATTATATGCTCACTTTGGATCACTCTGGTTTTCAATAGGTTTTATTTAAAGCTGTCTATTTGCTGAGTGGTTGTGTATATTACTAAGCCTAATACACCTTATTTACACCAAGTTTCATGGAAACCTCAGTGGATATCAGAAATTTGTTCTGTGATTAGTATACACTATCCTGGGTAGGTACATATGAAAGTCACCTACTGAAACCATCAGAATGTATGAATTCATAATTTAATTTCCTGACATTTTTGTTTACAGCAGCAAAGCAAACTCTTTCAAAAGTGTGGTGGTCTACCAGTCCCATTTTGAGCATGGTCTACTGCACCCATGCAGCTGGCGTCACACCTTGCCCAAAGGAGAGCTCTCCAAAGCCCGGGACCAGGCGGAGGCTGCGGTCATATGAAGAGTCAAACATTAAGGCAGTCCTCAACTCAGAGATGAGCCACTTCTGTGCCGCAATAATGTACAGAGTTCCTCTGTGAGATGTTTTTCCCATGACACTACACAGTTGTAACTGATGTACGTTTTGCATTCGGAGGGATGTGCAGAGTCTTTGCCTACACCACCAATCCAGCTTACCTCTGTTAACTCACTTCCAGTTACAGAACGGGGTCCCGCCGAGCATATAGCCAGCCCAATGCATGCTCTTTAACTCTTACCTTCCTGTGATCAGGCCTTAGATCTCCATAACACTAGTCTGCTCCCGGTGACCAGAGGAGACAGACAGTTAGGGAAGGAGTAAAGACACCGACCCCCTCGTTACCAGAGGACCGGTCACCTGACCAGGTACCACTCCAATGACTGGTTGCTGTAGCTGTATCTTCTTCTGGTTACCCATGGCAACTACCTCATCCTTGCCTTGTGAGTTAACCTTTTAATAGTGGTGTTATAAATACCCCATGGTGCTATTATCGACCCAGGTTCTTTAGAAATATGCCAAGACCCAACATGTACCCTTTGAATAACGTCAGACCAGGCTTAAAGCAGTTGAACAACTTTTACTGAAATTCAGCAGAACATGTATAACATGAAAAAAATCCTTTCCCTAACTATCTTTAGTTGTAGCTGCCCCAGCATACCTGTATAGGTAAAGTCCTTTAGGGTAAAGTCAATACTTGGGAAATCTTGAGTGGCAGTGTCCATAACAACGGTGTCTTCTTCTTCTGCAGCAGCTCTGCGAAATAGCTGAAGATTATATTCTGTGTCTTGTCTGTCTTTTCCCATGCAGACTGCTCACTGTGCAGTGCCATTGCCCCTTTTTTATTTACAGCACAGGGAGAGAGGCAGAGCCCAGAAAAACTTGCAGAAACAGGTTTCTCAGCCTAGGCCAGCCATGACGACCTAACTTACAATAGGCAACCTACCTACACCATGATTGTGCAAGTATAGCATATAATGATGTGGTTCTTAATCCATGAGAGAATAGCTGCAATTCTCAAGACCTTAATATGAAAATGTGGATCTGGGCCACATGGTTTGAACACAACTTCCCTAGAATTTTGAATGGTCCTTGATGGCCCAGTGAGTGGATAAACCCTACAATTGACCCATTCTATGTTGGCTGCTAGCATGGATTCATCCCCTGGTTCCCTCTCCAACCCCTACATTCCTTAATATTAACCTTCCCCACTTAAATCTTTCCCTTTCCTCTTTTCTTCTCCAATTTGTCTATCTTTTCAACTTCTTTATAACATCACCTATAACCACCCAATTCATAGCCTTCACACCATGGGTACATAGTCACAAACCCAACATTGGGACTGTGTGAAGTGTTAAACACAGCCTCAATTTCATTATGTGAGTATATCCTCATACAGGTTCCTTTCTCCCAAATACTGAAAAGGGCCCCGTTTGTCAGGCTTATTGTATATGTAAATACAAAGCTATGTATCTTTTGTTCTAATAATGTTTGCATAACTGAGTTGTAAAGATTATATAGAGATCCTTGAATGTATGTTTCAGTTTCTGCCAATACACTTGTCAACTTATTGTGATTGCTAAAAATTCTTATATTGCTACAATATTGCAAACTTTCAATGAAAAAATATTGAAAAAGAAAAGTCTTCTCAATGTTCCTTTAATGGCATTTCGCTGTTCTGCTCAATTAAACTGACTTATATATCGGATGAGTATTTGCAAATGAAAAAGCCTAACCTCTTACTCAGCATTTAACCTTGTAGTATTAGTCTAGTTTTAGTTTGGTCTTAAAAAGAGATTGGCAGTTAGTTTATCTTACTACTTGGAAGAAGAGAGACAGCAGCAGTGTGTGATCTCAGTTGGGACATGTGTTTCCACCCAGTGCTGTGGTCACTTCTCATTCATGCTTGCAGTTCCAGGAAACCATATTCATCTGTTGAATAAATAACTGCTAGAAGTCCAAGTGATTCACAGAGTAAAGCATGAATCACTTTCTTGACACTGAGAAGAAGATTGAGTAAAGTCTGTAACTGATTACACAGTGCTTATCAGTAGAGGACATGACTGGTGAAATAGTATTAGGAAATGATTGGACCCACTAACCATTGTATATACAACAGGAGCTTCCAGGAGTGTACACAACAGGTAACCCCAATAGGGCCACTTTACAAACATAAGTATACTTCAGAGTAAGACTATTTAAAGTGGAACTAGCAGGTCATAAAACAGTTCCCTCCCTCCTCCTGCTACCTATACTGCCTAACCTGTGTTAAAAAGATCTATATACTTACCTATTTGTAGGCCACTCTGGTCCGGTCATGTGATCCCTATGTCAGTCAGCAGTGGCTGTAGTTGAGAATTCCAGGAGACATAACATCACTCATAGGCTCCAATGCCCCAGCCATTGTTGACGCTCCTTACTCTCCCCTGCAGCCGTCACTGACTGACACAGTGGATCACGTGACTGGACTGAAACAGGCTGAAAATAGGTAAGTATACACATCTTTTTTTACACAGGTTAGTCAGCATAGGTAGCCTGAGAGGGGGAGGGGACATTTTTAAGACTAGTGAAAATCTAGGCTAAATTATATTTCTAAACTATAAACATATTATACTTACCTGCACTGTGCAATGTTATTGCACAGAGTGGCCCCAAACCTCCTCTTCTGGATCTTGGCTCCTCCTTAGCTGTGTGTGCCCCCATATTAAGTTGCTTGCCTGTGGGCTTTCTCCTGAGCAAGGCTGTGTGCGTCCATAGGCACACGTAGTTTGGCTCTGCATATTGCTGCAGCATAGTGGGTCAGCGTTTTTGTGGTTAAAACAAGTGGTGAGGAGGTGAAAATAGGTAAGTATACACATCTTTTTTTACACAGGTTAGTCAGCATAGGTAGCCTGAGAGGGGGAGGGGACATTTTTAAGACTAGTGAAAATCTAGGCTAAATTATATTTCTAAACTATAAACATATTATACTTACCTGCACTGTGCAATGTTATTGCACAGAGTGGCCCCAAACCTCCTCTTCTGGATCTTGGCTCCTCCTTAGCTGTGTGTGCCCCCATATTAAGTTGCTTGCCTGTGGGCTTTCTCCTGAGCAAGGCTGTGTGCGTCCATAGGCACACGTAGTTTGGCTCTGCATATTGCTGCAGCATAGTGGGTCAGCGTTTTTGTGGTTAAAACAAGTGGTGAGGAGGTGACATCCTTAACGCCTCCTTAACGCCTCCTTAACGCCTGTCAAACACTCCCTGAAAAGTGTTCCACCATGGATGCAATGGTAGAATCGCATTTGAATGAGCCCTTAGAGCCCTTTCGGTCCACCTTCCTCCTTCAGAGCCCCCTTAGATCCATTTAGTTCCATGCACTCACCAGAGCCCACCTCCCAGCTTCCTTTCCCTACTTCATTCCACTGATATAGATGCCAGTCAGTCTTTCTCAGACTATCCCAGCCATGCAGTGGCATTTTTCCCCACTGACACTGATACAGTGCCATTTTTCCTCTTAGCAGCACCCTCAACGCAGGGCACTTTTCTCCTCTAGTGACACCACCAACACTGGGACATTTTTTCCTTTCAGTGACATATTTTACTTTCAGTAAAACCACCAACGCAGGGACACTTCTTTCTTCGAGTGATACCATCAACGCAAGGACTTTTTTTTCCTTCCAGTGATACCACTGATGCAAGGACAATTTTTCCTTTCAGTGTCCATAGAGAGAATGTGGGGAGACAGGGAGAAATAAGAGGGGGATTGTAGGAATGATGAGGAGGCTCCCGCCACTGCTGCCCCAACACCTGCTCTGGAGCCCAGAGAGACATTGTCAGCTCTGGCTGAATTCAGGTCCCATCACCACACTCCTTTAAAGTTGAAAAGGGAGAGTAATGTAGCTCCAAAGAAAGAAGTGAAAGGGAAAAGGAGAGGTTCATGGAGGACTTTAAATGGAGGCTTTACTTTACATGAAGTAAAAATCAATTTCCTGAAAAAGAGATTACAGGGCCATTAAACAGTGGATGTGTATGGATTATTTTTGTAGAATAAGGATAGTTTTTAATGTCACTTTAGGTTAGAGTGTTTTTAGTCCAAAATTACTATTTGCAGCTAGGCTGTTACCAGTATGACTTTTGTTTATGTTATCTGGGTTCATTGAGTGTCTCCTAAGTCCAAATACATTGTTTGCTTCTGCCTGCAGTGTTCCCCAGTGGATAGAGATAGAAGATGCATTGTATTGTATTATGATTATTTATTCAACCCAGTGATAGGGGCTGGAGAAGAGAATAAATATTTGAGAACTTTCTATAAGGATTTGTGACCCCCGAGTTTTGCCTGGTGAGGATATGAGTGCAGCAGAGTCCAATCCTTACCTCCAAGGCTTCTGCCTGGGAATGGTGTAGCTGCAGAGAGAATTCAGCCTTTGCCTCCAAGGCCTTGCCTGGAAGAGGAAGTCAGAGTCAAGAAGGAACACATTCTCTCCTTGAAATTCAAGCTAATAAATAAAAAAAAAGGATTGAAAGAACCTGAAGTCTGTTTGGTCGGTGATTGTCTGTGTGCAGCTACAGGGTAGGTCACCAGTAGAAAAAGCAAGATGGCCATTAAAATCCAGCAGCTCTTTTGAGGGTCTTTGCTACACACACACCCTAAGTGAAAATGTCCAAATTGGGCCAAAAGTGTAAATATTTTGTGTAACCACCATTATTTTCCAGCACTGCCTTAACCCTCTTGGGCATGGAGTTTACCAGAGTTTCACAGGTTGCCACTGGAGTCCTCTTCTACTCCTTCATGATGACATCACAGAGTTGGTGAATGTTAGATACCTTGCGCTCCTCCACCTTCCGTTTTAAGATGCCCCACAGATGCTCAATAGGGTATAGGTCTGGAGACATGCTTGGCAAGTCCATCACCTTTACCCTCAGCTTCTTTACCAAGGCAGTGGTCGTCTTGGAGGTGTGTTTGGTGTCATTATCATGTTGGAATACTGCCCTGTGGCCCAGTCTCTAAAGAGAGGGGATCATGCTCTGTTTCAGTATGTCACAGTACAGGTTGGGATTCAAGGTTCCATCAATGAACTGTAGCTCCCCAGTTCCGGCACCACTCATGAAGCCCCAGACCATGACACTCCCACCACCATGCTTGACTGTAGGTAAGACACACTTGCCTTTGTACTCACACACGCTTGACACCATCTGAATCAAATAAGTTTATCTTGGTCTTATCAGACCACAGGACATGGTTACAGTAATCCATGTCCTTAGTCTGCTTGTCTTCAGCAAGCTGTTTGCAGGCTTTCTTGTACATCATCTTTAGAAGAGGCTTCTTTCTGGGACGACAGCCATGCATACCAATTTGATGCAGTGTGTGGTGTATGGTCTGAGCACTGACAGGCTGACCCCTCACCCCTTTAACCTCTGCAGCAATCCTGACAGCACTCATACATCTATTTCCCAAAGACAACCTCTGGATATGACGCTGAGCACGTGCACTCAACTGCTTTGGTCAACCATAACGAGGCCTGTTCTGAGTGGAACCTGTCCTGTTAAACCGCTGTATGGTCTTGGCCACCATACTGCAGCTCAGTTTCAGGGTCTTGGCAATCTTCTTTTAGCCTAGGCCATCTTTTATGTAGAGCAACAATTCTTTTTTTCAGAACCTCAGAGAGTTCTTTGCCATGAGGTGCCATGTTGAACTTCCAGTGACCAGTATGAGAGAGTGAGAGCGGTAACACCAAATGTATTTAATTAATTGGGCCCAATTTGGACATTTTCACTTAGGGGTGTACTCACTTTTGTTGCCAGCGGTTTAGACATTAATGGCTGTGTGTTGAGTTATTTTGAGGGGACAGCAAATTGACACTGTTATACAAGCTGTACTTTTACTACTTTACATTGTAGCAAAATGTCATTTCTTCCGTGTTATAAAGATATAATAAAATATTTACAAAAATGTGAGGGGTGTACTCACTTTTGTGAGATACTGAATCTAGATTATCTGTCGTTAGTTCTGCTTTAAAGGAGCCTGAGTGAAATATATAGACTGCGATAGCTCCTCTCCTTTTGAAAATGTTTCTACCTGGCTGTCAATTTTACTGCAGGGAACTGGAACATATTGTATAGTAGGCAATACTAGTCAGAAGGGTCACTAACGTTTATCAAATGCAATATTTGTGCTTTATAGGAAATGGCACATGCTTGAAATGTCAATGCGCTACAATTAAATACAGCATTTGTGAAAAATACCATAATTATTTGCAGTAAATATCACAATTTTTTTTATTGTACATTAAAATCAATCTGAAAAAAATAAAATACATTCAATAATTAGCTCGCTGTCTAGCCACTCAGTATTTAATGAATGTACAAGATTAGACCTGAAACAGCATGAAAACCTGGCAATTGGATTCTCTAGAAGGAGATATACCATTCGCAGACTTAAAATTTCTCCCAGCATGTATGCTTTAAGTAAATCACATCTCAGTAAATGACATTTCCAGCACAAACTCATGCTATCATTATGTATATTTTCATAAAGGATATGTCTGTTTTATACATTTCCCTATCAGCCAGGAGAATGATCTCACAGTACAGAGTGATAGTTTTGTTTAGTCTTCTGTGAAAGCTAGAAAAAATACTGAACAGTGCAATGTACTACAAAGACAGTTGTAGACCAAAGCACCCTACGGATTCAGAGTTAGGGGATAAATCACAGCTATATTCAGATGTTAAAATAAAGCTGTGTCAACAGTCTTGTTTGGAATGGATAGATGAAGATTAGTAAAATCTTTACTGCCAAAATGCTGCAACAGGCTCTTTTCACTACTGGTATATAACCATGGGTCTAGGACAGTGTTTCTCAACCTTTTTTTGTCTTGCGGTGCACCAAAAAGATCAAAAAGTTTTGTGGCACACCTGAAAAGATTTAACAATTTTTGTGGTGAAGAACTTATTTATTTCTCTTAAGGTAACACTGTAGTGTAGAGTCTGAGAATCACTGGTCTAGATAAAAGAGAAAAGGGGACAGGTGCCACTAAGTCTAGACTCTGTAGTAGTATCTCACAACATTTTAATAACTAAAAGAATCAACTCACACGAGGGAGGAAGTATACAGGCACATGATACATAGAAGGTGCTTCGGTGGTGCTGGTGAAGTTGGTACAGAGGCTGATATACAGGTACAGGACTCGCGCTTTCGGAGAGTTTGAGAAAGGAGAAAGAAGCGGTGCGGCCTCTCTATGGACTATCACGCATGCTCTGAAAACGTGTTGCGTCATCTCTTCCCGGTGATCCACTTTCCAGCGGGCACTGCGTGTCACGCACTCCAACACTTGCAGACCGCCATCAAGTCCTTCTACCCTGGCCCTGTGGGTCTGACGTTCTGACCGCTGTTACAGTCTTTGTTGACGGCTCCCCGAAATATCCCACGGCACACCTGCAAATCTCTCATGGCACACCATTTGAGAATCACTGGTCTAGGACTTTTGGCTGATAACTTCTGTTAGTTATGTGAACAGGAGAGAGCATGTAGCAGTTTTTCACCCAGGAAAGGACAGTATTTCATCCCTTCTGTTTCTGTTTATTTGTCTATCCCAGCAAGGCTTTTAACATTACTTTTGATTACATTTGATTATAGTTCTGCCTTAAAAATGATCAATTTAAAAAAATGGCTACTTTACAATAATATTTATCAAATGTTACCATCTGTGATCTCTCAGCCCTATAGTGACTCATTTCATCAAACTATTCTTCCACAAAGCTAAATTAATGATTGCTGGGAAAAGGTCACAAAGATTAAAAAACTCAAATGGCGGATGTGGTGGGATCTCTTTTTCTTCTTTTTTATAAGAAAGCTTTTCCCATTGGGAAAAGAACACAAGCGCCTACTAAGTGTAGCATTTACTGTATTTAATAAGGTTTAAAAAGAGTGTTACTCACAAAAGACACAAAACCATAAGCACATAGCACTGTGGGTGAGGGTCCTAGATGGCCTGAAGAAGGAGCGCATGCTCCTCAAATGCTTCGCTTACATCTATACATCACATCCAGGAAGTGACGTCACGACCGTTCTGTGTGTTCCACCATTAAAGCCTACAGCGGGAACTCAACTCTACACACCTGACAGACGCTCTCTGGGATTGTGTTGCCTAGAACCCTCACCCACAGTGCCATGTGCCTATGGTTTTATGTCTTTTGTGAGTAACACTCTTTTTAAACCTTATTCAATACAGTACATGCTACACTTAGTACATATGCTACACATGTGTACTGTACTGTACACATTTTACACTCTGTCCACTGTAGTTTCCACATCACTACTACACATGTTACACTCTCCCCACTGCAGTGTCCACATCACTACTACACATGTTACACTCTCCCCACTACAGTGTCTACATCACTAATACACAAGTTACACTCTCCCCACTACAGTGTCCACATCACTACTACACATTTTACACTCTCCACACTACAGTGTCCACATCACTACTACACATGATACATTCTTCCCACTACAGTGTCCACAACACTACTATACATTTTACACTCTCCCCACTACAGTGTCCACATCACTACTAGACATTTTACACTCTCCCCACTACAGTGTCCACATCACTACTACACATTATACACTCTCCCCACTGCAGTGTCTACATCACTACTACACATGATACACTCTCCCCACTGCAGTGTCCACATCACTACTACACATTTTACACTCTCCCTACTACAGTGTCCACATCACTACTACACATGATACACTCTCCCCACTACCGTGTCCACATCACTACTACACATAATACACTCTCCACACTACAGTGTCCACATCACTACTATACATTTTACACTCTCCCCACTACAGTGTTAACATCACTACTACTCATTTTACACTCTCCTCACTGTAGTGTCCACATTACTACTACACATGATACACTCTCACCACTACAGTGTCCACATCACTACTATACATTTTACACTCCAAATCACTACAGTTTCCACATCACTACTACATATTTTACACTCTCCCCACTGCAGTGTCCACATCACTACTACAAACTTTGCTCTCTCCCCACTGAAGTGTCCACATCACTACTACGCATGTTACATTCTCCTGCTGCAGTGTCCACATCACTACTACACACTTTACTCTCTCCCCACTGCAGTGTCCACATCACTACTACACATTTTACACTCTATCCACAGCAGTGTCCACATCACTACTACACACTTTATTTTCTCCCCACTGCAGTGTCCATATCACTACTACAAACTATACTCTCTCCCTACTGCAGTGTCCACATCAGTATTACACATGTTACACTCACCCCAGCTTATGGGGGATAGCTGAAGAAGAGGAGTCCTTAAAACGCTTCCTGTTCCCCTACTTTTTCAGGAGAGCTGTTCTTGGGATTGAGTGAGCTAAGCAGGAGCAGCAGAGATTTCTGCTATCCAACCCAGCTCTTCACCTGTCAGCTGGCCACACAGTGATCCAGACACTGTGGCTGCTTATTTATCCTTTCCTTGTGACTATGTTGTGCATTGAGTGGGCTCTTTCTCATAGACTATATGTGCTCTTTCACATTTTATTTTGTGAGTATATAATATGTTGGTTCTGTTAAAGCCCTTTGATCCTTTTACTACACCAGGGGTCTGTGCTGTTTTCTTCCTTTCCTTGCTGTTGTCATCAATAGGCATGGTAGCTTACTCTTTGGGTGTGAAAGTGATGTGCTTTCTAACTATAGCCAGGAATACATTTACTGAACATAGATAAATTGCAGGTTTAGATGGGGATATGGCAGTGTTGTTGTTTTTTTTATGCTACACATATTATAAGCCCATAAAAATAGCAACACAAAAAGAATATGAAGAGGGAAGCAAACACAGCTAATGTATTAATTTGTAAGCATTTGTGGTCCAGAAGACTGCTTACATATGCAGACTTGTGGTGCTATGGTTATTACACTGATAAGTCAAAGCCAATACCTAGAGATTGGCCAAGTCCTGTTGTCATATTCTGGCTGTTTGACTTAATGGGAGTAATGAGTGAAGCTGGCCATACAATAGATCACGGGTTATGCATTTGAAATTGATATGACTATCTAACAGTCTCTTTTTCATCAGATATTACCATTCACAATTATTTTCCAATGAAAAAATAATGAGAACTTTACCAAAAGTTTCCAGATTATAACCCATTTAATCTACATTTTAGCAAGCACAACTGCTCCTAAGCTATCTGTTGTCTTATTAGTGATGTATACACTCAGACATCATTACACAGACTTGTCAGAACTGTTTGTGTCACTCAAAGGTCTCTTTTTACATATGGTCAGCCTGAAGGGTTAAGCCTGGTACACATGATTAGTTTTCTTCTGTTCAACCCAATGGGTTGAATGAAAAAAAAAACCTGTCAGCTCCCACTGTACTAATTATGCAAAGTTAGTATAGCGATCTCCCCGCTGAGCTGTTGTGTTCTGACAGGGCGACAGCCCCCCTGCCAGAACATTCCGATCAGCACTTTCCATCATTGGCTGAGAGTGCTGATCGGGAGTCGGACGGCTGCTGGTTTTCCAGCATGCACGTTCCACATACACACGAACAGAATATCTGCTGTTTTTTTTTTTTTAACTGGCCATTGTCATCCGACATTCGACCCGTGTGTGTCCAGCTTAAGTCACTTCGTAGTAACGTTTTGGATTTTGAGCTTTGTTTGCAAATTGGATCACTCACAAGATTAAAGTTGTCCTCAACTTAAAAAGTGAAGATCTTACAGGGTACATCTAGAAATGAGTATTTGTGCCTGGGCTGCAGCCTGAAAAACTTGTCTCAAATTCCTATTGAAAAATAATAGTGCACTTCCTAGTATGTGAAGATGCCTAGGCACTCCTGTGTCTTTAGCCTGAATATTTGCAGTGAGAGATCCCACCTCCAGAGTGAGCTATAGTGATATTGCTTGTGTGTTGCTCATTGTTCTTCTTACTGGAGAGAAAGTTCTACCTTAGGATCTGCAGTTTAAGGATTTCCCTGCTGCTGCTTAATCCATTCTGTGGATATGTGCTTACTGCACCCCTCTTGTTGCTTCTTGTTCATTTCCCCATCAGTTATTAGTTTGCTTGTCATCAGGGGATGCCTCTAACATGAGGAAGAAAACCCTGCCTCTACTAAGACATCTTAAGATAGCAAAAAAATAGTACAGCGCAACTCAACAAATAAATATTCAAATATCAGACAAAATCAATTTGAGCAATAATATATTGAAAGAAAAGTCTAATCATTAATTTAGCCACCACTGTGACATGTGAATGGGGTATTAAAATGTGTTCCGTGCTCATCCACCCATGCACATAAGCTGCTCACCTACGGCTATGACCCCTGCATTAAAAGAAGGGTCAAAGCAAGCTAAATTCCCCCAAGGGTTAATGGCTCCAATGATCGCTTGATGACTCTTCACTCACACCCAGACCACACCGATCCTTAGAAGCACCAGGTACATGTATGGGAGCAATGAAAAAACACACACAAACTAGTGCTCTCCGTTTTTAAAATGTAATATGAAGGTAAAATAAAGGTATTGCATTCACAACAATAGCACTGCAGCTAGTGCTAACTCACAACCATATGTACAAACAACAGCCGACGTCCAGCCAGATTCCAAGATGGCCACGGGATAATGTCACACCCTGGGCTCCACTCCCCTATATGCGTTACGTCCAAGGTGGAGACTTCTTCAGTAGGATTAGAGCGTGCTGATTACCCACTCGAGATATACACTCTGATGCTTGTGCCCTAGCAACAGCCATCAACAAATCGCTCCTATCAAGCTGGAAGCAGCCAGAGCAGCTGAAAATGGACAACAATGTCCAGCAGTGCCAAAACAGAAAGATAAACAATGAAAAATAAAATAGAAATAAGGGGGTGAATCATTACATGGCCACCTTTTAACAATGATTTAACAACTAATTTTATTAATATCACTATTAAAATACACACTATAAATATAAACTCATACAAAGTCATAATAGCTGAACAAAATAACTCTCCCAATTATAAGGAAGGTCCTCACAAATCAAATTAAAATTTCAACCAAAAAACATGTATAAAATTTATTATAGAGTATCTCACAAAAGTGAGTACACCCCTCACATTTTTGTAAATATTTTATTATGTCTTTTCATGTGACAACACTGAAGAAATTACGCTTCAATATGTCACAGTACATGTTGGCATTCATGGTCCCTCAATGAACTGTAGCTCCCCAGTGCTGGCAGCACTCATGCAGCACCAGACCATGACACTCCTACCACCATGCTTGACATTAGGCAAGACACACTTGTCTTTGTACTCCTCACCTGGTTGCCGCCACACATGCTTGACACCATTTGAACCAAATAAATTTATCTTGGTCTCATCAGACCACAGGACATGGTTCCAGTAATCCATGTCCCTAGTCTGTTTGTCTTCAGCAAACTGTTTGCAGGCTTTCTTGTGCATCATCTTCAGAAGGCTTCCTTCTGGGAGGACAGCCATGCAGACCAATTTGATGCAGTGTGCGGCGTATGGTCTGAGCACTGACAGGCTGACCCCCCCCACCCCTTAAACCTCTGCAGCAATGCTGGCAGCAATCATATGTCTATTTCCCAAAGACAACCTCTGGATATGATGCTGAGCACGTGCGCTCAACCTCTTTGGTTAACCATGACAAGGCCTATTCTGAGTGAAATGTGTCCTGTTAAACAGCTGTATGGTCTTGGCCACCATGCTGCAGCTCAGTTTTAGGGTTTTGGTAATCTTATAGCCTATGCCATCTTTATATAGAGAAAAACATTTTTTTTTTTTAGATCCTCAGAGAGTTCTTTGCCATGAGGTTCCATGTTGAACTTTCAGTGACCAGTATGAGCGAGTGAGAGCGATAACACCAAATTTAACACACCTGCTTCCCATTCACACCTGAGACCTTGTAACACTAACTCACTCACTTTCAAAATCCCATTCCCAAGGGGGCTTTTTCTTCTTTCCATATAATCAGGACGTGGTAACTGCTAACAGCTATTTTCTGTGAATATTGGTATTCTTTTTTCTATATAACTAGGGTAGCAAATACTCAAAATCCCCCCATTTTCCCATATTCACAGAATATTTATTTGTTTATATTTATACTTACCTACTTTACATAGATAGACATTATTTTGTTGTGTTGTTTGTTTTTGTACATTGTGGCATTTGTCATGTTTAAATCTAAAGACTTTGAGGGCCACATGGCCAGGTAAAGGGAACAGGGTAAAAAGGAAGCACAGATATCCAAAATGACAGCTCTTTTTTCACAACTTTCGAAGCTAGTAGAGAAAAAGGCGCATTTATTATGGCATGTTGAAGGGTTCGAACAATACATTAGGGAGGATCTAAACCCATTGGGTTTGAGGATCCAAATTTTCCCTAGTTTCGATAATATAGATTACTCTTTTAAAAAGAGATGGGAGAGCAATCTTCAGCAATGCAGCTTAATAATGATGAAGCTGCTAATAGAAGAAAATCTTAAACGAATTACATTGCTGAACATTGACATTGAAAAGATCTACGTACAATTGAAACCCTTTGAAACTCTTGACAGCTACAAAGTACATCTGGACCTTATAGCTACAAGTACTATCCCCACAAAATGACGCAAGTTCTGGAGGGATAAAATAGCCTTTCAGGAAGCCAAAGCTTATCATTGGCAAAAAAATATAAATCCTCGCTCACGCTCCAAACCTAATAAAATGCGGGGAGCTAAAGGAGAAAGAGGTTCAAACACATCAATAAATTCTTCCATATCTTCTTCTTCACAGCTGTCTATTTCGGATAAGAAAAAAATCACAAAAACATAAATGGAAGTCGCCGAACAAGGAATCACAACTTACCAAAAAGCGTATGGTGGAGGCTGTTTCTATCACTCATCACAAAAATCTCTTGGCTAACCAGGTAATTGACTCCCGTGGTGGCTCATATGAGCAATCTGTTTCTGGCATATCATATATACAAAACAGTGTGACCAATAATGGCGATTCTACGGGGGACTCTAACCTTAATTTAACCAACACTACATCATAGCCATACCCACATGCGATTTCTGATAATTGCCTAAATATTATTAATCTTTCTGATTATACCTTGTCTGTGGATGAAACATGCCTCTTGTCAAGAAGTCTAAGCTTCTATCCTGAATCTAATCTAGATAAATTTGAAGTTATAAAGGATCTGCAATTATTCGCCAGAAAACTACTGAGAAGTCTCAATATGAAACTGACCTAGAAAATTTGATAGAATTATCAGAAGATCAAGATGGCATAGACCTCATTGACAAGATTTATCTAGAAGGTTTACTCGCAGAGAATGTTCTCACTAAATGGACAAAACACCCAAAATCCAATCATCTCTTAAAAAAAAATCAGATAAATTTCCTGTCATTAGCTCCGATATCAACCTAGGAGCTTTCCTTACTATGACTATTAGGGAAATAAATAAACAGACACAATTGACCATTAAACCAGCCGACAAGGGAGGTGATATCCTCATAATGAATAACTCACAGTATAAAGATATGTGTCTTAAAATCTTGAACAATCAAGCTTGGTACAAACAGATCCCAAGATCCCTGATTGATAAATTTAATAAAGACTTTTATTTAATAGTAGACAATGCATATGCAGATATAATTATCAATATGCAAACTTGGGAATTTATTAGGGCACCTTACCCAAAAATACTGACTTTTTATAATCTTCTCAAGGTGCAAAAAAATAAGAGGATACCCCCAGGACGCCCAATTGTATCAGGGTGTGGATCTCTCACAGAAAATTTGAGTAAACTAATTGATGAACAAATTCGACCCTATGTCAACAATTTACCATCGTTCATCAAAGATACTATACATCTTCTTCAACAGTTGGAGGAGATGGTTGTGCCTCCTGATGCCCTGTTGGTGGCAGTTGATGTTGAGGCTCTATATAGCTCCATCCCCCACCAGCAGGGCATCAAGGTTATAAGTCACGTCATCTCTCATTCACATAAAGACAATCGCCCATTTGATCATTTTCTTCTTTTGGCTTTAGAACACATACTCACACGTAATGTGTTCTCTTTTGACGGGTCCCACTACCTCCAGGTACAGGGCGTAGCAGTGGAGACATGTTGTGCCCCATCCTATGCCAATTTGTACCTGGGGGAGTGGGAGTAATCTTTTCTGTCCGATGAGGCATTTCTACCCCTGACAAAGTTGATTCTAAGTTGGAATCGTTACATAGACGATATCTTAATCATTTGGGCGGGTCCTCCAGATTTATTAAATTCTTGTTTGGATGCCATGAATAACAACTCATACAATATGAAATTCACCATGACATGACCTCTTCTATTAACTTCCTTGATATTACTATATCAAAGGAAAAAGACGGTAAACTTACTAGTGCATTTTATCGGAAGGATATTGCCTGTAATACTATCTTACATGCTGGTAGTGCTCACCCTGCGCCCCTCATTATGTTGATTTCATTCAGCCAATATTTACGGCTGCGTCACAATTGTACACACGACTTAGCATTCCGAAAAGAAGCAAACGACCTGAGAGATCATTTGCTTTTGAGGGGCTATTCATGTACTTGCCTGAAGTAGGCCTTCAAGAGGGCCACCCTGAAATCAAGACAAGACCTATTATCTAAAAAAAACAACTACAGTAAAGATGACTAAACCTAAATCTAACACTCTACGAATCATCACTAGATACACTAAACAAAATCATCAAATCAATAGGATTATCTCCAAATATTGGCATCTTTTAAATATAGATCCTTTACTAAATTCCTTTCACAGAATTAAATCCTTAAAGGATACCTTAGTACAAAGCGAATTTACGGGGGAGACCTGCACTGACCCTTGCAAACGCCCTGATACGTTCCATTATGTGGCGGTTGCAATCTATGTCAATATATGTACATCGGTGAAAATGTGATCTTGCCTAATGGTAAGGTTTTCAAACCAGTCCACTATGCAAATTGTAAAACCATAGGCATTGTCTACATGTTGGTGTGCCAGTGTGGCGTATTTTATGTGGGCAAAACTAAACAACTATTCCACAAAAGAGCGTCAAGACACATTACTAGTATGAAAAATCCTGCCCGGAACTTCCTCTGGGCCGCCATGTAAGGGATGCGCATGACAGTAGGATCCCTAAAATTAAATTTCTCATATTGGACAGAATACAACCAAACACTCGGGGAGGTGACTGGAATAGGACCCTGTTGCAGCAAGAAACTAGATGGATAGCAATTTTAAATGCTACGTCATTCCCGGGCCTTAATGATGTAATAAGCTACCGCCCATTTTTTTGAAGGCTTTGCCTCAGGAGGTTGGGAGGAATAAGAACATTAGACATCATTTTATGATGTTTGTGTTTGTGTTCTTCCCCATAATGCTTACCTTAGAGAGGAGGGGATTTATATTTAAGATTTTTTGGGAAATGTATATCATTACTTTTCATCATCTATTGATATGACTGTGTTTTTTTTGGTTTTCTGCTTTTTGCTGTGTTTTTTTATTTCTTTTTTCCTTCTTTTTTGTGCCCCTTTAGCTCCTATGTATGCCCATATTTGGTCTACAATGTGGATTCTGCAGTATTTCATATGACATCGTTTTAATTTGTAATTCTCCTCATTGCCAGTTTTTAGTGTTTTCCACCCAGCGCACCCAGGGATGTCACTGCCACTTGTTTGGCGGTGGAATCCCGGTTTATTCACAGCTACTGCTGTGATTCTGCGTCGGTGCATGCTTAGTGCAGGGCGTCATTCCCCTCCCGGGGTGGTGCCGTGCACTTCTCGTGCAGGGGGCCCCTGTCGTCTCTTAATTGGGACATTATTTTGCCGTCTCCTTGATGCTAATATTTGTGTAATGTTCCACTATAATGTTATAAAACAGTAACCAAATATCAGCGCTAACTAAGATATTTATAAGTATAATAAGCAGCCAGCATAGTTTGTTGATTCACCAAACATAAGTACAAAAGGTCATAAATGCAGCGCTAAATAAAATATGATAGTCCATATAAATCAATGAAGAGTAGAGATGAGATGAAACCTCCACCAAAACTTCCGTGTGCAGGAAAAAAGCACACCACATCCAAGTGCTTGTCGATCTGCTCACCAGAGGGATATAAAAAACAAGCGATGTATGCATGTAGTATAAAGGCTCAATCGGTACATACAGTTGGCACACTCCATCATAGACAGACAGATAAAGTTATCAAGATATCACCAGGAAATCAAAAATTCACATGGGACGATGGGTGAATAGTGCGATCAACAGCAAGGTAATCCAATAAAGAGAAAGTAACAATAGTGAAGCCCGTAAGGATAAAACACACGTTTTTATTGTAGTCTACTTACAGGAATCAATAGAACATCATGACAGAAAATGGAAAGGATAATCCGCGGCTTAAAAGCGTGCTTGCATTGGCCAGCCTGACATATTTCATCCTATGTGGATATCATCAGAGGCATGGCCAATGATGCAAGCACGCCCACATAAATAGTAAACATCCTGGGTCACGCTGCCCCCTGATAGGACTTCGTGACACATGCAGCAGCTGTCTAAAATAATGAATCAAGCTCCGCATGCGCACTAAAGGCGCTCCATATAAGAAATAGGAAGTGTAAACTGTCTTCGTCTGTCCGCACATGCGCAGCTCCATCATGCGTTCTACCGCGATAGTAGAGTGAACCAGCTAGGTAAACGCAGTGACGGAATGACGCTTTTATTCTATAAAACGAAAGCAGCTCGGCTGTGAATATGCGCATGCGCAGCACAGCCGTGCGTTCCAAAAGGGCAGAAAGAGGAACCAGCCCACCGAATGGAGTGACGTACATGGTGTCGTCACTCCTAATGATGTAAACAGTACGGCCACACATGCGCAGCGCAATCACATCAAACAGGAGACATCCTTCGGTCGCAAACACGCAGCATGGCCGGACAGATAGAAGACACAGTTCTTATTGTTCTCATTGCAGATGAACAACAAAAGTATAGGAAAAAGACAACACCAACATAAAATGGTGCCATCTCATCAGGTGGCTAATCATAAATACTGTTATTACACATTAATAAATAAATGTCTAGGGGTACAGTATAATGAAGGATAATCCTTTCCATTTTCTGTGATGATGTTCTATTGACTCCTGTAAGTAGACTACAATAAAAACGTGTGTTTTATCCTTACGGGCTTCACTATTGTTACTTTCTCTTTATTGGGTTACCTTGCTGTTGATCGCACTATTCACCCATCGTCCCATGTGAATTTTTGAGTTCCTGGTGATATATGACAACTTTATCTGCCTGTCTATGATGGAGTGTGCCAACTGGATGTACTGATTGAGCCTTTATACTACATGCATACATCGCTTGTTTTTTATATCCCTCTGGTAAGCAGATCGACAAGCACTTAGATGTGGTGTGCTTTTTTTCCTGCACACGAAAGTTTTGGTGGAGGTTTCATCTCATCTCTACTCTTCATTGATTTATATGGACTATCATATTTTATTTAGCGCTGCATTTATGACCTTTTCCACTATAATGTTGCGTAGGTGTAATTTGTTACTTTGTTTCCCAGGTGCTCTATTGGATTTCCTCATTGTGATTGCTTCACAATGCCTTTACGCTAATGTGCCTGGTTGTTGTCTTGGTAACGTTATGCTACGATACATACGTGCGCATCATTTAGATGCGACGCTCGCTATCCACCGTCGCGATTGCGTCATCTCACCCTCTAGCACTACTGCGCATGCTTGGGCATTCCGGTTTTCTATTTAAACCTTTTAGCGGTAAATGCACACTAGCTGTTACGGCTCACACCGCGGAAGTACATACTCCTTGCTATACAAGCATTCAGGTAAACAAGCTGCTTTGCTATCCATTTACCCTTATGTTGTCTAGTATTTACACTTGGATATTCATAATAGCCATTCACTTGCATCCATAGGCATACCCCTTGGACTATAGGACGACTTGGATCTTCCTTCCATATTGGGATGCATTTCTATGTAAGGCTGGCCCTTTTGGGTTGTTACTTACCTTTTTGACTCTTAAATTTTGGTAGGTGTTTTGTTTACCCTAGTGTTCTAACTCCTTTGAAAGGTATTGCTTAGCCTGGCGTTGAAATATATAATCTATTTGCTACTATTTTTAGATATTAAGTCTGAAAGTTGTTCCTTCCTTGGAGATTGTGCGGGGACCCTCGCTGGGATTCACTGACCTTTTGGATTCGGAGAAAACTTTTTAACATTAGTCACACACATTTTTCTTGTCATGTGGGATACCATGCAGAAACTTCATTGATGTAAGATCTTTTTGCCCTCATTCAATTGTCCCTGTACACTGCATTTGCAGAACAGGATATATGTGTGTTCTATTTGTACTAATACAATATGTTCTTTCATTAGACACTTTGGCTCTATGCGTTTGTAAATCCCCTGAAAAAGGGCATCAAGCCGGAAATGTTTGTTGGGTCTTACAAATAGCTGTTTTTTTTTGTGCTCAATGTACATTCAAATTGGATTTGTATCTTCCACATGATTTATTTTTAACTCATGAATGTTTGTACTATATTAAATAAACTATATATTTTTACATACTCCACTATTTCCAGTCACTTTCAAAATCCCATTCCCAAGGGGGCTTTTTCTTCTTTCTTGTAACACTAACGAGTCACATGACAGTACAGTCTCAATCTAATCCTACTCATGTATCAGCTCTGATGAATGAAGAGGGAGATTGCACCAATAAGACTAGCTCCATTGTATCTATTTTCCAGTCTTATTATTAGGATTTATATACCTCTAGGGCCGACTATACTCCAGTTGAGCTGTCTGTCTACCTGGCCACTATTAATTTACTGGTTCTCCCAATGGCAGATCAGGAAATTCTTAATGCTCCATTTACCCTACAAGAACTGGAAAACGCGGTAGCTAGTTTCCCCAACTCTAAAGCTCCAGGGACCGACGGTCTCCACACTGAGATCTATAAAAGATATACAGAGGGGCTGCTTTCAGCCCTTCTCGATATATTTAATGAGGCCCTCTATATGGGTCGGTTTCCAGACTCCGTTATAGTAGTTATTCCTAAAAAAGATAAAAATCCTTTATATCCTGAATCCTATAGACCAATTTCTTTCATATCTACAGATGTTAAAATTAAAAAAAAAAAAAAGTACTTGCTCCTAGATTAAATAAGGTTATTAAGCATATTATCCATTCTGATCAGGCAGGATTTATGCCTTCTATGTCAACGGCAGTAAATATTAGGTGTACCTACTTAAACATGCAGGTTCCGGTGTCGGACTACTCAGATCACACCTTTTTAACACCGGATGCCATAAAGGCCTTTGATAGCATTGAGTGGCCATATTTGTGGGCCATTCTTGAAAAGTTTGGTCTTGGCTCGGTCTTTGGTCAATGGGTCTGGCTGTTGTATACTGCTCCAAGAGCTTCAATTAGGGTCAATGGTCTTCAATCTTCTACTTTTAGACTATGGCAGGTCACTAGGCAGGGGTGCCCATTGTCTCCCCTGCTTTTTGCCATAGAGCCCTTGGCCTGTCTGATATGGACCTCTTCAGATGTGACTGGTCTGATTAGAGGTACTATGGAGGAAAATATATTGTTTTATGCCAACGATGTTCTTTTGTTCCTAACCAATATTCGTTTATCTTGCCGGCAGTAATGAAATATGTTGAAGAGTTTGGCAGGTTTTCTGGGCTTGGTATAATCTGGGAGAAATCTATGCTATTACCTCTGGACTTCCTGTTAGATTCTTTACCATCTACTGTCTCTCATCTTAGGGTAGTGTCTTCCAAAAAGTACCTGGGTATAACTATTTCTCCTTCTCTGCAGTCGTATATTTCAGACAACATAGTTCCACTACTTTCTAGCTTTCAAACCCAAAGTAAAATCTGGAATAAATTGCCCTTATTGGTAGTCGGCCATATTAATCTATTTAGGATGATATGGATGCCTCAGTTCTTGTACTTTTTACATAACGCTCCTGTTTGGCTACCACTACTGATTTTTACCAAGATCATTAGTATATCCAGGTACTTAATATGGTGAAACAAAACCCCACGAATAAAATTGGAGGTTCTACAACACCCCAAAAATGCTGGGGGATTAGCAGTTCCCAACCCGAGGATATATTTCCTTGCATCTCAATTACAGCACTATGCAGGAGGGGATTCTGAGCAGTTACCTTTATCTGCTTAGCGTCTATTCTCTCATGTGTTTAATGGTCAGCCACCACTACAGGTATTGGAGGGAGCACTGGGGGGTGTTTCGCTTACTGCTATGCCCACTATCAAGTTAATGTGTAAGATATGGCATACAGTTAAGAAAATGATGGGGTTTTCCTATCCTACCAGATATACCCCAAATGGGGTAACGATAGACTTCCCAAACTTTTGACCCTTTGGGGTTTTCAGAGATGGGAAAGATCTGTAGTAACTACTCAATACTCAACTGGATGTTAATATCTTGGTTGAACCACTTAAGGGCTACTGGGTTACCATGATTCTTCTCCTATCGTAAATACTATTAGATGTGCCCTTTTTGTGGCCCGTAGACAGATTGCCCTTAAGTGGACCTCTCCTTATCCTCCTATCTTATCTGATTGGATTTGTGATCTGAATAGGATTGTTTCCTTTGAAAGACATGTATTTCTTAAGCAACTTTATAAGGAAATTTGAGAATATCTGGTCACAATGGCTTGAGGCTATGTCTTCGGTAGTAGTATAGATCAATCTGCACAAATAAGCATTGCTTTATATCTATATGGATATATCTGACTTTGTGTGTGTGTATATATATATTCATCATATTTTTTTTTTCATTAAGAGGTATATCCTATGGTTATGTTTAGACCACTCTATTTAGTAAACATTAATTGTTCTTCATTAAAAAAAAATTATAGGTTCTATGCTTCAAATGTGTTGGGTGGGGGTGGGTGTGTGGTTTGGGGGTGGGAGTGTCCTTATTTGATTTATTTTTTATTTTATTTTTATATGTAGTATTTGTGATGTTTTATGGGATGTATTTTGTATAATGTGTTTTGTATTGTTGTTGTAAATGGCAAAATAAAATAAAAAGAATCTGATTCATAACTGCAGTGAACTTGCATGGTGATTTTCTTCAACCCTTCTCATCAGAAGATGCTCCTGTCGAGGTGTTAACTTCCATGGATGACCTGAACTTCTCTGTGAGATGATTTCAGTTCCATCTTTGTTAAATCTTAGTATCACTTTTGCTACAGTATTCTGACTGAGAAGAAAAGCTTTGCTGATCTTCTTTTAGCCTTCACCTTTCTTGTGTAAAGAAATTATTTTCTTTCTCTGGCCTTGCGACATTTCTCTTCCATGTGGTGCCATTGCTTAAGTAACGTCCTTTTATAATCACCTGTCTGCTGGACACCTGTTTAATGAATAATTAGAGTCACCTGTAGTTGAGTTTTTGTTAATTAGTATTTTGTTGTCCAAAATTTAGCTTTGCTTCTAAGACTTTCATTGGGGTGTAGTCATTTTTGCAACATGGTCTTGAATGAATTTGTTAGGAAAAAAAGATTTTTTTGTGTGTGCAAATTAACAAATCTTGGTTGCAGTCAATGGCCCGCATTTGTGGGAGTATTTTATAGTATAGTGTCCAGTAGAAAATGTTCATTCTGAAAGAAAAGTAAAGGTTTTCTGACAAATCTGTTGGGCTGTACTCATTTATGTTGGGCACTGCATATATGCATATCCACAGGCACAGAAAATATTTATAATCTATCAGAAAAAATTGTTATGATTAAACATCCATTGACAATAAAATAAAGATATAGACAAAAACTCACCCAAGCTCTACCAAACAGTTGTAGAGTAATGAGCTGAATATCGGTGCTTAGGCTTGCTGTGTCCCATAAACATCAAAATAACAAGAAATGCCAGAACATGATTGCTTCTTCTTACAAATCTTTATTTGGCACTAACAGCAGTGCTGCATCTAAAGAGCTAATGCGTTTCGCCCAAAGCCATCCTCATAGCATACAGGTTTATAATAAAATCAGGTTTATATAGAAAAAATATCCATTTCTCCTAAAAAGGGGGCAGCACAATCTAATTTAAAATCAATTAACAGTTAAAAACATGTGAGGTTGGTAGAACCAGAGAAAGAGGGGAGGGAAAATAAAAACACAGACTGAAAGCTCTAGGGAAGAAATGAACCCATGGTGGAATCAAATTGTATTTGCATTGTATTCTACGGTTCATTCCACTAGGAAATCGAGTGTTCAATCTCTGAATCCACCACACCTCCCGCTTAAGTAGAGTGTGGTGTGCATCCCTCCCGGACAGATCATCTCACCTGTTCTAGACCGCGAAAAAGCTCCAAGTTACCACCATGAACTGTTCTAAAGTGTTTAGACACATTTGAAATATTTTTTGCGTTGCTGTTAAGAATGTCATTATAATGCTCTGATATTCTAATGCCGCGTAAACACGATCGGAATTTTCGTCAGAAAAACCTTGGATAGTTTTTCTGACGGAATTCCACTCAAGCTTGGCTTGCATACACACCGTCACACATAAGTTCTCTGAACTATCAACCGTCAAGAACGCGGTGACATACAACACGTATGACGGCACTAGAAAAGGGAAGTTCCATACGAAGCGTGCCACCCTTTGGGATCCTTCTGCTAATCTCGTGTTCATCTCGTGTTAGTAGAAGTTTGGTGAGAGACTATTCACGCTTTTCAGCCTCGTGCTTTTCAGATTGTTACTGCTCTTCAGTTTGTGCTTGTGGGTTCGTATCTGTTCTTCAGTGCACGCAGTCGGTTCGCATCTGGGTTTCAGTGCATATTATTATAGTACGTATTCGTTTCTCAGTGCGTTCTCGCCCGCTCGATTCTTATTTTCAGCTCTCTCTTCTAAGGCGTTTCTGTTTTTCAGTGCTTTCTGTTAGTTCATTCTGACCAGCCGACCGTTTTGAGGCCATGTTGTGGTTATGTACTCGTGGTAGAGTTCGTGCTGTGCGGGGGCTTGGTGTTGGGGTTCTTACTTTGACCCAAGCCCAGTCCATCCAGCGTGACCAATTCTGTCATATGCCTTTGTTGCGGGAGATCCAGGAGAAAAATCCTGATGATTTCAGGAATTTTCTCCGGATGACAGCCCCTGTTTTTCACCGTCTATTGGCTTTGCTTCCCTTTATATTATGGAGCAGGACACCTGCATGCGGCAGGCCATCACTCCCGTGCAGAGGCTCGTAGCCACCTTGCTTTACTTGGTGATAGAGAGAAGTCTGTAGGACCTCAAGTTCTCAACAGGCATCTCCCACCCCCCCCAGGCTCTAGGAATCATTATTCCAGAGACCTGTTCTGCCATCATACAGGTCCTGCAGAAGGACTATATTGGGCTAAGTTTTCTCCTTTAACATCACATTCTATGTATTTAATGTTTGCTAATGTATTGTTTTTCTTTCATCATTCCCTAATTACCATGATTGTAATATGCTGTGAATGTCCTCTTTGTCCTCATGCATGCTGGAAGCTTTTAATGCTCCTTTTTTGTCTTTCATGCATATTTGCCTTCACTAACCTCCCCAGCATGCTATCCTGGGCCCATACACACCTAGCCTAGTCACTTAACAATGTACTTTGTCAGCTCCATAGTAGTGCTTTACCCTAAACACCCCTAAAATGTGTACAAATGTTATTGTTATACTTAAATTCAGGCAGAGTGCCATCATGTTTTTTTTGGAGTCCCAAATTCATCTAGAACCCCCCCTAAAATTTTTACAATGGGCCATCAGAGGGGGTGAGGAATCTGATAAGTGTACCATATCTTTTTATCTTTAAATACTCCTTAAAATGTTATACTGATGTTGGTCAAGAATGTTTGTGTCTAATTTGCTTGCAATGTTATGTGCAAAAGTAGTCATTTTATTTTTTCTGGTTTGACTCCACAGTTTCCTTCAATGCCACAGGAATGGCAGACTGTGGCCTCCCAGTTTGCCGAGCGGTGGGACTTTCCCAACTGTGGAGGGGCAATCGATGGGAAACATATCCATATCATCACACCACCCCACTCGGGGTCATACTATTTTAACTATAAGTACATATCATGTTGATGGCGGTGGTATCGGCGACATATGAGTTTTATATGTGGACATGGGGAAGAATGGCCGGATGTCGGATGGTGGAGTCTTTGCCCAGAACGAGTTCTACCGACGTCTCCAGAGTGGTGGCTTGGGATTGCCACTTGCTGAAGAGAATGTGGAAGGACTCCCATTTGTGTTTGTCGCAGATGAAGCATTTGGTCTGGGTGAACATCTGATGAGGCCATTCCCCCAGAGGACCCTCACCCCGGAGAAGAGAGTTTTTGATTACCGGCTGGCCGGAGCCAGAAGAATGGTGGAGAATGCGTTTGGTATAATGGCCAGCCGGTTCCGCCGATTCCTTACGGCAATCAACATGGCGGAGTATAAACTAAATCACATAGTGCTACCATGCTGTATTCTACATAATTATTTAAGGAGAAATGCTCCAAATTATGTGGCTTCAGTTGGGCCTGAGGCCGCAATTCAGGACATAAATCCAATGACGGCCCTGGAAGCTGGCCATCCTGGCTTGCCCCCCAAAGCACCCGTGATGTGCAGCAAAAGTATCTGGACTATTTTACGGGTTATTTTGATCTGAAATCATCTTGAATTTGATTTACTGCTTGTGTTTCTTTTGGCTGTCTCCTAGGTTCTCCTAGTGCACTTGTAGTGCCAAGTGGATTTTGCTTTATTAAATAACCCCCATTGTCACTGTAAACACCAACTTAATACAAAAACTGGTATTGAGCATTGAAAGAAGAAGCCACACATTGTTGAGTATAAACTTTTACTCCGTGCACATTCACATGTGCGTTGTAAAATATTTTTTCACCAAAAATACATCTTTGTTTAATTAAGTTTGACATTTTTAGTTTTATATTTTGCTTTAACAGGCATGTTTCAAACCATAACATACACAACTCTGGAACTTACAAAGTTCAATGTACAAAAAGTGAAGGCAATATCAGACATGAGTATGTCAAAACTGTGTTGATCTTGCCTTCATCAGATGGGGTGATGTCACCCCTGTAAAAGCCAAGTTTTGAAGATGCACAAAAATTGGGATTCAAAATGGGGATTTCCCTCCTGATCCCATGCCTAATGTCAACATGTGCTAGCTCCCATCATGGGGGATCAGAGGACGTGTTTTGGGGATGCAACCCCTTCCTCTCACCTACTAGAGTTGCGAGGAAGGGGTTGTACCCACAAAACGCGTACATTGATATCCCATGATGGCAGATAGCACATGTTGACACACTGTGTGCATCTTCAAAATTTGGCTTTTAAAATGAATTAAAACTTTAGGAAATTTCTCAAAAAAAATTTAAAATGGTGTCGGTTTGTTGTTATTTAGATTCTCCCTAATACATCAATCATGTTCTTCATTTTTTGTTCAACATCATTGGTTTTTTGCTTCATGATGTCTATATCCCGACTACACACCATTATGTCCTGGATTAGCATTTGTGCACTTGCACTGGTGAAATGGGGAGATTGTTCTTCCACAACATGCACATCACCTAAAATCAAAAAACACATCATGTATTATAAATATGCAGGCATACATCTATTACCTAAAGCTGTGGTCTCAGACACTCACCTGTTGTGGTCACTATTTCAACCACGTCATCCACCTCTCCTTCGTCCACATCCTCATGTTGTGGTGTGCTGAGTTCCCCTTCTTTAGGAGGTGGGGGTTCCTGGTGTCCTCAGACGTTCCGAGTTTTTTCTCCCCTATGAGAATTATACAAAAGGTATACTTAGCACACACATATTTGAGGCAAGAAATAGGAATATGAAACATTGTTAGGAAGTGTGGTATAATTGTCTGTTTTGGCAGAGTTCCAAGCTGAATACATGATTTTTTCCCTTACCAAAGCTGGAATACTTACCTTTTTTGGGCAATATTCACACATGGAGACACCCGTAGTATCCCCTGGAGCACCTGTGTGGAACATCCTAAAAAGTTTGTTCTGGTGTCCCACACTAGTGCTCCTGAGTCCAGGTGTGTAAACAGCTGCTGAGTGTCCTCTCCTTACATTACACTGAATCAAGTTTGCATTTCATTCTAGTTACAAACACATCTAGACAACAATGTACTAAACTTATTTTAATACAAATAGGCATGGCCAAATGTAGTTAACCCTGTATCTGCAAAAAACATTGTATTATTAGTGGGCGAACGAACGATGTTTACTACGGCCGATTACTGTGCCCACGAGCCTGAAAGTTGCCATTTAAAATTGTACAACAGTACAGAAAAGCACATGGAGCAGCATGCAAGTAATAATAATAATAGGAACACAGGACAAATACTTACTTTTAGAAGCAGTTTCTTGATCCTTCTGTACTGATCCTGCTCCCTCAATTTCAGGTCTGACCAGCGTATCCTCAATTGCTCCTTGGATCGTACCCCAAAATTCCTGTGCAGACTTTTCACAACTTTAGGCATGATCTCATGGCCTTTCTCCCATTTGGGTTTAGGTAAGCTCCATACTTCCCGTCATAGTTGGCCCTTCAAGATGTCCACCATCCCCACCATTTCTACAAAGGACATATTTGAGGCCCTATATCCCCTCCGGATCGGGACGTTTCTGGCTCCGGGCTTTTCTCATCGTTACTGGAATTACAAACCTGCTGTGTCTCCGCCATGTCCTGTCCAACTTCGCTGAAAGAGAAGGGGCAGGGAATATTCTAGAAAGAACGTCAGGGGGGAGCAACGCGGCAGAGTTTCACGCATGCGCACTGTATATAAAGCGTAACATGCGTGCGTCGGACGTACGATCTGTGAGTGGAGGAAGTGCCGATTGTGAGAACGAAGGTAACATTTTAACTTGGGGCATCAGTGGCCTATACTGCTTCTAGATTGAGGTCTATATTGTGATAAGATTATGAGAGTTTAGCCTGAGATTAGGGTTTTTCTCTTGTTTTTTGTCTTGCAGAAATAATGAATCCGTTCAAAAAGCCTGAGTTTATGAGCCAGTTTATCGATAGGTACAGGGAGCTGCCCAGTTTTTGGCAAGTTAAATATAATTTATATCATAACAAACCAGCTAGGAAGGCAGCGCTGGAGAAACTGTTGGAATTTGTGAAGACGGAGGTCCCCAACGCAGACAGTGATTTTTTGGACAGGAAAATTGGTAGCTTGAGGAGCACATACAAGAAGGAGCGTAATAAGGCCCTGGCATCCCAGAGGTCAGGAGCAGCAGCAGAGGACGTGTATATGCCCAGTCTGTGGTACTACAACAAAATGCGTTTTCTGGAAGACCAGACTGAAGTGAGGTCATCACTTTCCACACTTCCTTCCCCCCCGGCTGAGGCTTCCGAGGACCAACCTGGACCATCCATCCAGGAAAAAGTGGAGGAGCCCAGCTTGAGGCAGGTATAGTATTTTTCTAAATATTTATTGTCCTAAAATTAAAGTGGAGTTCCACCCAAAAATGGAACTTCCACTTTTTGGATTCCTCCCCCCCTCCGGTGTCACATTTGGCACCTTTCAGGGGGGAGCAGATACCTGTCTAATACAGGTATTTGCTCCCACTTCCTGGCATAGCTCACCGCGGCGCTTGCGGTGACCTATGACACTTCCGGCGCCTACCCAGTCCTCCCCCGCTGTATTCTGTGAGACACAGAACACAGCAGGGACCCGAGAGGACGCGCAGCGCGACTCGCGCATGCGCAGTAGGGAACCAGGAAGTGAAGCCGCACGGCTTCACTTCCTTATTCCCTTACTGAGGATGGCGGCAGCAGCAGCCGAGAGCAGAAGGACGGATTAGCTTCGGCTGCCGACATCGCGGGCTCCCTGGACAGGTAAGTGTCCATGTATTAAAAGTCAGAAGCTGCAGTATTTGTAGCTGCTGGCTTTTAATATTTTTTTTCAGCAGACCTCCACTTTAATGATGTTAACTAGATGTTATTATTGATAAGAAATTAATGATTTAACAAAAAGTGTTTTACATATCAATAGACAGTAGTGGCCAAAAATGATTGGGACAAGAATGAAAAATGCTGGGGTCAGAATGATAGTCTTTTCTATTTATTAACATTCAATTTGCAACAGTCATGAGCTGAAAATTGTGTGTGATTGATAAAGCAAAAACTAAAACTATGTCCCTTTTTTATACACCGGAAAGCCTCAGCCAGGATGAGGGTCTGGAATGTGGCAGCCAGGAGGTGGCAGGGAGAAGTGGCAGCCAGGAGGTGGCTGGGCCCAGTGGACTGACCCAATCCCAGGTCCTTCCCATCCGCCTTCTACCCAAAAGGCCCAGGAAGGGGAGGAATGTGAAGGAGGCAGCACTTGCCCTCATTCGGGATGCTCATGCGACCCTGAGAGACCCCCCCAGCATTCAAGAGGGCTATGGCTGCATAGTAGCAGAGAAAATGCAGGAAATGGAGGAGGGCCAATGCCTCATCTGTGAGAACATCATTTTACAGACCCTAAATAAGGGGTTGAGTGGCCAACTGACAGAAAATACACACCTTTCTGAGTTTGTCCATCCTCCTCCTCCTCCTCCTCCTCCTCCTCCACCTCCTCCACCTCCTGCCACAACTCAACGAACAAAGCCATAGCATGCAGGGAAGCGTGCAAGTAAGACAAGAGTGTGATGGCCTGGGTTCAGTCTGGTCTGACAGAAGACGCAGGCTGTTGTAGTACTATAGCCTGGGGACATATATGTGATCTGCTGCTGTTCCTCATCTCTCGGAGTCCAGGACCAGATTGTGCTCCCTATTGTATGGACTCCTCAGGCTACCAATTTTCTTTTTCAAATAGTTGATGTGTGCCCTGGGGTCCAAAGGCTTCGCAAATTTCTGCAGTTTCTCCAGCGTTGCCTTCCCTCTTTCTTTTGTTATGACCCAGAATAAGTGGTAATCTTGTTTTCAGCAAATACTTGCCTATGTGTTTTTATTAAAAAAGGACAGTTTGTGAGTAGGCAGGTACATTTCAAAAATACAATGTCAAATTAACAAGGGACACCAACCTCCTTGAGGTTAAAAAATACAAGATAATAATGTTTTTGTGGTAACTTGACACATAAAAAAAAAAAATTATGGAGATCGCTAGAAAATAAATTTAAAATAATCAAAGAAAGGAGATCTTGAATTAAATAAAAAAAGGAAAAAAATCACTCTAAAAAATAATTCTAAACATTATTATGGAGATCTGGCTTTAAAAAATAAAAATATTATTAAGGAGATCAATATCAGCAGCAAAACAACTTCATTATTCTAGCATTATAAAGAACAAAAGAATGCGCTGCATTAAAAGATCCAAAAATTTACAGCGTGACTAATGTGCTATCTCCATTACGAACGCTAGTTTTACCAGACCGAGCACTTCCGTCTTGTACTTGATTCTGAGCAAGCGTGGTTTTTGCACGTTGGAATTGCATACAGACAAATGGAATTTCCGATAGGAACTTTTTCCGACCGAAAAATAAAGAACCTGCTCTCAATCTTTTGCTGGCCGGAATTCCGCCAGCAAAAGTCCGATGGAGCATACACACGGTTGGAATTTCTGACAAAAAGCTCACATCGGACTTTTTTTTTTCAAATATAATTTTTATTAACACCCACAAGGTCAATATAGCAAAAAGAAGATATAACATATAAATTACAGCTGAAATATAACCTCATTCATCTAATATATATCGGAACCGATCAGTAGAGTTGCCTATGAAGCCAATCTCTAACCGGCTCCACTACATGTTGTCTTCTAGAGGGGGTACATAAAAGAAATTCAAATAGCAGACCTGACATCACTCGTTCCCTTTTTCCTATTTCCAAAATGGAACTAAAAAAAAAAAAGGGTGTGGAACAGAAAAGAAAGATAGGGCAGAAAAGAGGGGTAGCGGGGGGAAGGGGAGAAAAAGAATAAAGGGAATAAGCAGCGGGAGGGGGTGTAGAAAGGAAGAGAGGGGGACTGGGTTTCGTTGGTTCCGGATAGCCAAGGCATATAGGGGATGTTATTCTTATATGGCTCTACTGTCCAAGGAGGGCCAGCCCCTCCGCAGATAAGATGAACTGCTTCCAGGCACTCCAGGTCGTGGAATATTTATCTTGTTTTTGTTGCTTAACTGCTAACATGTCCTACATTCCACTAATGTCTAGCACTTTACGCAGCCAATCAGCCACTGTTGGGGGTGATTGTTTTTTCCAAAAAAGTGGAATGCAGGACTTTGCAGCGTCAAGGAGGTGCCTTAAAATTGATTTTTGATAACATTTGACAGGGATATCGGAAACATGCAATAAGAAAAATGCCGGATCCCTAGGAATCTTATATTCCGTAAATTTTTGGGTCACTTCCCAGACTGTCGTCCAGAAGTTAGTCAATTTAGGGCATGACCAAAATATTTGAAGTAACGTAACTATGTCTCCCTGACACCTCCAGCAACGGTCAGAAGTCTCCGGATAATATTGGTGCAAGAGGCGGGGGGTAAGGTACCATCTCGTCATTAATTTATAGTCGAATTCCTGAGTTTTCGTACAAACTGAAGACTTCAAAGCGAGTCTAAGTATATTCTGAATTTGAGCCGGTGTAAATTTCCGTTGTAGGTCCTGTTCCCATTTGTCCAAGAATGGCAGATGTGGTGGAACTGCTGGGCAGTTCAGCATGGAGTATGTTTTGGATAGAACCTGTGTTATATTGCCTTCATCTGAACAGTATTCTTCGAGCATTGTCAGAGGACGAGCGAAGTTCCGAGGGTTAGATATGGTATCCAAAAAATGTCATAACTGGAGTGCTGGCCAGAAGGTCAGTCTAAAGGGGCCCTCTTCCATCATTAATTCCTCGATGGAGGGCCATCTGCCATTCATTAGAAAGTGGGATGCCTGGGTTATGCCCGACCGACGTAGGTTACCAAACGTGTGAGGGCAGAGGCCCGGAGAGAATTGTGGGTTCCCCAGAATGGGGAACAACGGGGAGTCCAATGAGGAAAGGGAATGTCCTTTACTAGCTACATAACCTATATGAAGCGTCGTAATCATTATGGGGTGGCTTTTCAATAGTGGTTGGAGATGATCATAGCACCACAAGGCCCTTGAGAGTGAAGTGTGTGTTTGGGCTTGTTCTATCTGAGTCCATAATTTGGATCTGCCATGACGGCACCAGTCGATAATTCTGCCTAAGTGGATCTCCTGAGAGTATGCTTGGATATCCGGAAGAGCTAGGCCGCCATGTTGCTTAGGTAGGGTCATTAAGTGAAAAGATAGTCGCGGTTTCTTGTGTGCCCACACAAACTTGATTAAAAGCGAGTTAATTTGTTTAAAGTAAGGTATAGGGATCCTAATTGGTAAGGCTTGGAGTAAATAAAGAAATTTCGGTAGAATACACATTTTCAATAGGTTAATTCTGCCAAACCATGAGTGCATGCCCCTATTCCAGGTCTCCAAAAGCATGCGGATTTTGGACAGCAGCGGGGAAAAGTTAAGTTCGAATATACGTGATGTATCCGTGGGGATACGCGTGCCCAGATACTGCAAAGCCCTCGCCATATATTTAAAATTGAAATTGAACTTAAGTGTAGACAACACGGGAGGGGATATCCCTATCCCCATAGCTTCTGACTTATGAAAGTTCATTTTCAAGTTGGAGAGGGATCCGTAAATCTCAAACTCGCTTAATAGATTAGGGAGCGAGATAGCGGGGTTTGTCCGGGAAAAGAGCATATCATCCGCGTAAGCCGATATTTTGTACTGGTTCCCTCCAACACTTATGCCCTGTATGTCCAGGTTCAGACGGATTCTATTTAAGAATGATTCTAAAGACAGTGTGAATAGTAGTGGGGAAAGCGGACATCCTTGTCTGGTTCCGTTCTGTATAAGGAAAGAATCAGAGAGGACCCCGTTGGCTTTAACCTGAGCCGTGGGTTGAGAGTAGATTGTAGAGATCCATTGAATAATGGTATCTCCTAGGCCCAGGTGTCGAAGGACCGTAAACATATATTGCCAGTTCACCCGATCAAACGCTTTCTCAGCGTCTGTACTGAGAAAAACGCAGGGTGTGAGGGAAGTTCTGGCTACGTGAAGCAAGTTTAAAACTTTGGTCGTGTTATCCCTCGCTTCCCTAGTGGGGACAAAGCCTACTTGGTCCAGATGTTCCAGATCTGGTAGGTAACTTGCTAGGCGAGTCGCCAGAATTTTAGTGAACAGTTTGAGGTCAGCATTCAAAAGAGAAATCGGCCGGTAACTGCCACATAAGGTCAGGTCTTTGCCTTTCTTCAAGATGACGGATATATGTGCTTTTAACGGGTCTCTAGGTAGAGCCTCATCTTTACCCAACTCATTAAACAAGTTTACCATATAGGGGCCTAGGGTAGGAAGCAGGGTTCTATAGTACTGCAGAGTGAGGCCATCCAGGCCGGGGCCTTTCCTGGTTTGGTAGAGTTCACCGCTAGTGTCAGTTCCTCTAAACTTATCGGCTCGTCTAATTTCAGGTGTTGATTTCAGGTGTAATAGTGGGCATCTTAGCTGATTGTACATATTCGTCCATCAGCGATTGGGAGTTTGCAGCAGGTGGTATGTTATAAAGGGACGCATAGAAATCTCGAAAAAACCCCAGGAATCTGTGAGGGCAGGGCTATCTTCTGGGCATTAGATGACATAATATGAGGTATATATGATTGGAGTTTTTGTTCCCTAATCGACCTGGCTAATGTTTTCCCGCACTTATCCCCATATGCGTAGCTGATTTTCCTGCATTTTTGCAGTGCCGCCTTGGCCCTATATTGTAGAAGATCATTAATTTGTGTCCGAATTTCAGCTAGTTCCCTTTCTATAGCAGTAGGGATGCATGTTTATGTTTAGACTCCGTAGCTTGAAGTTTGGTCAGGAGCAGTTTTAGTTGTCGTTCCTTGTCTCTTTTAAGTCTGGAGCCATGTTTAATAAAAATGCCTCGTATGTCTTGTGTGCTTCCCATACCATGCCTGGACTACTGTCAGGAGTTCAATTTGTTTGAAAATATAAAGGCAACTCTTTAATGATTTCTGATACTATTTCCGGGACATGTAGGAGACTTTCATTCAGCTTCCAGACGCGTGTCGCTTGTGAGGCGGCCTGCGACAGAACATACAGTGGCTTGCGAAAGTATTCGGCCCCCTTGAACTTTTCAACCTTTTGCCACATTTCAGGCTTCAAACATAAAGATATAAAATTTTTATTTTTTGTGAAGAATCACCAACAAGTGGGACACAATTGTGAAGTGGAACAAAATCTTTTGGATTTTTGAAACTTTTTTAACTAATAAAAAAATGAAAAGTGGGGCGTGCAAAATTATTCGGCCCCCTTGCGTTAATACTTTGTAGAGCCACCTTTTACTGCGATTACAGCTGCAAGTTGCTTGGGGTATGTCTCTATCAGTTTTGCACATCGAGAGACTGAAATTCTTGCCCATTCTTCCTTGCAAAACAGCTCGAGCTCAGTGAGGTTGGATGGAGAGCGTTTGTGAACAGCAGTTTTCAGCTCTTTCCACAGATTCTCGATTGGATTCAGGTCTGGACTTTGACTTGGCCATTCTAACACCTGGATACGTTTATTTGTGAACCATTCCTTTGTAGATTTTGCTGTATGTTTGGGATGATTGTCTTGTTGGAAGATAAATCTCCGTCCCAGTTTCAGGTCTTTTGCAGACTCCAACAGGTTTTCATCCAGAATGGTCCTGTATTTGGCTGCATCCATCTTCCCCTCAATTTTAACCATCTTCCCTGTCCCTGCTGAAGAAAAACAGGCCCAAACCATGATGCTGCCACCACCATGTTTGACAGCGGGGATGGTGTGTTGAGTGTGATGAGCTGTGTTGCTTTTACGCCAAACATATCGTTTTGCATTGTGGCCAAAAAGTTCGATTTTGGTTTCATCGGACCAGAGCACCTTCTTCCACATGTTTGGTGTGTCTCCCAGGTGGCTTGTGGCAAACTTTAGACGAGGCTTTTTATGGATATCTTTGAGAAATGGCTTTCTTCTTGCCACTCTTCCATAAAGGCCAGATTTGTGCAGTGTACGACTGATTGTTGTCCTATGGACAGACTCTCCCACCTCAGCTGTAGTTCTCTGCAGTTCATCCAGAGTCATCATGGGCCTCTTGGCTGCATCTCTGATCAGTCTTCTCCTTGTCTGAGCTGAAAGTTTAGAGGGACAGCCAGGTCTTGGTAGATTTGCAGTGGTCTGATACTCCTTCCATTTCAAAATGATCGCTTGCACAGTGCTCCTTGGGATGTTTAAAGCTTGGGAAATCTTTTTGTATCCAAATCCGGCTTTAAACTTCTCCACAACAGTATTACGGACCTGCCTGGTGTGTTCCTTGGTCTTCATGATGCTCTCTGCCCTTTCAACAGAACCCTGAGACTATCACAGAGCAGGTGCATTTATACAGAGACTTGATTACACACAGGTGGATTCTATTTATCACCATCAGTCATTTAGGACAACATTGGATCATTCAGAGATCCTCGCTGAACTTCTGGAGTGAGTTTGCTGCACTGAAAGTAAAGGGGCCGAATAATTTTGCACGCACTACTTTTCAGTTTTTTAATTGCTAAAAAAGTTTAAAATATCCAATAGATTTCGTTCCACTTCACAATTGTGTCCCACTTGTTGGTGATTCTTCACAAAAAATTAAAATTTTATATCTTTATGTTTGAAGCCTGAAATGTGGCAAAAGGTTGAAAAGTTCAAGGGGGCCGAATACTTTCGCAAGCCACTGTATGTTAATAGTATGGGAGCATGGTCAGACCATGTAATAAAACCAATGGGACCGTGTGCAGCTGGGCATGAGGAATTAGAAAGAAATCAATTCTTGAGTAGACCTTGTGGGGGGAAGAATAGAATGAGTAGTCTCCTTCGCCCGAATGTTGGAGGCGCCACACATCAATCAATTGGGCATTGTGTATAGCTTGATTAATCCGTTTATGGGAGCCTATTGGGACAGATGACTTTCCAGAAGACGTATCTACTTGAGGGGTCAGGGAGACATTGAAATCAGAGGGCCTTCCATGAAGTCCCTCAGTTTGGCTAAAACTTGACGGATAAAGATATCCTGGTGATCATTAGGCGCACAGATCGTCGCTAAAGTCAGGCGCACCCCACCAAGAAGCTCGAGACGCAGGAGGACCAATGGAGAAAAAGGAAGAGGAAAGGAGAGAGAAGGAGGGGTGGGAAGGGAAGGAAGAGAGAGAAGGGGGAAAGAAAAGAAGAAAAAAGAGAGAGGGAGAAAAGAAAAAAAAGGGGGGGGAGAGAGAAACCCCCCCCCAAAAAAAAAAAAAAAAGGGGAGTGGGAGGCAGAAACACGATCCGCCCCTCACACCACTTAGAGTTAACTAAATTGGTTAACACCAAATAATGTGATCACACCTACCCCCCAAAATAGATTGGAGGGTCTGTGTGACGGCCTATGTGGGGAGGTGGGTAGAGCAAGCTCCATAAGAGCGTCCCTAATCCCCTCACCCCACCCGAGTCATCATAAAATTATATAATCAAACGGTATGTTTAAACTTTAACCCAAAACATCATTCTTATTAGTACCAGTAGTTCAAACAGCAATAATTTAAATCAGAGGAGTATTGGCCAGCGACGTCCGCGTCCCGTCCCCAGTCCGACACCTCCCAAAAAAAGAGGGAGAGTGTCCGACCGATGGCAGGAGGCTGACGCCACTAGCCCCCCCTCCCCCCCGTGTACATGAATGCCCCCGTCCCAGCGGCCCCCCATATCCTAACCGTTTACATCTCTTGGTAAATTTGGAGTGGGCTGATAACTTCTCTCCCTGATAACTTCTCTTCTGAGCTTTACAGTGGCCTGATCCTCTCATTAATAGTTGAACACCAGAAGTCTACCCATCCAGGGGCATCATTCATAGGGAGCACTATAGCACTCCGGTGTCCTTGCACCAGTGCTCCATTCCCCAATAGTGCCCCCGTCCAATCCAGGAGAGAATGGGGACTCCTCTCCGAAACCCTAAAAGTTTTTTCTTCTTTTCTTTTTCTTTCCCCCTTCTTTCCCTTCCTTCCCTTCCCACCCCTCCTTCTCTCTCCTTTCCTCTTCCTTTTTCTCCACTGGTCCTCCTGCGTCTCGAGGCTCAGTAGTGGGACAGGGTAACTAACCCCCCCGGTGCCTACTGCACCGCGGGCGCTAGAGCCCCCCCACTACACAAGAGAATGTGGACAGCTAAGGGGAGGCACGGGGCCATCGGCCTTTGAACATCCCTCCTGCCTCACCACAACCACACCTGGGCACAATTAGCCGGGTCGCAGCGGGGCGCGTAGGAATAAAATAAATAAATAAATAATCTCCACATTGAGCTCTATTAACTGATATGGCCATTGTATAACCCTGGCAACCCTGGCAGTGGTTAACAAGCATGTTCTCATTACTCCACATTCCCATTTGGTATGGACACCTTTAGATAGATACAACATTTTAATAAGAAAACAATATTAAACAATAATAAACAATAGTTATTTTCAGCATTGAAACATTAAAACCTGTGAACCACTCCTCTAGGAGAGAAAAAAAAAAGAAAAAAAAAAGGAGCAAAAGCTGAGTGAATATTAATTTATATTCATCTATCATTCATATGGGGGTGTCCCCTAGTCGCTTAGGGAGAGAAAAAAAAAAAAAAGGGTTCCAGGAAGTTCCATAAGGTAAGACCCAAGTTCGTGCAGAAGGGGTGGATTACAGTAA
Source organism: Lithobates clamitans (assembly GCA_037952925.1). NCBI lineage: Eukaryota > Metazoa > Chordata > Amphibia > Anura > Ranidae > Lithobates > Lithobates clamitans. Next base: position 2,348,973 of record JBBGZY010000325.1, on the reverse strand, counting down.
GATCTCAGGTGGGGGTTAAGGGTTGTGCAGCATCGACCAGGTGATGTATGTAGATGTCCGGCATGTGTCCATATGTACATATGTCCAGGGGGCATCAACAGGGGCATCACTAGGGGGTTCTGCAAAAATGGAGATAGTGACTACTAGCCACGGGGGGGGACAGAACATAAAGCAATAGGAGTTCAGGGATTCCTTGAAGAAGGAACACAAAAAAAAAGAAACACTGAGAAAAAAAAAGAAAAATAAGTCAATGGCATTCAGCAGCAACAAACACTGCAGAACTCACGTGAGTCCACCATGGACTGCCATCTGGACCGTTGCTGGGCTGTTGCTCGATTCTCTGTAGCCATAACTGGAGACTCATTCAGGATGCTCCTGGACCCAACGGCCCGTCAGCTGTGGAATAGGCTGCAGCCAGTCTGGTATCTGGATGGGCTCGGCGTCTATAAAGATAAAGAAGGGCGGTAAGTCACCCAGGGTACGCAGGGTGAAAGATTTTTTATCTCTCCGGAAGGTGACTGATAGCGGAAAACACCATCTGTAGGTAGCTCCTTGTCGTCGGGCCATGTCCAGGGCCAGACGCAACAGTGCTCGTCCGTGGAGTGTAGCTCTCGATAAGTCGGGCATGATCTTTACCGAAGCGCCATCAAAGTCAACTGCGCACGCTTCCCAGGCCCTGCGAGCGATAATCTCCTTCTGGGTAAAGTGGTGGACTCTGCATATGACGTCTCGCGGTCAATTGGGGTCTGATTGTCGGGGTCCCAGGGCTCTGTGTATCCGGTCTAGCTCTAAATCTGCAGGAATAGCCTCATTTGTTAGCTGCCGGAGGATCGCGACTGCCTTCTCCGCCAAACCCTCCGGGCCCGTGACCTCCGGTAAGCCTCGGAGCCGCAAGTTATTACGTCGGCTCCTGTCTTCCATTTCTTCCAAGCAGAGCTGCAGAGACACTGCTGTCTGTGTGTGGGTGTCCTGCAGCATCTCCAAGCCAGTAACTCGTTGCTGCAGGGACTCCAGAGACGTTTCTCCAGTGGTCAGACGAGACGCCAGAACTTGCACATCCTGCCTAACTTCAGTTATGTCTCTTCGGTGCTGCTTCTCCAAGCGGCCAATAAGTGCCTTAATATCTGCCTTAGTCGGCAGGGCTTGTAGCAGCGCTCGCAGGTCTGAGTCAACACAGAGAGTGAGTGGCTGTGGGGAAGATCCCGGGAGCGCGCTGGACGCCGTCGGAGGGTGGTAGGTGGGGATGACGGCAGTGATCCGCCATCTTAGGAGCGGGAAAGGCTGCCTGAGGATCCGTGAGATCCGTGAGATAGCGGGCTATCTTCCCGCAGTTTACTGCTGCTGCTGCTGTTGCTTTTGCCTTCTGACTGCTCCCTAATGCCTTCTTCTTTCTGGTAGTGGGCATACCGTAGGGCATAGTAGAGGCAGCATGGGTAGCCGGGTGAGGACCAGGAGCTCAAGTTTTACATGTCTTCATTCAGCCATGACCCGGGGTTCCTCAGCGGTGCCGCCCGTGACAGCGGATTCTCACATCGGACTTTTGCTGGAGGAATCTCTGATCGTGTGTACATGGCATAATACGTAGATTGCGAATAGTGTATCCCACATACTGTACTCTACAGTTACTACAATCAATTAGATAAACAATCATCTTTGAGTTATAATTTATATAACTTTTTACTGGATATGTTCTACCTGTTGAAAAAGAAATAACAGACTTGCTTTTTCTGTGTCTTTTGCACTGTTTACAGGTGTTATAACCGCAGGGATAGGAGCCCACTGTCCCCAACCATGACATGGAAGGGGGAGTACTACAGGGACAGAACAAAGAGGGGGAAAGCATTATGCCTAGAGTAGGAGCTTTCCTACTATAAAAACTGCATCGCTGTCTTAAAATATCATGCTGTTTTTGGCTGCATATAAGAGAGGGAGGCAGTGTTTATTAATAGCGACAATCTACTTATATTGTTGTGAGTAAGCAGTCACAAAATGAACACCTTCCCTCCCACGGGACCGTGTCCTCTTGCTAGAGGCAGGAGAGTTCCCAATCTAATCACTACGATCTCTATTTTCTTTCTTTGCAAACTTTCTGCCTCTATCAAGTGTACATTATATCACCGTTCTCTCAACCTGTTTGAAACAATGTTACATTCTTTGGCATTCTTTGGCAAAATCCTCATGAGAGGAACAATTTCTCCTTGCTCTAATAAACTCACCTGTTGGCAATGCCCGTACCTGATGCCAGCAGAAGTGAGTTACCTGCACATTGTTTCCTATAGGTTTTAGGAGAGACTACTCCACTATCCACACATCTCACCAAAGTCAAATCCAAGTAGTCAATGCTAACTGGATCTGCAGTGTGAGTGAACTGCAAATTCAAATGATTGGTATTGAGATAAGCAAAAAATGAATCCAATGCATGGGCTGACCCTTTCGATAAGAAGATCAAATCATCTATAAAGCAACAATACCAATCAATGAATTCTCCATATGGGTTATCTTGGAAGAAGAGAAAAATCTCCTCCCGCCAACCCATATACAAATTTGCCAAAGAAGGGGAGAATTTTGAGCACATTGAGACACCAAGGAACTGTAAATAATATTTAGGCTCCATGCACACTGGAGCCGATAAACTGCAGTTTATTGGCGTTTGGGCGTTTTTTTTAAAAGCCCATAAACTCCACTCTATGTTAGCCTATGTGTCCATGCACACATGCATGTTTTTTAGCTTTAATGAGCAGTGGATTTTTTTGGGCTTTTTTCTGAATGCCAGAAATTCGCGTTCAAAGTGCCGTTTTTGACCGCAAAAAAAGCCAAACGCTGGTAAACGCGCATAAACAGCTGTTAATTAGTGTTTGCATTTTTATGGAGTCAGGGCTGAAAAAAAATTACAGGACATCCTGTACATACAGGAAGCAACATTTGACCTCCCATCCACCCCTCTTGAGCAGATCACCTCCTCTCTTGCTGCACACACATCTGCTGAGTCGTCCTGTGCATAAAATGGCAAAAGATGTTTCTCAATTGCAGCTTATTGCTGCAGTGCAAATGCACCCTGCGATTTGGGACTTGTCCCACCCTCGACATGGGGACCGTGTTTCAAAAAGGAACAATTGGACTGAAATTTGCTGCAGCCTAACAGAGGACTGGGATGCAATGAGCCAAAGCATGAAGAAAGATAGAAGTAAGTGCATATGTGTGCTTGAATATATATCTTTTATGTGTATATTGTATATAGTTTCAAAAATGCTTAATGTACCCTTTTTTTGTCAGTTGCAGCTTTGCAGTCTCGATGGAAGTCACTAGTTGACAGAATAAGGAGGGAAGCGAAGAATAAGCTACTTACGGAGTGAAGTGGAGCGCCTTCAAATATTAGACAGCATCCCTTAGCTGAGGAGCTTTCCTTCCTAAGATGCTCCATGGAGTCGAGAGCGTAAGTAATTTGTATTGCAAGGAGGAGCCAGTGGGGTGATTGGTATTGAGTATATTTTTATGGTAACAATTTTTTTTGTTAAAATATTAAAAGAAAATTCCAAAGATTACATATTTTTTTATAATTTTGTTTATTTTTGATAAAATATTTTTTCATTAAATTTTGGCTTTTTAAAAAAAATTCATCAGAATTTTTAAATATTTTAACGAATATTTACAATAAATTTATTTTTTTAATTTTAAACTTTCTTTTAAAAAAACATTAAAATATTATGTCAAGTATGTATTGAAATATTACATTTTTGAAATATTTTTAAAATTCAATAAATATTCTAAACAATTTTTTTTTAATTAAATTTTAATTTTTTTCCATTTTTTTAGAGCTTGATTTTGTAAATTTTACAAAATATTATGTAATTTTTTACAAAAAAATTAACATTAATATTTTTGAAATAACTAAAACGTTTTTAACAGTAGTCACAACCTTTGTGTTATCTTTATTAGAACTACATTAAACTGGAATGCTACAGAGGCAGATGAGGAGGATGATCAGAGTTAAGGAAGTGTTTCAGGGGCGACTGCTTCCCCAAATGTTAGCACATTGTCCACGCCGTCAGAAGTTGGGAGTGTGGATCAGGAAACTGAGTAGGTATATTTATTATTTCTATCTATCTATCTATCTATCTATCTATCTATCTATCTATCTATCTATCTATCTATCTATCTATCTATCTATCTATCTATCTATCTATCTATCTATCTATCTATCTATCTATCTATCTATCTATCCCCTTTGTAAAAATCAATTATCTGATTTTTTCTTCATAAGAAAATAGAGTTGGTAACGCACGCTCTTCCAGTGGTGGTCGTGGACGTGGTAATCGTCGGCAGCGTAATTCAGACAACAGCAACAGCAGCCAAATGGACTAACGCATTGTACAGCTGATTGCGGACTTGAATAAACAGAGAACCGAAAACGACGTGTTTATGGATCATAGTCATCCTCATGTGACTTTCTGTCTCAGCCTATTCATGCTGCTGTCAGATCTAGATGCTGAATGGGAGAAGCAGTGCATGGAGAACATGTACACATATGTGTTGGCCTGTAGGGTGGCGCAAAGAAGTGGGATGCCAACACCACCCATTTTAGTTTCTCCTTTTGGAAACATCTCCAGCACTGCTTCTCCTGTTCAACCAAATAATTCAAGTTATTTAGAAATGGTGCCTGTTCCCTCTTGCACTGCTCCTCCTGGTCCAGCAGTGTACCACTCCACCTATGCGCCTGTTCCCTCTTGCACTGCTCCTTATGGGCCAGCAGTGTACCACTCCACCTATGCCCCTGTTCCCTCTTCCACTGCTCCTCCTGGGCCAGAAGTGTACCACTCCACCTATGTGCCTGGTCATTCTTCCATTGCTCCTCCTGGTCCAGCAGTGTACCACTCCACCTATGTGCCTGGTCATTCTTCCACTGCTCCTCCTGGGCCAGCAGTGTACCACTCCCAAAAAGTGCCAGGTCCATCTTCCACTGCTCCTTCTGGGCCACCAAGTTACCACTCCACCAATGTGCCAAGCCTGTCTTCTAGCAGCCCTCACACTGGTCAAGGTTCCCCTTCTGCCTACTCCTACAATGTACCAGGTGTCTCCTCCTATGTACAAAATGTGCCTCCTGCAAGCATGCCACCTACACCTCAACACCAGGGACATTGATTTGACACCACTAATCCCTCCAAATCACCATGCCTGAAATCACAGAGTAATTATCTGGTTTAATGAAGAATTATGATTTTATTTAGACTAAATTTGTGTTTTTTGAATGTGTCACCCATTTTGACATTGCATAAAAAGTTATCGGCCAGTTGATGGTCAGTTGTCAGCTAACAGTTTTGACCTCTTTTTCTAGAAAAAGTTACACTATATACTGTATGGTTGTATTATTTTTGATTATTAAAAAAAAAGAATAAAAAAAAAATCAGAACTTTATTGTTATGTAATGAATTTTATTTAAACTTAGTTAACTGTATTGAAATGAAAAAACATATGCAATTTTATTAATCTCTGAGAACATTCAAGGTAAGTAAAGGCTAGTATCAAGAAAAAGTAAACTAAATATATTGGTCTTGTCAGGCCAAACTACCAGCAGGGGAAACAAAAAAATTGGCAAACTGATTACGGATGTTTATCACTCTAGCAGTGCTGCGCAAGTCCATGTATTAAATATCATGTCCTGGGTTTGGGGGTGCAGGTTCTGTGGAGACTCTCTCGTTGACAGTTAGAAAGTTATGCAACAGGGCATCCCCCTGACTCCCGTAGGCCCCCACATCCACAAAGATGAAGCGCAGATTTGCATCCGCCAATGCCAGAAGAACAACAGGAATGTACTTTTTATAATTGAAATGCGACCCGGAGTTAGGTGGTTTTTTGACTCGGACATGATTTCCATTCAGAGCTCCTATACAGTTTGGAAACTGTGTCTTTCCCCCAAATTCTTTAGCCACCTGTTCCCACGTTTCTTCTGTAGGCTCAGGCATCATATCGGTTTTTAACTCCTCCCACAGAGCAAGGCAGGTCTCCCGGGTCACTTTTGCCACTGTGCTTACACCCATCAGAAAATAATGATGCAGCAAGACAAATGATTGTCCTGTGGCCAGGAACCTACAAAAAAAATTTTAAAAATTTGTCAATAAAATTTGAAAATTGGGTAAAAGTTACATTTTTGATATACAATAATTTTAATTTTATAAAAAATTATTTTTTAGCAAAAAATATTTAAAAAATCAGCAAATTTGGTGTGGATAAAACATTGTCCAAGTAAAAAAGTTCTGCAGTAAAAAAAAAAAATTGGTTATGTAAAAAAGGCAAATAATATTTTTAAAAAAGTTTATACTTTTGAACCACTTGCCGACCAGCCGCTGTAAGTTTTATGGCAGCAGAATGGCACGGCTGGGCGAAACAACGCTTCGCCATGTGGCCACTAGGGGCAGGCTGACGCGAGTGCTTGGCGGGCACAATGCCCGCCAGGCTCCCATGATCGCTCGTGACACACCGAGAACTGGGATCTGTGTGTGTAAACACACAGATCCCGGTTCTCTGAGGGGAAAAGAGACTGATCGTGTGTTCATACAAAGCATGAATAGCGATCTGTCATCTCCCCTAGACAGTCCCATCCCCCCTTCAGTTAGATCACACAATAGGGAACACAGTTAACCCCTTGATCGCCCCCTAGTGTTAACCCCTTCCCTGCCAGTGACATTTTTACATTAATCAAACTCATATAACTCATATAAACTCATATAACTGTATCCTTGATTTTTTTTTTTTTGAAAACTCAATAAAAACTATTTGTGAAAAAAGAAATGGGAAAGACATACTTAGAATTTGGAACACGTCTGCAGGTAGTGTCACATTCAAGGCTCTCGAGTTGTTGCAATTGACCTCTAAGCTTGAGACACACATAAATGAGTTGAGACGCATGAGGGAGGTTTGGGTTGGAGATAAGTGGAGGCGTAATAAACAAGATTACGTCGTCGGCACACATGCAAATTTGTGAGTGATGTCCATGACCTCAATCCTTCGTATGTTCAAATAATTGTGTACCAGGTTCACTAGAGACTCAATCACTAAAGCAAACATGAGCGGTGAGAGGGGACACTCTTGCCCCTTCATTATTGAAAAAATGGTAGTTTATAGCCAACATACTGGAGGTGAGCCCTACAGTTCTCGTACATTGTGAAAATCCATCTTAAAAAATTTGTGGCAAAGCCCCAACGGGTTAGTATGAAATGGAGATATGACCAGGAGACAGAGTCAAATGCTTTTTACATTTTGAGTGACAAAAGATAGACAGGGATGTTACGTGAGTGCATAATGTGGAGCAACAACATAATTCTGCATGTGTAATCTTGGGCTTGCCATTTCGATATAAAGCCCACATGATCTTTATGTATCAAAGTCCCTATAACCATATTTAAATGCAAAGAGAGCACCTTCGCCAACAACTTGACATTGTGATTAACTAGGGAAATCAGGCAATCATTGGACCAGATGGTGGTGTCAGTGTCAGATTTTGGAATCATTGTAACTATCACTGCTAGTGATTCAGGCCAAAAAGAATGGTCACCAAGAAGGAAGTTAAAAGCGTTAGCAAGGAGGGGGGCCAGGCATTCCACAAACTACTTATAACTGCCGGCAGCCCATCTGGAACTGGACGTTTATTGGTAGGGTTGGGCGAAAGTTTCGGCCCGAGCATGAGTTTGGACCGAACATTTGTCTTTTCGAACCGTTGGCCATACACCAAACACATGGCACAGTGTTTGGTGATAGTTTGGCCTGTAGCTCTTGGAACGTTTTAATGCATTCTCTTTCTGTTATGTCAGATATAAATTTAATGCCACAATTTCCCCAGGTATTAATTTTTAGATCTTGAGTTAAGAGAGAGAGTGCTGTAATTGGGATGGGCACTTTCGTATGTTTAACAAGCGTGTTTCTACTGCGCATGAAATAGTCCCACGCAAGCAGGGTAGCTGCTATTGTCGGATGTTGTTTATGCTGTGATGGTTTGGCTATGGCTGTGGAGAGAAGTAGATCTGTTAAATCACCTTGTTTAACTTGGGCCTGCTCTGCTTCTTGCCAAAGTATCTTTTCTTGGGAGTTGAACCAAGCTTTAAGTTGGTCCATAATTGCTGCTATATGGTAGTCTTTGATGTCTGGTACTCCCATACCTCCTATTTTTTGGTGTTTAGTTAGGATACTGTGTGCACATCTTGCCTTTTTCCCCTCCCATATGAATTTGGATAGAGCTCTTTGCATGTTGTTGTAGAAGGAGATTGGGAGTTGGATTGGGAGGGCTCTAAAGTAATAGAGGAGTTTGGGAAGTAAAAACTTTTTATAGGCCGCCAGTCTTCCTGACCAAGAAAGGTAATACTTTTTATATCTGTTAATTTCTTGTTCAAAGCTTGCTACCAGAGGCTCAAAGTTATGTTTATATAGTTGAGAGAGAGGGTTGGTTATTGTGACTCACAAGTACTGAATCGAATTCTCCGCCAACTTGTATGGAAGTAAGTTTTGTATTCGATCTTTCATTGCGGAGTCCATTGCTATGCTTAGTATACTAGACTTGGAAGCATTTACTTTGTAGTAGGATACTGCTGTGAGGGAGATATCCGGCTCCGTCGGGGATAGTATTACATCATCAGCAAATAAAGTTATGGTATGCGTTTCTTTACCTAGACGAATGCCTTTAATCAGAGGATGAGTTCTAATTCTTTCGGCTAGAGGTTCAGGGGTGATAATGGACACACCTGCCTTGTCCCGTTCGTGATGGAAAAACTCTCCAAGAATAGGCCTTCTGTAAATACATGTGCCGATGGCCCAGAGTAAAGTGCCGATATGGCCGAAAACATTTGTCCTGTAAACCCAAATTTTAAAAGGACCTCCGATAGACAGCCCCAATGTATCCTATCAAAAGCTTTTTCGGCATCCAGCGACAGAAGCACCGAGGGCCGTCTGTCGCCATCTGCCGAGTGTATTAAATTCAGTATTCTCCTTGTGGCGTCTGTGGCTTTTCTACCTGCCACAAACCCCACTTGGTCAGGATTCACCAGAAAAGGGAGTAGATGCGCTATCCTGTTCGCTAAAAGTTTAGCATATACCTTTATATTATAGTGATATTGGTCTGAAATTCTGTGCCCTATCTGGCTCCTTCCCTGGTTTAGGCAGGGTGATCACAGTAGCTTGGAGCATTTCCGATGGAAATGAGGTTGAGGAGGCAGCAGCTTGGAACACTCTTTGTAACGTTGGGGTTAGAATGTCAGTGTAGTTTTTGTAATATTCTTTGGAGTACCCATCGGGCCCCGGTGATTTGTTGATTGGTAAGTCAGAGATGATTATTTGTATTTCTGAAATAGAGAATGGGGCATTTAACATGTCCTGGTCTACTGAGTGTATGTGTGGTAGATTTAATTCAGTTAAAAGTTGTTTTATCAGTTCTAGTGTTGGTTGTGGTGTGTCTTTGTCAGTTTCCAGGTTATATAGGCTTTCGTAGTAACTACTGAATGCGTCAGCTATTTCTTTGGGGTTAAACAATTTAATGCCAGTTACTGGGTGGAAAAGATATGGAATTTTTTGTTTAAATGTTTTGTCTTTGATTTGGTTGGCCAGTAATTTCCCTGCTTTGTTTCCATGTGTGTAAAAATTGGCTTTGATTTTGTGTATGTTATGTGAGTATTGCGACAGTAGGGCTGTTCGGAGTGCATTTCGCGCCTCTGTTAGTTTGTTGCTTATATTAATTGAGGGAGATTGTTTATTTTGTGTTTCTAAGTCAGAAATGTCTTTTAAGATATTGTCCATGCGCTACCTCCTTTTCCTCCTTAACATTGCACTTTTCTTTATCAGAAGGACCACTAAAAAATGGGCATTCCATAGTACAAACGGGTCTACATCCGAGGTATAATTATTGTTAATGTAATCCTGTATGGAATTTGCAATACCCCTTGAGGTATCCGGGTCAGAAAACAGTTGAACATCATTCTTCCATCTGTTCGCTCTGGTTGAGAGACCATGGCCTCCCAGTGTTATAGACACTGGGGCATGGTCAGACCATGTAATGTGACCTATGTCTGATTTGGTGGCCTGCTGTAGTAAAAATCAATCTAGTAAGAACACGTCTATTCTAGAATACGATAGGTGGACTTGTGAATAGAAGGTAAAGTCCTTCTCCGTTGAATGATGACATCTCCATATATCATATAAATTGGCCGATTGTGCAAAGTTGGACATAGATGTTCTACATCCTTTTTTGTGTTCTGTAGTCGAAATGTACAGTTGTTGGTCCGAAATGGCATTAAGGTTGCCGTACATTATCGTGTGACCTGAGCTGTGCTTTTTAACTTTTTTCCATAATTTGTTGAGGAATCGTATCTGCTTGGAATTTGGAGCGTATGTATTAACAATAGTGTACACTACGTTGTTGATTTCACATGTTAGGATAATATACCTTCCTTCTTTATCACATTGGCTTGCTATATATTTAAATGCCACCGTGTGTTTAATTAGAATAACAACACCTCTTTTTTTCGTGGGAGCGTTGGCGAAATATACATGAAGGAACTGTTTGTGGGACAAGCTTGGGAGTTGTCCCTCTTTAAAGTGGGTCTCCTGAATAAAAAAATGTCGCAATTTTGATTGCGCGCTTCTTTCCATAGCATATGTCTTTTTTGTGGGCTGTTAAGGCTGTTGACATTTAAGGAAGTGATCTTGAATGACATCTTGACTTATGTGCTTGCCCTTACAAATTGGGTGTGGTGGGTGTGCTCATCTTTAAATAAACGAAAGTAGTCTTACCCTGCTGATGCTTGCTGGCTGCTATATTTGTTGAGGTTAGGTGTGGGTCCTTTCGCTTGTGGGATTGGATGAGGGAACGCTGTGGCTTGGAGTAAGGAAGCTTGCGTTAGAATGATCAGATTAGGAAAGCTTGTTGGAACTGAAATTTGAAATTATCAGACTGAAGAACAGGTAAACATAAACATGTATAAAAGAAAAAAAACAGAAGAAAAAAAAACAATGCGCAGAACTAAGCGTACTGTAAAAATTATGCGATTTCTATGAAATCTGAGCAGGTTATGGCCTGCTAACTTCGGGTTTGTGAAGTAAACAATGTGAACGCCGGTCGGACCTTCCAGATCAGGCTCATCTAACTATATTGACGGGCTAAGTTAGCTTATATCTGCTTGCATTCAGGTATTTGGTGTCATCGGATGTTCCTGTATGTCTTGGAGGTTTCCTGGATCATGGGTTATGATACGCCACTTCCCCAGTAGAAACAAGTGGTCACTTTGAATTCTTGTTCCCCCTTGAAAATGACAAGTGTGGCTGGGTAGTTCCATCGGTACTGGATACTGTGGTTTTGTGATAGTTATGAGGTTGCATCTTCTTTGCATAGTATGTGCGGAGAGGTCAGCAAAAAAAGACAATCCCTGCATACAATCAGGAAGGTGCTCTGTCTTTTTTGTTGCATACATCAATTTCTCTTTAACTCTGTAGTAGTGAATCCTAGCTATGGTGTCTTTAGGAAGTTTAGCAGGGATGTGTTGTGGTTTTGGAAGTCTGTGTATGCGGTCTATAACCAGCTCCTCCAATGGCAAGTCAGGCAGGATTTCTTTCATTATGTTGGTTAAAAAGCCCATTAGTTCAGGCTGTTTAACTGTTTCAGGTATGCCTCTTATTTTAATGTTGTTCCTTCTGGAATGGTCCTCGAGGTCAGCGACCTCTGTTTTAAACCACAGAATGTCCTCCTCATGTTCATTATGCGCGTCGACCATGTTATTGAATGTGTCAGTGAACTCCCCCATCTTGCTTTCTATGTGGGTCACTCTGTCACTGACTTCCATCACTTCTGCCTTGCACTGTTTCATGAGTTGTAGCATGTCTGTATGAATGACACTTCTGAGCGACACTAGCATGTCTTTAAGTGTGGAGTCCATAACAGGCTGATTGTTTGTGGGGAAAGCAGCTATGGCGTCCTGAAACTCCAGTGTATCATCCAGAGTGCTGCCTGTGTCCCTTCCTGCAGCGTCTGCAGGCTCCTGCTTTGACAGTCTCTGTCTTGATTTAACTGGGCTGCTAGTGCTGGGGGATGATTGAGAGTCAGACTATAATTGCTTTGGCCGGGATGTGTGATTTTTATCTGCATCCCAGTGTAGATTAGTGGCCTGGCTTCTTGCATTGTGTGCACGTTCTGGCACCATTTTGGCATTCCGGGCGGCCTGCAAGACCGAAGAAGTCTGTTATCTTACCGGGTGCCTTGCCCTCTCTCCTCCTTCGTGACATGCCCGAAGAAGTCTGTCATCTTACCGGGTGCCTTGCCCTCTCTCCTGCTTCGTGACATGCCCGGGGTATCTCCGGTCCTTCTGGGTGAAGGACTCGCCGTTGTTCTGTGCCCTGTGTAGCTGAGAAATGATCCAGAAGATCCATATGGCAGAGAGCTGTGGTCTCACGCGGCCATACTCTTTGCGCGCCCGCTCCGCCCCCGTCTTTCCCATTTCTACCATATCCTCATTTCCTATAATATCTAGGAATATACTTCATTATTCACCCTAGCTCTTTAATTAGGCCAAATTACCCTCCAATACTGGCTCATGTAACCAACTTGATGTTTAAGTGGTCTGCTATCCCAATGTCCTGGTTAGGTAAAATTTCCGCAAGGTGTTCTACTATCTTTGTATTCTACAGTGCACAGTCACCCGGTTTATTTGGGGAACTACTCAGCACCACTTTGAAAAGACCACACTTTTGAGATCTAAACAAACTGGAGGACCAGGCATCCTGAACTTTTCTAAGTACTATCAAGCTGCTCAAATTGCCCCTTCTCCCTAAATACCACATGCAACCCCCCTCTGGGTTGAGCTTAGGGTCCTAGATGTCAAACCCCACTCTATAGACACAATTTGCTATGGATTGTTCCTTGTGATAGGGGTAACATTCCCAATCCTCTTACATGTCACTCTTTACATTTATGAGACAGGGTGAAACATAAAGCACACCTAATTTCTCCACACACCCTCTGCTGTCATTTCTTCATAATCCTAATTTTTTTTCATTGGTGGCCTCACCCTCCTCGTTCCAACACTGGACATGTCTATAGCTTACATGACCACATCACCTGGTTACGTCCAAGAGTTTTAAAATACTTCCAGGAATGGGGGGAAGTTGGAACTTTGTATGAGGAGGAGACTTGGCGGGGACTCGTGCCTCCATCCCTGTCAATACGATAAAGGAGAGAAGGCGGGACTTTAAATGAAGCGTGCAGTCGATAGTGAAGGGTCAAAAAAGGGATATTATAAAACATGATAAATATTCCATACAGATAAGTACATGAGTCACAAAAGTTCATCATTTACTACATATATTTATATTATATCGGTATTACACATTGCATATACAAGGGTTAGTGGTTCATCTATAATAAATATATCTGTGTTACATTGGTACTACACATTGTATATACAGAAGCTCTACGTGTTTCTTGTAAAAAATAGGAAAAAATTATAGAAATGTGTATAACTTGGGAATAACCCCTAGCCATAAAAATACTCGCAACTACCATGCAGTAAGAGTGCAATGGTGAGGGCTGGTGGCTCCCCATAGGGGCATCTTTTCCGGGAGCTGTGTCAGCGACCGGCACAAGTGGGACCCCCCCCACATGACAACACCGGGGGTGGACAGATTCCAAAGGGTGTCGGTCCCTGATATGGATTGTGTGGGTGATTTGGAGACATCTTGAGGGGTATCTAGAAAAAATGTGAGAGTGAATGGGATGACGTGTAATAAAAAAAGAGAAGAATGAATAAGTGTAAATGTGAAAATGTATGTCTAATGTGAAGGCAGCATTTAGAGCCTGTGTCAGAGATGGTAACCGTGGAAAGCAAAACCAATAAAATCCATTGTAATGTGTGATATGCAAATCCAAAATGAAAATGAAGTCCAAAAAATGTTAGAGAGTGCATTGTCTAAAATGCCTTACCTAGTGCTGGGAGGTAAAAAATATGGTGAAGTACTGGGTGCCAATAGTGTGTGAAGGGATGACCAACCCATGCAAAGAGCGGACTCCGAATGGGACGCATGGGGGCACGCACGCCAATCACCAGCAAACGCCACTCAGGCGTGCAAAAACGGGGGGGAGGCGCCTGTGGCCGAGAGAATAAATCTTGCGGTGTTTGGCGCCAATATCACCCCCATATGCTGCTGATGGAAACCACCAGGCGCAACGGCGCTCAGCACACGTTTAAATCGTGACGTTGATGCACAGTGTGGCGGCATCCCAACCCTCCCATGGATACAAGGGGAGGGGAGGAGACCCCGCAGTGTGCATCACTGCTCTTGGAAGTGAAGTGAGCTGACGGCTCAAGCATCCAGATCACAAAGCACTGGTAGAGCAGGTGTGGCGATAGTATATTATATTGATTGGGTAAAACAAGCATGAACCAACTTTGTAGATAAATAGTTGCTTAACGAAGTTGGGAATATCTAAAGGAATTAAACAAACTTGTTAGAATATAATAGATAGCATGTATGGACCCACTGCAATAAAATTGTATCGATTACTAGGGTCAGACCCGACTCTACTCTAGGAGCTGCGTTGCACACTGTGGGGTCTCCTCCCCCCCTTGTATCCATGGGATGCCGCCGCACTGTGCATCAACGTCACGCTTTACTGAGCGCCGTCGCGCCTGGTGCTTTCCATCAGCAGCATATGGGGGTGATATTGGCGCCAAACAACGCGAGATTTAATCTCTTGGCCACAGGCACCTCCCCCCTGTTTTTGCATGCCTGAGTGGCATTTGCTGGCGTGCGTGCCCTCATGTGTCCCATTCAGGATCGGCTCTTTGCATGGGTTGGTCATCCCTTCACACACTGTCGGCACCCAGCACTTCAGCATATTTTTTACCTCCCAGCACTAAGTAAGGCATTTTAGACAATGCACTCACTAACATATTTTGGACTTCATTTTCATTTTGGATTTGCATATCACACATTACATTGGTTTTTTTTGGCTTTGCTTTCCACGGTTACCATCTCTGACACAGGCTCTAAATGCTGCCTTCACATTAGACATACATTTTCACATTTACACCTATTCATTTTTTTATTTTTATTACACATCATCAAGATGTCTCCAAATCACCCACACAATCCATATCAGGGACCACCACCCTTTGGAATTCTGTGTTGTCATGTGGGGGGGTCCCACTTGAGCCAGTCACCGACACAGCTCCCGGAAAAGATGCCCCTATGGGAAGCCACCAGCCCTCACCATTGCACTCTTACTGCATGGTAGTTGCGAGTATTTTTATGGCTAGGGGTTATTCCGTAGTTATATACATTTCTATAATTTTTTCCTATTTTTTACAAACATTTGGCCTTAAAATTTATTATATGTTTTATTTTCAGTTAATACACATTGTCGCTCCTGAAGAGTGGATATGAATACTCCACGAAACGCGTAGAGCTTCTGTATATACAATGTGTAGTACCAATGTAACACAGATATATTTATTATAGATGAACCACTAACCCTTGTATATGCAATGTGTAATACCGATATAATATAAATATATGTAATAAATGATGAAATTTTGTGACCCATGTACCTATCTGTATGGAATACTTATCATGTTTTATACAATAATATCCCTTTTTTGACCAGTCACTATCGACTGCACGCTTCATTTAAAGTACTGCCTTCTTTCCTTTATTTTATAAAATACTTCCAAACCTACAAAGCCAATACATCCACCCCATCTCTGGAATCTTCCTGTACCTTCAAACACTTTCCTCTGACATTGATTTCAAAACTATGTCTATGTTCGAGCGATAATGTATATCAGATCTCTATGCAAAGTGAGTCATTTATAACCTTTATATAGCTTTGTTGTCTGCCCCTCAATCTCCCCCTCCGCCATATGTAGCTTAAGGGATGAGCGACTTGAAATTGGACCTCACACCTGACGATTGAGCAGATATTTGGCAGGCGACGCACAAAGTATCCCAAAATGTTGCGGCATTGGAAACATCCTATAATGTACTCTCAAGGTGGTATTTAGTGCCTTATAGCATAGCAAAATACATTCTGGGTGACTGTTGTCCTGTTTCAGGAATTGTGGAGAACAGGGCACATGTCTGCATATGTGGTGGACTTGTCTCTTAGTGCAATCTTTTTTGGGCAGAATTTTTTTCTATCCTATCCCACCTATTCAAAACAATCCTTCCACCTAAACCCCAGATAGCAATGTTATATGTTGCACACTCTGAGCTGACCAGGAATCAATCTTGCCTCCTCTTTTATGTCGTAATCACTGAAAAGCAGACCATTGCTACATCATGGAAGTCGCCAACACTTTGTACAATTGCCACGATAAACAGGGTTACCTAGGCAATGATGCAAGCCAACATTGAGGCAACCCTCCAAGACATGGAGAAGCAATACACTAAAGTTTGGCAGCCCTGGATTGCCAAATATCTGCCTTCTGATTTTGATGCCTCCCTCTTGGAACCCTAGGCTTTCTTAACATTCTTTTCCTAGTCTGCGTTTCCAGGATCATCGCCGCTGTGACCATTGGAATCACCCTTTCCCCCCTCCTCCCCCTTACTCATCCTTTTCCCCCCTCATTCTTTCCTTTTTCCTTTCTTTTTTCCTGATATGTACTGCATATCTATTCATCATTGTTTGGCTCCTTACAATTGCCTGAGCTATGACTGGGGTGGACCAAACAAGAGCTTGTACTTCCTTTTACTCCACCTTTACTGAATTATAAAGTTACCATTGTGTCACTATACAGAACCAAATGTATTTTGACATGACTTTTGCCCTCTGAAGGACTCTCACTCTGATCCGTATTGTCATCTGCAAACTTCAATGCGCTTCTTCTTGGGTGGAAAGTTTTGCTTTATGTTACCCATGTATAACTGTTTGAGATTGAGGTTTTCTTGTTCAAACATTTTATTGGTTATAAAAAGAAAACCTCAAAGGTTTATTAGTTACTTAGTTGTTGTTTGTGTGTAAACATTTCCCAGCATGCACTCCTGCTATTCTGCTCAAAAAGCCATAAGTGGCTATGTACACCCTTTTGACTTCTATGTCCTGCTATACACAGTGGTACAGGTTTTGTGCATTGACATACACACCTATATATACATGCATAATATTTTCCGCTAAATGCCGAATTTCTGCTTTCAGGGGTCACATCATACGTGTATTTACGCCAATGCACATAAGCATTGGGATTTTACACTACAGCATATTTTAATCCTCAAACCTTCCATTTGTGTTGTGCTCAAATCTTCATCTTGTTCAGGGGTTTTTGTTATATAAATGTGTAAATACAGTACATGTGAATCAAAGCACTTCTTCAATGCACCTGCTTTTAACCTAAAATTTTGAAACTCTTTTAATAGGCTTTTTGTGCTGAGCCTGCTGACAAGCTGGGGAGTGTTGTGGAGATTTTGTATTCTGTGGATTGCCTTGACTGTGTACATATTTTCTGTGCTAGTTATAAACTGATCCAATCAGCTGCTATTCTTGCTTTGCTGGTTGTTGATAGGGCACAGTCTGATTAAACCAGTAAAAGGATTGCATTGCTATAATACCCAACTAGTACATTAAAAATATTCTGCCTTTACACCATTTTTTTAATTCTTACTATAATACCAGTCACATTTTCTTACACAAAGTACATTTGGATAGTAAACGTTTCGCTAAACAGTAATCAACAATCTTGCATAAAAACATATGGCTTGAATAAAGGTTAAGATGTGGTTTTGGTCACTTTTCTTGCAAACAATTTTTTGGGATTAGTTCAATCAATGCAAACATGCCAACAACACTATTCCTTTCTATCCCCACAGAAAATGAAAACATGACTCAAAACGAATTTCTCAAAGTAGGAACGTGTTTTCAGAGGTAAATTAGTAAAAGATCACAGATATACAGTATTAAAGAAAAATTCCAGGCATAGTCATGTTACATATAGTTTTCATGGCCCAGCTTGGACCAATGTATGGATATATATGACATACCTGGCCGATGCCTCTGGAAGCTGGAAATCACTTAGGAAGACACCGCTGGTCCACATAATTCCAGGTCCCAGGCTGAGCAGCCAGCCCGATGTATTGTGAATACCAGGGGTTGGACAGTCAGCATTGCCACCATTCATGCTTTGCATTTTCCAAATGAATACAAAGAGTTCTCTGATTGGACAAGGTGAAGGGAGTGATGTCACATAACAATATTAAGAAAAGTATGTGAGGGATGTTAGCAAACAATATGTGAATAATTGCCCAAGGGTCATCATCCCAAAATATATTCACAACCAAAAATTTTTAAAAAAGGAACACGAGTTCAAGGATAAATGCTAGGCACATAAGCACAATGTCACATTTAAAAACAATATTTAGTACAGATATCTTTCTTTAAAGCATCACAATAATGATCATAAAAGCATAAGGTAAACGTTGTGAGAAAGAGTGGTGTCACCAACCTGCCTCTCCATCTCTCCCAATCAGAAATCAGAGCATACTGAATCTTTCAATGGTGCCTGTGCCGAACAGCTAGCCTCCTGTGTTCGGAATGCAGAATAGCAGCCGCTCAACACATGTCCCAGAAGCAAGTGGAGATCACTGGAGTAGCAGTGTCTACTTCAGTGATTTCCAGCTTCCAATGGCATCGGCCAATTATGTCATATACATAGTTACATTGGTCCTAGTTGCACCAATATAACTATGTGTAATATGCCAATGGCTGGAATTATTCATTAACATAACAGTAAGAATGGTGTACACAGGGGCGGGCTGTCTATTAAGGGCGCACGGGCGCTGCCCCCCCTATCCATCGACGCCAGCCCCCCTATCCATGCGTCCGGCCCCTTTCAGAATGCCGGGCGCATGGATTCCAATGTTGTGTGTATGGTTTTCCACCAATCAGGAAGTGTGGGTCTGAGACCCGTTTCCCGATTGACCGAAAGGTGAAGCATTCTGATTGGCCGCGGACGAGGAGGGAGAACATGGAAGCCGCCGAGCAAGGGAAGGAGAAGCTGCTCATAATGCCTGTGGAGAAGAGCTGGGGAAGCCGCTCCCGTGAATGCCCGCCATGGATGGGGTAAGTGCACCAACCTACCCGACCCGTCTGGGGGGGGTGAGGTGGCGGGTGCACTGTTTGCCCCCCCCCCCCCCGGAAAAAAATTATCACCAGAGAGATTTACTAATTGAATAGAGGCTGTTCACTTAAAGTAAATAAGTACTTTGGGTTTGAATACCGAAACATCTACAAGGGCAAACAAATCAAAGCGTTGAGGTGGGCTTCTGGTCAAGCAGTGTGAGACAATAAGATGGAGTATCTACAAACAGGTAGGTGAGTATCCCAACCAAGAAGAAGCAAGGGCAGATTCAGAGTCAGCATGGTGGGAACTGCCAACCAATGAGAGGGACCCTTACATGTTGCCCACTCACATTCATGGAGAATGTAAACACTGAAATCCACCATGAGCCTCATTGGGACAGTATAATGTAAGATTGACCTAACAAAGCAAGTGTTCAAAGTTCATTAGTCCACAGCTTCCAGCTGTTACTTTATTACATTTTAAGGTTCAATCCTAAAGTGGAACTTTAAGCATAAAGAAAAAAATGAAATCATTACATGTATTTACATGTAACTACTATAATTACCTGAATTTGATTGTGATCTCTGCCCCTTGTAATCTCCATTACAGCAGTATGGAGACTGGAAGAGGGAGGGACATTACTTGAGGCCAGCCAGGTGTGCTACATCTACATGTGCTGATAAGGATTGTAGTATGCTAATAGCAGGAGAGAGCAGAGTGTGGGTAGGTGCAGCGTGATGCAGCCGGCAGACAACACATGGAGTCCAATTGCAGTAACAGGAATATGTTGTAACAAAAGTCCAGCAATACACAGCAAACCCAGTGGGACAGCCACCAGACCGGGAATAATCACAAGCTGTAACAGAGGTACATTGGAGATAGAGTGGAGTAGATTGGAGACTCAAAGGTGTCAACACCATCTGTCTCAAGGAGCGCAATATGGCCTGGCTGGTCCATACCCAAATGGGGAAGCTTCCAGGAAGGATGGCGTGTCCCTGCACTTTCCCTTCTCCTCTGGAATATTTCCCTGGTGATAAGAACTGTCCCTGACAGACAGGTATCCTGTCCCTACACTGTCACTCACAAAAATGCACACCAAAGCAGTGATCCAGGGCCTTAAATAGGCTCTGCCCAAACCCAAGATGGCCGTTGACGTCCTGTGGGGTGCCAGCATCCAATTGGGTAGCTCCCTCTCTGCGACCAAGGAAACCATAGAGTAACTAAGTTCCTCTTGAATTCCTCCCCATCTACATTGCCGCTGCAGTCGAGTGCCACCTGCAATGGAGATTATAGACTGCACCTGGTCAAATACCCCCCTGTCCCCCTGTCTGCAGCATTGCAACACAGTAAAGAACAACATGAAAACGGCAATAAACATACTTAAAGCAATTGTAAAAACATCTCAAACAACATAATCAAAGTACTTTGCATGCAGTTGACTGCAGTTAGACTGCAGGGGCCCTAATTGTCCTTTGTTGGGTCATCTATTGAGTTGTCATCTTCTGCTTGTGATTCTGTAGCTTGAAGTTGGGGGTCAACAGGGTCGGCTACACCTCCTTCATCGAGTCCTCGGAAGAGTTCAGGGGTTCAGCAGGACTGGCAGTCTCTGGGAGCAGTGTCTTGGGACTGTCCCTAGGTGAGTCACTGGTGCTTTCCTCCTCAGGATCAGCAGAGGCTGCAGAACCGAGCTCAATCGGAAACAGGTGCAATTCAAAAGGGACTTCCAGTACTGGTGGAAGAGCCACAGGGTCATTGTCCCTTCTGTCTACAGCAGGTCTGGCAGAACAAGCTTCACTCAGTAAACAGAGCCTTAGCAGATTGCAGTGGAGCCCTCTTTTTATGGGTTCAGGGCCCTCTGAAATCACATCATACACAGGGGTCAGTGGGAAAGTTTGTTTCTCCACCCGGTAAGGAGTATGCTCCAAAGTAGGCTCCAGTTTGCTGCCTCTTTTTTTTTTTTTTTTTTTTTTATTTCTCACCAACACCTTAGTCCATGGATGCAGTGGCAGTTTGTCTAGGATGGGATCTTTGTGTCTTTCCAGAATGACTTGCTTGGCCTTTTGCAGTCAGTCCCAATGAGCCTGCACCCACGTTTTTTCGAGAAGTGGATCGTTTTGGAGAGTCCAGCAGGAGATCATCAGGTAAACAGCTGTAGCGCCCAAACATCAGGAAGAACTAAGTGTGGCCTGTTTCTCTATTTACCTTCTTGTTGTAGGCCCAAACCACGGCCCCTACATGCTAGTGCCATCGCACTCTATGATTACATAGAAAATACCGCGCTATAAACCAAATGAGTGAAAAAAATAGAAAAAGTAAAAAATAAAAATAAAAATTGAAAATAAAAGTATTGAAATATTGTATTCTTGGGTAGTGAAAATATTGTGCGAAAACAATAATGAGTAATAAAAACTATAAAGCAAAAGCAGCTGCTAAAAGTGAGATACATACAAGAATATTTGGAACAGTTGGTAGCAGCGCTAAAAGCAGTGATATTTGACACAAGTGCTTCAACGTAAACTGTAATGATTATCATAAAAGTAATGGGTTGTAGAAAAAACGTCCATCTATATATAAAAATTGCTCAAAGTCTTAAACCAAATGTGGATAGACTTCTTATACACTGATTGAATAAATCCCCCACCGCAACCACAGTGATGACACCACACAGAATGATCGCTTACCCCAAGACAAGCTCTATAAGCCTGCGACCTATTACCCGGCCAGGGCCTTTATCCAGGAGAAAATCAGGGGGGGGATATTCCAGCAAACCCTATGATAGTGGTCAGCATACGGCACAGATCTCGCCAAACACGGGTCACATGGGAAGCCAGATTAAATAGCATTCAGCGCAATGTGACTGGAATACTTGGGGCTTCACTACCTGATTGCAGACATTACATACCACTAGATAGAAATCATCATGAGCTGGGTAATGTCCAAATAAGTGCATGTACTTCACTAGTATCCATGGTCTGGTGTTATGTCTCAAGAGGCCCTGCTGAATCTGTCGACCTCATGGCAACGTTTGGGATAGCCATATGGTTGAGTCACGTGTTCCCAAAACAATTTAGTCATGGTCAGGGTCATCTGGTCCTTTGTGGGAACTACCGCAGCGAACCTAGGAGAAGTGGTCAACAAAGACCAGGGCGTAATGATAACCTGAGGGGTACTTAACATGTTCAAAGTGGCCACACCGCTAGCACTTCCGGTCTTCATTCGGGTCCCTCCACAATGGAATCTTACCCTTGAAGGGAATGCTGAATCCCGTTAAAATGTGGACATCTCTTATTTCAAGAAAGCCACATCCTGAGCAGGCTTCCTTATTGCCATCTATATGGCCGACAAGGGCGAAGGAGCCAAGGCCTCCTCTTTCAGCTGAATCGGTTCATGCCTCTTTGTCCATAGCAACCAAAATTGTCCCTTTACATCAAAAGTGGTTTTAGACCAGCTAGAAAACAGTGATAATAAATTAGAATCACTCGCAGAATTGAGCGATAGTGATTTGTGGGGAGATTCGTCATCAAACACTGAAAGTAAATACAGCAACAATTCTGCAACTGAGCAAATTTCAGTGTTTTTGATTTGATTACATTATTGAATAATTTTTATTATTATTATATTATTATTTGGTATAATTATTTATAGTTATTTATTATATTATAATTTATGATTTCGTGTTTCAAACTTTATCATGCTCGAGATGTCTACTAGACTCTGGTTTCGACAGATATAAGTTAGTTATTCCTAAGAATTACAGGCCTACAATATAACACAACAAATTTCCATGCAAAATAATTGTACCGCTTTCTGCATCAAAAATATGAAATAATCATACCGCCAGGGAGGTTAAACTCCCTTCCGTGAAAACGTTTTATCCCTATTGTGGGGTCACCAGTATGGTATTTGTAAAATGAAATCATATCCCTTCTCAAGCGTCTCTTCTCCAGAGAGAATAAGTTCAGTGCTCGCAACCTTTCTTCATAACTAATGTCCTCCAGACCCTTTATTATCTTTGTTGCCCTTCTTTGTACTCGCTCCATTTCCAGTACATCCTTCCTGAGGACTGGTGCCCAGAACTGGACAGCATACTCCAGGTGAGACCAGACCAAAGTCTTGTAGAGTGGGAGAAGTATTACTTTATCCCTGCAGTTAATCCCCTTTTTAATGCATGCCAATATTCTGTTTGCTTTGTTAGCAGTAGCTTGGCATTGCTACTAGGACCCCCAGGTCCTTTTCCATCCTAGATTCCCCCAGAGGTACCCCCCCTAATGAGTAGATTGTATTCGTATTTTTGCCACCCAAATGCATTATTTTACATTTTTCTACATTAAATCTCATTTGCCATGTAGTTGTCCACCCCATTAATTTGTTCAGTCAACCATCACTGCAGCCCTCCAACAGGCGGGGCTTTATGGCAGAGTGGCCCGACGGAAGCCTCTCCTCAGTGTAAGACACATGAAAGCCTGCATGAAGTTTGCTAAAAAACACCTGAAGGACTCTAAGATGGTGAGAAATAAGATTCTCTGGTCTGATGAGACCAAGATAGAACTTTGTGGCCTTAATTCTAAGCGGTATGTGTGGAGAAAACCAGGCACTGCTCATCACCTGTCTAAAACAGTCCCAACAGTGAAGCATGGTGGTGGCAGCATCATGCTGTGGGGGTGTTTTTCAGCTGCAGGGACAGGACGACTGGTTGCAATCGAGGGAAAGATGAATTCAGCCAAGTACAGGGATATCCTGGACGAAACCTTCTCCAGAGTGCTCAGGACCTCAGACTGGGCCGAAGGTTTACCTTCCAACAAGACAATGACCCTAAGCACACAGCTAAAATAACAAAGGAGTGGCTTCACAACAACTCCGTGACTGTTCTTGAATGGCCCAGCCAGAGCCCTGACATAAACCCAATTGAGCATCTCTGGAGAGACCTTAAAATGGCTGTCCACCAACGTTTACCATCCAACCTGACAGAACTGGACAGGATCTGCAAGGAGGAATGGAAGAGGATCCCAAAATCCAGGTGTGCATCTTTCCCAAAAAGACTCATGGCTGTATTAGACCAAAAGGGTGCTTCTACTAAATACTGGGCAAAGGGTCTGAATACTTATGACCATGTGATGTTTCAGTTTTTCTTTTTTAATAAATCTGCAAAAATGTCAACAATTCTGTGTTTTTCTGTCAATATGGGGTGCTGTGTGTACATTAATGAGGAAAAAAAATGAACTTAAAAATGATTTTAGCAAATGGCTGCAATATAACAAAGAGTGAAAAATGTAAGGGGGTCTGAATACTTCCCGTCCCCATTGTATATATATATATATATATATATATATATATATATATATATATATATATATTCTGTTTGAAAGTATTGTGACATGTATAGTATGTTGTACAGTTGTCACAGATAGGAGCCTATATCCACAGGAAGAGGTCCACTGGGTACACAGAGTTACTGGGCAACATGGGGCATACCGGGGTACATTAGGAAACACAGGAGCACACAGAGTGCACTATAGTCATAGGGGGTCACTGGATGACACTGCATGCTCAGGATGATCTGGAATGACAGGAGGTTATGGAGTTACACATTTGTGAAGTACAGTGTTAATTTTGATGTCATATTTCGATTTAGTTTTAGTCATAGTCCTTTGACTAAAATGCCATTTTAGTTTTAGTTGTATTTTAATCATCTGAGTTGTTTTATTTTTAGTAAATTTTTAGTCTACTAAAGTCTCCAGTACAGTTTAGTTGACTAAAATCCCCTACATTTTAGTCGACTAAAATTTCCAGTGCATTTTAGTTGAGTAAAATGTAATAGGTTTAGTTCAATTGTAATGCATTATTTAAAGAGGAACTGCAGTCTACTCACATAATTTGTAATAAAAATATCTTTGCCATTTTGAAGCTTCCCTCCAACCACTTTGCATATTATTTTATATATAATGTAATTCTGTACTTTCCAATTATGCTGCAGAAATCGCCCTAAACTGAGTTTGGCTGCAACCATTTTAACTGTGGGCATGTGAAGCTGCTGCCTGTTCACTTCCTGGATTTACACAGAGGCACACCTCCAGCTCTGCAGCTCTCATTGGCCCTCTTATGACTCATCCCCGAGAGTGAGAGGGAGAGCTGTGCATGATGTCATAAGCCTAGGCTAATGACCAGACAAGAAACAGGAAGTGGGCTTTACTGGCAGGAAAAAAAATGTTTCACTATCCAAAGTTAAAACAAAAAGGGCAGAAGATTTAATAGATGGAAAGATGAAATAAATGACTGAAGTTCCGCTTTAAACATTTCTCTAGAATTTCCTGGAGTAAAAATCTAACAACATGTAGTGGGGATGGGGAAGTAAATGGGAGTGAGGGAGTGCACAGGGCAGAGAACTGGTCAGGGGAGGCTGTTATTATACACAGTGCTAAGCACTGCTACCTTGGTGGGAGGGGAAACACTCATCAAATGGCTTGCAGGGAAATGTTCCAGAACTCCAAGGCAGCAGGCAGTCAGAGGGAGCCTGCTTCTCTTATCCAATACATCTTGCCAGGTGGCTGGGGCTTTCAACAGACAGGCGGAGCCCCGAGGAAAACTGAAGTTCAATTGACTAAATTCGAATTATATTTTCATTTAGCTTTTGTCACTGAAACCACGCAGCTGACAAAAATTATGACAAAATATTCCAAGTTGTGGATGGCTTTGTAAGTTATTGTTAGTATTTTGAATTTAATTTGTTAGGTGAGTGCCAGTCAATGGAGGGATTGTCAGAGAGGGGTAGCAAATGTTGAGCACTTTGTAAGGTGGATGAGTCTGGAAGCAGCATTCTTGATGGACTGAATAGGGGATAGCCTATTTATAGGTAACCAGTGAGGAGGGAGTTGCAGTAGTTGAGGCGCGAGATGACAAGGGAGTGAATTAGGAGCTTTGTGGTGTCATTGGTTAGGAAGAGGTGTATTTTGGAGAAGTTGCAGAGGTTGAGGCAGCACGGTTTGGAAAGTGATTGGAAGTGGGGCCAAAAGGAGAGTTCAAAGTCCAGGATAATACCTTGCACCCTGGCATGCAGGGATGGGTTGATGGGTGTGTGACTGATCTTGACAGAGAAGTCAAAGGAACAGGCACATGGGGGAGGAATTATTATGAGCTTGGTTTTGGACAGGTTGAGTTTGAGGAAGTGGTGTGACATCCAGACTGATATGTCTATTAGTGAATTAGAGATGCGCGAGGAGACTGGAGTGAGCTGAGGGGTAGAGCGATAGATTTGGGTGTCGTCAGAGTATAAATGATATTGAAAGCCATGGGAGGCTGACCCAGGGAGGAGGTGTAGATTGAGGAGAGGTCCAAGAACAGAACCTTGAAGGACCCCGAAGGAGAAAGGAAAAGGAGAGGAGGAAGTTGAGTTTTAAATGACACTGCGGATGCGGTGGGATAGGTAGGATGAGAGCCAGTGAAGTGCACAGCAACGTAGAGCTAAGGAGTAAAGTTTTTTGAGGAGGAGGGAGTGATTAACCATATCAAAGGCAGCAGAAAGGTTCAGAAGTAGGAGCACAGAATAGTGTCCATTGATTTTGACTGTTAGAAAGTCATTTGTGAGTTTTAGGAGAGCAGTTTCTGTGGAGTGTTGAGGGGATCAAGAAGGTTATTCTTAATGAGGTGGTCACTCAGTTGGTTGTAAGCCAGGCGTTCAAGGAGTATGGAGGAAAAGGGGAGCAAGGAAATGGGGTGTAGGTTATCAAGATTGGTGGGTCGAGGAAGAGTTTTTGTATGGGGGTGACTAATGCATGTTTTAGAGCAGGGGTTTCCAAACTATGGCCCGCCAGTTGTTCAGGAACTACAATTCCCATCATGCCTAGCCATGTCTGTGAATGTCAGAGTTTTACAATGCCTCATGGGACGTGTAGTTACGCAACAGCTGGAGGACCATAGTTTGGAGATCCCTGTTTTAGAGAGTTGGGGGAGATGCCATAAGAGAGGGAGAGATTGAAAATGTGGGTTAGAGAGTGTAGGATAGAGTCAGAGGGTGACCGCAGTATTTGAGAGGGAACTGGATCCAGGAGACAGGTGGTTAGGTGGGCATTAGAAACAAGTTTAGCAACCTTGTCTATATTAGCAGGGATGAATAAGATGAGTGCTGATTGTACCTGTGGACATGGGGTGTTAAGTGGGAGTGGATATCTGTAGAGTGGAAATTTCATCACAAACTGAATCAATCTCATTTTTGAAGTGATTGGCGATCTTCTGGGCAGTGAGTGAGTTAGTGGGTGGAGGCAGTGGAGGAGAAGTAGAAAGTTAAATGTAGAGAAGAGTTGACAGGGACTAGATGAGAAGGTGTTAATGAGTGCTAAAATAGGTCTCCTTGGTAGTGTGGAGGCAAGAATTGTATTTTTGGAGGGCAGATTCAGATTGGTTGAAGTCTTTGTGAGACTAATGCCACGTACACACGGTCAGATTTTCCGACAGAAAATGTTCGATGGGAGCTTATTGTCTGAAATTCCGACTGTGTGTAGGCTCCATCGGACATTTTCCATCTGAATTTCCGTCACACAAAATTTGAGATCTGGATCTCAAATTTTCCGACAACAAAATCCGTTGTTGTAAATTCTGATTGTGTGTACACAATTCCGACGCACAAAGTTCCACGCATGCTCGGAATCAAGCAGAAGAGCCGTACTGGCTATTGAACTTCCTTTTTCTGGGCTCGTTGTACGTGTTGTATGTCACCACGTTCTTGACGTTCGGAATTTCCGACAAGATTTATGTGACCGTGTGTATGCACGACAAGTTTGAGCCAACATCCGTTGGAAAAAGTCCATGGATTTTGTAGAGCTTAGTTTTTTGAGACTTCTGGTGTCATTGGTTTGCCAGTGTTGTAGGAGTCAGGGCCTGATTCTATGTGTAGTGAGGGGGCAGGCTCATCCAGGGTGGAGGACAGGGATCTATTGTAGACAAAAGTGGCTAGATTGGGGCAGGACAGGGTGAGATTTTGTCATAGAAGTGGTCAGTAGCAGAATGAAGAAGAGAAGGGTTGAAATGGCGAATGTTTCTACGAGTAATTGTTAGGCGGTTGGAGGGAAAGGTGGTGGAAGACAGGGAGAGAGCAAAACTAATAAGGGGGTGATCAGAGAGAAGAAAAGACTTTAAGAGGTTGCATAGGGTACATAAGTAGGAGATTATAAGGTTGAGGGTGTTGCCATCAGAGTAAGTAGAAGCATGTACCCATTGCTTCAGGTCAAGAGGAGGTTAGACTGAAGTTTAGAAGTAGCAGGGGTGTTAGTATGAACAGGGATGTTGAAGTTACTGAGAATGATCTTGGGAATTTCAGAGGAGAGAAGTAGGGTAGCCAGGCTGTGAAGTCATCTAGGAAATTTGATACCAGTCCAGGGGGCTGGTAGATCACAGCAATTCTTAAAGAAATTGGAGAAAATAGGCATATACAGTGAGCTTCAAATAATGAGAGGGACAGAGAGGGAGGAGAATGAAGAACCTGGAAGGTGCTCAGTGTGGATAGGAGGATTCCCACTCCACCTTAGGTCTGGGGGGATACTAGGTCTGGGGGGATAAGTCCAGAGAAGGCCACCATGGGAGAGGGAAACAAGAGAAGCAATGTCAGATTCATGAAGCCAGGTTTCGGTGACAGCAAGTAGATTAAAAAAGTTAGTGACAAAGAGGTCATGAGAAGAGGTGAGTTTGTTGCAGAGAGAGGGCATTCCATAGGGAACACAAGAATGGGGGGGCTGGTTTTGGGAAGAAGAGGAATGGAAACTAAATTGTGTGGATTGCGGCTGTTGCCAGAGGGTACAGGGTGATGGGTAAGTTGGGCAGAGTTAAATAAAGGAGGCCCAGGGTTTGGGGATATACAGTATCTCCAAAGGTTAGGAGAAGCAGAAGGGTGAGGGAGGTAATGTGAGAGTGCAATCTATATGAGGGGACATGCCTCAGCATCCTGGGGGTTTTATTAGAATGTGGGATTAGAGTTAGGAGGAGGTGATGAGTGCAGTAATAAGTAGAGGACATAGTTGAGGGCGAAATATACAGATTGTGTGGTGGAGAAGAGGGGTGAAGGAAAGTGATTAAGAAGAGAGGATACAACTGTGAAAAGGAGAGGTAAAGGGTGCATGTTGCAGAGAGGAAAGAGAGCTGAATGGCGAAACAATGTCACCTGCAGTCTGGTGATTTGTAAAGTAGCTTGTGTGTAAATGTTCGCTTTGTGCAATCGCTGAAGTGCAAAAGCCGAAAGTGCCACTTAATTAAAGAACGCCACTTTATTGGAAGAACCCCAGCATGCGTTCCCCTGGCATGTGTCCCCAGTAAAGGTGCTCTTGTTTTATACTGTCTCTCATGCACAATGGAACCAACATATCTACTTATGGTACAGGTATCAAATCTTGCTCAACAGCTGTTTTATTACTGAGCTGGCCTATTTAAAACTAAGCATTATTGCTACAGTTAGCATAACATTCAAACACAATAATGGTGTAGCCATTTGTATAAGCAGCTAGATTTATCCGAGTTAATGGAACAGCAGGGTTTCTCCATTTTCGGTTGCAGTAATAGAAATGAACTTATGTTGCAATCCTGCTCTGTTAATTGTGCTGTAAAGACCTGTAATTAAAAGTGACAGGCTAATTCATCTATATTCCAATACTGAAGACTTTCACAGCAAGCTCATCAGTGCAAGTCATTTCTCTGTCTTTTGCAAGAAGTTAATTAGGTAAATGAACTGTCAACTTTTCCAATCAAATAACAATTAGTGTTCACACATGGAGGAAATGTGGGAGGCAAGTGCTAAAAGAGGACACTGGCCATGGTGAAAGGAAATGCTTATTAGATTGTACAAGTATTTTACTCTATGGAAACTACACGTGGCATATTTACGCATTTTTCTAGATTAAATTAAAGTAGCTCATTACAAATCAATTTTAGTTAGCCGTCACTAATAACTGCTATAAATCATAAGTGAATGTTTCCTGCAGAAATAAAGCTATAGTAAATTTCCCCATAATTTTTGTATACAGTGAATTGACATTGGTATTTTAATAAAGTGAGCAAATGCAAGCATCAGTAAATGCCAACTCCTACTATTTAAAAGCGAACTCCAGGCAAACAGCTAAATAAAAAGGTGCCCTTTTGTCTACCAAACAATTTGTATTTCTGCCCATTCAGTTTTGAGATTTACACAGCTTTGCTCACACAGTCATTGGTTGATATTGTGCACCACAATAACCAATGATGCCTCACAAAATAAATAGATAATTAAAAAGGCATGGGGTTTCGATCAAAACCCTTATCCTAGATAGGAGTCCGGTAGGGGTTTTAAGCTTGCATCTCACACAAAATCCATACTAGACCCATATTAATATCACCCAGGATCCCCAATCCATTTTTTATCATTCATCTGAGCTGGGAAATGTCATTTGCAGAGAGAGTCTGAGTAAATAGATGCCTAACATGTCACTTGTGGAATGGCTACAAACTACAGTACTTGAAAAATCTCCATAAGCAACGCTTAAAAAATTTCTACAGGTTACCTGTTCAGAGTTAAGGTGACACACAATACAAAAATTGGAAGAAAAATCTCCTACGATGAATGATCTTCTGATTTTCGGATCGTTAGTATGGTAGTTTCGACAGCGGACTCCGGTTTTTCGTCAGAGAAAAGCTGGGTGTGCCATTTTACTATAAAATTGTGTCGTATGTGAACTTAACGTCCGATTTTCATTTAATCAGTACGATTTTCGTACGAAAAAAAACGTAAGAGCAAGACTACGCATGCTCAGAAACTAAAGAATACATACAAAACTATTCAACACATTCGGGTTATTTACGAAAGGCAAATGCACTTTGCACTACAAGTACAAACTACACATACACTGTGAATCTGAGGGGTAGATCTGAAATGAGGGGAAGCTCTGCTGATTTTATCATCCAATCATGTGCAAGCTAAAATGCTGTTTTTTTAATTTTTCTTGCATCTACAGCAACGGATCTACAGCAACTGCACTTCCAAGTGCACTTTCGGTGCAATTTTAAGTGCACTTTGCACTTGTAGTTTGCACTTGTAGTGTAAAGTGGATTTGCCTTTCGTAAATAACCCCCATTATGTCACTTCTGAAGTTGTATTCTTTCGTACAAAAACTTTTGTAAAGTGAGTAACCTCTTCACTTTCATATAAAAAACCTTTTCACTCTGCATGGGAGATATAGTCCAAATGTTGTGACTAGTACTTTTGTGCACCGAACATGATGTGATACAGACGCTAGCGATACATGTTGGTTTTGTCATCATTCTCTTTACCTCTGTAACACTGCAGACTGATGCACTGTGCTGTATTATATGCCTGTGTGTAATATGCTTTTGTGATTTTCATTACGTTGGCCCTGTGGATCTTGTCTTATGAATACATAAAAGATTTGAAAAAAAACCTCTTCACTTTTGACATGAGACTAGCATGCAACAAAAAAACAGATGAACGGTCGTCCGAAAATCTGACAGGTAGTGTGCTAGAATCATTCCTAGAATTATTGCTCTCGCTCTAACAATCACGGCGATACCTCACATGTGTGGTTTGAACACTGTTTACATTTGCAGGCGCGACTTACGTATGCGGAGGGACGGGGCGTGTTAATTTTTTTTTTTATGCAAAAAAAAAAATCTGATAATTTTTATTGCTGTCACAAGGAATGTAAACAACCCTTGTGACAGAAATAGGCAGTGTGACAGGTCCAATTTATGGAGGGATCTGGGGTCTATAAGACCCCAAATCCCTCCTTTGCGCTTAAAAGTATGCAAAACGCCAAAATCGGCGTTTTGGAATATTATAGATTTTTTAAAATCGGCACCATTGGCAGCTGAGCAAAACCGGAAGGGATGTCATGACATCGCTTTCAGGTTACTAGATCGGAGACCTGATCAAAGTCGATTTCAGCTTCATTCGGTTCTTCGGTTGGCCGGCGGACGTGTCGGCTGGTCGCCCGGGCCTCCCGGTGGGACAGGAGAGCCCGGGAGAGCCGCAGAAGGCAGCGGGAGGGGGGGACGTCCCTTCCCGCTTCTTAGGATAACAGCTGATCGACTTTTAGCCACATTGGTTGTTATCACTAGAAAGCCAACCGCTGGCTCTGAAAAACAGTACTGGGGTGATGCGTGCAGCTGCAGGCATTATCCTGGTATAACCCCTTCAAGCCGAGAACGCATATTTGTGTACGGGTATTTTTGGTATACTTGTTATTTTTTATTTTTATAAATTAATAACCAGGCTCACAGATACCCCTTATTTATTCATGTGGGGTCGGATTGATATCTTGGGGCTCATTTATTTTAAAGGGACAAGGTGCTTTTCAGGAGGGGGCTCCCTGGCAAAGTACCTTCCCCAAGTTAAGGGCATGTGGCCTGGTATAGTTCAGTAGGAGAGCGGTGCACACTCACTGCCCCCCTCCCTTTCCAGGTCAGCCAGACTGTTTAAATAAGTATGTATGGATTTTGGAGATGATCCCATGATTTATTTTTTTTTGCATGGGGTCACCACCTTAAATCACTTTAGTCTGGTATGGAATTTGGGTGGAACCACACACCATTTTTTTTGTGTCGAGTCCTCTTAAAATCCATACCAAATCCTAATTAAGGTTTTAGGGAATCAATATCATGTGTATTTTTAAGGGGGGACCTCAGAGCAAGAATTTCATCCTATTTTTTACATTTTTTTTGGTGGTCATCTAGGATAAGGGTTATTGTGTGGATGTTGAAGGTAATCCTGTCTGCTTTGTTTACAAACAATGCCATTTAGTGACACTTTAAATGTGTATTTTTAGTGTTGCCAGTTAAGCCCATTAAGGCTCGGTTCACATATGAGCCGCATGCGGCTCACAGCAGGGTCTGGTGCGTGCTGGTTCACTGTTTCAGGTCCTTTTTCAGCCTGAATTTTGGGCTGAATTGGGACCTGAAGCGGACCATAAGACGTCAAAATGCACTCCATAGAGAGCCGGTCAAAATCTCCTGCTATTGCGAATTGGATGCAAGGATTCCGCATCCAATTCACAATGATGTAAACCCAGGCTAAAAGAGCTGCTCCCTCAGCTAAAACTATATATATATCTCTACCAAGACAGTGCCCAGCTCTCTATGCAATTTGTTTGATTTTAAGGAGTCCCAATGCCATTTCTACAATAAAAAAAAAAAAATATATATATATATATATATATATATATATATATATATATGTGTGTGTGTGTATGTATGTGTATATATATATATTAAGGAAGTGGATATACAAAGTCTACACACCACTCTTAAAATGTCAGTTTTCTGTGATATAAAAAATGAGATAAAGATAAATAATTTCAGAACTTTTTCAACCTGTAATGTGACCTATAAACTGTACAACTCTGTTGAACAACAAACTGAAATACTTTAAGTGGCGGTAAGTAAAAATGAAAAACTAAAATAATATTGTTGCATAAGTGTGCACACCCTTAACCACTTGCCGACCGCCTCATACCCCGTATGGGTAAGTTACTTGCCTCCCGCGGGCGGGGGGTCCGATCGGGCCGAGGCGGGGGCCGAGGCGGTCGGCTTCTGTCCCGGAGCGATCAGAGGTGATGGGGAGGCCATCCATTTGTGGCCACCCCCTGACAATCGCTCCCAGCCAATGACATTCTTCCTCGGCTGCTGTAATGTAAACAGCGGCAGAGGAAGTGATGTCATCTCTCCTCGAGCCAGTCTTTTCGTCTTTCGGCGCCGAGGAGAGAAGACATCAAGTAAGTGCACCAAACACTACACTAACAGTAGAACACTCTAGGCACACATTTCACCCCCCATCACCCCCCGATCACCCCCCTGTACCCCCTGTCACAGTGACACCAATAGCAGTTTTTTTTTTTTTGCATTGGTGTCAGTTTGTGACAGTTATAAGTGGTAGGGCAGTTAGTGGAAGCCCCCTTTAGGTCTAGGATACTCCCCTAACCCCCCAATAAAGGGTAACCCCTTGATCACCCCCCGTAGCCAGTGTCACTAAGTGATCGTTTTTCTGATCGCTGTATTAGTGACACAGGTGACGCTAGTTAGGGAGGTAAGTATATAGGTTCGCTGTCAGTGTTTTATAGCGACAGGGACCCCCATATACTACCTAATAAAGGTTTTAACCCCCTGATTGCCCCCTAGTTAACCCTTTCACCAGTGATCACCATATAACTGTTACGGGTGACGCTGGTTAATTTGTTTATTATAGTTTCAGGGCACCCGCCGTTTATTACCTTATAAAGGTTTAACCCCCTAATCGCCCGGCAGTGATATAAGTTAAGTTTTAGGGTCAGATAAGGTCTGCGTCGCCCCAGGCAGCGTCAGGTTAGCGCCAGTACCGCTAACACCCACGCACGCAGCATACACCTCCCTTAGTGGTATAGTATCTGAACGGATCAATATCTGATCCGATCATATCTCTTCTAGCATCCCCAGCAGTTTAGGGTTCCCAAAAACACAGTGTTAGCGGGATCAGCCCAGATACCTGCTAGCACCTGTGTTTTGCCCCTCGGCCCAGCCCTGCCCAGCCCAGCCCAGCCCACCCAAGTGCAGTATCGATCCATCACTGTCACTTACTAAACACTAAACACACATAACTGCAGCGTTTGCAGAGTCAGGCCTGATCCCTGCGATCGCTAACAGTTTTTGTTGGTAGCGTTTTGATACAGTCGTTAACAGTCAGGACCTTTTTTGCCTGTGAGTCTCACTAGTGTACCACTAAATTTAGAGCCCAAAATGGCAAATCGAAGCTACACTAGTGAAGAGGCCTACACGTTTCTGAGCATGACAGATAGTGAAGAGGAAGTCACTCATCTGTCAGATTCAGGCTCAGAGGACAGCGGCTCCATGACAGATAGCTCTGACGACGGAGTTGTGGTCCCTGCCAAGGTCAGGCGTACCAGACCACGAACTTCTTTTTCTGTCCTCGATGTGCAAGAACCGCAGGTCCCTCGTATGGAGCAGAGCAGTACTAGCGCCGCTATTCCTTCTGGTGAACTGACAAGCACCAGCATCCTAGTACACCCTGGTCGTACATCCAGCACTGCAGTAACACTTGGTGACGTGGCGTGTCCCATAAGTGCAGTTCAAGCTGGCGAGGTGGCAAGCACAAGTAGTATCCCGCTGCCACCAAGAAGATGAACACAGGCCCGTGGTGCCCATAGTGCCCTTCCTGCTGCATTCGCCAATCCGAATTGGGAACCCACCACTTCTGCAGCACCCGTACTTCCCCCATTCACTGGCCAACCCGGCATTCAGGTGGAAACAGTTGATTTTACGTCACTGGATTTTTATTCACTGTTTTCCACCGAAGATCTCTATAGATCCATTGTGGACCAAAGCAATTTGTACGCTGGTCAACACATCGCCACTATTCCCCAGTCCTCCCTTGCCAGAGCATGGAAACCAATTACGGTTTCCGAATTTAAGATCTTTCTGGGCCTTTCCCTCAACATGGGGATAACTAAAAAGAGTGAGTTGCGGTCATATTGGTCCACTGACCCAATTCACCATATGCCCTTGTTCTCTGCCTCCATGACCAGGGCATGATACGAGCAGATTTTGCAGTTCATGCACTTCAACAACAATGAACACTGTCGTCCTCGTGGAGACCCTGAATACAATCGGCTCTACAAATTTCGGCCCCTCGTAAACCACTTCAACCAACGTTTTGCAGAATTGTTTACTCCGCATCAAGTTGTCTGCGTTGATGAGTCCCTGATTACGTTTTCTGGCCGCTTGTCATTCAAACAGTACCTTCCCAGCAAGAGTGCCAGATATGGGGTCAAGATGTATAAGCTCTGTGACAGGGCCACAGGCTATACATGTTTTATGGTTTACGAGGGCAAAGATAGTCACATAGAGCCAACAAACTGCCCTGACTACATAGGAAGCGCTGGCAAGATAGTGTGGGACTTGGTGTCACCCTTATTCGGAAAGGGGTACCACTTGTACATGGACAATTATTACACGAGCGTGCCACTTTTTAGTCACCTTTTTGATCAACAGATTGGAGCATGTGGCACTGTGCGACCTAATTGCCGGGGCTTTCCCCAGTGGCTTGTAGATTCCCGTCTTAGGCTGGGGGAGAGAGCCTGCTTCAAGTGTAATAACTTGCTCGCTATGAAGTGGAGGGATAATAAAAAATGTTTTCGTTCTTACCTCCCTTCATGCAGACACGACGGTCCAAATTACTACGGCGACTGGTGTTGTGGAGAAACCCCTCTGTGTGCATGAATATAACCAAAATATGGGAGGGGTGGACCTCAACGACCAATTGTTGGCGCCGTACCTAATTGCCCGTAAGGCCAGACACGGGTACAAGAAAGTGTCTGTTTATTTATTTCAATTGGCTTTGCTGAAAGCTCATGTGCTATACAGAGCTTCAGGACGGACTGGATCCTTCCTTAAATTCCAGGAAGAGATCGTCAGAGCCCTTCTGTTTCCAGACGGTGCTCCACCTCACCTTCTCCACACAAATGCAGAAAGCCGGCTCCATGAGAAGCATTTTCCGTATGTCCTCCCGAGTACCCCTACCCAACGAGCCCCCCAAAGAAGATGTCGTGTCTGCAGCAAGCGCGGATATAGGCGTGACACCCGGTACTATTGTCCCTCCTGTCCTGACAATCCTGGTCTTTGCATTGGTGAATGTTTTGAACGCTACCATTCACTAGTTGAGTATTAGCGTAGGGTACAGCACTGCACAGACTAGGCACACTGACACAGGGTCTCCCAAGATGCCATCGCATTTTGAGAGACCGAACCTGGTACCAGTTACAAAAGTTCTAGTTACAAAAAAAGTGTAAAAAAAAAAGTAAAAAAAATAAAAACACAAAAAAAATATAAAATAAAAAAAACAAAAATAGTTGTCTTTTTATTGTTCTCTCTCTCTCTCTCTCTCTCTCTATTCTCTCTCTATTGTTCTGCTCTTTTTTACTGTATTCGATTCTGCAATGTTTTATTGTTATTATGTTTTACCATGTTTGCTTTTCAGATATGCATTTTTTTTATACTTTTCTGTTTACTGTGTTTTATTGTTAACCATTTTTTTGTTTTCAGGTACGCCATTCAGCTGCAGGGCGGATTTATTTATCTTGGCAGCAACAGCGTTTGCTCCCACTATACATAAAGCCGTGACTCCAGTGCTGTCGGAGGTGATTTCACCACCACAGTTACATACTTCAGCATATATGCCGAAGCGTGGGGGCAGCAGTGGGTGGAGGAGCGATTTGCTCCTACCTTTTGCGGGAGGGTGCCCCCATGCTTCGGCATATATATATTTTGGGCACAGGTTGCGTTAAATGTTTTATTTTTTACTATGTTTTTTTTTTTTTATTTGCTTTGCAGGTATGGTAAGTCTAATGCCCCGTACACCCGATCGGACATTGATCGGACATTCCGACAACAAAATCCATGGATTTTTTTCGACGGATTTTGGCTCAAACTTGTTTTGCGTACACACGGTCGCACAAAGTTGTCGGAATTTCCGATCGCCAAGAACGTGGTGACGTACACCACGTACGACGAGACTAGAAAAGGCCAGTTCAGAACCAAGAGCGGCACCCTTTGGGCCCCTTTTGCTAATCTCGTGTTAGTAAAAGTTTGGTGAGAGACGATTCGCGCTTTTTCAGACTCGTGGGTTTTCAGATCATTTTCTGCTGTTCAGTTTGTGCTTGTGGGTTTGTATCTGCTCTTCAGTGCATGTTCGTTCGTTACTGTTTTTCAGGTCGCTCTTCACAGGCCTTGCTGTTCTTCAGTGCGTTCTGTTACTTCGTTCTGAGCAGCGGACCGTTTTCTAGTCATGTTGCGTATACGTACTCCTCGTAGAGTTCGTGCTGTGCAGGGGCTTGGTGTTGGGGTCCTGATCTTGACACAAGTCCAGTCCATGAACAGGATGGGGAGGAGTTCATGGACCAAGAATTGGTTGCTCCAGCGTGACCAGTTCTGTCATATGCCTTTGCTCCGTGAGATCCGTGAAAGTAATCCTGATGATTTCAGGAACTTTCTCCGGATGACAGACCCCGTATTTCACCTTTTGTTGGCTTTGCTGACCCCTTATATTAGCAGGCAGGATACCTGCATGAGGCAAGCTATCACTCCGGAGCAGAGGCTAGTCGCCACCCTGCGGTACTTGGCGACGGGGAGAAGCCTGCAGGACTTAAGTTCTTGACAGGCATCTCCCCCCAGGCTCTGGGGATCATTATCCCAGAGACCTGTTCTGCCATCATCCAGGTCCTGCAGAGGAGTATATTAAGGTAATATTTGTATCCTTTAATATCACATTTTATTGTATTTAATGTTTGATGATATATTGTATTTCTTTCCTCATTCCCTAATTACCATGATTGGAATATGCTGTGAATGTCCCCTTTGTCCTCATGCATGCTGGATTTTTATGTACTTATTTTTTTTGTCCTTCATACATTTTTGCCTTCACTTACCTCCCCAGCATGCTCTCCTGGCCTTATATTCACCTCATGTAGTCACTTAACAATGTATTTTATCAGCTCCATAGTAGTGCTTTACCCCAAACACCCCCTAAAATGTTTTTAAATGTGATTTGTGCTTTAAATTCAGGCAGAGTGCCAGAGACTTTTTTTGGGGGTCACCAAATCATTTGGAACCCTCCCTCCCCCCAACTGCTAAGTCAGCTGATACCAATTCTCTATCTATCCTCAATCATCTATCTGCTGACTTTGCCAAACCCATACACACTATAGCCATCTCTTTTGTAGTCAGATGTATGGATGAATTCCCCAAAGCATGTATTGCAAGGGCCTGCCTGAATACTTTCAAATGGTACTGTTTAAAGTTTTTGTATACTATTATTATCTTGATAGGTAATAGTAGAATTTCCAAATGTGCTCAAATTTGTACAATGTGTATTTATATCTTTGTATTATGACACTTCTTACCTGTCCAGTGGGCTGTCAATAGTGTAACTAAGGAGGGGCTGGCCAAAGTAATACCCATTATTTAGGCATTCATCTCTCAATGAAGTGGAGAGGGTTACCTGTCCAAGAGCTCCCCCCCCTAAAATGTTAGAAATGGTCCATGAGAGGGGGGGGGAGGGGGGAATCTGATAGGTGTACCTTATACTTTGGTCTTAAAAAACTCCCTCAAATAAATGTTATCTTGATGTTGGCCAAGAATGTTTGTGTCTAATCTGCTTTCCCTGTTTATGTGCAAAATGACTAATTTTTTTTTTTGTTTGACTCCACAGTTTCCTTCCACGCCACAGGAATGGCAGACTGTGGCCTCCCACTTTGCCCAGCGGTGGGACTTTCCTAACTGCGGAGGGGCAATTGATGGGAAACACATCCACATCGTCCCACCACCCAACTCGGGGTTGTACTATTATAATTACAAGGGGTTCAATAGTATTGTGATGTTGGCGGTGGTGTCGGCTGCTTACGAGTTCCTGTATGTGGACGTGGGGAAGAATGCCCGGATGTCCGATGGTGGAGTCATCGCCCAGACGGAGTTCTACAGGCGTCTCCAGAATGGAAGCTTGGACTTGCCACCTCCAAAAGACAATGTGGAAGGGCTCCCATTCGTCTTCGCTGCAGATGAAGCGTTTGCGCTGGGGGACCATCTTATGCGGCCATTCCTGATGAGGATCCTCACCCCGGACCAGAGGGTTTTTAATTACCGGCTGGCCAGAGCCAGAAGAGTGGTGGAGAACACATTTGGAATCATGGCCAGCCGGTTCCGCCTATTTCTTACACCCATACACATGGCGGAGTACAAACTGAATCATATCATCCTGGCGTGCTGTGTTCTACACAACTTTTTACGGCAACATTCTGCCAACTATGCTGGCTCAGTTGGGCCTGTGGCTGGAATTCAAAATGAACCAACCCTGACGGTGCTTGAAAGTGGCCGTGCTGGCTTGCCCCCCCTGAGTGCCCGTGATGTCCGTCTAAGATACCTTGAATACTTTGCGGGTAGGGGGCCTATCAATATGCCAGACAATGTCTGAAACCTTTTTCAAATAAACAAAAAATTTTAACTACTAAAATCTTTGGTGACATTTAGTGCTTGTGTTTCTTTCAGCTGACCCTGACAGAAATGTGGTGAGTCCTGAAAATGGCGTGATTGTGTAAAATTACAAAGCACTGTTGGGTGTTATTTACTAAAGGCAAAGACACTGTGCACTACAAGTGCACTTGAAAACTGCACTTGTAGTGCAAAGTGGATTTGCCCTTAGGAAATAACCCCCATTGTTACTGAAAACACCAATTAGAGCACAACAAAAGTTTTGGAGCGTTGAAACAATAATCCACACATTGATTAACAATCTTTTTAATACCAGAACAATCACATGTGCATTTAGAAAAGGTTTTTAAAACAAACCAACATGTTTGTTGTATAACAATTTTTGGGGTCACATTAGAAAAAGTAGAAATGTCCATTTGAGATTAAACAGGCATGTTTAAAACCAACAAGAAAGACACAAATCTTGAACTCACATTTGGTAGAACTTGAAGGCAATATCAGACATGAGTATTTACAAACTGTGTTTGATATTGCGTTCAGATGGGGTGAAGTCACTCCTAGAAAAGCCAAATTTTGAAGATGCACACCAATTGCCAAATGTCAACATGTGCTAGCTGCCATCACGGGGGATCAAGGGATGTGTTTTGTGGGTGCAACTCCTTCCTCACAGCTACTTTATTATTGAGGAAGGGGTTGCACCCCCAAAACGCGTCCATTGATCTCCCGTGATGACAAATAGCACATGTTGACACACTGTGTGCTTCTTCAAAATTTGGCTTTTTGCAAATATGTCAAAAAATGGTAAAAATTTTTAGCTCACAAAAAGCACAAACAAAAAAAGGGATTTTGAGGGGTTTTAAACTCTCCCTAAAACATCATTGATGTTCTTCATTTTTTGTTGAACATCATTGATGTTTTCCAGGATGTTTTCCAAGTTCATATTACACCCCATGATCTCTCCGATCAGGATCTGTGCACTTTCCGAGGTGAAATGGCCTGGATCCACAACATTACGATCACCTAAAAAG
Source organism: Lithobates clamitans (assembly GCA_037952925.1). NCBI lineage: Eukaryota > Metazoa > Chordata > Amphibia > Anura > Ranidae > Lithobates > Lithobates clamitans. Next base: position 2,307,869 of record JBBGZY010000325.1, on the reverse strand, counting down.
ATAGAAACAAAAACACACCATGTATTATAAATCTGCCAGCATCCATCTCTTACCTGAGCCTTTGGTCACAGACACTCACCTGTTGTGGTGCCAATTTCCACCACGTCTTCCTCCTCCTGCTCTGCTTGGCTTGGGTGGATTTCCCCTTCTTCCAGAGGTGGGGGGTCTGAGGTCTCCTCGGATGAGGGGTGTCTATTTTGGCAGAGTTCCATGATGTAGAATTTTTAGTGTCCTTTGTAAAGCTTCAATACTTTAACTGTTTTGTACAAGCTTCACAGATGGAGACACCCCCATAGTATACACTGGAGCACCTGTGTGGGCCCCCTAATAAAAAGGGTGTTCATGTGTCCCACACTAGTGCTCCAGCGTCCAGATGTGAAAACTGCTGCTGAGTGTCCTCTCCTTACACAGAATCTAGTTTGCATTTCATTCTAGTTACAAACCCATCTACACAAACAAATTATTTGCAGACAAGTAGGCCATAAAAAATGTGGGCAAATGCATATGGCCAAAACAATGTTGTTTTCTAGGCTGAACGAACAATGTTTCATACGAACGAATAATGTGCCCATGAACATGAAAGTTGCCATTTTAAACTGGATAACAGTTAAGAAAAGAACATGGAGCAGCCAGCACGAACGTAACGTAATAAACATAAATAATAGGAACACAGGACAACTACATACTTTTTTGCAGCACTCTCAGGATCTTACTCGTACTCTCGTAATTTTAGGTCCGACCACCGCTTCCTGAGCTGATCTTTCGATCGTCGTACCCCTAAATTCCGGTGCAGACTCTTGATCACATTCGCCATGATCTTGGCCTTTTCGGACATTGGGGTTGGGGTAAGGTCCATACTTCCCATCATAGTCGGCCCTCTTCAGGATGTCCACCATCTCCAACATCTCCCCAAAGGACATATTTGAGGCCTTAAATCGTCTCCTTCTGGATCTGGACTTTTCTGGCTCCGGGCTTTCCTCCCCTCCTCCTCGCTGCTGTAATTAGCACGCACCTGTTGTGTCTCAGCCATGTGCTCTTCCCCCACTGCACAGAACGAGAAGGGGTGGGGAATAGAATAGAAAGAACGTCAGTGGCGAGCGGAGTTTCACGCATGCGCAGTGTGTATAAAGCGTAACACGCGTGCGTAGTACGTACGAACTGTGAGCGGAGGAAGGAGTATCGGAGGCGCCAATCGTGATAACGAAGGTAAGATCTAGACTTGGGCCTATACTGCTTCTAGATTGAGGCCTATATTGTAACAAGATTAGGAGAGTTTTGCCTGACCTTAGGGTTTGTCTTGTGTTGTGTCTTGCAGAGAAAATGGATGGCTTCAATGACCACAGCTTCCTCCCCCTGTTCATAGACAAATACCGGGAGCTGCCCTGTCTGTGGCAGGTGAAACATCCACATTATAATCATAAACAAAAGAGGCAGACAGCACTGGAAAAACTGCTGGAGTTGGTGAAGCCAGTGGTTCCCACAGTAACCATCCCCTATTTAAAAGCCAAAATTGGTGGCCTGAGGAGCACTTATCTTAGGGAGCGCAAGAAGGTCACGGATTCCCAGAGATCAGGACCTGCAGCAGATGACATTTATGTCTCCAGGCTGTGGTACTATGAGAGTCTGCGATTTCTGTCAGACCAGACTGGAGTGAGGGAATCCCTCTCAACCCTTCCTTCCACTCTTCCTTCCACCCCAGCTGAGGCTTCCGATGTCCAACCTGGGACTTCCAGCCAGGAAGAAGTGGAGGAGCCCAGCTGGAGCCAGGTATAGCATTCTTCAACAGATTTCTGGGCAATAAATAAATTATGTTTACTAGATGTAATTATTGATCACTAATTGCTGATTTAATAAAGTGTTTGACATATTAATAGACAGTAGTGGGCAAAAATAATTGGGACAAGAATGAAAAATGCTGGGCTCAGAATGATAGTCTTTTATATTTGTTAACATTCAATTTGCAACAGTCATGAGATGAAAATTGTGTGTGATTGATGAAGTAAAAACTAAAACTATGTCCCTTTTTCATACACGGGAAGACCTCAGCCAGGACGAGGCTCTGGAATGTGGCACACAGGAGGAGGCTGTGGAATGTGGCAGCCAGGAGGAGGCAGGGGTTAGTGGCAGCCAAGAGGTGGTGGGGCTAAATGGCAGCCAGGAGAAGCCTGGGACCAGTAGGAGCCTGACCGAATCGCAGGTTCCTCCCCTCCGCCTTCCAAACAAAAGACCCAGGAAGGGGAGTCACATGCAGGATTCAGCTCTCAGGCTCATTCAGGAGGCTTCTGCATCCCTCAGAGCCACCCCCACTCCTGAAGAGGCCTTTGCCTGCATGGCTACCACCAAACTGCAGGGCATGCAGGAGGGCCAACGCCAGCTGTGTGAGGACCTTCTTTATAAAGTCTTAACTAAGGGGGTGAGGGGCAAAATCACACCCAATACCCACGTGATTGAGTTGGAACATCCTCCTCCTCCTGCCACAACTACACCACCACAGCCACAGCGTGGAAGGAAGCATGGAAGGAAGACCAGAGAGTGATGACCCTGGTTCAGTCTGGTCTGGCAAAAGATGCAGGCTCTTGTATGACCACAGCCTGGGGACATACATGTCATCTGCTGCTTTCATGATCTCTGGGACTTCTGGACCAGACTGCACTCCCTTAGATATGGACTCCTCAGGCCACCAATTTTGCAGTAAAATAATTGATGTCTGCCCTGGGGGTCAAAGGCTCCACCAATTTCTGCTGTTTCTCCAGCGTTGCCTCCCTCTTTGTTTGGTTCTGAGCCCTTAATAAAGGTTTTTTTGGTTTCAGTTATACTCGCCTATGTGTGTTTTCCTTCAAAAAGGACAGTTTGTTTGTGAGGAGGCAGGTACATTTCAAAAATACAATGTGAAATTAACAAGAGACACCAACACCAAACAATCTCCTTGAGATTAAATAATACACGATAATAATGGTGTTGTGGTAACTTGACACACAAAACACACACAAAAATATTCTGGATGTTAAACAACTAAAAAAAACAAAAAAAAAAACAAGGTCAGCCTTGAAAAAAATACAAACCAAAAAAAAAAAAAATTATATAGTGACAAATCATAATATATTGAGGGAATCACGATAAATAAGAAAGAAAGAAGTTTGTGAGAACTCTGTGTGAATATCAGCAGCAAAACTACTTCGTTCTTCCTGCATTATAAATAAGAAGAGAGTGCGCTGTATTAAACAATTTTAAAGATTGCAGCCCGACGAACGCTAATTTTACCAGACCGAGCTGTTCTGTCTCGGAATTTTTTCTGAGCATGCGTGGCACTTTGTGCATCGGAATTGTCCACACACGGTCGGAATTGACGCGATTGCATTTTGTTGTCGGAAAATTATATAGCCTGCTCTCAAACTTTGTGTGTCGGAAAATCTGATGGAAAATGTCCGATGGAGCCCACACACGGTTGGAATTTCTGACAACACGCTCCGATCGCACATTTTCCTTCGGAAAAATTAAAATTTTGGTTTAGGGTTCCCCTTAATATTCATAAAAGACCCAAAGGGCCTGGTAATGGACTAGGGGGGGATTCCATGCTCTTTTTTTCAATGATTTTTATCTATATTGCCAAGACCCGACAATTCATTACAGCCGCGATCAGTTTTAATTGACATTTTTTGTTTAGAAATGTCATTTTGCTGTGGTATTGTTCTAAACATGGGGAAAATGTGCCACTTTACAGGCATACTATAGACACCCCCCAGGCAAGATATTGAAAGGAATATTTCATTTTTATCGTACTTTAAGCATTAAAAAAATCACTGCTCCCGAAAAAACGGCCGTTTTTGAAAAAAAAATTTTCATTGATACATGTCCCCTGGGGCAGGACCCAAGTCCCCAAACACTTTTTATGACAATAACTTGCATATAAACCTTTAAAATGAACACTTTTGATTTTTCATGTTAATGTCCCATAGACTTTATCGGTGTTCCAGCGGCTTTCGAATTTGCCCCGAACACTGCATATTGTTCGGTGTTCACAGAACATCCGAACAACCAAACTTCGGCCCGAACCGTTCGCCCATCCCTATTTATTACAGCACTCAGTCAGATCACCCCACAAATTTTCAATCGGATTCAGGTCTGGGCTCTGGCTGGGCAGTTCCAAAATGTTAATCATTTTCTGGTGAAAGCATTCCTTTGTTGATTTAGATGTATGCTTTGGGTCGTTGTCATGCTGAAACATGAAGTTCCTCTTCATGTTCTGCTTTATAGCAGAAGCCTGAAGGTTTTGTGCCAATATTGACTGGTATGTGGAACTGTTAATAATTCCCTCTACCTTGACTAAGGCCCCTGTTCCAGCTGAAGAAAAACAGCCCCAAAGCAAGATGCTGCCACCACCATGCTTCACAGTGGGTATGGTGTTCTGCTGGTGATGTGCAGTGTTGTTTTTGCAAACATATCTTTTGGAATTATGGCCAAAAAAGTTCAACCTTGGTTTCAACAGACCATAAACACATTGTCCCACATGCTTTGGGAGACTTCAGATGTGTTTTTGCTAAATTTAGCCAGGCTTGGATGTTTTTCTTCATAAGAAAAGACTTCCGTCTTGCCACTCTACCCCAAGCCCAGACATATGAAGAATACGGAAGATGGTTGTCACATGTACCACACAACCAGTACTTGTTAGATAATCCTGCAGCTCCTTTTAAGTTGCTGTAGGCCTCTTGGTAGCCTCCCTTTCCTCTCATTTTTTCATCAATTTTGGAGGGACGTCCAGTTCTTGGTAATGTCACTGTTTGAGATACCTCTGAGGCTTTGGAAGCTCTCTGCGGACCATGGCTTTTGCTAAGAAAATGTCAGGAAAGACCTACTAGAACAGCTGAACTTTATTTGGGATTATCAGAGGCACTTTAAATGATGGCAGATGTGTACTGACTCCTATTTAATGTGAGCTTGAATTGCTTATTTCTGAACACAGCTGCATCACCAGTTATAATGGGGTGTGCACACTTATGCAACCACATTATTTTAGTTTTTCTCCCCCCCCTAAGATTTTAGTTTGTTTTTCAATTGAGTTGCACAGTTTATAGGTCACATTAAAAAGGTGGAAAAAGTTCTGAAATTATATATCTTTGTCTCATTTTTTTACATCACAGAAACCTGACATTTCATTAGGGGTGTGTAGTCTTTTTATATCCACTGTTATATATATATATATATATATATATGTACATCAGGAATGGCCTGCTTTATTTGCGATCTCACGCAAAAATATACACAAGGATGACAATATAAACTGTAACTAGAAACCTATTTAACATGAGCTAATTAACTAATCCTTTAACCAGACAGGTGACTCAGAGAAATGACCTTTTAGGGCAGCCTTTACGTCTCCTTGCTCACCGACCATACAATGCACATCATCATAAATATCAACACAGAACTCCTTCATAAAATTGTAGGGTTAATTAGCACAAACAACAATGGCTGAAAGAGAAGCCATACTAGACGTATTTACATTATAGCAGACAACAGACAGACAGGTGGCTGGAGTTGATGACATCAGCATCTTCTAACAGTATGTGTCCCAACAGTATGAATCAGTCACTATTTCTAAAATGGCACATACAGGGTTCCCAGAAGCTGTGTGTCTTGGGGGGACATGGACCTGAATCCAAAGTAACACCACCTCAGGAGTCTCCTCAGGCACACAGCTCACAAAGAGCACCGTTCCCCCAAAATCCAGGGCCCATAATCAGTAGGCAAGAGGCCAGCATTCAGTCCCGTACAAAAGCCTCTGTCCCGGGTGAGTCCATCACATATACACACACACACAGTATCTCACAAAAGTGAGTACACCCCTCACATTTTTGTAAATATTTTATTATATCTTTTCATGTGACAACACTGAAGAAATGACACTTTGCTACAATGTAAAGTAGTGAGTGTACAGCTTGTATAACAGTGTAAATTTGCTGTCCCTTCAAAATAACTCAACACACAGCCATCAATGTTTAAACCACTGGCAACAATAGTGAGTACACCCCTAAGTGAAAATGTCCAAATTCGGCCCAAAGTGTCAATATTTTGTGTGGCCACCATTATTTTCCAGCAGTGCCCTAACCCCCTTGGGCTTGGAGCTCACCAGAGCTTCACAGTTTTCCACTGGAGTCCTCTTCCACTCCTCCATGACGACATCACGGAGCTGGTGGATGTTAGAGACCTTGTGCTCCTCCACCTTCCATTTGAGGATGCCACACAGATGCTCAATAGGGTTTAGGTCTGGAGACATGTTTGACCAGTCCATCACCTTTACCCTCAGCTTCTTTAGTAAGGAAGTGGTCGTCTTGAAGGTGTGTTTGGGGTCATTATGTTGGAATACTGGCCTGCAGCCCAGTCCCTGAAGGGAGCGAATCATGCTCTGCTTCAGTATGTCACAGCACATGTTGGCATTCATGGTTCCCTCAATGAACTGTAGCTCCCCAGTGCCAGCAGCACTCATGTAGCCCCAGACTATGACACTCCCACCACCATGCTTAACTGTAAGCAAGACACACTTGTCTTTGTACTCCTGGTTGCCGCCACACACTCTTGACACCATCTGAACCAAATAAGTTTATCTTGGTCTCATCAGACCACAGGACATGGTTCCATCAATCCATGTCCTTAGTCTGCTTGTCTTAGCAAACTGTTTGTGGGTCTTGGAAACCTTCTTATAGCCTAGGCCATCTTTATGTAGAGCACCACTTTTTTTTTTTAGATTATCAGAGAGTTCTTTGCCATGAGGTGCCATGTTGAACTTCCAGTGACCAGTATGAGAGAGTGAGAGCGATAACACCAAATTTAACACTAACGAGTCACATTACACTTGAAAGGGAAATGGATAATTTGGCCCAATTGGGACATTTTCACTTAGGGATGTATGCACTTTTGTTGCCAGCGGCTTAGACAGTAATGGCTGTTTGTTGAGTTATTTTGAGTGGACAGCAAATTTACACTGTTATACAAGCTGTACACTCACTACATTACATTGTAGCAAAGTGTAATTTCTTCAGTGTTGTCACATGAATATATATAATAAAATATTTACAAATATGTGAGGGGTGTACTCACATTTGTCAGATACTGTATACACACACACACAGTATATACACACATATACAGTGTGTATGAGCTACTTTTTGGTCCAAAACCATGTTTATAACAATTCATGTACCAGTCCAAGTTCTAGAAGCAAGATTTAATATGATGTCCAAAGTAATGGCAATGTGGTTGTATAGAAATGTCCTGAAAATAAAATTCTAACTTTTGAGGCACCATTCACAGCAGATTATTTTTTTTTACAAATAATTCTGTGAAAAGCGTGGCGCGCATTTGTATTCAGCCCCCCTAAGTCAATACTTTGCAGAACCACCTTTCACTGCAATTACAGCTGCAAGTCTTTTTGGGTATGTCTCTACCAGCTTTGCACATCTAGAGAGTGACATTTTTGCCCATTCTTCTTAGCAAAATAGCTGAAGCTCTGTCAGATTGGATGGAGAGTAGGGATGAGCTTCCTGTTCGAATCGAACGCATGTTCGACTTGAACATCGCCTGTTCGGTCGTTCGCCGAATTACGAACGATATGGGCCGTTCGCGCCAAATTCGACTGGCGTGTCATGGCCCATATTTCACTGCGGCATCGCAGTGCATTGCTGGCTGATGATTGGCCAAGCATGCACTATGACCCGCATGCTTGGCCAATCACAGTGCCGTCTGTACAGAGAGCCGTAATTGGCCAAAGCCAGGGTGGCTTTGGCCAATTATGGCTCAGGGGGTTTAGTACACGCCCCACACTATATAAGGCCGCCTGCACGGCGGCCCTGTGTAGTGTGTTCCGCTGTTGAAAGAGAGATTGATAGACAGAGAGACAGTGTCATTTGATTTAAGTTAGATAGAGTAGGCAGGCGAGTCAGTTAGCTGCACTTACAGTGTATTGTGTATGTATATATATATATATATATATATATATATATATATATACATCCTAGGTGTTGTATATATATATATATATATATATATACACTGTATTTAGTTTAGCTAGATCCGTTCCTGTTATTTTCTTCCTACTACTGACAGGCAGGCAGGTGTCTTTACAGTATTTACAGCTACCTGAAGAAAATTGCTGGTGTTCTTCTGATCCTATTAGTCCTATTAGCTACAGTATTTACAGTTAGTGTAGTGCGTCCTCTGCACAGTGTGCACCTAAAGCTACCTGAACAAAATTAGTGTTCTTCTGATCCTATTAGTACAGTACCGCAGGCAGCTGCAGTATTTACAAGTTAGTGTAGTGCGTCCTCTGCACAGTGTGCACCTAAAGCTACCTGAACAAAATTAGTGGTGTTCTTCTGATCCTATTAGTACAGTACCGCAGGCAGCTGCAGTATTTACAAGTTAGTGTAGTGCGTCCTCTGCACAGTGTGTACCTAAAGCTACCTGAATAAAATTGGTGGTGTTCTTCTGATCCTATATTAATACTACAGACAGGCAGCTACAGTATTTACAGTTAGTGTAGTGCATCCTCTGCACAGTGTGCACCTAATGCTACCTGGAGACAATTGCTGTTGTTCTGCTCCTATTAATACCACAGGCAGGCAGCTACAGTATTTACAGTTAGTGTACTGTGTTCTCTGCACAGTGTGCACCTAAAGCTACCTGAATGAAATTGGTGGTGTTCTTCTGATCCTATATTAATACCACAGGCAGGCAGCTACAGTATTTACAGTTAGTGTACTGTGTCCTCTGCACAGTGTGCACCTAAAGCTACTTGAAGAAAATAGTGGTGTTCTTCTATTCCTATATTAATACCACAGGCAGGCAGCTACAGTATTTACAGTTAGTGTACTGTGTCCTTTGCACAGTGTGCACCTAAAGCTACCTGAAGAAAATTGCTGTTGTTCTGCTCCTATTAATACCACAGGCAGGCAGTTACAGTATTTACAGTTAGTGTACTGCATCCTCTGCACAGTGTGCACCTAAAGCTACCTGAAGACAATTGCTGGTGTTCTCATACTAATAATACTATAGGCAGGCAGTTAATTCTGCTAGCTGCAGTATCAGTATATATATACACATCCTAGCTTTGTGCAGCTACATCTCACTGCAGACCATTAGTATGTCTGGAAGGCCAACAAGGAGAGGCAGACAGTCACAAGCCAATAAAAGAGGGCAAGCAGGCTCTGTGTCTAGAGGCAACAGTGCTGGTTGTGAAGACGGTGCATCCTCATCAGCACGTGGCGGTGGGACACGCTTGTCCTTTTTTTAAGCAGCTGGCCATGTTGAGCCGCAACATGCGGAAGACTTAGTAGAGTGGATGACCAAGCCGTCCTCATCCTTCTCATCCTCTCTCACCCGAACTCAGGGTACTTTGTCTGACAAAGCAGCTGCCAACGTGGCCTCTTCCATCGGCTCAATGGCCTTAGTCACTCCTTCCCTAGCTCCACTATGTCCTCCTGAGGAGTCCCCCGAACTGTTTGACCAGAGTTTTGGTACATGCTCCAGTAGGATGCCCAGCGTTTTGAAGGCTCCGATGATGGTACCCAGCTAGAGGAAGGCAGTAACGTGAGCCCAGAGAGAGGGGGTGCCCAAGAAGGACAGCAATCTGGCAGTTATGTTCCCCCAGCTGCAGCATACTGCCAGCTTTGCTCCAGTGATGAGGAGTGAGGGGATGATGAGGTCACTGGCCAAAACATCTCCTGCTTGGGCACCACATGCTTGACCAGACATATGTTGACCTGCCATGCAGTTCGTTGGCAAGCATACCTAAAAGACCCACACCAAAGAACAAAGAGGACCTCTCCTTACTCCTCATCAGCTGGGATCTCTAACCCGACTATACCTTCAGTCCTCTCTGAGACCTGCACTGAGAGGAATGAAGGTGTAGAATTAGGTATGTCACAGCCAAGTACTTGGGGCAATCTGCTATCGTTACACCAACGTCAGATTGTACCAGGCAAATTTCCCTGCCCCAGCTGCTGCACCGTTGAAAGATGTTCGCTCCCAGCCATCCACATGCCCAGCGGTTGAATGCTAGCTTGGATAAATTGCTAGCACTTCAACTACTGCCTTTTCAGTTGGTAGACTCTGCCCCCTTCCGTGAGTTTGTGGAATGTGCGGTTCCTCAGTGGCAGGTTCCCAAACACCACTTTTTCTCACGGAAGGTGATTCCGGATCTCTGCAGGGGCATGTGGAAGGCAATGTCTTGGCCTCGCTGGACAGGGCGGTCAGCAGTAAGGTGCATATTACTGCTGACTCATGGTCCAGCAGGTATGGACAGGGACATTACCTATCTTTCACCACGCACTGGGTGACTCTTCTGGCAGCAGGGAAGGATGCAGGACAGGGTGCAGTAGTGTTGGAGGTTGTTCTGCCACCACGCCTCCAAAAAACTACTAGTGGTGATTCTGCCACACCTCTCTCCTCCACTCCCTCCTCTTCTTCTTCCTCCATGGCCTCTTCCTGTGCTGATTTGACTTCGGAACCAGCGGTGCTCTGTAGGCGTTCAAGGGGCTACGCAAGCACGCAGGCCAAAAGATGCCATGCGGTGCTTGAGCTGGTGTGCTTGGGGGACAGGAGCCACACTGGGGCAGAGATTCTGTCAGCTCTGCAGGGGCAGGTTCAGAGGTGGTTGACGCCATGCCAGCTTAAGGCTGATATGGTGGTTTGCGACAATGGCACCAACCTCCTCTCCGCCCTCCGACAGGGACAACTGACCAATGTGCCCTGTTTGGCTCACGTCCTTAACTTGGTGGTGCAGCGGTACTTGGGCAGGTACCCGGGCTTACAGGATGTCCTGAGGCAGGCCAGGAAAGTCTGTGTGCATTTCCGCAGGTCATATAATGCCAGTGCTCGGCTGGCTGACCTCCAAAAGGAATTTAACCTGCCCAAGAACCGCCTAATCTGTGACATGCCCACCAGGTGGAACTCAATGTTGGCCATGCTGCAGCGGCTGCACACGCAGCAGAGGCCCATCAATGAGTACCTGTGCGACTATGGCACCAGGACAGGGTATGGGGAACTTGTTTTTTTTTCCCCACACCAGTGGGCTATGATCAGGGATGCATGCACTGTCCTGTCACCATTTGAGGAGGCCACGAGGATGGTGAGCAGTGATAGTGCATGCATCAGTGACACTGTTCCCCTTGTCCACCTGTTGGAGCACACGCTGCATTGAATAATGGACAGGGCACTTGAGGCAGAACAGAGGCAGGAAGAGGAGGACGTCCTTAGCTCTCAAGGCACCCTTTATCCAGATAGTGTTCCTGCGTGCCCGCCGATCACACAGGAAGAGGACGAGGAGGAGGAAGAGGAGGATTGTGTCAGTGTGGAGGTGGAGCCTGGCACTCAGCATCAGCAGCAGTCTTTAAGGGATCATTTACAGTCCCAAGAAACCCATGGACTTGTACGTGGCTGGGAGGAGGTGGCTGCAGATCATGTTGTCCTTAGTGACTCAGAGGACTCTGGACCGAATGCCTCAGCAAACCTACGCTGCATGGCCTCCCTGATCCTGCAAAGCCTGCGGAAGGATCCTCGTATTCATGGTATCAAGGGGAGGTATGATTACTGGCTGGCAACCCTCCTTGATCCAGGGTAAGGTTGCGGACCTTATCTTGCCGTCTCAGAGGGAGCAGAGGATGAAACATCTTCAGGAGGCCTTGCAGAAAGGTCTGTGCAACGCGTTCCCAGAGACTGGGAGGTTACAAACTCCTGTTCCTGGACAACGTGTTGCTGAGGCTTCGGTCAGTCAAAGAAGGAGCGGTGGAGAAGGTGGCCATCTGACCGATGCGTTTAGACAATTTTTTAGTCCGCTGCCCAAAGGTATGATCGGTTCCAGCAACCATCGCCAGCGTCTGTTTTACATGGTGCAGGAATACCTAGGGGCAAGATCTGACTTGGACGCCTTTCCCACCGAAAATCCTCTTGGTTACTGGGTCTTGAGGATGGATCCCTGGCCAGAGCTTGCACAGTATGCAATTGACCTACTGGCCTGTCCTGCATCCAGCGTTCTTTCGGAATGCACATTCAGTGCTGCTGGAGGTTTTGTAACCGATCACATATGCGCTTGTCCACCGACTCGGTCGATCGACTGACCTTCATAAAAACGAATCAGTCTTGGATCACTTCAGCTACCAAGCACCGGATGCTGATGTAACTGAATAATTTTTTTTGAAATGTCAGAAACCCTTCAAGACTGCCTATGCTGATGCTAAGTGACTATCCTGTTATGCTGAGTGACTATCCTCTTCCTCCTCGATGATCATGCTGATAGCTTGTAAGAATATTTTTGGTTCTGGCGGCCGCCACCAGTGGCTAAGGCCCAATTTTTCAGCCCCTGATTAACAGGGGCGTGTAATTACAATTTTTGATGCAATATTTTGCAAGGAGGGTTCGTTGCTGCACTCAACTAGAGTGTTTGTGAGGGGTTGCAGTGTTGTGGCACCAGCACCAGTGCCTAAGGCCCAATTTTTCAGCCCCTGTTTAACAGGGGCATGTAATTACAATTTTTAATGCAATACTTTTCAATACTTTTGTAGGAGGGCTCATTCCTGCGCTCCACCAAGAGTAACTGTGAGGACTTACAGTGTTGTGGCACCAGCACCACCACCACCAAAGGCCCAATTTGTCTGCCCCTGTTCAACAGGTGCATGTAATTACAATTCTTGATCTAATATTTCACAGCAGAGCCCGTTTCTGCGCCCACCAAGAGTAACTGTGAGGTCTTACAGTGTTGTGGCACCAGCACCACCACCACAGGCCCAATTTTTCTGACCCTGTTCAACAGGGTCATGTAATTACAATTCTTGATCTAATATTTCACAGCCCACCAAGAGTAACTGTGAGGGCTTACAGTGTTGTGGCAAAACCAACACCTAAGGCCCCAATTTCTGCAGAGTATATAGGACAGGCCCCTACTTTCAAACATCCAACTTACAAACGACTCCTACTTGCAAACGTAAGGAGACAACAGGAAGTGAATGAAATCTAGATGAAATCTACCCCTAGGAAGGGAAATTATCTCCTGTAAGAGTTAATATGGGAAAAACGTGTCTCCTCTCCACTGATGCTTTATTACCAATCCTTGTTTCACTAAAAACCCCAAATTGTCAAAAAATATTTGTCATTGGGACAGAAAGTGAGGTAAAATCTTCTGAAGAGGAGTGCAGACAGCAAAACAAATGTTACAGGGGTGATAACCCTTCCCTATGTTTTCCAAAAAGCTTAAAAATAGATTTTTTGGCTGGAGCTACAGTTTAAAAATTACAAACAGATTCTACTTAACAACAAACCTACAGTCCCTGTCTTGTTTGCACCGCCTGTATGCTGCTGTTTAGAGGGCCTGGGGCCCCACGCCTTTCCTTTTTTTAATTTGAGTGCGGGGTTCCCCTTAATATTCATACAAGACCCAAAGGGCCTGGTAATGGACTGGGGGGGGGGGGGGTACCGATGCCGTTTGTCTCACTGATTTTCATCCATATTACCGGGACAGGACATTACATTAAAGCCGCAAGCAGTTTTAAATGACTTTTATTCCTTTAAAAATGTCATTTTGTGCAGGGACTGTTCTAAGCACTGGAAACACGCGCCATTTTACAGGCATACTATAGACACCCCCCAGGTACGATATTTAAAGGAATATGTCACTTTTTTTTCACTTTAAGCATCATTAAAATCACTGCTCCCGAAAAAACGGCCGTTTTTAAAACTTTTTTTGCATTGATACATGTCCCCTGGGGAAGGACCCGGGTCCTCAAACCCTTTTTAGGACAATACCATGCAAATAAAGCCTTTAAAATTAGCACTTTTGATTTCGAACGTTCGAGTCCCATAGACTTCAATGGGGTTCTAACGTTCGTGCAAATTTTCGGTCCGTTCGCAGGTTCTGGTGCGAACCGAACCGGGGAGTGTTCGGCTCATCCCTAATGGAGAGCATCTGTGAACAGCAATTTTTAAGTCTTGCCACAGTTTCTCAATTTGATTTAGGTCTGACTGGGCCATCCTAACACATGAATATGCTTTAATCTAAACCATTTCATTGTAGCTCTGGCTGTATGTTTAGGGCCATTGTCCTGCTGGAAGATGAACTTTGGTCTTTTACCCCAGTCTCAAGTCTTTTGCAGACTCAAACAGGTTTTCTTCGAAGATTGCCCTGTATTTGGCTCCATCCCTCTTCTCATCTGGCCAGCTTCCATTTCCCTGCTGAAGAAAAGCATCCCCACAACATGATGCTGCCAGCACCATGTTTCACGGTGGGGATGGTGTGTTCAGGGTGATATGCAGTATTAGTTTTCAGAGACACATAGTGCTTTGCTTTTAGGCCAAAAAGTTTAATTTTGGTCTTATCTGACGAGAGCACCTTCTTTCACATGTTTGCTGTGTCCCCCACATGGCTTCTCGCAAACTGCAAATGGGACTTCCTATGGCTTTCTTTCAACAATGGCTTTCTTATTGTCATTCTTCCATAAAGGCCAGATTTGTGGAGTGCACGACTAATAGTTGTCCTTTGGACAGATTCTACCACCTGAGCTGTGGATCTCTGCAGCTCCTCCAGAGTTACCATGGGCCTCTTGGCTGCTTCTCTAAATAATGCTCTCCTTGCCCGGCCTGTCAGTTTAGGTTGACGACCATGTCTTGGTAGGTTTGCAGTTGTGCCATAATCTTTCCATTTTCCGATGACAGATTGAACAGTGCTCCGTGAGATGTTCAAAGCTTTATCCCTGACCTCTCTGCTGTGTTACTTGGCCTTCGCGATGCTGTTTGTTCACAAAGGTTTTCTAACAAACCTCTGAGGGCTTCACAGAACAGCTGTATTTATACTGAGATTAAATTACACGCAGACGGACTCTATTTACTAATTAGGCGACTTCTGAAGGCAATTGGCTCCACTAGATTTTAGTTAAGGGTATCAGAGTAAAGGGGGCTGAATACAAATGCACGCCACACTTTTCAGATATTTATTGGTAAAAATTCTTGAAAACCACTTATCATTTACCTTCACAATTATGTGCCACTTTGTGTTGGTCTATCACATAAAATCCTGAAAAATAAATACATTTACGTTTTTGGTTGTAACATGACAAAAACGTGCAAAATGTCAGGGGGTATGAATACTTTTTCAAGGCACTGTAATTCCATAGAAAAATATTGGTATATTCGGCAAATACTTTGAGGGTCTCTTTGTTATGTGCCCTCAACAGAACAGTTGTTCATTATATGAAAAGGGGAACATTTTGTTTGCGCATTTAACACAACATCTTCTTGCATTTACAGTACAAAGGTCCAGTACAAATTGAGTAAAAAAAAAGGCCAAAGACAATAAGTGACCCTATTTCTACTCTATGGTTAAAAAAAAACAGGTTTATACCAATTTATGGATCAGTCCGTGACCTAGAAACAAAGATCTATTACATATCTTTCCTCCCACACTCCAAAGACAGGTAGGTGGTGCTGGTAGGTTAATTGGCTTCTGTCCAAAATTGGTCCTAGTATAAAAATGTGAGTTGGGGACCTTGGATTGTGGGCTCCTTGAGGGTAGGGACCGATGTGAATGTGTGATGTATGTGTGGAGTGCTGCATAAATTGACAGCGCTATATGGGTACCTTAAATAAATAATAATATAATAGATGAGCATCTTAATGAGACACAATGTATAGTGATAGGGAGAATTGTAGACATGCACCCACACTCAGGGTTGAACTGGATGGACTGGTGTCTTTATTTAACCTTACTATGTAACTATATGATGTCCAAAGTAATGGGTGTGGTGCCACACTGGTTGTGCAGAAATTTGTGAATTCTGATGTTTGAGAGACCATACACAGCAAATTATTCATAAAAAAGTCAACATTTTATTAATACAAATGTGAAGAGCACATGAAATTCCATAGAAAAATACTGGTAAATTTGACAAATACTAGAAGGATCACTTTGTAAGAATAGCTGTTTCATTATATGAAAAGGGGAACATTTTGTTTGCACATTTAAAAAGATGACTTCTTACTTCTACGGTACAAAGGTCCAGTACAAATTGAGTAAAAAAACACTCATGTCTGGACAAAGGTGCCTATTAATCTAATGCATGATAGAATCATAACAATGACCAGATTATCATGTTGAATCAACATGGTTGATGCACAATACAAAATTGTTTTTCTTTTTTACAACATTTCTGAAATATAATCCAAGCTACACAAAAATGTCATTTAGCAGCATGGTAAATATATGTTTTGCTGCAGTACATCCTACAGATGCTCTACTTCACAGGTTTAAGATTTAAGACATCCAACAAGCATATTAAGTAAAGGGTTAATTAAAAGGGACTGTGAAACTTTTTTTTGCATTGGTACATGTGACAATCCCATGCCTCTTAGCTTTGAACATGGAGAGAACCAACTTTCAAGTTCACATTAGAGTTTGCAATTTGCAAATTTTAGGATGTGTTCACCAAACATGCCTATGAATACACCCATAAAGATATACATACCAAAATGTATACAATTTCCTTGCCCATCAGTAAACCTTACATATTTACACAGTAGGTGAAGGTGAGGTTGAAAAAAGACACAAGTCCATCAAGTCCAACCTATGTGTGTGATTATATGTCAGTATTACCTTGCCCCTGCTGAAAACATCGCCTGTGGAAGGGAATTCCACACCCTTGCCGCTCTTACAGTAAAGAACCGTCTACGTAGTTTAAGGTTAAACCCCTTTTCTTTTAATTTTAATGAGTGGCCATGTGTCTTTTTAAACTCCCTTCCGCGAAAAAGTTTTATTCCTATTGTGGGGTCACCAGTACAGTATTTGTAAATTGAAATCATATCCCCTCTCAAGCGTCTCTTTTCCAGAGAGAATAAGTTCAGTGCTCGCAAGCTTTCTTCATAACTAATATCCTCCAGACCCTTTTTTAGCTTTGTTGCCTTTCTTTGTACCTGCTCCATTTCCAGTACATCCTTCCTGAGGATTGGTGCCCAGAACTGGACAGCATACTCCAGGTGCAGCCGGGCCAGAGTCTTGTAGAGTGGGAGAATGATCGCTTTATCCCTGGAGTTAATCCCTTTTTTAATGCATGCAAATATTCTGCTTGCTTTGTTAGCAGCAGCTTGGCATTGCATTCTATTGCTGAGCCTATCATCTACTAGGATCCCTAGGTCCTTTTCCATCCTAGATTCCCCCAGAGGTTCTTTCCCTAGTGTATAGATTGCATTCATATTTTTTCCACCCAAATGCATTATTTCACATTTTTCTACATTAAACCTCATTTGCCATGTAGTTGCCCACCCCATTAATTTGTTGAGATCTCCTTGCAAGGTTTCCACATCCTGCGGAGAAGTTATTGCCCTGCTTAGTATAGTATTGTCTGCAAATACAGAGATTGAACTGTTTACCCCATCCTCCAGGTCGTTTATGAACAAATTAAATAGGATTGGTCCCAGCACAGAACCCTGTGGGACTCCACTACCCACCCCTCACCATTCCGAGCATTCCCCATTTATCACCACCCTCTGAACTCGCCCTTGTAGCCAGTTTACAATCCATGTACTCACCCTATGGTCCATGCTAATGGACCTTATTTTGTACAGTTTTTTTGTAAACGTTTATGGGGAACTGTGTATAATGCTTTTGCAAAATCCAGATACACCACGTCTACGGGCCTTCCTTTATCTAGATGGCAACTCACCTCCTCATAGAACATTAAGAGATTGGTTTGGCAAGAACGATTCTTCATTAATCCATGCTGATTACTGCTGATAGCGTTTTCATTACTAAAATCTTGTATATAGTCTCTTATCATCCCCTCCAAGAGCTTGCATACTATTGATGTTAGGCTAACTGGTCTAATTCCCAGGGATGTATATTGGGCCCTTTCTAAATATTGGTGCTGCATTGGCTTTTCTCCAATCCACTGGTACCATTCCAGTCAGTAGACTGTCAGTAAAAATTAGGAACAATGGTCTGGCAAGTACTTGACTGAGTTCCCCAAGCCATCCAGTCCCGGTGATTTATTAATGTTAAGTTTCCCAAGTCTAATTCTAAATCTGTCCTGTTAGCCACGGTGCTTCTTGTGATGTGTCACAAGGATAAACACTGCAGTTTTGGTTACTGACGAATAAATTCAATACCTTCGCCATCTCCCCATCCTTTGTAACCAGATGTCCTTCCTCATTCTTTATGGGGCCAATATGGTCTATCCTCCCTTTCTTACCATTTACATACTTAAAGAATTTCTTGGGATTTTTTTTGCTCTCCTCCACTATGTGTCTTTTGTTTTCTATCTTAGCCGCACTAATTGCACCCTTACATTTCTTGTTGTATTCTTTATAAAGTTTGAATGCTGATGATGATCCCTCAACCTCGTATTTTTTGAAGGCCTTCTCTTTTGCTTTTATATGCATTTCTACATTAGAGTTAAGGCATCCAGGACTTTTGTTCGCTCTTTTAAATTTATTACCCAATGGGATGCACTGGCTAATGAACTCTCCTCCGTGTACTTTGTTCCTAAGATTTTATCCCAATTTATGCATTATAGCAAAGTTCTTAGTTTAGGGAAGTTGGCTCTTTTGAAATTCGGTATCTTTGTATTTCCCTTATGTTTCCTATTTGTGTGATTTATACTGAAGCCAATTGACCTGTGATCGCTGTTTCCTAAATTTCCCCATCCGCGATAAAGTCTGTATTGTTGGTAATCAGTAGATCTAGTAACGCTTTATTTCTAGTTGGTGAGTCTACCATTTGACCCATGAAATTGTCCTACAAGACATTTAGGAACTGGCGAGCCTTAGACGAATGTGTGGTTCCCTCCGCCCAGTCTATGTCTGGATGATTAAAATCCCCCATTATGAAAACACTTCCCACATCCTTGCTGCTAATCCAAATTGTGATAGAAGGTCCATCTCTCCCTTCTTCCTCAGGTTAGGGGGCCTATAGCATACTCCCAGTATTATTTTCCCCTTAGCTTCATCACTTTGGAACTCTACCCATATGGATTCCACCTCCTCCCTAGCTCCCTTAGTGATGTCATCTCTCACATTCACTTGTACATTATTCTTGATATATAGACATACCCCTCCCCCTTTTTTACCCTCTCTATCCCTGTGATAAAGGGTATACCCTTGAATGGCTGCCAGCAAATGATGAGAGCTGTTGAACCAGGTCTCTGAAATTCCCACAAAATTCAAATCCCCCTCGAACAACAATATCTCTAGTTCACCCATCTTGTCCACCAGGCTCCTGGCAATGGTGAGTATTCCACGTAGTTTAGACTGGTCGCATACTATCCTCTTATTGGGTGTTCTGAGATTGCACTAGGACTTGTTACTATACTTACATTGGGTTTATGTGCTTTAGTCAACCTACTGATAATGCCCCCAATACTACCCTCTGGCCTATGTTCTGCGCTGACTATCTCTACCTTTGGACCCTCTCTCCCCCTTTGCCTAATTTAAATACCCCTCTAACTTTTTGGTCATCTTTACTCCCAGAAGATCTGCACCCTCCTTATTTAGGTGCAGTCTGTCCCTTCTATAGTACTGGTGACCGACTGAGAAGTTGGCCCAGTCCTCCAGGAACCCACACCCCTCCTTACCACACCAGCTCCTCAGCCACTTGTTTACTTCCCTAATTGCCCTCTGCCTTTCTGGTGTGGCTCAAGGTACTGATAGTATTCCTGAGAATACTACCTTGGAGGTCCTTTTCCTCAATTTACCTCTCAAGTCCCAAAAATCGTTCTTTAGGACACTCCATCTGCCTCAGACTTTGTCACTGGTGCCAACGTGCACCATGACAGCCGGGTCTTCCCCAGCCCCTCCCAGTAATCTTTCCACCAGATCCATGATTTGCCAAACCCGAGCGCCCGGTACACAGTATACAGTTTGGCGCTTCAGGTGTTTGTCACAGATTGTCCTCTCTGTCCTTCTAAGAATTGAGTATCCTACTACCAGAATCTGTCTATCCTTTCCCTTCAATTCCCCCCACTCTCACTAGAGGAGTTCTTACCCTGGCAGCTAGGAGAGTCCCTCAGCTCCAGCAGTGCAGGTCTCTGACTAGTTTCACCAATGTCACTCAATGGAGCGTACTTATTGGGCAGCTCCAGCCCAGGATCAGCCTCCCTGGCACTCCCCCCTCTATCCTTCCTGTCACTCATCTACTCTATTCTGGTGCCTGCACCTCTTTTCTCCACCCGCCTCTATGCTGACCCCTGCCGGGTACATTCCCGGCTCTCCTTTAGTATGGAGGGTCTTCTTAGTGCTGACAATTGCTTCCCTAGATTCAGAACCTGGGCTTCCAGGGAAACAATGTGCTTACATTTTGCACAGCAGTATTTGCCCTCGATCAGATGATCAAGGAACGCATACATGCCGCAAGATGTATATCGAGTCGCATCTCCACACCCGCTGGGTATCGTACCTACTAATTTAATGAGGATTGGGGATTATACCCTGTCCAAATTACCTAACAACTAGCTTCCTGACACTAATACGCAACAATACAATACACAAATACTCGCCACCCACGTGCACTCGCTATGCACAGGTACTATTGATCCACACACACTACACAGGTACTTTGACCCCTGTTACAACCTCCTGTTTTCAACTCTGGTTTTTAACACACCACTTAGTCCAGTTCCACTTGGTCTAAGTTCCAGCAAGCAAAAAGGTGGCAAGCTAAAAAATGAGCAGGCTCAAAATGGAGTTCTACAGAAAGTTATATAGGCCTCAAGCGCCTGTGACCAATTAACCACTCCCTTTAAATTAGTAGGCTAAAGAAAGGAAAGAAAAAAAAAGGCTGTTTAAAAATTGACAGAAGGGGTTTTAAAAAGGATGCAAGGAACCCCCCCCCCCCGCCCCCCCAACACAGCAATCAAAAGCAAAACTTGTTCACTCACAATCCACTCAAGGTTCCCACTGTTCAGCTTCGAACCAGCAAGTCTGGCAGGTCTTACCCTTCACTCCTTTTATATTATACTAATGTATACCTAAGCCTGGAGTTTAGCAGAATTCAAGTCATTATTTATTGACATATTTCTTAGTTTACCGAGATAGATTCTGTCTTGGCACTAATCACATATTTTTATCAGGGGGCTAAAGTGAAATTCAGATCTGTATTTTGTGTAAAGAAATTAGTTATTACGCAACAGAGTTTATTGCTGAGAGACTAATATCTCTCTTGGGATCTTGTCCACTGATCTGGCGCCAGTATTTATGAAAACACAAATAAAAAGGATAAGCCGGACCAAAAGTGATATTTCCATTGTAATTGGACTCCAATGTCTGGCAAGTTTGTTATGGTTCACCATGAAAGATAGTGAGCTATTAAATCAATTATTGATACATACAATGTAAAAAATATATCATAAAAACAGTAACGTTAAATAAATCACATCATCCTTCCTCCAAACAGCCTTCCGATTCTTTGAGAATGTCTAGGTGGTTCAGGTTAATGGTCTCCAGAAGGAGGGTGTCTGAGGAAGTTTGTGCCCATTCAGCCAAAAGAGCAATCTTAAGATCAGGTACTTGTATTGGATGAGAAGGCCATGCTGACAATCAGATTCATCTCAATTGTGTTCAATGGGTTTGAGGTATGTGCTTTGTACAGCTGACGGTGGCCAAAACATACCAGTGAACAAATCATTCCAGGTGGATTTATGCCTTGCATTCCTCTGCCATATCCAGATTCAGACCACTAGCGTTCCTTCACACAAAACTCATCAAGTTATGTCTTTATGGACCCAGTTTTGCGCACAGTGGCACATTCATGCAGAAAATGCCCTTCCCCAAACTTTTATCACATTGATGGACACACACAATTGTCTGTCTTTGTACTGTATGCATTAATAGCACCCTTCACTAGAAATACCTAAACTCAAAATTAAGAGGTGTCCACATACTTTTGGCCATATAATGTGCCTGGCTACAGAATCTAAAGCACAATAGTCTAGTTTTATTTTTCACAACTTAAAGCCCAATTCTACCCAAAATCTACTTTTTCCTATCCCACCCTTTCACTATTTTCCAGGCTTTTAAATGTCCTTACTTTGTAAAGTCAGTTATACTCACCGGATTCCCCCCATGCAGGTCCCTCGCCAATGTTTCAACCTGCAGGGACTGCTTATCCAGCGTAGCATGTTAACCCTCATTGGATGGTCCCCTTCACTTCTCTAGGTTTTATATTGGTGCTCTTCTGGATCCTAAGAGAACCCCTCCACTGGACAAAAAAAAGTCCATGTTTGCAGTATTTCCGGTAAATAGGCTTTAGGCATACTAGCCTAAAATGTATTAAATAGTGTATTATTTTATTATACTGAACTAGGATTGTTGTTGATGAATACAAATGGCAAGTCAACCATAGCTGTAATACCACATCCCTCTCCAGACAGCATAAGGGGAGGTGAATATCCCCAAAGCTTCTCTCTTATTGACTAGGCTAATAAAACTGTACCGCAAATTACCTCAATACTCATTTATTTTATAAAGATAGATATAGAAGTCTAAGAAGAGACACAGCCGCACAGTAAGCAAGACACATTGCTGTTCTGAATTTTATAGCCATCATAAATTTGTCTAATTAGCCCAGGTGGGTACATGGATTCCAGGCTCCCAGCTCTACCAATTCATCATCAGTTCATAAATTCATTCTGTACAATGCCAATGACACAATTCCAGCTGTTGCTGTACCAGGAGTCAGATTTCATTGCATGAATTGTTACTTAGGACTGCATTGGGTAATGAATTGTATATATTTTCCCTTCTAGATGTGAGATGATGAGGTGTTCGGGGAAAATAAATGTACTACAAAAAAGTGAATCTATTAAAAAAAAACGTTAATACAAGGAAGCAAGTAGCAACTATTGTGTAATGTGTTTACTTCAATATAATATATAAAAATAATATAGTAGTATTTACACACAACCTTTACATTACAATTAAAAAGGGGCATTGCTTAACAATGAGAAGCTGTTTAATTAAATATAACCATTAAACATCCTTTACATACTGCATTTACCTGGCATTCAGACAACTCATATGAAAGGTTGCAAATTCACCATCCCTGATCTTTCTTACCGGCATTTTCATTAATTCGCCTTATTTTAATGCTGGAGGCTCGGCTAGGGTAAAGTTTTAGTAAAGTCGAACAATACATTTCTCAGATTTCCTATGGTCTATTAAATATACCATTGAAAAGGTTTTTTATTATACTTCTTCAACAAGTGTAACAAAATAGCTGCTCATTCAGCCAGAAATGTGTAAACAGATAAACTTCCTGTTCTTTCTGCCTCTGGGGACAGGTGTCAGATATCTATATTGACTACAAAACACCTCCCTCAATGCTATGGAAAGAAGGGAGAGGGTATTTTATAGCCCCATATCACTCCCTTCCTAGAGTAACAATGATGCTCCCTATATATACAGTAGGGATGAGCCGAGCACTCCTCGGTTCAGTTCGCACCAAAACCTGCGAACGGACCGAAAGTTTGCGCAAACCTTAGAACCACATTAAAGTCTATGGGACTCGAACTTTCAAAATCAAAAGTGCTCATTTTAAAGGCTAATATGCAAGTTATTGTCCTAAAAAGGGTTTGGGGACCCGGGTCCCGCCCCTGGAGACATGTATCAATGCAAAAAAAGTTTTAAAAACTGCCGTTTTTTCGTGAGCAGTGATTTTAATGATGCTTAAAGTGAAAAAAAAAGTTAAATATTCCTTTAAATATCGTACCTGGGGGGTTTCTATAGTATGCCTGTACATTGGCGCGTGTTTCCCATGCTTAGAACAGTCCCTGCACAAAATGACATTTTAAAGGAATAAAAGTCATTTAAAACTGCTTGCGGCTTTAATGTAATGTCAGGTCCCAGAAATATGGATGAAAATCAGTGAGACAAACAGCATGGGTACCCCCCACCCCCAGTCCATTACTAGGCCCTTTGGGTCTTGTATGGATATTAAGGGGAACCCCGCACCCAAATCAAAAAAAGGAAAGGCGTGGCGCGACTCTGAACAGCAGTATACAGGCGGTGCAAACAAGACAGGGACTGTAGGTTTGTTGTTAAGTAGAATCTGTTTGTAATTTTGAACTGGTACATTTTTAAAGTGTAGCTCCAGCCAAAAAATCTATTTTAAGCTTTTTGGAAAACATTGGGAAGAGTTATCACCCCTGTAACATTTGTTTTGCCGTATGTGCACCTCTTCAGAAGATTTCACCTCACTTTCTGTCCTAATGACAAATGTCTTTTGAAAATTTGGGGGTTTTAGTGAAACAAGGATTGGTGATAAAGCATCAGTGAAGAGGAGACACGTTTTTCCCATATTAACTCTTACAGGAGAGAATTTCCCTTCCTAGGGGTAGATTTCATTTCACTTCCTGTTGTAAGTTGGATGTTTGAAAGTAGGGGCCTGCCCTATATACTCTGCAGAAATTGGGGCCTTAGGTGTTGTGTTGCCACAACACTGTAAGCCCTCACAGTTACTCTTGGGGGGCGCAGGAATGGGCCCTGCTGTGAAATATTAGATCAAGAATTGTAATTACATGTCCCTGTTGAACAGGGACAGAAAAATTGGGCCTTAGGCACTGGTGCCACAACACTGCAACCTCTCACAGATGCTATAGTTGGAGTGCAGGAATGAGCCCTGCTGCAAAGTATTGCATCAAAAATTGTAATTATACGCCCCTGTTAAACAGGGGCTGAAAAATTGGGTCTTGGGCACTGGTGCTGGTGCCACAACACTGCAACGCCTCACAGATACTCTAGTTGGAGCGCAGGAATGAGCCCTGCTGCAAAGTATTGCATCAAAAATTGTAATTACATGCCTCTGTTAAACATAGGCAGAAAAATTGCCACAACACTGCAACCCCTCACAGATGCTATAGTTGGGGCGCAGGAATGAGCCCTGCTGCAAAGTATTGCATCACAAACTGTAATTATACGCCCCTGTTAAACAGGGGCTGAAAAATTGGGCCTTGTGCACTGGTGCTGGTGCCACAACCCCTCACAGATACTATAGTTTTACCACAGGAATGAGCCCTGCTGCAAAGTATTGCATCAAAAAGTGTAATTATATGCCCCTGTTAAACAGGGGCTGAAAAATTGGGCCTTGGGCACTGGTGCTGGTGCCACAACACTGCAAACCCTAACAGATACTATAGTTGGAGCGCAGGAATGAGCCCTGTTGCAAAGTATTGCATCAAAAATTGTAATTACATGCCCCTGTTACGAACCAAAAATGTTCTTACAAGCTATCAGCATAAAAATTGAGGAGGAAGAGGATTGTGACTCAGCATAACAGGAAAGTCACTCAGCATCAGCATAGGCAGTCTTGAAGGGATCTCACATTAAAAAAAAAATCAAAATCGGTTACATCAGCATCAGGTGCTTGGTAGCTGGTGATCCAAGACTGATTCATTTTTATGAAAGTCAGCCGATCGACCGATTCGGTGGACAGACGCACCTTGTGAACGGTTACAAAACCTCAAGCAGCACTGAATGTGCATTCCAAAAGAATGCTGGATGCAGGATAGGCCAGTAGCTCAATTGCATACTGTGCAAGCTCTGGCCAGTGATCCATCCTCAAGACCCAGTAACCCAGAGGATTTTCGGTGGGAAAGGTGTCCAAGTCTGATCTTGCCCCTAGGTAATCCTGCACCATGTGTATCAGATGCTGGCGATGCTTGCTGGAACCGATCAGACCTTGGGGCTGCGGACTAAAAAATGGACTGAACGCATCGGTCAGACGGCCACCTTCTCCACCGCTTTTTCTGTGACTGACCGAAGCCTCAGCAACACGTTGTCCAGGAAGACCAGGATATTGTAACCTCCCAGGCTCTGGAAACGCGTTGCACAAACCTTTCTGCAAGGCCTCCCGAAGACGTTTCATCCTCTGCCACCTCTGCAACGGCAAGATAAGGTCCGCAACCTTACCCTTGTAACGTGGATCAAGGAGATTTGCCAGCCAGTAATCATCCCACCCCTTGATACCACGAATACGAGGATCCTTCCGCAGGCTTTGCAGGATCAGGGAGGCCATGCAGCGTAGGTTTTCTGAGGTATTCGGTCCAGAGTCCTCTGGGTCACTAAGGACGACATGATCTACAGCCACCTCCTCCCAGCCACGTACAAGTCCATGGGTTTCTTCGGACTGTAAATGATCCCTTGAAGACTGCTGCTGAGGCTGAGTGCCAGGCTCCACCTCCATGCTAACACAATCCTCCTCCTCCTCGTCCTCTTCCTGTGTGATCGGCAGGCACACAGGAACACTGTCTGGATAAAGGGGGCCTTGAGAGGTAAGGAAGTCCTCCTCTTCCTCCCTCTGTTTGGCCTCAAGTGCCCTGTCCATTATTCCACGCTGTGTGTGCTCCAACAGGTGGACAAGAGGGACAGTGTCACTGATGCATGCACTGTCACTGCTCACCATCCTCGTGGCCTCCTCAAATGGTGACAGGACAGTGCATGCATCCCTGATCATAGCCCACTGGCGTGGGGGAAAAATAACAAGGTCCCCTGACCCTGTCCTGGTGCCATAGTCGCATAGGTACTCATTGATGGCCCTCTGCTGCATGTGCAGCTGCTGCAGCATGGCCAACGTTGAGTTCCACCTGGTGGGCATGTCACAGATTAGGCGGTTCTTGGGCAGGTTAAATTCCTTTTGGAGGTCAGCCAGCCGAGCACTGACATTATATGACCTGCAGAAATGCACACAGACTTTCCTGGCCTGCCTCAGGACATCCTGTAAGCCCGGGTACCTGCCCAAGAACCGCTGCACCACCAAGTTAAGGACATGAGCCAAACAGGGCACATGGGTCAGTTGTCCCTGTCGGAGGGCGGAAAGGAGGTTGGTGCCATTGTCGTAAACCACCATACCTGGCTTAACCTGGGGTGGCATCAACCACCTCTGAACCTGCTCCTGCAGAGCTGACAGAATCTCTGCCCCAGTGTGGCTCCTGTCCCCCAAACACACCAGCTCAAGCACCACACGGCATCTTTTTGCCTGCGTGCTTGCATAGCCCCTTGAACGCCTACGGAGCACTGCTGGTTCAAAGGACAAATCAGCACAGGAAGAGGCCATGGAGGAAGAAGAAGAAGAGGAGGGGGTGGAGGAGAGAGGTGTGGCAGAATCACCACTAGTAGAATTTTGGAGGCGTGGTGGTGGAACAACCTCCAACACTACTGCAACCTGTCCTGCATCCTTCCCAGCTGCCAGAAGAGTCACCCAGTGCGCTATGAAAGATAGGTAACGTCCCTGTCCATGCCTGCTGGACCATGAGTCAGCGGTAATATGCACCTTACCACTGACCGCCCTGTCCAGCGAGACCAAGACATTGCCTTCCACATGCCAGTAGAGAGCCGGAATCGCCTTCCATGAGGAAAATGGCATTTGAGAACCTGCCACTGAGGAACCGCACATTCCACAAACTCACGGAAGGGGGCCGAGTCTACCAACTGAAAAGGCAGCAGTTGAAGTTTTAGCAATTTAGCCAAGCTAGCATTCAAACGCTGGGCATGTGGATGGCTGGGAGCGAACTTCTTTCGGCGGTGCAGCAGCTGGGGCAGGGAAATGTGCCTGGTACAATCTGATGTCGGTGTACCGATAGCAGATTGCCCGCAAGTACTTGGCTGTGACACACCTAATTCTACACCTTCATTCCTCTCAGTGCAGGTTTCAGAGAGGACTGAAGGTATAGTGGGGTTGAAGATTCCAGCTGATGAGGAGCAAGGAGAGGTCCACTTTGTTCTTTGGTGTGGGTCTTTTAGGTACGCTTGCCAACGAACTGCATGGCAGGTCGGCACATGTCTGGTCAAGCATGTGGTGCCCAAACGGGTGATGTTTTGGCCATGCGAGATACACTTGAGACATATGTTGCAAATAACAGCGGTGGGATCTGATGCAATCGTCTCAAAATAGGCCCACACCAAAGAACTTTTGGAATAACGCGCAGAGACAGCAGCGCCCTGCACATGCGGAGCTCTGCAGTGTGTTTCAGTCGGTGTGCTGCCCTTAAGCTGGCCCCTGGAGGGCATCCTGGCTCATTGGAGATGTGCCTCCTCCTCCTCTCTCCTATCAGGCACCCACGTGGAGTCAGTGACCTCATCATCCCCTCCCTCCTTGTCACTGGAGCAAAGCTGGCAGTATGCTGCAGCTGGGGGAACATGACTGCCAGATTGCTGTCCTTCTTGAGAACCCCCTCTCTCTGGGCTCATGTTACTGCCTTCCTCTAGCTGGGTACCATCATCGGAGCCTTCAAAATGCTGGGCATCCTCCTGGAGCATGTACCCAACACTGTAGTCAAACAGTTCGGGGGACTACTCAGGAGGACAAGGTTGGGCTAGGGAAGGAGTGACTGATGCCATTGAGCCAAGGGAAGAGGCTGTGTTGGCAGCTGCTTTGCCAGACAAAGTACCCTGAGCCTGGGTGAGAGAGGATGAGGAGGATGAGGACGACTTGGTCATCCACTCTACCAAGTCTTCCGCCTGTTGCGGCTCAATACGGCCAGCTGCCAAAAAAAAGGACAAGCATGTCCCACGGCCACGTGCTGATGAGGATGCACCGTCTCCACGACCAGCACTGTTGCCTCTAGACGCAGAGCCTGCTTGCCCTCTTTTATTGTGACTGTCTGCCTCTCCTTGTTGGCCTTCCAGACATACTAATGGCCTGCAGTGAGATGTAGCTGCACAAAGCTGGGATGTATATATATACTAATACTGCAGCTAGCAGAATCAAATGCCTGCCTGTCGTACTAATAGGATCAGAAGAACACCACCAATTTTCTTCAGGTAGCTTTAGGTGCACACTCTGCAGAGGACACAGTACACTAACTGTAAATACTGTAGATGCCTGCCTCTGGTATTAATAGGAGCAGAACAACAGCAATTATCTTAGGGTAGCTTTAGGTGCACACTGTGTAGAGGACACACTACACTAACTTGTAAATACTGCAGCTGCCTGCGGTACTAATAGGATCAGAAGAACACCACCAATTTTCTTCAGGTAGCTTTAGGCGCACACTGTGCAGAGGACGCACTACACTAACTTGTAAATACTGCAGCTGCCTGCGGTACTAATAGGATCAGAAGAACACCACCAATTTCCTTCAGGTAGCTTTAGGTGCACACTGTGCAGAAGACGCACTGCACTAACTTGTAAATACTACAGCTGCCTGCAGTACTAATAGGATCAGAAGAACACCACCAACTTTCTTCAGGTAGCTTTAGGTGCACATTGTGCAGAGGACGCACTACACTAACTGTAAATACTGTAGCTAATAGGACTAATAGGATCAGAAAAATACCAGCAATTTTCTTCAGGTAGCTGTAAATACAGTAAAAACACCTGCCTGGTGTTTTTACAGTATTGTCTAGGAAGAGAATAAAAGGGACGGATCTAGCTAAACTGAATACAGTGTAAGAATACAGTGTAATATATATATATATATATATCTATATATATCTATATATACACACACACATATACATATATATACACATATACACACACACACCACCTAGGATGCATATAAATGCATATATACACAATGCTGTAAGTGCAGCTAACTGACTTGCCTGCCTACTCTATCTAACTTATATCAAATGACACTCTGTCTATCTCTCCGCAGCTGCCGCAACACACTACACAAGGCCTTATATAGTGTGGGGCGTGTACTAAATCCCCTGAGCCATAATTGGCCAAAGCTACCCTGGCTTTGGCCAATTATTGCTCTCCGTTCTTACCACGCTGTTATTGGCCAAAGCATGCGGGTCATAGTGCATGCTTGGCCAATCATCAGCCAGCAATGCACTGCGATGCCGCAGTGAATTATAGGCCGTGACGCTCCACTCGAATTTGGCACGAACCGCCTATAACGTACGAAAAGTTCGAAATTGGACATGGGTTCGACTTAAAGCTCATCCCTAATATACAGTACAGTTGTCACCATAGAACTGAAAGTGTGTTCCTGGCAGGATCACCAAGTGTAAATAAAGAAGAAAAATAAAGTGTGAAAAAAAGAAAACCAATTCAGCTACCACATCTAGAGCTAGGCAAGCTGCAATATATTCCAATTTTGTTCTTGGGTTTAG
This sequence comes from Lithobates clamitans, assembly GCA_037952925.1. Classification (NCBI taxonomy): domain Eukaryota; kingdom Metazoa; phylum Chordata; class Amphibia; order Anura; family Ranidae; genus Lithobates; species Lithobates clamitans. The sequence continues at coordinate 2,277,788 of JBBGZY010000325.1, read as the reverse complement.
ATATCCTTTAGTGAGTCAACAAGTTGACCCAACCCCCTTCCAGCTTTGAAGCCTCATTATTGCCTGTTTGTGACAGACAGTCAGGCTGTATTAGGTATTTCGCACGTTAGGTTTACTGTCACAGCACTAGGTTTTGTAGTTCATGTTTTCTCATTTGAGAGTTTTGCATGTCTCTTCTGAAATAGGAAAAAGGACGAAAACAACACAGATTACTGAAACACAGAGAGAGAGAGAATGGAAAAATACACAAGACGTTTTGAAAAAAATAAAATACAGTTTATTACCATCCTAACAAAAAAAACATCAAAAGCCAGTGACAAAAAGTTTTTATAAACAGCAAAATTCTGTCACATGCTGTATGATCATGTTGACACAAAAATCTTCCGATATGTTGAAAGCCATCTGCAGGGTAGATGCAACCCTTGTGGAATTACATTTATGTGATACAACATATTTTATTACGCAGAATAATTTGTGCTCTGCAGCGTTTTTTTAAATGACAGCTTGCAGTATGCTGACGCATGCAAGGCCATGATGGAAGCTGTATTAGCAGCGACTGGAAAACAATCACATCATTTGTAAAATCTTTATAGGGTAATAAACCTTATGTTTGATGTGGGTAGGAAGTGTAAACAGCACCCATAAGAAGTTAGAACATTTACAGTGTTTATAACTGTAGCCATTTTGTAAGCAGATCATATATCTGTTTTCTTGCAGCTGGTAACATGGAAGGCTCTTCGGGTCTGGCAGGATACATATCGGCACAGTGAGCAGCATCTAAAAAACAAAGGCCAGACAATAATAAGTGACCTTACTTCTACTCTATGGTTAAAAAAAAACATGTTTATACCAATTTATGGATCAGTCCAAGACCTAGAAATAAAGATCTACCACATATGATGTTCCAAAGGAATGGGTGTGGTGCCACACTGGTTGTGCAGAAATGTGTGAATTCTGACTTTTGAGACACCATACACAGCAAATTATTCATAAAAAAGTCAACATTTTATTAATACAAATGTGAAGAACACTTACAATTCCATAGAAAAATGCTGGTAAATTTGGCAAATACTAGGAGGGTCACTTTGTTATGCGACTTCAACAGAATAGCTGTTTTATTATATGAAAAGTAGAACATTTTGTTTGCACATTTGAAAAGATGACTTCTTACTTCTACAGTACAAAGGTCCAGTACAAATTGAGTAATAAAACACTCATGTCTGGACTAAGGTGCCTATTATTCTAATGCATGATAGAATCATAACAATGACCTGATCATCTTGTTGATTCAACATGGCTGATGGATGATAAAAATGTGCTTATAATTCAGACATTTTAACATTCCTCACATAGTATCCAAAGACGCATGTAATCTGGCTTTCCAAATTCGCCTGACTTCACTGGTAGGGAAGTGGATGAAGTTTTTCTATAAAATGTTGCCAGTCTGAGATATCTATTGTAAATAGATCTTTAGTGGCCTCCCAGTTTTTGTTGGCATGCAAATTATGAAATAAATCTAGCAACGCTCTATAAACCACTAAATGTGATATAAAATTAAACAAACATTATATATATAATAAAAAAAAACTCTAGATAAACTTCTATATAATTTAATTCAGTTAGGTCATAGCAGAGTTGTTTCCTCTTTAACCATGGTGTGCACACAACCACCCTTAGGCCCTATTCACACCTCAGCTTTCTGGGAACATGCAAAAAAAGGTGCATCGCACTTGTGGTGCCATTACTTTTTAATGCAAGTGGCAGTCACGCATTTTGTCATGCACCAAAACGTGCATTTCAAACACGTGATGCTCTCTGCAAACAATGGTGCAGGAGCTAATTTGGCACATTTGCGTGTAGGGCAGCCCATTCAAGTGGAGGGGCTGCCCTATGCTGTCGCACAAAAAATGCACTAAAAAAAACAACGTGTTCAGTGGGTGTAAATGGGGGCCTTAAAGCGGGGGTCCACCTATCTATCATTTTTTTTTTGTTTTTTGAGTTCATTCACAAACTTTTCTTCTCAGCATTACATACGCACATATTGTGTGTAATATGTCCGCCTGTGTCAGATTTCGTCGGAAAGAATAACTTATATTATTCACTGCAGGCGGTTTCCATCTTCATTGTGGGCATTTGAAGCCCACAAGCATTTATTTCCTGGATGTGGTGAATGCTGTGCTCCCAGCATTCACCACTCGTTCCCGCACATGCTCAGTTGCATCCTGGGAAGCCTGAGACTAGCTCCCAGGAGTCTGGGAGAGGCTAGAAACACGCCTACTCCCATGGGAGGAGAACCAGGAAGTGCAAAGAAGAATAGAAAAATAAAAAGGTAATTACGGCGATTTAAATTTTTTTAAAACGGCATGTCAGCATCTAGGCAAGGAAGAGAATACATACAGATATTGTTCAAAATTCGGGTGGAACTCCGCTTTAAAATAATTGGAAAGGCTTTTTTCTTAAAACAGCAAACATGATATACCTACCTGCTCTGTGCAATGGCATTGCATACCTCTGGGGTCCCCCATTGGAACAGTCTGCTCCTACTCTTCTCTGGGTGATCCCCATAGTAAACTGGCTGCTGTGCGGGCACTCACATGGGCGTGCTCCCAAGCCAAGCTGTGTGCATCCATAGGCGCATACAGCATGGCTTGGAGCTGTCTCCCTACTCAATTAATTTGATTGGCAGATAAAAAATATATATAGAAATATCGCGCTGTCAGAAGCAAACGTGTGTAAGCAGCTAACACATACAAGTGACCTAATCCTGTGAATAAAACCATATAAAGAAAAGTGTAGCGCTAACAACTATAAGCATAATCCATAACCATATTCATGGTTTTGCCTAATGTATAAATCACATGAATGTGTATAATGATCCTTTAGAGTAATATAAATAAAGTCCGTAGTGCAAAAATGCTGATAATACACTTATCATAAAATATCCTTAAAAAGTGAAAGTCTTTAGAAGGTGAATGACACCAAAAAAATGAAGAAATTAGTGAATGTGTTGATAGAAGATCCACCACCATTTGGATTGGGGGCTTACCGGAAAGATTGGACACAGATGGGTGTACACCCACTAAATCAATCTCGCTTGTAACTGTGGGGATCCACCGTGGTATAACGTGAGGGTTAATCCAGGTGACCCAATACTTGCAAGTATTATATATATATTTGGAGCAACTTTATTCTGTATAGAGGGGGCTCCTCTATAGATGATTTTCGGTCTTTCTGGTAAGATGTTACCTAGAACGTGGTCGCTTTTCAGTACCTCCCAGTGACGTTCTATAATGGTTTTAATGTCTCTGTGCTGGGTTGAAAAAGAAGTCATCAGAGAGTATTTATAGGTGTCACTGGGTGTACGAGGTGTACTGGGTGTCAGCGCTTTCAAAGTGAGTCGTGGAGCGCATGTCACTGTGACCCGTGCGTTCCATTCTGCCTACTCGAGAGTGAGGCTTGAAACGCACGCGGCCGGCGCCATCTTGCCGTCACCCTGAAGTCGTTCTAATCGAACGTGGAATTGGATTGGAGCCACATCCTAACACGGGGGTCCTTTATTATATAAAAAGGCAATGTTTGGGGTGGTGCAGCACCCCAGATGATGTCCCCTAGGACGAAACGCATCGGGATGAACTGCTGACACCACCAACATTGCCAGATATTTGTATTCTAAAAGCGCTGTTTTTCTTCTGAAATGTGAGTGTTCCTACTTTTAATAAATGAGTTTTAAACCCTTTATACAGTATCACGCTATGTACTCTCACGTTTTTTCCATGTATACGCTGGATGCCTGAGTGGATTTATTCCCTTTGCCATATATAATACTTGCAAGTATTGGGTCACCTGGATTAACCCTCACGTTATACAGATACCACTGTGGATCCCCACAGTTACAAGCGAGATTGACTCAGTGGGTGTACACCCATCTGTGTCCAATCTTTCCGGTAAGCCCCCAATTCAAATGGTGGTGGATCTTCTATCAACACATTCACTAATTTCTTCACTTTTTTGGTGTCATTCACCTTCTAAAGACTTTCACTTTTTAAGGATATTTTATGATAAGTGTATTATCAGCATTTTTGCACTACGGACTTTATTTATATTACTCTAAAGGATCATTATACACATTCATGTGATTTATACATTGGGCAAAACCATGAATATGGTTATGGATTATGTTTATAGTTGTTAGCGCTACACTTTTCTTTAATTTGATTGGCAGCAGCAGAAGCCCATGGCTCCCACTGCTCTTAGTGAAGCTTGTGAGAGAAGGGAAATGGGGGAGAGAATACCTGCAGCTGGGCACAACGTTGGGTCAATAAAGGGCTCTGGTAGGTGTTGGGGGGGGCGCGGCTGATGATTTTAAGATAAAAAGCCTTCTGTGTGTAGCATCCTCCCCAGCACCCCCTAATACTTAACTGAGCCCCATCTCTGGCCAGCAATGTCCACAAGTGCCAAGGCCATTCCTGACACTCCCTCCTGATTGGCTAAGACAGAGCAGTGGCGCCATTGGCTTCCGCGGATGTAAATTAAAGTCATTTAGCCAATCAGGAGAGAGAGGGGAGGGGACCAAACAGAAGCTGCATGTTTGAATGGACACACAGAGCTGCAGCTCGGCTCGGGTGTCCCCGTAGCAAGCTGCTTGCTGTGGGGGACACTCGACAGGAGGGGGGCCCCCCCAAGAGTACCAAAGAGGAGGATCCGGGATGCTCTATGCAAATTCACTGCAACAGAGGAGGCAAGTATACCATGTTTTTTTTTGTTTGTTTTTTATAAATATAACAAACACAACACGAGACTTTACAATCACTTTAAATGTAAGAAAACCTTTTGCCTTTCAAATCGCTTCAATTGAAATTACTGAAAATAATTACTGATTACAGGGGTTCCTAGAAGTGGAAATCCCCCCAAATGGTGTGAAAGTGCAAGACATTCATGGGAAGATTAGTGATGCCCTGTTGTAGTTGTGATATGTAAAGCTACATGCACAGCCAGGCAACAGGTACTTTCATCACGCACTCTAGACAGAAACCAGTCCAAGGGTTTTGTTTTGCTTTTAGATTATTAGGGGAATCAACTTGGATGGGAAAAGGGTGGTATCACTGGTATGGGATTTCCAGAACTGTAGTACAATAGAACTTGGGAATATGCATCAATTGTTTTGGTTTCCAGAAAAGGGCACAATGCTGTATTCCAGTAGAACAAACTGAATAGCCCAACTGGCAAAGATCAATCCCAAACTGCTTACTACAGGTACTCTTCTTCCTCAGAGTAGTGCCAAAGCACCTGGCTCCTCACTAGAATCCCCAAGCCGAGGTGTAGGATAGCTTTGATGGCTTAAATGGCTCTATGCTGTCCCATGTAGATAGCTAGATGGGTATTGCTCCCGTCTGCTTCTCTTCTATAGGCTCTGGGATATAGAATAAAAGCTACTCACTTAGTCCTTTTTAAAGATCCTGTAGCTAATGTGGTGACTGCTGAACAGGCCTCTTGCTGGACAGGTCCCAATGGCTCCCAGGGTGACTCTGCTAAGCCTAGCTGAGGCTGAAAGGGTGTGATGCTTCCTCACTTTCTCTTTCTTCCTCTCTGGCTCCTTCCTCTAGGCTACTTCTGCCTGGAGGCAGAGCCCCCACAGCACAGGGTTCACTACCCAGCCACTGAACCATGGACCCTGCTCCCACATGGCCAGGCTCCAGAATACTTCTGGGCTATCTCTACATCTTCTGGGCCATCCTCACCCAGGGACTGGAGGAGTCTCTATAAATATTCAGGCCTCATCTCTGACCCTCCACCCTCTAAGCTCCAGAACTCTCCAGGAGCTTCTAGAAGGCAGAGACTCATCCCTTGAAGCTCTGCCAACCTAACTCTAAACAAATTAACCCTGGCTCATCTGACTAAAATAGGAGCCCAATTAAATTTACCTATTGTACACAGGGGGTGCTACAGATCTATGCGTAGTATGACCTTTTTATCTGTGGGGTCATAAGTGGAGGCACAGACACAGGATAGCATTTGGTTGTTTGTAGAGCTCTGCCATCTTCATTGCATGCTCATTTGTGGATATATTTTATATAGTCTTAATTGAATTTTTTTTCCCCTTTAAATGGGTAAATTTTATAAAATGTTTATGTCAATTGTACAAAACAAAAGAACCCACGCAACAAGTGCTAGAAAAAGAACTGCAAGGTGAATAATTTTCTTATAAGAGGCATGTGCAAATGATGCATAAATGTAAGGAAATTTCATTTTGTGGCACCCTGGTAGTACTAGTCATGATTGGAGATAAAGAGTACATTTATATAAAAAGTTCCAGGAAAACATTTAGATCATGTCTCATAGTTTGTGGATGAGTGACTGAAGTTTATTGGTGGCTGCTAGCGATGATACCCACCCCAACCATATTTTGTCAAGTTTTTGGGGGCATCTCTAGCCCAATACATCATTTTTTATAAATGGAAATATTTGTTAATTAAATCTTTACATGCTTGTAAAAGGTAGGTGGTTCGGGTACCTTCCAATGTAGAGCTTTTTTAGCATAAAAAAAAATACGTAGAAGTAGCGATTTCTAATTAGTTTCTATCTCCTCCCCAGAAATGTCTCCCAGCAAGCACCGTGCTGGGTTACACCGGGTGATGTCATCCGGTGACCCCGCCCCTTATAACGGCACAGTCCCATCATGCCCCGGACAGTTGTAACAAGTATAAACACAGCCGCCAATAAAAATCATAAGGCATCATCCAGCCTGATAGGGCCTCACATACCCTCAACATTGTAACATCTCTACATCTTATATACATCCATCACTCCTAACTCCACCCAACCACCCCCTCCCCCACCCCACACACACACCAGGTTTCCCCCTAAAATTGTTATCCTGTTACCACCTCCACACCCCTGGATTCTCAACCCCAAATAAATAACTCCCCAGCACTCTGACCCCTTTACACCCTAGATATCACCCTAGCACTCAGACCCCCCTACACCCCACATATTCCCCAGCACTCTGACTCCTCTACACCCCAGATATCCCCCCCCCAGCACTCTGATCCCTCTCTGCACCCCACATATCCTCCCAGCAATCTGACCCCTCTACACCCCAGATATTCCCCCAGCACTCTGATCCCTCTACACTCCAGATATCCCCCCAGCACTCTGATCCCTCTACACTCCAGATATCCCCCCAGCACACTGATCCCTCTCTACACCCCAGTTTTTACCCCAGTACTCTGACCCCTCTACACCCCAGATATCCCCCCAGCACTCTGACCCCTCTCTGCACCCTAGATATCCCCCCATCACTGTTACCATATACCATAAGATACCCCTTGTATTGTGACCCCACTACATCCCTGATACCCCCTACACTGTGACCTCTTTACATCCCTGATACCTCTAGCATTATAGCCACCCAAGATACCCCAAGCATTGCTACCCCCTATATACTCCAGATCCCCCCTCAGCATTGTTTTCCCCCCATACACCCTTGATATCCCCCAGCACCATTATTCCATCCATGTAGTACCCCCTTTTCCAGTGGAGATACAGTGCATGTGAACTTTTGGCTATGTGCCCACCTCCAACACTGTGACAAGAACTCACCTATACCAATCAAGTCATGCAGGCAGGAGGGGTGGAGGAGGGAGCATCCATCGGGTATTCCAAGCCCTTCGGTTAAAACAGTGTTGGACAGCTGGGCTCACCATGACACCATCCACAATGCTACTTCGTAGGTGAGTTCCCAGTGCTGCTGACTCAGCAGCTCCCACTCCAGCTCCTACCCCATGGCCTCCGAGTCCCGAGCATTCAAGCTGCATGGGGTGGAGTCAGAGCATCACTGGCACTCCGGCCCCACCCCTCCCTGCTGGCTGTGAAATAATAGGTATCGTTCTGCACAGCGCACCACTGCCAGCCTGCCACCCATGTGTATCCATCACTCTCAGTGCCATCATGGGGCCCCCAATTTCCAGGCAGCGTGGGCTCAAGGAGCAGCTTCTTTGGGGAGAGTGCAATGGCCTCCCATAGAGCTGGGGCCACTAGGCAGTGCCCAAGTGTGCCCTCTCATTAAGATGGCCCTGGAATCAACATCTTAAGCTTCCCATTTCCTTTTATTTTTGTTAACACTCCCTAACACTTTCAATTGCAACTACTGCCATTTTGGTTCTGACTTTCTGCCACAGACTATACTGCTCCCAGCCTGCCAAAAATACTCAAATCCAGTAATACGTTCAACAGATATTATATGTGTGCATGTTCAGTGACAGATAAGAGACAAACCATACTACTGCAGAAAACAAAAGGGTGCAAAGAAATATAAGCAACATAGCTTAAAACAGAACAACTGTTCCTATTCCTATCTGAAAATTAAATTTTTTTATAGGCAAAAGGAAGGAAAGGAATACATGGAAAGGTGGAAAAGATATATACTGGGAATTTACTTTGAAATCAAATCAATAAATCACCACTATGTGTCAGGTCACGGTTTCATTATTTTACCAGCAAAGCAAGAATGTTCAGTGTTTAAAGCGGTGACTGGAAGACAGGAGAAGACTTATGATTTCAAAAAGTTGATCCTTCTGCGTCCCATTGTAATAAATCTGACTAGCTATGGATATAGATTGGATGTCATGGATGAAAAATATATATGGTTGAGTCAGAATTTCAGACAAGGCTAGCTACATCAATATTAGTCCGCTCACATGGGTCCAGACAATGCAGCAGGGCTACATACCACAATATTGTACGTTTTAAAAATTATAACCACTTCTATGACTAATGATAGGGATTACATCTCTATAATGGTCTTTATATGAATTACCTTGCATTGGGATAGCCACAACATCAGCGCTAAGGCTCCTGGTAATCCCCAGTGCATGCCAAGGGTCAATCAGTCCATTTGAAAATACTATTCTACTGCTGTGAATATTGAGGCCACCATAATTTTCATTTGTTTGCTGAACAGCAGCACTAACCATTGATAAATTGAATTCTGAGCCATAAATATCAGCACACTGCTGGATGTGGTAGCTGCAAAAACACAAGAAAACATATTTTATGTATGCATTCAAATACTTGTACATTTGTCTGTTGTAGAATAAAAAAAAAATGCTTCATGGGTATGTCAACTTAGGCCAGCCATATATGGTTCCTGCTGAACCAGTCGAGATTCTAACCATTAATGGGCAGGCTGAATGTACCAAGTTGAGCGATCAACTTGGGTACAACCAGCCTGCCAGATTCACTTCTGAATAGAGGGCTGGGAGAAGGCAATTGCTCGGCAGGAGGGATTCCCCAGTCAACACTGTCTGTGGTTACAGGAAAGAAATTCACATCGCCTATGGGCTGCCCTAAAGAGTTTAAAGCAGATACTCTAGATTCTGGAAAAAAAGAAGACTTTAAGAAAGTATGTGTTTAAAAGGGCTGACTGCCAAATCCATAGCCAGTTGCCATAGTGACTTCCAGCAGCCTGATCAAAGACTCTATATTACCAGCACACCGTGTTCAAAATTGTGGACAAGACATTTATTAATCACCCATAAGTAGGCCCTGAGTAAGGTCTATGGAAATAGCTACTACTCCTCCTCTTGGCCTGCAACTGACACTTGACAGTTGAGTCTAACCTTCAGATCAAATTTAGAAATCATCTTGAAATCACAAACCGATTAAACATTAACTTTTGCCTTTTCTGAAGAGATGACACAAGAAGAGATAGATAAACAATGTTTTTTTGTTTCAGAAACTAATTAGTAGTGGAAGAGATGGAGCTGAGGGTTCATTTACTAACATTTCACTTTAAAAAGGCTGCATTTTAGGACAGTCCCCAAGCATATGTAGATCAGTGCCTTACATCTGGGACAGCTATTAAATCAGTCCTTATTCAGTTTATTTAATCCTTCGGTTATCAATAGATACAGTCAAATAGGCATACAGCTAAGTGATTATAGTTGGGGTAGTTATTGGTGGTGTAGGGTTTTAAATGGTGTTACCATAGTGGGTGAATATCTACAGACCCAGGATTGGGAAGTATGGAATTATTAAATGATGCCAAACTGTCTTTCAGGCTTTTAGAGTGGCGGGAATTGGAGGTTAAAAGGTTGGTGTAGAGGCAGGTAACCCAAGTACTAATTACTTGGAGCAGTATCAGAGTGCTCAAAAAAAGAGGCCCCAAGAACTATCCAGGATTATAAAAAAACACCAACACACACTAGCTCTAATGGCTGCCCAATAGGCTTGGAGGTTAAAGAGGACCTACCCCACCCCTTGGAGGGAAGCACTAATGTCAGTGTGACACATAGGACCTTCCCTGCCCAGATAAAGGAGATGGAAATCATATCTAGGAATCTGTGTCACCCAGATGGGATGATTCCTAAATTCAGCAAAAAGACTGTTTTGATATTTACTCAATAATAAATGGCAGAATATTCCATGATGAATGCTTATGTGAAAGTTCATTAACAACTTGTCTGAGATTAAGATGCAGGTAAAGGGATAAATCAGCAGGGATTACCACTTGAAAAATAGTTGAACTGCTGAAGCCACTGTAGTTGAAATTGTATAAGCTACTAGGCTTCTGGACTGATCAGGTAAATTAAAGACTAATTCCAACTGGTGCCAAAGCCCAAATGTCCCAAAAGGCATCAAAAAGTTATAACACAGCTTGTAAAGATGTTGTTCTAGCATGTCTAGGCCCTCTTCCACTAGAGCAAACAAACCCAGTAATAAGCGTATACAGTTTACCTTAACGGAAAACCAGAGAATGGTTGTGAAGTAGAATCTGAAGACTGGAAATAGCCAAATTCTGTACAGGTTTGGTACATCCATTGCCTGCCTGGAAAAACACATTGACAAATTTAAACAAATATAACCTTTTTATATTGATTATGATTCTAGCAGTGATATTTATGTTGCTCTGTTGGTAATAAAAATATCAAACTTTCCTTCTCTGACAATTAAGAGGCCATTAATCATAAATTTACATCACCTGACCCCTTTATTAAAAATTTGAATCAGTAGTTGCTTTAAAATATTAAAGGAGTAAACATGCTTTAAATGTAAAGTAAAACTTCAAAATACAGCAGTGAAAACAGCACTTGGATCTAATTGGTAGTGCAGAAAAAAAAAGTAGTGGCGCCTGTATCTATGTGAGAAGTCATCTAAAAGTGGGTTTGAAAGACGAACTTATTGATGGAGAGTATGATGGTAATGGGGTGTGCGGGTGGAGTTACATATCGACAGGTGAACTGCAGAGTTAAAGCGCTAAGTAAACCCATCCATAAAACAGTTTCATTTCCGGGACGTGCCGTAAATGTAACACTCCCATTGGTTGTGCTCTCAACCAAACTGTCAAACCATCCAATGGCTGGTGTCATAACTGATCACATGTGCAACATCATGGCAGTTGTAGATTAAACAGAGGCAAAGATGGCAGCTTCCTTGGCTGAAAACGATAGGGGGTTTACTTACACTTTAAATATTGGTGTTTGTTACAGGCCCCCCATGTTAATGAGGGGGTAGAGGCTCCTTACATAGATAAATAGGGGCTAAGGAGGTGGGACAGAGGTAATAATGGGAACTTTCAAAATGCCCTGAAATATACCCTGTGTATTGCTGTAGCAGTAAAATGGTGAAATGTCTAAAAAACTTAATACAAGACAATTAAGCACGGTTTATGAAAGCCCCAACTAGAAAGTATGCTCTTCTTTACTTGTTAATCTAAAACAATGCTAATCGTAATACAAAATGTTCATATAACAAATAGGGGTAGCAGTGACAATAAAATGATTGAATCTTATTTAAATTGCAAACAAAACACATTCTATGCATTAAGGTGAAAAAACATCTTACAATACTGCCCCCAGCCCCCCCGTTTTACTTACCTGACCTCTCGAAAGTCCCGCGCTCGCCCCCGACATCCTCTTCGCCACTCAACCTGGCCGTTGATAGGTTACAGTGAATGGATTGAAAGCAGCGCAACCATTGGCTCGCGCTGCTGTCAATCACATGCAATGAAGCGGCGCGCCGGGAGGGGCGGGGGCGAGTGATACAGTGAGCGGCTATGGTCACCGGCTGTATCACGGGAGCGAACCCGCAAGCACTCAACACCACGCGAGAGAGTTCGCATGAAAGTGTTGAGTCCTTGCGGGGGGGAGCCGAGACAGCCGCCGAGGGAGCCCAGAAGACCACGATCGGGCCACTCTGTGCAAAACGAGCTGCACAGTGGAGGTAAGTATAACATGTTTGTTATTTAAAAAAAAAAATTATCTTTAGTGATCCTTTAAACATGGGGTTACTGTATGTAGGAGGTTGATGTACTCTGAGATGGTTTCACCTGCATGCGTGTAAATTTTCATTTTTAGGGCATATACACATGGGAACCGGGCTTATGGTGAAGAGTCCGGTGTAGGAGCTGTATTGTGATGACCGATCTGCTTTCCCGACCACATTATCCTCCTAAGGGACCCATTTCTTAGGGCATCCACATGTATGGACTTGTTGTAAGGTCTACTTTGCCCTAAAAGTATGGGCAGCACCACTATTGACAGCACAGTCAATCTAGGCTCAGCCAGTCTATGCACTACCAAATTCATGCTCAGACAATTGAATACATTGAACATATTGTGAGGATAATGTTCTAACTCAATTGTACATTATATACTGTTAAATTAAATTAAATATTGTTCACTAAAATGGAGTATTCATTCAAAAAGAGAACTTTTCTGTCTTTCTGGGAAAAAAAAAACATTAATATTTTAATAATGTGCAGTTATGGTGTATCACAAAAGATCTGGGAACTGGGTGTAAATACATTTAACCCTCAGGGTTTTGAATAAGTGAGCTGTACAGTAACAAGGGCAACCTAGTCAACTCCGCTTGTATATTTATTTATTATTATTATTTATTTCAGTTACTTATATAGCGCCGTCAATTTATGCAGCGCTTTACATATACATTGTACATTCACATCAGTCCCTACCCTCAAGGAGCTTACAATCTAAGGTCCCTAACTCACATTCATACATACTAGGGACAATTTAGACAGGATACAATTACCTACCAGCATGTGTTTGGAGTGTGGGAGGAAACCCACGCAGGCACAGGGAGAACATGCAAACTCCATGCAGGTAGTGTTGTGGTTGGGATTCGAACCAGCGACCGTTCTTACTGCTAGGTGAAAGTGCTATCCACTACACCACTGTGCCACGGTGTACAAACATGTGTGAAGAGTACCAGAAGGAGAAGCAGCCAGCTAAATGAGGAAGTGGTGGATCTGGTAGTGAGGCAACAGCTTAGTAGAGTTGTGCACAACGGAAAATTTTGTTTCGTTTCGGCTCGTCATTCATAAAATACATAATTTTGTTCTGTTATATTCGTTATGTTACGTTAATTCATTTTCGGATAATTCCTTATTTCTGTAGCGTGTCGATATTCATTATACTGAATCTTGAATCATGTCGAATTCATTTGTTATATCCGCTATAATTTCTTTCGTATTAGTTGAAATTCAATATTTATGTAATATATATAATACATAAATATCGAATTTCAACTAATATGAAAGAAATTATAGCAAATATGACAAATGAATTCAACATGATTTGGTAGTTCCTTAAAGATCTAATGAAACAAAAGTTCAACTCAAAGTAAATCTTACAGTCCAATCAGCCAATTAATTTTGTGCTGGAGGTTGGATTACTGGCGAAGTGCATTCCTGAGAACTGAGTGAGAAGGGTGTTGTATTGTATTTGAGCAGAGGAGAAGAGATATTGTCATTGTGTGTGTTAATAGATTCAATAAACAACGACTTTCCAAACTACGAATCATTATCACATATATATATATATATATATATATATATATATATATATATATATATATATATATATATATATATATGTGATAATGATTCGTAGTTTGGAAAGTCGTTGTTTATTGAATCTATTAACACACACAATGACAATATCTCTTCTCCTCTGCTCAAATACAATACAACACCCTTCTCACTCAGTTCTCAGGAATGCACTTCGCCAGTAATCCAACCTCCAGCACAAAATTAATTGGCTGATTGGACTGTAAGATTTACTTTGAGTTGAACTTTTGTTTCATTAGATCTTTAAGGAACTACCAAATCATGTTGAATTCATTTGTCATATTTGCTATAATTTCTTTCATATTAGTTGAAATTTGTTACTTTTTTATTTGGACATTCGGATGCATCCACACCACACCTCCTCCTGCTCCTGGCATAGGAGTCCATGCATTCGGCATCCTGAAAGGGGCCGGGCACATGGATAGGGAGGTGGTGGCAGGGATGGGGGGGGCAACGCCCATGCACTCTCAATGCATGGTCCGCCACTGCACTGCAGAGTGCATTGCTTTAACTGTCTCCAGGGTGTCGAGTTTGCAGTGGGGTGGTCCTGCGCCTACAGCCATTCACTTGGGTGTTCAGACTCTTCGTGCCACTTGCCCGTGGAACACCTGCCACCTGGACTATCAGAGACAGTCTACTTTCTTGTGAGATAGTGTTGCTCCAAGGGAAACGGTAGTAGTTGTTTCTTTTTGAGATTTCTCATAACATTTCTCTGAGTGTCTCCCATTTGCATTAACAATTCATACTGCAGTCATCCAGTAAGCCTCAAGTTGCACATTGCAATATTGATCATTTGGCTGTTACTTCAGCATAGCATATTATAGAATTAATAGTTGCATGCAATGTCGAGTTGCAGTTTCTAAAGCAAGGAAATAGTTTCTTGTATTAACAGAGGTCAAGACTCCAGAGAGACAGACACAATCTTGCCCCTGTAAGCATTATTAAGACCATGTCTGGAATATGCAGTTTAGTTTTGGGCACCAGTTCACAAAAAGGATGTTGAGGAACTGAAGAGAATCCAAAGATGGACAACTAAACTGATAAGGGGCATGTAGAAGCTCAGTTATGAGGAGAGATTATCTGAACTGAATTTAGTCTCCCCTGAGAAGAAGCAATTGATGGAGATATGATCACCATGTGTAAATATTTAAAAGATCCATATAGTAAACTTGGTGTAGGGTTATTCAATTTAAAGTCATTGCAAAAGGACAAGGGGGCACTCTTTCCATCTGGAGGAAAAGATTTAACATCCACATACGAAAAGGCTTCTTCACAGTAAGGGCTGTGAAACTTGGAATAGGATACCTCAAGAACTAGTTCTAGCTAGCTTGGTCAATGGTTTTAAGAAAAAGTTTGATACAATCTTAAATGCACAGGTAACTGGATATTCATATAAAAAGCAAAAACATCAGAGATTATTAAAACAGGGAATATCTGATTGACTTAGGTATAGGATTCTGCTTATGGAAGTGTTCCATTTGTCTTTTTTTATTGGTTGAATTAGATAGACTTGTGGCTTGCTTCAGCTTAATTCAGTGGCTGTATGGTTAACGCTTCTACCTGGCAGCACTAGCGTTGTTGGTTCAAATCCCAACCATGACACGACCTGCATGGAGCAATGCGTAAAATTGACGGTGCTATACAAGTACCTATAATAAATAAAACTATAAACAGTGCATTGAAAAGGTATTCATACCCCCCTGAAATTTTCCAGGTTTTGTCATGTTACAACCAAAAACATAAATGTATTTTATTGGGATTTTATCTGATAGACCAACACAGAGTGACACATAATTGTAAAGTGGAAGCAAAATGATCAATGGTTTTTAATTTTTTTTTTTTACAAATAAATAGGTTTAACTACTTAAGGACCAAGCCATTTTTTGCGATAAGACAATGCATCTCTTTAACTGACAATTGTGCGGTCATGCGATGCTGTACCCAAACAAAATTGACGTCCTTTTTTTCCCTCTAATAGAGCTTTATTTTGGTGGTATTTGATCACCTCTGGTTTTTATTTTTTGCGCTAGAAAAAAAAAGAGCGACAATTTTGAAAAAATTTTAAAAGTTTCTTTTTGCTATAATACATATCCAAAAAAAGAATAATAATAATAATATTATAAAAAACACATTTATTCATCCGTTTAGGCCAATATACAATGCCTTGTATACCTTGGCATTTTTCGCATTTTGTTGCCTCACAACCTGGAATGAACATGGATTGTTTGAGGATTTGCATCATTTCATTTACAGAACATGCCCACAACTTTGAAGATGTTTATTTATTTATTTATTTTTTTGTGAAGCAAACAACAAATACGTCAAAAAAACAGAAAAAGTCAATGTGCATAACTATTCAGGGCAATACTTTGTAGAGCCACCTTTGGCGGCTAGCACAGCTCCAAGTCACTTTGGATAAGTTTCTATGAGCTTGCCACATTTTACCACTAGGATTTTTGCCCATTCCTCCTTGTAAAACTGCTCCAGCTCCTTCAAGTTGGATGGTTTGCGCGTGAACAGCAATCTTTAAGTCTGACCACAGATTTTCTATTGGATTGAGGTCTGGGCTTTGACTAGGCCATTCCAACACATTTACATGTTTCTCCTTAAACCACTCAAGTGTTGCTTTAGCAGTGTGTTAGGGGTCATTGTCCTGCTGGAAGGTAAACCTCCGTCCTAGCCTCAAATCACAGAGTGGTACAGGTTTTGCTCAAGAATATCCCTGTATTTAGCACCATCCATCTTTCCCTCAACTCCGACCAGTTTCCAGGTCCCGACTGCTGAAAAACATCTCCCCAGCATGTTTCACTGTGTTGATGGTGTTCTGTCGGTGATGTGAGGTGTTGGGTTTGCGCCAGACATAGCGTTTTCTTTGATGGCCCCACATGCCTTTTCGTAAACTCAAAACGTGCCATTTTGTTTTTTGCTGAAAGTAATGGCTTTCTTCTGGCCACTCTGCCATAAAGCCCAACTGTATGGAGCGTACAGCTTATTGTCGTCCTATGTACAGATACTCCAGTCTCTGCTGTGGAACTCTGCAGCTGCTCCAGGGTTACTTTAGGTCTCTGTACTGCCTCTCTGATTAATGCCCTCCTTGCCCGGTCCGTGAGTTTTGGTGTGCAGCCATCTCTTGGCAGGTTTGCTGTTGTGCCATGTTCTTTCCACTTGGTTATGATAGATTTAATAGTGCTCCTAGGGATCAAAGATTTGTCTAATAGGATTTTTATAACAGCTTACCTTTAAAATCCTTTTCTTTTGAAGTACAACACGGGACACAGAGCCATAGTAATTCGGGGCACTTTGTCGCAGTAAGTGGGCTTAGCACTATATGACCATATAGTGTGACCAAACCCCCATATTTTTTGAATATGTTCAGGTGTTTTTAACTAGCCTTGCAGGAAATGTGATTCTTGAATGTGTGCGCTGTAAAATATTTTGTACTGTTTGTAGGTCTTATAGCAGCACCATCTTGAATTTAAACAAATTGTAGGGTGTGCCCCCCAAATATGTTTTTGTATATTGTAATAGACCTTGACAAGGTTTTTTGGGCTGGAGCACCCCTCCCCCTCCTCATTACTTCTTATTTAGTGGCCACCAGTGCATAGGATGTATCCCCTTCAGTTCTCCCACATAGAGGAGTTCAGCTCCCATGGTTGAGACAAAAGGATCTTCCATTCTATTACTAGAGTAGGACCCACTAATTTTGGGTACTTTGTCGCAGTAAATGGGCTTAGCACTATATGACCATATAGTGTGACCAAACCCCCGTATTTTTTGAATATGTTCAGGTGTTTTTAACTACCCTTGCAGGAAATGTGATTCTTGAATGTGTGCGCTGTAAAATATTTTGCACTCTGCCATAAAGCCCAACTGTATGGAGCGTACGGCTTATTGTCGTCCTATGTACAGATACTCCAGTCTCTGCTGTGGAACTCTGCAGCTCCTCCAGGGTTACCTTAGGTCTCTGTACTTCCTCTCTGATTAATGCCCTCCTTGCCCGGTCGGTGAGTTTTGGTGTGCAGTCGTCTCTTGGCAGGTTTGCTGTTGTGCCATGTTCTTTCCACTTGGTTATGATAGATTTAATAGTGCTCCTAGGGATCAAAGATTTGTCTAATAGGATTTTTATAACAGCTTACCTGTAAAATCCTTTTCTTTTGAAGTACATCACGGGACACAGAGCCATAGTTATTACTATGTGGGTTATAGTCCACCTTCAGGTGCTGGACACTGGCACACCCTAAACAGGAAGTTGTCTCCATATATAACCCCTCCCATACCGGGAGCATCTCAGTTTTGTAGCAAAGCAATACACGTGTATACTAGAAAGAGGGGCAGGACCTCTGTGTCCCGTGATGTACTTCAAAAGAAAAGCATTTTACAAAATCCATGAAGGGTGGCTCCAATTAGGCGATGGGTTAAAGCATTTGGAGATACGTGTTCTCTAGAGAGCCAAGGGGTATAGCGTAAATCGGAGTTAGTAATCAGGTATTCTAAAGTCACCCAGTCTTTACATTGGCTATGCACTCTCCAGTCGATGATTTGTGCTAGATGAACTCCCCGCTAATAGCGATGTAGGTCAGGGAGACCAATTCCTCCACACGCCTTAGAGAGCACCAGCTTCATCCAGCTTATCCTTGGGGGTTTATTGCACCAAATAAAGGGCCTACACGTGCACTTGTAAAGTCCAAAAATGGAAGGTGGTAGGCATATAGGTATTGTTTAAAGTTTGTAGAGTAGCCGGGGGAGGATCGTCATTTTAAGGATGGACGCTCGCTCAAACAAGGAGATTGTGGGTTTATCCCATTTTTGGAGATCCTGGTGTATACTCTGTAATTCCATCTGGAAGTTTCTAATGTAGAGCTCTGCTAGGTCAGCAGGGAGATACCCAAGTAAGTTATGGCTCCCGCTTTCCATTTAAAGGGAAAATTAAGTTGACATTGCTTGGCCAGTTCTGTGGGTAGGGACACGTTCAACGCAAATGATTTGGAAAGATTGATTTTTTTGAGTTGGAGAGGAGTTTAAAGTGCTCCAGAATTTGCAGAAGATTGGGTAAGGATGTTAGCCATGAAGAGAGAAAAAAGTAGATCATCCGCAAAGGCCACAATCTTGAACTCACGTTGCCATATCCGTATGCCTTTAATATCTGGATTGGCTCGAATGCAGCGGAGTAAGGGTTCTAGTGTAGGTATATCAAGCAAGGGATAAAGGGGGCATCCCTGTCTGGTTCCATTATGGATGGAGAAGGACATCCTACAGATAGCCATTGACCTTGACCCTAGCTCTGGGGTTAGCATATGATAGAATAAAGGCCCACATACAGGATCTGAGTCCCAGCGAGTTCAAAACCACATCCGTATAGTCCCAAGCCACTCTGTCAAATGTCTTCTCCATGTCCATTGCCAGGAAGAAGCCCTCCTGCCTGGAAGTAGTAAGTCAGGCGTGCAGGTTCAGAGCCTTAAAATGGTATTGTCCCTGGCCTCTTCCAGGGACAAACCCTACCTGGTCTGAGACCACCCAAAGCCAATACGTGGCAAGACAAGCAAGTTGCCAGGATGGCAAAGAGTTTGATGTCCACGTTGAGGGAGATTGGGCGATAGCTGGCGACATTGGTGGGGCCTTCCCTTCCTTGGGAATAACAGATATATAGGCTTTGAGAAGTCTTTCCGATCTGCAAGAATCGGTGGAAAGTGAATTAAACGCTCTAAGAAATCTTGACGCCGGAATATCTGAGGTGGTCCTATAATATAGGGCCATAAAGCCATCCAGACCTAGGCTTTTTCCTGGTTTTGTGGTTTTAAGTGCCGTTAGGAATTCCTCCAATACCAAGGGAGCTTCTAAAGCCAGGGAATCATCTGGTTGACAAAGCAGAGGGACTGTATTGACTCAGGAAATCTCTAATCAGTTCCTGACGTTTCGACAATGCAGCAGAAACCGTGTCCCCTGAATGCAGGTTATATAGATGGCTGTAGACGCAATGGAACTGACGTGCAATGTCCTCATTTTTAGCATGTGTCTTGCCCGAGGAGTCTACTATGTGATGGATCATGAAAGCCAATTTGCGCTGTTGAGCAGCCAATAACCTACCTCGTTTGATACTCTGTTCATAAAACAGTTTTTGGGATAAGATATTACACCGGCGCGCCCTTTTGAATAGTTCTTCTAGTAAAAGTGCGCTTGTTTCCACCAGTTCCTGTTTAAAGTTCTAAAATGCGTTTGTGTTGAGCCTTCAAGGTACGTATTTTGGTGGATAGTGCCAACACCAAGGCTTGACGTTCCTTTTTTTCCGTGCTGAGGCAGAAAGCAACTGGCCTCTAATGACACATTTGTGAGCCTCCCATTGTGTCACGGGAGAGACTTCTGTTGTGTCATTACGGAGAAAGAAGGCCTCTATCTCTTGTCAGAGTTGCTAGGTCCCCAGGGGCCGTGAGAAGTGACGCATTTAGTTTCCAAAGTTTGATGAAGGTGACCATATCAGGAAATAACAAGGCAATTGTGATAGGGCGATGATCAGACAACGTCATGCTCTTGATAGATGCGCTATGGAGATAAGATAAGTCCGCTTGTGTTATAAATAGGTAATCCAGTCTTAAGTGCCAATTGTGCGGGGAGGGGGAGAAAGTGTAGTCTCTGTCTCGTGGGTAAAGGGTCCTCCAGGTGTCATGTAACGTCAGGGATGCAAGCTGGAGCTTAATTTGGTGGAGGGCAGAGCAGGGGATGGAGGAAGCGCCAGTAGAGGTATCTGTTAGGGGATCGAGGGGCACGTTAAAGTCACCCACCAAAATGATAGAACTTGATTGAAATAGCGTAAGTTTCACAATGACCTCCCTCAGAAATACGACTTATTTGGAGTTGGGGCAGTACACATTAGCTAACATTACTAGCCTATTTATCCACAAGCCCCTCAGGAAAATGTACCTACCCTCTGGATCTAATAATTGGTCCTTACTGTCAAAGATAACGCTTTAGAGAGCAGTATGGAAACTCCATTAGTCTTAAAGTCAGGGCAAGTGGCATGATAAGCCATGAGAAAGCGATCATTATGGAAGCGTGAGGCTGAGCCCGATTTAAAGTGTGTTTCGTGAATAAAAAGGATTTGCGCCTTAAGCAGGTGTGCTTCTGCAAGGACGCTGCTGCGTTTTTCAGGAATGTTTAGTCCTTTAGAATTAAGAGAATATAGCTGTTACATCTCCCTCAAAATAACCCTGTTATGCTGTGGGTCCGTAAGGAGGACCTTCCCCCTCATCCACTGATTTGTGTGGCCCATGACTTGCCATAGGTCACATGAAGCAGACGACAGTCTTCTAACCAGCATGTATGCAGCATTACCACAGTAATGCTGAAGAAAATGAGAAAATCCGGACAGCCGCACTCCAGGAAGATGTATTTCAAAAGTTGTTTATTATAATAAATTCTTGAGCATACAGCATACAAAGCACTGTGGCAGAAAGAACAGGCAATCAGCTAACGCGTTTCGAGCTTATCCCAATTATTATCCTTATTATTATAACAATTGTTATAATAATTTTTATAGCACCTTTATTTATACAACATTTTCATAATATTTGAGAACAAGGTAGATATATAACACCTTCCACACTATTCCGTGGCTACCAGGCCACACAGCTCACACATACGCCTTAAACCGCCCACGTGAACTTTTCAAAATAGTTGCTCAGTCAATGAACCCGACCTGCTTAGAGCCCCCATCAAACGATACTCAAGAATTCTGCAATGAGTTAGACTTCTTCATCGACAAAATTGACTTCATTCGAAAATCAATCCATCAAAAAATAACAACCAACCTCACTCAACCAAAGCAAAAAGCGGATAGCGTTACGAACTTCACTCAACCGCCAAATTTCTTTCTGTCCCCAATCACCACGGACATGACTAAAAACATCATCAGAAGTCTTTGAGACAGCACATCACCGAACGACATCATTCCCACTAAACTGTTTAAAGAATGTGCCGACATCTTGGCCGGTACCCTAACACATCTCATAAATCAATCATTCAAAGAAGGGATTGTGCCAACCTCCCTCAAAAAAGGCATCGCCAAACCCCTGCTAAAGAAACCCAATCTCGACCCCAAGGACCCTAACTGCCGCAGACCAATAACCAGCCTTAACACCATCTCCAAGATTATAGAGAAAGCAGTAGTACAACAGCTACAACACCACCTGGATTCATACCAACTCCTGGACCCTCTGCAATCAAGCTTTCGCCCAGGTCATGGCACAGAAACAGCACTTCTGAAGATATGGGACGACGCCCTTGAAGCAGCAGACGACGGAGAACCGAGTCTCCTGGTACTGTTAGACCTCAGCGCAGCATTCGATACAGCGGACCACAATACTTTACTTGTCCGCCTCGCTGAAGTTGCAGGAGATACAGATTCTGCTCTAAAATGGTTTACATCCTTCTTAGAGAAATCGCTCCCAGACAGTGAAACTAGGAACCTTCACCTCGGAAACCCGGGCAGTCTCCTGTGGAGTCCCTCAAGGCTCACCCTGGTCACCAATACTATTCAACATCTACATCCGCCCACTTCTCAATATCATCAGGAAAACCGATCTCTGCTTCCACTCATACGCTAACGACACCCAACTCTACCTTCGCATCAACGGACAAAAAGACCTTCATCAGCAATTACAGAAATACCTCACTTTAATAGATGACTGGATGACAAGTAGCTCCCTCAAACTCAACGGTTCAAAAACAGAACTTCTTCTCCTTCAAGCTAACAAAAATTCCACAACAAAGACTCCGTGGACACCTCCCACCATCCTCGGACAGACCATCTCTCCAAGCACCAAAGCCAAGAGCCTCGGAGTCATTTTCGACTCAGGAATGACAATGGATGCACAAATAGGATCAGTGGTGAGCGGATCCCACCATCAGCTACGCAGACTAATCCCCTTCATTCCAGAAGAGGACAAAGCGGCAGTTGTGGGAACAATCATCAATTCCCGACTCGACTACGCAAATTCCCTCTACGTAGGACTTCCCCAATATCAGTTTGCGCGCTTACAACTCATCCAAAACACAGTGGCAAGACTGTTAACAGGAAAAAAAACCCTGGGAATCCATCTTCCCATCCCTAAAGAGCCTACACTGGCTAACCGTGAAGAATCGGATCACATTCAAGACCCTCTGCCTCACCCACAAATGTATACAAGGAAATGCTCCGCTATATCTCCGGGAGAAAATAAAACACTACACACCGAATCGCAGTCTTCGATCAGCCAACCAAAACCTCCTTATCATTCCCAAATACCGCTACAAAGCAAAGGGAGAACGAAGATTCGCAGTCCAAGGACCCCGACTATGGAATGCTCTTCCTACCAACATCCGCATGGAAGAAAACCACCAGGCCTTCAGGAAAAAACTAAAGACCTTCCTCTTCTAACAAGCTGACAACAGAGAATGTATCTCAGCGCTTTGAGGCGATTCAGTTTGCATTTGCTGCGCTTTACAAATCATTCATTCATTCATTCATTCATTCATTCATTCATTCATACCTACATCCATCTACATAATGGTTCACACGCTTATACGTCTAAACGTTAGTTTTAGCACCTATCTCAGTCTCGTGGAAAGAAAGGAAATTCCATACTTCCCTAACTTTCCTTCTTCAAAAGATTTTTAAAGCAATATAAAATTTTTATCCATAGATATTTTTGTATTGTCTATATGAACACTTTGTCTGCACATTCACGTCTTCAATAAAGATTCCACCACAGAACACACACCCAATTAACTCCAAGTCAAGATCCCATACAATCCAACGATCAGCTGTTCAGAGTTATACAATTAATATGGGGTCATGTGTGAGACGTATAATGAGTATATAAGTGGCTTTCATTCTTGTACAAACCAGCTATGAGTAAGCGCTCTATGGGAGCGTGAAACGCGTTAGCGGTTATGCTGCATCATTTCAACAGAGCAATGTATGGATTTTAAATCATGTCAATTTTTCAATAAAGAAGATTTTACTTTTATTATTCCAATCTGGAGTGTGGCTGTCCAGATTTTTCATTGCACCTAAACCATTGGAATAGCAATTGCCAGCACCTGGAGCTCTCACAATCATTCACCCAGCGGAGGACGGGAAATTTGAACCCAGTTACCTGGAGCGGTGGTTATCAATCTGTCTATTTCAAGTATCTGGACTTTTGCTACACATTTTCTTTCCACCAGCTCGGCTATGTCCCCGCATCATTAAGGTACATATATTCCATTATTACGTTGGAACATTGGAAAACCATTCCTGGTTTAGAGTGAGAGAGCATATTGGATATCCATTATGGATCGTACCAGCACGCAAGAGCCTGTTGTGGAAGCAGCTTTTAGCAGAACTCTTACAGCACCATCTAATAATCCTTTAAGACAGCCACTGCAAGCACACACCTTACAATCGTCGGAAGACGATGAGATACAATTGATAAGGCTCTTTAGGAAATTAGAACAATTGATGGCTAAAGAAATTAGAGCATACTGGGACATAACTTTTCTCACGGAATATATATCAATATTGCACATTCCTCGAGGACTAAGGATCAAAAAGTTCCCCACCTTGGATTTATTTGATGAAAATTTCAAAAAAGAGTGGACAGACACTCTAGATACCTGTTCCTTTAAACTCATGGAAATTCTGATTGCCTCAAAGAAAAAGGAAACAGAGAAATTACAGCTAGACATATCTACAATACAGAAAGACCTCACCACCTCCCAAACATCTAAAGGTTTTGCTGAACTTGACGAAAAGCTAAATAGAAAATTGGATCGAATGGAAAAAGCAGTAATTGACACCAAGAAGGGCAAAATGGCCCGGGATAAGGATGACTATCAAGGAAACAGGGTCTATACCTGGAACAGGTCACTTTATAATTCCAACAGATCCCGTAAAAACCGAGGCAAACGAGTGAGCTTTTCCGATCATGAAGGATAGTCGGCCGACAATACCCTAGCACGTACCGTGTCAAACTCGTCACTTGACAGATCTTCAACCCCATCGGAGCCCATTAGATCTACCAACAGCCAAGCCTCTGGAAACCCTCACAGATCCAGACCAACAAAGAAAAAGAAATCATTTTCAAGAAGACAAGAAGAGGCGGCAGGAAACACAAGCGCCACGAGCAACTCACGCTACACACTGCGAGAGAAGACGCCGAGGAAGTAAAACAAAGTGTGATCAATCTGTCCAAAAGACCACTGAACACAGAAGAAATTGACCTTTTAGCGAAAGGCTTGAATCTTTGTCCGACCAGACGTTTCAATCTTTTTGAAACGATTTTGGACATTAACAGATTTGCAAGGACTTTAACTCTTAGGAAACACTTTTTTGATTGCGCAGCAGATGAGTTCAATGGGTCCGTAGACAGCTGTAACACAGGTGAGTCCTTGTCTCCACCTATATCATTTGTTGACAACTGTGCTTTACAGGATTTAACCGATTTGGCGCATGAGTCAGATTCTTTTCCTCTGGACCCCACGGATGTTCACATTGATATCTCTAGGGGCAGATCAGATTTTTATCCGGTGGCAGCCAGGGGCAAAGATCTTGACACTTTCCAAAAAATGGTAGAGGGAGACCTGGTACACCTGGCTCACAGCTGTAACAAAAAGAAGTTTGCACAGGACAATCTGACCATCAAGGAGAGACAGGCGTTCAACAGACTCTCCATGAATGATCAGATAGTCATTAGGAATGCAGACAAGGGGGGTATGGTAGCAGTCTTAGACGCAGAAGCTTACAAAAGTGAAGCCTTACGCCAATTAACTGACGAACATACATACCAGAAACTGCCTTCCATCCCCACCATTTCCTTTAAAAACAAACTCTCTACACTCATAGATAGAGCTATACAAGTCAGTATATTTACCCCTAGGGAGAAAGAATTTCTCATTCCAGAAAACCCCATAACACCAGTGTTCCATCACTTACCAAAGATTCATAAGGGGTTAAATCCCCTTACAGGACGACCTATAGTGGCAGGTATAGGCTCCTTAAATGAACGTTTAGGGGAGTGGGTCGACTCCCATCTACAACCAATAGCCACCAGCCTCCCTGGTTACATAAAAGATACAAATGATTTGTTGAATAAACTCCAAAACATCAAATGGGAAAACAATTTTAGATGGATCAGCTGTGATGTGACGAGTTTATACTCTAGCATCCCACACCATCTAGAGATCTAGGCAGTCACTTACTTTCTCAGAAAAACGGGTAAAGTTTCCCTGATGCTTCAGGAGTTTATTGTGCAAGCTCTAGAGTACCTCTTAACACACAATTTTTTCATGTTTGACGGGGACTATTTCCTCCAGAAATGCGGGGCCTCCCTGGGAGCCAAGTTTTCCCCCTCACTGGCCAATATTTATATGGGCTGGTGGGAGAGGTCCCGCATCTTTGGACCAGATAGTCCCCGCCGTAAAGACACTGTCTTTTTCTGTCGCTTTATAGACGACTTATTGTTCATTACATCAGATGGAGAGGCAGATTTAGATAGCTGGCTCACATATTTTAAAGATAATTCATTTAATTTGAAGTTCACCGGAAATTTGCAGGTCAGTTCCATAGATTTTTTGGATGTGAAAGTGGCAGGGTCTGGAGACACCATCCAATCCAGCTTGTATAAAAAACCCCTCAGTGGTAACACTCTACCCAGAGCCGACTCTGCACACCCTAAACACACAATCACAGGTATACCATACAGCCAGTTCTTGAGGTTAAAGCGTCTATGTAGTTCCCCTGAAGTTTTTGAAGCAGAGGCCGAAAATATGGCACATAGGTTTAAAGCTCGAGGTTACAAAGATACATCTATACTAAAAGCACTCAATACAGTAAAATCCATCCCAAGGTCCACGCTTCTAAACAAGAAACCACATAGAAAAACCCAACATAAAAGAGAAATATCCTCTAGGATTCCGGTCTTTTCCACCCCATACAGTACAGAATTTAACATAATAAAGAAAATCATTGTGAAACATCTTCCGGTACTGTATAATGACCCAATATACAACATCCTCTCTAAAGGGATTAAGGTTGTTTCTCGCAAAGCACCCACGTTGGGACGTTCACTGTCTCCCAGCCTATTCACAACCAAACGTACCAAACCTAATTGGCTCAATTTCACAGGCAATTTTAAATGTGGAATAAAAACTTGTAATTATTGCGGGTATATCAAAACTGGCAATTACATAAAATCATGCAGCAGTCAAAAAGAGTTTTTGATCCCCGTTTTCATAAACTGCAATACCAAATTTGTGGTGTATGTTATTACATGCACCAGTTGCCAGGTACAATATGTTGGACGCACAACACGACGTCTCAGAGATAGGCTACATGATCACCTGTATAATATTGAGAAAGAGATTTTAACAAAATGTATCAAAACATTGGATTTTTACACACCATAAAAACACCTCCAGTTTGGTCATTCAAGGGATTGAGAAAATCATGACACCAGTGAGGGGAGGAGACAGATTCCAGATATTGTGCAAACGAGAAGTCCTTTGGATATTCTCATTAGACACTAGAATCCCACGGGGGTTAAACTTTGAGTGGGAAGTTTCACATTTCTATGAATAATATTTCTGAAAGACATGTCCAGCAATACACCTCTCTCCTCTCACCTCTCCTTCTAGCCATCCATCCACACACTTACCCCAATTAAGAAATTGCATAGGAGCCTACATTGAAACGATCCAATAACTTGGTCTCGTATGGTCAGGCTTTAATATTTCTTCTCCTCTTTTTCAAAACAGAACCTTGATGAGGTTCTTGTATCCACTCATTTATATGGATGAACGATTGGAGATACATCTATACACTCATACCAAGAGGTTACTATGGGTCATATTCATCAACTTTTGGTTTGTCTGTTTATTCATTTTTTATCTCCAATCAGACACTATTGTTCAATGGGAGCTGCATGCAAGCTACAACACCAGTTTTATAGGAATGGCCCTTATAATTATGAACGCACATGTCCATTTTTACTTTTATAGGGTTTCCATATACACTATCCTATACTGGGGTTTGTAGCGAGCAAAGAGGTACACTGTCTATGTTTATCCAGTTATTCATCCACTTGAAATGGATTCACTTCGAAATATATGTATTTTAATGCCATACTTTAAGTGGAAAAGAATGACGATAATACATTTAGACGTGATATATTTTTCTTTCTTACCTCATATAGTTCTGCTCATACATATGAAGACAGTACATCAAGAGATGTGATTGCTTCAAAACAATACGCTTAGTAAACGTTAATCTTATTGTTTAATCAAAATGAATACTACCATGTTGATAAATATATGTTTTTAAAGGTATACTTTTGTGAGTTGGAGCCACGGAATTATTAGTGTATGATATGTTTTATTATCTTTTATTCCCGGTTCATGTATTATAAGTTCGACAGGTACATATGTAGAAGATTGTATGGGAAATATACACCCACACATAGATTATTTAAACTTTTGACACAATTGATCGTGCTCTCCAGTTAAGACACAGACGTATTGTCCAGTTTTTACTTTATTTCATATATATTCCATATATACTTTTACGATGGCAGATATATATATATATATACACACACATGTATTTCCATCTTCACTTTTTATGTTTTATGTTTATCTCCACTTTATTTCTCATTTTCACTTTTTTAGATTCACGCACATACATAAATGCATATATACATGCATTTATAAAACACACATCTTTTTTGTAGATTTCAAAACATTAAAAAAAGCACTCATACACCATATATATACACACCATGTTTACATTTTAAATTTGGTAGATTTGACATAAGGTCACTAAATTGGAAAGTTATTACAGATACTGTTATAGGTCTTTACACATAAGATCTCGTCCTTCATAAAACACAGGTGTTTTTCACAATAATTGTTATAATAATTTTTATAGCACCTTTATTTATACAACATTTTCATAATATTTGAGAACAAGGTAGATATATAACACCTTCCACACTATTTCGTGGCTACCAGGCCACACAGCTCACACATACCTACATCCATCTACATAATGGTTCACACGCTTATACGTCTAAACGTTAGTTTTAGCACCTATCTCAGTCTCGTGGAAAGAAAGGAAATTTCATACTTCCCTAACTTTCCTTCTTCAAAAGATTTTTAAAGCAATATAAAATTTTTATCCATAGATATTTTTGTATTGTCTATATGAACACTTTGTCTGCACATTCACGTCTTCAATAAAGATTCCACCACAGAACACACACCCAATTAACTCCAAGTCAAGATCCCATACAATCCAACGATCAGCTGCTCAGAGTTATACAATTAATATGGGGCCATGTGTGAGACGTATAATGTGTATATAAGTGGCTTTCATTGTTGTACAAACCAGCTATGAGTAAGCGCTCTATGGGAGCGTGAAATGCGTTAGCGGTTATGCTGCATCATTTCAACAGAGCAATGTACGGATTTTAAATCATGTCATTTTTTCAATAAAGAAGATTTTACTTTTATTATTCCAATCCGGGGTGCGGCTGTCCAGATTTTTCATTGCACCTAAACCATTGGAATAGCAATTGCCAGCACCTGGAGCTCTCACAATCATTCACCCAGCGGAGGACGGGAAATTTGAACCCAGTTACCTGGAGCGGTGGTTACCAATCTGTCTATTTCAAGAATGCAAAAGGGCCAGAGTATAGAACTACTCACAGAGCCGGCTGTCTTGGGCTTAGCGGTCTGTCTTCAGTGAGTTGGAGGAAGATCTGTGGTGCCTCTGGTGGTTGCGTTGTGAACAGGGGGTCACCTCTTGTGTAGAATTCCAGGGATCAGATTGCATGAAGGAACTGTACCACTCTGGAATAGCAACCACCTGGATGCCCAAAGTGTCACAGAAAGCTTGTAGATCCACTGGTGTATGTAAGAAGGCCATATGGTTTCCCACTGTCGCTGTCAAACAGAAAGGGAACTTCTAGCGATACATAATATGTCTGTCCCGCAAAACATTGAGAAGAGGTGAAGCTCTCTATGCTGGAGTGTGATAGCAGATAGATCTTGGAAACATTGTATGGGAGAGCCTTTGGTTGTGAGCTAAGCATAGTATGTCTTCCTTCTGGGGGAAGCTGACCAGGAAACATATTATATCTCTAGGAAGATCACCGTCCCAACCTCTAGGCATAAGAGCCCTATGACATCTTTCCATCTCTATGGGAGCATCTGGAGGTCTGCCAAGGAGTGTATTGCATATTGCCCACACCGCTGGTTGTAACTGGGGGCTTTCTATTGTTTCTGGGATGCCCCTAATTCGCAAGTTGTGCCTCCGGCCTCTATTATCAAGGTCTTCGATGTGGTGATGCATCTCAATGAGATGCTGGACATGTGTATCAGTGACCTGCTGTACCTGCCTTATAGCTGCTCCATGCGTCATGGCCGCCGATTTCACATTCTCTAGGCGAGAGGCCACTACTCTGAGATCAGTTTTCAGATCTGAGATTGCGACGGTTAGTGTATTTTTTATGTCCATTGCCACTAGCTGCAGATCCACCATGCTGAGAAGCGGGGATGACTGCAGAATATGCCTAGCATTGTTCGGTTGTCCCCTAGTATCGGGTGCACTGGGCTGGCTGAGCTAACTGGCAGCATCACGGCTTGAGGCCTGGGTAGAGGCCTGCGAGTTTCCTTGCTGGGAGCAGAATATCGCCGGAAAGGTCCGGCTAAGCTGCGTGGTTTGGTCCGCCTGGGAGCAGGTGACAGAGCTGCTTCTCCCGGCCATCTCTTTGCTGGTGAGTCGAAGCTGTCCCACTTATGGAAGCTGATATGTTAGCCCTAGATGTAGGAGCAAGCTGATCAAGCAGCCATCTCGGTCAGGTGCTAGCTTGCCACAGATTCTTAATTGGATTTAGGTCTGGACTTTGACTGGGCCATTCTTACACATGAATATTTCCCAATATTAAGTCGTGCTAAGAAATAAGATAGTTCAACCTTATTAGTGAGTAAATAAAATTGATCAGATTATATATTATAAATAGTCCATTCAAATTGCTAGTTGGTCTCCACTGTGAAAGTAACACAGAATGCACCCGAGAATGGTGATGAGAGAAAAGGTCTGCCTTCCACCTCCACACACACTGCCGCTTACCGACTCCTGTTGATCTCTTAGTTTTAGGAGATCACACACACCTGTGGCTTGCACACAGTCAAGATCTGAGCGTCCTCACAGGAGTTGCAACTCATACAGGTATGTTATACAAGATGTTTCCCAAAAGAGAGTAATAAATGGCTTCCTGTCAGATTTTGAAAAAAAGCCACATTTTTTTGTCGGGGGGTCTACTACATTGGGGGCAATTTTATCTCTAAGGGAAGGGACATCCCTTGATTTTGTCTTTTGGTTTTGTCTTGCTTCCAAATTTTGTTCCATATACTGTGGGCATTTGCCTGCCCCTAAAATGGCAGATTTAGATATCTTCCAAAGCCCAGAACGAGGTGTGGCCCTATATTGGAATGATATATAAAGCGGTGAATCAGCACGCCGCCTGTGCCCCAGGATGAAGTCAGGTGTGATGAAACGCGTAGGGAGGAGCGACATGCTGATGTTACCGCGTTACACGCAAGACCTGGAACCACGGGTTGCTATTGAGGGCTGGCCAGGTCGGTGTTTTATACTGCATGTAATGCTCTTTTACAAATATAAGTGCGATACTTTTTAACTTTTAATGAATTAAATATCCAATGGTTTTACGCTATGGAAGCCTTTTATTACTCTCTGGGAAACATCTGGTAAAACATACCTGTATGAGTTGCAACTCCTGTGAGGATCTTGACTGTGTGCAATTAAAGGCTCGGGCTGGGTATCACGCCACAGGTGTGTGTGATCTCCTATAACTAAGATCAACAGGAGTCGGTAAGCGGCAGTGTGTGTGGAGGTGGAAGGCAGACCTTTTCTCTCATCATCATTCTCTGGTGCATTGTGTGTTACTTTCACAGTGGAGACCAACTAGCAATTTGAATGAACTATTTAGAATATATAATCTGATCAATTTTATTTACTCACTAATAAGGTTGAATTTTCATTTCTTAGCACGGACTCGCTTTAGAACACGACTTAATATTGGGAATTGTTGAATAATGTGTGTATCTTGCATAGAAGTCGCAGCCGTTTATATTCACCAATTTGTTATTTATCACAAATTTGTGTCACGGACCATTAGGGACAGCGCAGTAATTTTAAAATATTATTTACACAAGGATATGCTTTGATGAAAACCAGTCAATTGTAGCTCTGGCTGTATGTTTAGGGTTATTGTCCTGCTGTCCTGCTGGAAGTTGAAGTTCCGCCCCAATTTAAGTCTTTTGCAAACTCTAACAGGCTTTCTTCTAAGATTGCCCTGTATTGGGCTCCATCCATCTTCCCATCAACTCTGACCAGCTTCCCTGTCCCTGCTGAAGAAAAGCATCCCCACAACATGATGCTGCTACCACCATGTTTCATGGTGGGGATGGTGTATTCAGGGTGATGTGCAGAATTAGTTTTCTGCCACACATTGTTTTGCTTTTAGGCCAAAAAGTAACATTTTGGTATCATCTGAACAGAGCACCTTCTTTTACATGTTTGCTGTGTCTCCCACATGGCTTATCACAAAGTGCAAACGTGACTTCTTAAAGCTTTCTTTCAACAATGGCTTTCTTCTTGTCACTCTTCCATAAAGGCCAGATTTCTGGAGTGCATGACTAATAGTTGTCCTGTGGACAGATTCTCCTAACTGAGCTGGGGATCTCTGCAGCTTCTCCAGAGCTACCATAGGCCTCTTGGCTGCTTCTCTGATTAATGCTCTCCTTGCCCGGCCGGTCAGTTTAGGTGGACGGCCATGTCTTGGTAGATTTGCAGTTGTGCCATACTCTTTTCCATTTTCGGATGATGGATTGAATAAGGCTCCATGAGATGTTGAAAGGTTGGGATTTTTTTTTATAGCCTAACCCTCCTTTAAAACGTCTCCACAACTTTATCCCTGACCTGTCTGGTGTGTTCCTTGGCCTCCATGATGCTGTTTGTTCACGAAGGTATATCAGTGTAAAGTGAGCTAAATACAAATTTACGCCACACTTTTTACGTATTTGTAAAAAAATTTGAAAGCCATTTATCATTTTCATTCCACTTCACAATTATGTGCCACTTTGTGTTGGTCGATCACATAAAATCCCAATAAAATACATTTACGTGCTTGTGTATCAAAATGAAATAAATTGCCACATAAAAACATCTGCACACACACTAGGAGATATTGTCAAAGTAAATGGCATTTACAAAAAAAAAAAAAAAGTGTTGCACTATTCCAGTTCAAAATCATTCAAACAAAACAACACAGGAAGCACCTCCATGGTTAACAGAGGACAGAATTAAAAATCAGACTTGAGAAACTTAACATTAATAAATCACCGGGACCAGATGGCTTGCATCCGAGGGTACTTAGGGAACTCAGTCAAGTGATTGCCAGACCGTTGTTTCTAATTTTTACAGTCTACTGACTGGAATGGTACCAGCTTATTGGACAAAAGCCAATGTAGCACCAATATTTAAAAAGGGACCAAAAAACATCCCTGGGAATTACAGACCAGTTAGCCTAACATCAATAGTATGTAAACTCTTGGAGGGGATGATAAGGGACTATATACAAGATTTTAGTAATGAGAACGGTATCATTAGCAGTAATCAGCATGGATTCATGAAAAATCGTTCTTGCCAAACCAATCTACTAACCTTCTATGAGGAGGTGAGTTGCTATCTAGATAAAGGAAGGCCTGTAGACGTGGTGTATCTGGATTTTGCAAAAGCATTTGACACAGTTCCGCATAAACGTTTACTGTACAAAATAAGGTCCGTTGGTATGGACCATAGGGTGAGTACATGAATTGAAAACTGGCTTATGGCCATGGTAGATGATTTGAACTCATGCTGACTGTATAGGTCTGACTGACTTCTGGATCGACCCGGTGGACCCCTCCTTAATATGTCTTCTCTACTCTTCACTCTCTACCGTATTCTTCCTTTCTCTACTCTGACTCTCTTTACACCTTATGATTTAGTTGTACCTTAGGTTACAAAGATATCATTAGTATTGAAATACAATTCATTAATCCAAGATTGCTCAGGAAATCTGTACTTAGTTTTTCATAATCTTTACTATTAGACAATATTTGAATGTCTACATCACAATTGGTTTAGCTCATAATTGTTATTTAATTACTTTGATTTTTCATAAAGCCTTACCTCATGATTAATTCTATAATTGTAACCACATATAATTATTATATAAATACTCTAAATTGTACAATATACAGTATTAATTTTATTGTACTTAATCTTATTGAATTTATTAAAATATTTTTGACAAGGAAAACTGGCTACAAGGGCAAGTTCAGAGGGTGGTGATAAATGGGGAGTACTCAGAATGGTCAGGGGTGGGTAGTGGGGTTCCCCAGGGTTCTGTACTGGGACCAATCCTATTTAATTTGTTCATAAATGACCTGGAGGATGGGATAAACAGTTCAATCTTTGTATTTGCAGACAATACTAAGCTAAGCAAGGCAATAACTTCTCCGCAGGATGTGAAAACCTTGCAAAAAGATCTGAACAAATTAATGGGGTGGGCAACTACATGGCAAATGAGGTTCAATGTAGAAAAATGTAAAATAATTCATTTGGGTGGCAAAAATATGAATGCAATCTATACACTGGGGGGGGAGAACCTCTGGGGGAATCTAGGATGGAAAATGACCTGGGGGGTCCTAGTAGATGATAGGCTCAGCAATGGCATGCAATGCCAAGCTGCTGCTAACAAACCAAACAGAATATTGGCATGCATTAAAAAGGGGATTAACTCCAGAGATAAAAACGATAATTCTCCCACTCTACAAGACTCTGGTCCGGCCGCACCTAGAGTATGCTGTCCAGTTCTGGGCACCAGTCCTCAGGAAGGATGTTCTGGAAATGGAGCAAGTACAAAGAAGGGCAACAAAGCTAATAAAGGGTCTGGAGGATCTTAGTTATGAGGAAAGGTTGCGAGTACTGAACTTATTCTCTCTGGAGAAGAGACGCTTGAGAGGGGATATGATTTTATTTATACAAATATCGTACTGGTGACCCCACAATAGAAATAAAACTTTTTCGCAGAAGAGACTTGTGGCCACTCATTAAAATTAGAAGAAAAGAGGTTTAACCTTAAACTACGTAGAGGGTTCTTTACTGTAAAAGCGGCAAGGATGTGGAATTCCCTTCCACAGGTGGTGGTCTCAGCGGGGAGCATTGATAGCTTCAAGAAACTATTAGATAAGCACCTGAATGACCGCAACATACAGGGATATACAATGTAATACTGACACATATTCACACACATAGGTTGGACTTGATGGACTTGTGTCTTTTTTCAACTTCACCTACTATGTAACTATATAACTATTTAACTGAAGTAAGGTCAAGCAGGCTATTTGGTATGTAATCTTCCAAAGGGTTTCACTCTCGTTGGTGATATTTACAGGTTTCACATCCAATGTCACGCATCGTCTCACCTCCAATCACCACATTAGTTGATCGTGGTGGCGGTGGCGGTTTTCTTTTTTCAAAAATCTGTCACCTCAGCTATACCTCAGCTGGTATTGGATGGACTTTATTTGATGACAAGCAGAGCTGTGAAACTAAACTAGGTCCAGGTCCTGGGCAATCTCTTCCCCTTCCTCAGTGCTGGCAGACCACTCTACAGGGTATACTGTATAATTTGGTTTTATGATACAAATAGAGAGCACTATGGTTTGTTTGTTCTTTCTGGTTGGCAGTGGTGTTCTTTGGTTCTGGAGCTGGCTCTGAAGAAAATGGGAGTTTATAATCCTCC
Organism: Lithobates clamitans; assembly: GCA_037952925.1. NCBI lineage: Eukaryota > Metazoa > Chordata > Amphibia > Anura > Ranidae > Lithobates > Lithobates clamitans. The sequence continues at coordinate 2,242,040 of JBBGZY010000325.1, read as the reverse complement.
AATGCAAGATACCTACCCTAACTAATTAAAGTGTCCCTGCCTTATTGGATCTTTTATCATTTAAAAAGGTCCAACCAAGGAGGTGAGAGTTTGTATTTTTGAGCCCACATGGAGAAGTGAACATTTTGATTGCACGGATTTGTTTTGTTTTTTTTGTTTGTTTTTTTTTTAAAGAGGAATTCAATATTTCTTAAAGCTGAAGATTTGTAAATAGACTAGTTTTTGTTTTTTATTTTCTACACCCTTTTTTTGGCATCCACACGAGGACTATTCATTGGTCTTTTACTAGCATTTATTTCAGTTCGCACGTGCACTTTAAGTTTGCTGCTTGGGGTGAAATCATTGATGTTATACCTCTGTTTTACTCAGCAACATTGGTGGTGCAGTTTTATTTTGTAGTTTAGTAACTTGAAATCTTAAAGTGAAAGTATCATGACATCACAGTTAGACAACAAGCCTTTTCAGACGCAAGGTCAGAAATGGCAGTCTTCATGTTAATCTTATGACAGTATTTCATGGTAGGTTTTGCACATTGTGCAAAAGCCAGTGTGGGGCTCTAGCATAACAATAATTTTTGTCTTGCAGGATGGGGAAGAGGAGGGTATCCCTTTCATGGTTTGTCATTGGTGGAGAGCTTCCTGGCACGGGTGGACCCAATAATAGTTATGCTACTGTTAGCATATCAAATAGGACCAGGCCAACTACTGTATATTAAAATAGGCAAGCCTTGGTAATCATTTTACCTGTATTTAGGAACTTTATTATGGGAAGCCTATGTATATAGCCCACCAATCCCACAATCATTTTCATTGATTGGAAGCTAAATATGTAGTAAAACAGCAGATGTCCTTTGAACGTTATCCAGCATAGTCCAGGCACATCTTCATAAATCCAGCCAATAAGTCTGTTTTTCAAAAGAACAAGCGCTCTTCCAGATGTTATCTGTTTACAGGGGTGAGAAAAACCATTTAACACTAACAGGGGTGCTTACAATGGCCAGATTTTATTTATGTAAAACCTTTATCCCAAAAAAGGAAAAATTGTTTACTGTAAAATTGTTTGCTTATAAAATTATTAACTAGAGTTCAGTTTCAGTTTGCTTGTGTATTTGAATCTGCTTGTACATTTAACACTCCCCTCCCTCAGGATTAATGTTGTTGTCTGCTGTGCCCCTTCATCCAGAATAGGGGCACTCTAATACAGGAAGTGTATTACTGGCCAGATCACCAGGTGACAACAGAGGAGAGAAAAGCCTAAGAAAAATTAAGAATGCAGCCACCACCCATTACTCCTTTACTTTCAGGGTTTGATTGACTGGAGAAAGGAAGGAGAAAAGCAGGGAGATATACCACTGCAGCAAGGCTGTCCAATGCATATGGTGGGAATATATATACTATTATACTTTATTTTTTTTTTTGGAACATTACCAATTAATCAAATAGTAACAGTTCCTTTAAACTATTTTACTCACTTTTAAATCAGCCCCTTAGTTTATTTTCCAGTCACATATTTACTAAAAACAGCCCCTCATTTGAAGAATTAATAGTCATCTGTGTTGGAGTTTTACAAGGAAAAAGCATATTCTTTATTCCTCACTCATGTAACTTTGAATGTGGCAACATATGTAATAGTGTAACAATCGGATGCCTGAGAACTTTTCTTTATAGTATATTTTTGGCACATATCATTTCCTTTTACCACAACTGAAATAACACTGCTAAATGACAAACATATGGAGGCTAATGTTATAGACAGCAAAGCAGTAGGATGTGATGGAAGCAGTACCACACAGCTGGAAGTTGAAGCCAGAGAGAGAACTTCTCAAGGTTTGATTTCTCATGTACAAATAAACACAACTGTGCATATGTTCTAATAAAGAGCAATATGGGTCATGGAACCCTGAGCGGGAGTGCATTGCACAGGAGAAAAATTAGGACAATTAAATGTATTCATTCATTCAGGGACACAGGATTAAGAGACAATCGGAAAATACAATGGCAGAAAAAACAAACAAAAAAAACCCCCAAAACAAAACAGTGATTGGGCTGGTACAGCCCCTGCCACTTGTAGCATACTACTGAGAAAAGTTTACCTCATTTACTAGCCATTTTCTTCTAGGTTTTATTTGGTGGATGTTCAGGTACCTCTGATACCAGCTTTGGCCATAAGGTCCTTCAGGCTGCTCTTTGAGCTGCAGGCTACCCCTATTTCCCTAGTTTTGCTATGTGGGCTTATTAGCATTTTGTTACTGTTGCCCACTTCTCAGTTGGACCGTTTGGGACATCCCAAATGAATCTGGTGTTCCTTAATCAACTCCATTAAACAGATTTTATGGCAAGTACAAAAATATTTTTTTGGCGTAGTGGTTCACTTTTATTCTTTTTGTAATGCAGCATAATTTTAGAAAGTGTTAATGTTTTGGTTCCGGTCTAAAACTCCAGTTGCACTACACAAGCAGTCAGGATCAGGAGGTATTGATGCTAATGCACAAGAGTCAAAATTAGATAGGGAGAAGGGTGGCAGGTAAGGATGTAACTGCAATAAAACTTATGGTGCTAACTCTAAAATCTCCTATCTAGTTTCTAGTAGCAATTTCTCTTGTTTACTTCACCTTGACAAAGGGCTTTTTGCGTGCTTTGAAGCATTGGGATATTATATCTTGATAAACGTGTACAGAGCTGGCAGATCCAACTGCTCTCCTGAACCATGTGCCTATAGTTTGAGGGTTGTACAGTTTGGAAATTAAAAAAAAAGGGAAATAAAATATGCCATAGAAAATTGAAATTTAGATGGAAGTTTTAAAAAGCCTAGAGAAATACAGAGTATGTTTAGAACATAATAACTTAATTGTTATATTAAAGTGTATTAAATATCTCTTGCTTAAAAACTATTCTAGACGCAAGTTACCGCGTTTACAAGCTGTTACAAGCAGTTGGCATTTCAAATGCCTCTGAACATCTGTCCTGAACGCTTTTTTTCTTAAAAAAAAAAAAAATGCTTCTAACCTCAACTGCCTGAAAACTACTATAAACAACTTTGTGATAAGATAACATATCATAATATGCTGATAAGATAAAATAACAGAGGAGAGTTCAGGGGCTGTTGAAAAAAAGTTTGTTTATCAGCTGCAGTGTACATGATGCCTTAAAGCGGAAACTCTCATGTATCACTACTCTTATGGACTCCTGGCGATTCTCTTCGCTATCATGGATAGGGCGCATCAACGCGGTTAAAATGAATGAGCTCAATAAGATCCTATACTTCTTTCGCACTTTACTTGCAGGGAGAACTTTTTCGTAGAAGGGAGTTTAACAAGACACGTGGCCACCTTACCACGAAAAAGTTCTCCCTATTGTGGGGTCACCAGTATGGTATTTGTAAATTTAAATCATATCCCCTCTCAAGCATCTCTTCTCCAGAGAGAATAAGTTCAGTGATCGCAACCTGTCTTCATAACTAATATCCTCCAGTCCCTTTATTAGCTTTGTTGCCCTTCTTTGTACTCGCTCCAATTTCCAGTACATCCTTCCTGAGGACTGGTGCCCAGAACTGAACAGCATACTCCAGGTGCGGCCAGACCAGACCAGAGTCTTGTAGAGTGGGAGAATTATCGCTTTATCCCTGGAGTTAATCCCTTTTTTAATGCATGCCAATATTCTGTTTGCTTTGTTAGCAGCAGCTTGGCATTGCATGCCATTGCTTAGCCTATCATCTACTAGGACCACCAGGTCCTTTTCCCTCTTAGATTCCCCCAGAGGTTCTCCCCCCTAGTGTATAGATTGCATTCATATTTTTGCCACCCAAATGCATAATTTTACATTAAACCTCATTTGCCATGTAGTTGCCCATCCGATTAATTTGTTTAGAACTTCTTGCAGGGTTTCCATATCCTGCGGAGAAGTTATTGCCTTGCTTAGCTTAGTATCGTCCGCAAATACAGAGATTGAACTGTTTACCCCATCCTCCAGGTTGTTTATGAACAAATTAAATAGGATTGGTTCCAGCATAAAACCCTGTGGGACCCCACTGCCCACCCCTGACCATTCCGAATATTCCCCATTTATCACTATCCTCTGAACTCGTCCTTGTAGCCAGTTTACAATCCATGTACTCACCCTATTTTCATGCCAATGGACCTTACTTTGTACAGTAAACTTTTATGGGGAACTGTCAAATGCTTTTGCAAAATCCAGATATACCATGTCAACGGGCCTTCCTTTATCTAGATGGCAACTCACCTCCTCAAAGAAGGTTAATAGCTTGGTTTGGCAATTACAATTCTTGAATCCATGCCTATTACTGCTAACGATACCGTTTTCATTACTAACATCTTGTATATAGTCCCTTATCCCCTCCAAGAGCTTGCATACTATTGATGTTAGGCTAACTGGTCTGTAATTCCCAGGGATGTATTTTGGGCCCTTTTTAAATATTGGTGCTACATTGGCTTTTCTCCAATCCACTGGTACCATTCCAGTCAGTAGACTGTCAGCAAAAATTAGGAACAATCGTCTGGCAATTTCTTGACTGAGTTCCCTCAGGTGCAAGCCATCCGGTCATGGTGATTCATTAATGTTAATGAATGTTAAGTGTTAATGTTAAGTGTTAGTGTTAAGTTTCCCAAGTCTAATTCTAATCCTGTCCTCTGTTACCCATGAGGGTGCTTCCTGTGATGTGTCACGAGAATGAACACTGGAGTTTTGGTTACTGAAGCCCCACTGATTCCCTTGTGAAGACGGAGGAGAAGAATAAATTCAGGACCTTCGCCATCTCCCCATCCTTCATAACCAGATGTCCTTCCTCATTCTTTATGGGGTCAATATGGTCTGTCCTCCCTTTTTTACTGTTTACATACTTAAAGAATTTCTTGGGATTCTTTAGCCACCCTAATTGCACCGTTACATTTCTTGTTGCATTCTTTATAAAGTTTGAATGCTGATGATGATCCCTCAACCATGTATTTTTTGAAGGCCTTCTCTTTTGCTTTTATATGTATTTTTACATTGGCGTTAAGTCATCCAGGGCTTTTGTTCACTCTTTTAAAATTTATTACCCAATGGGATGCACTGGTTAATGCCTTTATTTAATATGCTCCTAAAGCGAACCTATCTTTCCTCCGTTTTCTTTGTTCCTAAGATTTTATCCCAATTTATATCTTCTAGCAAGGTTTGTAGTTTAGGAAAGTTGGCTCTATTGAAATTCAGTGTCTTTGGATTTTACCTGTGATCGCTGTTTCCTAAATTTCCCGGTATTTCCACATCCGTGATCAGGTCTGTATTGTTGGTAATCAGTAGCTCTAGTAACGCTTTATATCTAGTTGGTGCATCTACCATCTGACCTATGAAATTGTCCTGCAAGACATTTAGGAACTGTCGAGCCTTAGACGAATGCGTGGTTCCCTTCACCCAGTCTGTCTGGACAATTAAAATTCCCCGTTATGATAACACTTCCCATCCTTGCTGCTAATCCAAATTGTGATAGGAGGTCCGTCTCCCCCTCCTCCCTCAGGTTAGGGGGCTTATAGCATACTCCCAGTATTATTTTCCCCTTAACTTCATCCCTTTGGAGCTCTACCCATAAGGATTCCACCTCCTCCCTAGCTCCCCTAGTGATGTCATCTCTCACATTCACTTGTACATTATTCTTGATATACAGGCATATCCCTTCCCCTTTTTTACCCTCTCTATCCCTGCGATAAAGGGTATACCCTTGAATGGTTGCCAGCCAATCATGAGAGCTGTTGAACCAAGTATCTAAAATTCCCACATCTCTAGTTCACCCATCTTGTCTGCCAGGCTTCTGGCACTGGTGAACATGCCACGTAGTTTAGACTGTTGCATACTATCCTCTTATTGGGTGTTCCGAGATTGCAACTAGGACTTGTTACTATACTTACCTTAGGTTTATGTGCTTTAGTCAGCCTACCACTAATGCCCCCAATACTACCCTCTAGAATATGTTCTGCGCTGACTATCTCTACCCCTGGACCCTCCCCCCCCCCCTGTCGCCTAGTTTAAAAACCCCTCTATCTTTTTGGCCATCTTTACTCCCAGCACATCTGCACCCTCTTCATTTAGGTGCAGTCTGTCCCTTCTATAGTACTGGTGACGACTGAGAAGTTGACCCAGTCCTCCAGGAACCCAAATTTCTCCTTACTACACCAGCTCCTCAGCTACTTGTTTACTTCCCTAATCTTCTGCCCATCTCCACACCCACCAGGCATTGTACCTACCGATTTAATGAGGATTGGGATTATACCCTGTCCAAATTACCTAACTAGCTTCCTGACACTACTACTGAACAATACAATACACAGGTACTTGCAGACCCACGTGCACTCGCAGACCGACAGATGAAGGTTTTCTCTAAAAGGGGCCCAACACTGAATTTCCACTTTCCCTATACCAGACTATATTGGGAACAGAGCCACCTAGTGGCAGACTAGCTAACTGCACCTGCTAACATACATACTGCCCTAAGAGCTAGTACCACTCATGCACTGTGCAATCCTGTCCAGCCTCAGCATATTTTACCTGCTGAAATCTCATGCATACCCAGTATGCATGAGGCCCTAATGTGGTGGCTATTACAATGCTTTGACAAACATTGTCAAAAATGTGCTCTTTTCCTGATTGAATAGAAAATATGTTTTTGACAAATGAATACAGTATGTAAATTCATATAAACTACAAGGATGCATTAATTATTTTATGAACTATGCAAAAAGGTATCATTGATCTAAAAGAGTCGGTGCATAATTTCTCACCTCCAGCAGAGGCAGCTCCTTCCCAGTGGCAGTCCCTCATGTCTTGAATGTATGAGCGATAACTTGCTTCAATGCATTTCTCCTGTGCAGCTTTTATAATGGTGTGGATTACTTTAGCATATCTGTCATATGGCGAGCCCCATGATTCATTAGCCATAATATCACACACAACCTGAATGGTGATATTGGTGGTTTTTACACCCTAAGAAAGGAAAAACGGGAAACAAAAAAAAAGGTATAAAGAATTTATTTTAACATTTACAAATTTATTCAATAAAGCAATAAAAAAGAACAATGGAGAGGTTCAGCAACCAAATGAAACCAGGGGTCACATAATCACAGTTATATCAGCAAGATGGGTTCAGATTTGTTGCTACTAGCATATACACTTTGCTTATCATACTAAATACAGTTCATAACTAAATATGTACGTAAAAAGGAAGCCATATTTGCTCATTACATACTGTACATTGCAAAGTTACACAATGGTTGTGCTTTACTGCTTCTTCTTCATTTGAGTTGATTGACTTTCTTAAAGCAATATACTCTGTGTGGCTGATTACTGTGGCTGTGCAGCTTACCAACAATTGTTAGAGCCCAGCTGAACCTTCAGTTTAAATCAGGGGTAGGCAACCTGAAAGAGGTCTACCAGATCTACCTGAACAACATGGGAGTAGTCACAGATCACCGGGCTATGGCTAAGTGTAGCAAACATTCAGGAATGCTGCAGGTACACTGCACCCGCGGTGTGGGTAAACCGCAGTGCATCAGTGTAAAAGTAGCCTTATATTAATATGCCCAGTGTATTGCTTCACACTGACCTGAAGATCTCAGGCATTGGCTTATGCGGCTCTTTCTCCCTACTACAGCTCCAACTTTACAAGTGGTCCCTCTGCATTGCACTCCGTTTGATGCTCTGGGATAGAGCGTCAGCAAGCCCAGACCGTGATCTACCATTCACCTGACCACGATCTACAGGTAGATCACAATCTATAGGTTGCTGACCTCCGGTTTAAATCCACTAAATACATTCCAGGTTGAGCAAAACAAAAATATGTGCACATTTTCACAGCTCAATTTCTTTCAAAAAGACTGTCCCCTGCTTCAGAGAAGGACGCTTGCTCTCTATGGGAAAGCAGGTGACTTTTCACACAGGTCCAAGACACTTTTTTTTGAGTCAGACCTAACGTATAGCTCTGCATTCAGCAAGTACATGCTCCCTGTGTTGATGGAATTGATTTTTGATTGGATTTGAAACCTCTAGCTCTGGCATGAACAACATTTTTAAAACACATATCACTATGTGTGACTGACTTTTTTTTTTCTTTATATACAGATTATTTTTATACATTTCCTATAAACCCTGGGTGGATGTTATCAGACATCTCATGGTTGCATTGTAGTATTCTCCTACTGTTCTTCTAACCTGTTAGCTACAAGACAGGACACGCTTTTACAATTGGGAGCTGAGGAAAGCAAAAAAGGGTGAAAAAAGAGTTCTAACAAGTTTAAAAAAACATGTGTGCAAGCAGCACTTTAAGCCTTATTGCTCCCTTGGTAATCTCTCCGTATAACCTAACCCTTGCTTTATCCTCCAAACATGCTACTAAACTGCCAAAATGGGCTATTTGTGGCCTGATTTTGGCCATCAAAACAGCATATATAGCTTGCTTATATCATCATCATGCTACAAATTTTAGTCAGCCTTCCAATAGTCCAGATGTTCACCTATAGAGTCAAATCTCTTCTTGATAATTTGGAATTGGTGGTATCTGCTTGTGTACATCTTAAAACGTCAATCAATAGACAAGGTTTTGGGCAAGGATAAGCATGTGTATGGGCCTCTAATGAATGTAGTACCCTCTAGTGTGCTAGAAGTGTAAATGTGCTGGTTGACTCACAGGCAGCATTACTGAGACCTCCCCCCTACTTCTAGAATGTACTGGAACCTTCTAGAAGAATGGGAGGGGAAGTAGTAAAGGTGGAGCTGTCTGAAGTATTCTGAGGGCCCTGACCGATCCCCAACTTGGGTTGGCAGGGGGCAGGCCCCCTCAAATACTCTAAGTCAGCCTAACTGGGGAGGAGTTGTTCAGTTGGAAAGTGGAGATGGAGTGTAAGGCTGTCGGTGGCCTTAGAGGGAGGTCCCCAGTTTGGGGGGGTGACCTTGGGCCTGGGCAAGGAGGAGACAGCATTAGAAGACAGCCAGGCAAGTCCACAGGAGGACAGGGAACAGCCAAGAGGGCTGGCAAGTGACACACAGACAGGAGGACTGGGAGGTGCACCTGAGAGGACTGGGATGGGTGCAGAGCCAGTCAGGAGGACTGTGGTGGTACGGGGAGTGGAAAAGGGCAACTGCAGCCAGGAGGGATGGCCATGCCTGAAGAAGTGGTACTGGGAGCAGTAGCCACAGATAGGACAGCTAGCACTAAAAGACTTCCATTTTTGCTGCACCATAGGGGCCCCCATTCCCTGCCTGCAAAGGGCATTTGTCCAGACTCAGCTGAGATTGTGCTGAGTCTGAAACCTGTTATAGCTGGTCCTGGGAGTGATAGTCTGCAAGCGTGTGCTGGAGGTAGAAGAGAATGTAAATAGTTCAAGTCCCTACAAACTTTCATCGATCAAATAGGCATCCCATATGCACTTTTCCCCATCTAAGTTAAATTCCCCTAAATAAAAAAACAAACACAAAGCTGCAAGGACTGCTTCTTGTCTGAGTGACTAAAAATTTGGCTGTGCAGGGTAGGAGATGACCACATTCACCAGTGGTCCCTACGGGAATACCGCTACATGAATTTTCAGTATGACAAACAAACAGCCAAGTTTAAACACTTCAATATCATTTCAATGTTATATACAATATATCTGAATATCGGTCAGTCTGAAAGTGGACTTTAAATGACCAGGAAGAGAGCACAGCAGTGCTCTGGCCTGAGACTCAGAAGGGAATCAGAGAGAAGCTCTGTTTGTTTGGACTGAAAAAGAAAGTTTGCTTTAACGTATGTTTTGTGGGTGATGGGGACCAGCCCCACACCGTATAGAGAGCAGTCTACTGTTTAGTTTAGCGCCAGATGGCAAAGGATTTACTTTACTATTTTTGTTTATTTTTTATGACCTTGCAAACCACTTGTAAATAAAGCTGGCAACCAGCCAGATTTTAAAGAAATTACCTGCATGCTGGCCTTCATTTCGAGAAAAGGTGAAACCCACGAGCTAATCTCCTACAATATTTTTTATATATATATATATATATATATATATATATATATATATATATATATATATATATATATATATATATATATATATATATATATATATATATATATATATATATATATATATATATATATATATATATATATATATATATATATATATACATATATACACATATATACATACATACATACACACACACACCCCCTAACAAAGGAGGGAAGTGACATCTTGAGAGGTGGAGGCTCCCCAAATCTAGATACTAATAATCTAATTGATCTTTCTCCCCAATAGTCCTAAGAGTTACCCGGCCTCTCTACCAAATCTTAACTCTTGCATCCTCATTCCCCCACCTTCTTACCTCTCCCCCCTACAACACTTGCAACCACTCCTTGCTACACATGCGTTTGTTACATAACCAAAAATTATACCTAAGGCGATCTAATAGTTACATTAAGGGGAAGAAGCCCACAACTTCCTACATTTCCTTTACCCCCTCCTCTTTATCAATCCCACCCCTTACCACTTGTGTTTGGTTTTTGTTATGATTTTTGGTTTTGTCACAAACCAAAGGTCTGACTCAAAAAAAGTGTCTTGGAACTGTGTGAAAATTCACCTTCTTTCCCATAGAGAGCAAGCGTCCTTCTCTGAAGCAGGGGACAGTCTTTTTTAAAGAAATTGAGCTGTGAAAATGTGCACATATTTTTGTTTTGCTCAACCTGGAATGTATTTAGTGGATTTAAACCCGGGGTCAGCAACCTGTAGATTGTGATCTACCTGTAGATCGTGGCCACGTGACTGGTAGATCATGGTCTGGGCTTGCTGACGCTCTATCCCAGAGCATCAAATGGAGTGCAATGCAGAGGGACTACTTGTAATGTTGAAGCTGTAGTAGGGAGAAAGAGCCGCATAAGCCAATGCCTCCTCTGTAGTGCTGGCTCCTGTCCCATGCGGAGTGATACCAATTGCACTCCACCTCTTATCCCAGCTAGCGGTCTCCAGAGTGGTGCCAGCAGCAGGAAATAAGAGATCTTCGGGTCAGTGTGAAGCAATACACTAGGCATATTAATATAGGGCTACTTTTACACTGATGCACTGCGGTTTACCCACACCGTGGGTGAAGTGTACCTGCAGCTTTCCTGAATTTTTTTTTTGTTTGCTACACTTAGCCATAGCCTTGTGATCTGTGACTACTCCCATGTTGTTCAGGTAGATCTCCACCTCTTTCAGGTTGCCTACCCCTGATTTAAACTGAAGGTTCAGCTGGGCTCTAACAATTGTTGGTAAGCTATCAGCCACACAGAGTATATTGCTTAAAAAAAGTCGATCGACTCAAATGAAGAAGAAGCAGTAAAGCACAACCATTGTGTAACCAAGATCAACTTGTACCAGAGTGATGGGAAGAGAAGAGTATGGAGAAGGAAAAGTACTGCTCATGACCAGGGATGAAACCCAGCATCTGGTGATGTCTATGCATTCCAGACTTCAGGCTGTAACTGACTGCAAAGGATTTGCAAACAAGTATTAAAAAGTGAAAGTTTGATGGATGATTGTTAATCGGTCCCATTACTTTTGGTCCCTTAAAAAGTGGGAGGCACATATACTGTTGTAATTTCTACACCGTTCACCTGATTTGGATGTAAATACCCTCAAATTAAAGCTGAAAGTCTGCAGTTAAAGCACAGCTTCTTTGTTTCATTTCAAATCCATTGTGGTGGTGTATAGAGCCAAAAAGATTACAATTGTGTCGATGTCCCAATATTTATGACTGGGACTGTATATATATACACACACACACATACACACACACACACACACATCTTCTTTCTTTTTAACACAAAAGGGGGGGTGGTATGAGTGCCTAGAAAGGCCTTATTCTATGTCCCATCCTCCATCTCTTTTACTTATTATGGTGATTCCTCCTCCACCCCTCTACCTCTCTCCCCTCCAATGTGTTTTCATTACCTACATAACCCATGTAAACCAAAGACTGTCATCATATAACTGATGTGGCGGTGATTATGGACACGGATTGACGACAGTATGTAAAAAAATAATAACGTTTGTTTTGTTTTTTTTGTTTTTTCAAGAATCAAGAATCCCTGACCAGTAGGCAGCAAGGCGGGGACAGGACCAGACCGTAGAGAAAGGAGGCAGCCTGCAGATCACATCTGGGACAAGGCACTGAGGCCCTTGGATTCATAATCTTCAATCATTTTGGGATGAAGTAGGCCCTGTGCAAGAACTTGACTTGCAGAAAACAGTCCCTAACTGAGATAATATTAGTCACAAAAGAGAATAGACAAGCTTCCCAGTCTTCTTCAGTCAAGTCAGGGATGTCTATTTTCCACTTGTCAAAGGTCTTTTCTAATTTTTTAGTAGGGGTTATGGATAGGCGGAAGTACAGAGAGGATAAGGGTTTGTCTATTACCTTGGCTATAAGCAATCCTTCTATAGGGTCCGATTCTAGGGTGAGAGAGCGTGGGAACTGCTTCTGAAATGCGTGGTGAAGTTGGTAGTAGTGGAACAACATCCACCCCTTTAATGCGTGTGCATCTTTGAAATTGGTGAAGGAGCGCAATTAGCCATCGGAGACAACATGTTTAAGATTCACTATCCCCTTTCTTGCCCAAACCTGAGGGTCAGGGACTTTATTTAGATGCGGAAGGTTTGGGTTACCCCATAGGGGGGGAGATGTGGGGAGAACGTCTCTGGAGAGCTAAAAACGAGCCCTCATCCTGTGCCATACCGGAATAGTGGTACGCATCAGGTCGGTAATACCTGGGTGGGATTTTAGCCCCCTGAACACCAAGTTACTAAGGGTGGAGTATGACCCCATAATGGCCGCCTCTAGGGTACCTGCTGGGTTATCTTTAGGTTGAGAGAACCACCATCTGACCATTACTAGGACTGCTGCCCAGAAGTACGCCTGAAAGTTAGGTAAGGATAGGCCCTCTTGAGTGATGGGGAGCTGTAGAGTGGAGATTGCCAAACGTGGAGGCCTCCCATTCCATACAAAGGAGGATATAATACCCCGTAGTTTGTTAAAAAAAGAAGCTGGGGGCACCATTGGGGAGTTACGGAAGAGGTAGAGAAACTTAGGTAAATATACCATCTTGACAAGGTTCACTCTACCTACTGGGGTAAGGGGGGGAGACCTCCAGGCCATACATTTCTGAGAGAAGGCCCTAAGCAATGGCAAGAGGTTCAGTTCAAAATAGGAGAACGGGGGGGTCCTTATCACCACCCCCAGGTATTTAAATTCGGATGACCCGGTCAACGGGGGTACCAGTCTGGGCGTGTTGGCCCGAGGTGAGAAAAGCTGTGACTTTCCCCAATTGACTCTGATGCCCAAAAATAGTCTGAACACATCATCGATTTGAAGGGCTGGTGGGAGAGAGCATATGTCTTTCAGAAACAGGAGGGCATCATCTGCGTATAGGGATATTTTGTCTACAATCATCCCTACCTGTATGCCTTCGACTGAGGGAGCAGACCTGATACGGACCACTAGGGGCTCCATGGCCAGTGCAAAACAGGCCCGGGGAGAGCAGGCAGCCCTGTCTAGTACCCTGAATTAGGGGATGTAGGGTTATGGTAAAGCAATTCAACCCACTTAATAAAACGAGGACACAGAAGTAGCGGAATTCCATGGAGTCAAAAGCCTTTTCGGCATCTAAGGAGGCCACCACCTCTGGACCATCCCCACCTGCCCTAGAGAGATGTGTAAGGAGGCGTGGGATATTAATGTCAGTTCCCCCTACCCTGCATGAATCCGTATTGATCCGTGTGTATCAGAGCAGTTATCACAGTGTTCAATCGGCCAGCCAGGACCTTATCCAACAGTTTTGCATCCACATTAAGGTGAGATATTGGCCAGTATGAGGAACACTGCTCCAGAGCCTTGCCAGGCTTGAGAAGGACCACAATGACCACCTCGGCCATAGAGGGGGGAGAAAAATCCCTCCTCAATGGCTTTTTGGAGTATGAGCCTGAATGTAGGAAGCAGCTCCTCCGCATATGTCTTAAAGAATTCTGCTGGGAGGCCATCAGGGCCCGCTGTCTTACCATTTTGCAACTGCCTGTTGGGGCTCTTCCAGGGTAATGGGGCCATCTAATGCATCACTAGTCACAGATGTCAAACATGGCAACTCAATTTCCTCCAGATATTTGGATAGTTCCTCGTACGTACCCACCTCCCGGGAGCTATACAGCTCTTGGTAAAATAGTGCAAAACGTGCATTTATAGAGGCAGAGTCGGTTAGCAGTGACCCATCAGAGTCGCAAATGCCAGGTATAGACACAGGCGAGGAACTCTCCCTAGCCAACCATGCCAGCATACTCCCAGTCCCCCCCCCTCCCGCCCATGTTTGAATATGCGTTGAGATTGATATAAGAGCTTGGTTTTTGTAGCAGATGTTCGGAGCAGAAGAACATCTCTCAGTACTGCCTGAAAATCAGAGTACACTCTGGTGGGAGTCCTCGACAGGGAGTACTCTCAAGTGCAGCCACTCTCTTCAGCCCTTAGTAGATCCTCCCGCATGTCCCTGCGGACCCTACTGATGTGTGACTGCAGGCTGCCTCTGGAGAATGCTTTAAACACGTCCCAAGAGGTGGACAGAGATATGGAGAGATCCTGGTCCTGTCAGTAGTGCCTCATGTCGGATCTATACAGCTCAGAGACCATCGAGTCAGACAACCAGAACCTGGATAAGCTCCGCAAATTGTCCCATGGTGCGGTGGACATGTTTAGTTTCAAGGCAAGAGGAACATGGTCCTAAATGCCACGAGGTAGGATGGATATGTCCCGAATCCGGCAGAAAGTCTGTCCATCACAAAACCCGGGACCATATTGAAATCTCAAAGAATCACCACATTATCCGTAGAGTAGGCAGCAATTTTGGTGATCAATTGGTTAAGCAGTCTCATGGAGGCGGGGGGGTAAATACAGCCCCACCACCACCAATTCCAATCTTTTCACCATAGCATGTAATATGACATAGCAGCCGTCCGGATCCAGCTCCAGTGCCATCAGCCTAAATGCAAGAGACTTCTGAATTAAAATGCTGACCCCCCGGGAATAACTGGTGTATAAGGAGTGATAATGGTTTCCTACCCCAGGGTCTCTCAAGACTTAAGAGTTTACTGCCCACCAAGTGGGTCTCCAGTAGAATGCAAATCTGGGGATGATATGAATTTAGAAATTGAAAAAACAGTGACCTTTTCACGGAGGAGTTCAGGCCCCTGGTGCTCCAAGACACTATGCTACAGTCAGCCATAGGCATTATAGAACTAGGCAGGATTTCCCGGATAGGGCCTAGGAGCAGAACCCGGACCACCTCGAAAGACAGTGCATGCAAAAATGTGCCCTGAAATAGTAAGGAGTACATTGCTTGTAAAATTAAAATGCAAGAGAAAGGTATAACAAACTAGTCCCAACCAACCCCCCCAAACCCCAGCCCCAACCTTGGGGAGGCTAAATAACCCAACCCAAAACAGAGGCAAACACACCTTCGGGGGGGGGGACACATGTGTGCAGAACAGCATCCACAGTCCAGCAGTTAGTTAGTACACATTTAGTACTCAATTTGGGACTGGATCATAAATGTGGGTGCAGTCTCCCAGCAGCCGCCGGGGTACAAACTTGAGCAGCGTAGCTGTATAGAGCAACCATTGGGAGAACAGAGGCTATAGGATAAGGGGGGGGGGGGAGTTGACAGTTTGACATCCAAAACAGGAGTATCAAAAGGGTGTGCAAAGGGATGGCAAGGCAACATCTCCCGTCCTATGGATGCCTATAAGGCACTAGAGATCCGTGGCCCGTGTAAGCAATCAGCCATCAGTAATGCTCATCCGCGAGGCAGGGTGTCAATCAAGGCTGAGGCTTCCTCAGGGGATGTAAGAAACCGGATAGATTTGCCTTCTTCCACCGCAGTCTGCCCGGAAACAGCATGCTGTATTTTATATGTTTGGAGCGGAGCCTGGGTCTCACCGCGTCAAAGGATTTTCATTGCCTCTGCATTTCCAGCGAATAATCCAGGAAGATCAGGAGTTTGGCATTCTCAAAGCGCAGTTCACCTTGCAATCTAGCCTCCCTCATCACCAGGTCACGGTCACAGAAGTGGAGCAGCTTAAAGACGAGGTGGTGCTCCCTGGGGCCCCCTGGTGGAGGGTATAGGGTGAACTCTCTCCACGGTAAAAAAAAATGGAGAGAAACATGCAGAGGGAAGCAATTGATGCAGAAGGCGTTCAGCAAAGGTGGTGGGTTCTGCACCCTCAGTCCCTTCAGGGAGGCCCAAAATGTGCAGATTTGTTCCTTCTATTAGTTTTCAGCATCTTCAGCCTGAGCTCCAATGCCTTAACCTTAGTTTTAGAGTGTGCAAATTAGCCCCTGTCATGTACCGTGTCTTTGGTCTGAGAGACCCTCTGTTCCACCTCAGTCATTCTGCCACGGAAGGAGTCACAGTCTTTCTTGATGAATTTCACATTGACCTGTATATGATCCACCTTTTCAGTCAGTGTCGTGATCGCCTGCATGACTGCTTTGAAATCTGCCACCATAGCAGGCAACCATACGGGCAGGGGTTTTAGGCGAGGCCGCTGTCTTACCTGCGATGTTAGGCGCTGCGGCCGTACAATGGAGTTTTGTTTTGCTGCGATTTCCGTATTCGTATACCCCGGAGGTGTCACTGGGGCCAGGGAGACACAGCCTCGGTGTTTTGGGTCAGGTCTGCACCCAATAAAAGCTGGACTTAGAGCCAGTCTTCAGGAGCTCAGACACTACACGTCTGCTCCCAGCTCCATTCCGGACACGCCCCCCCAATTCTGTCTTTACATTGGATTCTTGCACTCCTCTGTATAGTTCACAATGGGATATGTAAGAGCCAGCACCCTGAACCATTTGGGGTTTTATTGCTCTGCATAGTGTTGACAAGAATACTGTAAACATCCTTAGAGGAGGTGAATGCAATATCAATGTGTTCCTGTTCCCATATTGTCCAATTACCAGGCTAAGGGAGGAGAGATGGCTAAGGAGGCAAAGAGGGCTAAGATACCAGAACCTCAGCAATTTTCCTACGGTCGCCCATAACATGTTGAACATGGATGCTTGTAGCTATAAGATGAATGTATATAGACATATAAACTTTGATGCTGAGCCAATGATTTTTTTTTTTTTTATGCAAACCAACAGCAAAAAGTATAGTAGTAAAAGAATACATTGATGGTAGATAGACTACAAATGCTACAAAATACCTATAGCATATAAAAAGGGCAAAACAGTTAATAAATGTCCTACCCATGTTCAGTGCTTGGCTGAAACTAGTATCAGGTTAAGGATGTGTTTCCAAGTTAAAGTAAAGGATTAGAAACACTGTGAGAAAAAAAAAAAAAAAAGGACAGATCCATCAAACTAACTACTAAAGTCTAACACTGTAGAAACAAAATTACCGGTAGTTACAACACCACGATGAGCAATCAATTACCAGGTCTTTTGGGAAAGGAGCACAAGTTGTTTTGCAAAAATTAAAATGTTAATATTATGTAAATTTCTGTCCCATCTGTGACCCAAATATTACACTATTCAATTCATCCACTTTTAGTCTAGATTTCATTGAGAATAAAGGAAGTTTCACAACATTTCATAGACAAAATTGGAAGATTAAGAGCAGATTAGATTTTATAAACTAAAGACCTTAATCTTCCACCCATGCAGATTTCAAGAGGCTTCATGTCATTGTACACGCCATTAAGTTCAACACAAAACACAAACAGTACAAATTTGGCTTCTTTCCTCCTTAACATGGGAAAAAAAACATTTCATTTCATGCTGGGATACACTGTTGGAAGGAACTGAAAACCACAATGTTCTGTCTGGAAATAAGAAATACTAACATCAAACATATGATCAATTTAAATGTCAGAGGAGCTTGGAAAGTGTTCCGGGAGCTTAGGAAACACTCCTTAATGTTGCAATAGGAGAATGAACAATTTGTAATACAAGGAAGTCACGTAATAAAAAAAAAACCAAAGGAAAAAATAAAAAAAACTAAGGAAAGTCCTTATGGGTATATACAGTATGTGACATATGATGCAAAAGCTGAGGAATAAGATTGTCACTACATTTCAAAATCTTTTTTTAAAATGGAACATGCCAAAATGTATCTGGAAAATTGTGCATACTTTATATAGTAGTGGTGCAATATAGCTTTTCTACCAATCACGAGAGGAAAAAATTCTCGGGTATAAATTAAATATTTTAAAATGAATAATTTGTGCTCTAAGGTGGAACTCCATGCAACTTTGTTAGCAATACATCCTTTAAGGTGTACTGAAAGAATCCAGTTTTCATAAATATGTCTTTAGAACAGTGATTCCTCTTATCCTTAAGCTAGCCATACATGGATCGAAATTCAGCCGGTTCGGCAGGAACATGTAGAATTTCGAACCAGGTATAAGCAGGTTGTACAAAAGTCGATCTACCAAATTACATCTGTACAACAGCCCTTTTGAAAAGTTTCTGCTCTATCAGCACTACCAGCTATAGCCGGCAGCTCTGATCAGTGTATTCTGACGGCAGGGAAGTCTCCCCACCGTCAGAATACAAAGGGGTTGATTTACTAAAGGGAAAAAGACTGTGCACTTTGCAAAGTGCAGTTGCTCCAGAGCTTAGTAAATGCTGCTGACTTCCATCATCCAATCATGTGCAAGCAAATATGCTGTTTTTTTTTAAATTTCCTTGCACAGGATTGGGTACTCTTTGCAAAGTCAAGCCTTACCTCATTTACTAAGCTCTGGAGCAATTGCACTTGCAGAGGGCAACTGCGCTCTGCAAAGTGCACAGTCTATTTGCCTTTAGTAAATCAACCCCAAAGGCTCAGCTTCTGTGTTTAGAAGTAACAGAGAACCTCTCCTGGCGAGTCCACTAAACCCTCCCTGCGCTGTACATTCTTGAGAGCAAAAAAGAGGGGGCGGCAGATGTACATAGCGACTAGAGATGGGTGAACTGTTCGGGCAGAGCATTGGTTTGGCCCCCGAACGGTGCCCGTTCGGGTGTTTGCTGAACACACAAATTTTCGGGTGTTCAGTGAGATGTTTGCCCACCAAGCGCATAGCAATTAGCTGCTGGTTGTTAGGAAGCATACCAGGAAGTAACAACTGATGAGTCATCAGCTGTCAGCTGAATGAAAAAAAAAAGAAAAGAAAAACCTGCGCATGAGGGTCCCCTCCCCCAACCCATATCAGGCCCTTTGCACATCATTAAAATCGTTGCTCCTTTAAAAAGTATGAAAATGTTATAATATATATATTTATTTATTTTTATTTTTTGCATTGATACATGTCCCCCAGGGCAGTAACCGAGCCCCCATACCCTTTTTATGCTCAATAACTTTCATATAAGCCTTCAAAATGGGGACTTAATTTTTTGCGATCGGGTCCCATAGACTTTAATAGAGTTTGCGTCTGAACTTTTTCCATGTTCAGGAATTTTGGTGCAAACCCATCACTAATGGCAGCACTAATTGAGCTCCTGAAGCCTAAGCCCAACCTGCATCATACACTCTCCATTCACCTACGAAATGAGGCACAAGGTAGGTACTCAAGGATTTGGGGTTAAGGGTAGAGAGCAGTATTGGCGAAGGTGGGCAATTTGGGAGGAAAAAGGGTGTCATTTTTGGTTGTAAAGTGGGCAGTGAGTAATGCACTCCTAAACTGTACACTCTGTACATAGTTCACCCCTGAACGCTGCACATAGCACACTCCTGAACTCATTACTAAAACACTGTCCTGAACTCCGTATGCAGCGCACGCTTAAACTCTACACACTGTGCATAATGCACTCGCTGTACAAAGTACAGTCCTTGTATTTAACAGTGCCCCTTTAAGACCCACTGTCAAGACTAATACTCACCGAGGCCGAGATGCCGAGAGCGGCTCGCCCTTACGACCACGCGCACCCAGACCCCCGAAGTTGGTACAGGGAGCTGGGGGCACGCGGAGGCACGGGCTTCCGGTATGCAGGAGATCCGTAGGTGGGAAACTGATGCACTGGAATCCGTATATTAGGCCAAAAGGTCAGAACCGGGTATCAGGCAGAGGCAAGTCCGTATAACAGGCAGAGGTCAGATGGGTATCAGGCAATCAGGCAAAGGCAAGTCCGTTAAGCAGGCAGAGGTCAGGGTATCAAGCAATCATGCAAAGGCAAAGTCCGTTATGCAGGCAGAGGTCAGGGTATCAGGCAATCAGGCAGAGGCAAAGTCCGTTATGCAGGCAGAGGTCAGGGTATCAGGCAATCAGGCAGAGGCAAAGTCCGTTATGCAGGCAGAGGTCAGGGTATCAGGCAATCAGGCAGAGTAGGTATTTAACAAGCCAGGGGTTCAGTACACAGAGCAGTAGACAGGTCTCAACAGGAACAACTAGGCACAGGGATCAGGGAGAGCTGACGACGAACCAGCAACCTGACTGGGTGCTGGAGCCGTCAGAAATATTCTCCCCCCGGCGAGCGCGTCAGCGTGACGCGCTACCGGGTACCCGCACGGGCGACGGCGCGCACACGGGGACCGCCGTGCACCCGCACGCGCCGCACCATCAGGCCGCGGATGGGTGTGCGCCGAAGCGCCAGTCCGCCGCGCATGCGCCCCGGAGCCCAGCAAGGGCGGACACTGGACGCCCAGGCTAGCCATCAATTCCGAGTGATCTTGGTGGAAGGCTTGGATTAACCGAGGAGCATGTAGGTTCTTAGCGGGTTCCCAAGAATTGTCTTCAGGTGGATAACCCTTCCACTGGATCAGGTACTGTAGCTGCCTGCCCTTCTTTCTGCAGTTCAGGATGGACTCCACCTCAAACTCATTTTTGCCATCTCTTGCCATCCTGATTGGCGGAGGAGGAGGCTCTCTTCTTCCCAGGAAAAGGGCTAGGCACAACAGGCTTCAACAATGATACGTGGAAGACAGGATGAATCCGGTATGTCTTGGGTAGTGCTAGCTCAACAGCCACAGGGTTAATGATTCTCTTGACTTGGAAAGGACCAATGAACTTGGGTCCAAGTTTTCGAGATGGCAAAGGTAATTTAAAGGTTAGTGGTGGATAGCCAGACCTCCCCTCCTAAGTCAAACTTTGGGTTCACCCTCCTGCCCCGATCGTACTGTTTTTTGTAGTCCTCTTGCGCTTTGTGTAACATGTCTTGAATTTTCTGAAAGTTGGATTGCAACGAGGTTATCCTGTCCTGGACTGCAGGAACTGTCATTTCGGGGACGTCGTTAGAAAAGAACGTGGGGTGGAACCCACAATTTGCCCAGAAGGGTGTTTGGTTAGTAGAGGCATGAACTGAATTATTATATGCAAATTCAGCATATGGGAGAAGACTTGCCCAATCGTCCTGGAAACCTGAGCAGAAACAACGGAGGTATTGCTCCAATGTTTGATTTGTCCTCTCCGTTTGGCCGTTGCTTTGAGGGTGATAAGCTGAAGAGAGACAGACTTTGATGCCAAGGGACTTGCAGAGTTCCCTCCAGAATTTGGACGTAAATTGCACGCCCCTATCCGACACAATACTCCTTGGTACACCATGTAGCCTAACAACCTCTTTCAAAAAGATATTGGCTGTGTCTACGGCAGAAGGAGTGACCCTCATAGGTAAAAAATGGGCCATCTTGGAGAGACAGTCGATAACGACAAAAATAGTAGAAAAATTTTCTGAGGTTGGTAGATCGACAATAAAATCCATGGACACATCATGCCAATGGCCGTTCCGGGATGGGCAACGGTTTGAGCAAGCCGCAGGACTTAGCGTTTTGGCCCTTGTTCCGTTGGCACAGAGGGCAGGACGCCACGTACTCCTTACAGTCCCATCTCCATCCAGGCCACCAGAAGGAGCGAGAAAGATGCTCAGACGTCTTCTTTATCCCGAAATGTCCTGCCATCTTATGGTCGTGACACATTTTAAGGGTTAAAGGCCGTGTCTCTTGCGGTACGAAAATTTTTCCTCGAATCCAAAAAAGATCCTCATATTTCCTCAAGGAGTGTACTTCTGGTTCAGTACACGAGCTAGATGAGGATCTAATGGATGACATTAAGTCCGCCTGAGTTAATCCAAGAAAGTTTTGTGGAGAGAGGATCGTGCTTGATGCTGATGTTTGAGAATCTGTGGAGAACATCCGAGAGAGTGCGTCTGCCTTTCCGTTCTTTGCTCCAGGTCTGTAGGATATATGGAAGTTGAAACGGGAAAAGAAGAGGGCCCAACGGGCTTGACGGGGTTTTAGTCGACTTGCTGTTTGGAGGTATTCTAGATTCTTGTGATCCGTAAAGATCATGACCGGGTGTACTGCACCTTCCAGCAAATACCTCCATTCCTCCAAAGCAAATTTTATGGCCAGCAGCTCACTGTCACCCACATCATAGTTGAGTTCCGGTGGACTGAGTCTCCTGGAAGCGAAGGCTACAGGATGTAGAATGGCTTTAGGTCCCTGTCTCTGGGAGAGAATTGCTCCAGTTGCGATCTCTGATGCGTCTACCTCTAGCACGAATGGTTGAGTCGGGTCAGGATGACAAAGAATCGGGGCGGAACTGAACAACTTCTTCAATTTCAGAAAGGCTTCTTGAGCGGCTGGGGACCACTGGAACGAACTGTGCTGACGGGTTAGTTGGGTGATAGGTGCCACAATAGCAGAGAATCCAACAATAAATTTTCGAGAGAAGTTGGCGAACCCTATAAACCGCTGTACCCCTTTTTTGTTAGATGGGGCCAGCCACTCTTGAATTGCCTGAATCTTCTGTGGGTCCATTGCGACCCCATTGGTTGAAAGGATGAACCCAAGAAATTGTATGGTCGATTTTTCGAATTCACATTTTTCAGCTTTTAGGTATAGCTTGTGTTGTCGTAGTATGGTAAGGACCTTTTTTACGTGTCCCTTGTGCATCTCCAGAGTAGAGGAAAAGATAAGAATATCATCCAGGTATACAACAAGGAAATCATCCAGGTATTCTCGGAATATATCATTCACCAGGAGTTGAAAGGTGGCCGGGGCATTGCAGAGTCCGAATGGCATCACTAGGTACTCAAAATGCCCGAATCTGGACCTAAAAGCTGTCTTCCACTCGTCCCCAGCCCTGATCCTGACGAGATTGTAGGCCCCCCGGAGGTCGAGTTTAGAGAACACTTTAGCTGATCGGAACCATTGAAATAGCTCGGGAATGAGTGGTAGTGGATACCGGTTTTTAATAGTGATGTTGTTGAGCTGCCGATAATCTACACAAGGTCTCAAAGTACCATCCTTCTTCCCAACAAAAAAGATACCGGCTACGGCAGGTGAGGACGAGGGACAGATGAAGCCTTTTTTGAGATTTTCATCGATATGTTGTTTAAGAGCTTCTAGCTCAGTTTCTGAGAGAGGGAATATACGGCCAAACGGGATCTCAGATCCGGGCAGGAGGTCGATCGGACAGTCGTAAGACCGATGAGGTGGTAGGCGGTCAGCCATCTGTTTACTGAAGACCTCTTGAAACTCAAGGTACTCGGAGGGGACATGTTGGAGGTTGCCTGATGGAGCAACAATCGTAGCACAAACTTTGGGAGCCCTGAGAAGACAATGTTGAGAGTAGTACTGAGAGGAGAAGGATACTGCCTTGGTGCTCCATTTAATCTGTGGGTCATGAGCCTGTAACCAGGGCAAGCCCAGTATAACAGGGAAGATGGGTGAATGAATCAGGTCGAGCCGTAGAAACTCCCGGTGGCCGGAGTCAGTGGTTACCGGAATAGGCTGGGTTTCCTGGGTGATGGGTCCTGAGCGAGGAAGAGATCCGTCGGCCAGATGTACCCGTAAACCTTGATCTTTGGTTTGCAGAGGGATATTCAGACTGTGAGCCAAGGCAGCATCAATGAAGCAACTGCATTCTCCGGAATCAATGATGGCCTGCAAGCGGGTCTCCCCTTCCGGAAGCTGTAGGGAAATAAACAACATCACGTAAGTCTTTGGGATATTGTTGTTTGGATAGTTCAACACATTTGGCTGAGGGGACTTACTGGGCCTGATCGGACAGTTGCGCAGGAAGTGTCCGGCTCCTCCGCAGTAGAGACATAGGTTGGACTGCCGTCTGCGTTGCTTCTCTTCAGAGGTTAGCGGGCCCAAACCAGGCCGAGCTGCATAGGTTCAACCTCAGGAACTGATGTAGCAGCGGCCGTAGTTGAGGTCTGGGTCTGTGCTGAGTGGGGTCTTGGTAGCGCCCAGGTGGGGCGCGGGCCTTGGAAGCGCTCTGAGCGTCACTCCCGCAGTCGCCTATCCAATTTTGTGGCTGCTTGGATTAGTTCTTCCAAAGAAGCAGGGGTTTCCATCCTAGCTAATTCGTCCTTGAGTTACTCTGACAAGCCTTGGCGGTACTGATAGCGTAGGGCCAGCTCGTTCCAATTTGTATCGGCCGCCCATTTACGAAATTCCACCGTGTAGTCCTCAATAGGTCTTCTTCCTTGGGACAGATGGTGCAAGATGGCCTCAGCTGTAGCCATACGCTGTGGGTCATCATAGAGCTGGGACATACTCTCAAAGAAGGCATGGATTGTATTCAGAACTGGACTGCTCTGTTCCATCAAGCCGTGGGCCCAGGCTTGAGGTTCTTCAGACAATAGAGAAATCACAAATCCCACTTTAACGATCTCTGAAGAAAAGGTTCTAGGCTGGAGGGCGAAGTAGAGAAAGCATGCATTTTTAAAGGCCCTGAACTTCTTACGGTCCCCTGAGAACCATTCCGGTGTGGGGACCCTGGGTTCCGGGAGTGCCATGACGACAGTGGGGTTGGCGGAAGCTTGAGGGAGCGAGCCCCCACTGCTGGGTGCGGGAGCTGCGGCTGCAAAGGGCAGTGACCCTGTGATTTGCTGAAGGAGGTTATCAATTTGGGTATAGCCTTCCTGTAACTTCTGTACTGAGTCAGCAAGAGTGGATACCTGTTGACACAGGATCTCCAGAGGAGAGCGCGCTCTGTCGGCCTCGGACATCTGGCTGGTTCGTACTGTCAAGACTAATACTCACCGAGGCCGAGATGCCGAGAGCGGCTCGCCCTTACGACCACGCGCACCCAGACCCCCGAAATTGGTACAGGGAGCTGGGGGCACGCGGAGGCACGGGCTTCCGGTATGCAGGAGATCCGTAGCTGGGAAACTGATGCACTGGAATCCGTATATTAGGCCAAAGGTCAGAACCGGGTATCAGGCAGAGGCAAGTCCGTATAACAGGCAGAGGTCAGATGGGTATCAGGCAATCAGGCAAAGGCAAAGTCCGTTATGCAGGCAGAGGTCAGGGTATCAGGCAATCAAGCAGAGGCAAAGTCGGTTGTGCAGGCAGAGGTCAGGGTATCAAGCAATCAGGCAGAGTAGGTATTTAACAAGCCAGGGGTTCAGTACACAGAGCAGTAGACAGGTCTCAACAGGAACAACTAGGCACAGGGATCAGGGAGAGCTGACGACGAACCAGCAACCCGACTGGGCACTGGAGCTGTCAGAAATAGTCTCCCCCAGCGAGCGCGTCAGCGCGGCGCACTACCGGGTACCCGCACGGGCGACGGCACGCACACGGGGACCGCTGTGCACCCGCATGCGCCGCACCATTAGGCCGCGGACGGGTGTGCGGCGAAGCGCCAGTCCACCGCGCATGCGCCCCGTAGCCCGGCGAGCAGAGACGCTCCCAGTCTCCAGACACCCTCACACTGTTGGTGCAATTTGTCATCAACTTTCCATTTCCTTTCCCCTATTGGGGGGGGGGGGGGTATTGGCGATTGCAGAGAGGGAGTGTGGTCGAGTTCCTGCACCTATTCTCTGAGAAGAAAAAAATAAATACAAAGTCCTGGGATAGATTTCAAAGGTACAAAGGGATTACAATGCCTGTCAGCTTTTTATTGCCCACTGTACCATTGTAAGGGGCATTTTGCCCTCTATATTTTTTCCCTGTTTACCGTTTATATATATATATATATATATATATATACACATACATATACACACACACACACACACACACACACACACACACAAATACATATATAAAGAGAAGGAGTGCAGGTAAAAGAAAATCCGCACATTTTGGATTGTCACCAGAGCAGGAGCACAGGGAAAATCTTCCCATGGGGACAGTAGCTCTGCTGACAACCAGGGATCCCCTCGCTTTGGATGGATTTTCTCTCCCTTCCTGTTTTGGCTATTGGACAGGGACAGAAAGTGAAGGGAAATGGGACAGAAATGGCAAAAAATTTCCAGGGGTTTTAAGCCTCCCTTACTCTATCCAAAATGGGAAAAAAAAACAAAAACACACACACACACCCCTATAGTTCTACCTTAAGCTACCCCACAATGTACTGGGTTTCCTTTGTCATGTATTAACCCTTTATTGGTGAAACTAAGTAACTACTTCTACAAATACATTGCGGCAGGGCGGCCCAGCTGTGCGAAACAACGTACCTGTACTTTGTTCGCTCTTCCTGGTCTCAGGCGCACGCGCGCCGCTGGCAATCACTACCGTTGTGATTGGACATAGAGGGAGCCAGTCAGCGGGTCCAGCCACCCGCAATCGTTTGGGGGAATGACAGATGTAAACAAGGCAGACCGTCGTTGTGTCAAAGAGGAAGAGATAGAGAGATAGAGATCTGCGATTCCTACTAATCAGGAACACAGATCTCTCTCTAGTGTCAGTGTAGCGGTGTAGTTGCCATTAATAATAAACATTCAACAAATCACCCCGCTGCCAGACCTTCATATATCACCTCAGAGACAATGAACAGTCATTTGCTTTGTTTTGTTTTTGTTTATGGGGGGGGGGGGGTATAACTTGGTTGGGGAAAGGGGTATATGGGATGCCCATAGATCAAATATGCCATCATATTGATAGATCAGAACTTAGTTTGAGCCTGAAGAAATGATGCGCATGTATAACAGCTACAGTCTCTTCCCTACATCACCATGCAGTTTATTGCTCCTCCTCTGCATATCTCCTGCAGACCATTGCTCCTAGGACCTATGACCGTGTAAAGATGAGGACTTCACCCACAATCGTGTAAGGGTAAAGCTCCCAGAAATCCTTACCTCCTGCACAAAGCTTATACTGTAGCACATTAATTTCTTGTCACATCTACTATGTGCAAAAGATCCCACTCTGAATGGTCTCTTATGCGGACTCTGATTGGTCGCTGCTACTAGGCCAGAGGCCTGCAGTACCTCTCCCCGGAGGCCTAGTAGTTTAATAGCATGTGTTGAACGGTGGACTACTGTTCCAAGTGGAGCCCAGCTTGTAAATCCTGCGCCCTTGGGCCACATCGATTTGACACTATTCCCCACAGTCTCTCCTCTGATCCATGACTCCTCATCAATGACGGTGTAATGAGGACTTCAATGACCGTGTAAAGGTGAAGTTCCCTCACAGATTTCCTGGCATGTCTCCACATCCAGCCCTCCACTGTGGTACACTCACAAACCTTTCTCTGCCCCGAGTCCATGATGGAGAACTTAACCGGACCGTACTTTCCGACAACTTCTCCTGCCCCTCTGCTCCAGGAATTCCACATCAATGACCGTGTAAAGATGTGGACTTCACCAATGACCGTGTAAAGGTGAAGTTCCCTCACAGTTCTCCCGGGCCTCCTCCAGCGATCGGCGCACCCTCCTCCCCCATATGGGGATGGCCTTCTGCTGCTGTCTAGTACTCCATTCTCTACTTCTCCCAGCCCACAACTCCCCCCTGTGGCCTGTTACCTCAGCTTATATTGGCCCCCTGCCAATTCCAGTCGGGGATTAGTCAGGGCTCCCACATGAGCTGCCTGCCACTCCAGTTCTAGGCCCTGCCCCTCTTCCAGAACATTATTATTATTATACAGGATTGATATAGCGCCAACAGTTTACGCAGCGCTTTACAATAAAAAGGGAGACAATACAGTTATAATACAATAAAATACAAGAGGATTAAGAGGGCCTGCTCAGAAGAGCTTACAATCTAATAGGGTGGGGCAGGTGGTACAAAAGGTTGTAACTGTGGGGAATGAGCTGTTGGAAGTGGTAGGAGATTAGTTGGAGACGTAATAGGCTTTCCAGAAGAGATGAGTTTTCAGGGATGAAAGGTAGCAAGGGTAGGGGATAGCCGGACTGGTTGAGGTAGCGAGTTCCAGAGGATGGGAGAGGCTCTGGAGAAATCCTGGAGACGAGCATGGGAGGAGGAGATGAGAGAGCTTGAGAGCAGGAGGTCTTTAGAAGATTGGAGAGGACGATTTGGGTGATATTTGGAGACAAGATTGGTGATGTAGCTCAGGGCAGAGTTGTGAATGGCTCAGTATTTTGAATTTAATTTGCTGGGTATTTGGGAGCCAGTGTAGGGATTGGAGGAGAGCCTTGGCAGACACTGAGCGGTTGGTAAGGTGGATAAGTCTGGCAGCAGCATTCATGATAGAATGAAGAGGGGATAGCCTATGGAGAGGCAGGCCAATGAGAAGGGATTTGCAATAGTCAAGGCGAGAGATAACAAGGGAGTGAATGAGGAGCTTGGTGGTTTCATTTGTTAAAAAGGGGCGAATTCTAGAGATGTTACAAGAGGTGAATTCTACAAACTTTTGACAACGATTGGATTTTGGGCTGAAATGACAAGTCAGAGTCTAGGATTACACCTAGTACCCTGTGACGAATGCGGGTGTCAGATCCCTGCCCTCCTTGCCAACTTGCAACGAAGGACCGGCCAACCTCACTCAACGCTGTCACTTACGTAACAATGCCACGCTCAGCTGCGCCCAGCACAAAGATTTTCCAGCTTGCTGGACAAGAATCTGGGTGCGAGCAGCCTGAGAGCGAGTGTCACTGGGCTAATTACACAATTAACCCTTTAACTGCCACCACCCCTGTTTAAAAGACCAAGCCGGGGGAGACTCATAATTTTAGCAATACCAATTATAATTTTAGAATAAGTGTCTACAACACACACTGCCACCACAGACAGGTCTGCTCAGAGGCTCTACTCTACCACAGTAGCGCCCTTTAAGAGGCAGGTTCGTTTATAGCTTGCATTAAGAGCTTTAGAGACAAGGTTAACACTTTTCAAAATAAGGGTTTATTATGAAAAGGTCAAAGTTGATGCAAATAAAACATTTACAGAAAAAAGATGTTTCGAAAAATAAAGACACTATAGACACTATACAGCCACAAAGAAATAAGGTAGAATTGGGAAGGAAAAATACTTGCAATTAATGTCCGAGGGTTGATCAGAGTTCGATCTATGAGCTGGGAAATCGGTTCTCAAGCTTGGCAGATGTTCCTGCTTGGATGGAAAAAGGAGAACATTCTCCCTGGAAGCAGGGGAGGTGCCTCAGCACTGATGCACAGGTGGTCAAACCCACTGCTACACTAACCACTCCCTGCCCCCAGATCAAAACAGACAGGCCTAGCTCAAAGCATAGGTCTGCCTAAATTTACCTGTGCTGATAGTTTCCCCTAGAAAAAAATCCTATGCTAGCACCTACCTATGGTAGAGGGTGCTACACCAGCATCCCCCACACAGTTAGAAAGCACACATAGGGAAGGGAACACATTTAACCCTTTGATTGAACCTGATGTTAACCCCTTCCCTGCCAGAGTCATTTATACAGTGTCAGTGCATTTTTTTAAATCACTGTATTGGTGTCACTGGTCCCCAAAAAGTGTCACTTAGTGTCCAATTTGTCCGCCGCAATGTCACAGTCCCGCTAAAAATCACTGACTGAACTATATGTGGGGAAAGAAGGATATCAATTTTGTTGGGGTACAACGTCGCACGACCGTGCAATTGTCAGTTAAAGTAACGCAGTGCCTCATCGCAAAATATGGCTTGGTCATGAAGGGGGTAAATCCTTACGGGGCTGAAGTGGTTAAACTAATATTGTATTTATTGTGAAAAGTGGAAAGTTTGCTCCCACAGGATAAGTTTAAATTGAAGGATAGCACAGAGAATACAGATTTGTTCATCAGATCTTACAGCCAAAATTGTTATAAAATACAGTGCCTTGCAAAAGTACTCACCCCCTTGGCTTTTTACCTATTTTGTTACATTACAGACTTTAGTTCAATGTTTTTTTAATCTGAATTATATGTGATGGATCAGAACACAATAGTCTAAGTTGGTGAAGAAAAATATATATATAAAACTATTTTTCAGAAATAAAAAACTGATAATTGGCATGTGCGTATGTATTCACCCCCTTTGTTATGAAGCCCATAAAAAGCTCTGGTGCAACCAATTACCTTCAGAAGTCACATAATTAGTGAAAAGATGTCCACCTGTGTGCAAGTGTCACATGATCTGTGATTACATATACACACCTTTTTGAAAGGCCCCAGAGGCTGCAACACCTAAGCAAGAGGCACCACTAACCAAACACTGCCATGAAGACCAAGGAACTCTCCAAACAAGTAAAGGACAATATATTATTAAAAAAATATCCAAATCTTTGATGATCCCTAGGAGCACCATCAAATCTATCATAACCAAATGGAAAGAACATGGCACACCTGCCAAGAGACGGCCGCACACCAAAACTCACAGACCGGGCAAGGAGGGCATTAATTAGAGAGGCAGCACAGAGACCCAAGGTAACCCTGGAGGAGCTGCAGAGTTCCACAGTAGAGACTGGAGTATCTGTACATAAGACGACAATAAGCCGTACGCTCCATAGAGTTGGGCTTTATGGCAGAGTGGCCAGAAGAAGCCATTACTTTCAGCAAAAAACAAAATTGCACATTTTGAGTTTGTGAAAGGGCATGTGGAAGACTTTCAAAATGTATGGAGAAAGGTGTTCTGGTCTGATGAGACTAAAATTGAACTTTTTGGCCATCAAAGAAAACGCTATGTCTGGCGCAAACCCAACACATCACATCACCCAAAGAACATCATCCGCACAGTGAAACATGGTGGTGGCAGCATCATGCTGTGGGGATGTTTTTCAGCATTTGGGACTGAGAAACTGGTCAGAGTTGAGGAAAAGATGGATGGTGCTAAATACAGGGATATTCTTGAGCAAAACCTCTACCACTCTGTGTGTGATTTGAGGCTAGGACGGAGGTTCACCTTCCAGCAGGACAATGACCACAAACACACTGCTAAAGCAACCCTTGAGTGGTTTAAGGGGAAACATGTAAATGTGTCAGAATGGCCTAGTCAAAGCCCAGACCTCAATCCAAAAAACACCATACACACACACACCTTCAAAGTTGTGGGCATGCTCTGTAAATTAAATGATGCAAATCCTCAAACAATCCATGTTAATTCCAGGTTGTGAGGCAACAAAACATGAAAAATGCCAAGGGGCATGAATCATTTTGCAAGGCACTGTATCAGAAATATTATTTACAAATCATTACCTATGTCATCAGGGGACCTGGGCCATGAGTACTCAAATGTCATCTCTCAGGCTGGGTTCACACCTCTGACGGATGCGGCTCGCAGCAGGGGTCTGGTGCGTCCCTGTTCATCGTTTCAGGGACAAATTTTTGCCTGAAATCGGCCCTGAAATGGAGCCAAAGACGCACAGCATTCCTGTGCAAGCCGCTCAGCAGTCACTTTAGAGATATATAAACCGGCTCCATAGAGAACCGGTCACAATCTCCTGTCATGCGGGGAAACCCTCATCTAATTCGCATAGGTGATAACCCAGCCTCAAGGAGTAAAAGTGGTAAGAGGAAAAAGCATGTATTCCAGAGAATCGTTATGCATCTAGCATATTTGAAAACCCCAAGGAAAGGACTTGGCTCGCATGTAAAAGGCACATACAAGTGTAGAGAACATAAATGTTAGTGTTGTATTTATATTACCAAGATTATGTTAAACCTCATTACAACATAACTGGAATAATAAACATCAAATATATTGCAAATTAAAAATGTAATTTAACCGCTTGCCGACCACCTCACATAGGAGTAAGACGGCAGAGCGTCTCTGCGCCTGATCACATATCTAGTACGTGATACAGCACTTCCGAGTAGGGGACGCCCGCCATGCCAGCTGTGCTACGATTAGTCACAGAGTGTCTCAGACACAGTAAGAAAGTGGTGCAGAATGTGCCAAATTCATGTACCTGTCTGAACTGGGTACTTGATTATGGCGCAATACTTTTCTATTCGTCTCACACCTCTTCTGAATTAAACTGTTGCTCTATTCTTATCACACTTTGTTGCACATCTCTTCTGAGGGGAACTGTTGCATTAAGCTTTCTATTGTATTTGGCGCATTGCTTTTAAAATGTTGCAGGCTCTATGAGGGGAACTGCGGCATTAAGCTTTCTATTGTGTTTGGCACATTGCTTTTAAAATGTGACACAGCTCTTCCACTCTAGCTTTCCTATTGCTCTGTCTGTGTTTGGCAAACATCCCAACCTGCAAAAACTAATTTCAGGGAAGTGGGCATGGCTTAAATTGTGCTACATATTGGGCGTGGCTTGAATGGGGTGTGGTTTAATAGAGTCTGAGATGACTTACATAGTGCAGAATGTAGTATTGTAAATAGGGAATATACAGTGTGGAGTGCATGGCAGTGGGTAGTATGTGCATGTGAGGAGTGTGGAGTGTACAGTGGTGAGTAGTATGTGCAGGATGGTGTCAGTAGTTCTTTTTTATTATTATTTTTTTACAATTGTATTTTTTTTAATATTTTACTTTTTTATTTTTTGTTTTTCACAATGATTGGGGGTGGTGGTGGGGTAGTGGACAGTGTCAGTAGAGCAGTGTGTCAGATTGTTTTTTTTATTTTCTCTATTTTGTACAATCTTGTTGTTTATTATTTTCTTTAAATCATTTTTTTAAATATTTTTTTTCACAGTGCTTCTGGGGAAGGGGTATGTGGCGGTGATGGTGACCATTTTTATTTTTACATATTGTTTTTTTACAATTTAATTTTTTATTTTTATTTTTGTTCACAATGCTTTTTGGGGGAGGGGGTTGGGGAAGTTGACAACGTTGGTAGGGCAGGCGGGTGGTGCCAGTTTATTTTATATATTTCATTTTTTAATAATTTTTGTTTATAATTTCATTTTTTTTTTTAAATCAACCCTGTTTGGGGGGGGGGCTTTGTTGAGATATCAGAGGTCTAAACAGACCTCTGACATCTCCTCTTTGGGATGGAAAAAGGGACTGAGGACATTGCCCAGTTCCTTTCTCAGCATTGAAGAGGAATGGACAGAAGACAGAGACTCCTATCCATTCATAAACTTAGCAGAGTAAACACACAGGTTACTCTGCTCAGTTATCACAGGACACAGGAGCAATCTCGCTCACTGTGTCCAAAGGAAGTGGCCGGTACATGACCGGTCCCTTCCTCCGCTCACCATCCTGACAGATCCCTACAGCTGGCGGGAGAGGTGGGAAGCCGGCTGCGGGGGACAAGGGGGGGCGGAGGAGGAGGACAGGGAGCCAGAGAAGAACGGGGGAGAAGGACACGGAGGGGGGCTTGAGGAGGAGGATACAGGGAACAGTCGGGGATTTTCAGTGCAGCAGGAGGGACAGCTGTGATCACGGATCTCCCTTTATAGCTGACAGCCATGGGAGGGAGAGAAGGAGAAGCGGATTTCAGCTATACAGGGAGATCGGTGTTCACAGCTGTCCCTCCTGCTGCACCGTTCATCCCCTGCTGTGAACCAGGGGACAATCCAGGATCAGCCCCGCGGCCGGGATATCGGGCAGCACTTGCAGGTGTCTGGGAGACGCCCCCAAAATGCGGGAGACTTGGGATGTCTGGTTTGGGGGCGGGGGTTAGGAATATATTGACACCCACAGCAGATCACAGTGTGGGAATGCTCATAGATCACAGGTTTATCGCATCATGTTCCACTGTAACCGGACCATGAGTTACTCTTTAAAGTTTAAAGTCTGTAGGAAGTTACTATGCCCACACAGGAGGAGATTTTGGCTTTAAAGCACAGCAGGAGCCTACTGTTAGGAAAAGTTAAAGTGGTTGTAAAGTCTTTCCAATCCCCTCTGTTAGATAATGCTATATTTCCATATGTGTGTGATTTAAAAAAAAAAAAAAAAGAAGAAGAAGAAAAAGCTGCTGTGTACCTTATTCCATAGCGCCAATCAGCACTCACATTACCACCCGCCTCTCTCCTCTTCCAGGCAGACAGCTATAGTGGAAGGGGCCAAGAACTCACGCTGATGGCAGCCAGGAGCAGGAGAGGAGGAGAGAGCCGGGCAGTTACGTGGGCGCCAATCAGCGCTACGGAATAAAAGGTACACAGTGGATTTTTAAAAAATAAATAAATAAAAAATGAGAGATCACACACACACACACACACACACACACACACACACACACACACTGGGGCACTTAGCATTATCCAACAGAGAGAATTGGAGAGACTTTACTCTGTTATTCTATCATCAGGAGGGAAGGATCGGGACAGGACACAGGAGAGCCACGGATGATGGAGGCACGTAAACTGACCATGGTGTAGGGGCTCAGCAGCCATGATAAACTGTGGTCAGTTTACAGGGGGGAGGGCAGAACCAGGCAGGATCAGCCAGGTATTTCAGGTGATAGAGGGGTTCAAATTACACAGCACAAGCACTGTGCTGTATAATAAAGAAATAATTCCAGATGGCTGCACTTCCAAAAATCCATTTATTGAAGCTTCATATGACAAGTGGTTGGCAGGGGACAAAGAGGTAGACATTTTGCGCAAATGTTAGCGCTTAGTCATTACCTATTCGAACTAGTCACCACAAATCACCTATATACTGCTCTAATGTGTCATTAGGTTACAGATGAACTAACCAATTAAAATTAGTACTCAGTTGGTGTTACAAAGAAAACCCGGCTAGAATACATGGTACTTACACTCAAATCTGATGTAAAGAGCTCGGTCCAAATCCACTGCCAGAAAAAAATCTGATACACCAATTGAACTCGGAGCAAACTCGACACATCAGTCAAAATCATTATATAGTTACAACAACATACACAAAATAATAGAAAAAACATGTATACACACACAAAATGAAGTTGATGCTGATTTTAAAAGCAAAGTGTTAGAACATCATAGGGCCGATACTGACATATTTCCAAAGTATGTGCATACTCTCGAATCAACGCAAAAAAAAAAAAAGGTAATATATGATAGATAGAAATAGGTGCCAATAGACTGCAGGAAACTAGCCAAGGGAAAAAAAGGAAAAAGCAAGGGGCGGTCAATCATAAAAATAGGTAAGATCCCACTCAAAAATGTAACCCATTGGGTACAAGTGTTCTCAAATGGAAAATCCAAAAGACCTCCCGCTTGCACAGCAACCTAAAGACATCACCTCCCCTAGGTGGTCTGTGATGTTACTTCAGAAGATGACATGAGTAGTCACATCAGTAAAGTGTAGCAACACTAAGTTTGTTTTTTTTATTTTTTATTTTAGCACAGGTGTGGCTGTACTTTAAGTACTTCAATAATGGGAGCTATAATTAATGGTTCCAAAAGCCAAATGTAGATTTATAGCCATTGAGTGGGACCAATGATATATATTTATACACCATCCCAAATAACTCAACTGGTCAATATGTGCATTTTACACATTAAATCCTTCTGCCTTCATTTAACAATTGTATAAATTATAGACAAGAGAGAGTGGAAATACAACAGATAAAATATTGGTTCTATTCTCTTAAATGCACAAGAAAAAAAATGTATCTAGAATTACACTGATTTCTATGCGCAGTGCTAATTTTTCTCCTTTATAAAATAGCTTGATATACCCTTTTATATACATTTAGTTTTACATAGACACAGGTTTATCATGCAACATCTTGTTTTTTGGCATTTGTTTGACAAGTTGTGCATTGGTACCTTGGTTTAGATAAGAGAACATGATCTATAGTTCCTCATACCCAGAACAATTATCTTGTCTATTATACAACTAACAAGCAAGTATCCCAAATTTGTGATTGCATACAGATGTTCCCTTCAATAAAGTTTTCCCTTATGCTGTACTCAAGAGAAATAAAGACGTCATTCAGTATTCTAACATCTCACAAACAAATACATTCTTTCCCATAGTGGGAACACAAAAACCCTAATCTTCCTCTTGAGATTCTGCATTTGTCATGGAGGTCATCATCATTTTATATATTCATTCATGGGATTTTTAGTAAATTTTAATTATCCAGGAACTGTAATTTAATTAGCTTCAGGGATAGTTTGTTAATGTAGATCCTGCAGGCTAAGTACTACTTTATTAGCTTTCTTCCAGAGCACCTTTGAAAACACTTATATTTCTGCCTATGAAGCCTCTTCTGCACTTCACTTCCTGTGTGTGCAGCAATTCAGCTACCTAAAGTTGTCAAGAAGTTCACATTATTATGGTTTACATATTCCTAAAAAAATGGCTGCAAGGCTTGGGGTAGTGATAATAAATGGGGGATTTTACCTACCCTGAAATTGGCTGGAACAATGGCACTGCTAGAACAGTAAAAGGGTGGAAATGTAAAAACCCTTTACATGACAATACAGTTCATAGAGGCCAAAGCTAGAAATTATGCTCTGCTGGACCTGTCCACCTCAAACCATGCTCATTACTAATGTTCATCTAAAAAAGGAACATCTGGGTAGGAGTGACCATAACATGATTTCATTTAAAAGAGAAGTTTGGGGTTTTTAAAACAAACATTTATACTCACCTTGGTGGACCTGATGCTGCATCTGTCCCCAGCCGGCTCAGCGATCAAAAACCACTGATTGCTCAGTTTCCCCCCTATATTCTGAGCAGAGAGCTGGGACTGTCAATCAGCTGCTCTCCCCTCCAGCACTCACTGGAGCACTGGATTGTGGAGGGGGTGGAGGGGCTGGTTCCGGCTCTCAGTGGATTGCTGAGAGGCTGAGTCAAGTGTCGGTCCATGCTTCTGGGCGGATACCAAACATATGGTCGAGATCTTTCCTGAGCCTGGATCGGCTGAGTGACATCTTCAGCCGACGTCACTCAAGCGCTGACATCGTAGGGGAAGCTGAAGTCCTTAACAGGTACAGTATTGACAAAACCCAAATGATCCACAATGTCTCGAAAGCGACATGGTCAAGAAACATTTAGATAAAAAATATATATATATTTTTAAATAAAAAGTACCTAGACCTTACACCCTCAGGTCCCCAAAGCTGAGTTGAGCTCTTTTTTCTAAGCGATTGTTTGATTTTGTAGAGACTCTTTAACCACCAGTTGTGAGCTGGACACAAGATAGCTTAGGGCAAGCCAGAGCCCTCTGCGTGAGTACTAATGACCCTGGGAAGGAGAGAAACTGTATACAGGGAAGATGGCTCAACTTTAAGGTGTTGTATGCTGCTATCACATGTGACTGCTGTGGATCATTCACTGTGATTGACAAAGTACTGTCAAGTGACCCTGGATAGTATGTCTATGTCAGGGATATGCAATTAGCAGACCTCCAGCTGTTGCTGAACTACAAGTCCCATGAGGCATAGCAAGACTGACAGCCACAAGCATGACACCCAGAGGCATGATGGGACTTGTAGTTTTGCAACAGCTGGTGGTCCGCTAATTGCATATCCTTGGTCTATGTGATGTTACTTCAAAAGATTATATCAGTAGTCACATCAGTAAAGTGCAGCAACTATACTTCTTTTGTGTGGACATTCCTTTCTTCAGACCATAAAGGCTAATATTCAGGGATGTCATGGGAATGCAAGGAGTTGGGCACAATATGGCGGAGGTTTAGGGTTTTAAGCAGGTGGGTGGTTGTTCTAGCAAGAATAAGAAGCAGGGCAGGGACTTGTACCAGTTGGCTCACAACATCAGCTAATTACAAGCCCCCTTACGCTCAGGTTTCCCAGTAGGCTATGGGAAGACTGCATGAAATCACCAGCACACAGGCAAACACACTGGAGTCTACGGTTAGTAACCGTTAGTTTAGAGTTTAAGTTTTGAGCTCGAGATATGCTTTAAAAAGATCATATTGAAGAGTATTACCAGCATAACAAACTTTCAGTATTAGCATTCTAACAGGATGCAGAGGACATCTAGGGGTAGTAATGGAAAATGCAATCCTCATGTGATAAGAAAGCCAGTCATGAAAGAAATGCACTGGCTACCATAGCTGACCATCTTCTGAAAATGCTAGCAGCTGGCTGTCCCCATCTTCATTACCTTCTGAGTCACTGACCTGAAACTAGTATGCTGCAAATAAAGTCAGTATGTCTGATCTATATAGTGATTCAACTTATAGTAGCTAGAGTGATAGGCACATTCATGAACAGGCTGGCAATGGAAATACCAATAGGTTTCTTTTAATGTTTTAGTCCTGTAAACCTTTTTGCAGCATAGGTGGCCTTCCGAGTAGTTGCGCAGAAAACCTACCTGTGGTGAGTGCATGCAGGCAGATTTTCACTCCTTTTTATATTTTTTTCAGATTCATGAGAACATATACCATGATCATTCTTCTATTAAGGTCCATCAAGATAAAAAAAACCTTTCCAGGTGGAACCTCTATCTTCTCATCCACAGTTTTTAAAAAGTTACTAGCTACTGCAGAAGCTTGCTATAAAATGAGTGAAAACAAGAAGCAGTCTCTGCAAAAATTGCTCCACTTCTGATCAAGCAATGCATACCATATGATACCAATGTGTGATTAAATATAATGAACAAAAAAAAATAAAAAATAAAAGTTAAACTATATGGAAGATTGGGGAGAGGTTCTATGCAAATGCTAGGTTTCTAAATGTCATATTTCATAGTAAAGGGAGCAGGATGCATAAGAGAGAGTCAACTGACACTGGTGGTAGAGGGAGAACTGCACTTACATTTTGTAGAGAGCTCCAAAAAAAAAATCTAAGGTGCTTGGGTTTCAGAATTTTTACATTTAAATAAAAGAGAACAGTACTCCATTATTCTTTATAAGTGATCTTCATTCTGCATGCTGATTAATATTAATTGCAAAACAGCAGCTACAACATTTCTATATTTAACTCAAAAAGTGATATACAGCGATTAATGTTTTTTAGTCCAATTCTTGGACACTTTTAGAGTAGACAACGCAATATTAATACCCCCTAAGAAAGAATCCATGTTTCCATCAGTGAGAAAATCTGATAGTAATAGTAATCTGCCATGTATAAACCCCAACAATAGACATCTTGTTTGCTCCCTTTTTCGTCTGTAATTTATAGCATTGAAAGAGTTTTCTTAAATCTGTTTGATAAATGCAAAAACATACTTGTTGAGCCTTGCAGAAATCCACTCTGCCTTTGCTACACTGTTATCAGCCCTGTTTACTTCTGTGGACTACAAAACACCTACCCCTAGGCCATTGAGATGAGGAGAGAAAAGCTGTTCTGTATTTCTAAAACATTTTTTCTCCTACAAACGTTGATTGATAACCTCTATAGACCGAGTGAATGAGCTATTATGGTCACCTTAGAATAGGGAATGCGTTACTGGCAAAAAAAAAAAAAAAAGTGAAAACAAAGGAAACCTGTAAAAAGAAAGCCAATGTCAAGGACTGGTAGGCTGCAATATATAAAACAATTTTATTCTTGGATTTAGATACGCTTTAAAAGATCACTAAAGACACAGGTAAATACACTATATTACCAAAAGTATTGGGACACCTGCCTTTACACGCACATGAACTTTAATGGCATCCCAGTCTTAGTCTGTAGGGTTCAATATTGAGTTTGCCCACACTTTGCAGCTATAACAGCTTCATCTCTTCTTGGAAGGCTGTCCACAGGAAGGTGCCATCCCCAAACTTTTCCCACAGTTGAGAGCATGAAATTTGTCCAAAATGTCTTGGTATGCTGACGCCTTAAGGAGTTCCCTTCACTGGAACTAAGAGGCTAAGCCCAACCCCTGAAAAACAACCCCACACCATAATCCCCTCTCCACCAAATGATTTGGACCAGTGTACAAAGCAAGGTCCATAAAGACATGGATAAGCAAGTTTGGGGTGGAGGAACTTGACTGACCTGCAAGAGTCCTGACCTCAACCCGATAGAACACCTTTAGGATGAATAAGAGCGGAGACTGCGAGCCAGGCCTTCACGTCCACTTCAGAGCCTGACCTCACAAATGCGCTTCTGGAAGAATGGCCAAACATTCCCATAGACATGCTCCTAAACCTTTTGGACAGCCTTCCCAGAAGAGTTGAAGCTGTTATATCTGCAAAGGGTGGGCCAACTCAATATTGAACCCTACAGACCAAGACTGGTTTGCCATTAAAGTTCATGTGCGCATAAAGGCAGGCGTCCCAATACTTTTGGTAGTACTGTATGTGACCTCTGATTAACACACAACTCATAGGTTTTTCTATTTATAACAAGATTGGACATAAATTGGTGAACTGTTAAAAGTTACTAATCAGCAATTATTAGAGTTTCTGACCACATCATCGGTTGGTTAAAAGTCACCTTTGGATTTGTTGTCGGATCTGCACTGCTTTGGGTAGGCTTTGTTTTATGCTAGAGGCCCAAATATTTTCTCTTTCCAAACAGTACATGTATTATAAAAGTAAAAAAATAAACAAAAAGTACAAAAGTAAATAAATTATTTATATTGCATTTTTATTACTAAATGTTTTGCTACGCTTTGTCAAATATTATAATCACTTGATTAACTACAGAGCTGTCTAATGAAACTCTTACCTCAAACTCTCGGTTGTCATTGTTATACTGAACAATATCCATAATGTATTCAGCTGTGGTATCAAGGAAAAAGGCCATGTCCATTTTTGAGTTGATTTCCAATGGTTTGCACAGGCTTTGCGAAGAAAAAAAAAAAAAAAAGAAAAAAACAAACACTAAATTTAAAAAAATAAAATGATACACGCACACACAATCTCACAAAAGTAAGTATACCCCTCACATTTTTTGTAATTATTTTATTATAACTTTTCATATGACAACACTGAAGAAAATGGCACTTTGCTACAATGTAAGGCTGGATTCACACCTATGCATTTTTACTGCTTTTTGCATTTTGTATATTTGCACTACAGAACGTGTTCCATAGGAAACCATGTTAAATGGACTGTAGTGCAAATCTGCAAAATGCAAAAAGCACTAAAAATGCATAGGTGTGAATCCAGCCTAAAGTAGTGAGTGTACAGCTTGTATAACAGTGTAAATTTGCTGTCCCCTCAAAATAACTCACACAGCCATTAATGCCTAAACCGCTGGCAACAAAAGTGAGTACACCCCTAACTGAAAATGTCCAAATTGGGCCCAATTAGCCATTTTCCCTCCCCGGTTTCATGTGTCTCAATAGTGTTACAAGGTCTCAGGTGTGAATAGGGAGCAGGTGATAAAGTTGGTGTCATTGCTCTCACTCTCTCATACTGGTCACTGAAAGTTCAATATGGCACCTCATGGCAAAAACTCTGAGGATCTGAAAAAAAAGAATTGTTGCTCTACATAAAGATGGCCTAGGCTATAAGAAGATTGCCAAGACCCTGAAATTTAGCTGCAGCACGGTGGCCAAGACCATATAGAGGTTTAACAGGACAGGTTCCACTCAGAACAGACCTTGCCATGGTTGACCAAAGAAGTTGAGTGAACATGCTCAGCGTCATATCCAGAGGTTGTCTTTGCGAAATAGACGTATGAATACTGCCAGCACTGCTGCAGATGTTGAAGGGGTGGGGATCAGTCTGTCAGTGCTCAGACCATACACCGCATCAAATTGGTGTGCATGGCTGTCATCCCAGAAGGAAGCCTCTTCTAAAAGATGATGCATAAAAAAAGCCCGCAAACAGTTTGTTAAAGACAAGCAGGCTAAAGACATGGATTACTGGAACCATGTCCTGTGGTCTGATGAGACCAAGATAAACTTATTTGGTTCAGATGGTGTCAAGCGTGTGTGGCGGCAACCAGGTGAGGAGTACAAAGACAAGTGTGTCTTGCCTAAAGTCAAGCATGGTGGTGGGAGTATCATGGTTTGGGCCTGCATGAGTTCTGCCGGCACTGGGGAGCTACAGTTCATTGAGTGAACCATGAATGCCAACGCATACTGTGACATACTGAAAAGAGCATGATCACCTCCCTTCAGAGACTAGGCCACAGGGCAGTATTCAAACATGATAACGACCCCAAACACACCTCCAAGACGAGCACTGCCTTGCTAAAGAAGCTGAGGGTAAAGGTGATGGACTGGCCAAGCATGTTCCCAGACCTAAACCCTATTGAGCATCTGTGGGGCATCCGTAAACGGAAGATAGAGGAGCACAAGGTCTCCAACATCCACAAGCTCCGTGATGTCTTCATGGAGGAGAGGACTCCAGTGGCAACCTGTGAAAGCTCTGATGAACGCTATGCCCACGAGGGTTAGGGCAGTGCTATAAAATAATGTTGGCCACACAAAATATTGACACTTTGGACCCAATTTGGACATTTTCACTTACAGGTGTACTCAGTTTTAATATATCTTTTCATGTGACAACACTGATGAAATGACACTTTGCCACAAAGTAAAGTAGTGCGTGTACAGCGTGTATAACAGTGTAAATTTGCTGTCCCCTCAAAATAACTCACACAGCCATTAATGTCTAAACCGCTGGCAACAAAAGTGAGTACACCCCTAAGTGAAAATGTCCAAATTGGGCCCAAAATGTCAATATTTTGTGTGGCTACCATTATTTTCCAGCACTGCCTTAACCCTCTTGGGCATGGAGTTCACCAGAGCTTCACATGTTGCCACTGGAATCCTATTTCACTCCTCCATGACGACATCACAGATCTGGTGGATGTTAGAGACCTTGCACTCCTCCACCTTCCGTTTGAGGATGCCCCACAGATGCTCCATAGGGTTTAGGTCTGGAGACATGCTTGGCCAGTCCATCACCTTTACCCTCAGCTTCTTTAGCAAGGCAATGATCGTCTTGGAGGTGTGTTTGGGGGTCGTTCTGTTAGAACACTGCCCTGCAGCCCAGTCTCCCAAGGGAGGGGATCATGCTCCGCTTCAGTATGTCACAGTACATGTTGGCATTCATGGTTTCCTCAATGAACTGTAGCTCCCCAGTGCCGGCAACACTCATGCAGCCCCAGACCATGACACTCCCACCACCATGGTTGACTGTAGGAAAGACACACTTGTCTTTGTACTCCTCACCTGGTTGCCGCCACACATGCTTGACACCATCTGAACCAAATAGGTTTAACTTGGTCTCATCAGACCACAGGACATGGTTCCAGTAATCCATGTCCTTTGTCTGCTTGTCTTTAGCAAACTGTTTGCCGGCTCTCTTGTACATCATCTTTAGAAGTGGCTTCCTTCTGGGATGACAGCCATGCAGACCAATTTGATGCAGTGTGCGGCGTATGGTCTGAGCACTGACAGGTTGACCTTCCACCCCTTCAACATCTGCAGCAATGCTGGCAGCACTCATACATCTATTTCCCAAAGACAACCTAGGCCATCTTTATGTAGAGCAACAATTCTTTTTTTCAGATCCTCAACGAGTTCTTTGCCATGAGGTGCCATGTTGAACTTCC
This sequence comes from Lithobates clamitans, assembly GCA_037952925.1. Lineage (NCBI taxonomy): Eukaryota > Metazoa > Chordata > Amphibia > Anura > Ranidae > Lithobates > Lithobates clamitans. The sequence continues at coordinate 2,198,605 of JBBGZY010000325.1, read as the reverse complement.
AGTGACCAGTATGAGAGAGTGAGAGCGATAACACTAAATTTAATACACCTGCTCCCCATTCACACCTGAGATCAGGGCCGTTTGAAGGAATTTGAGGGCCCCAAGCAAAATGGACATGGAGGCCCCCCCACCCCCACGCACGCTCAGTGTGAGGGGTGTACTCACTTTTGTGAGATACTGTGTATATTATATTACACACACACACACACGAGAAAAAGTATTTGCCCCTTCCTGATTTTTGGGGGGGTTTTTTGCATATTCCTCACACTTAAATGATTCAGATCAAACAAATTTTAATATTACACAACGATAACCCGAGTAAATCCAAGATGCAATTTTTTAATTATTATTTAATTTATTAAGGGAAAAAAGCTGTTCAAACCTGCCTGGCCCTATGTAAAAAAGTAATTTCCCCCTCTCATGCTGAATCATGAATGAACTGTGATTAACAACAATTTTTTGGAAAGCGGAGTTAAATTTCACTTGCCACACCCAGGCCTGATTACTGCCTGACCTGTTAAATCAAGAAATCACATAAATAGAAGTTGTCTGATAATGTAACACACGCTAACAGATCACAAAAAGCCACACATCATGCCACAATCTAAAAAAAATTCAAGAACAGATTAGAAACAAATGTACATGTATCGATCTAGGAAGGGTTTCAAAGCCATTTCTAAGGCTTTGGAACTCCAGTGAACCATGGGCAGAGCCGTTATCCACAAATGGAGATAACTTGGAACAGTGGCGAACCTTCCCAGGAGTGTCCGGCCTACAAAAATTACTCCAAGGAGCACAAGAAGACTCATCCAGGAGGTCATAAAAGAACCCAGAACAACATCTAAAGAACTGCAGGCCTCACTTGCCTCATGATTCAACAATAAGAAAGAGACTGGGCAAAAATGGCATTCATGGGAGAGTTCCAAGGCCAAAGACACTGCTGAGCAAAAAGAAAACAATCATCTCAGATAAAAAAAAAAAAAAAAAAAAAAAAAAAAAAAAATCTTGATTATCCAAAACTTTTAAGCAAATATTCTGTGGACTGATGAGACAAACATTTAACTTTTTGGAAGGTGTGCATCCCATTACATCTGGCATAAAACGAATACAGCATTTCATAACAAGAACATCATACCAACAGTCAGACATGGTGGTGGTAGTGTGATGGTCTGGGGCTGCTTTGCAGCTTCAGGACCTGAATGACTTACCATAATTGATGGAACCATGAGCTCTACCAGAAAATCCTAAAGGAGAATGTCCAGCCATCAATTCGTGACCTCTAGCTCGAGTGCACTTGGGTTATGCAGCAGGACAATGATCCCCGAAACACAACAGCATGTCCACCTCCAAATGGTTCAAACAAAGGTTTAGGTTTTGGAGTGGGCTAGTCAAATCCCGGACTTAAATCCAATTGAGATGATGCATGACCTTACACAGGCCGTTAATGCTGGAAAACACTCCAATGCGGCTGAATTAAAACAATTTTGCAAAGAAGAGTGGGCCAAAATTGCTCCACAGCAATGTGAAAGACTCATTGCCAGTTATCGCAAACGCTTGATTGCAGTTGTTGCCGTCAAGGGTGGCACAACCAGTTATTAGGTTTAGAGGGCAATTACTTTTTTACATAAAGCCAGGCAGGTTTGGACAGCTTTTTTGCCTTAATAAATGAAACCATCATTTAAAAACTGCATTTTGTATTTATTCAGGTTATCTTTGTGCAAAAATATTTGTTTGAGGATCTGAGTCATTTAAGTGTGACAAATATGCAAAAACAAAAACAAAAAAAAACACACACACACCACACAGACAGGAGGGCAAATACTTTCTCTCACAACTAATATTTAAATTTATATATATACACACACACACACAAACACACACACTATATTATATTATTATTGAACCTACATGATAGTTTTATTTGCCATTGTATTCGTTTTTATGTATTTAATTGGCATTCCATGTTGTTACATGGTGAGAGATACAAGCACACACACACACACACACACCACCACACACCCCCTTCAATTCAACAAGAGCCTGGGTACACGCGGGCCGAATATCAGTCAGTTCAACAGGAACCGTCCAACAAGCCTGTGTACAGCTGTCTTTCCAACAGGAGCCGCTCTAACAGCCAGCTTTTGTCAAAGAGACATGCTGGAAAGCCAGCATCCATTCAGCACTTGTAGCCAATACAACTAATTGTGGGATTTTCGCATCTCATCGTAGGACGGGTGCATTTGCAGGTGTAAATGCACCCTTAAACTTTGAACACAGGCGCCTGCCAGTTAAAAGCAGAGGCCCATTTTAAAAGGTTAATTGTCTTACCATATTGTAACTGACAGATACAAAGCTGTTCATTCACAGGTTCACTACTGTAAACAATGAGTGTAATGCCGCGTACACACGGTCGGACTTTTCAGCTACAAAAGTCCGAAAGCCTGTCCGACAGACTTTCGACGGACTTTTGGCGGACTTTCGACGGACTTGCGGCGGACTTTCTAACGAACAGACTTGCCTACACACGATCACACAAAAGTCCGTCAAATTCTTACATGATGACGTACACCGGACTAAAATAAGGAAGTTCATAGCCAGTAGCCAATAGCTGCCCTAGCATGGGTTTTTGTCCGTCGGACTAGCATACAGACGAGCGGATTTTTCGACCGGACTCGAGTCCGTCGGAAAGATTTGAAGCATGTTTCAAATCTAAAGTACGTCGGATTTGAGGCTAAAAAAGTCAGTTGAAAGTCCGGAAAAGCCCACACACGATCGGATTACCAGCCAGCTTTAGTCCGTCAGCGTCCGTTGGACTTTTGTAGACGAAAAGTCCGACCGTGTGTACGCGGCATAACAATCTAAACTACACAAAAGCCACTTACTTGAAATCACGTGTGATTTTCTCGTAGTTTTCTTTGTGGGCCAGAAGCTCTATTAATGAATCTGAAGCCACTTTAATTGTCTTGGGGCAGTCAGAGTGATTTCTAGCCAAAGATGACTGCACCACATCAAGGTATTCTGCAAATCAATAATGGAAAGGTTACAATAGCCAAAATAGGTGGTTGGTTTTCTATACATTGAGAAGGAGTAAGAACTGTCAGGTTTTTATTGCTCTCAATGCCCTTGTTGGAAGATATACCCTCCCCTTCCTGTCCTTGTGAAGGGTGGGAACATTTCTCCAACAGGGGCTTAAAAGACCCTAGATACTTTTTCAAATTATATAAAGTTAAGGAGATTCAATCTATTGAGAAGGCTGGTTAATTGTAAGTGCAAGCTTTTGACATAGAAACACAAAGTGTCCTCACATATTCTAAAAGCTATAATTTTCAAATTTAGTTAGCCAATAAATTCCAAGCTTTTTGCTTTCAGTTAACTTGATAATATTGAACAGTACTATGCTGTTGCTCCAAAAATTGTGAATTGTTTGGAGCTAAAAGTAAAAAAACACCTTCCAGCAGGAGTTGGGTTGCCACCTCATCCCTTTAAAACCGAGCACATTAACTGCATAGGTTCTGTGGCTGATTAAGGTGGTAATTAAACTCACTTGGTGCCTCATCTGCATTAAATTAGCCTCAGAACACTGTCAGATATCAGAAAAACTATTCGTCTCTGCGCCTGACGGCGTCCTCTTTCATGGAATCAGTGTACGAGGAAACAAAAAAAAGGGTATTATCTCTTGAACTTGTACACAATTGTTGGCCCATATACAGGCGCTTGATCTTTTGCCTTGCAGGGAGAAGTGGGAAAGAGACATTGGCACTATTGATGGGGAACAATGGGAGCAAATACTTGAAGCAGGACCTCTCGTGTCCTAGTGTCAGTATCTACAGCACAAAAATAATTGCATCTATTTATTTTATATAGAGTATATAGGACTTCTGTGCAGCTGCACGACTGGGGAAGACAAGACTCATTCATTTGTCCTAACTGTCAGATTTATTCCGGTGACCTTATACATATGTTGTGGAGATGTCCCAAACTAGTTAGATATTGGAACAGTGTCATTAGGATTATAAATAATGTATATCAGGTTCAGCTGTCTGTGGATCCCTTGGTATGCTTGCTGGGTAGTCTAGTAGAAGAATCATATTCTCCTCCCGTATACATTGCTCTCCTTAGACAACTTTATCTGGCTAGAAAGCTTATAGCGAGATATTGGTAATCTGCCCAGACTTTGACGAGTAAGCGATAAATCCAGTCAATAATATACTTATCCGTGAAAGAAATACCTATTATCATAGGAAATCATAGGAAAAAAATGTTGGTTGGGTGCTCCAGATGTAGCTCCTCCACAACTGGTCCTTAACAGGATGCTGCAATGTTGATGGATCAGGACAGTTGGGTTTAATATTAAAAGAAGTGAACAATGACTGACACAATTCATACCAGGATGCTGTGGTCAAGCTGCTTTTATTGTGGTGTACACTCATGAATTTGGAGATAATATTCCAAGAGAAGAGTTCACGGTTATTGTTAGTTTGTACTGTTCTGTCTGAGTTAACAGAAAAAGGCAATATCATAGACTGCAATGTCAAGTTATATAAAACTAGGTATACAGATGTCTTGACTACTTTTGTTCATTATAAAATTGTTTCTATTGTATGTATGGACTGTACACTGGAATATCTGTAATGGATGTGCCTTTTGTTATTGATTTCATTAAAAAAATATTGATTAAAAAAAAAAAAAAAAAAGCTTCATAACCTGTGTAATTCATATGTGTTTGGTTTTAAAGGGGTGAGGTGCCAACCCTAAGCAGGGGTGTCTTTTCAGCAGCTGGGGTGCAATTACAATCAAAAAAGAAGTGAATTGTGATGTTTACTAGAGAGGGCAGAAGGTAAGAGTTGCTAAATGATCTATGCAGCTGTAAACGGATTCCTGCATACATTTTATCTATGCATTTACCCGTTTAGTTGTAGATGTCTTACTTTTGCACAAAAAAAAATACCTGACAGTGCTGGTTGGGAACAAATGGCCTTCTGCATTTGGACTCAAAAAAACTGAAGGAAATAAGTCTTTTGGTTTTCTGCTTTCAAACCTTTCACTTTCTGACCGGAGCTAGAAAATGATACCCAAAATTTGATAGGCTGCCAAGCATTGATGACTATGTTCACCTGGAGTAGCAATTCATGGTAAAATCAGAAACGATTGTGAGATCATCGCTCCGAAAAAAAACTTTTGTGCACAATGATGTGCTGGTGAAGATTTCTATATGCTTGCATATTGCTGGCGCCATCCATCTCACTTTACCACCCCGCCTCACCCCCAAGATACACTTCAGCATTTAGGTCATAAAAACAAATTTAAATTCTTTAGTTTCTTACCAGAAAAATCAAGCACAGCTTGTACAGGGGCACTGCTGGCTACAGCTGCATAGGCCAAGTGAGGAAACTTTAATCGGTACCATGCTGCAAGACACCCAGGGTATGATCCACCAAATACAATCCATTTCCTGTTACCTAATCCAAGTTTTTCAGTCATCACTACCTGAAAGTGGGCAAGGTCTGCCAAAGCTTGTTGACTGGTCAGATAATGGAGATTGTCCACAGTCATATTCCTACAAGAAGAAAAGGTGGATGTAACTAGCAAAAAAAAAAAAAGTTTAAAGTGGTTGTAGACCCCTGAAATAAATAATGAACAAAGCATCACTCCATAGTATGTACTTGCATTACCTAGTGTGATTTCTGTCTACTCTGTCATTCCTTTGCGATCTGCATGAGCCACTTCTGACAGTCTATGCTGACACCACGCAATCTCATGAGATGCCCCTCTACCCCCAGCACATAGCAGGAGATTTACAGCCTTAGCTCTGCATATTTCCCTATGAGACTGTAGCGAGGGTGTGTCCTTTTCCTCCACACAGATATCATATTACACTCAGCTCAAAGTGTTACTAAACCCAGCAATATGAAAATAGTTCATCTGCCCCCCCACCACAGTGCCCATAGCTTATAAATCTTTTTACATTAAAATACTGATATATATATATATATATATATATATATATATATTACACACACACACACACACACATATATTTCTGTATACCACGGTCACCTGATAAACTGCAGGGTCTGCCTGAGTGCTCAGGTAGGACATTTCCACTACAGTCTGTGTCCTCATGCTGTTATGGGAGGTGGATCATCCATGTGTTCTTTTTTAGTTACTGGACATGGAGTGGAGTGAGGGACTGGGCTGTTATTTAGGATCCGTATACACACCCACATATGTGATGTCAATATCATGTGACCTGGCTAGCTCTGATCAACAAGGAAATGTTCTCTCCAGCAATAGAGACCAAACTGAGCTAGTGCAGCAGTACTGCCCTCACTGTGTCTTATCTGGCCTTGTCAAGAGAGACCCTGAAGGAGGGGAAAGGATCTGTGCATACAGGATCAAAGAGCCTCTTTACACAGTGCAGAGGATTAACCCCTTAAGTTCCACAGGGAGTACAACAAGCATGCTATTCTGCACATAACAGATTTCACTGTTGTGTGTTTAGTAACACTTTAAAGTGTTTGTTAACCCCCCCCCCCAAAAAAAAATCTGCCACCTCTAAACTGTAAAAAAAAAAAAAAAAAACCCTGTACCTGGCGGCACTTTCTGTATGCCCTCTCTGCCCTGATCACCGTGGTCAGAGTACGTCCCTGCATCATACGCATCTGTCCCCTCTACTCTCCTCCTCACCCCCTCCTTCCTGCCTGTCATCTTCCTCTGGTGTCTCCAGTCCGGCCCCCCCGCCGCTATTCTTGTAAAATAAAATCCTAAAATTGTCACTGCCAGCCTCTCTATTAGGGGCTGGCATAGCACACCATGTCATTAGTTTTGAAACATCCTAATTCTAAATACCAAATTTTATCTGCCCTCAAGCCGGTCATCCATCGAAGCTGTAAAGCGAGTCAAGTGACCGGCCTGAAGAAAGCTCAAATTAGGTATTTAGAACACTCCTTTTTTAAAACTACTGACACAGTGTGCTAAGCCAGCCTCTAATAGGGGCTGGCATAGCTTTATATAGATGGGTTAACAAACTCTTTAATGCTGAACAGTGTGCAAATGAGATCACTGCCCTCTGGAGTTGAGGAATTCTGTGTAATTCTGTACTCCGAATGGCTGTAAAGGGAGAGAGGACTGCAGATAAACAAGTACAGCTTATGTAGAAGGATTTGTTTCATCTCCTTGTATCACCTTAGGCTAGTCACTGTTGTTGGTATATGTAAGGGTTTATCAACCACGTGAAAGCATCTTCAAGTTGACCTAGTATGAGATACAATTTTAAATGTATACATTTATATTTTATTGTGCATTATTACATCTTAATTACTGATGGGTGGATCTTCCCAGGTTTGATCTGCCAAGAGTTCAGCAAATCTGAACCGAAGGCAAATCTCTTTGAAGGTCAATGGAAACTGGAATCTTGTTGTTACATTTTTGGCCATTCAGGCAAACTATTGTTAGATATACAGTATCTCACAAAAGTGAGTATACACCCCACATTTTTGTAAATATTTTATTATATCTTTTCATGTGACAACACTGAAGAAATTACACTTTTCTACAATGTAAAGTAGTGAGTGTACAGCTTGTATAGCAGTGTAAATTTGCTGTCCTCTCAAAATAAATCACACATCCATTAATGTCTAAACCACTGGCAACAAAAGGGGGTATACCACCAAGTGAAAATGTCCAAATTGGGCCCGAAGTGTCAATATTTTGTGTGGCCACCATTATTTTCCAGCACCGCCTTAACCCTCTTGAACACTGAGTTCACCAGAGCTTCACAGGTTGCCACTGGACTCCTCTTCCACTTCTCCATGACAACATCACAGAGTTAGTGGATGTTAGACCCCTTGCGCTCCTCCGCCTTCCGTTTGAAGATGCCCCACATATGCTCAAAAGTGTTTAGGTCTGGAGACATGCTTGGTCAGTCCATCACCTTTACCCTCAGCTTCTTTAGCAAGGCAGTGGTCGTCTTGGATGTGTGTTTGTGGTCGTTACGTTGGAATACTGCCCTGCGGCCCAGTCTCCATGGGGAGGGGGATCATGCTCTGCTTCAGTATGTCACAGTACATATATAATAAAGAAGTTGGGGAAATTGGCGCTGCCCTATTAGCAGTATTAATTGATTAAAAATTAAGAGTGAGTAAACACACTGAAAGGTGATTGTGCAATTTCTATGCAAAAAGCAACCAAATATGCAACCAAGTACCAAAAACATGCATGAGGGTAAACTAAGCTTACGATTTGTTCCCTAGGTAAACAGACCCTTTCATATGTGTAAAGGGGATAATAAAGAATAAATACTTGAAATAAATGCCATAAATGAAAAAATATAAAAAAAAATGTTTTAAAGAATATATAAACCCTCTAAAAATGTACGTTCAAATCCTCTGAGATATAGAAGTGTATGGTAGGTCTCGTGTGATACAAAACGTGAGTACATTAAATTAACACCCCAACTTACAAAAACTTAAAATTATGTGATAGTTTAACACCCCCCCTTGTTGGGGCTAACAGCATCAGTGATAAGTAATAAATAATGATTAAACCATATCCGCAACATGTGTGGTTACTACTATGTATACTGTATCTAATAGGTGTACCATAAATTTCTGACCCTCTGTATTATCATATGCTAAGCCCCAATGGGACTCATGTGATGTTTAAATAAATTCCATACAGACAAATATATGTACGGTTAAATGATTAATGAGAAAACTTATTTAAACTCCAAAAATTTTTTTATAACTAAAGTCTCTATGGAAAAAACCAGGCTAAAATGAATGTCTCTGTAGAGAAACAGGAGTCCTATAGAAGCCAAGGCTCGGTCAGTATGCAGTTAAAATTGCCAGAGGTTGGGGTGTTAATTTACTCACGTTTTGAATCACACGAGACCTGCCATACACTTATATATCACAGAGGATTTGCACGTTCATTTTTAGAGGGTTTATATATTCTTTAAAACATTTTTTTCATTTTTTTTTTTAGTTTACTCACTCTTAATTTTTAATCAATTAATACTGCTAATAGGGCAGCGCCAATTTCCCCAACTTCTTTATTATATATGCCAATTAACTCCCAATAGGAATTAATTAGGGGGAGGCTGCAGCCCTTCTGTTTTTCTCCTGAGCGCGGACTTTTAACATAATATGTCACAATACATGTTGGCATTCATGGTTCCCTCAATGAACTGTAGCTCCCCAGTGCTGGTAGCCCTCATGCAGCCCCAGACCATGACACTCCCACTACCATGCTTGATTGTAGGCAAGACACACTTGTCTTTGTACTCCTCACTTGGTTGCCGCCACACGCTTGTCACCATCTGAACCAAATACGTTTATCTTGGTCTCATCAGACCACAGGACATGGTTCCAGTAATCCATGTCCTTAGTCTGCTTGTCTTCGGCAAACTGTTTGCTGGCTTTCCCACGCATCACCTTTAGAAGAGGCTTCCTTCTGGGACAACAGCCATGCAGACCAATTTGATGCAGTGTATGGTCTGAGCACTGACAGGCAATGGCGACCCTAGGGGGGGCCAGAGGGGGCCCTGACCCCCCCAACATTATGCTGGGCCCCACCATGTGTCCCCCCAAAAAAAAAATTTTTTATATTTTTTTATTTTTTTTACAAAAAGGCAATTTCTTTTTGTTTGTATTCATATCGGATGTGCCGCATCTTACTCGGGCCACCGCTGGGGTAACACAGTCTCTATTGAGAGGGAGAACGTCCCCAGTCAGCTCCTGCGGGTGATTCCTCCCCCCTCCCTCTGCTCGCTGACACTGCATAGTGCAAGCGCTCACACAACCACAACCGCAAGATCTGCTCCTTCCCCTGCATCCTCATTGGCAGGGAGAAGAGCGAGTTGCACTCCACCAGGACTCTCAGTTACTGAAAAAACAGACTGATTTCTCCCGTCCTTAGGACAACTGTATTTTGGTGAAGGCGCTCCTCACCTCACTTCTGGGAGTGACTCATTTTGTTCTAACTCATTGTCTACCTATTTGAACTACTTTATATGTGATACATTTATTTGTGTTCATTACTATTTATGTTCAGGCCTTGTTAACTTACTGTTTTTAAGATAGTTTGTTGTTTTTAGCGCTACACATTTTTGCATTTATCCTTCTGTTTGGCAACGATTCTAGTTGTGGTGTGAGCGGCTCATACGATTATATGATTTTCTATGATCATTTGGAGTAAGCGCAAAAGTAATATTGGTGCAATTTTTAGGACAAGAGAACCAGCCTGTAAATTCTAAGAGATGGCAGACCAGAGCTGTCAATAGCAGGGGCAGGACAGCAAGAGGAGGCTGGGGAACCCCACAGTGACAGAACACCAGGGCCCGGTGGCAAGACAACCTTTGCAACCCTGATAGTTCTCCCACTGCTTTGGACCCTTATACTTTCTTGGTATGCTGGTGACATATATCTTTTGTTCTCTGTCACCCTGGGGGGGCCCCAATACAGTAGGAAGGGAGCTCACTGCAGAACATGTGAAAGGGTCGTTGTGGGATCGTAGTAAAGGGGTAAAGGGCCCCAGGATAGATAAAATATAGATCTATCTATCTATTTGCATTTTATATTGCCCCCCTATTTTTGTCCCTGTCCCCCATGTGCCCCCCCTAAATATGAAAGCTGGAGACGCCACTGCTGACAGGCTGACCCCCCACCCCTTTAACCTCTGCAGCAATCATACGTCTACAGTGCCTTGCAAAAGTACTCACCCCCCTTGGCATTTTTCGTTGCCTCACAACCTGGAATTAACATGGATTGTTTGAGGATTTGCATCAATTTACAGACCATGCCCACAACTTTGAAGAGGGTTTTTTTGTTTTGTTTTGTTTTTTTTTTTATTGTGAAGCAAAAAAAATAGGACAAAATAACAGAAAAAAGTCAATGTGCATAACTATACACCCCCCTAAAGTCAATACTTTGTAGAGTCACCTTTTGCAGCCATCACAGCTCCAAGTCGCTTTGAATAAGTCTCTATGAGCTTGCCACATCTTACCACTGGGATTTTTGCCCATTCCTCCTTGCAAAACTGCTCCAGCTCTTTCTGGTTGGATGGTTTGCACTTGTGAACAGCAATCTTTAAGTCAGACCACAGATTTTCTATTGGATTGAGGTCTAGGCTTTGACTAGGCCATTCCAACACATTTACATGTTTCCCCTTAAACCACTCAAGTGTTGCTTTAGCAGTGTGTTTGGGGTCATTGGCCTGCTGGAAGGCGAACCTCGGTCCTAGCCTCTCTGACCAGTTTCCACATCTCCACAACATGATGCTGCCACCACCATGTTTCACTGTGGGGATGGTGTTCTTTGGGTAATGTGATGTGTTGAGTTTGCACCAGACATAGCATTTTATTTGATGGCCAGAAAGTTCCATTTTAGTCTTATCAGACCAGAGCACCTTCCTCCATACATTTTGGGAGTCTGCCACATGCCTTTTTCTCAAACTCAAAACATGCCATTTTGTTTTTTTGCTGAAAGTAATGGCTTTCTTCTGGCCAATCTGCCATAAAGCCCAACTCTATGGAGCATACGGCTTATTGTCATTCTATGTACAGATACTCCAGTCTCTGCTGTGGAACTCTCCTCCAAGGTTACCTTAGGTCTCTCTGCTGCCTCCCTGATTAATGCCCTCCTTGCCCGGTCCGTGAGTTTTGGTGTGCAGCCGTCTCTTGACAGGTTTGCTTTTGTGCCATGTTCTTTCCATTTGGCTATGATAGATTTGATGGTGCTCCTAGGGATCATCAACGATTTGGATAATCCTTTATTTTTTTTAATAAGCTAACCCTGATTTTTACTTCTCAACAACATTGTCCCTTACTTGTTTGGAGAGTTCCTTAGTCTTTATGGCAGTAATTGGTTAGTGGTGCCTCTTGCCTAGGTGTTGCAGCCTCTGGGGCCTTTCAAAAAAGGTGTGTATATGTAATGACAGATCATGTGACACTTAGATTGCACACAGATGGACATCATTTCACTAATTATGTGACTACTGAGGGTAATTGGTTGCACCAGAGCTTTTTATGAGCTTTATAACAGGGGGTGAATACATACGCACATGCCAATTATCAGTTTTTTTATTTCTGAAAAATAGTTTTATGTATATATTTTTCGAATTTTACTTCAGCAAAACAAAGGCTATTGTGTTCTGATCCATCACATATAATTCAGATTAAAAAAAACATTCAACCAAAGGCTGTAATGTAACAAAATAGGTAAAAAGCCAAGGAGGGTGAATACTTTTGCAAGGCACTGTATTACCCAAAGAACTCTGGATATGACGCTGAGCACGTGCACTCCACTTCTTTGGGCGACCATGGCGAGGCCTGTTCTGAGTGGAACCTGTCCTGTTAAACAGCTGTATGGTCTTGGCCACCATGCTGCAGCTCAGTTTCTGGGTCTTGACCATCTTCTTAATAACCTAGGTCATCTTTATGTAGATCAACAATTCTTTTTTTCAAATCCTCAGAGAGTTCTTTGCCATAAGGTGCCATTTTGAACTTCCAGTGACAGTATGAGAGAATGAGAGCGATAACACCAAATTTAATACACCTGCTCCCCACTTACACCTGAGGCCTTATAACACTAACTAGTCACATGACACCGGGGAGGGAAAATGGCCAGTTGGGTCCAATTTGGACATTTTCACTTAGGTGTGTACTCACTTTTGTTGCCAGCAATTTAGACATTAATGGCTGTGTGTTGAGTTATTGAGGGGACAGCACATTTACACTGTTATAAAGCTGTACACTCACTACTTTACATTGTAGCAAAGTGTAATTTCTTTAGTGTTGTCACCTGAAAAGATATAAAATATTTACAAAAATGTGAGGGGTGTACTGACTTTTGTGAGATACTGTAGGTATGTAAAGCTTGGCCCTGTCATAGGAGACATATACTAATGCAAAAACAAATGTAAAAAATACCATATAGTAGGGAGAGGGTATTTTCATGTGGCTTCTAGGGCTGTGCATGGTGTTACAGAGCAGTACAATTTTCACAGATAAATATAGACTGCAAGTGTATGCTATCTGACTGTGGAATTATTTTTTTCCCTTTTACAAATAGCTTGGTGACCTACAGCAGCAGCACCCCAATCCTATTCCTTTTGACTGGCAGATTGAAATTGGCTAGTAATTCACTGTGGTGATCTCTGTTCTTACTAAAGTAAAACTCTCCTGCTGCTGGACAATTTTGATCAAGCTTTAATTAAAAATGATCAATGGATGCATGGATTTTATAGCATATTTACTGGTCCAGTTGTAGGTATGAATATACCATACCCGTGGAAGCTGAAAGTCACTGAAGTAGTCTCTGCTACTAGAGTGATCTCGGCTATCTTCTGGGTCCTGTTCCGTGTGATTGTTCCTGTTGCATAGTGTACACAGGGGGTCACCACTCGCCACGGACAACATTCACAGAAAGCCTTGTATTTTTTTTCTCTCCGTGAATACAAGTCGATCTGTTTGGACCAGGTGGAGATTGTGACATCACCTTCCTGCCTCTCCACCTCATTCAATCAGAGATCTCTTGGAATTAACTGAGTGTAGCGGTAACAGACAATCCACCCAGCTGCCAGACTCCATACATCACTTGCACAGACAATGAACAGTCTTTTGCTGGTTTTGGTTTATTGGGGGGGGGGGTACAACTTGGTTGGGGAAAAGGGTATATGGGATGCCCATAGGATGTTTCAATTTCCATCATATTTTAAAGATTATACACACTAGCACATATTTAGAGCCAGAAGATATGATGTGTAACTGTTATGTTTCTCCTCCTGCATCTCCATGCAGACTGTTGCTCTTTCTCTGCTCAACTCCCACAGACTATTTGCTTCCAAGAATTCCTAATTCAATACCGTGTAGAAAATGAGGACATCACTCCTGACTGTGTAGAAATGATGTTCCCAGAAGCTTCTTTCCTCCTGCACAAAGCTTCTCCTGTAGTTCCCCTCCTGCACAGACTTATCCTGAACTGAAGTAATGTCACATCATCTTCTATTGAGCAAGAAGGACCCACTCTGAATAAGTCCCAAAGCAGGCTCTGGTTGCTTCTCTGCTATTAAGCCTGAGGCCTGCAGCATCTCTCCCCAGAGGCCTAGTAGTTTAGAAACATTTCTTTGAATGGTGGACTACTGTTCCCAGCCAGCCCAGCTTGCAAATATTGCGCCCTCAGGCCAGATTGATTTGACACAGATCCCCACAGTCTCTTCCTCTGATCCAGGACTCCCCATCATTTACCGTGTAAATGATGAAGACCTCCCTAATGACCATTTCCTCACCGACTTCCTGGCACATCCAGCCCTCCACTGTGGTAACACTCACCAACCTTTCACTGCCCTGAGTCCTTGATGGAGAACTTGACCGGACCATACGTTCCAACAGCTTCACCTGCCCCTCTGCTCCAGGAGTTCTTTATCAGCCACCATGTGATAAAGACAATACCAATGACCGTGTAGAGACAAAGTTTCTTCACAGCTCTACCTGGGCCTCCTCCTGTAAACGGTGCACCCACCCCCCCAGATGGGGGTGCCCTCCTGCTGCTGCCTAGTATTCCATCCTCCACTTCACTCAGCTAAAATCTCCCCCCAGTGGCATGTTACCTCGGCTTATATAGAAGGCCCACCCCCTGCCAATACCAGTTGGGGATTGGTCAGGGATCCCACATGAGCTGCCTGCCACTCCAGTTCCAGGTCCTGCCCCTCTTCCAGAACATTCTTCCTGGAAGCAGGGGAGGCGCCTCAGAAGCAGAGCACAGGTGGTCACACCCACTGCTACTCTGACCACTCCCAGATCAAAACAGACAGGCCTAGCTTGCAGCATAGGCCTGCCTAAATTTGCCTGTACTGACAGTCTCCTAGTAAAAAATCTATTACTAGCACTTACCTATTGGTAGAGGGTACTACATGACTAAAAATAAATAAAAATGCAAGGCATTCTTTGAATGGTGCCTGTTCTGAGCGGGCAATCTCCTGTGGTTACTATGCAGCTGTTCGGGACATGACCTATAAGACAGCAGTGATCACTGATTTCCTGCTTCCAAAAATTAAAAACATAAAAAATAAAGCCCACAAAAAAAAAAAAATGTAAAAATCCCCAAAATGCCACCCCTAAAACAAAAGGAAACACTATATTAGTTTGCCCTGTACTCACATACCATATGTTGACGCTTTTCCATTACAAGTGCTGACAAGTGCTACTGTACGTGATCTTTGCCTAATAAGGTTAGTGGCTAGTTACCTCTCTCTTATGTGGCTCCTGCCTTATACATGCCTGTGTACATGGGATGATGGCACTACCTGTATAGATCCTAACTGTCCCTGATTTGGAGCAATGTCCCTCAATCTTCCTCATTTTGATCTGATCTATATAGATGTATAAAAAAAACACTTTCTATCTATCAAAAAGTGTTTTCCATCGCTAAACCTTTCATCCAATTTCTAAATTGCTGCATCTGTAAATTCCAAAAGCCAATATAAAGGAATAGTAGTGGTAAAAAAGCACTTGTGGGTTTAACAATCTTGTTTTTTTGTACAATTCTCCTTTAATGGGGCATTGCAAGGGGTGTGTCCTATGACTGCATGCTTTTGCGATAGGTGTCCCTCATTCCCATCTCAAAAAGTTGGGAGGTATGACTATCTGTCTAGCACTGGGAAGAAGAGGGATGTTGACAATCCAACAGGTAAAATCATTGCAAGGTTACTGTGCTGTCACTGTAATATAGATACAATTGTTAATACCCATCACGTGAATGACAGGCAGACCTCATCTACAGTCAGCGATATAGAGAAGCAGGATGGCAGTGACAAGGCAGCATTTTCTGATTATAAAAAGGTTATGACAGGTTTTCTCCATGTAAAACACAATTTGCATTGTGTGCAATGCCCATATTCTTACTCTGTTGGGTGACTTTTTCCATAAAATCTGTGCTCCAGCAGAAAACAAAGGGCTCGCATTTTCTCAGCATATGTCATCCATGTCCCTTGAGTCATCCAAGCTGGATTGGCAGTTCCTTCACCTCCAATCATCATGAAAATGGGGCCATCATCACTTGTGAAAGAGTCATTCACATAATATCTCTAAGAAGAAAAACAGGATTAACATTTCACAATTGAGAACACACAATGAGGGGAATTTACCAAGATTGGAGCAGACAGAATCTGAAGCATCTTTGGCAAACAGCTTCCAGCTTTCATTTTCAAAGCTTAAAGGGGTTGTAAACCGTTGTGTTTTTTCACCTTAATGCATCCTATGGCGGGGCCGAGTCCTGCATACTGTGTGAATGTACACAGATGCAGGACTCGGGAGCCGCTGGGTGACCCCAGAAGTCGGGGATCGGGGCCACTCTGTGCAAAACAAACTGCACAGAGGAGGCAAGTATGACATGTTCAAACAAAAACAGAGGGTTTACAACCCCTTTAACAAGTTGAAGTTAACAGTTGATTGGTTACTATGTACAGCTGCTCCAGATCCCTTCTGCTTCAGTTTTAGTAAATTCCCTCCATTAAATGTAGCTAAAATGTCGATTTAAAGAATACGTACAGATAATATTTTACATCCCTGATATGTGCCTGCTGTACCATGTACTTGTATGAAAAAAAAAAAAAAAGTATCCTGTTCTCTTTGTATTGCTTCCTTTGTGCCAAATACCAGGTGCTCCTGCCAGTCCCTCTGCTTTCTTATCAAAAGCTGACTATACTAGGCATGAGAGCACAGCGTGGTCAGCTCTCCACCAATGATCAGACTTATCCAGACACTCCTTCCTACACAGCCATTCACTGGAAAGACCAGTGTACTACTGCTTCTCCCCCAGCTCTCTGCACTCTTTATGTAGCTGAGAACAGATATTATATGTTCACTAAAAAGAAGGGGGCAGGGTTTTTTTGGGGGGGTAATTATGTTGTGCCTTTCATTTCGGTTTTAAACTGAATGGGTTGTTTTACAAAGTGAGGGTTTACAAATCACTAATATATCTTTTTTTCTGTGAATTGCCCACGCAGGGGCTAAGGCAAATGGACCAGGTGTATACAATCATTAAAACAGAGATGGACATTTTAAACGTTGTAAGCAGAAGTCAAAAGTCAGCTTCCCAGAGTGAAAGACTTTAAAGTCATACCATTCAAAAACTCAGTGTTTCTCAATTGGTGTGCCCCGGGGAGCCGTCACTGTAACAGTCAGGCCGGGGGCAAGGCCGCTGTTGCATTCTGGGAGTTGTAGTCCGCGCTCAAGCGCAGAGGAAACTACAACTCCTGGAGACCGGAGTCTTGGAGGCAAGGGAGTCAGGACGTGTGACTGGCTCGGACTGCAGGGCTGGGCGCTGGCAGCAACGTTACACCAGGAGCAACACTCCCCCAAGAGGCCATGGCGTGCAAGGACCTGCTGAACTGAGTTGCTAGGTGTGAGACCCTGACTACCCCTAGCGGACTCCCACATCCCTCCCCCCCCAATCATTTGCCCTGCCCCAGTGAGTGATCAGGCTGCATTGATGGGCACTGGTGAGGATGCATTGCAAATCTTTTCAGGTGTGCCGTGAAAAATTCTGTTTTTTTTGCTCCGCAAGACAAAAAAAAAAAGTTTGAGAAACACTTCCATAACTGAAGCTCGACGACAGATTTAAGAGAGCTTTATACAAAAAAAAAAAAAAAAAGCAATTAAAAAGAATACACCAACCCACATCTGAAATAGTGACAGCTTGCCAAAGATATATTAATCAAATTACAACTAATTATAGCTCCCCTTCAGCCCAGCAGTGAGAGCTACCCCTGCTGCTCTGTCTATTACCACCTCACTTGGAAATAACCTGTACAAAGTTATCATTCAGATTGTGGCAGGAGAATGATATCCACCAGGTTTACTCTGAAGCTGAGGGAAATATTGGCTACTAAGGGAGGTGATGATTCCTATTGATTAAAATGCTATAGTACAAGTTATTTTACCATATTGTAGGTTGTACTTTTTGCAGCCGTATAGCAATGTTGAATTATGGGAATCCCATTGTCTTAAAAAGTGCATCTAAGCTGAAAACTTTTTAAAGTTTTGGATGGAGTGGGTAAAAGTTAGGATATATATCAGGTTTTACTTCTATCTGGTGCTCCATTAGGGGGATTTCACCTAATGCCCCGTACACACAGTCGAACATTGATCGGACATTCCGACAAAAAAATCCTAGGATTTTTTCAGACGGATGTTGGCTCAAACTTGTCTTGCATACACACGGTCACACAAAGTTGTCGGAAAATCCGATCGTTCTGAACGCGGTGACGTAAAACACGTACGTCGGGACTATAAATGGGGCAGTAGCCAATAGCTTTCATCTCTTTATTTATTCTGAGCATGCGTGGCACTTTGTGCATCGGATTTGTGTACACACGATCGGAATTTCCGACAACGGATTTTGTTGTCGGAAAATTTTATAGCCTGTTCTCAAACTTTGTGTGTCGGAAAATCCGATGGAAAATGTCCGATGGAAAATGTGTGATGGAGCCTACACACGGTCGGAATTTCCGACAACAAGGTCCTATCACACATTTTCCGACTGTGTGTACAGGGCATTACTGTCTCTACTGGGAAGAACCTTTTACAAGACAGGAAGTGAGGGAAATCTGCAACAGAGAGACAGACCACAATATTTAAAAAACAAAAAACACAACTTACAGACAAAAGGTTCTAGCATCCCCTACTTAACTTGAATAAAAGCATTTTTACTTCTATCCACGTTAATGTTAGAGAGAATTCCGCTTACACCTGGCATGGGAATGGGACCAAACTATTAAAATAAGGAAAATAATGCAATCTCCAAAGGCTGTAAAACCTAACAGGAGTTCTAATCCTTCTCCATTCTATAAAAAAAAAAAAAAAAAAAAAAAAAAAAAAAAAAAAAAAACCACACACGAGATATTTTTAAAATGTTACAAAATTATACAATTTTAAAATCACTAAAAAAAAAGGATCTCGTCACAGCTTCGAACGTCCCCAAACGTTTCAACAGGCCAACCGGATGTTATTAGATACCATGAGAGAAATAAAGCTCACATGGCATGATATCGTTTTAAAAAACATTCATTTATTAAAATAATAAATGATCTCCTATCATGTGAGTGTCCTTTTTTATTATTTTAATAAATGAATGTTTTTTAAAACGATATCATGCCATGTGAGCTTTATTTCTCTCATGGTATCTAATAACATCCGGTTGGCCTGTTGAAACGTTTGGGGACGTTCGAAGCTGTGACGAGATCCTTCCCCCCCATTTGAAGCTGAGAATACCTGATGATCCATCTTGCCAGCCCTGGTGGCTAAATAAGCTTTCTGAGACTTGTAAGACGTAGGTCTTCTCAAGTCACCTGTTTCCGGTAAGCCTCCTCTGATGCTCCGGTGATGGTCCTGTCACATCTACCAGAAGCTTTCCATTTTTGTCTTCATCATTTAACCCTCAGAGACTTTTGGTGGTGGTTTTATTTCCATTAGGAATACAACTCTCAACGTCCATGGACTTTTTTGGTTGATTTTTCATTTATCTAGAATTTGTTTCTGTTTACCACATCGTTTTTTCACTGGTTTATTACAATTACTATATTTCACATGTTATTTTGTAGCACTCAGTGCATTTTTGATTGTATTTACTTATTTTATATGTAATTTTTAATTATTTAGCTTATTTGCTGGCCCTTAAGGGATGGCTCAAGCTTAGTTCACTGTTTTTCAACTTTATAATATTCACACACATAGCGCTACACTATATATTTTCTATTTAATTACCAAATGGATGTCAACCAGTCAGACCAAGTAATCAGCAGACCAACCACAACACCTGGGGCGGGCATAGGCACGCACTCGAAGGGGAGAGGAAAACAGCACAAACGGTAAAATAAGGCGGTAGTCTAAATTACAAACATAGCATTTAGATCAGGTGACGACAGGACAAGTAACAGGAGACCAAAAGGCGACATGATGCGTAAAATACAGGGAATCCCTATGATATCAACTATAAAGGGCTTCACTGTATAGGTGCACAATATTGGTGAATAGACCACAGGTCACATAGGACCATCCAGGTTTCATTCAATATGCCATCTGGTCAGTACATAGCCCACCATGCCAGGTCAGCAAGCCAGTGTGCCTGTCGCCAAAAGCGCTGCTCATGAGCCAGATGGCATACTGAATGAAACCTGGATGGTCCTATTTGACCTGTGGTGGATTTCTGCTACTCCCAGGTGTGAATGGGGCTTTAGCTGCATTACATAGATGACTACGTGCTTGATATGTGCTCCTGGGAAAACTTGAGAGGTAAAGAAGGTATGAGGTTGGCAGAGGCTGACCTTAAAAAAGGCAAAGTGCACCTTAACCACCTCAATAACAGTATGTTTCTTCGATTCAAAATATCAGCAAAAAAAAAAAAAAAAAATTCCGTCTCACAAAATTATATCATTTTCATTTGGTACACTATTGCATGAGTAATTCTCAGTGAAAATTTTGCAGAACTGAAAACTCAAAAATGGTGTGGTAATGAAGGGGTATACAGGCTCGCATGCATACAGGTGGTTAAAGTAGAATCAAAGTTAAAAAAATAAATAAATAAATAAAATAAAAAAACACATTGTTTTCATTTTGGATAGAGTATGGGAGGGTTATAAGCCCTGTCAGTTTTTTTCTGCCGTCTGTGTTTGGCAGCAAAAACACACACATACACACACTTTTGGCTACAGTTGCACTTTTAAGAATCAATGGTCTTGATATATTTCTGCTTTTGTGTAAGCAGGACCCCTGGTGGCAGTCTCAAAATTTACCTTGCATTGGCTGATTTTTTTAAATAAAAAGGCTTGCAAAGCGAAGTTAAAGCCTAACAATACATACCTCAAATGTCTGCTTATGTAAATTATTATTGCTGCATTTTTGTTTTTTTTCTTTTTTTAAATACAGAGGATATACTTATGGTTGTCCTAGGTCAGTGACTAAATACAGAAGCAAGAATACAGATAACAGCACCAGAACAGGCACTCTCAAAAATATATGAGCAATGGTAGTTCTCATGTCTGCTTCCTGACAGCTCCCTTTTGAAAAAGCTAGTTTTCTATGGTTTCAATATTTTGAGCCACTGACCCAGAAAAAGAGAATACAGTCAGCAAAGTCAGAACTTGTGATCTACAGTAAGGGATATACTTGTCTGGGGAATACCTTCAAGCAATGAAATCAGCATGAATCAGTATGACAGCCCCATAGGTCCATTTACCACAATGCACATTAAAACAGTTTTCCTCAGTGCATGAAAATATATAAGTTTAAAATGCATGCATTCATGTCAAGGGACCCTTAGTGCCCAGTGTTCTCAGGAATGTCATGTAGATAGAAAAATAGTGGTAGTGTATCTTGGAGAATTTGGGAGTGGTGGAAGGAGGGAAGGGTTTTTAATTTTATTGCTTTGGTACATCTCATTGCTGCCAACGTCCTATATCCTCTTTACATCCTGTCCCTGTCCTCATGTACTACATTGTTAAGCGGTTCCCGACCGGCTCACGCAGATTTACTGCAACAGAATGGCAATCCTGGGCAAAATCCCGTATGGGTACGTTGTTCCCTTTAGCGACCACAAGAGGGCGCATGCGTGCCGGCTGCACGGGGGGGGGGCGATGCGCGTGGCCGGCGAGTACGATCGCCGCCGGCCACGCGCAATCGTGTGCATGAGAGCCAGCATGGGGATTCGTGTGTGTAAATCCACAAATCCCTGTGCTGTTAGGGGAGAGGAGACATATCGTTTGTTCCTAGTAAGTAGGAACAATGATACAGTGGGGACGGAAAATATTCAGACCCCCTTAAATTTTTCACTCTTTGTTATATTGCAGCCATTTGCTAAAATCATTTAAGTTCATTTTTTTTCCTCATGAATGTACACACAGCACCCCACATTGACAGAAAAACACAGAATTGTTGACATTTTTTGCAGATTTATTAAAAGAGAAAAACTGAAATATCACATGGTCCTAAGTATTCAGACCCTTTGCTGTGACACTCATATTTAACTCAGGTGCTGTCGATTTCTTCTGATCATCCTTGAGATGGTTCTACGCCTTCATTTGAGTCCAGATGTGTTTGATTATACTGATTGGACTTGATTAGGAAAGCCACACACCTGTCTATATAAGACCTTACAGCTCACAGTGCATGTCAGAGCAAATGAGAATCATGAGGTCAAAAGGAACTGCCTGAAGAGTTCAGAGACAGAATTGTGGCAAGGCACAGATCTGGCCAAGGTTACAAAAAAAAAAAAAATCTGCTGCACTTAAGGTTCCTAAGAGCACAGTGGCCTCCATAATCCTTAAATGGAAGACGTTTGGGACGACCAGAACTCTTCCTAGAGCTGGCCGTCCGGCCAAACTGAGCTATCAGGGGAGAAGAGCCTTAGTGAGAGAGGTAAAGAAGAACCCAAAGATCACTGTGGCTAAGCTCCAGAGATGCAGTCGGGAAATGGGAGAAAGTTGTAAAAAGTCAACCATCACTGCAGCCCTCCACCAGTCGGGGCTTTATGGCAGAGTGGCCCGACGGAAGCCTCTCCTCAGTGCAAGACACATGAAAGTTTGCTAAAAAAACACCCGAAGGACTACAAGATGGTGAGAAATAAGATTCTCTGGTCTGATGAGACCAAGATAGAACTTTTTGGCCTTAATTCTAAGCAGTATGTGTGGAGAAAACCAGGCACTGCTTGTCCAATACAGTCCCAACAGTGAAGCATGGTGGTGGCAGCATCGTGCTGTGGGGGTGTTTTTCAGCTGCAGGGACAGGACGACTGGTTGCAATCAAGGGAAAGATGAATGCGGCCAAGTACAGGGATATCCTGGATGAAAACCTTCTCTAGAGTGCTCAGGACCTCAGACTGGGTCGAAGGTTTACCTTCCAACAAGACAATGACCCTAAGCACACAGCTAAAATAACGAAGGAGTGGCTTCAAAACAACTCTGTGACTGTTCTTGAATGGCCCAGCCAGAGCCCTGATTTAAACCCAATTGAGCATCTCTGGAGAGATCTAAAAATGTCTGTCCACCAACGTTTATCATCCAACCTGACAGAAGTGGAGAGGATCTGCAAGGAGGAATGGCAGAGGATCCCCAAATCCAGGTGTGAAAAACTTGTTGCATCTTTCCCAAAAAGACTCATGGCTGTATTAGATCAAAAGGGTGCTTCTACTAAATACTGAGCAAAGGGTCTGAATACTTAGGACCATGTGATATTTCAGTTTTTCTTTTTTAATAAATCTGCAAAAATGTCAACAATTCTGTGTTTTTCTGTCAATATGGGGTGCTATGTGTACATTAATGAGGAAAAAGGAACTTAAATGATTTTAGCAAATGGCTGCAATATAACAAAGGGTGAAAAATTTAAGGGGGTCTGAATACTTTCTGTCCCCACCTTATGTCTCCTCCCCTAGTCAGTCCTATCCCCATACAGTTAGAACACACATTTAACCCCTTGATCGCCCCCTAGTGTTAACCCCTTCACTGCCAGTAACATTTAGGCTCGATTCACACTAATGTGTTTTTTTTAATGTATTTTGCAGAAATGCAGGGAATTTTTTTTAACATGGGTTCCTATGGAACATGTTCACATCAATGCATTTTTGTGCCTCTGCATTTTTGGAAAGGGTCAGGGACTTGTTTCCCGCAAAATGCAGCGTTTTGCATGTAATAGAATTTAATGGACCCGCATCCAAAATGCAACCTATAGCGCGTGGCAATTGAATTACGTCATCCGGAGGCCACGCACCTTGTGACGTCACCACCCGGGGCATACTGGGTCCATGACGTCACAAGGGGGGTGGCCTCCAGATGACGTAATCCGATTCCCACGCCCCATCGTTATTTAAGAAGCTGCATTCAAGGGTGGTTGGGCAACTGTTGAAGGATCTCCCAATCACTGCTAAACTTGTTGTCAGGTCTCCGACACAAAGTGGGAAGCTGCATCATCTTCAGGGGACCCTGCAACTGGACTTTGCTACAACATTTTATAATATATATATATATATATATATATATATATATATATATATATATATATATATATATATATATATATATATATATATATATATATATATATATATATACATATACTTACACTTACACATACATATATACACACACACACACAAATCAATCAGCACAAAAAAAAATACAGCAGCTGAACACTGAGGGTCAAGATATCAAATCCCAAATGTCAATAAAATAAAAAAGCAGTGCAGCGCATAAACAAAAGATGTAATAAATCTTAAATAGTAATAAGGAAGTCCATAAAATTCATATTCAGAAAAATCAAGTGTCCAAAACGGTGATTCTATGGATGGTAAACAGGGTGATCAGCGGAATGAAGCTGAAGTTCCACCCCCTGGGACGTAACGCGTACAGAACCACATGACGTCAACCGCGTCTCTCGTTGATCCTCGTGGAATACTGTTATTGATTGCCTTATTACCATAGCACTGAGGTACAGTGCCATACTTGTAAGTGCAATTCCTTTTTTACGTTAAATGCTTTTTATATATCAAATGAAGAGCATTATATTGTATTGCTGTCATTCTATGTATGAATATATTGGAGCCTGTGGTCAGAATACAAGGGATCTCATACAACCAGTATGCACTCATCTCCAGTGATCTTGGCATCTAGCAGGACAGCTTGTATACCCTTGTGAAGGGACCGCCTATATGACCTGACTGATATACTCAGGGGTCCATGTCCTGAGGTGTGCGACTAGGATTCACTGCTGGTGGAGGTTGTCACACGATCACCCTGTTTACCATCCATAGAATCACCGTTTTGGACACTTGATGGTGTTTTTCTGAATATGAATTTTATGGACTTCCTTATTACTATTTAATATTCATTATGTCGTTTGTTTACATCTTGAGATAATATATATATATATATATATATATATATATATATATATATATATATATATATATATATATATATATATATATATATATATATATATATATATATATATATATATATATATATATATATATATATATATATATATATATATATATATATATATATATATATATATACATATATATACATACACACACACACACACACACACACACACACACACACACACACACACACACACACACACACACACACACACACATATATAAAAATACATTATTTTTTAAAAACTGGAATTTTCAGTTTTCATGCATCCTGCATTTTTAGCACCAAAATTTCCATTCAGTGCACCTCTAACAATTCTACATTACAGTGTGATACTAGCTGCTGACAGTAGAGGGAAGCAGATCCCTACACTTGTATTTTTTCTATACTGATGTTCAGCTATGTACTTCTAGTTAATGTGATATGCTGGTTTCAGTAGTTCTTCTGCTCCCAATTATTTTGATTGCATTACGGATTATTTTCCCAGGAAGGGAATCCCCTCTGTTCACAGAGGTTCTGCTGTGGGTGTATAGACTCGAATAAAAAACAAAAATATATATGGCATCCAAGAGGTGCTGAGACTTTGACATGAGTTTAAACAAGGTAGTGAGAGGACAAGAAACATTTGAAGAGCCCACTGACTTAGGTTAGGCTGCTTACAACAGGCAAGGCTACCCTACTGTGGGTACTCCAGCAGGTTACCAGGAAAAAGACGTGCATATATGGAAGGAGCACCAGACCAAAAAAAAATAAGAGTCCAAATTAATTAATTGATGTTGTGTTAACAGATAGCCAACGAGGCTTGTGGGTCAAAAGAGAGCTTTTACGATGTGTTGAAATGGGAGCAGCTGCAAAGTCAGTAGATGGCTATAAATATCCTTCTATTCTTTCTAAAGGCTGCAGTACTCAAAATGAATAAAATAGCTTGTTCAACAACTAAGCGACACACACGCTGTCACATTGCCTACCATTTCCTTCCCTTTTCTCAGTGGCTTCTGACCAAGAAATTCTTGTTATTGCTTCTTAGCAGTGGCGGTAATTTTTTTGGGGGGTGGTGGCAAACAGTGCACCCGTCACCAACCCCCCCACAGGTCGGTCAACTTATCCCAATCATGGGCAGCTTTCCCAGCTCTTCTCAATGGACATCTCCTTCCACTGCTCGGTGTCCTCCAATCAGAATGCTTTTTCTTTTGGCTAATCGTCTAACGCATATCACACCCACACTTCCTGATTGATGGAGAGGCGATTCAGTGTTTAGAGTAGCAAATGTTCATTTGCTATTCTAACACACCTGGGTGGGCTCCGAGCGCAATGCTATGCGCCCGGACCCTACCCCATTTTGAAGCCTATTAGAGCCTCTGGCTCTAATCAGGTGCTTCAAAAAACTAAAAAAAAAAAAAAAACCCTGCCGTTACAGTGCCTGGCATCCTTAAAAGGGTCCGGATGCATGAAAGGGGAGGCGGTGCCCCTGCTTCTTAGGCTACTCCTAAATGGGTCAAATTCTTTTACACTGGACTGTCAAAACTGTTAGTAGGTTTTATTCATCCATTGGTTTTAGTGGTGACAGAAATCTTAGGCTTCACGTACAAGCGTTGTTTTAAAACCTCTCCTGAATGATTTAACTTGACAGTAACCAACGTTTAAAAACGTCAGTCATGCCGCGTTTACGTTTAGAAGTGTTTTTTACATTGAAAATAGTTAAAAAAAAAAAATTCTCCATTAAAAACGTCTGTAAGCGAAATGTGGCTAAATATGAGTTACCGTGTTTATACGCTTTTACAGGCATTTGGCGTTTCAAATGCCTCTAAACATCCTTCCTGAAGGCATTTTTTTGCTTTCCAAAAATAATGCTCCTAAACCCAACTGCCTAGAAACTACTATAAAACGACCCTGTGTACATGTACTGATAAGATAACAGAGGAGAGTTCAGGGGCAGCTGAAAAAAAAAAAAAAAAAAAAAAAAAAAATGCTCCTAAGCCCTGGTTCACATTGCAGCGATTTGGCATGTCAAATCGCATGCCAAAACCGGCGGCAATTGCCGGAAACGGCACCGTCCGAATGCCGCATTTGAGGCGCCGCACCGATTCCCAAAAGTCGTTTCTGTACTACTTTTGTAGATTTCGGGGCGCGATTTCAATAGACATCTGTGCAGAAATTGCCCCCAAAGTCAGGACTGACATGTGGGAATGAAATGGTGTGAGTTCAGCTGAACTCACACCATTTCATTCCCGCTGTCTGTGTGAACCTGGGCTAAACGTCCGTTTACCAGCAGCAGTGTACATGAAGCCAAAAAAAAAAATTGGTTTGTGTGTGGCCAACATTACTCACAGCAATCATTTTATTTACTAAAGTGAAATCACAGAAAATTATTTCCCATGGGTTGCTATGTTTTTTTTTTTGTTTTTTGTTTTTTTTTCACTATACCTGAAGGTGCTCTGTTAACAGAAGTAGCTTTTGCTGTGTATTTTACAAGACGGTAGGTTAGACTAATACATACAGCTTATAGGGGAGACATGATTAAATCCTTTAACTACATAAAAAGGAGGTGGAAAAGGTTCGAGAGGGCAGGATTTTCAATATGAAGCCAAGATCAAGAAAACGAAGAACACGTCATGACATCACTAGCAGGAGGAAAGTTCAAAACCAATTTTAGAAAGTATTATTTTAGCGAATGAGTAGTTCATACTTGGAATAGACTACCAGCAGAGGGAGCCAGTCAACAGTAAGTCTATTCAAACTTGCTTGGGACAGTCAGAGATCTATCTATACGCACGTACAGCAAAATAAACAAACCAAAAATAAAAACATGAAATACATTTAAAAGAATAAAATAAATAATAATGGGAAGACTCGGAAAACTTGGTCTTTTTGCTGCTGTCACTCTTCTATTCCATGTTTCTTCTAGCTGAACAAATGTTTGCAGTTTTTTTCTGCCCTGGCCGTAGGGTTGCCACCTGTCCGGGATTCACCCGGACAGTACGGGTTTTGAAACATGTGTCCGGGTCTCTGGCCGCCTGAGACCCGGGCACATTATTCAGACCCGCCGGTGGCTCCGTGCGGCGTGCCTTGCCTTCACAGGTGGACCTCTAATTAACTTCCCCGACGAATCATAGTAATGGAATGCCGCAGTCTTTGTTCCCGCACGCCGCCCGTGAGCTCCACTTTTAATGACAGGGCAGACCCGACATCTCTCCTCGCTGTCCCCAGCTGCAGGACACATACACAGTGCAGAGAGAGTGCTGTGGAGTGAACCCGCCCCTCCTCCTCCTCCTGCTGTGTTGTTTTCCTGTGTACACAGAGGAGGAGGAGGAGGAGGAGGAGGAGGAGGAGGGGAGGGGAAGGCTCACCACGCTGCCGACAACGCTGCCGAACTGAGATCATCATGGGATGGGGGGGCATGAACAAGAGGGTGAGGGGGGAACTAGCCTACAGTTCACTTTGAGTAATGGGGGGGGATATATTCTAGGGGGCACTTTAATACCTGTGCTACAAGGGGGTTTGGATATGAAATCCAGACCACTTAGCACATATCCTCTCCCCCCAATATTAAAGAGATGTCTACCACAGAGCGGGTGGCCCTTGGCACCCCACAAGAGATGTGAAAAATTGCTCCAGGTGCCCATACTAGAGCCCCCCTTCCAAGCAAGTTAGGCCCCTTTCACACTGGGGCGGTTTGCAGGCGTTATTGCGCTAAAAATAGCGCCTGCAAACCGCCCCTAAACAGCCTCCGCTGTTTGTTCAGTGTGAAAGCCCTCGGGCTTTCACACTGAAGCGGTGCGCTGGCAGGACGGTAAAAAAAATCCTGCGAGACGCATCTTTGGAGTGGTGAAGGAGCGGTGTATTCACCGCTCCTAAACCACTCCTGCCCATTGAAATCAATGCGAGGAGTTTTAACCCTTTTTCGGCCGCCAGCGGGGGGTTAAAACCGCACCACTAGCGGCCGAATACCGCGGTAAAACAGCGCTAAAAATAGCGCTGTTTTACCGCCGACGCCCCCTACCGCCCCAGTGTGAAAGGGGCCTTAGTGGGGCAAAGTGTGCATTCCAGGTAACAGGGCAGGTTCACACTATGAAAACACAGGAACACGCTGTGCGTTCTGTGCGATTCATATGTGACCCGGGTGCAATTTCAGCCCAACTATGTCTGCAGTCTCGACCATCTCCTGTATTATGCATGCAGTCTCTGATCATCTCCTGTACTATGTCTGCAGTCTCTGACCATCTCCTGTACTATGTCTGCAGTCTCTGATCATCTCCTGTACTATGTCTGCAGTCTCTGATCATCTCCTGTACTATGTCTGCAGTCTCTGACCATCTCCTGTACTATGTCTGCAGTCTCTGATCATCTCCTGTACTATGTCTGCAGTCTCTGATCATCTCCTGTACTATGTCTGCAGTCTCTGACCATCTCCTGTACTATGTCTGCAGTCTCTGACCATCTCCTGTACTATGTCTGCAGTCTCTGACCATCTCCTGTACTATGTCTGCAGTCTCTGACCATCTCCTGTACTATGTCTGCAGTCTCTGACCATCTCCTGTACTATGTCTGCAGTCTCTGATCATCTCCTGTACTATGTCTGCAGTCTCTGATCATCTCCTGTACTATGTCTGCAGTCTCTGATCATCTCCTGTAGTATGTCTGCAGTCTCTGACCATCTCCTGTATTATGTCTGCAGTCTCTGACCATCTCCTGTACTATGTCTGCAGTCTCTGATCATCTCCTGTACTATGTCTGCAGTCTCTGACCATCTCCTGTATTATGTCTGCAGTCTCTGACCATCTCCTGTATTATGTCTGCAGTCTCTGACCATCTCCTGTATTATGTCTGCAGTCTCTGACCATCTCCTGTATTATGTCTGCAGTCTCTGACCATCTCCTGTATTATGTCTGCAGTCTCTGACCATCTCCTGTATTATGTCTGCAGTCTCTGATCATCTCCTGTACTATGTCTGCAGTATCTGATCATCTGCTGTACCATGTCTGAAGTCTCTGATCATCTCCTGTACTATGTCTGCAGTCTCTGATCATTTCCTGTACTATATCTGCTGTACCATGTCTGAAGTCTCTGATCATCTCCTGTATTATGTCTGCAGTCTCTGACCATCTCTTGTACTATGTCTACACCCACTGTTCACTGCTGCGCGTGCCACATTACTACTCCCCTAGGGCACACAGAGGTGTCCCGTGTATTTTACCATCTTATAATGTATGCTACAAAAAAAATGCCAAGCCCCGCTGAAGTGTTCGGGTTTGGCTCGAAGAAAAGGTGGCAACCCTACCTGGCCGAAGCACAAACATATTGGGCTCATGCAGACTGATAATGAAGAAGACAAAACAAACTTGTGCAGTGACTTAATCTACTTGCATTATGTCGTTTGTTAATATGAATTGCATTAGGACAGTTTATTAAATTCCTTGGACTTCTGATACACCAAAACATCCCAAAAAGCACACGTCACACATCAGCTGGCATGCTTTTTGATGCATTGGCGCAAGTATTAACAAATCTTGATTAATGGCTGTTAACCCTATCCACTCCATATTCTAAATCCAAAAACACACTGAAAACATGCATCAATCATGTCATGTTGCAAGTGAAACGCACATTGAGCCTGGGTTCACACTGAAGCGAATTTACAGCGGGATTGATGCGTTTAGGAGCACACAGATTCACAGGTCATGTAAAAAGCATAGTATTCCATGGCTTTGGTTCACATCTATGCGTTGCGGATTTGGTGTGAGAGAAAAAAAAAAAAAAAAAAAAAAAAAAAAAGGGGGTCCTGTGCGTGTTGACTGCGGTGCGATGCGAATTCCTATGGTGCAGTGCAAATTTTATCTTCATAGGCTTCAATTGGACTTGCAGTGAACTCGCAGCACACAGTTCACATTTCTGCGAATTGTTTACTGTCTGCCTCCTGAAATTTGCGGTAAAATCTCACCTGTCCACCTCAAAACGCAAGGCAAATTCGCACCTCACACAGGACAAAAAAAAAAAAAAAAAAAAAAAAAAAAACACGGATCAATTTTGCAGTACATCTCATTGGATTAGTGTGAACATAGGCTGAAGCATGACAATACACCTGGCTAAGCCTAGGTCCACACTACTGCGATGAGATGAACTGCAAATTTGATCCTTTTTTTTTGTCCTGTGTGAGGTGCGAATTTGCCTTGCGTTTTGGAGGTGGACAGGTGCGAATTTACTGTGAGTTTCAGGAGGCAGACAGTGAACAATTCGCAGAGATGTCAACAGTGTGTTGCGAGTTTACTGCGAGTTCAATTGAAGCCTATGAAGATAAAATTCACACTACACCATAGGAATTGGCATCGCACCCGCAGTCAACACGCACAGGACCCTTTTTTTTTTTCCTCGCACTAAATTCGCAATGCATAGATGTGAACCAAAGCCATGGAATGCCTTTTTCATGACCGACGAATGTGTGTTCCTAAACGCATCAAACCCGCATTAGTGTGAACCCAGGCTAACACTACATTAAAAACACACCTATGCACATGGATAGATCAAAATGAACCTTTAGATTTCACTTTACTGCTGCCAGACGGATATAAAAAGGATTCCCACTGACTGCTCTAGGTATCATACTTTGCTCCATTTACTGTTTTCTTGATTATTATTAAATGAGAAAAAACAAAATCACTGCATGCTTTTATGGGGTAGGCTTAAAAAAATAAAAAGAGAGATTTCCAGGAACAAATGGGAATCCTGAATTGTCCAAATCAGGTTTAGGAACTGATATTCTGCAAGGACACTTGTCTAATCTTCATAAACTTGCCTGTTTCCAAACTCTGGTGTCAGCTCCATTGAAGTGATCCAACCTCTGCTCAAACCAGTGATCCTGCACAGTCACTGGGATTTCAGAGGATCTTCTGCTAAACCTTCGATTAGTGAAGCCGCTGCAAAGAGAAGCCCCCAAGCACAGCAAGACAAGCAGCTCTGCACGAGCCATTGTACTCAGTGGTGTTCAAAGGATGGTCACATGACCTTTTATCAGCTGACTTTCCTTCCGTCTGCTGGGTTTCAGCTGTCTCAGCAATCTCCACTGCCTGCTTAGGAACCTATGACACAATACGGAACACTGAAAGCATAGCACTCAACTTTGGGTTGCCACCTCATCCCTTTAAAACCGAACACATATTAATTACACAGGTTCTGTGGTTGATTACAGTGGTAAATAAACTCACTTGGTGCCTTATCTGCATTCAATTAGCCTCAGAACCTGTGTACAGTAAAACCTTGGATTGCGAGCATAATTTATTCCGGAGGCATGCTTGTAATCCAAAGCACTTGTATATCAAAGCGCATTTCCCCATAAGAAATAATGGAAACTCAAATGATTCCTTCCACGATCATTTATTCATAGGTCCTTCAGTTTATAGTCCATATAAAAAGATTATAGCAATAGATTGCAATAGGTTACAATAGGTTGTGTAACCAAAAAAAAGGTCCATCCACAAATGGAAGCCAAATCCAGCAGGAGCTACAGAGTATAAAAGAGAAGAGAGGCGCCTCTAAGTGTAGAAATATGGTCACATTTAATGAAGGTACAACATTCAGCAACTCATGATTGATGATTAAAAGAGGCATATCTAAGTATGCAGGCATCCGGGGTAAAGCTGTCAGTCTGCAATCGTGACCAGGAAGACTACCCTGCAGTAGAGAGGTCTGAAAGCAAGGCTTGAAGCGTTCGTGGAGCGCAGGCTGGAAGGGACGACGTCAATGGCGGTCAAGAGGATGGTCTATGTGGACATCTTTACCCCGGATGCCTGCATAGTTAAATGTGCCTGTTTCAATCATCAACCATGTGAGTTTCTAAATGTTGTAACTTCATTAAATGTAACCATATTGCTACACTTAGAGGTGCCTCTCTTCTCTTTTATACTCAGTTGTGACATATCACTGCTTGTATATCAAGACATTGCTTGTATATTAAGTCAACATTTAGTAAAAATGTTTGCTTGTCTTGCAAAACTCTCTCAAACCAAGTAATGCCCCGTACACACGGTCGGATTTTCCGATGGAAAATGTCCGATCGGAGCGTGTTGTCGGAAATTCCGACCGTGTGTGGGCTCCATCGGACATTTTCCATCGGATTTTCCGACACACAAAGTTGGAGAGCAGGAGATAAAATTTTCCGACAACAAAATCCGTTGTCGGAAATTCCGATTGTGTGTACACAAATCTGACGGACAAAGTGCCACGCATGCTCAGAATAAATAAAGAGATGAAAGCTATTGGCCACTGCCCCGTTTATAGTCCCAACGTACGTGTTTTACGTCACAGCGTTTAGAACGATCGGATTTTCCGACAACTTTGTGCGACCGTGTGTAGACAAAACAAGTTTGAGCCAACATCCGTCGGAAAAAATCCTAGGATTTTGTTGTCGGAATGTCCGAACAAAGTCCGACCGTGTGTACGCCCTATTACTCTCAAACTAAGGTTTTACTGTAATTCATATGTGTTTGGGTTTAAAGGAATGAGGTGGCAACCCTAACTCAACTGTCCCTAATTTGGAGGGACTGTCCCTCTTTTGGAACAAAGTCACCCCTTCTGTTGTATTTTGGTCTGAGGTGTATACCTATGAAATGCAACTATTTACCAGTGTTGCCAACCTACCAGACTAAAATTTACTGACACAACACTCAAAATTTACTGGCACAGCCAAGTTTTTACTGGCATATCCAAAAGTTACAAAA
Organism: Lithobates clamitans; assembly: GCA_037952925.1. Classification (NCBI taxonomy): domain Eukaryota; kingdom Metazoa; phylum Chordata; class Amphibia; order Anura; family Ranidae; genus Lithobates; species Lithobates clamitans. Next base: position 2,164,958 of record JBBGZY010000325.1, on the reverse strand, counting down.
TGGCAGTTTTAAGTGCAAATTTCCGTTTTTAGGCTACAAACAAGTACAATGTGCAATTAGCAAAGTGATCTAAGGTAGATATTAAGGCAAAAACATATTTCTTATTTTATTTTCGATATAGTAAGCTCAGGGACAGGATTCGAGAAGGGAAAGAAATTAAAATGGGCGGCACACACATGAAATTGACTCTCACACTGACAGTGACAGCAGTGTGCAGCAGCATAGATGATGATGGCACCTCACCAACATGACACGTCCCCTCCTGAGTCACAGGAACCCCTTTCTCTCCATGCCAGGTGGTCCCTTCAGTCCACTCCCGACTTGCATTCCACCCGTTCCATAGACCTGCACATGAGGCTCTGGCTGCTCTGTTCCCTTGCACCATGACTTCACATCACACACTGCCGGCACAGTCCGAACACACTGTAGCAGCCACTCAGATGGTCTTGGCCAAGCATCACAGCCAACCGTTTTCTTTCACTGGCATTTACTGGCATGAGAAAAGTGCCCATTTTTTACTGACTGCCGGTAAAAATACTGGCGGTTGGCAACACTGCTATTTATTATTTTGCAAAATGTGTTTTACAGAGCTAAACCTTTAATTCAATTTCGAAATTGTTGCATTTGTAGATTTTCAAAAAAACAGAATATTGGAATAGTTGTAGTAAAAAAAAAAAAAGAAGAAGAACTTGTGGGTTAAACCAATCATTTTTGTACTAATTCCTTATTGTAATATGGGTGTGGCAGGGGATTGTCCTTTGCTTACAGTGGCGGAACTACCGCCATAGTGACCCACGCGGGTGCTATGGGGCCCGCAGCCGAGTAGGGCCCGGCGAGTCGGTGTGTGAGTGGGCGGCGGGTGACTGTGCGAGCGGACTCAGCTGGGAGGCTCGGAGGGGGGGAGGGATGGACGGGAAGCTGCCAGCTGGGAGGCTCGGTGGGTGGACTGGCCAGTCAGTGAGTGGCGGAGCAGAGAGATGACCGGCGCCCGCCCTGCATCCTGGCAGTTCCACCCTCACTCACTATGCAGGCAGCAGAGAGATTACATCATCTCTCTGCTGCCTGACTCAGACTGGGACACAGGAAGTGACAATCCCCATTCCCCACCTTAGCACTGCAACTTGTGACAGGTGATGTGGCAAGTGGACAATCTGCAACTTGTGGCAAGTGACAATCTGCAATGGGTGGCAGGTGGACAATTTGCAACTTGTGGCAAGTGACAATCCGCAGCTTGTGGCAGGTGACGTGGCAAGTGACAATCCGCAGCTTGTGGCAAGTGACGTGGCAAGTGACAATCCGCAGCTTGTGGCAGGTGAGGTGGCAAGTGACAATCCGTAGCTTGTGGCAGGTGATGTAGCAAGTGAGAATCCGCAGCTTGTGGCAGGTGACGTGGCAAGTGACAATCCACAGCTTGTGGCAAGTGACGTGGCAAGTGACAATCCGCAGCTTGTGGCAGGTGACGTGGCAAGTGACAATCCGCAGCTTGTGGCAGGTGACGTGGCAAGTGAGAATCCGTAGCTTGTGGCAGGTGACGTGGCAAGTGACAATCCGCAACTTGTGGCAGGTGACGTGGCAAGTGGACAATCCGCAACTTGTGGCAGGTGACGTGGCAAGTGAACAATCCGCAATGTGTGACAGGTGACGTGGCAAGTGAACAATCCGCAATGTGTGACAGGTGACGTGGCAAGTGACAATCCACAACTTGTGGCAGGTGACGTGGCAAGTGGACAATCCGCAACTTGTGGCAGGTGACGTGGCAAGTGAACAATCCGCAATGTGTGACAGGTGACGTGGCAAGTGGACAATCAGTAATGCGTGACAGGTGACGTGGGAAGTGACAATCCACAACTTGTGGCAGGTGACGTGGCAAGTGGACAATCAGCAATGTGTGGCAGGTGATAGTGGATAATTTGCAACGTGTGGCAGGTGACGTGGCAAGTGACAATTCGCAAATTGTGACAAGTGAAAATCTGCATCTGGTGGCAGGCGATGTGGCAAGTGACACACTCGGGGCTCCCACTGATTCTGCATTATGGTGAGTTGAACTATTTCATTTTCTATAACAATGTAATAATAGAAATAATGTGTTTCAATCATCCTGACACTATAATAACCATGGTGCCGGGATGATTGAAGCGCCAACATCAGCCATTTCCCTGATAAATTGCCCCGAAAAAAAAATGTATTTTTTGTCAGTGCCCCCTGGGTGAGAGGGGGCCCATACAACATTTTGCTATGGGGCCCTGTGATTTCTAGTTACGCCCCTGTTTGCTTACATACTTTTTGCTAATAGATGTTGCTCTTTCCCATCTCAGAAAGTTGGGAGGTCATTCTGATTCAATTGCTTTAAAACTAATGCTAGCCATACATAGCTTGGTTTTCTCTCGTTCAGCCCTTGGCTCAACCTGCACGTGCGATTGTTCTCCAATGATCATCATTCACAATTTGCAGAATGGTTTTGACATTTTCAGGGTTTGAGCTCGTTGAAGGTCTTCCTGATCTTTTGACGTCTTCCACTGATGTTCTTCCGCTCTTGAAGCGCGTGTGCCACGCAAAACACCTCGAACGATTCATTGCAGCATCGACGTAAACTTACTGAATTATGTCAAATGTCTCTGTGGCAGATTTGCCCAGTTTCACACAGAATTTCACATTTGCTCTAACTTGCTGTCCATGATGAAATAGCAGGTAATGCACGTGATCAGAATAGCACCAGTTGCACAGCTCCCGATGTACACAGGACAATGTCTTTTGGCACACTGACTTATGAAAGTCGGTGCTCTCTGTGACTTTGCATGCTGCCTTGTGCTGGCATCTGTTGGCGTGTTACAATACAAGTCTCAAAACTTTTTGATACCACCTAGTATACTTACCTATTCTCAGGCCACTACAGTCCAGTCACGTAATTTGGCTTCCCCGTGTCAGCCAGTGGCAGATGCAGAGGAGAGGAGGGAGCACTGGCAATAGGCCATAGTAAGCCTATGGGTGATGTGACTGCAAGTATATACACTACCATTCAAAAGTTTGGGGTCACATTGAAATGTCCTTATTTTTGAAGGAAAAGCACTGTACTTTTAAATGAAACTAACTTTAAACTAGTCCTAACTTTAAACAAATATACTCTATACATTGCTAATGTGGTAAATGACTATTCTAACTGCAAATGTCTAGTTTTTGGTGCAATATCTACATAGGTGTATAGAGGCCCATTTCCAGCAACTATCACTCCAGTGTTCTAATGGTACAATGTGTTTGCTCATTGGCTCAGAAGGCTAATTGATGATTAGCAAAACCCTTGTGCAATCATGTTCACACATCTAAAAACAGTCTAGCTCCTTCCAGAAGCTACAAAACTGACCTTCCTGTGAGCAGATTGAGTTTCTGGAGCATCACATTTGTGGGGTCAATTAAACGCTCAAAATGGCCAGAAAAAGAGAACTTTCATCTGAAACTCGACAGTCTATTCTTGTTCTTAGAAATGAAGGCTATTCCATGCGAGAAATTGCAAAGAAATTGAAGATTTCCGACAACGGTGTGTACTACTCCCTTCAGAGGACAGCACAAACAGGCTCTAACCAGAGTAGAAAAAGAAGTGGGAGGCCGCGTTGCACAACTAAGCAAGAAGATAAGCACATTAGAGTCTCTAGTTTGAGAAACAGACGCCTCACAGGTCCCCAACTGGCATCTTCATTAAATAGTACCCGCAAAACACCAGTGTCAACATCTACAGTGAAGAGGCGGCTGCGGGATTTTGGGCTTCAGGGCAGAGTGGCAAAGAAAAAGCCATATCTGAGACTGGCCAATAAAAGAAAAAGATTAAGATGGGCAAAAGAACACAGACATTGGACAGAGGAAGACTGGAAAAAAGTGTTGTGGACGGATGCCAAAGGTGTGCAATGCTGTAATTGCTGCAAAAGGAGGATTCTTTGATGAAAGCAAAGTTTGATATAAAAACAATGTTATTTCAAATACAAATCATTATTTCTAACCTTGTCAATGTCTTGACTCTATTTTCTATTCATTTCACAACGTATGGTGGTGAATAAGTGTGACTTTTCATGGAAAACACAAAATTGTTTGGGTGACCCCAAACTTTTGAACGGTAGTGTATGTCTTTCTTACACAGGTTTAGCCCCGTACACACGGTATGATTGTTGGCAGGGGATCATCTGTTGACAGACTATTGTCCTAAAATCTTACCATTAGTACGCTCCTTTTGACAATTGTTGTCCAACTTTCGGCCAACAAATATTGGATGGCAGGCTAGTAAATTTTCGGTGGACAACAGTTTGATGTCAGATTTTCATATGGTCAGTACACAAATCCATCACACAAAAGTCGAAAGTACAAACACACATGCTCGGAATCAATGCTCACCAAACATGAAATTAGCAGAAGGGGCCCAAAGGGTGGCGCTCAAGAGCTGAAATTCCTCGTAGTACATCACTACGTTCATGTTTGTGGCACGACAATTGTGTACCGTTAGTATGCAAGACAAGATCCTGGCACACGCCCTTAAGACAAAAATCAGACTTTCGGTTGGCCAACAATCATACCGTGTGTACGAGGCTTTAGTGAACATAGGTGTTAGGAGGGGGGGGGGATATTTAATACTAGTTAGGTTCATCTCGGAATTCCACTTTAAGTCAGAATGTTGATCTGTATAATTGGTACTGATGGGTGGTTCAAAAAACATTAAAGCTGAGCAACACACAAAAATAAAATGCACAAATTAATGCAACTCTCTATTTAAAAAAAATATAGTTAAACATATTTTTATATGTAAGTACCTGAATTTCAGTAGAAGCCAGCCTCTTGCATTTCCTGTACAACAGAGCTAAGACTGGGACAAGGAGAAGCAGTATAAGGAGCCAATCAGTTGTGTTGCAGTGCTGATGTGCTAACAAGAGACATCTTGATAGAAGAGAAAAACTTGACTTTCTGCCCTGCTGTACATAGCTGTCCTGTGTCATGGCTCTCAAAACTGGATGGACACATACAAATCCTTATGTAGGTAAAACATATACTGTATGTTTTTCATGTATGTATTAGCATGTATATTTGCATTGAGTTCAGTGAAGTAGCTCCACCTTTGTTGAGAAAAAAACATCCTATCTGGGTAATTTATGTACATTGTAAGGATTCCTCTGGAAAAACAGCTTATTTAACCATGTCTCTTGGATACTGCTGCTAAATGAGAGGGTCTGGTTCAATGTAATCAGCTGGTGCACTGTCAGGGTTCTGATGAGGAAAGTTACAGTGTCTGCATCCCTTTAGAAGTAAGCAACCCTTAGGGAGTAAGTAGTGTGGGCCTTCACAGCCGGGTGCGCACTGCGCATGCTCAAGTTGTGTTTTGCGTCCTGAGTGGCCAGGCAATCTTCTAGGACCTGTGGTGTGTCACAGAAGATTGCCAGGAAGGAAGGGGAGAGGAGAACTTCCCCTCGGGGGCCGCGGCCCCTGAGTGGAAATGCGAGCTGGGTACCTGTCATAAGTAGGTACCCCCTCCCCCACCCCCCAAAAAAATGTGGCATGACATGCCAAATGTGGCATGTCAGGGGATCCAGAGTACTTAAAGCAAAAAGTTCCACTTTTGGGTTGAACTCTGCTTTAAGTATAGTTTTTACATGTATAATAGTAAACACATTGCCTTGTTTTTTTACTAAAGGCACCCAAACCAAGGTTTATCTTACAAGGGATAAGGAGATGCCCAAATTAAAAGGGAAACTAGAATAGCCCCTACCAACATGGCCAACCACTGGTGAGCAAGTTCTGGAAAGGTCCTTGGTAAGCCCTCCCCACTGGGAAGAGGGTGGCTATAGAGAGTCTACAGGGCTGGCATAGGGGTCTAGATGATGTTGTTTCTCCTGCATGTAGGCTGTGTGCCTGGAGGCCATGCAGGCCTAATTTTATCCTTTAGTCATCACTGAAACCATGGAACACTGGAACCTCTGGAGGTTCTCTAAGTGAAGACACTAGAGCAGTGTGTTCCTTGAGCAGTGAGTTAGACCCCTTTCACTCTGAGGCAGTTTTCAGGCGTTTAGCGCTAGAAATAGCCTCTAAAAAGCACCCTAAAACTGCCTCCTATTCTTTGCAGTGTGTGCTTTCACACTGGGGCGGTGCGCTTGTGGGACGTTATAAAAAGTCCTGCAAACAGCATCTTTGGGGCTGTAAATAGCACCCCCAAAACACGCCTGCCCATTGCAATGAGTGGGCAGCGCTTCCAAAGCGCCTTAAAAGTGCTTTGAAAGCACCACAAAACGGGACTTTTTTTTAGGTAAAATCCTCCCCGCTAGCGTCCGAAAAGTGTGGCAAAAGCGCCGCTAAAGCATGACAAAAGCGGCTGGCGCTTTAGCGGTGCTGTATTGTGAAAGGGGTCTAATGGTAGATTCAATTTCCACTTACGCTGACTGCCAATATAGGGGGCAATTTTCCACCAATGTAAGGGATCATTTCCACAATAACGGCTAATGTTTGAAGCCACAACGATTTTGACTGTCCATCTTTCTTTTTTGCCTTTCTTATTAGTTATTTCAAGAATATTACCAAAATGTGGGCGCCATGTGGGCACAGACCTGCCACATCCCTCGAGCATCTGAGACCTGCTGCTGCCCTGTTCTCTGCAACATCCTGTGAGTGCACCCAGTCGGGTTGACTTCCCGCTGGATATTTGTTGTTTGGACTTTAACTACAATACAGTTCTGTTATTGCATCTGGTCTCTGAGTGTTTACTGCCACCCCACTACGCTGCACCTCCCCATAACCTTATTTTTTCTGTCACCTAACATGCAAATGCCATCATATCATCATGTTGTGTCTGATGTCAACAGGCAGGAGGTTATACAGTGCAATTCATATCCCTTGAAATGTTCCACATTTTGTCAAGTTACAACCAAAAACGTAAATGTATTTTATTAGGATTTTTATGTGATAGACCAACACAAAGTGCCACGTAATTGTAAAGTGGAAGGAAAATAATAAATGGTTTTCAAAAATGTTTACAAATACCGTAAATATCTGAAAAGTGTGGCGTGCATTTGTATTCAGCCCCCTTTACTCTGATACCCCTAACTAAAATCTAGTGGAACCAATTGCCTTCAGAAGTCACATAAAGCTGTCATGTAAAAGCCCTCAGAGGTTTGTTAGAGAACCTTAGTGAACAAATGGCACCATGAAGGCCAAGGAACACCCCAGACTGTCAGGGATAAAGTTGTGGAGAAGCTTAAAGCATAGTTAGGTTTAAAAAAATATCGGAAGCTTTGAACATCTTATAAAGAAAGCACTGTTCAATCCATCATCCGAAAATGGAAAGAGTATGGCACAACTGCAAACCTACCAAGACATGGCCTTCCACCTAAACTGACAGAAAGAAGGGTGACCCCAGGAAGTCACACATCTATGCTGTCCTGCTGCAATGAATGGAGTGGCAACCTCAGCCTGGACTCCAACCAGGCCACCTAAACTGACAGGCTGGGCAAGGAGAGCATTAATCAAAGAAGCAGCCAAGAGGACCATGGTAACTCTGGAGAAGCTGCAGAGATCCACAGCTCAGGTGGGAGAATATGTCCACAGGACAACTATTAGCCGTGCACTTCACAAATCTGGCCTTTATGGAAGAGTGTTAAAAAGAAAGCCATTGTTGAAAGAAAGCCATAAGAATTCACGTTTGCAGTTTGCGAGAAGCCATGTGGGTGACACATCAAACATGTGGAAGAAGGTGCCCTGGTCAGATGACCTAAAAGCAAAAAGCTATGTGTGGCAGAAAACTAACACTGCACATCACCCTGAAAACATAATCCCCACCGTGAAACATGTTGGTGGCAGCATCATGTTGTGGGGATGCTATTCTTCATCAGCAGGGACAGGGAAGCTGGTCAGAGTTGATGGGAAGATGGATGGAGCCAAATACAGGGCAATCTAAAAGAAAACCTGTTAGAGTCTGCAAAAGACTTGAGACTGGGACAGAGGTTCACCGTACAACCAGAGCTACAATGAAATGGTTTAGATAAAAGCATATTCATGTGTTAGAATGGCCCAGTCAAAGTCCAGACCTAAATCCAATTGGGAATCTGTGGCAAGACTTGAGAATTGCTGTTCTCAGAAGCTCTCCGTCCATTCTGACAGAGATTGCGCTATTTGCGTGAACGGATATGGCCACTTAATCAGATCGGTCCACTACACGGGGAGACAAAGCAACATCCAGCGCCCGCCGCTGCACACAGCGCCATCCTGCTCCCTTCCATCCAGGAAACAAGCGAGGATGTCTCGCAAGAGAAACAATAAGCCGCCGGATCACTGAGTTCTTCAGCGGCTCACGGCTGCACAGCTCCCAAAATGGCGCCGGACACAGAGGCAGTGCAGCCTCACATGCTTCCCTGCCATGCTCTGCTCAGGAGGACTCCTGCCAGCCCTAAAGGCTAGGTAGCAAGGATGGGAACAAAAGAGAAGCCTCATCGCCCTTCACTTCACCAAGTCACACAGCGCCGGTAAGCAAGAAATCATTACAGTTCCACACAGCTGAGGAAGGAGGGAGATGATGATGATGATGGAGGGGAGATTACTAATTCCCTGGCAAATCTGCCTGCTCCTGACAATGCCTCAGAGCACGCATTGAAGCAGATGATCATGACTCTGCAAAAAAGCATACAAAAAGATCTAAATAGGTCCTGTATCCAAACGCAGGTAGATGATCTGGGGGACTGCACTGATAAGGTGGAGAGGCAGCTCACTGATTTTACAGATGCCTACAATGAATTAGTGGATGCACACAAGGAGCAGGCAATTGAGCTCAGACTCATTCAGATTAAAGTTACAGAACTTGAAGATAGCTTCCGCAGAAACAAGCTAAAAATAGGCGTGATCCCTGAGTCACTGGCCCCTAAAGAGCTGTGGCAATACTTGCAACACATAATCAAAGCCCTTGTACCATCCTTCTCAGAAGGAGATCTATTGATTGATAGGGCATACAGGATTTTAAACCCCCACACATTCCAGAAGACAAACCTTGAGATGTCCTAACCCGTATTCATTTCTTCCAAACAAAAGAGAAGATTCTACAGACCTCAAAATCCATGCCTTCTCTCCCAGAACCTTATGGCCAACTTGCACACAAGATAAGGCATCTTTCACCAAAATCCTGCAGCAACACAGCATCACATACAAATGGGGTTTCCCCATTAAACTCTTCATCACATATCAGGGCAAAATCACCACCACCCTCCATTAAAAACAGGGCCTAAAGCAGCTCCACAACTGGGGCTTAACCCCCTCACCCAAAGCAGGAGCCCCCACCCAAGGAGAAGCCAAATTAGTGCATGGAGACTGGCGCACTGTCACCAACAAGTAAATTTGCTCACAACCTTCTAACCTGGCACAATCTACAGGGCAGGATGCCTTAGTTAACATCCTCTCCCCGTGTTCACGGCCAGTTCAGTGTTTCCACAGTTCCTAACTGTTTGGTTTTTATACTCCTCCCCAATTTGAAGCGTACCATGTACACAATTGTTCATTATTGTGTTCTCGCTTATTTTTCTTTCCTTACTTTTAACATCCCTTTATTTCCCCTTTGCCTCTCTCCCAGGTTTGACAACTATGTCCATAACTATAACTATGCATTATTAGGATATGCAATCATCACTGTATTCCTTGTAGATTTAATGCTGTGAAGAAGGTCTGGTCTTTTGCATTGCCCAAACTAGTGATACGCACACAATGGCATACTTATACCCCTCATAATGTAGATCAAAGTTGTTTCTCTTAATGCAAAAGGGTTGAATAGCCCCTACAAATGTTTCCTACTCTGGAAGGAGGCACAATCCTCTAAATGCGATGTTATCTGTGTCCAGAAACCCACTTTGCACTTAACAAATCCCCACAATGTAGTCACCCAAAATTTCCCCCCACCTACCTAGCCAGTGCAGACTCTAATGCCGCGTACACACGGTCGGACTTTCTGTCCTACTTGGTCCGGCACACTTTCCGACGGACTTTGTCCGCCAGGTGCGCCGGACTTTAAAACGAACGGACTTGCCCACACACGCTGGGATTTTCCGGCGGGCTAAGTCCGCCCGTCTTTCCGACGGACTTTCGCCGGAGTTCCGCTGGACTTTCAGAATGAACGGACTTGCCCACACACGGACAAGTCCGTTCATTTTGAACGTGACTCAGGTGCGACGGGACTAGAAAAGGATGTCAATCTTGCCGCTTTTATCGGCTAGATTGACACCTTGCGAGCCCCGTCGCGGGGCATACCAGGCCCTTAGGTCTGGTATGGATTATAAGGGGGAACCCCTACGCCGAAAAAACGGCGTGGGGCCCCCCCTAAAATCCATACCAGACCCCGATCCGAGCACTTTTTTCCTAGGTAAATGGGTAGGGGTACCATGTACCCCATACTCATTTACATAGGGTGGGGGGCCGGGATCTGGGGGCCCCCTTATTAAAGGGGGCTCCCAGATTCCGATAAGCCCCCGCCCGCAGACCCCGACAACCAACGGCCAGGGTTGTCGGGAAGAGGCCCTTGTCCTCATCAACATGGGGACAAGGTGCTTTGGGGGGGGGCGCAGGGCGCCCCCTCCCCCAAAGCACCCACCCCCCATGTTGAGGGCATGCGGCCTGGTACGGTTCAGGAGGGGGGGGGCGCTCGCTCGTCCCCACCCCCTTTCCTGACCGGCCAGGCTGCGTGCTCGGATCGGGGTCTGGTATGGATTTTAGGGGGGCCCCACGCCGTTTTTTCGGCGTAGGGGTTCCCCCTTATAATCCATACCAGACCTAAGGGCCTGGTATGCCCCGCGCTCGCCGCAATAGGAAGATTTGTTTTTCCTATTGCAGCGAGCGCGAAATGCAATACCCTGCCCTCGTGTCGTATTTGGTCTGTCGGACCAGCCTACACACGAGCGGGCTTTCCGTCGGACCAGCACACACACGAGCGGACTTTCCGCCCGAAACTGAGTCCGACGGAAAGATTTTAAACTTTCTTCAAATCTAGGTCCGGCGGGCTTTTGGGAAGAAGTCCGCCGGAAAAGTCCGCCGCCGCCCACACACGGGCAGATTGTCCGGCACACTCTGGTCCGCCGGACCAAGTATGCCGGAAAGTCCGACCGTGTGTACGCGGCATAAGGCCCCATACACACTATTAGATTTTCTGCAGATTTTTGTCTTCAGATTTACCAAAATCATGTAGTGCAAGGGCCTGCCTGATTGCATACAAATTGAAACTCTTAAGGTTTGACCTCATATTATATAGTTTTGGTAAATCTGAAGACAAAAATCTGCAGAAAATCTAATAGTGTGTATGGGGTCTAAGAAAAGAGAAGTCATGATAGCGGTGAAAGCATCTGTAGCATTCCAGCTTCACTCGGTGCACGCAGATCGGCCGCTTCCTAACCCTCTCTGCATCCTTTAATAACTCTCCACTGACATAATAAATCTATACGCCCCTAATACTCCCACTCCAAAATACGCTGCTACAGCACGTAAACTCCAAACACATAGAACTCATCCACTAATTCTATGTGGAGACTTCAATGAAGTGATTAATCCATCTATGGATTCCACTAATCCTGCCTTAAAAACCTCTGCATCACTAAATTCCTTTCAAGCCTCTGGAGGATTTATATGATGTCTGGCGCTGTGCACATGGCAACGAAAAAGACTACACCTACTATTCCTCTGCTCGTGGGGTATACTCCAGAATTGATTTATTTGTAACCAACTAATTCACCCTACAAAAGATCTCTGCATCCTCCATTGGAGTGATCACTTGGTCGAACCACATATATATTTATTGAAATACACCTCTCTAAGATGACCATCTCTCCGCCTCCCTGGAGGTTTAATTCTTCCCTCTTGGCGAACCAAAAGATACAAAAGTAAATTGGATCTGATATAGATTTTTTCTGACAAACCAATGAAAATGCTGACACAGACCCAACCCTTTTGTGGAATACTCACAAGGCCTCTCTTAGAGGAATACTTATCAAACTATCAGCCCACGTGAGGAAGAGACGCATGCAGCAAATCTCCTCTCTTTTAGATCAATACAAAAACCTAGAAATCGGCAATAAAGCCCATCATGACCCCCATCTAACTGACTAAATATTTTCGCTCCGTAACCAACTTAAAAGCTACAACTTTTTTTCTTCTGAAAAAAAAAAAAAAAGGCTATGACTTTTACATTAAATGCCTCAAACTCAACTCCTATGCCTTTGCGAATAAACCGTGAGCTTTTCTAGCAAAGCAATACAAAAGGCGAGCAGCTGCTTCCAAAATTCCCTTCTTAAAAGACCACTGGGGTTTAAAAATATTTAACCCCGCAGACATAGCAGAGCAATTCCGTAAGTACTACTCATTGTTATACAACTTAGACTCTGCCACCGCTCCCCGTCCAAACCCCCTTAGATATCCAAACTTTTTTGGATAAGCTCAATCTCCCTACGTTCAATAAGGAGCATCCCCTTAGCCTCTCCTCACCGTTCACCGAAGAGGAAGTTTCCAAAGTGGTAAAAACACTAGCGCTACATAAAACCTTGAGTCCAGACATATTCTTGAACAATTAATATAGAGCATTCTGGACGCATCTAATCTCCCACCTTACCTACGCCTTGAATAATATTGCTGAGAAAGGTTCCTGCCCCTCAGAATTCCTAGAATCTGTCATAGTCACTATCCCTAAACCGAGAAAATCCATAAGAATCAGTTGTTCAAGGATTCCTTAATAAGCCAGTCCACTTCTCCACAGGGCTGTGATTGGGCGGCAACCAGAATCAAGACATTAACATTTTGAGAGTGATTGGCATTTCCCTGGATAGTCATCAACCAGCGTGGAGGTGGTGAGACTAAAGGGGATTGCGTGATTATAGCGAGAGAGTTTTTACCGCACCAGTATAGATCCAAACCAGGTGTAAAGTGAATAGTTGTCTCCGAGAGTAAAGAGCGCCAGGTGCTGGCTAATGCTAAATCATGCTGAAGGTAGATGAGAAAATCCGGACAGCCGCACACTGGGAAGATATTGTCCAAAATAATATATTGTGAAATCAGGAGCATACAGTATACAGGATACCGTGGCAAAAAAGTACAGGCAATCAGCTAATGCGTTTCGCACTTATGCTTAGTGCTTACTCAGCAGGACACAGCACGGGGGTCAGGAGGGCACAATATGGGGGGGAAAGGGGGGCAGCAGGGCACATTACATGGGGTGCATAGCAAGGCACATATGGAGCACAGCAAGGTACATTACACGGGGGCAAAAGTGCACATTATGAAGCAAAGCAGGACATATTACTTGGAGGTAGGCAGACACATTATGTGGCAAACAGCAGGGCACAGTATGGGACAGAAAGGGGGGCATATCTTGGGGAACAGCAGGGCATATTACATGGGGATAGGAGGGCGCATTATGGTGCACAGCAGGGCATTTTACAGAGGGGTAGAGGGCATATTATGAGGCACAACAGGGCACACAGCAAGGTGCAAGTGAACACAGCAGGAAACATTATGGGGCACACAACAGGGTACATTGCTATAGCAGTTTCCTTCACGTGCAGTGTAGCATGGGAAGCAGCTGTAATGATACCTCTTGTAGTGCGCTGCTCCCTGCTGACCCTGCCTCTCCTCTTGTCCATCCCAGGTGATGTCACATACAAGTACCTGGGGTGGACAGGAAGAGAAGAGAGGCCAGCGGGAAGCAGCGTGCCACGAGAGGTCTCATTATAGCCACTTTCCTTGCTACTCTGCATGTGTTGGCTAAAAAGGTACCTTATCTACCCGTCAGCTGCCTGTGATTGACAGAAACCCCTAGGAATTTCTCACGGAACCCCGGTTGAGAATCCCTGTCCTAGAGACAATACTGAGGACTCATGGAGTGAGGTAGCAGTATAGAGGGATGACCAGGGGAAGTGCCCAGCAAAGCAAGGTCAGTGTCTAATCGCCTGAAGGTCCCAGCCTATAGCCCAGGGTCTGTAAATACCAAGCCTGTGTCCTGTATTGTACAATTAAGATATATCTTCATCTCCCTTAATCTTAACATTTTATGAAAAAGTATTTGATCGAACAAATGATTTAGTAATACTGTACATGTATATGGTTTCTATACGTTGCTGTATGTCGTCCATCATCAAAACCACTTGCATTGTCTTAGTAAATAAACCTACAGTACAATGCATTACACACAATAAAAGACATACACATTGTAACAACCTTTTAATATACCCTTTAACAAAGCAATTTTATTCAATTAGCATGTGTAATTACTAATCCTTTTAACAAAATGTTCAAATGTCAATATTTCTGTTGTGTTAATGGTTTTCACTCCTGTGGCGTAAGATGGATAACACAGCTAGCTAATATCAAATAAAAAATTCCTCTCTAAGTTGCTTGCCATTGCTATGGCATCCATGAGATCTCCTCGAGTGAAGTATCTTGTTGCTGATGTAAACTCTTTTGTTCTCTGTGACAGCCGAAGGGAATTTGGAGTCCCCCTCTGTTGAGGTTAAATATTTAGCATCTTTGAAACCTGCAGCAAAGCAGAGTTTATGTTCACAAACTGGAATATTCTGTGGATCCCTGGACAGTCTGTAAACAGAGACTGTCTGATGTCTCACATTGTGAACTCTGTGTCCAGTGTCTACGTTTGTCTCAGTCTCATCTGGTCGTAGACTGGGTCTACAGCCCCTGTTGACTATGTGGCCAGTTTCTTTTTGATCGAAAGTTGTGCAAGATACTTGAAAAGGTTTTAAGTCTTTCACTTTTGTAAGCCCGGTTTGCTTCTCTTCCTGCGTGCCTTTGGTTTGTTTAGCCAATGACAATGATTGAGCAGTGAAATCATTTGATTGGGGCTGAAAAGCAAGTGTTCCATCACCTGGGGCCACCCAGCTGTTATCAGGGACCTATTTACAAAAAATTATGTGAAATACAGTTGTACAGTCAACACATTTCTTACTGTATATATAACCATGAACCGAAATCGAATTGCCCCATTGCACATTAACATGTACAGCACTTTTCACTTGATATAAACTTTTTTTTTAGTAGCTACTGAAGAAGGGTGATAACACTTAAAATAGTTTCTCATTAGGTAAGTACCCAGGTTGCCCATGTGGATCTCCTTCTGAAAAATGGTAGTTGCTTGTTTGTCATACTGATCTTTTAGCCTCGGTATGGGGAGTATACAGTAGGGACGGAAAGTATTCAGACCCCTTAAATTTTTCACTCTTTGTTATATTGCAGCCATTTGTTAAAATCATTTAATTTCATTTATTTTCCTCATTAATGTACACATAGCACCCCATATTGACAGAAAAACACAGAATTGTTGACATTTTTGCAGATTTATTAAAAAAGAAAAACTGAAATATCACATGGTCCTAAGTATTCAGACTCTTTGCTGTGACACTCATATATATAACTCAGGTGCTGTCCATTTCTTCTGATCATCCTTGAGATGGTTCTACACCTTCATTTGAGTCCAGCGGTGTTTGATTATACTGATTGGACTTGATTAGATAAGCCACACACCTGTCTATATAAGACCTTACAGCTCACAGTGCATGTCAGAGCAAATGAGAATCATGAGGTCAAAGGAACTGCCTGAAGAGCTCAGAGACAGAATTGTGGCAAGGCACAGATCTGGCCAAGGTTACAAAAAAATTTCTGCTGCACTTAAGGTTCCTAAGAGCACAGTGGCCTCCATAATCCTTAAATGGAAGACATTTGGGACGACCAGAACCCTTCCTAGAGCTGGCCATCCGGCCAAACTGAGCTATCGGGGGAGAAGAGCCTTGGTGAGAGAGGAAAAGAAGAACCCAAAGATCACTGTGGCTGAGCTCTAGAGATGCAGTCGGGAGATGGGAGAAAGTTGTAGAAAGTCAGCCATCACTGCAGCCCTCCACCACTCGGGCTTTATGGCAGAGCGGCCCGACGGAAGCCTCTCCTCAGTGCAAGACACATGATAGCCCGCATGGAGTTTGTTAAAAAAAACACCTAAGGGACTCCAAGATGGTTAGAAATAAGATTCTCTGGTCAGATGAGACCAAGATAGAACTTTTAGGCCTTAATTCTAAGCGGTATGTGTGGAGAAAACCAAGCACTGCTCATCACCTGTCCAATACAGTCCCAACAGTGAAGCATGGTGGTGGCAGCATCATGCTGTGGGGGTGTTTTTCAGCTGCAGGGACAGGATGACTGGTTGCAATCGAGGGAAAGATGAATGCGGCCAAGTACAGGGATAGCCTGGATGAAAACTTTCTCCAGAGTGCTCAGGACCTCAGACTGGGCCAAAGGTTTACCTTCCAACAAGACAATGACCCTAAGCACACAGCTAAAACAACGAAGGAGTGGATCCACAACAACTCCGTGACTGTTCTTGAATGGCCCAGCCAGAGCCCTGACTTAAACCCAATTGAGCATCTCTGGAGAGACACAAAAATTTCTGTCCACCAACGTTTACCATCCAACCTGACAGAACTGGAAAGGATCTGCAAGGAGGAATGGCAGAGGATCCCCAAATCCAGGTGTGAAAAACTTGTTGCATCTTTCTTAAAAAGACTCATGGCTGTATTAGATCAGAAGGGTGCTTCTACTAAATACTGAGTAAAGGGTCTGAATAATTAGGACCATGTGATATTTCAATTTTTCTTTTTTAATAAATCTGCAAAAATTTCAACAATTCTGTGTTTTTCTGTCAATATGGGGTGCTGTGTGTACATTAATGAAGAAAAAAAATGAACTTAAATGATTTTAGCAAATGGCTGCAATATAACAAAGAGTGAAAAATTTAAGGGGGTCTGAATACTTTCCGTCCACACTGTATGCTGTCTAAGGGTTCTGGCTTAACTTTCTGCATTTTTGTTCTAAGTAAGTGATTTTTCATATACAGTATTGAAGCTAGAGAATTGGAATAACAGCCAGGCAATGAGCTTCTTTAACCTCTTGCTGCCCATGTAAGGCACATGTGTGCCAGCAAAAAGGGTGAGCTTTAATGCCAACATCCCGTGCATATGCGTCTATTGGTTAATCGGTCAATTATAAAACAGCTTTATTAAAGTAAATTTGATAAAAAATAGAACATGAAAAATTGCAAAAACCTGACAAAACCTGGGTAAAAGGACAATGCTGTCAAAACCAGACAACAAAGCAGCTGCAGACACCCTCACATCCATCACATACTCATGCAATCCGATGGCTGAATCAAAGAGGCACTAGTGCAAGTGGCTGCAGATGGAGTATGATGTAGTTTTTACCACAGTTGGCCAGACTATGACTTCAAAAGGTAGTTCAGGGCCAGGCGTGATGTGGAGTATATAAGAAATGGATGGCTGAATCCACTGAAACAGAGTCCATCAGTGGTGCATTTGCATAGTACAGCCATAGGTACAGGTAAAGGCTGAATGGGGTCTCCGCACAGATGTATTGAATGGTAGCCAAACAACTAACCTGGCTGTGTAAAGCTGGACGGGTGCAGATAGGAGGGGAGTGCGCACAGTATCTTGCTAGGAGGCCTGCTACATGTGGGTTAGTTGGTGTCCTATGGACAGTATACACAAAGTAAGTCAGTGCGATCTCACCACTCCCCAGCCGCGCTGAAGGTGCCTAATGCCTCATGGACAGAATCCACATTAAGGTAGTTCACCAAAGTAACCTTCATTCGTTGCTGCTCTGTGTGTGCAGTGTCGGTCCACAGGTAGATAACGAGGGTGTAGGAGTCTGCAGGGTCTGGTCTAGGAATGGACATCGCAAGGTAAATGACGCCGTGCTAAATGTGATGTCCATTTCTAGACCAGACCCTGCAGATTCCCACACCCACGTTAGCTACCTGTGGACCGACACTGCACACACAGAGCGACAACGAATGAGGAGTGGTCTGGTGGACTACCTCCATGTGGATTCTGTCCATGAGGCATTAGGAGTCTTTAGCGTGGCTGGGGAGTGGTGAGATCACAGAGACTTACTTTGTGTATACTGTCCATAAGACACCGACTCACCCTCATGTAGTCGGCCTCCTATCAAGATACTGCACGCACACCAATCCTATCTGCACCTGTCCACAGTCCAGCTTTACACAGCCAAGTTAGCGGTTTGGCTATCATTCAGAACACCTGTGCGCATACCCCATTCAGCCTTTACTTGTACTATGCAAATGCACCACTGATTAACTCTGTTTCAGCAGATTCAGCCTTCCATCCCTTATATACGCCACATCTTTTCTGGCCCTGCACTACCTTTGTCTTAGACTGGCCAACTATGGTTAAAACTACATCATACTCCATTTGCAGCCACTTGCATTAGTGCCGCTTTGATTCAGCCATTGGATTGGATGAGCGTGGTGGCGGCTGTGTGGTCTGTGTGGGTGTCTGCAGCTGCTTTCTTGTCTGGTTTTGAAAATATTGTCATTTTAATTTCTTGTTAGGTCGGAGGTTTTTGCAATTTTTCATGTTCTATTTTGATCAAATATACCTTAATAAAGTTGCCTATAATTAGTCGATTGATCGATCCTCTCTGAAGATGTCTTTGTGGACCGTTAGTCCTCCTTAAATATATGCTAATATATCTGGAGCAGTGGTTCTCAACTCCTGTCCTCAGGACCCACTAACAGGCCAGATTTTAAGTATTACCTTGGGAAGATGCAGACTAGAATACTGCAAATACTGAGTAGCAAATTATATCACCTGTGATGTATTTCAGTTATCTTGCAAACCTGGCCTGTTAGTGGGTCCTGAGGACAGGAGTTGAGAACTACTGATCTAGAGCATCACACTACCATCCACTCCCTGTTTCTATTGTATTGGGTGATTTGACTTTGTATGGGGTGATGGCACATAAGATAGAGTCTGAGTATCCGATTCCTTATAGGATACTCTCTTCTATATCTCCAGCTGAGGTGATGACAGTGATTTTTATCTTTTTCTTTACGTATACTATGGGTGTCAGAGCTTTGTATGCTGGGGGTGTGCTCACTGTGCACTCCCATCACAGTAACCAAGCTGTCAAAGACAGCTTTTAGTCCATACTGATGATTGGGAGTTGGCGGGACCAACTCTCAATCATGTAACCACTGTGACAGCTAACTACAGTGGTCAGATTATTGGTCAATTCTTTCCACGCCCGAGCATACAGACCCTATTAAAAGTGATGCTGAGGCTGGGCAGAAAATGGTTAAAATGACATCAATAACAGCATCCTACATATTTTCCTTATGAAAAATCTTTTCATAAATCTATGTTGTGAGATAAAAGGTCTGCAACCAATCTACTCATTGAACGCATAATGTGTCTCTATTATGTGTCCTTGCAGCTATAAGAGTCCTTTCACATGGGCTTGTCTGCTTGGCGGACTCCACTTGCTCATCAGGGGGATTGAACCGCTGATCCCCACTGAGTAGGTGCATGACAGGTCTGTCTCTGCTCACTGTGCTGAGATGGATCTGTTCTGTCCTTGACCATTTCCCTTGAGCTGTAAGCCCCTCTAGGGTCGCTCCCCAGCCTGAAAGACTGACATCTGTATTCAGTACTCTCCAAGTTACCGGGAGGAAGGATCTTCCCTTTCGCAGGTTCTGATCCTGGAACCACCAGTTTAGGCTTAAGCGTGCCCGAGGAGATAAGAACATTGGATAATCCAGGGCTTGTCCTCTCCTGTTCCAGGCCAACAAGATATCATGTTGTAGAGGCCTGGAATGGAACAGGGCATAGGGCACCGCCTCGAATGAGGATACCATCCTCCCTAGAAGACTCATACAGAGCCGAATGGAGGTTTGTCTGGTGCCCCTTACTGACGCACCTGATTCTTCAGAGCGCAGATCCCAAGATGTCTTGTTGTAGAGGCCTTGAATGGAACTGGGCATAGGGCACCGCCTCGAATGAGGATACCATCCTCCCTAGAAGACTCATACAGAGCCGAATGGAGGTTTGTCTGGTGCAACTTACTGACGCACCTGATTTTTCAGAGCGCAGATCCTTGCGGGTGGCAAGAATATTCTTGCTTGGACCGTATCTAGGATCAGACCTAAATACTTTAGACCTTGAGCTGGTTTCAAGGCTGACTTTTTGGTATTTATGATCCAGCCTAAGCTTTTCAAATACTGCAAGAGGTCATCCAGATACCCAAGCACCAGGATCCCTTGGGCCCTTAAAAGACCCAGTACTGGTGCTAGGACCTTTGTGAACACCCAGGGAGCTGTAGCAAGCCTGGAGGGTAGAGCCACAAATAGAAAATGACGTTCCTCTACTGCAAATCGCAGGAACCTCTAATGAGGCTGAAAGATAGGTATGTGTAAATACACATCCTTTATATCGATGGATGCTAAAAAGTCTTCCATCTGGAGCCAGGCTATACCTGAGCGGACAGACTCCATCCAAAAGGACTAGATTAGTAGATACTGGTTTAGGGATCTTAGGTCCAAAACTGGGCCCTGTGACCCCGTTTGTTTTTTAAACCGTAAAACAGATTCGCTCCTTCAGATACAGGAACCTGTACAATCACTTAATGATGCACTAAATGATGTAATGCCTAAAGCAATAAGTCCCTTTTTGGAGGATCCAAAGAAACACTGGATCTTAAAAACCTCTGAGGGGGAACTCCCCGCAACTCCAGCTTATAACCATGGGATATAATTGAGGTGACCCACTCGTCCTGAATTATTGTTCTCCCAATGTCCACAAAGTGCAGCAGCCTTCCCCCCACCTGCTAGAGTGGGGGCGTCTCCTCAAAAGAAGGGCTTGGTGCTGGGTATAGAAGAATTTCGGATCCAGGGCTTTTTCTGGCCCTGGCCTTGCGGCTTGCCCCTGGCCTCAGCGCCCTGTTGGCGGTGGCTGAGACATTTGAGGAAGCAGTCCCTGAAGTTTTAAACAAGGGACACTTGGTGATTTTCTTCACAGGAAGTAGAGAACTCTTCCCTCCGGAAATCTTTTGGATATATTCGTCCAAATGATCACCAATAAACGTTCCCCATGAAAAGGAAAACTTGCCAATAGTTTCACAAGGAAACTCGGCTGACCAGTTCTTAAGCCACAAAAGTCTGTGCATATGTACAGACAAGAGAGCCAAACGAGAAACCTGCTGTGTTGAATCCTTTTAAGGCGTCAACAGCAAAACACAGCGCTTGAGGAATATCTGTCCTATTTTCAGGCAGATCATCCTCCTGGTTAGGCCTATTAGGCTGCTTGACCTGATCCTTTACGGACTGGCAGATACCAATTGCTGCAACAGCTGGCTGAATAGCTGAACTAGCCAAAGAAAAGGAAGCCTTTAATAATGACTCCAATTTATTGTCAACGGGGTCTTTCAAGCCCTGTGTGTTATCTACCTGGACAAGTTAAGTTCTTGTTTAAGAAAGAGACTGCTGCATCTACAGCTGGCATGCTTCCTTTTTTTTAAACTTTTCATCCATGGGATATAAAAAGGGAAAACCTCTTAAGAGGAACAAAATCCTGTCAGGAAGTTCCCAATCAGCATACATCGCCTGTTCCAACAGGGGGTGTAGGAGAAAGCCTGTGTGGCCTGGAGAGGCCTCAGGGATCCCAAGAGGATCAGAGGGGCTCAGTCACCTCTGCTTTTTTAAGAGGCAACTTAAAGGCAGTACGAACCATTTCTGTCAGAGTCAGGATGAAAGCCTCTGTGACTGAGAGGCAGACATCAACTGGATATCTTTTTGTCCAGATTGCTCGGAAGCAGACTCCTCCGCCAGGCCCTCCACAGAATCCTAAGCTTTTATCTCTTCCCCATTGTCAACCCATTCCTGCTCCAAACTAGGAGGCTCCAGGGAGGGGGATCTGTCACGCTTCTTGCCACCCTGTGGAAAGGAGGCAATCAAGCCAGCAATCATGTGCTCTAAGCCGGCTAGGGCTGAGGACAGTTCATGAATGAATGACTTGTATAGCGCTGCACATGCGAACTGAATAGCCTCAAGGCGCTTTGTCCATCCTGTGGGTCCAGCTTGTTAGAAGAGGTAGGTCTTGAGTTTCTTCCTGAAGGCCTGATGGTTTTCTTCCATACGGATGTTGGTCGGTAGAGTGTTCCATAGCCTTGGTCCTTGGATTGCGAATCCTTCATTCTCACTTCGATTTGTAGCGGGATTTGGGAACGTGGAGGAGGTTTTGGTAGGTTGGTCGAAGACTGCGATTAGGTACGTAGCATTTTATTTTCTCGCATATGTATTGAGGCACGTTTCCATGTAGGTATTTTTGGGTGAGGCAGAGGGTCTTGAATGTGATCCGATCCTTTATGGTTAGCCAATGTAGGCTCCTCAGGGATGGGGAAATTGATTCCCAGGGTTTTTTTCCTTTAAGGGTGATAAAGGATGAAGCAGCAGCATTGACTGTAGGCACAATCCCAGATAGGCGCAACGGCTCAGATTGCCCAGAAGCCTCTAGGGATACGACTAGGTTCATCAGGAACTACTGATGACATAGGTGTGCCCTTCCCTGTAGTGTTAGTCCCACCCCTCTTTTTTGAAGACAGTTACTAGTAACAAAAAGAGAGCACCTGGGTGTAGTATTAACACACCTCCAAAGGGAAACTGTTTAATAGGGCTCACCAAGCCCCTATGCAACAATCCTTCTAAGCACCTTAGCCTGCCAAGCGACACTTGGTGACTCACGTAACCCGGGTAAGGAGAAATTAACCACTGTAAGTGCCTGTTCAGAGTCTGCTCTGTGTCCCACAGCTGCCTTCTGGAAGCACCGCATGCTTGGCATATACAGCTTAAATAAGCTGGTTGTGCACCGGGAACGTTCTGTGCATGCGTGCGCATGTACGTGCGTGGTGTCGGCGAACGGGCATGGCTGTATTCGCATGTGATGCATGTACTGCGCATGTGCGGCAAAGCTGCATGCGCCATGGCCGCCGAACAAACTGCTAAGTCCAACAGCACTTTTGCAAATGCAAGTGCGCCATGGCCGCCAAACAACTGCTGAGTACAGCAGCACTCTTGCGAATGTACGTGCACCATGGTAAACCAATGCAAAATGGCGCACCGTCGTGCGTCATTATACAGGTAAAAAACAGCCAGACACAAGCAAAAAAGTACACTTTGCAAACACCCACAGCTAGCCCAAAACTCCACCGTATGGTCACCACACACGGGTGTCCAGCCTCTAGCTAGCTTGACTGATTGTTACAATCACTGGGACACCCCACAATATTAAAATAAAGTGGTTTCACTTATCCGTCCAGGCGCAGGGCAGCTTAGAAACTAAGAGCCCAAACTTCACCAATCTCGGCGGGTTCCTGTCACTTAAGGACCTTCAAGGACTGGGTACCCTTTTCATGTTTAGGATCCACTCTCTTGGACCTGTACAGCACCCTGCAGGAATGCCTTAGTGCTGTGATGTCCAGGATTCCACTTCACAGGGTCCAGTCCTCGGAGGCCGCATAACAGGCAAAACCTTGCAGGATCTTGAGTCTTCTTTGCGAGGCTTGGGTACCATTTATCTAAGCATATAAAGCCTGTGTCAAATGGATCTGATCGGTCAATCCCTTGATTCATTTAAGAAACGTTTGTGGGACTAGAGACCTGGAGCTCAGAGCTCAAACAAACCGTACCATCCACCATGCAGACACTGGTAAAAAACTGAAGCGCTTCCTGTATGGGAGGGGTTATATAGGGGATCACTTCCTGTCTAAAGACCTTTGGTCTACCAGTGTCCATTCACCTGGAGATGAAGTATAACCCAGCAGGTAATGAATATTAGCCTAACTCTGTTTCCCATGATGTATGAAAAAGAAAAACCGACAGGCTGACCTGTTTGGAAAGCCAGTGTGAAAGGGGCTTAAGGGTAGATTTAGTCATGTGTGTAAATCTCCCTTGCCTCTGAAGCCCAGTCTGTGTTCAGATTGCACTTCAGAGGCTCCTGACAGGGGGTGAGGAGGCATAGCATTGCTGTTTTAACTCCATTTTTGCCAACAAACGTGCCGCAACCATGTGCATTGTACGTGGTAATGGGGCATTTGCAGCACTTTTTAATTTACTTCAATGTGTAGCATTCAGCGGGCTTGCCATCTGACGATTACTACAGGTCGTGCATTTGCCTCGGGCGCGAACAAAGGCATTGCACCAGCGACATGTAGACACCCCCTCTGCTGCCTTATGCAACTTAAGGGGGGGGGGGGGGTTGGCGGACTTTATTTTGTTAAAATGTACAGTTTTACTACAAAAAAAAGTATTAATGCCTCCTTTTAAGTGACTAAGTTACCCTATCACTAACAGGAGGAAATGAAAGTAAACCCAGCCTGTAAAAGAGGATGATGTATATTTACCTTTGAGGCAGGCCATGTCTTGAGTTTCAGTGTTGCTGATGTCTGGCTGCTGCTTTCCTATACTTGTATACAGAAGTGTTGGATACCTGCTTCCCTACTCCACACTGTGGTTCCTTCCACCAGCCCCTACGTCACTACACAGCATCCCCTACATGAGTAGTGGATGTATAAGCCAGCGGGAGGAAGCAACAGTTATTTGGCACATCAGGAAGTGTCAGATACCATCAACACCTGGACACAACATTTCTCATTCAACAACTCCAACAGGATACTATAGGATATATATATATATATATATATATATATATATATATATATATATATATATATATATATATATATATAATTTTTATTTTTTTTTTACCTTCATCAGGCTTCCAAAACATTGTCCACTATGTCCACAAAGCCACCCACAAAAAGAAGCTTTTGTGATGATCATGGGAAATGCATTCCATTTTAAATGGGCTGCCTATCGTAAGGCAAGGTAACTAGTATGCACTAACACATTTTTTTCACCATTACAGCACTGATACATATGGCCTAGTAAGCCGTATTTCATCCAATTACATAACAAAACCACCTGTTCTATAAAGCATGCAGGCTGTCCGGTACATTTAAAAAAAAACCTTGCCCATCTGGCTACTCCCCTGCATTCTAGAACCAAAGAAGGAACATCATAATGAAAGAGGGCCTATCATCAAAGATTCATCAATGGTCCATAGGGTTCAATATTGAGTTGGCCCACCCTTTGCAGCTATAACAGTTTAAACTCTTCTGGGAAGGCTGTCCACAAGGTTTAGGAGTGTGCCTATGGAAATGTTTGACCATTCTTCCAGAAGCGCATTTGTGAGGTTAGGTATTAATGTTGGACAAGAAGGCATGGATCGCAGTCTCCACTCTAATTCATCCCAAAGGTGTTTTATTGAGTTGAGGTCAGGACTCTCTGCAGGCCAGTTAAGTTCTTCCACCCCAAACCCGCTCATACATGTCTTTATAGACCTTGCTTTGTGCACTTGGCCAAAGGTGCGGGGTTGTTTTTCAGGGGTTGGGCTTGGCCCTTTAGTTCCCATAAAGGGAACTCTTAAGGTGTCAGCATACCAAGGCATTTTAGACTATTTCATGCTCCCAACTTTGTGGGGTGGCCCCTTCCTGTTCCAACATGACTGCGCACCAGTGCAGAAAGCAAGGTCCATAAAGACATAGATGAGTTTGGTTTGGAGGAACTTGACTGGACTGCACAGAGTCCTGACCTCAACACAATAGAACATCTTTGGAATGTATTAGAGCAGCAACTGCGAGCCAGGCTTTCTCGCCCAACAACAGTGCCTGACCTCACAAATGCGCTTCTGAAAGAATGGTCAAACATTCCCATAGACGCACTCTTAAACCTTGTGGACAGCCTTCCCAAAAGCTGTTATAGCTGCAAAGGGTGGGCCAAATTACTATTGAACCCTGCAGACTAAGATTGAGAAAAGTTCATGTACATGTAAAGAAAAACGTCACAATACTTTTGGCAACATAGTGTGGAGGAAATTGACTGGCCTGCACAGAGTCCTGACCTCAACCCGATAGAACACCTTTGGGATGAATTAGAGCAGGGACTGCGAGCCAGGTCTTCTCGACCAACATCAGTGCCTGACCTCACAAATGTGCTTCTGGAAGAATGGTCAAACATTCCCATAGATACAGGCCTAAACCTTGTGGACAGCCTTTCCAGAAGAGTTGAAGCTGTTATAGCTGCAAAGGGTGGGCCAACGCAATATTAAACCCTACAGACTAAGATCCCAATAAAGTTCATGTGCGTGTAAAGACCAATGTCCCAATACTTTTGACAATATAGTGTATGTCTACAGGCAAATCAACAAGCACAGGACTATGTTGTTCCCATGAAACCTGGCTTGTCAATAACTTCAGAATGAGGCTGGCCACATTTACAGTAAACTAGAAGGCTCCTTTAAAAGGCACTTGCTCTGGCTATACTTCGATTTATCCAGGCAGTAAGTTGTTGGGCTGAGGGGGAAGGGGGGTACACAGGATAAATGGAAAGTATATATAGAGGTTTATAAAACTGGGGGAGAGCTAATTACCAAGAGTAAGATTCTGTTGCCATCATA
The DNA here is from genome assembly GCA_037952925.1 of Lithobates clamitans. NCBI lineage: Eukaryota > Metazoa > Chordata > Amphibia > Anura > Ranidae > Lithobates > Lithobates clamitans. Next base: position 2,138,601 of record JBBGZY010000325.1, on the reverse strand, counting down.
ATCTTGGGTTTGCCATCGCGTGTCACTAATTGGGACACACGGGTAGGGCAACAAAGGAACGAGTTTTCCTATTGCTTGTATAGTAAATTGCAGAGCACAGGCATCTTTCACTTGCACAGAGACCCCTGGGGGCAACTGCTTTAGTGAGAGTTGTATGGATATGTGCTTGGTAGAACGTAAAACAAAAAAGCAGAATCCAAACTTCTGGCTGGTTGCCTCCACACTCAGAATTGTTTCATAAAGCCGCACTGCATCCTCATAGTTATCACAACTACAGTACAGGGTTACTCTCAGGATCTCTGTGCCATAGTGTACCCGGCGTATTCCCCAAACTGGCGTATGCACATCCAGACAGTAAAAATCGCAATTTTGACTGAATGAACAGGATTGTCCTAGGTTAAGCTCAATATTGACATGATCCCATGGTGGTAGCTGGAAGAAGCTTTGCAGTAGAGAGATCCTTTCTTCATTGAGGTCTTCACGGAGGAAAAGTGTCACTGAGATCCCAGGAAATTCAAACCTTCTCTTCCGATACTCATATCTTGGCACTGGAGCACCTTTTTCCGAAACCAAGAAGAGGGGAGTGTCTACATAAAGGTCTTGCAAAAGTCGGTCAATTGCTTGTTGGAATATTGCAAAATCGCCTTTACTGACAAGCAAGTGAATGGTGACAGGCAGGGCAGCATGTTGGGCATCCATCTAAAAAAAGAAAAAAAAAAACACAAGGAAAAACAAAAACACAGGGAAAAACAAAACACTTGTATGAAACTGATCATCATACCATTCCAGGGTACAATAACATTGGGCCTGTTCATTTAAAAAGATGGTAAGGTACTGCTATTCCTTTAAAGTGGAACTGAACTCGGGATTACAAAACATTGCTGGCAAGCAGATTTTTATTGCAGAAGAAACTGTGGGTTGGTTTACAAAAGGCAAACAGGCAGTTTATTTTGCAAGGATTTTTTTTTTTCCCTGAACTTAGTGAATGAGGTGAAGCTCTGCTGACTATCATTATCCAGTCACATGCAAGAAAAATTAAATTTTAAAAAAATGATTCTTTGCATACGATCTTGTTTTGTTCGCAAAGTGAATTTTCTCTATGCTGAGGGAAAATTCCCTCGCAAAACAGAGCCTATTTGGCTGACTGCAAGCAATGTTTTTTGTGAATGTACATGAGTCGTGCATCCACAGCTCTACGTACACTCCCGACATCAGTGTTTTATGCAGCACACAACGCACCTCAAGGCAGCATTATTGTGCGAGCAAGAAAATATGTCTTGGCAGTGAGCCTGTGTTATTCTATGCAGATCAGTGCAGCTCAACTGACAAGGTGTGAACAAGCTCTAATTGGTATCCAGGGGCATTTTATGCAAGCAGTGGGCCTGTGTAGTGGATCATATGTTTGACCCTCCTGAGTAAGAAAAATAGAGTGTGGCACAGCAATAAATGGGCATGGTTTTTATTGTGCTGAATATTGGCTGTGGCTAAAAGAGAAGCAGGGTTCAGTAATAAGTGACGCAGAGTTCAAATATCAGTAGGAAGTGAGGCAGAGGTTAGGGCTCATAAGTAAGTGACGCAGAGTTCAGAAATCGTCTTTTCCTACTGAAGAGGTCAGGGATTATTAGTAGGTGATGCATAATTTAGAGATCAGTAGGAAGTGATGCAGAGGTTAGGGATCAAAAGTAAGTGAAGCAGAGTTCAGAGATCAGCAGGAAGTGATACCAAGGTCAGTGCTCAGTAGTAAGTGATGCAGTTTAGAGATCAGTAAGAAGTCAAGCAGAATTCAGAGATCAGTAGGAAGTGACGCAGAGGTGTGGAATCAGAAGTGATGCAGAGTTCACGTCAGTAGAAAGTGATGCAGAGGTCAGAGATCAGTAGTAAGTAATGCAGAGTTTAGAGATCAGTAGGAAATGAGGCAGCGTTCAGAGATCAGTAGGAAGTGACAGAGGTCAGTGATTAGGAAATGACACAGTGGTCAGATCAGTAGGAAGTGATGCAGATCTCAGAGATTAGTAGGAAGGGACACAGAGATCAGTGATCATTAGGAAGTGACACAGAGATGAGTAAGAAGTGACGCAGAGATCAGTAAGAAGTGACGCAGAGATCAGTAGGAAGTGGCGCAGAGATCAGTAGGAAGTGACGCAGAGATCCGTGATCAGTAGGTAGTAATGCAGAGGTCAGCGATTAGTAGGAAGTGATGCTATGCTGCCAGCAGCTGTGGGTTCAGATCCCCTGGGCTCCACAACTAACAGGCAGGGAGTTAACTTATGTGCAGCCAGCTTCCTTGCCCAGACAAGAAAGACAAGGAACCAACATCTCCCCACATTGTGCAATCTGTGAAGCCCTCCCTTGGGGCCTGTGTGCACTGCATACATTGCACCCATGGATGATACCTCACTGTTGGTAACATTATTTTAGCCACATTCATCTATTTTACACATACTGTGTATCTAAAAATTAAAAGGACTATACACTCCGTTTAAGGTGAACACTGCACGAACAACTCACCAGTAATGCACCATACTGTACTTTGACCAAGAAAGACTTAGTTAGACTTACCAGTGACTGTATTTCTAAGAGCCTTTCAGGACAACCTTGGAGAGAGCGCAGTTCTGCCCATTTTCCAGGAAACACATGCAGCCTTTAAATTCCTCCTCTTCCACCATGGCTTCATTTATTGTGTGGTCTCTGACATACTGGAAAACAAAGCACAGAAAACCACAAACAACCATGATAGACACCTAAAACCACTTCTAAGATAAAAGGGAGGGAAGTAGCGATTGTCCTGAAAGGCTCTTAGAAATACCATCACCGATAAGTCTAAGTCTTTCTCAAATCGCCTTTCAGGACAACCTTGGAAAGGATAACCGAGAAACTTACCCTAGGGTGGGACTACCGCCTGAAGTACCTTCCTGCCGAAGGCTTGATTTGCAGTGGACAGCAAGTCCAACCTATAATGTCGGAGAAATGTTAAGTCGTTGGACCAAGTGGCAGCCTTGCAAATTTGTTCAGGCATAGAACCGGCCCTTTCGGCCCAGGAAACTGCTGTTGATCTTGTAGAATGAGCAGCAATACCTGAGGGGGGTATTTCTCCCTTTGTTTTGTAGGCCTCCGTGATTGCCCATCTAAGCCATCTGCCCAGTGTGCTTTTGGAAGCTTGCTCTCCTTTACATGAGCCTGAGAAAATCACGAAGAGAGCGTTTCATTTTCTGAATTCCTTGGTGACTGTTAGAAAGTGTAGTAAGTACCTCCTCACATCCAATGTGTGGAAAGCTTCTTCTCCTGGGTTGGCAGGAGCTGAGGAGAAAGTGGGCAAGACTATTTCCTGTGAACGGGGAAAAGTCAAAGAAACTTTAGGCAGGAAAGCTGGATCTGTTTGAAGGATCACCCTGTCTGAAAGGACCTTTAGAAAGGGTTCTGTGACTGCCAGGGCCTGAAGCTCGCTGACTCTTCTTGCCAAAGTGATGGCTACCAAAATTTTTTTTTAAGGACTATGTTTTTTTAAGGATGCTTCCTGTAAGGGTTCAAATGGAGCTCCCGTGAGACCCTGTAAAACAACAGACAAATCCCAACCAGGAAAAACCTTAAGGGATACCGGCCTATTTCGTGCAAGTGCCCTAAAAAAAATCTTGAAATTAAGACCTCTCTGCATAGAGTCTTCAAAAAAAAATGATAGAGCCTCCACCTGGGTTTTCAGGGTGCATGCCTGCCAGTCCCTTCTATGTTCCGTCTTGGAGAAATTCTAAGACCGACACTAAACTTTTGACCTGGAGGCCTTTAGACGTACACCAGGAATTGAACTTTTTCCAAACCTTCGGGTATATGGCCCGACTTACCTCCTTTCTACTAGAGAGTAGGGTCTTCACTAATTTATCTGACAGTCCCTTGGCTTTTAGGAGGTCTTCTTCAGAAACCAAGCAGTTAGATGTAACCGGTTTGCTTCCAGATGATTCACAGACCCCTGCATTAACAGGTCCTTCCTGAGCGGCAGCTTCCATGGAGGTTTTGTGGTCAGATTTAGTAGTGTTGCGAACCAGGGTCTTTTTGGCCAAAAAGGAGTGATCAGGATCAGATTGGTATTTTCCTCCCAGAATTTCCTTAGGACCAGTGGTATCAGGGGAAAAGGGAAGAGTGTAGCACAGCTGGTAATGCCACGGGTGGGCGAGAGCATCTATGCCTACAGCCCGGTCTTCTCGGTGGAGTGAGAAGAACTACTGTACTTTCGTGTTCTGTTGGCTGGCAAACAGATCTATTTGAGGCTGTCCCCATACTTTGGAGATCATCAAGAAAACTTCTTGGTTCAGACTCCACTCTGCTTCCACCACTTTCCTTCTGATTCTGCAATCTTTTTAGGTGGACCGCTGACAGAGAGGCCACGTTCTGTTCTGCCCAGGCAAGTAGCTTACTGGCTAGTTCCAGCAGTCCTCTGCTCCTTGTTCCAGTACATAAGCTACTGCAGTCCTATTGTCCTAAAGGACCTGAACGTGTTGTCCCTTTACCGCTTGTTGAAAGGCTAGTTGGCCGAGAAAGATGGCCTTTACCTCCCGCCAATTTGAGGACTTTCGGGTTTCCGCTTTGGACCAAGCCCCCTGAGAGGTTTGGCCATCCAGGTGGGCTCCCCAACCCCAGGTACTTGCGTCTATTGTTAGATGCTTGTCTAGTGGAAAGACCTAGGAGAGACCTCTTGCCAGGTTAGTTGAATTCCTCCACCACCAGAGCGCCCGTTTTACGTTTGAGGTAAGTTTGATTTGTTTCTCCAACGACTCCTGGTGTGATCATCTTTGTAAGATATTCATCTGAAGAGGTCTGCAATGAAATCTAGCCCACTGTACAGCTGGGAATTGATGCTGTGAGAAGTTCTAAGACTGCCATGGCTGATCAAACTGAAATTGAGAGATTGGATCTTCTCCATCTTCTCTTGTGGCAGAAAAACTCTTTGAAGCAACAAGTTTATCGTATAGCCCAAAAACCTCATCTCCTGCATTGGTTCTAGATTTGATTTTTCTAGATTCAGGAGCCACCCTAGGTTCTTGAGGTGAGTCTGAGACACCTGAAGATTTGTCAAGACTTGTTCTTTGGAGTCCACGAAAAACAACAGGTCGTCCAGTTATGGGATGACCGAGATCCCTCTTAGCTTCAGAAGCTCCAGGGCTTCAGTCATTATTTTTGTAAAGATCCTGGGGGAGGAATAAAGACCTGAATGGCAGAGCTCTAAATTGGAGATGCCAAACTGAAGTCCCCAGGTTGAGGGCTAGGCAGAGAAAGCGTTGGGAAGCTTGAGCTGGACATGTAAATAGGCATCCCTTAGATCTAGGGATGCCATGAAACAGTCTGGAGTCAACAACTTCGTTATTGAATGGATCGTGTCCACGGAATGATCTGTTTAGGATCTTTAAGTTCAGAATCAACCGATACTTCCCCGAAGGCTTTTTCACCAAGATGATGTGGGAATAGAAGCCTCGGCCTTCCTGATGTTTTGGGACCTGGAAAATCACCTCCTGTTAAATCAGATCCTGTAGCAGGCTCATCATTGCGGAAGCTTTTTGTTGATCCTTTGGAAGGGTCGTAACAAAATCTGCTTGGGGGGCCTCTGAAATCTCCACACTGTATCCCTGGGAGATTAAGTTTTTCACAAACAGGCTTGAAGTGGTTTTGTTCCACTGTAGGCGAAAGGCAGAAAATCTTCCCCCTACTGGGGTGAGAGCGTCAATTGTTTTTAGGGGGCTGGTCGGGGGAGATCTAAATAGAACTCCTCCTCTTCTCTTACCTCTTTGAAAGATCCAGCGGTTTTTGTGGTCTTGATCCCTACTTTTGTGGGGCTGTTGAACAGCGCGAAAATTCTTTTTGATCGGTTGTTTTTTGGAAGGCAAAGCCTTTTTCTTGTTGGCTGTCCTATCCAGGACTATTTCCAGGTCTGGACCGAAAAGAAGAAGATCACCCGTAAAAGGTAGGCCACATAGCTTAATCTTGGAGGCTGTGTCACCAGACCAAGTTTTTAACCAGACAGCATGTCTGGCTGAATTCACTAGCGCTGACGACCCTGCTGACATCTTAACTGATTCGGCTGATGCATCAGCCATGTACTACGACCTTGCTGACATCTTAACTGATTAGGCTGATGCATCAGCCATGTACTTCACTACCTTCAGGATCAATGGGAAAGACTCCAGAAGATCTTTCCGTTATGTGCCCGCCTCTTTGTGGCTCTTCAGCTTCTCTACCCAGCATTTTAGGTTCCTTGCGACAACCGTGGAAGCCATAGCGGGTTTGAGGCTGGCCTATGTGCAATCCCATGCTTTTTTCAAGAGGGAGTCCGGTCTCTTATCCATCGCATCCTTCAGCACCTCCATATCCTTGAATGCTAGGTCTGTGAGACGGGAAACCTGCAAGAATACAGAATATACACGGGATTTCTTATTCCATACAGCTGACTCCTTATCTTCAAAGGGAAACCTTCTCCTAAGGGTCTTGGAAAAGAGGCCCCTTTCAGGGTCCTTCCATTCTTTCTTTACCATGTCCGAGAGGATTCTATGGACTGGGAACACTCTATGTTTAGTGTCGTCTAGTCCTTGGTACATTTTATCGTGAACCAATAGTTGCACCTTTTCGTCCTGGATCTCGAGGGTAGTGTAGATCGCTCTCAGAAGGTCGTCCACTTCCTCCAAAGATAGTTTGTACCTAGAGGCTCGGCTATCATCTTCCTCTTCCTCCTCGTCTGAATCCCTGAGGGGGGGAAGAGTACTTGCCCCCTCATCCCCTGAGTCCACGACTCTACTGGTCTAGGGGTGGATGCCCTCAGGCTGGATGGTGGATGCTGGGGCTCGAACTGGCATGCCGGGCTCTGAACCAGCATGGACTTGACCAAACTCAACGAGTTGGTAAGTTCCCGTACTGAAAAGAACAAATCCTTGTATTGTTGGGATGTTTCCTGATGTTTCCTCTTCTACCAATTCCTTAATACAGGACCTGCACATTGCCTTCTGCCATGAATCTCTGAGGGGGTTCTTGCAGGAAGGACATTTCCTCTGACTTGGTGGGTTTGAATGCTTGGATTTTCCTAAAGCTTTTTCCTAAAGCACCCACCTGGCCACCAGGGTAATGCCAGCGGACCCGGGCACATAGACGCCGACGCCTTCTGCGGGCCCTTGAATCCCCTGAGCTGGAGAGACCTGGGACTCCGGAACACCCCCTGCCCGTACTGTGGGGGGGATGCCGGGATGGTCACTGCACAACAAAACACAAAAGGTAAGCCTTCTTCCTCCACCTTTGAGAGAGCGCAGCTCCCTGGTTCCAGCATGTGCTCCCACCATGGCAGAGGAAACACAATAACTGAAGCCATGGTGGAAGAGGAGGGATTTAAAGGCTGCATGTGTTTCCTGGAAAATGGGCAGAGCTGCGCTCTCTCTCCAAGGTTGTCCTGAAAGGCGATTTGAGAAATTAATATTGGTCAATGAATACATTTTGTTAAAGACACAATTACGTATGGTATGATGATTACATCATGCCAAGTTGTCCATGTTCTGATTAAGACTGGAAAAGTTCTCGTTCTAATGCACAGATTTCACAGGATCAGGAAAGGCACTGCTTCCTTTCATTGTACGTTTGCTCCCTGTAAATATTTACAGACTGAACTGTCTGATTCTGTTCAAACCTATAGGGCTTGGTCTAATAAGCTGAAAAAGGGCAATAGTAACTATTAACCCATAGGGCAATGGTCCACAACAGTCTTAAAACTTCAACTTGATTACTTTAGGTGATGAGACAATTGTGATTTGCATTAGATTATGAAATAAGCCCCAGAGGTTAAGAGACATCAATCCAATTAGTCATGCTAGAGAGTGATGAAAACTGACTAATAGATATGCTGTTCTACCCTATCACTTTGCTTCTTGATACCATCTGTGGCACGTATTTACCTAATTAAACAAAAGTGTCAACTGCCCAAATTTATAACTTTGCACAGTGCAAACAAAAATGTAGCTCCCAGCACATTTACCAGCTAGCCAGCAAGTAAAAAAAAAAAAAAAAAAAAAAGTCTAAAACATAGCAATGAATAAATTAAAGGTGGGTATGCCTAAAGGCAGACATTCCTCCTTAAAGCGGGAGTCCGGCGAAAAAAAAAATTTTAGATGTAAGCAGCTGCAAATACTGCAGCTGCTGACTTTTAAAATAAGCACACTCACCTGTCTCGGGGTCCAGCGATGTCCGCACCTGAGACCGAACCGTCCCTCGGTCCTCGGGTGCTGCCGCCGCCATTCTCAGTGAGGGAATCAGGAAGTGAAGCGTTGCGGCTTCACTTCCCAGGTTCCCTACTGCGCATGCGCGAGTCGTGCTGCGTGTTCTCAATGGTCCCCGCTATCTCCTGGGACCTGTGTCTTTCCCAGGAGACAGCGGGGGAGTGCGGGAGGGGGCGTGACTCCCGCAGGAGTCTATTCCCGGAAGTGGGTGCAGATACCTGTATTATACAGGTATCTGCACCCCCCTCCCCCCTGAAAGGTGCCAATTGTGACACCGGAGGGGGGGAGGAATCCGATGAGCAGAAGTTCCACTTTTGAGTGGAACCCCGCTTTAGGGGGGAAGGGACACCAGATGCCCAGCAAAGCACAGTGGCAGCTGAAGGTGTGCAGTATGTCCCTGCATCAATTCCAGAAAGCTAGACATAAATGGCAACTACCTCAATTTATAACTAGCTTTTACAGTAAGGTGCATATAGGGAGGATATTGAAAAGAGCAAACAAACACTATTACCAACTAGCCAGCACAAAACAAAAAAGTACACTGTCTAACAATTTATTTTAAAAAAGGTGGTTCTAGTTGCGCATCATTTTCAAATGTATGTCAAAGCTGCACTGCCTAGTCAAAGCCCCTCTGTATCCCCCCGACACTAGCACTGGAACCGCTGGTTGTCAGTGACAGTTGGGGTTCAGCAGTAAGCACAGGAGAGCCTCTGTGTTGGAGCATATATAGCAATGCATAAATAAAGGGGAAGTATGCCTGGAAGCTTTTTTTGTTGTCTAGCTGGTAAGTGTGCTGGGAAATACATTTTTTGTTAGCTCATCAAATGTCTTCCATAAGAACTGTGTGCATTGCCTGACATCAACCAATCATACTAACTTTTTATGGCCAATTCTCTGATAAATGAGCCTCACTGTGCAGCTGCCAGCTTAAATTGATTGTAAAGGCTTAACTTTTTAAAATAAAATAAAGATGTTATACTTACTTGCTCTGTGCAATTCTATTGCACAGAGCAGCCCTCGAACCTCCTCTTCTGGGGTGACCCACGGGCAAACTTGGCTCCTTCTCTTCTGTGGCTGTCTCCATAGCAAGTCGCTAAATACCTGTCTCACCAATTGAAAAGGGGGCTATGCAGCATCTTTTTCCTATCTGCAATGTAGGTACTGAACAGGATTGGGGGGAAATGGTGGGAGAGAAGGTCTTGCAGTGGTAGAAAGTCCACAGCCTTAGTTTACAGAGAAGGGAAGAAAGTCCTGTGTAATTATTAATGTTTAATAACATAAGAAATTGGCCTGGGGGGTGGCCGACCATGGATGGCTGAAGACGTACACCACTGAGCTCCGTGCCATCCGGTAGCTGGTCATTAACAAGACACCACACACCCACGATTTATATGGAAGCGGCAAGCTCTCACCCCGCTGAGCCTCCTGAACTATTACAAGGCACCATACAGCGCTATTTGCTAAGAACGGCGCCGCTCGATCACAGACCCCTAAGTAGAAGATGGTGCCCGGCCGCAGCACGGGGAAGACCAAGCCTCCTCCTCCCACTCCAGCAACAGCTCACCCATTTAGGGAAAGCACCAATGGACCCCAGGACCCCAGAGGATAGACCTCAGCCACCTCTGTGCGGTCAGTACCATCACACGACACAGGCACAAGAGAAAACCAGACAGGCACATGTCCCCTGACAGGGGAGCCCACTAGGTCAGAAGCCACAGCACTCCTCTCTGCATTTAGAGCAGACTTTGATTCTTGGGCAATTAAAATGGAGGATTCCCTGCATATAGAACTAAATGCTCTGAAACAAAATGTTACAGCCACTGAAGTGGCAGTCTCAGCTCTAACTACCACTCAAGATGATCATGAGGCACGTATAGTGGCACTTGAATCCTCACCCGCGACACACCTCCGTCGCTTGCGACACCAGCAATGCATTGAGAACCGTGAAAATCGCAGCCGCAGAAACAACATCAGACTGCAAGGTATACCTGAAGCAACATCTGGTGCGGAACTAAAGCCCACTGTCATAACGGTCCTCAACAAAGTTTTGGGAAGAGAGGCCTCATCACCAATTGAGCTAGATCGTGTTCACAGAGTGGGAGGGCCGGGTGGTACCCGAGATGGCCGCCCCCGAGATGTACTCTATCGGGTTCACTATTATACCCTAAAAGAGGAAATAATGCGGAAGGCTTGGAGCATGGGCCCAGTGGACTTCTTTGGAGCCCCTATACATCTGTACCCAGATCTGTCTCACAGTATGCTGCACATGTGCCGTGTGGTGCGCCCTCTACTTGATCTCATTCGGCAAGCTGGGGCTTCCTATACTTGGGGCAACCCATTCAGCCTCAAGGTGACTCACGGCGACGGCAGGTTCGTACTGTCAGACCAACTGCCTGACTTCTTTCTCTTCCTCAAACAAGAACCGGTTGATTTTCTGAACTGGCTGGATCCTCCAGACGACAGATCTAGACAGCTGGGACTTGGCCCATTTCCACAACGCCGTAGATGTCCTAGGTCTAGGTCGGTATCCCCTGGCCCTGGAATAAGACAACCTATCTCTCCAGAAGATTGACCCAGAAGTACCATGGAGAACACGGCCTTATCCCTTTCCTTCACACCATTTACCTCATCGGGGGATCCTAGCGGCTCTAACACACTCCTGGCAGGTTTGCTCTGCCCTCTGCATGTGACACTTCCGGTGTGATCTGTGCCCACTAACATACTTGGTCAGGTACTGTTCGATAATAGGGGGACGAAACTGTTGGTTCTTTTTCTGCCCTTTGCCAGTACAATTGTCTGGCTGGGGTTTGGGAGAGAACACAGGTAATAGATACTTTCTGTTTCACACGGTGATGGGTGTCAGGTCACACCAGAACACACTGAATGTTTTTCACATGTTGTTCCACTCAATTTTTGATTGTCCCCACTCCCCGACACATGATTGTGGACACTCACGGAAGTAGGGGGTCCGACCCTATGCAGAGACTTGACCCCCAGACCTGATCATCTTCTGCTGCAGCTTAAGCTAGTATAGCACAGGCCACACATATGATGAACTTGAAAGCCTCCCCAGTATGATCTCCTGATGCCCCTATATCCCCTTTATTTTTTCTATATCAGCTGGAGCCAATATTATTACCTATTGCATTTCTCCACAGGTTTAATAATCAGTCTTAATACTTAAGTACCCTGTTGGATGTTATCATTTGTTGTTCTTATAACTGTGTTTGTATGTATTAGGTACATACAAACATAGTTGTATGTACCTGTGTTTTGTATGTATTAGGTTTAGGAGCTACTCCTAAAACCCTTGGTGAATTTAATTAGTGAGACTCGGAGCCTGTTGCTATCTTTAGACAGCAGGGATCCCCTCCCCAGCCCCCTTGTTTGCAACAGCTGAAGCATACAATATATGAGAAAATTTACAATATTTTGTTGCGCTAGGGGAAGACAGCTATGGATAGGGGTGAGCAATATACAAAGGGATAATAAGTTATATAAAAAATTGATAATAAATTAAGAATAGCTATTAAAATATATCAATTATATAACAGTTATGTATGAATTACAATACATTTAAATGATAAAAAATATTAAAAAATAAAAAAATGATAAAAAATGATAAAAAGAGTCCAGGGATGGTGCTGGGTTGATGAACAATAGTCCAGGCATAACTGGGATAAAATGAGTGGAGGGGGGGGGAATGCAGAGTATAGGTCTATGACCTCAGGGGGAGAGATATGCTCTGAACGCGTGCACGCCCCCAGCATCACTGATACCTGGGAAATACAACTAGGAACAGACGATCCACGCTGTGCCTGTCTCAACCCAGCCTGTGACACTGGTTACCACCGGCGCTGCCAGACGGTACAAAGAGACAAGTGTAACACACTCCAGCATATTGGATCACCCCCTGTGGAGCCCTGCTGCCCACCACACAGCCTCCCGGATGGATTTTTTACCTGATGTGCCTGTATCTACCTTACTCTGAGTGAGTGCATTTCAACTTGTAATAAAATGTTTATGCTTCAGTACTGCACTTAGGACGGCGCTGCTTTTCTTCCTTTTTAGCATACAATATATATCTAAGTTGTCTTCCCTCAGAAGCGACCGCCCCTTGCCTCATGCACAGGTCAAATAATCGATGTGCTGCTTACCCGATATCTATGCCTGCTATGCTGTTGGGACCACGACTCAACCTGAACATGGTCAATCTATCTTGACCTTTCTCCCACAGTAGGACTGGCACAGTGATAAAGCGTGATAATCCACGCAGTGCCTCGCCTCCGCGAGGGCATTAGTATTCATAGACACTTCTCCTTGGGCGTCTTCCCATATAAATTCTACTTCCTCCTCTATCCCTGCGCTTTCCTCTCCCCCCCTCCCCCATTTCCCCCTCTCTGATCTATACTCCCCCCCTACTGTCTCCTTCTCAAACTTTTTATATTCTCGCATTCCAGCATGGCTCACACGGTGATCTCTCGCCCCCGACTAACACTCTGCTCCTATAATGCAAACGGCCTCAACGTTGCCTCGAAACGAGGGCAAATTCTTTACCAAATGCATAAACGTCAGGTTAACGTGCTTTTACTACAGGAGACTCATTTCAATTCTGACTCCACCCCCTCCTGCTCCAACAGATACTTCAATAGATGGATTCACAGCACCAACCTGACACAAAAATCTAAGGGAGTATCTATTGCTTTCCATAAAGCACTCCCTCTCGAATTACTTGACCATCTGGCGGACCCCCAGGGAAGATACCCGTTGGTGAAAATCTCCTTATGGGGGACTAAATTTACGATAGCCAACATATACCTGCCTAATACTCACCAAATTTCATCAGGCTTGCAGTACTTGAAGATCTCATACAATGCTCCCCTGGGTCCACCTCTAGGTTCCTCGACCTCCCGTTCTTATATATCTTACCCTAATCTGCGGGCCCTGAATCGTGCCATATATGATATGCATCTTATCGACGTCTGGAGGATATTGTACCCTAAATCCCGAAACTATACCCACTTCTCTCACATTCACCAATCATATAGCCGCCTTGATTACTTTCTGATCGTCCATGGCTGTCTAGATTGATCCCCGGAATGTGAAATTGACACTATGGTTTGGTCCGACCATTCCCCCCGTATACCTGACACTCTCGGTCCCCTCCACTCCAGTAAAAGAGTGGACATGGAGGTTAAACGATTCGCTACTAATGGATCCGGGTGTGCCGCACGGATAACGGAGACCATATCAAATTTTCTGGCGGACTACGCTTCTGACGACACTTCACCACCCATTAAATGGGAGGCACTAAAGGCGGTAATGCGGGGCACCTTTATTCAATCGGGAGCTCACCTGAAGAAACAACGCTCGGCAGCAATAGATACCGCAGTACGTAAGCTTAGGGCACTAGAGACTGCACATAAGTGCTCTCCAACAGTAGGGACGCTGACAGAAGTCTCCTCCGCCCGCACTCAACTTAGGGAATTATACGAAGCATCAGCCCGTAAGTTTGCGAACAAACTTGCCTTTCATCAATACCAATTCCAGGTCAAATGTGGTAGATCGTTTGCACGTACTTTACACACTAAACAACCTACCACTTTTATATCCCACATACAGGACAAATCTGGGGAAACCAATTCCTTGCCCTCTAAGCTAGCCCTGGTATTCAGGGATTTTTATCAATCCCTATATAACATATCTGATGCAAGCCCTAACGACTTTCCCTCCACTACGGCGGAAGCCAAGGCCTCGTATACCTCACAAACTGCATTACCTACTTTAGATGAAAAAACAATAGAAGACCTTGAGGCATTGATTGAGCCACAATATGATATCCAGAATAATGTCCCTCTACTCCTCTCCTTCTGCTAGAATTAGAATAAATGGATCCCTATCTCCAACGTTTACTATCCAGAATGGAACACGACAGGGATGCCCCTTGTCTCCCCCTCTATACGTCCTTGTCATGGAAGATCTGACCATCGCCCTTAGGAACAACCCAGCAATTCATGGTATTAATGTAGGCCCTGTTCATTCTAAAATCGCTCTCTTTGCGGATGATTTGCTAATGTTTGTGGCCCAACCGCAATATCCCTGCCCTCAATTATACAGGAGTTCCGGAGATATGGAGAAGTAAGTAACTTCAAAGTTAACCATAGGCCCTTCAACAACTCTCATCTTCCTTACCTTTTAAGACGGGCTCCACCTCTATTTGCTACCTAGGAATTCACATCCCAACAGACGCTTCTTGACTCCTGCCAGTAACTGTACTCCTCTGCTCCTCAGAACACAAGCAGATCTGACTATTTACGTATCCAAACGGCTTTCTTGGCTGGGGAGGGTGAATGCCCTGAAAATGGACGTTCTCCCTAGGTTCTTATACCTTTTTCAAACCATCCCTGGTCTACATTCCTACCTCGTTCTTTGGAAGACTCCGTCAGATTTTCTCCAAATTTAAATGCAAGGTGGACCGTCCCAGGATAAGATATGATACAATGATTCTTCCAAAGGCACGGGGTGGAGCGGGGGTCCCAGATGCCTACATATATTAAAAGGCGGCGGTACTCACACGTATCATAGATTGGTTTCATCACCCCTCGTCCAAACTCTGGGTTCAACTGGAGAGTCATCTAAATGAAATTGATCTCAGCTCCTTGCCATTGACACATATGACTCAACATAAAAATGTCACGTTTCTCTGCTGCTCTTACTCGCCAGACACTTCAGGTATGCGACCGTTTGGTCTCAGCTAATAAAATATCTAAACTACAGGGTCCTATGACTCCTCTCTTTGGGACCCGGCTTTCCCCCCAGCTGCGAGTGGGTGGAGATTCGGACCCTGAAATAAGGAGGATCATGGACACCTAGCTCAGGTCCTCCGCGTGGACCCATCTTTTAGGACAGACACACCTGCCCAGACAGCTCTGAGTCAACCAACAACGTGGCTACAGAGAATCTAAGTTGTGTCCTACATCCGTACCTTTTCTTCCATACCGGAGATCCTATCTGATCCATCGAATTTCGTCTAGCTGCTTTTACAGCCCGACCCGCCGACTTACGTGGTATGAAACTTTACTCCCTATTACTTAACATGTCTACCCCTGACCTTCCACCATACACGCAGAAATGGAAAGCAGACCTACAACACTCTATCTCAACTGCTGATTGGCAAAAATGCTTCACCCTGACGCATAAGATTTCTTTAGCAACTAGGACTCAAGAAAAAGGATTTAAACTGTTGACGAGATGGGACAGATGCCCTGCGACTATACAACGCTTCAACCCCTCTTTGCCAGATGCCTGCTGTTGATGTTTGTCCCCTAGAGGGACCATGCTTCACATTTGGTGGACTTGCCCTCCTATTTAGAAATTCTGGCAAAGGGTCTTTGTTTTGTACTGCAGGCTGATGGCAACCTCAATCAAGCCCACACCAAAGGTGGCCCTCTTATCTATGATCCCGGGACCCCTCAAGACGATTAAAAAAGATATACTGCGTTACTTTCTTGCAGCAGCTAGGTCGATGATTCCTCGTCATTGGAGAACAGAGAATGTACCTTCCCTGGAGGCTTGGGCTGTTGAGGTGGATCAGATAAGAGACCTGGAACGTCTGTTGGCCCAGGAAACCGGGAAGGTTTCATGGACATGGACCTCATGGTCAATGTTTCGTCACTCCAAAGACTTTACTATATGGGCTGAAGATGACCCTACCTCATCCACCGGATAACCATGCTGGAGCAATCTTTTACCTTCCTATCCTCCCCCCTATTTTTTGGCTGCAACCTCTCTTTTCTTCCCCTAAATGCTCTCCCTCACAACGTGAACCAAACACCCGAGCATCTGAACTGAGGCCACATGCACAGTTTGGATCCGTGAGTTAGATTTGTTCCCTGAAACAGTGAGGGATCCCTACAGCATATCATCATGCTTAGAACGGTCTACAGTTTATCTTAGCTCTGCGTAAGATTAGAATGGCATTGTATGTTGGAAACCGTCTGCTTATTATTGTTTGCTCTTCTACGCGGTATGTTACTATATTGTTTTGCAAAACTATTCCATCAGGAATACTAAAGCTAAGATACCTTAGAATACGCATACCTCATAAAGGTTTTCCTCACTGCCTTATGTAAGATACATGTTTATAACATACTGTAACGTGTTTATTTCACTTGTTCTTCTTTAACCACCCAATAAAATAAGATTGAAAAGAAATTGGCCCAGTATGTTCAAACCTTCACATTTCTTTTGGGGGTGTGATTAATGCATTATATATTCATCAAATCTACACTGCTTTTAAATCATTATAGGCCTTCCATATACTTATAAAATGATGATGGTATTAATAGTAGTTATAGTAATATCTTCAAAAATTACGCTTACCTTTCTTGATTTAATATAGCAAATACTGCATGTCTGTGCATCTTTCTTTTCCCTCCATGATTTTATTATTTCCTTGTTTTCTGTAGTTTGCTATCAGTTGTTGATTATCTCTGGATGCTTAATAAGCAAAGTAATTTCATCTGGCCTGGAAATAAGATATGTATCCACTTAAGCAATACATTTTGAGTGTTGTCATTGTTACCGTACTTCTAAATCCCCGTTTCCTTCTTTTGAATTGTGTTAGGACAGTCATGAATAATAAGATTTTTGTTTTATATTTAAAAAATTTTTCTTGGAATACACCACAGGAAAACTTCATATTACAATGGTATTGTATTATGCTGCCACCCCCGGGTGATTGGGCACCAATCAGAAAAAAGACAGGAAGTCCCCACCCAGACAAAACCCCTTCCTGCTAGGTATAGTTTCAGTTTTGTGGCAAGCAATGAAAACAGTAAAGAAGAGAAGGATTCCTGTGTTCTGTGATGTACCCCAAGAAAAGGATTTTACTGGTAAATGTAAAAATACAATTTTCTTTATTATACAGCTGCTGAATGGAGTCCATTAGGACATACAGTGGGGACGGAAAGTATTCAGACCCCCTTAAATTTTTCACTCTTTGTTATATTGCAGACATTTGCTAAAATCATTTAAGTTCATTTTTTTTTCCTCATTAATGTACACACAGCACCCCATATTGACAGAACACAGAATTGTTGACATTTTTGCAGATTTATTAAAAAAGAAAAACTGAAATATCACATGGTCCTAAGTATTCAGACCCTTTGCTGTGACACTCATATATATAACTCAGGTGCTGTCCATTTCTTCTGATAATCCTTGAGATGATTCTACACCTTCATTTGAGTCCAGCTGTGTTTGATTATACTGATTGGACTTGATTAGGAAAGCCACACACCTGTCTATATAAGACCTTACAGCTCACAGTGCATGTCAGAGCAAATGAGAATCATGAGGTCAAAGAAACTGCCTGAAGAGCTCAGAGACAGAATTGTGGGAAGACACAGATCTGGCCAAGGTTACAAAAAAATTTCTGCTGCACTTAAGGTTCCTAAGAGCACAGTGGCCTCCATAATCCTTAAATGGAAGACGTTTGGGACAACCAGAACCCTTCCTAGAGCTGGCCGTCGGGCCAAACTGAGCTATCGGGGGAGAAGAGCCTTGGTTAGAGAGGTAAAGAAGAACCCAAAGTTCACTGTGTCTGAGCTCCAGAGATGCAGTCGGGAGATGGGAGAAAGTTGTAGAAAGTCAACCATCACTGCAGTCCCCCACCAGTCGGGGCTTTATGGCAGAGCGGCCCGAAGTAAGCCTCTCCTCAGTGCAAGACACATGAAAGCCTGCATGGAGTTTGCTAAAAAAAACACCTGAAGGACTCAAAGATGGTGAGAAATAAAATTCTCTGGTCTGATGAGACCAAGATAGAACTTTTTGGCCTTAATTCTAAGTGGTATGTATGGAGAAAACCAGGCACTGCTCATCACCTGTCCAATACAGTCCCAACAGTGAAGCATGGTGGTGGCAGCATCATGCTGTAGGGGTGTTTTTCAGCTGCAGGGACAGGAGGACTGGTTGCAATCGAGGGAAAGATGAATGCGGCCAAGTACAGGGATATCCTGGACGAAAACCTTCTCCAGAGTGCTCAGGACCTCAGACTGGGCCGAAGGTTTACCTTCTAACAAGACAATGACCCTAAGCACACAGCTAAAATAACGAAGGATTGGCTTCACAACAACTCTGTGACTGTTCTTGAATGGCCCAGCCAGAGCCCTGACTTAAACCCAATTGAGCATGTCTGGAGAGACCTAAAAATGGCTGTCCACCAACGTTTACCATCCAACCTGACAGAACTTGAGAGGATCTGCAAGGAGGAATGGCAGAGGATACCCAAATTCAGGTGTGAAAAACTTGTTGCATCTTTCCCAAAAAGACTCATGGCTGTATTAGATCAAAAGGGTGCTTCTACTAAATACTGAGCAAAGGGTCTGAATACTTAGGACCAATGTGAATTCAGTTTTTCATTTTTAAGAAATCTGCAAAAATGTCAACAATTCTGTGCTTTTCTGTCAATATGGGGTGCTGTTTGCACATTAATGAGGAAAAAAAAATGAACTTAAATGATTTTAGCAAATGACTGCAATATAACAAAGAGTGAAAAATTTAAGGGGGTCTGAATACTTTCTGTGCCCACTGTATACAAACAAACTAAGGCACAAAGAAAATCCTCCAGATACCTGCAAGTTTCAGTTTCCCTGTGCACAGGGCCTTATCTCTCAATATCCGACTAGCCCAGACCTTGAGGCTTTGACACTTCCACAGCCACAATACCTTGTTGTAAGGCTCCCCCCACCAGAGCAAAAGAGACTTTAAAGGAGGCCTCAAGATGTTTGTCCTAAGCATCTTTAAACACCAGAACCTCATCAACCAGCAGTGCAAGAGTCTTGTTGAGCTAGTATACAGCTGAATCCACTGCAGGCATACTCCATTTCTTAGTGAACCCATTCTCCACGGGATATTGTTGATTGAATCATTTTGGTGGAACGAACACCTTCTCAGGGTGAGTCCAGTCCACAAATAGCACATCCTTTAAATGAGAATGTACAGGGAAGGATAAGAGATGCGGCAGCAGATGCCATAATCCAAATCCTGTAATCTTTGAGGTAGAAGACTCACAGCGCATGAAGCTTTAAGTTGGGCCTGACCACATCCCCAAGAAAACCCTTATGCCCCGTACACACGGTCGGACTTTGTTCGGACATTCCGACAACAAAATCCTAGGATTTTTTCCGATGGATGTTGGCTCAAACTTGTCTTGCATACACACGGTCACACAAAGTTATCGGAAAATCCGATCGTTCTGAACGTGGTTACGTAAAACACGTACGTCGGGACTATAAACGGGGCAGTGGCCAATAGCTTTCATCTCTTTATTTATTCTGAGCATGCGTGGCACTTTGTCCGTCGGATTTGTGTACACACGATCGGAATTTCCGACAACGGATTTTGTTGTCGGAAAATTTTATCTCCTGCTCTCCAACTTTGTGTGTCGGAAAATCCGATGGAAAATGTGTGATGGAGCCCACACACGGTCGGAATTTCTGACAACAAGGTCCTATCACACATTTTCCGTCGAAAAATCCGACCGTGTGTACGGGGCATTAAAGTGGTTGTTAATGCATTTCTATAAGACTATGCCAGCCCCTCCTATTAGAGGCTGGCATGGCACACTGTGTAAGTTGTTTTGAAAAACAAGCGTTGTAAATACCGAATTTCAGCTGTCTTCAGGCCAGTCACATTACTCGCGGCCACTTTACAGCTCCGATGGATTGCTTTTGCAGGAGGGGCCGTGATCTCCCCCTGACAACAGCTGGGGAGATCAGGTGGCCGCTCGTCTCCTCTACAGAAGTCATCCATCAGAGCTGTAAAGCGGCCGCAAGTCAGGTGACCGGCCTGAAGACAGCTGAAATTCGGTATTTAGAACTCTCGTTTTTCAAAACAACTTACACAGTGTGCTATGCCAGCCTCTAATGGAGGGGCTGGCAGTGACAATTTTAGATTTTGGTTTTACAATAATAGGGTAGACGGACAGAGAGGGAGATGAAGGGCAGGAAGGAGGGGGATTGGGGGGGGAGAGGAGAGCTGAGAGCAGGCAGCATATGACGGAGGGATGCACTCTGACCACGGTGATCATTGCTCAGCAGCCATCATTTTCGTGGTCAGCACAGAGAGGGCATACAGGAAGTGGAAAGTTCAGGGAGGTTTTTTTACAGTTTAGAGGGGGGCAGATTACACAGCACAAACGCTGTGCTGTGTAATCTGCTTTAAAGGGACAAGGATCTATATTTTTTTTGGGTTAACAAGCCCTTTACAAGTTTTTTGGGTCTAGGATAAAACCAAACTCTTTTATTTAGGAATTCTGAAGGAACCCTTTGCACACGGTTATATACATGTAAGCTATTTGGATTTGAGCACAGACATATCTCTTCCATTTCTATTAAATAGTGCAGCACAATGACTAGACGTTAGTCTGTTGCTCCCCTCCAGCTGCTTCTGTGTCTCATATTGGCACTGTAAATCCACTAAAATACACTGTATTTTTCAGTGTAGAGAATGGACTGGCCAAGGAGGGATTACTTTGACTCTTTGGCCAGCTTGAACATGCAATGCAATGTATGTGAACCAACAATCCCTGATTTTTTTTATGGAACAATTGCTGCAAAGATGTAAGGGCGTTTATCACTGCATAGGGTTCAGAATTAAAGGGTAAGGTCACCTTTACAGAAAAATCTGTAAGGTGAACTTACACAGGACCTCCTCTTCATCCCCCCAGTCCCGCTGAACTGAATCGCGGCAATCTCCCGTTCTGAGCCCCGGTATGTCCGT
This sequence comes from Lithobates clamitans, assembly GCA_037952925.1. NCBI lineage: Eukaryota > Metazoa > Chordata > Amphibia > Anura > Ranidae > Lithobates > Lithobates clamitans. The sequence continues at coordinate 2,117,581 of JBBGZY010000325.1, read as the reverse complement.
GTCAGGAGTCCGGGGCTTGGGAATCCAAAACGTACCCCGTTTGGGTGGCGCCAACCAATCAGAAGCTGTGGTAGCCTGTCCTGTCAGCTGGGAAGAAGATGCGTGGATGCCGAGGGTATTTCTAAGCTCTGGACTCCTGACGCTGATATACCGGGGCTCAGAACGGGAGATTGCCGTGATCCAGGTCAGCAGGACAGGGGGGGGGGGGGGAGGAGGGGGCCCTGTGTAAGTTCACCTTACAGATTTTTCTGTAAAGGTGAACTTATCCTTTAACTAGTTAGAATTAACTTAAAGTGTAACTCCACTTTTGTTGAGAGAAAAAAACATTCCCCTTTGGGTGATCTATGTACATTGCAAGGATTATAACAACCGTTGTTGCGGATTCCGGATTCCTACCTTTTGTTATTCTGAAGAAATCCCTGTTTGTCTGTACCTCTGGGCTGAGTGGGTCAAATGGGAGTGGTTTCATAATTATCAGTCAGTTGTGGCAGCTGGAGAGCACTAATGAGGAAAGCTGCTGGGCCTGCATCCCTTTAGACGTGTTCCTATTGGAAATATCTCACCAAAAATTACTTTTTTGTTGCAGGGGATGCCTAAAATCTGACTTGTACCTTAGGCAGACTTCTGGGAAAATTGGTGAGCCAATCACACAAGCAGGAATTGTTATTTCTGGGGAGTGGTCAGTAGACATTCATATTGCATTGAATTTATAGAAATTTACAGCAGCTGCATATTGAAAAGGAAAGGTAATTTTTAATAACATTCAATTACAATATGACTTGTATCACAATTGTACACGCTATATTATTTTTTGTTTGCTATTTTTTTTCCCCATGAATGCGGAGTTACCCTTTAAAGCAGAGCTCCACCCAAAAGGGATGTCGTTTACACCCTCCCCACCTCCACTGCCACATTTGGCACTTTTTGGGGGGTACCTGGTTTTGAGGGTTCTGCGAAACTCTATTTGAAAAACCCTTGGTCTATGTAATGTTCTTAGCATACTTGTCCTGTAAGGCTAGGCTCACACCTGTGCGTTCGCATGGGCATGAGAGCCCATTTATTTGAATGGGCTGCCATGCCTCGCAAAATGCCTGCACTATTCTTGAAATGGCAACCCAAACAGGAACAGAGGATCCCAGTACAGTAGCAATTTCCAGTGCGGGCGGAGTGCTATTAGAATTAATGGCACCTGCCTGCGGGTCCCGCATTTCTGTGTGGGTGGTTGCGGCTGCTGGTATGTGTGCGGCACCACCCACACAGATGTGAAGCTAGCCTAACAAGATACCTTTTGGCAAAATGTAAGTGTCAAATCAGAACAATAACACATTTCTGCTATCATATTTCCCGCTACAAACCAATACAATTAGAAGCTTAGCTGCCCAGCCAAAAGTGTCTGAAGTTGTAAAAATACGTCCAGAGGAAAAGATTTATGTATAAATATAGGAAATTATTAGGTGACTGCATCCGTTTTGTTAGAATATTAAAAAAAAAAATAAAAAAAAAATATATATATTATATATAAAGAAACCATTTGATTTATTTAGGGTTATGAAGGTGGATAACTATCAAGGCTAATTTGTGTATGTAACTATGTGTCATTCGGTGACTTGCAAAGACCTTTTGGTTGTGGATTGAAAGAATACTATAGCTTTCTTGCCATATGTTAACAAAAACAGCAGAGAGTGGTCACTGCTTGTCAGGTAAACTTTCTATAGGCTCTGAACTACATTTGCTGATATTATATTTATTATAGATTAGTAAACAATATTTATTATATATGGTATAAGCAGAGAACAATGGAGGAAATAATAAACATTCCCAGTTCACTTTGTGTGATGCTGGTCTCCTTAGGTTACCTTTTGCTGTTATTTGTACCCAAAAAACTGCCACAATATTTCTAAGTAGCATAGTATGGCACATTCACACCGCATTGGTACATTTCAGTTGTTAAATCTATGGGTTTCAGGGTGCCTTAATAGCCACAGGTTTCCAAATCTTAGTAAGATTTAGAATCAGTTTACATGCCTGTCCTCAGCATTAGGGATAATTATGATCTCTCATGATAGAAGAATGCAGCACAAATCATTACTGACCTGCTGTGGGTTACCGTGTTCTTGCTGATCAACTATGCAAACCTTCTGTCTTCCCAGACTGAAACAGGAACAGTCCCAACCTTTCCTCTTGTGTGCCTATTCTGGGATAAAGACCACCCTTCTGCATCATAAAGCCAGCCTTAACGTCTATTGTCACCGTAATTTATGACACAAACCACCACAGCCTTCTCACCCCTTGCTGTGCTGCACTATAAAAAGGACATTTAATAGCGCTTTAAAAACAAAAGTAATAATCAGCAACTGCATTACAAAGAAAAACGTACATATTTCTTGAACTGGCAGGAAAAGACATTGTTTGTCACATTCTTTCACATTTGCCAAGATTTTTTTTCAATAAAATGTGTACTTTTTTTAATATACAAAAAAAAAAAAACACTTGTTTTTCAGTCAGCAATTATATTGAAGCTGAACTTGAGGCAAAACAACTCATTTTAATATGTTCCTTAAGATACACAAATACTGTATATAAACTCAGTGAACACTAAATACCTTTTCAAAATCAAATAAATTACCATGTAAAAGTAATAGCATCAGCATGGCGATTAACTTATTCTGTACAGAGAGCAGAGTTTTTGGAAGGACTCAGCAGGCCCCACCCACTACAGGATACCTACAGAAAACTACAGGAGGGGGCGGTGACATGACCAGTCACCATACACAAGAAGAGAGCAGCAGTGACTGGTCTTTTTTTACAGCAAGTTCCTGCATGAAGACAGTTTCACACTGAATTAATGTACAGATCTGGAAGAAACACACGAAGCACACCAAGATTCAAGTACTTCCTTCTTGCATTTAAACAATATAGACAATGAAAAAAAACAAAAAAACAATTGCGCCTAGGATAAACAGTGGACCAACAAAAACTCTATGCAGCAGCTGTTTCAATCTAGTGATAAAGGTGAAAATGTTGTCTTAGGAAAAAGGGTTAATCCTACAAACAAAACAGTGCTAGCAAGGTGCCTAATAATATATAAAGGTAAATGGTGAAACAATCCTCTACAAAAAAGGAATTATCATTTAACAGTCCAATCAAAATTATATATACAATGAGTGTAAGATATGTATCCAGTGAAAAAAGTCCAACAAAAGGATGATTGATATATATATATATATATATATATATATATATATATATATATATATATATAGCAAAAAATGAAGTGAATGTCCTTGCTCACATATGAACAGGATGTATATCCCACAGTGAAAGAACAAAGGTTGGTACTCCCAGCCGATTCATAAACAGGTGAAATTCCTACCCACCAAATGGAGTTGACCCTCATTACCATGTAGCAAGAGAGGTCAAAAGCATTTTGTGGTCTCAAAGACCCGTGGAAACAGGAACTGGCCCCTGATGGTAACTGATGATCCGTGGTCCCAAGGAACAACCCAGAGAGGAATCCTCCACTCCCCTACACTCTGCGAAGTCCAACCAATGATCAGATCTCAGCAATCACAGGCTCCACTCACAGACTCCAGCCAAAAACTCTCTTCCACTCTCCGTGCTCCAGATGGGCAAATGGCATTTAAAAATAAAATAAAAACGGGCTCCACATAGCAAAAATTGGACAGAATGAGTAGACTTTACCGGTACCAGAAAAGGACCAACACTACATAATAATACTAAATCTCTTTATTACAAAAAATGTTTAGCTTTCAGCACTGTCACACTTTGAATGACAATTGCCCGTTCATGCTACACTGTACTCAAATGAAATTTTTAATTTTTATCATTTTTTTCACACAAATGGAGCTTTCTTTTGATGGTATTTAATCACCATTTGGGTTTTTATTTTTTGCTATACAAACAAAAAGACAGAAATTTTTGAAAAAAAAAAACAGGTTTCATAGTTTGTTATAAAATTTTGCAAATGGGTAATTTTTCTCCTTCATTAATATTAGCTGATGAGGCTGCACTGATAGGCACAGATAAGGCGACACTAATAGGCACTGATAAGACAGCACTGATGGGCACTGGTAGGTGGCATTGATAGTCAGCATTGGTGATGAGGCACTTTGGTGGTGACTTTTATAGGTGGCACTGTGGGCACTGATAGGTGACACTGTGGGCACTGGTAGGTGACACTGGTGGACACTGGTAGGTGGCACAGAAGCCTCTGCAGAGGCTCTCCACGATTGGGACTGATGTGCCTCTCACGGCCGCCGGTGATCAGCTTTTTTTTTCTCCTCACGCTACGAGCGTGATCATGTGGTAAGGGGTCGGGATCAACCCCTTACTCCGATCTGTGATCAGCCGAGTCTCATAGACTTGCTGATCACAGAGCGCGCTGTGCGTACCCTGCAGGGGGTGTGCAGGCTGCTTGAACATGGGAGGACGTCTATGGACGCCCTCCTGGCAAATTAAGTTCGCGCTGCAGACATCTTTCGCGCAGATGGGAGGTGGTTAAAAATGTTTGTACAATTAAAAACAAAAAGATACTAGAGCTCCCATTATTACACAACTTATTTGATATCATAATAAATCTCTGTTACTAATAGGTCAAAGAGGTCGACGTTTCGCTTTAATGCTTCCTCTAATGCTTCCTTTAACTATGAACAGAGATCCTACATAGAAAAGAAAGAAGAGAGAAGGGAAAACATCACATTATAGTCAGATAGTAAGTGCAGCATACCATTTTATCAATATGTTATATATATATATATATATATATATATATATATATATATATATATATATATATATATATTATATTACACACATGGAGATACAATGTGTAGTCACTTACAGACAGAAGAAAGCCCTTAAAGTGGGGTTCCACCCAAAAAAACAAACATATGTAAAAAATTCTAAAAAAAAAAAACAAAAAAACATTTGGATATTTTTTTTTTTTTTACTTACCTCTAAATGCCTGTTGCTAGGTGGTCCCTCGTAGTCTGCCCCTTCGTCTGCCTGGGCTGGTGACATCACTTCCCCCTGGCACAGGAAGGGCTCGGCTCTTCTCCCTCCCTCCTGTCAATCATCTGGGACCCTGTGCAGGTCCCAGGTGATTGAGCGGCCAATCACGGCGCTCGGCGCCGCTCGCGCATGCGCAGTGGGTGCCAGGCTGTGAAGCCACAGCCCGGCGCCCACAGTTGAAATGCCGGCGCCGACGAGCGGAGGGGGGGGACGAGCGGGGCTTCGATCCCCCGCACCGCTGGACCCAGGGACAGGTAAGTGTCCAATTAAAAGTCAGCAGCTGCAGTATTTGTAGCTGCTGACTTTTAATTTTTTTTTTTTTTAATGGCCCCCCTGGGTGGAACTCCCCTTTAACCACTTAAGAACCAAGCTTCTTTTTGAGATTTGTTGTTTACAAGTTAAAAACTGTTTTTTTGTCTAACACCCTAGAGAATAAAATGGCGGTCATTGCAATACTTTATGTCACACCGTATTTGCGCAGCGGTCTTATAAGTGCACTTTTTTTGGGAAAAATATACTTTAAAAAAAAAAAAAAAAAAAGACAACAGTAATGTTAACCAAATTTTTTTATATTCTGAAAGATAATGTTATGCTGAGTAAATTGATACCCAACATGTCACGCTTTAAAATTGCGCCCACTCGTGGAATGGCGACAAACTTTTACCCCTAAAAACCTCCATAGGGGACGTTTAAAAAATTCTACAGGTTGCATGTTTTGAGTTACAGAGGAGGTTTAGAGCTAGAATTATTGCTCTCGCTCTACCAATCGTGGCGATACCTCACGTGTGATTTGAACACCGTTTTGATATGGGGGCGCTACTCACGTATGTGTTTGATTCTGCGCGCATATTCGGCGGGACAGGGTGCATTTAAAAAAAAAAAATTCTTATTTATTTTACCTTTTACTTTTTCACTGTTCTTTTAAAAAAAAAAATGATGTCACTTTTATTCCTATTACAAGGAATGTAAACATCCCTTGTAATAGAAAAAAGAATGACAGGACCTCTTAAATAAGAGATCTGGGGTCAAAAAGACCTCAGATCTCATATTTACACTAAAATGCAATAATAAAAAAAAAAAATTAAAAAATTAAAAAAATTGTCTTTAAAAAAAAAAAAAATGGCCCTTTAAGAGCTATGGGCGGAAGTGACGTTTTTACGTCACTTCTGCCCTGCAATGGTATGGAGATGGATGGGGGCCATCTTCCCCTCACTTGTCTCCATACCAAGGAAGGAGAAACATTTGATCGCCTCTGCCACTGCCTACGGCTCCGGTAAGAGGTGGAGGGCCCCGGACCGCGGCGGGAGGGAGGGGGCCCTCTCCCGCCGCCAATAAAAGTGACCACTTTTATCTTGAAAAGGACCACCCGCTGAAGAAGAGGATACCGGGGTTATGGCAGCTACCCTGTTTCCCCTGAAAATAAGACCTAGCGTGATTGTCAGTGATGGCTGCAATATAAGCCCTACCCCACAAATAAGCCCTACCCTGTTTCCCCGAAATAAACCCCTACCCTGAAAATAAGGCCTACAATGACTTTAACTAGGGCTTATTTGGGGGGTAGGGTTTATATTGCAGCCATCACCGACAATCGTGCTAGGTCTTATTTTCGGGGAAACAGGGTAGCTGCTGCCATAACAACCATATTCCTCTTCAAAGTAGCAACGTAAAACTGCGGAGGGCGGTCCGCAAGTGGTTAAGTAAAGGTGGCGTACCTGATGTCATCCAAAAGGTGGCTTACAGACAATGTCTTCTATAAATGGACAGATCAGCAAGAAAGTTGACCATTTGGTCCTATTTGAAAAAAATCTATAATAAGTAAATAGTACTAATAATTATGAAGCATCCCAACAGGGATGTAAAGAGTAATGGCTATAGTCAATGATTATGATATAATACTTACTGGGTATAAAGCCCCAAACAAAGAAGTGGTGAAGAGAAAGTCAACCACCAAGTCTTATACTACAATGTTCTTCCAGAGAGTCCCGGAGCAAAAGACAGAAGAGAAATGGGCGCAGGGACGGCATGACAGTGCTGGACAGCACAGTTGCCGTTTTTAGAGCGGTGTTTCCCCTTTTAGAAAAGGGGAAGGGTCTTGGAGAAGGCGGTGCCCCAGAGCTTAGAGAGGAAAGGTGAGGGGGGAAGTGACGTCAGTCGAAGACGGAGGAGGAAGCGATTCCCACCCACCCGCCCTGAGTTTGTTAAGAATGGGGGTAAGGGACAGGTCAGGATGACCCGGCAGTGTTGGGTCGCTGGAGAAGGAGAAGATAGAGGTTACATGTATGGAACATGTGGTACCCATCCATGGGATGGGGGTTGTTTTCTGGTACCCATCCATGGGATGGGGGTTGTTTCTGGTACCCATCTATGAAAGGATGGGGGTTGTTGCTGGTACCCATCTATGAAAGGATGGGGGTTGTTTCTTGTACCCATCCATGAAAGGATGGGGGTTGTTTATCGTACCCATCCATGAAAGGATGGGGGTTGTTTCTTGTACCCATCCATGAAAGGATGGGGGTTGTTTCAGGTACCCATCCATGAAAGGATGGGGGTTGTTTCTGGTACCCATCCATGGGATGGGGATTGTTTCTGGTACTTTCAGGTTATGAGGGGTTAACCTGGGAGGGTTAAAAAGGGTAGGTCACTGCGAAGGTTGGGTACCACCTCCGAGTCAGGGGTTTCCGACTGGAGGCCTAAAGTTTACAAAGAAGTTATTCGCAGTGATCAGTGGTATGTTGTTTCCCTTTATGACACTATAAGTATATTCAAAGTTTAATGGTTATTTATGAATATGGTATTGATTTATTTGTATAAGTTGTTAATAAAAGGCCGTCAAGGCCATTTACTTCAAAACCTGGTCAAGTCATTTGTGAAGGATTTGGAGGGAGGGAAGTTTTGGGGATAAAAAGGGTGATCAAGATACTGGGCTTAAGTCCTACAAATGTCATGCCTAGTATCTCGGCTGAGCCTTAAAGAATCTAAATATGAAAACCAAGTCAGTATTGCAACTGCAAAGTCCATTATTCTAATGCCCCGTACACACACGATCGAACTTTCCACCAACAAAACCGTGGATTTTTGTTCCAAGGTTGTTGGCTCAAACTTGTCTTGCATACACACACTCACACAAATGTTGGCCAACAATTCCGAACGTGGGAACGCGGTGACGTACAAGACGTACGACGAGCCGAGAAAAAGGAAGTTTAATAGCCAGTGCGGCTCCTTCTGCTTAATTCAGAGCATGCATGAACTTTTGTGCGATGGACTTGTGTACACACGATCGGACTTTGCGACAACAAAGTTTTGTTGGCGGAAAGTTTAAGAACCTGCTAAGATACATTTGTTGGCGGAAATTTCGACAGCAAATGTTCGATGGAGCATACACACAGTCGAACTTTCTGACAACAAGCTCACATCTAACATTTCCCGTTGGAAAATCTGACCGTGTGTACGCGGCATTACACTCTCATTAGCCAAAACAAACAGATTAATACCTACTTCAGTGGTATTGAGGTGGCATTGAATACTGGCATAGAGCTCAAAAAACTTTAGTATCTCTTTACCAGGCTCTGCTGTTAGATGGAATCTAGGCATAACAACATAATATACAATTAAAAAATTATGTATTTCTCAACCATCAAAGCAAAGGAAGATATTGATCCCTGTGATCTATTGTATTGACTATTTGCCACCAAAAAAAGATAACAAATTTCTAATAAGCTAAACCAAACAATGTAATACTAGCAATCCCAATATATAGATAACTAGTATTCAGAACCATTCAATACTAAAACTGCAAAGGGGGTTCCCCCTGCTCCAACCACCGCAACACCACCACCTTGGTCGACCAGGGGCCACTAATGAGCCATCCTCCTCCCAGATCTTCACCATGCAGGGGTTCCATTAGCATAAGACAACATGAAGGCATTGATTGGAACCACATAGAAAGACACCAAGGCACACCGTAGTACTTCACATTAGAAAATAAATTTCAGATAAAAACAGGGGAGAGATCATCTCATTCCCTATATATGACAAAACTTCATGAATGCTTCACTTAGATCAAAAGTCCCTCAAAAAAATAATGTTTGATGTTAACAATTGCAATATAGTTAATAGAAAAAAATTATTATTATCATGACTCATGATTTAATCGATCAGTTTGAAGAGACAAAACATACTATAATGCATACAGATATACAGGTATGATACAACCATATTATCATAAACAGCAAGTAGATGAAGCTATTAACAGTTTCATTGGGGTGGGATCCCAAAGAACCAGTAACTTAGCCCAAGAATGGTTTATAACTAAGGGCCTTGTTGAGGCCTGGTGGACTGGTAGCATTCAACTTGAATATCCACTTAGCCACCTGCTGTAATAATTTTTTGTCCACATTTCCTCCTCTTGGGTCCTTAAAGACCCTCTCTAATGCCCCGTACACACGGTCGGACTTTGTTCGGACATTCCGACAACAAAATCCTAGGATTTTTTCCCACGGATGTTGGCTCAAACTTGTCTTGCATACACACAATCACACAAAGTTGTCGGAAAATCCGATCGTTCTAAACGCTGTGACGTAAAACACGTACGTCGGGACTATAAACGGGGCAGTGGCCAATAGCTTTCATCTCTTTATTTATTCTGAGCATGCGTGGCACTTTGTCCGTCGGATTTGTGTACACACGATCGGAATTTCCGACAATGGATTTTGTTGTCGGAAAATTTTATCTCCTGCTGTCCAACTTTGTGTGTCGGAAAATCCGATGGAAAATGTCCGATGGAGCCCACACACGGTCGGAATTTCCGACAACACGCTCCGATCGGACATTTTCCATCGGAAAATCCGACCGTGTGTACGGGGCATAAGACTTTAAACTGAACCATAGAAGTATCATGTATATGTTGAAGGGCAACATGTTTCCCAATTGGGGTATACAATAGATTGGTTTCTAATATAATAAATGTGATCATAAATTCTCTTCCAGAAATTTCTGAATGTCTTTCCGACACAAAATGATCCGCATTTGGATAGTGCAATATATATTACACATTTGGTTTGACAATCAACATAATGTTCAATTCAGTGTACTGTATATTTCCATTCGGAAGAGTAAATGACACTCCTTCTAGGATCCAGTTACAGTACTCACACCGCTGAGGAAGTCCTCTGGATGATACGCATGCGGGAGTATCCCTGGATGTCACTGCAGCCGCCTTATCATCTTTGCCACTCATGTGAGTACCTGTCTTTTTAATAAATGATCCTGTTTTTAGACATACAGAGAGCATTAGATTTTATTTTTTGCATTTCATGTCATCACGGGAGATATACAGTCTTACCTACGGACTAAGAGGAGCCCGGCTTCCATCCAAAAGTTTAACCTAACCACCAGTGGTGGCGAATGCCCTTATGACCTTCCTGTTAGCTCAGGGGTCCACTTTGTAAGGTGAGCGGTTTGGCTAACAAATGGTGTAAGCACGGACTAAGGAGCACTTCACAATATGCATGAAGCACCCTTTATCACCGTTGATGTCTTCGGCTTTCCAATTTTATTTGTGCTTTTCTACATATGACTTTATGGACTTTCAATACGTTTAAAATCTGAGTTGTTTAATGTTTTAGCGCTGCACTGTACATTTTTATCATAGCTTAAAAGGGTTTATATATTTGCCTTTAGTGTTCAGCTGCTGTTAGTTGTTATCAAGTTTTGCGCTGACTGTCTGTCTCTGAGAGTACTCACACATCCCACATTGATGCATGCCTTTTCTTGGTTCAATAGTCATTGGGGATTCCTGGAAGTGGCTATGGAATAAACGGTCCTTAAGGGATCTGCCTTTTTTAAAAGTAAGTTGCGGATGGTCCCCGATATACTTTCTCAGAATAGGGTCACCAGTAAGAAGATGCCAATGTTTGTCAAGTGTTTCTTTTACTATGCCGTGGCTAAATATGTGGTAACAATCCTCACAGTATCTAGCTGTTTATTTGTTTTTATACCAAACAGTAATTCATCTCTACTTTTCTGATATGCCTTATTATACGCTTTAGGAGCCGTTTTTGTATAACCTCTCTCCAACAACCTTGTTCTCAATGATTTGGATTTTTTTAATGAAATCTTCTTCGTTGGAGCAATTTCGTCTAATTCATAGGTACTGCGAGTATGGTATGCTTCTGATCAATGGCAGGGGCACTGAACACATGAGGTATAGTATTTCCCGAAGTGAGTTTCCTATACAAAGAAGTGCCCAGTGTTCCATCTTCCTGCTTGAATATATTCACATCTAAAAATGGTATTGATTGTAAATCACATTGCATAGTGAATTTAAGGTTGTAATCATTGATTGCCAACTTTTCCATAAACAGTAGGAGGTCAGTTTTACTTGAGTTCTAAACTATGAAAACATTGTCTATGTACCTGTACCAGCACAAGATGCTGGACAGGCACATAGACAAGGATTGATTGGCGAACAAGGTACGTTCCCACCCCCCCAGGTACAGGTTGCCGTACAATGGGGCACAACATGTCCCCATCGCCACCCCCTGCACCTGGAGGTAGTGGGAACCATCAAACGTGAAAACATTTCTAGTCAAAATGTGGTGCAGAAGCTGCATCACAAAGGCATTGTAAGGTTGGGTCACTAAGTCCATCTCATCCAGGAAAGTCTTTATCACAGAGATACCATGTCCATGCAGGATGCTACAATAAAGTGCCTCCACATCAATGGAAACCAGTATACTCTCTGAGGGTATAGTAGTGTTATATAGTTTCTGTAATAGAGCCGTAGTGTCCTGGATGTACGATAGAAGTTTTGATACATGAGGTCGTAAAAAAAATATCTACCAAACGACTACCTTTCTCAGCTTTGGCACCTATTCCTGATATGATTGGACGTCCAGGAGGTTTCACCATGTCCTTATGAGTTTTGGGTAATGAATAAAAGGATGGCACCCTAGGAAAAGGTACCTTTAAAGCCTCAAAGATGTCCCTATCAATGATTCAATTCATGAAGGCATTATTAACAATCCCATCATTTTAATTATTGAATTCCTGTATTTTTTCTTCTGGTATGATAGCATACCAGTCTCTATTGGACAAAATATCAAGACACATTTCCAAATATTTCTTTGTATTCATTACCACATTTTCACCTTTGTCGGCCATCTTTATGGTGATATCCCTATTGTTTTGTAATTGATTAATTGCCTGTTGTTGCTCAAAGGTGATATTGTTGTCACAAAGAGCACTAAAGTTTAATTTTTTGATATCAGAAGTAACCTGGGAAAGAAATGTCCAAATGTTAGGATTAGTTTCCAAAGGGGGAAACTGGGTAGACTTTTCACGGAACATGGTGTTATCCATCGGGGACTGTGCTCAAGGGGAGACCTCCGGTTGGAATTCCGGAGGACCCCCCTCTGCAGTGCCCGCCATAGCAGTCTCGTTCTCATCATGAGATCCTTAAGAGCCATGAAATCCCTTACCATGAACCCCTTCCACTGTTCATGTTCAATCAATTCTTGTTTTTCCTTTCTTTGTCATACATGTATTCGTAGGTCAATCTTCTAGCAAAAAGATCTTTAACTACCTCAAAATTATCTGCCCGTGAAGCTGGACAAAAACTGAGGCCAAGACCCAGAACTTCAATTTCAGAAGTAGAGAGTAACTTGGAGGATAGATTAATAATCTGTAATTGATTGTTCCCTATTTGCTTTTGTACGCATATCGGTCCAGGTTGTGAGGAGCAGTCTGCTTGTTGGGCTGGTCTTGTACAGGGGTAAATAATTGAAAATCCTTCTCTCTTGTGCTTTTGGAAATAGTCCCCACATTACGGGGAGTATTCATGTGTGTTTGTGTAGATGTTTGGGGGGACATGGGGATCCGTTTGGGACCCGTCAATATGTCGGACCCAATGGCCCCTCTCCCATTATTTTGTTCACCACGTGACCCATCACCAACCAACCTGACTGTGTCTGTATCTGAATCGGAGTGTTTATCATGCATCTGTTCCTTTGTTTTATTTCCCTTACCACCACCTTTGTGACCATCATCAGTATTATGTCTTTTTCTAGATCCTCGAAATCTGCCTTTTCCTCTTCTAGATGGCTGTGAAAAATGAGAAAAACTTGAAATTTGTGAGTCAGTAACTTTTGCGTGCACCTTTATATCCTCCCTGATTTCTAGTTCTCTTACCACCCTGCTGTGGCCATCTGTAAGCATATTTTCAGTTAAATGCAATTTTATCCCTAATAAATGTCATATCCTTTTTATATATTAGGTATTTATTTTCTATACGTTCTTTTAACAATTTATCCTTCTCCAAAATTTTTGGGTGTGCACATAAGGACATATTTTGTTTTTGAAATTCAATAATCTAATTGTCTAAAACTTTACTATCCTTATTATAATGGTCAATCAGGGTATTCATCATTCTTGCTGTACATTCCTGCAGATTTGCCTCCCATTGTTTTTTGAAATCATTGTTGGTCTCCCAAAGATTGGGGAATACGTGGATCCTCAGCCCCTGTGTGTTCAGATCTTCCTTAATATATCATTCTAAGAATTTCACCTGCCAGAATATATTGGATTTCCTTTCCAGTCCCTGCCTATTTTATGTATCAAAACCTCAATTTCCAGCTCTATACCGTGGTCATCCCCACATTCTTTGTGGATTTTGGACATTTTTCTGTCCCATTCTGTTCCTGTATAGTCCGTCATATCGTCCAATATATAGATCTATCAAACCAAGTCTATCATGAATCTTAGTAAATATTAATAAGTCCTTTTTCCACCCCAAACGGTGGGAATTAACCTTACAATGGTGTCTTTCGCTGGTTAGGTTATATAAGAGTAGAGAATAGATATGCTAAGGGGGTACATCATCCATATAGAGATGCGACGTTAAGGTGCTCACAAATTCTCCAAACAGCGATAAGCTTACTGTAGAACATGTAAAACTTGCTGTAAAGCATCTAAAGCTTGCTCCAACACACCGTGTGTCCTAGCTTGACATGTTTCACCATAATAAATGACGTCATCAGAAGCTGTTTGGAGAATTTGTGAGGACCTTAATGTCCCATCACTGATTATAGAAAGCTGTTACTATCTGTTACTGTTTTTAAACACTTTTAACGTTTTTCAATAAACCATGCTAGTTTACGTTATGTGGAGCCCATTTTCCTTTTATTTTTAAATGCCATTTGTCCATCTGGAGCACGAAGAGTGGACAGGAGTTATCGGCTGGAGTCCGTGAGTGGAGCCTGTGATTCCTGAGATCTGATCATTGGTTGGACCTCGCAGAGTGTAGGGAAGCGGAGGATTCCTCTCTGGGCTGTTCCTTGGGACCACAGATCATCAGTTAGCATCAGGGGCCGGTTACTGTTTCCACAAGTCTACATGGTAATGAGGGTCAACTCCATTTGGCAAGTAGGAATTTCACCTGTTTGTGAATCGGCTGGGAGTACCAACAGTTGTTGTTTCTTTCATTATGGGATATACAGCACGTTCATATCTGAGTAAGGACGTTCACTTCACTTTTTTTGATTATAGATAGATAGATAGATAGATAGATAGATAGATAGATAGATAGATAGATAGATAGATAGATAGATAGATAGATAGATAGATAGATGTATATATATTCTATCATCCTTTTGTTGGACTTTTTTCACTGGATACATAGTACACCCATGGTATATATAATTTTGATTAGATTGTTAAATCATTTATTTTTTGTAGAAGAACGTTTCACCATTTACCTTTATATATTAGGCACCTTGCTAGCGCTGTTTTGTTTGTAAGATTAACCCAATATAGATGATGAGGTTGATTTACTAAAGCTGGAGATTACAAAATCTGGCACAGCTCTGCATAGAAACAAATCAGCTTACAGGTTTTTTTTTTTTTTTTTTTTTGTGAAAGCTTAATTAAACAAGCAGAAGTTAGAAACTGGCTACCATGCCCAGCTGCACCAGATTTTGCACTCTTTAGTTTTAGTAAATCAACCCTAATACATGCTTATCCCAGAGTTCGGATTCAGCCCCCATTCACACCGGTGTGACTTTGCTAGTATGCACAGTATTTTATCCCTTTATGGCAGACTAGCCTGGCTTGTGATTGCCTCCATTGCTGCACCATCAGCGGTCCAAATGTCATGGGTGCTGCCATCATCTCTGGTATTCCTTCTGGGTTCTGACTCTTCCGCATTTGGGGGGAGCGTTTTTAAAGCTCATTAAACATTCATCAAATGCACATTAATGCTATAGGCCCGCTTGATAAGCGTCAGTATTTTGAGCAAGTGTGAACAAGCCCTAAGGGTGTTGACATCCCTGTAGCAGAGTCCTGCACAGCAGTAAAACCCAAAAGAGTTTCAATCCTACTCCCCTCCAGCCATAACTTTTTTTTTTAATCTATTTTAGTCCCATCTGACCATAACACCTTTTTTCATGTGGCCTGCGAATCTTCAAGGTGCGTTTAAGGTGGTCAGATGAGACTAAAATTGAATTATTTGGCCTCAACCCTAAACCATATGTTTGGTGAAAATCCAATACAGATCACATCCAAATAAAACCAACCCTACAGTAAAGCATGGAGGTGGTAATATCCTGTTATGGGGTTTTTTTCTCTGCAGCAGGAACTGGAGCACTTGTGAGGATAGAAGAAAAATAGACTGGGCAAAATACCATCAAATTTGTGAGGAAAAGCTGCTGCCCTCTTCCAGAAAGTTGTCAATGGGAAGAAGGTTTACCTTTCAACATAATGACCCAGAGCACACAGCAAAAATGACCACACAGTGGTTGAAGGAGAAAAAGGTGAATGTCCTTGCATTGCTTAGTCAGAGCCTAGACTTAAATCCCATTGAAAATCTGTGGAATGATTTGAAGACTGTAGTCACCATTAATTTTAACTGAACTTGAGCAGTTCTGCAAAGAAGAGTGGGCATATATTGCAAAATCTAGATGTGCAAAGCTATCAGAGACATACCCCAACAGATTAAAGGCTGTATGGTGCATGCTCAGTGCAGCCCAGGTTGCCTGAGCAACTTCCTAGTTTCTTTGTGCTCCTGGTTTGCCTTGTATTACTTGTATTCTGTGCCTGACTACCTATGTACTGACACTGGCTTCATCTACCATTTACCGCTTGCCCGCCTTGACTTCAGTAAGACATCTGTCTCCTGCTATCTGTACTCTGCACATGTGAGTAGTCTCCGTATTGTCGGCTGGGTATACCCGAGGGCACGACCTGGTGCCAGTTTGCTGCAAATCCATCCCCACTATCAGTGGCCCTGGTGAAAAAAGTGGCTGGAGCTTAGACTCCACACTGTGGGGAGCCTTGAGTTGGCTTTCTACAAGGACTCACTACCATAGAACCCTAACATTATCATCTCCATATGGAAGGACACAGACAGCGACTTGCTCCTTCCATTCTTTTGGAGGTCTACCAGTCAATAGTTGTTCCCCATCAGCATTAAGTGGAAATACATAGGCTTCATCTAGCACTTCCCTCTTATATCCCTTCACTACAAACTTGGCTTTTAGGCCCTCAGCCTGTGAACAGCCACCATCTTTAACTGCTGGGCTGTGTAACCTGTATGGACTGGTAAGCTGTTGCTGTGCTGGTCAGAACAAGCCTGGTACTCCAGATAATTCAACCTGTTGCTGAGTTGACATCAACAAAGAGTTCATTTCCATTTGTCTGCCTGTCAGGATCCAAAAGATTCTGCTCTCACATGCGGGAATAAACCAGCAGTTAAGAGAATTCTTCCAACATTCCACTATATTGCCTACGTTTGCACAGTAACGGAAAATTGAATATCAAATACTTACCGCAATTTTCCTTTCCTGATGAGCTCCATGTCAGCCTAATACTGGGTATGCTCCGCCCATACCCCCCCCTGCAAGACCTAACTCATAAATTTGACTCCCCTCCTCAGGCCGGCGTTCCATAACTCGATTTCCACACCTGGGTGGGAGTCTGTGTTGACATGGAGCTCATCGTTAGGAAAGGGAAATTGCGGTATTTGATATTTAATTCTCATTTTCCTGACGGCTCGATGTCAGCCTACTACTGGGAACTAACTAGCTACCCATGGTGGTATTGTAAACTGAAAAAAAATTACTGCGCTATCCCCAAGTGAAAAAAAATATTATATGTGAACAAGCTGCAACCATACAATGTGAGACACATCCATCTGTTGTACAAATCAAAATTTAAAGGCTGCGCTGCAATAAATGACATAAAACAAATGAAATAGTGAATGCATTTTGACAAATATCCATTTCTATGCGTGAATTATAGCAGTGATGACATGACCCACACAATAATAACCAAAAAATTGATAAACAGCGTAAAGTCCAAACTGCAAAGTGCACAAAAGTATATAGTTCATATAGAGGCAAGATTTATGCCAGGAAGAGAGTGGTGAACATCCGAATGGTGTATAGCATATGATTAAATCACCCAGGGTTCAGTGATGATAGAAAAACTCCTCCACCTATGTAGAAAGATGTCCCCTTACCGACTCCTAAGATCTCTTTTCAGGAGATCAAGCAGGCATATGGCTGTATAACCCCAGCCTCGGGTATGGACCCGGAAGGTGACACTCATAAACTTCTAGGATGGGAGTCCTCTGTATGGCGAATGGTCACTCGATTGTCATGAAAAATAAGTAACAAAGGCTCCCATAGCGTAACAAGTTTAAACACTTTATTTTAAAAAAAAGTAAAAGAATCACACTCACATTATAGTAGAAATCAAAATCGCATAAACAATTGCCGGCCGGCTGCACACTGCTGCCCGTGTCTTCCGGGATCAGCGAGGATCGTGGTGACGTCAGCACGTCGCTCCTCCCTACGCCGTTTCGTCAGAGGTGACGTCTTCCAGGGGCACTATAAAAGGCCCTTGAGAACGTCGATGACGAAACGCGTAAGACGGAGCTACTTACCTACGTCATACGCGGAAGTCGGAGAGAGTGTGGAACGCAGCTGGGGCGCACGCCACTCAGCTGTTAGCCTACATCCACAAGCTCCTCTCCGGGCTTGATCTCCCTTACGCAGTGTGATATCTTCACTTCCTTTGCGGGAGTGTTAATTGCTTTTACATTTTTGCACATTTACTTTTATTATTGGTCATTGGACCCAGTAATTTTTTAATAAATACACTACGTTATCACACTATGGGAGCCCTGTTTTCTCTTATATGCAGATAAAACCTAACCCTGAAGGATAGCTACACTTGGAGCGGAAGCCCCCTAGGGACAACCCCATTGGATTCCATGAAAACATTGAGGATACTAGATGCTTTTTACCCCTGCAGGGGTGCAGGGAGCTGGTGAGTGGGGACCCTTGAGGGGGAGCACTTAAGTCACTGGATATCATCAACTGCTGCTATCACCACAGTCACCTTACGCAGGAATTTCTGAATGAACTGTCTTCAAGACAGGACTTTCACAATATTGATCTTTATTATCTACATTTTTTACATTTATGTCACAATTGGTATATTTTTGACACATTTGGTTATTTTATTTTTTATCTGGTATATATTTATATATATATTTTTGGCACACGTTACACTTGGTCCTTATTAACATTGATTGCACTTATGGTAAGAAAGGGGGTTGTGATTGGACCCCCAGCATAACACGCCACTTGTACACGGTGGAGATATATTTAACCAATACATTGCACTGGGTATGGACTGAATAGAGACTCTTTATTAGCCAGTGATACAGCTGGAAGAACGAATTGGTAATATATGGTCAACCCCTTACACATTAGGAGGGGGGTGTGTGCTGATTCACTTATTATTTATATAATTAATGTCACTACTATTCACTATTGATGTTAATTTTTGCTACACCTGTATATATATATATATACTTTGTTGGTACACCTGTATAACTTGGTTGCATCCTCTGGTACGGGATATCTATCCCATTGGGCACATATACAACTTATATACGGTTCTGTAATAGCATATTTTTAACTCACCTCTAGGAGAGCACACAGTTAATATATAGTATATAGCTAACGCATAACTGGTACGTATCCAACATAGGTAGCGCCACTTGCCCCTATCCATATATACCTTGTACCTCTCTCTTCACAAAGGCATAATTTTGACATCTGCTGCTTTTTTGCTCCATTTCTCTAGAATGAGCCTTAATTCAGTCACCATAGGAAAATTGCAAAGTGGTTTTCGGAGGCACTTGAAAAATACTTCCACTGCTTTCCATATATTGTGAGGCATCTCACTGGAAAAAAAAAGTTTAAGGGTCATCGTCAATTGCATCTTATTTTTTGGAAGAATCTGAAGGAGGTTTGTAGGCCTGAGAAAGCTCAAGACCAGTTACTGGTTTTGGAAGGAAAACTGGACCTTGCCAGAACAGATGACTCTTGCACAAGGGGAGTTCGAACAACTCATTTAAAGTGTTTTGACCACATGCTTAATGAATTGTGACAACCTTTTGGTCCTCGTAATCACCATCACTGAGTGCTTGAACAAGGCAGGATACATCCAGTCATGTTCATCTGCGTCTCTTTCTCTGGAATTCTGACGAAGGCTGCTTGCCTAGAAAGCAGATGGGCACTGTCCCCTACCTTCTTTGATAGTGCTGGTCTTTATTGGGGTTGGCATTTGTTTTTCTGCAGAAGGCAGGCAAAAAACATTGAGCTTGTTCAATAACTATTAAGCAGCAGTGCAGTGCCTCATCCATAAGGAAACTCAGCATCTCCATAATATTGAGGCAAGTGTCCAATCCAGCCATATTACACTGCTTCCCCATTGAGAGTGATTTACACCTCATACGCCACCCCAGAGACTAGCAGAGGGGCTCTCTGATAAACCATACATTTAGCATGTGAACACAGGGACCACATCCCAGCAGAGCAGGATGGACAGCCTGTACTTTATACGAGCTAGGTAGGAGACATGTGCCAATTTCCTGGATCCTGTCCCTTCACAGGGCGAGTGGAAACGACTTCTTTAGAGTGCATTGACCACATGCTTAATGAATGTGACAACCTGTTAGGTGTCGTCATCTTTATCCTTGGTTGCTTGAACTCTAGTTTTCATTAATTTCTCCTGATTGCAGGAATCTCATCTCCTCTTCCCTATTCTTACTATATGGACACCCTATTTATTTTTTTAATTTTGTTCACCCTGTTGCTATGCTCTACAACATACTTCTATACTGTTGTGATGGGTCTACTCTATATGACATTTCTTTTTATTTATACCAATATGGTAACCACTTACTTTATTGTATACAATACAGAAATCCCATCCACAGTTACATCAAGATTTTTCCATCCACATTTTTTTGGGGGGGGGGGGGGGGGCTGCGTGTGTGCTCCTGATCCCTGCTTGGGTCCTTTCCTCAGCTCCTGTGCTGGACATAATTATCTGGCTGACCTCCGGCAGGTGGTATCACATGGCCTAGTATCAGCTCTTATGTGAGTACTTTCAGTTATGGCCGTTTATTTGTTCATCATCATCTTTAATCCCTCTACCCCTCCAGTCTGTGGTTATATCAAACTATAATGGTGATTTTTTTTCTTTTTATCCCCTTTTTAGTATATGGATGCACTTGCTCCTGCTGAGTGGATAGAAGTCAGCGAAACGTCATCAAGCTTATTTTGATGCATCCATCTCATATTTATGATTCTAGATGTTTTTTATTGCTCTACCACCCTGATATAATGTTATGCCTACTCCATTTGGGGTACTGTGATGTGTAATATTTACTTTCTGTGTCATGTTGATGACTATCCTCAATATGTATGTTGATACTTTGTATTTTATATGCCAATGTGCTATTATGCGTTTATATGGGTTGATCTATGCCCTATCTTTGTTCTAATAAAGAATACAATTTTTTACATATGTACATGGTTTTGTCTGGCTCTACCCCACACACCTCATCTAAAGTCCCACTCCCCCCCCCTCTTTTTTGCAAAAGCAACCAGGGATGGAGGCGCAATATTCCCCATTGCGTCTCATTTAAAGTCCCAAACATTCCCTTTTTTCTTTGGTTGCTTGAACAAGGCAACATTCTTGCAGTCATGTTCATCTCTCTTATCTTTGGAAGAATCTGAAGAAGATTGTTTACCTTTTCACAGGGCGAGTGGAAACGCTCCTTTAGAGTGTATTGACCACAGGCTTAATGAATGTGAAAACCTGTAATGCTGCGTACACACAACCGGTTTTCCTTTCGCAATAAACTCTAAAGGTTCTTCCAACAGAGTTCCGACGGAATTCCGCTGAAACTGTCTTGTGTACACACGATTACACCAAAGTCCGATCATCAAGAATGCGGTGACGTACAGCACGTACGACGGGACTAGAAAATAGAAGTTCAATAGCCAATAGCTTCCATCGCATACTTGCTTCAGAGCATGTGTCATTTTTGGTCCGTCGCAACAGCATACAGCCGAGCGGTTATCCTGATAGGAATTGGTTCCGTTGGACATATTTAGAACATGTTCTATTTCTAGGTCCATCAGACTTTTTTTTTTTTCCCGAAAATTCTGAGGCATACACACGATCAGAATATACGATGAAAAGCTTCTGTCGGACATTCCCCTCGTGTGTACGCAGCATTAGGTGCCGTTATCTTTATTATTGGTTGCTTGAACAAGGCAGCATTCCTGCAGTCATGTTCATCCATATCTTCTCTTTAGAAAAGTCTGAAGAGGACTGCTCAGTAACCCTTTTCACAGGCTGAGTGGAAACACTCCTTTAGAGTGTATGGCCCACATACAGGGCTTGCCTGTCTAGGCATGAGTGGCACAGGCCCAATTTTGACAATGTATGATGCCTGGCATTCAGGAGGGACGCAATGGCAAGAGCCCATAGTTTGCTTCCCATAAACCTGAAAGAAAAACTATTACGTGAATGGTGCGTCATTACATTCTTTGCAATGACTGGCTACTAGGATGAGGTGACACTCATGGCTTTGCAGCAAACCAGCAGCAAGAAATACTGTACAAGGAGGTAACAATACACAGTTTTACTGATTGCTGCACAAGGACCTGTTGCAGTAAAAATCAATCCCTGCCAAGCAGGAATACTGAGCAAGACTAAAGAAGAACTCCACATTAGGAATACAATACAAACATGTACAATGCTACCCAAGTCATCTGGCAACTTAAGATAACTAAGATGTTTAAAAAAAAAAAAGTTACCCATCTACTTCAAAAGTACAGCCCTGCAGACTAAAAAATCTGTACAAAAACAAATTCAATGCAATAGGAATTGTGGTGCTTGGGAATAACCCTGTAAGGGGTTAAACATTGCTAAGGAAGGCTAAATACTGCAGCTTCCCAGACCAAAGCTCAGACATCACCAGGTAATTTGTTCATCAAAACCCAGTCATGCCAGAAGCAGGACAATTAAAAAAGTTCTGTTCAGGACAGAAACAAGAGGTAGGACTCTAAAAGAATACGATAATATTCTGCAGTGTACACAGATCATCCAAGTGAATAGTAATATCACGATTGCACCTTTTAACAAAAGTGTGGTACTTATAATAGACCAAGCAGGTGCCTTATACAACCCCAGGCTGCTATGGAGCTCAAAAAGGCATCCCAGCTGCCATTTGGGGATCCATTTAATCTAGAGAAACATCACTGAATGAAGGAAGATGCAGCATGCATCACAGAGGCAAAAAGGCAATAGAATCAGGCAGAGTTACATACCAGATAGCTGCAGCCATGGTGTCACCTCTGGGAACAGCCGTGCATTTAGCAGGGCATCAATCCCAATGCCAGCCAAAACACCCAAGCAAGAAGGCTATTTAAAGGTCCGTACAGCGGGGTCTGCACCTGGGGAGCAACGGGTGGATGGCCACAAGCTTATTGCAGCCAGGTAAGGGGTGCATGGTCCTACTAGGTAAGAAGGAAAAGCGAGCAATGCAGGCCTGAGGGCGGGAGTCAAATTTATGCGTTAGGTCCTGCAGGTGGGGGTATGGGCAGAGCATACCCAGTAGTAAGCTGGCATGGAACTGTCTGGAAAAAAAGGTTTTCTCCACCAGAATTTCCAGCTGATTAAGTGTTGGGACTTAGGTGTGCACAGTTGGAAGTTAAAAGGGTCTCATTATGGACTGCACTTTAAATTGTCAATGCTATTCAGCAGAATTACTATTAAATCAGCATTACTGATTACCTTTGAATGTTGCCTACAGATACAATTGCTGTGTGATTTATCCTGTATTTATGCCTTCTTGATTAACCTATTTAAATGTTCATCTGCCAAAAACAAAGCTAGATTGTGCCTTTTTGTTATTTCTGGTTGTTGGGTGTCAGACTCATATTGTACTGGAGCACCAAGGATACATTAGATCTACCCCAATGTTAAATTAGATCTACCCCAAGGGTCAAGTTGGAGCTTGAATAGATGGAAGGGAATTAGCTATGCATAATGAAAAGAATAGGTAGCTCATTAGTGGTGGGTTATAAACTAAGGATTTTGCCACCATGACTGTTTCCTGGAGTATACACACGGTACATAATGTTTTAGGTAGGTAGATAGCAATTAGAAATTCTAAACTTTAGAAATGAGTCCTCTTATATTCCAGATAACTATAGTTAGGTCCTGCATAACAGTTGGCATATTCCCAGGTGTCAATCTCTGTCTCAAAGTCGCAAATGACAGATACCCACCCTATGGTACCGCATAAAACACCCATATAGTAAGAAGCAAAATATACAGCAATTTGAATAGTGCAGAAAAGAATTAAAACACTGACAATAGGCAAATCCATTACATTTCCTGCATCTTCTGGGGGTTTTTTAAAACCTCTCCTGAACAATGGAACTTGACAGCTAGTAACCGACGTTTAAAAAAAATCCATTGTGCCACGTTTAGATGCGTTTTTTACATTGTAAATGGTGGGAAATGTATCTCCACTAAAAACACCTATAAACGAAATGCAGCTAAATGCGAGTTACCAAGTTTACAAGCTGTTACAGGCATTTGGCATTTCAAATGTCTCTGAACATCTGTTCTGAACGCTTTTTTTGCTTTCCAAAAAATGCTTCTAACCTCAACTGCCTAGAAACGACAATAAACGACTCAATGCACATGTAATGATAAAAAAACAAAGTTCCAAGGGGAGCTGAAAAAAAAAAAATGCCCGACTGCTCCTAAACGTCTATTTACCAGCAGCAGTGTACATGAGGCCTTAGATGTCTTTTTCCCCTAACCAAAGATTGGCACAAAGGCATGAGATGGTGCTGCTACCTAAAAATAAAGGAGAGTTCACTTGGAAAAACAAACCGAAGGTACTTGCTTGAAAACAAAAGAAAAACATTAGTAACAACTGGGCAGACAGCTCTGCAGGAGGGGGGTCCTAGCAGTAAATTTAAAGAATAGGTTAACCCAATATTTTATATCCCTGATATGTGTACCTTCTTGTACCATGTACTTGTAGGAAAAAGTATTCTATTCTCCTTGTATTGCTTTCTTTGTTTGAAATACTTGGTGTTTCTGCCAGTCCCTCTGCTTTCCTTTTAAAAATTGACCACACTAGGGGTGAGAGCACATCCACCTCAGTGTTGTCAGTTTTCTAGCTGTGCTGGGAACTCAGCCTGCACTCCTCCATTCACTGGGAAGACCAGTTTGCTGCTTTTTTTCCCCTCCCACAGCTTTCCAAGCTTCCTATGCAGCTGTGAACAGAAGGTATAATATCACTTATAAATAAGGTATTGATAATGTGTTATATATATATATATATATATATTTTTTTTTTATATTACACACATATACATACATACACAAACTTTCATTACTATTAAACTGAATGGGTTGTTTTTAAAAGGTAAGAGTTCACATATACTTTATTACCCAGTGGTAGTAAGGCCCAGCGTTTCATCGAGGTGAACTTATTGTGACTTAAGGGTATAGAGGCAAACCACATTATATGAAGGAAGGTTAGGCAAGATGGTGGCACGGTAGCATTGAAGGTGATAAATTCAACTGAGAAGCAGAAAAGTCGTTTCCAAACAGAGATCCTTGTAGAAACACGGCTTCTGGGCTTGGCTATTGTTCCATAAGGAAAAGAAAGAAGTATTGTGGTATTGGCCCGCACTTGGTATCAAGATGATGGCAAGAGTACAGAGTCTTGCAAAAAGCCTGAAAAGCAGAAGGGTCTAGTGGGGGCCAGAGAGGCAGGAGTAGGTGCAAAAGGTAATGGAAAAAGAGTCAGGGAGAAACAAATGGTCACATTCAGAGAAGCTCATATGAAGAAAGAAATATACATATATGGGTAACTGTAGTAGTAAATACAAGAAAATAAATGGTGACATCTGACAGCATCAACTACAGTCCAGCCACACTGAGGTCATCTCCAGGGTTTAATTGAATTGTCCTATACTAAGGACTTCCCCCTTGTGATACCTGCGCTCTGTGCGGTAACAGGATGGGGACATAAACTCTGCTACAGAAATATATAATGAGCCAGAATAGTAAGCAGTAGAGTACTGGTTCTAAACATCCATATATATGATGAGATTATCTGAAAAATGGTCATCCAGATCGAAACTGAAATGTTTACGAACGTTATGAAGATTTTGGTTCGAAAGAATAAAAATTTGGAAGTGATGTAATGTGTTGTAGTGTATTTGTATTGTATTTTCAAACTGCAACTGTACTGAATAAATGAAAATCATACGAGAAAAATTTTCCTGCTTGTCCGATAGGATAATTTCGGATGAACTGACGTAATCAGCACTCGAACACTCTGTACGAACAATCAGATTATCGTACGATCAATTTGAAAGGTGCAGAGAGTGGCACGGGGTGCTGAGAGCGAGGCGAGGTGCCGTTAGTGGCAAGGGGTGCTGAGAGGTAATTGGAGGAGCTGTAGCGCCAGAGGAGACCAGAGTAGAGTACCAATAGCAAGTCCTTATTTATTATTCACAATAGAATAGAGGGTAATAATGTCCAACAAGTTTAGTGATGCCACTCAGTGCACATCCTGCTCCATGTATGCGTTCCTTGATGAACCAATCGAGGGCGAATACTGCTGTGCGAGATGTCAGTTGTTTCTCTGGAAGCCCAGATCTTGGATCTAGAAAACAAGGTGGCAACACTGCGCAGCATCAACAACCTGGAAAGGAGTTTGGACATTACCTAGCAGATGCTGGTAGGGGCCAGCGTAGGAGGTTGGAGACATGGAGGCACAGGAGTCAGAGGTAGGTAGCTTGGTGACATCTAGAAGGAGGGGAAGAGCGCTAAGGAAGCTAGTCCTGAGTTGGTACACCAACAAATATGCCAAGTTTCATGATGCTGGGGATATAAGCTCAGGGGTGGCTGTGCTGGAGTAGGCACTCTCCCTAGCTGCCAGGGGAGTGACAAGTCTGCTAAGGAAGGGGGCAGAGATGCAGGAAAGGTTACACAGGTACTGGTAGTAGGGGACTCAATTATTAGGACAGAGAGGGGCAATCTGTCAAAAAGACAGTGGTCGAATAGTATGTGGTTTCCCGGGCACTCGTGTTTGGCACATCACGGATTGGGTAGACAGATTATTGGGTGGGGCTGGGGAGGACCCAGCTGTGATGGTACACATTTACACCAATGACAAAGTGAGAGCAAGGTGAAGGGTCCTAAAAAATTATTTCAGGGAACTAGGGAATAAATTGAGAGGGACCTCCAAGGTGGTTTTCTCTGAAATGCTACCTGTGTCTGTGTCTTGAGCCACACCAGAGAGGCAGCAGGAGATTAGAGAACTGAACAAGTGGTGTAGGAAAGAGGGGTTTGGGTTCCTGAGGAACTGGGCTGACTTTACAATCGGTTACTAGCTCTTTAGTAAGGACATGCTGCACCTTAAATGTGGATGGTACAGCTCTATTGGGAAGAATGATGGTCACAAAGTTGGAGGGTCTTTTAAACTAGGTGTTGGTGGGGAGGGTTTTGAGGTAGCAATAACCGGCAGTGAGCATAGGACAGAGGGGAATAGTGGAGACACTAGTGATATTATATCCATAACAAAATAATTCTGGGGTTAATGGGTTACCAAATCAAAAACGAAGCCTGAGAAATCATATGATAAACAAAATATGCACCAATACAAAACTCAGGGTAATGTTCACAAATTCCAGGAGCCTAGTCAATAAAATGGAGGCACTGGAGCTGCTGCTACACGAGGAGGAAGTAGACTTCATGGGAATATCAGAAACTTGGTTTGAGAGCTCACATGACTGGCTGGAAAATATCCAGGGGTATTCCTTGTATCGGAGGGACAGGGAGGGGTGTGCCTATATATCAGGAATTATTTCAGGGTAGAAGAGCAGAATGACATCAGTGATGGGGCAAGGTGGGAGGTGGAGTTCGTATTGGGTGGAACTCCAAAGGGCGTAAGTAAGCGTGAAATTACTAGTGGGGGTAAGGTTACAGTCCCCCTAACCTGAGGGATGAGGTGGAGTTGGATCTCCTTTCACAATTAGAAATGGCAGCTAGAAAGGGAAATGTCATCATAATAGGGGACTTCAACTATCCTGACATTGACTGGGTGGAAGGGACAGCCCACTCATTAAAGGCTCGCCATTTTTTAAATGTTCTACAGGACAGCTTCATGTCCCAATTGGTGGATACCCCAACTAGGAGTAACGCAATGCTAGATCTTTTAATTACAAATGATACAGATTTGATTGTGGAAATATGGGACAACTTGGGAACTAGCGACCACAAGATTATTACATTCCGCATAAATCATAGGAAAGGGAGGCATGAGGGGAGTACAAGAATACAAAATTTCAAAAGAGAACTTCTCTAAACTGCGCTCAATGCTGCAGGATATTAAAGTGGGGGCCACCCTGGAAAAAAAAATGCCACCAAAAAAGAAACATTTGGAAAAAAAAAAAATTTTATACTTACCTAAACCCTTGTTGCTAGGCAGTCTTCCTAATCTGCCTCTTCCTATTCCGCGGCGTGTTCTTCTCCTCGGTGAGCGGCCCCGTTGTCTTCTGGGAACTGTGTGTGTTCCCAGAACACCACTGGGCCATTCACAGATCGCTCGCGCGTGCGCAGTAGGAAACTGGCAGTAAAGCCGCAAGGCTCCACTGCCTGTTTCCCTTACCTAGGATGGCGGTGCCGGGACCCGAGAGCCGAGGGACGGGTCGGCCTCGGGTGGCCGACATCGCGGACACCCAGGACAGGTAAGTCTACTTATTTAAAGTCAGCAGCTACAGTGTTTGTAG
The DNA here is from genome assembly GCA_037952925.1 of Lithobates clamitans. Classification (NCBI taxonomy): domain Eukaryota; kingdom Metazoa; phylum Chordata; class Amphibia; order Anura; family Ranidae; genus Lithobates; species Lithobates clamitans. Next base: position 2,089,358 of record JBBGZY010000325.1, on the reverse strand, counting down.
CTGCTGACTTTAAAATTTATTTTTAGGTGGCCGGAATCCTGCTTTAAGTGGGACCAAATCCTTGAAACATGGGGAATGATTTAGGAATATATTAAATAAACGCATCACCGAGTGCATTCCAAGGGATAATAAATATAGAAGAACAACGGTTAAACCTGGGTAGCTGAACTAAAAAGTAAAATGTCATATGAAGGACATAAAAATGGCCTTTAAAAAGTACAAAGCAGAGAAGCAAAATAAAATAAAAAGGTCTGCAGTCACCAGTGATACACCTCCATCTCTAAATACATATACAAAAAAAAGAGTCGCCCTGGGACTTTAAATGAGGTGGTCACAGTTAGCCACTGAGTACCAAGAGTAATAGCAGTATAAATGTTTATTAAAATTAAGGTACATACATGGATAATATAGCATATTAGCTCAGCCAATGGATTTGCACATAAAGAGAATAAAGTTGATACAAACGTTACACAATGCAGTATATACAAATGCACACATCAGAAAACCTGGCGCGCGTTTCGCAAGATCATAGCTCGCTCATCAGGGGTGGATGCAAATGAGATGTATCTAAATAGACAAAAAGATGTATCATAGTGGTAAATGTAAGGACAATGGCAGAATAGGCCAGAGCAAAACAGCCCAATACTTACCAATGAACGAAACCAGAGTTTCCATTGCTGAACCCCCAAATGGATGGCAGCAGCCAGAGTATGGCACGGGAGCTGAGGGGGAGAAGACGGACACGGGTACCCCCAGGGGGGATGCCAGGTGGCAGACATGGCAAAGGTGAATGGTCCTAATTGTCTCAGTATGTAGCTTGATAGATATCAGCTGTAAACATAGATGTATATGTCTCAATGATTTGTCAAATTTAGTAAGATGAACATCAAGTTATATAATGTAATATTTTTGTATGAGAGCATGTATACTCTAGCATAAATATGTGTCAAGCCTTACTAAAAAAGCAGAGTAGACAAAAGTTGTACAATTATTTGTAAAGAAACATGTGGACTAACCTGATCCAATAATGGAGCAGCCATATAGACCATGGGTAAGAAAGTAAATCCTGAAAAAATGTGTTTGTCTGGGAAAGAAAAGAGGAAAAGGTTGTTTGAAAAGCGGTGCTATAAATGAAACAAAAAAGCAGGGAATGCAGATGAAGCACCAGGTGAGTGTTAGGGTGGGGAGAGTGTATTTACCTTGATATACAAACAGCTGAACAGCAATGGAAATCTCTGTGGTGTGCATAGTATTGGTGAGTGAAGGAAGTGATCTCAGCCATGTCTCACCCCTGACTTATATCCCCGAAAGGGCCCGGTCCGCTCTGCACCCAACACCATGCGAGGATGGATTGGTGCGCCGACGCCAGGGCATCAACTGCCAATGGGAGTACACATGCGCAGTGGACTCCTGTCCATCCAAGATGACAAACTGCACTGCCACTTGGTGACAGCGCAACCGCGGAAACCACCCAATGGGTGTAGGAGCATAGTACCGATATGCTGTTGGCCCCTCCACAAAGTTCATAGGACGAGGGGGGGAGGGGGGCTGGGGGGGGACAGCAGGAGACAAAAATTTCCCTTAGCATATCGCAGCTCCCATGCCAGACAAAAAACCGCCAGAAGAGACAGCGAAGGACACAAAGGCCTAAAAAGTACAAAGCAGAGGGGTCAGTGTCAGCATTCAAACAATATAATATAAGGAATGCAATGTGAGGTGTAACAACGCAATCAAGGCGGCTAAAAAAAAAAAGAAAAAAAAAAAAAAAAAAGAAGACTGAGAGACACATAGCGAAGGAGAGTAAAAATAATCCCAATACAGCACAAAAAGGCAAGGACGGAACACAAAGGCCCCATTAATGACGAGGAAGGGAAGGAGGTTACAGATTACAAGAAGGCAGCTGTGCTAAATGCTTTCTTCGTCTCGGTCTTCACACAGGAAAAGGAGGGGTATACTGACCGAGACAGTATTGTTAGCAGCACGCCATAGGATCTACACTTGTGCCTCACAGAGACCAGAATCCGGAAAGAATTAGAGAAGCTTAACATAAATAAACCACCGGGACCAGATGGCTTACACCCGAGAGTCCTTAAAGAACAGTCAGTTTATAGCCAAACCGCTATTTCTAATCTTCATGGACAGCATACTGACAGGATTGGTACCAGCTGATTGGCGAAAAGCCCGTGTGGTACCAATATTCAATAAAGGGCAGAGATCTATTTCTGGGAACTATAGGCCTGTCAGTCTAACGTCGGTAGTTTGTAAACCATTTAAGGGGATAAGAGACCATATCCAAGAATTTGCTAACGAAAATATCATTATCAGTAATCGGCACGGGTTTACGAAAGGTCGCTTTTTCCAAACCAACCTATTAACATTCTACGAGGAAGTGAGCTGCCATCTGGTCAAAGGTAGGCCAGTGGATGTGGTGTATCTGGATTTTGCAAAAGCATTTGATACAGTCCCCCACAAACACTTACTCTACAAGCTGAGGTCTGTAGGCATGGACCATAGGTACCTGGATGTAGGTAGGTACCTGCATAGAAAACAGACTATGGGGGCGCGTTCAAAGGGTTGTGATAAAGAACGTATATTCAGAATGGTCTAGAGTGGTTAGTGGGGTACCCCAGGGCTCTGTTCTGGAACCAATTCTTTTAAATTTATTTTTTTTAAATGATAGAGGATTGGATAAACAGCTCGATCTCACTGTTTGCTAACACAAAAATATGCAGGGCAACAATACAGCATGATATAGAAACTTTACAAGAGAACCTGAATAAATTAATGGAGTGGGATACTACATAGCAAGTTAAGATTAATACTGGTAAGTGTAAGGTAATGCACTTGGGGGGAAAAAAATATAAACGCAAATTACTCTTTAGGGGGAGAATGCCTAGGGGCTTCCAGGATGGAGAATGATCTAGGGGTTCTGGTAGAAGACAGACTGAGCAATATCATGCAGTGTCAAGCTGCGGCTACCAAAGCCAGCAGAACATTAGCATGAATTAAAGGGAATTTAACAGAGAGAAGACGATTATTCTGTCACTTAAGGCCACTTTCAGTGGCCTTACCTCATTAGCGGTAAAGCGCTGCAAGTTTTAGCGGTGCTTTACTGTTGTTTTAGCGGCCGAAAATCCCTCTTTTAATCCTCGATAGCAGCTGAAAAAGGGTTAAAAGTGCCTGCAAAGCGCCGCTGTCTAATCGCTTTGCAAGCGCTGGGCATTAATTTCAATGGCAGGGACGTTTTGGAAGTGATGTATTCACCGCTCTTAAACCGCCCCAAAGATGCTGCTTGCAAGCGCACTGCTCCAGTTTGAAAGCACTCAGGCTTTCACACTGGAATGAAAGGAGAGGCGCTTTACAGGTGCTATTTTTAGCGCTAAAACGCCTGTAAAGTGCCTCAGTGTGAAAGTGGCCTTATAAAACCCTGGTTTGGCCGCATCTGGAGTAATCAGTCTAGTTCTGGTCACCAATCTTCTGAAAGGATGTGCTGGAGAGTGTCCAGAGAAGGGCAACTAAATTAATATGGAGACTGGAGAACCTCAATTATGAGGAACGACTACAAGCGCTAAAATTTTTCTCCCTGGAGAAGAGACGCGAGAGGAGACATGATTGCGAATATACAAATATCGCAATGGTGATCCCAGCTAAGTATGAAGCTTTTCAATTCCAGTAAGTGCAAAGAGGACACGGGGCCACATGATGAGACTGGAAAAGAAGCGGTTTAACCTTAAAGTGCATAGGGGGGGTTTTCACTGTCAGGCGGTAAGGATGTGCAACTCTTCCACAATCTGTGGTGTCGGTAGGAAGTATGGATAGTTTTATAAGACCCTTGTACATGCATCTTAGCGAAAACAATATACAGGGATATGGGAAATTGTTTTCCTAAACACACCCCTATACAGGTTGAACTGGATGAACTTGTCTTTATTCAACCTTACCTACTATGTACGCAGTATTTCCCCTGTTCGTCTTTTAGGACAGCCACCATAGATAGACAGGAAACACCGCCTTATACTGCAAGATTTAAGCTTCTCCGTCCCCTCAGTTCTGGTGTTTCCTCTGGCGGGGAGACACCGCTAAGGTGCCGGAGCTGAACAGCCAGGGAGGCTTAGGCCGATTGTTTCCTGGGGGGAAGAGGGTCTCTTCTCTCTCTCCTCTTCCCTGCAGTCAGGAAGTCTAGGGAGCCTGGAAGGTATCTGGATGGCTGCATCTTGCGCGAGCCCCAGCTTCTCTTGGGGAAGCAGAAGGTCTGGGGGAGGGTTTGCTTTCTTCTACCCAGTGAATGCGCTGTGGGAAGTGCACCGAGGCCGCCCTGCACTTTGCAGCCAGCGATGGAGCTCTGGGAGCTGGGCAGATGATGGGCGATGTCAGTTCCGGGGGGGGGGGCGGGCACTTCTGCCGGACCTGCGGCTAACGGTTCCGGCCACAGGATCTGAAAGCGTGCCGGGTGCCGGGCTGGTGCAGCCTTGTTTTTGCTGTGGGGACAGCGCACGGAGGCAGGAGTGACCACCGATCCGCTTCCAACATTTCCTGCTGAAGGGGCTTCTCACGAGAAGCTCCTGGAGACTCTAGCACCTGCCACTGGAAGGTAAGAGGAACCCTGGGGTGGTGTTCCCTTACCCTGTCCCGGAAGCTCCACGGGTGTTTGTCCCCCCCCTTGGTGGTCGTGGGGGGGGACATGCATCTGGGACCCTGGTGGTGGTTGGTCCTGGGAGGGCACCCCTGGTTGTGTTAAGCGTTGGTGGGCATTTATGGCCGCTCTCTCTTTTGGGTCTGTGTTTCAGAGCAAGGCCACGGATAAAGTTAAGTCACCCCACAATTCCAAGAAGAAATGTCCTTCATGCAGAGCCACGATGTAGGAATCTTGGACCAAGGCACTCTGTAAGGAGTGCGTCGAGGGGTTGGGTTAGTGAGGGAGCAGTCAGCGGAACAATGTATGCACCTAGCAGCCTCCGTCAATGAGCTTTTTAGCACCTTCCAGTCTTTTAAGACACTCTTTTCTAGCTTCCAGATGCCGCAGCCCCAGGTTAATCCTCCACCAGTGCAACAGAGCATTGCACCAAGCCCAGCGGATGCTCCCTCCATGAGCGGAGAGAGGCCAGGGGGCTCTAGAGAGGAGATTGAAGAAGAGCCAGACAGAACTCTTCAGACTCCCAAGGGGAGTCAGAGTGAGAGGGGTGGATGGGGAATCCAAAAGAACCTCTCGCTACAAACTTTCCCTAGAGGAAGTGGAGGAGCTCTTAGGAGCTATTCATACCACTTTAGGAATCCAGGAGGAAAAGATGAAGTTGTCGCTCTAAGACCAGATGTACAAGAGCCTTGGGGAGCACAAAAAGTGTTCCCGGTCCCCGACGTCTTGATCGATGCCATCAAGAGGGAGTGGGAAACCAAAAGGAAACCTTTTTTTTTTTAAGGGCGCAGGCTTCCCTTTGCGGAAGAGGTGGCGCTAGTCTGGAATAAATCACCCAAGCTAGACGCAGCCTTTTCACAGGTCTCAAAGCATACTGACCTGACCTTCGAAGACATGGGGGCGCTTTCGGACTCCATGGACAAGAGGATGGACTCGCTCCTGAAAAAGTCCTGGGACTGGTCACTGGGAAACCTCAAGCCCGCCATGGTGGCCACAGTGGTGGCCCGCAACATGGAATATTGGCCAACACAGATTAGGGCGCACATTGAAGCAGGAACCCCAAAAGAAACGATCCTGACTTTTTCCCCATGCTCCTTAAAGGGGTGGTGTACATTGAGCACGCCTCAGCTGAATCGGTGCGCATGTCCGCAAGATCGCAGCCCTGACCAACTCAGCAAGGAGGGCCCTATGGCTTAAGACATGGCAGGGAGATAATGCGTCCAAGGTCAAGCTCTGCAGGATTCCACTCACAGGGGACTTGTTGTTTGGGCCAGGTTTGGAGGCAGTCTTGGATTGGACGGCCAACAAGAAAAAGGCCTTTCCCGTTAAAAAGAAATATGGAGAGCAGACTAAAAGAAAATCTCACCCTCAGAGGAAGTTTGAAGCCCCAAAAGCTGAACGGCAGAAGAAGGCTAAGGGGTAGAAGGGCAAAGGGAGGCGATTTTTCGCCCTCCTCAACAGCCCAAAAAGACCCAATGACGGATTAACCACAGTGGGAGGAAGATTGGGGGCCTTCCTCCCACAGTGGGAGATGATCACCTTCAACCAGTTTGTGTTAGGGATCATAAGAGGAGGATACTGGCTGGAGTTTTCAAAACCTCCCCCGCTCAGACTTCTCGTCACCAAGCTAACAAGGTGCGCAGAAAAGTCGTCAGCTCTTCCAACTCCTGTAGGGAAGATAGAGGAACAGGAGATGGTGGTACAGGTTCCAACAGGAGAGACTGGCAGAGGCTTCTATTCCCACATCTTTGTGGTCCGCAAGCCTTTTGGAAAGTTCAGGCTTATCCTGAACCTGAAGCCACTGAATGTCTCAGCAACCTACAGGAGGTTCCGAATGGACTCGGTCTTCTCATTGAAGGCATTTATACCCCCGAACTGCTTCAGGGCATCGATCTATTTGAAAGACGCCTATCTGCACATCCCTATCACAGAGGGCTACCAAAAGTTCCTCAGGTTGATGGTAAAAACCGGAGAAGGGACGGTCCATCTACAGTTCAGGGCCCCCCTTTGGCCTATCCCCCCGCATCTTCAGTCATTGTGGAGGTCCTGGCTTTTCTGCGGCTCAGAGGCATCTCGGTAGTCGCATACTTGGGCGATCTACTCCTGTTTACCTCTTCCCCGGAGCAGTTGTCCCAGGATCTACAGGTGGCAAGAGGCATCCTAGAAAACTTGGGGTGGCTCTTGAACCTGGAAAAATCCAACTTGGTTCCATCCCAAAAAAGTCACCTTCTTGAGCTACGTGTTGGATTCAACCAAGCAGGTGGTCTTCCTTCCCTTGGAGAAGATCCAGAAGGTGGACAGAGCAAAGTTGTTGCTCCAGGGCAGCCGTCAGGTCTCAGTAAGTTTTGGGCTTACTAATATCCACACTCCCAGCAGTGCAGTGGGTAGGGCTGCATTTCCGCCCTTTGCAAACGTTCATCCTGAGGGTTTGGGACCACAGTCAGGGGTCCCTGGCCTCCCTGATATTAGTGCCGAGTCAAGTGGTCCCTTTGGTGGTGGAGAAAAGGAGCTAAATCTGTCACAGGGCCCGGAGTGGGTCCTACCAGTCTCCAGGACTGTCCCAAACGATACAAGCGGCATCTGTTGGGGGGCGTACCTAGATTCCCAGATGGTGCAAGGTACCTGGGGGAGAGATGCGCAAAGGAGTCTTCGAACTGGAGGGGGCTGAGAGCAATTGCAGTGGCACTCGGAGCCTTTCAGAGAGAACTCCAGGGAAAGCACGTGCGGATCCGCTCGGACAACTCTTCAGCGGTGGCCTATATCAACAGGCAAGGGGTACCAGGAGCAGATCCCTGTGGGTCCTGGCGGAAACCTTCCTCAAGTGGGCCCAAGCCAATATTCTATCTCTCGGCAGTACATTTGAAGGGGGAACAGAACCAGGTAGCAGACTCTCTCAGCAGGAATATGCTGAGGGAGAGCGACTGGGTTTTGAAGCAGGACATCTTCGAGATGGTCACTCGGAAGTGGGGGGTGCCATGTGTGGACCTCTTCGATTCGAGGGAGAACAAAGGCTCAACTGTTCTTCTCCCTGAGCAGATGGGACAGGGCGGTCGGAGTGGACGCACTGGCTCAGAGCTGGCGGGTCTCCAGGTGTTATGCCTTCCCCCCTCCTGTACTGATACAAGCCGTATTGAGAAAATTCCCATCGGAAAACTCTCATTCTAATTGCGCCACACTGGCCCAGGAGGTCGTGGTTCTCCATTTTAAAGGACCTGGCTGTGGAACCTCCCTGGATTCTGCCTGTCCAGGAGGATCTTCTCTCTCAGGGGCCGATTTGTTGTCCCCAGGTGGAGCGGTGGAATCTTGCAGCCTGGTTGCTTAGGAAATGCTGAGGGGCAAGGGTTTCTCAGACCGTTCAGTGGCGACTCTCCTAGGTTGCAGAAAAAAAGGAGACGCAGGCTATCTACCTAAAGGTGTGGAGACGCTTCAATAACTGGTGCACAGAAAGCTCCTTCGACGTACGCAGCTCAGTAGCACTGTTGGCATTTCTGCAGTCAGGAGCGGACAAGGGGTTAGCCCTTAGTACAGTGATGGTGAACCTTGGCACCCCAGATGTTTTGGAACTACATTTCCCATGATCCTCATGCACTCTGCAGTGTAGATGAGCATCATGGGAAATGTAGTTCCAAAACATCTGGGGTGCCAAGGTTCGCCATCACTGCCTTAGTACTTTGAGAGCACAGGTATCCGCATTGGGTGTATTCCTGGAAAAGCCGCTAGCAACAGATCCATGGATAGCCAGATTTTTTTTAAAGCCTTGGGTCCTGTGTGTTAAAATTGGTCACCCTCAAGACGATGTTTTTGGTGGCGAACACTACTGCAAGGAGGGTTAGTGAACTCTAAGCCCTCTCCATTAGGGCATCTTTTTTTCAGATTTTCCCGTACCGCGTGATTTGGTGGATCCAGCCTTTTTGCCAAAGGTGGACTCTAAGTTTCATAGAGGCCAGGAAATTATTTTGCCTATCTTCTGTTCGAGTCCTGTGAGGGAACAGGAACATATATTTTTCATAAATTGGATGTTAGAAGTTCCGTCCTTCAGTACTTGGATAGTACAAAAAACAGTTTAGGAAGTCTGATTCCTTTTTTGTGTTATTTTCAGGGGCTGGGAAAGGGTCCAGAGCCTCTAGGCATACAATAACCAGATGTTGAGGTTAGCCATTATTCAGGCCTATGTGGTCGGGGGGTTGGAGCCACCGGAGGGTATTAAGGCACATTCCACTAGGGCAACTGCGACTTGTCAAAGCAGAGTGGGCTGGTGCTTCTCCAGAGCAGATCTCTAGAGCTGCAACGTGGTCCACCTTTGTGAAGCACTACAGGTTGAACCTATCAGCCAAAGACCAGGCCTTTGGGCGTAAAGTGCTGCAGGCAGTGGTCCCACCCTAAGGTAAGGTGCTCGCTTATCCGCTATGGTAGCTGTCCTGAAAGACTAACAGGGGAAAAAAAGAGTTACACTTACCGGTAACATCCTTTTCCATGAGTCTTTCAGGACAGCACCGGTACCCACCCAAAATGTTATCCCTGAGAGCTCTTCACATGAGACCGCCTTGTAAGATAAAGGTTAGTATGACGTATTCTTGTGTCTCCCCAGCTGGCCGGAGGTACTCTTGAAGAACTGAGGGGCCGGTGAGGCTTAAATCTTGCAGTATAAGGCGGCGTTTCCTGAGATGGGAGGAGCCAAGGTCTCTATGGTGGCTGTCCTGAAAGACTCCTGGAAAAGGATGTTACTGTTAAGTGTAAATTTTTTTTGTACAATTTTCAGATCGTGTGTATGGGCCTTAAGAGTATGCTCTGTTGGCCATCTTGGACACACCTCCAAAAGCATCAGTTTGTTGCAGGCCATCATAACTGCACTAGGAACCTTCTGCCACTGACAGTTATTATCACTGCTCAGGCCCAGGATCACTGGCCTCAATTCTACAACAACCACTAAACACCTACTAGCTAGAGAAGTAGGATTAACATAAAAATTGGCTTTTTGAAGCCATGATTGTCTTATGGTCCAAATCTTTTACACCTAAAATGGCTCTAATTAAATTCTAAGACATTCTGAAAAGCATATAGTTCAAGATTAACTTAATTGCAGCTAGGTAAAAAAAAATTCCCCAAAAATAAAATATCTAGTCAATATCTTGTAACTGACTTTTGGTTCCAAAATGTACATAATTAGGCGTAAGAGAGGAGTCTATCCTATTGTCTGATGATACTCTGTTACACAAAGCTCAATTGCTGTTCTTGCAAAAGTGTAACAGATCTCTGTTGTTGCATGAGCTTCAGAAAGTATTGTTTCTACCGTACCTTTAGGGAGCCTGTATCACAGAAAAGCAGCTATCGAACAGGCTTTTCTTCTCTTCTTGCGCTCCTGAGGACAGAGGAAGTAGTAAGATAGGATACATCCAGGGGACACAAAAGTGATATCTAGGGCATGACGTCACACTGCTTGGCAACACTGCTGCTAGCTGTTGGCTTGTGCCATGTATCACTTGGATGACCGTAAAAGATGCAGGAACAGGCAGACAATACTGACTAAGCAGTGAAACATTAAATTTATTTAAAAATCAAAAAAGGTCTAAATGTCTTAAAGTAGAAAAATAAAAAGAATATTTTAATTGTAAAAGAAACTTCTGTAATCATGGTTATGTTGCAAAAAATAATGCACTAATAATTCACATCACCTGGTGTGATCTGAAATTTGCCTTTATGTTAAAGGGGTTGTAAACCCTCTGTTATTAAAATAAAAAAAAATAAAATAAAAAAAAAAACACGAACATGTTATACTTACCTCCACTGTGCAGTTTGTTTTGCACAAAGTGGCCCTGATCCTCAACTTCTGGGGTTCCCCAGCAGCGCTGGTAGCTCCTCCCCGCATCAAGTGCCCAGGTTGGAGAAGGCTCTCCTAAGGTGGACACCCATGCGGGCGCGCTACCGCGTCTTGCTTCTGTGTACATTCACACAGAATACAGTACTCGGCCCCACCCCCCGTGTCATTGGATTTGATTGACAGCAGCGGGAGCCAATGGCTGCGCTGCTATTAATCTATCCATTTAAGAGCCGAGACAACGGGCATAGAGGTAGAGCGTGTCTCTGTCGAGGGAACAAACGGGCTCAGGTAGGGGGGGGGGGGGCGGTGGGGGGCTGGTCAGTATTAGAAGTTTTTTCACCTGAATGCACAGGATGCATTCAGGTGAAAAAACACGAGAGTTTACAACCCCTTTAAGTTGTCACATGCAGAGTAATTTTTCTTCTTTTAAGATTAAAGAGGAAGTTATCAACTTAGCTGATGGTCAGAAGATGGAGGTGTTTAAACCCTTTTACTGTCACCACAGTATGTCATATGGCGGTGGCAACAAGAGTTGAACACACAGACACTTTATCAGCAGACTGATGAAAGTAATTGGGCAGCTACACAGCCACCCGATCGCTTTCTGTGATCTTGGAACTCTTCCAAACCCCTACGCCATGTTTGCCAGGCTCCATTGTTCCAACTGCAGACCCAGGACCCACATGGGAGTTGTTTTCCAATCTCCCTGCAAAGAACCCAGAAGTAATGTGAACAATGTCAGAAAAGATCAACAACTTGATGTGGTTGACAAGGAACATGGCCAAGGCCCTGGAAGGAACAGGTCCTCAAGGAGTAAGCTAGGACAAAATAGGTTCTTTGTAGAAAGAGCAATTGGGAAGGGCCTAAGCCTTATACCCCTGGAACCCTAGGATCAGAGGACAAGAGCTCTCTGTCTATATAGATATATATAGAAAACTAACCCCATTAACTCTTTCATGCCTAAGCCTATTTCTGACATTTGTTAAAATACATTTTATTGTCGAAAATTACTTAGAACCCCCAAACATTTCTTAGCAGAGACCCTAGAGAATAAAATGACGATTGTTGCAAATTTTCAAATTTTCTATTTGCGCAGTGGTCTTTCAAACGCAATTTTTTGGGAAAAAAGACACTTTCATAAATGAAAAAGAAAAAAAAAAAAAAAAATAAAAAAAACAGTAAAAACTTAGCCCAATTATTTTGTCTATTATGAAAGATGATGTTATGCCGATTAAATAGATACCCAACATGTCATGCTTTGAAATTGTGCACACTTGTGGAATGGCGACAAACTACGGTACTTAAAAATCTCCATATCCGACGCTTAAAAAAAATTTAATGGTTAGAGGAGATTTTGCTAGAATTATTATTCCCACCCACTTACCCAATGGTAAAGACACAGTAGCACTTCAGTGGTGTTAAGTGCAGTATGAACCAAGAGACCTACTTGAGGCAGTATCCCAAGATGTAAAGGGAACCACCTGTTCTTGGAGACCAGAATGCAGCTCTAAAGATTCGGATAGCGATAAAAGTTTCAGTGAAATGGGGAAGAAGCACCCTTAGCAGCCATTTGATAGAAAGGCTGAGTGGTCACACCAGGCACTACCTGGTTCATAAAAGCAGACAAAGGTTACATTCTTTTATTCATTTTTTTAAACAAACATGGTATACTTACCTCCTCTGTGCAAGGGTTTTGCAGAGTGGCCCCGATCCTCTTCTGGGGTCCCCCAGCTGTGCTCCTCGCTGCATCGAGTGTCCCCTCAAGAGACCCGCATTCCAATGGGGCACTCGTGCGGGCGTGCTCCTGAGTCCTGCTGCTGCATCCATTGACACAGACAGCAGGACTCGACCCTGGCCTCGATTCCCCTGTCACTGGATTTGATTGACAGCAGTCAATGGCTGCTGCTGCCATCGATCTATCCAATGAGGACCCAAGACAGCGGCTGGGCTCATTCTTGTCGCTGAAAAATATCTAGAAAAACGCATTTAAAAAAAGTTATGAATTGATATGCAATTTAATGAGTGAAATAATTATTTAATCCCCTCTCAACAAGATTTCTGGCTCCCGGGTGTCTTCTATACAGGTAACTAGCTGAGATTAGGAGCACTCTCTTAAAAGGGATTGCTCCTAATCTCAGCTTGTTACCTGTATAAAAGACACCTGTCCACAGAAGCAGATTCCAATCTCTCCACCATGACCAAAGAGCTGTCCAAGGAAGTCAGGGACAAGACTGTAGACCCACATAAGGCTAAAATGGGCTACAAGACCATCGCCAAGCAGCTTGGAGAGAGGGTTACAACAGTTGGTGCGATTATTCGCAAATGGAAGAAACACAACATAACTGTCAATCTCCCTGCCTGGGGCACCATGCAAGATCTCACCTCGTAGAGTTTCAATGATCATGGGAACAGTGAGGAATCAGCCCAGAACTACACGGGAGAATCCAGTCAATGATCAAGGCAGCTGGAACCATAGTCACCTAGAAAACAATTGGTAATACTACATCGTGAAGGACTGAAATCCCTTTTCTGTGGCGGTTCCTTTTATGCTCCTGTTCCACTCCTTTGGTCCCAGTACCTCAGCTCCCGTGACAGGCATCTTGAGTGGCGCTTTTGTTGTCATCTCACCACTTCATATTTAGCTCCTATGCAAGTACCCAAGGGGGAGAAGCACTCTCCTTCCTTTGGTTAGTATTCATGTTTGTCAGGCATCCTGGCTAGATTGTTTTATACACTATTTTCTATATGTGTTTTTTCACAGATATTCAATGAATTTGGCCCTGAAGAATGGATTAAATCCACGAAAGGTGTAGGGCTTATTCGATACATCTCATTTCCATTGGATGGTTTAACCAGTTTCATATATACAGATTTTATCTTCATACAGTTTGAGGTGGTCCTTGTCATCTAGGATGACTGTTATATACAGTGGGGACGGAAAGTATTCAGACCCCTTAAATTTTTCACTCTTTGTTAGATTGCATTTTTGCAGATTTATTAAAAAAGAAAAACTGAAATATCACATGGTCCTAAGTATTCAGACCCTTTGCTGTGACACTCATATTTAACTCAGGTGCTGTCCATTTCTTCTGATCATCCTTGAGATGGTTCTACACCGTCATTTGAGTCCAGCTGTGTTTGATTATACTGATTGGACTTGATTAGGAAAGCCACACACCTGTCTATATAAGACCTTACAGCTCACAGTGCATGTCAGAGCAAATGGGAATCATGAGGTCAAAGGAACTGCCTGAAGAGCTCACAGACAGAATTTTGGCAAGGTACAGATCTGGCCAAGGTTACAAAAAAATTTCTGCTGCACTTAAGGTTCCTAAGAGCACAGTGGTCTCCATAATCCTTAGATGGAAGACGTTTGGGACGACCAGAATCCTTCCTAGAGCTGGCCGTCCGGCCAAACTGAGCTATTGGGGGAGAAGAGCCTTGGTGACAGAGGTAAAAAAGAACCCAAAGATCACTATGGCTGAGCTCCAGAGATGCAGTCGGGAGAAAGTTGTAGAAAGTCAACCATCACTGCAGCCCTCCACCAGTCAAGGCTTTATGGCAGAGTGGCCCGACGGAAGCCTCTCCTTAGTGCAAGACACATGAAAGCCCGCATGGAGTTTGCTTAAAAAAAAAAAAAAAAAAAAAACACACACGAAGGACTCCAAGATGGTGAGAAATAAGATTCTCTGGTCTGATGAGACCAAGGTAGAACTTCTTGGCCTTAATCCTAAGCGGTATGTGTGGAAAAAAACAGGCACTGCTCATCACCTGTCCAATACAGTCCCAACAGTGAAGCATGGTGGTGGCAGCATCATGCTGTGGGGGCGTTTTTCAGTTGCAGGCACAGGACGACTGGTTGCAATCGAGGGAAAGATGAATGCGTCCAAGTACATGGATATCCTGG